>CM074724.1:268478096-270878096 GCA_037306005.1 Rhinophrynus dorsalis
TTATTTGGTGTTCTAGATGGGGGTTTTTTTTGTTTGTTTTTGACGTTAATTTGGAAAAAGTTGTGCTTTACCGCACAGCCACAATGCTCCATTGCCTTCTATGGGACAGACTGCTTTGGGACATATCTCTGCACCTGTTTCACTTACAGAGTTGAGAGAGGGCTAATTCTTCTTGTCTCCCCTTGTCCTATTATCCAGTTCACCTATACAGTGCCTTGGGGTTTCTGGGGGGCTCGAGTTCTTTTTTTGGGGTACTTTTTGGATGAGAAACTACATTTACCATAACACCCTTTTTGCAGGCTTTTCTCTCATTGGCGCTGAATTCGGACACCGTTTTCTTTCTCTCTTTAACAAGTATCTTACGCAGGGCTTGGATTCCGCTACTTACATCAAAAGGAACAATGGTGCTCATACAGTCCTTGATACAAGCGTTAAATTGAAAAACTCACCGTCAAGCCGTGGGTACGATACAAAGCTCCAAATCTCTCTTTCGGAGCATAGCAAATAGTATCCACATAAAGAGACAGTCGCACTCCAACTTGAAACAGAGATCCAGTTAAAACCTCATGACACTTTATTCATATCGTAAAAGACACAAAAATGCAATATATTGACAGAGTGAGGGGAAGGTGCAATAAAGACAGGGAAGGGGTCCCACGAACTGTCTAACGCGTTTCGCGCTACACTTAGTGCTTAATCATAGACTTAATTTTAAAAATGAACCACATCCACTATTTAAACCCTATAGGTGCTAGGGATTGGTTAAAACAACGTGCCAATAAAAACAAAAATACACAAAAATGAAACCCAACCCCCATCTTCCCCGTTAGTTTAAATCGGCCAATAATCTAACGGTCAATATAACCATCGGGTATTAAGCTTTACCTGATCTCCCTGTTCACATAAATGCGTCCATGGGAAAAATATAAAACTCATATCATGAACACTTCAGATAGATGTAACAAAAATAAGTATAAATAAGATTATAAATGAAAGAGAATATCCATGATATAATTCACATATATATCAAAATCACCATAAGGTTCTGTATTCAAGATTAAGATATCAACACAAACATCCTCTCAACTTAGATACTAAGAGACCAGCCTAAAATACATGGCTAATGTCCCATTCAGAGTTGAGACCCTCTGGAATTCTAGTTTTTAACTTAAAAATCCAGAAGGCCTCACGTTTGATGATCAATTGCATAATATCACCCCCCCCCCCCCCGCCAGGGAAGTCTTACCCGTTCTATGCCCTGAAATCCAAAACTAGACATATCTCCATCATGACACTCCAAAATATGTTTAGCTATCGCTGAATCCTTACGTCCTCCTTCCACCTGACAGATATGCTCTTATTCTATTTTTCAGTGGACGTATAGTCCTTCCCACGTATTGAATTGAGCACACCCTACAGGTGAAAAGGTATACCACATATTGGGTGTTACAATTGATATAGCTTCCTATATCAAAAGAAACTCCATCCATTGTTCCCATAAAAGTATTAGAAACATTCATATATTGGCAACATTTACAAATATGGGCACCACATTTAAAGGAACCTCTATGTTCCAACCAAGTAGGGGTCTTTCTTAGGAACAGGCTGGGGGACAACAAATTCCCAATGGTGACTCCCCTCTTCGCCACAAAGCCTATTCCTCCTTTCAATATACCAGATAACTTGGGGTCAGTATATAAAACACCAATATTCTTCTGGATGACATCACATATCTGTCTATATTGGGGGCTATATCTAGTGATGAATCTTACATCCGTAGTATCAGAAAAACCTCCGTCCCCAACTCGTCTGTCCTGAAGTAATTCCTCTCTAGGTTTAGTCTGGGCAAACTCCAAAGACCTAGTCAAAAGTCTTCTTGAATAGCCTCTGGCCACAAAGCGACCCATAAGATCCCCAGATGACAAATTAAAATCCTTTTCCAGGCTACAGTTTCTACGCAAACGCAAAAACTGCCCTTTAGGGATATTGTCAATCTGGGATGTGAGGATCGGGCATGCAAGAGACTATTACCTGAAATAGGCTTCCTGTAGTTGCCACTAATCACCCTTCCTTGAGATTCGTCTCCAGTTAACAGTAAATCCAAAAAGGGGATAGAGATCCTCTGGTATTCGGATGTAAACACCAAATTGCAACTGTTATTATTCAAAAAAGATATAAACAAACACGCATCCTCCTGTGAACCTTCCCAGATAAATAGCAAATCGTCTATGTACCTCCCATACCACAAAATTATGCCCCGATAGGGGCTACCACCCCCAAAGATATGCGTGGCCTCCCACCAACCCATATATAGGTTGGCAAAAGAGGGAGCAAAACTAGCTCCCATAGCCACACCACACCTCTGGAGGTAATACACCCCATCAAAGGCAAAGAAGTTGTGGCATAGGAGGTACCTGACGGCTTTGAGAAGGAACAAGATAATAGCATCCCCATATATTGAAAACCTCTCGAGTTGAGTTCTCAACGCTTGAAGACCCAGCTCATGGGGTATGGAGGAATATAAAGCTGATACATCAGCTGTAAGCCAAGAGCAGCCAGAATGCCACCTGATCCCATCCATCTGTTGTAAAACCTGTTTGGTGTCCTTAAGTGACCCTGGAAGACCATCCACCAGAGGTCTAAGATAAAAATCAACCCAGTCTGACAGAGGCTCATTAAGTGAACCAATGCCAGACACAATGGGTCTTCCTGGTGGGTCGGTCAGAGTCTTGTGCATCTTTGGTAAATGATGAAAGATGGGAGTCACTGGGCACTCAGGTACCAAAGCTCTGGCCTCCTCTTTGGACAATATCCCTAAAGATACTCGCTCTTGGACCAAAATATCCAACTCAAGTTTGAACATGGCACTGGGATTATAACTAAGCGTTTGATACGTCTTAGAATCATTCAATTGGCTTAAAGCCTCCTGTTGATACTTTGCATTAAGCACCACCACGGAGCCCCCTTTGTCTGCCATTTTTATAACTATAGAAGAATCATTCTTAAGCTGACTAATGGCTTCTTTTTCTACCAAAGACAAATTATGGGCAGGCTTCCGTGGTGTGCTATGGTGCAATGCCACGAGATCTCTTTCCACCATCTTTTGGAAAAGATCCAACTGGCTTCCCTTGCAATGCAAGGAATTCCGCTACTCTCTTCCTCAGGTTAACTCTTCGCTTACCAGATAAGTACTTTTTTGTCTTTCTGGGGTGATTTTATTAATTTGGATGACAATATTTGGGTTCCTTTTTACTGTAAGACACTTTCTCCTGTTAGGATGGTGGATAAAAAGGGACATGGGGCTAGGGACAGGGCTAAGGACTCAGGGGTGTCTCTGACACCCCTTGCTTACTGTTCCTCGTGGCATGCAGATCTTCCCAGAGAGTAATCAGGTCACTTATGCCCGTGTAAGGTGTCCCGTGTTCTGGAGCAGACCTCCGCTCTGGTTCGCATGTTCTCGTCCCTTGTGGGCAAGATGGTATCCACCATGGAAGCGGTTCTGTACTCCATGGCGCACACCAGAGAGTTTCAGAGGTTCACTATCAGGGCTTGCCGGGGGAACCAGGAACTCCTGGATCGGTTAGTCTCTCTTCCCCTGGAAGTGAGACAGGACCTCCACTGGTGGATGAACAGTTCCAACCTGAGGAAATGGAAACCCTTTGTTGTCCAGTATTGGATTCTGGTGACGATGGGTGGCTGTCCTGGGTCCCCTGGGGGTTCAGGGCAGATGGACTGCAGAGGAGACCCTCCTCCCCATCAACATTCTGGAACTCAGAGCGATTCATCATGCTCTGGTCTACTGGTCCTCTCCACTGAGGGACTGTCCAGACCGCGTCCAGTCGGGCAATGCCACGGCTGTGGCTTACATCAACAAGCAAGGAGGCAAAAGAAGCACTCCCGCTTGGTTAGAGGTCCAGGCTATTTTAGCCTGGGCAGAATAACACCTCCCTGCCAACCTCATCGTGCACATTCCAGGCATAGAGAACGTGTGGTGGAGTGGGAGCTCCATCTGGAGGTATT
Organism: Rhinophrynus dorsalis; assembly: GCA_037306005.1. Taxonomy (NCBI): domain Eukaryota; kingdom Metazoa; phylum Chordata; class Amphibia; order Anura; family Rhinophrynidae; genus Rhinophrynus; species Rhinophrynus dorsalis. Next base: position 268,482,117 of record CM074724.1, read on the forward strand.
TGATCTGCTGGTCCAGAAATGGGGACATCCCTGAATAGACCTGGTGGCACAGGATGGTTCTGCTGTTTTGCTCTCGCTTGGGGGATCCACTGGCATTTGCAGTGGACACTGTCCATTCCTTGGCTTTTTCATCTAACCTACATTTTTCTTTCTCTCATCCCCAAGGACCTGAGTACGATTTGGATGGACGGTGCATCAGTCATTCTCATTGATCCTTATTGGACAGACAGCCTTGGTTTCCTCTGCCATGCATACCGAATCTCCTCCTTCAGGGCTACCTTTGGAGAGAGGACGTGGACAGTCTGGCTTTGACAGCATGGCTGTTGAAACCTCCATCTTAAGTGGAAAGGCTTTTCTCCTTATGTGGACTCCATCATGATCCAGGAAGCCTGTGTCCTCTAAGGCCTACCACAGGATTTGATGTACCTTCCATTCTTGGTGTGTGGACAGATATCTGTCCTCACAGGAATTTGATCTTCCTTCCATCTTGTCCTTTATGCAGGATGGTGTGAACAAGGGTCTTGGCCTTAGTTTTTTTTGAAGGGCCAGACCTCTGATCTCTGTCTTTTTCCAGAGGCACATTGCCATGTTGCCGGATGTCAAAGTCTTCTTTCAGGGTGTCGTTCATGATTTCCCAGAGTTCTACATTAATCAAAAGATTGTTGTGCCTTGTTTTTTGTCCTTACCCTAAATCTGATAAGGAGAAGGATCTCCACTTGTTTGATGTAGTGTGTTGCCTCAAGTCCATTTGTAAGACGGATGTTTGTCATCCCTGAGGGTCCCAGGGCTGGTTTGGCTGCGTCCATGGTGACTGTTGCATTTTTTATTAAGTCCATCAGCCGCAAGGCTTATGAGCTCAGAGGGAAACCTGTTCCCTTCCGCATTACCGCACACTCCACTAGTGGGACCTTAATCTGGTTTTGGCAGTCTTGCAGCGGCCTCCCTTTGAATCTTTGGCTAGTATTCCTCTACGTTTTCTGATTTGGAAGATGGCCTTTCTTTTGGCTGTGGTCTCTGTCTGCAGAGTGGCTGAATTTCATGCCTAGTACTGCAAACCACCTTTACTGGTGTTTCACAAGGATAAGGCCGTTCTCCGTACCTTCCAGGAATTTCTTAAAGGTGGTCTCTAAGTTCCACATGAATCAGGAGATTGTTGTGCCTTCCTTTTGTCCTGACCCTAAATCTGACACACAGAGGGCTCTCCACTTGTTGGATGTGGTACGCCTCCTTAAGTTCTATGTGCACCATACTGAGTCTTTCCGTAAGCCTGATGCTTTATTTGTCATCTCTGAGGGTCCTAGGGCTAGTATGGCTGTGTCCAAGGTGATTATTGCATTCTGGATTAAGTCTACCATCCGCAAGGCTTATGAGCTCAGAGGGAAACATGTTCCCTTCCACATTACAGCACTCTGCCCCAGATCTGCTGGGGTCTCCTGTGCCTACAAGAATCAGGCCTCTGCTGAACAGCTGTGCAAGGCGGCCACTTGGTCTTCCGTGCACATCTTTGCTAAACACTACCGTGTTGAGGTTCTGGCTTCGGCTGAAGCCAGCTTTGGCAGGATAGTCCTGGAGGCAGTTTTGCCTGACTAGGACTTTCATTTCCTGTGCTTTATAGATTGTTAATTATTTGAGCACTGTTGGCTCTTGTGTGCTGTGTATTGTTATTCGGTGTCCGTTGACACTTTTTTTTATTTTGGGCTGATCAGTGACCTGGTTAGTCAGTGGGAACTCTGGGGACCGGTGCTTTTGGTCCTGTTCTTCTCTTCCCACCCCTGGGAGCTCAATATCGGTACATCCCCATGGTACCTGTATGTCATATTGGATAACAGAGAAAAAAGGATTTTAGTCTTACCTGTTAAATTGTTTTCTCTTAGTCCGTATGAGACACAGGTCTTCCACCCAGTGAAAGGGACCATGCTGTGTCTCTTGTGACTGGAATTGGGAGTCCTTTTGGGTTCATCGCTTACACGAGTTTTCCCTCCTTCCTTCTTGCTTAGTCAATAGTTTCTTGTCTCAGATCTGTCTGGTGAGGAGGGGCTAAGGTAGCCTGAAATGGAGGAGAGGGAGGCCCCACACTTGCACTTTTTTCAGAATTGTTCCATCCTCCTGGGAGGAGCTGTTGCCTCCCCATGGTACCTGTATTTAGTATGGACTAAGAGAAAAGGATTTAACAGTTAAGACTAAAATCCTCTTTTCCAGCTCATTGCTTATCAATGCATGTGACCCTATAGCATTCAAGACATAACACATTATAATATTCGTATTTGAAGTAAACGAGATTAATTTACCTGATTATCTTTCTTTTTTCCTCTTGCAGCTGGGCTGATGGGAAGGGACCCCTTGCTGTGGAATTTTCCACTAACGAAGTGAAGAGTTTGATCCGAGCACTATTTCAGAACACCGAAAGGAGAGCGACTGCTTTAGCCAGGATTAAATAACTTTGTAATTCTTGCATATAATCTGTAATTTTATGTAAATACAAAATAATGCTTGAGAGAGCACCAGTAAATCTGTCCTTAAAAACCTGCCTCTGTTATCTTTTTTTGTACAAAAAGTCTACAGTGTTCAGGTTATTAACTTTCAGAGAAACTTCAATATTGCCTGAGTACTGCCCAATAATTCCTTCCTTTTAAATACTGTATCTTTTAATGTTGCAATAAGATGAATTAGAGGAAGATGACATTTATTTCAGACTTGAAAACATTTGCTTTTCCCCCCATTATTTAGTGGCAGGTGATAGATTCCAACCTGAGACATTTTAATTGCTAGTCACCTTTTATTGCCATGACCAGCTAATAATAGTAGAATTAGTACACATCTTTAAATAATCAAAACCCCTATAACAATAGGAATAAGTAGAGAAGAAGACAGAAGGCTTTCATAGTGACCTTGATGCCTACATTTATAATGGAAACAATAAAACATGTCTGCAAGCACCCAGTAGTTAAATTGTTGCCTTACATGTACAAGTATTCACTGACTGAGTATACATGTATATATAACGGACATGTTTTATTGTGTATTTTGTTCAAGACAGTATTAAGGGTGCTGTGAACGCCTTTACTATATCTGTTTATATACCATCAGTGTTAGATGTGCAGGTTTTGCCTTCTTTCAAAGCACTTAGTGTGGAATGGCAGTACATAGTAGAAGGACTGTGTAACTTAATTGCTTTAACACCTTTTAATCCCTTGTGGAGGCGGTGGTATGTGTGGGCACTCTGACTCTTAGAAACATAGAAGATTGACGGCAGAAAAAGACCACCTGGTCCATCTAGTCTGCCCTTTAGTATTCCTTTATTGTTATCTTAGGATAGATACATGTTTATCCCAGGCATGTTTAAACTGTGTTACTGTGGATTTATCAACCACCTCTGCTGGAAGTTTGTTCCAAGTTTCTACTACTCTTTCAGTGAAATAATATTTTCTAATGTTTTTCTTGATTTTTCCTCCAACTAGCCTCAGATTGTGCCCCCTTGTTCTTGTATTCAGATTCTTATTAATCACACTTCCCTCCTGAACCTTGTTCAGTCCTTTAACATATTTAAAGGTTTCAATCATGTCCCCCCTTTCTCTTCTTTCCTCCAGACTATACATATTTAGATCTCTGAGTCGTTCTTGATAAGTTCTATGCTTTAGACCTTCCACCATTTTTGTAGCTCTTCTTTGAACCCGCTCAATTTTAGTTATATCCTTTTGCAGATGAGGCCTCCAGAACTGTACACAGTATTCCAGATGTGGTCTCACTAGAGCTATATACAGAGGGATCACAATCTCCCTCTTCCTGCTTGTTATACCTCTAGCTATGCAGCCAAGCATACGATTTGCTTTCCCCACCGCCTGGTTGCATTGGTTACTCATCTTGAGGCTGTCAGAGATGACCACCCCCAAATCCTTCTCTTCTGAAGTCTTTGCTACCACAGAACTGCCAATACGATAGTCAGATTGAGGGTTTCTTTTCCCCAAGTGCATTATTTTACATTTGGAAACATTGAACTGAAGTTTCCATTGTTTTGACCACTTATCTAGTAGTGCCAAATCATTCTCCATATTACAGACACCTCCTGGAACATCAACCCTATTACACACTTTTGTGTCATCAGCAAACAAGCAAACCTTCCCTGCCAAGCCTTCCCTTATGTCACTTACAAACATGTTGAACAGAACAGGGCCCAGAACAGATCCTTGTGGCACTCCACTTGTAACCAGTCTCTGCTCAGAATACACTCCATTAACAACAACCCTCTGGTTTCTGTCCTTCAGCCAACTGCAGATCCACTGAACTATCCAGGGGTTAAGTCCAATTCTTGATAATTTATCTATCAGCTCTTTATGGGGAACTGTATCGAAAGCTTTACTGAAATCCAGGTAGGCGATATCCACAGCACCACCTTCATCCAGCACTTTAGTTACATAGTCAAAGAAATCAATGAGATTAGTCTGACAGGATCGGCCCTCAGTGAAGCCATGCTGGTTTGGGTCCATCAGGTTGTTTTTTGTTAGATGGTCAATTATCTTCTTCTTTAGAAGAGTCTCCATCATTTTTACCACTACAGATGTCAGGCTGACTTCTGTAGTGGTAAAAATGATGGAGACTCTTCTAAAGAAGAAGATAATTGACCATCTAACAAAAAACAACCTGATGGACCCAAACCAGCATGGCTTCACTGAGGGCCGATCCTGTCAGACTAATCTCATTGATTTCTTTGACTATGTAACTAAAGTGCTGGATGAAGGTGGTGCTGTGGATATCGCCTACCTGGATTTCAGTAAAGCTTTCGATACAGTTCCCCATAAAGAGCTGATAGATAAATTATCAAGAATTGGACTTAACCCCTGGATAGTTCAGTGGATCTGCAGTTGGCTGAAGGACAGAAACCAGAGGGTTGTTGTTAATGGAGTGTATTCTGAGCAGAGACTGGTTACAAGTGGAGTGCCACAAGGATCTGTTCTGGGCCCTGTTCTGTTCAACATGTTTGTAAGTGACATAAGGGAAGGCTTGGCAGGGAAGGTTTGCTTGTTTGCTGATGACACAAAAGTGTGTAATAGGGTTGATGTTCCAGGAGGTGTCTGTAATATGGAGAATGATTTGGCACTATTAGATAAGTGGTCAAAACAATGGAAACTTCAGTTCAATGTTTCCAAATGTAAAATAATGCACTTGGGGAAAAGAAACCCTCAATCTGACTATCGTATTGGCAGTTCTGTGGTAGCAAAGACTTCAGAAGAGAAGGATTTGGGGGTGGTCATCTCTGACAGCCTCAAGATGAGTAACCAATGCAACCAGGCGGTGGGAAGTTTATTATTATAAAACTATTTGCCCCCCCCCCCATCCCTATCACAGTAACAAAAAAAAAATCCTATTCATCTACTTCTTTGCCCAGCACAGAGATAACGGCCAGATCAAGAGGGAACCTGGATCACAGCTGCCTGTATCCTTCCAGACAGTCGCACAAAAGTTGGGTTAAATCTCCCGTGCTCCTTTCTCACTCCCCAGACTCCCCTAGCACAAATATGACAGCAGGATCACAAAGGTACTTTGATCACAGCTGTCTGTGTCTTTCCAGTCAATCAGTCACAAAGAATTGTGGTGTATTTGGTGGTCAAACCCCTTTCTCCCTTCTTGTCCCCCAGACTCACCTAATACAGAAAACAAATATCCTGCCTAGCAGTCTCCCTAAACTAAGCTTCAACTCCTTTTTATTAGTCTTTGTCTAGCTCAAAATATGATGCTCTCTTCCTCTTGCAAACACAAAATGGTATGATGTGGGAATGTGACACCCTTTTATACTATGCCTGAGGGAAATAAAAGAAACTTGCAATGTGGTGGCTAGAAATTCCCATTGATTTCAATGCAGTGAGCTAGGCAAAAAGTAAAACTGCACTTTTTTGCAAAAAAAAGTTGCTGCTCTGAGAAAAGTGCAATTTTTCTCCTGTTTTCCTAATAGGGAACTCTGAGAGATGTCTAGTACACAAGTAGTGAACCAGGATTTCTGAGCGCAAGACAACCAGGGAATAAACAGGGACCCTGCAGGCTTAGTGGTGACACACACAAGCATACAAACCCCTTAGTCTCAATAAATGATAGGCAAGGTACGCAAGCCATAGCACAGACTTCAACGTGCATTGAGCAGCTCCAGTCATCCACCAATGACATCTGATTCAAGTGATGCACTCATCCCAGTGATGTGTATCATGTGAGGGAGTACATTCAGAGCAATGCAGCATCATGCCACAGCAACAAAGAATCTCAGCGGTGGTAAAGCTGGATTGTTGGGCCAGTGGTGAGGGGCAGCGGTTGGTTGCAGGCCTGGCAGGTCCCCCAACTTTAGATGCGCCCTCTGGGATCATGCAAGATCTGGAGGGGTGGGATGCATGATGTGAAAAGCCCACATTCTGGGTAGAGCATGTACACTTGTAGCAGGTTCCCAGGATGACTCCTGTGGGCCATAACCCTTCCAATTTACACAGTACTCCAGTCTCCCTCCTCGTAGCAGAGAATCCAGACTCTCCTGTACTTCATATACTGTGCATTGAGATAGGCTAGGAAGGAAGACGCAGGGGTACCGATGTGAGTCCTAATCCGGTCCTATATGCTAAAAAGCACCCTTGTTTCACGATGGTCTCTGGGTGGTTCTGATTCATTCATGCCATACTTTTGAGTTAAGGTAGTGATGGGCTGGATGATGTGGAAGAAATGGAGTATGAACCTCCTGTAGAAATTGGCAAATATAAAATGCTTAACACCTTTTTTATGCGTTGGATGTGGCCGATCAACAATTGAGGCTACTTTATGGGGAATCATCTGAAGACCGCTGGGGTATAATATGTATCCCAGGAAATCCACAGTGTCCGTATCAAAAACACATTTCTCCAATTTCGTAGGTGTATATGGACCTTGATCATATGTGTCCAATGCTCATCCTGAGTGGCAGATTATATCATCAAGACAGATGTCCATGAACACATCAAAGTAGTTTCTAAACACATTATTCAGGAAATGTTGAAAGGCTACTGGGGCATTGCTTGGACAGAAGGGCATAAGGTGTATTCGAATCTGAAGCAAAAGGCTGCTTTCTATTTGTTACCCTAGTAGTACCTTACTAGATTGTACACCCCTCGAAGATTCAGTTTAGGGTAGATGTGAGCAGAACTGAGATGGTCTAGAAGCTCTGGGATCAGAGGGAAAGGGTACTGGTTCTTCACTGTGATGTTGTTGAGATCCTGATAATCCAAACAAGGTGGCAACCCCCCATCCTTCTTTCCAGCCCCAGTAGGAGAGTTAGAGAGGCAGAAGAACCCTTTCTGGAGGTTTTTCTTGATATATTTAAGAACCTGCAATTCCAGTTCTGATAGGGTATATATGCTACCAAAAGGAATAGGAGACACAGAAAGCAGATCTATAGGACAGTCATACACACAATGTGGCAGTAGTACATCTGCTTCTTTCTTCTTAGATATACTCAAAGGAAGAGTACAAAACAAGGATGCTAGGCCTCTCTCTAGGAGAGAGAGAGTGGACTTAAGGTTGAGTTGGAGACCCTTAGATGGAAGGAGGCAATACTGTTTGCACCAAGGAGAAGGAAAAGCCAGGGTTGAAAGAATTAAATCAATGAATGGGTTATGGAACCAGGGTAGCCCAAGACTGAGAGTGAAAAGAGGGGAATTTCGAAATGCAGAGTCTTGGTAAGACTGGAATTAATAATAAAAAATCTGCTGGCTCCAGAGTCAATCATGGTATGTATTGGACCCACCTCATCACTCCACTTTAGAGAAAGCATGACAGAAAGATGAGGGGAAGTTGCTTCAGGAGACAGAGATGCTGGCAGTAGGAACAAGAAGCTTACCTCTGGGTCTTCAGGGTCTCTGCCTGCAGTCCCGGAGTAGACGATCAGGCTTTACACAGTATAAGCAAATATTTTGCTTCCTCCTGTGGGTTCTGGCAGCAGAGAACAGCAGTCCTGGGAGCAGACCAAGCTGCGTGGGAGGAGAATCTGAAGGGACAGGAGTCGAAGCAGCTGACTGCACTGTGGCAGAGCTCACTAAGGGCTCGATCCAAATGTTGGCGTTAAAACCAACGTGAAGAAAAAAACTGCCTTCGCTCCTTAAGCAAGACCAGGTAACGTGAGATTCAAATCTTCCTTACCCAGGAAGCCTAAGGAGCGATAACCAACAAAATACACGTTAACCTTAAACCTGCGTCGCATAGAAAATCTTACCTAAAAACACACGATAAAAATGTTACCTAGCACCACAGCCAATCACAGCACTGCAAACTATCAAGTTCAGTCAGAAAATCCAAAACCCACGTCTCCAGTTCTGAACAGCATTCTCTGTGCTTCCCTACCCAGCCACTAGGGGAACACAGAGAAGGCTTTCAGCACCATGGACAGCTTTGAATGCCATAGGGATGTGCACTGCTCACCCCTGTGGCATTCAAAGGGTTAAAATCAATAAAACTAGTACACCAAGCACTACACAATGCCCCCTTCCACATCCCCCCCCTTAGTATGTCCCATATATTGCATATATGGGACATACTAACCCCATCCACATCCACCTCATGGACTTCCATGTAGTGGACAAATCTGCCTTTTATTCCACAATTAACCCTTTGAGTACCAGAGAGGTAGGAAAGCATTGCTTAGCATGTTTCCTACCCCTCTGGTACCCAAAGGGTTAATAGGCAACGTATGGACTACATACCTTGCCTATATATATATATGTGTGTGTTTTAAACTTTTTTTTAATTAAAATAGTATTATTAGACAGTTTAACTTAGATCTCATTTATTGTTAACCCCCTACCTCCTGTGTCCCATTGCTATTAGTACTTTTGCTCCACTCTTCTTCAAACTGAGAGTGGAGCAAAAGTACTAAAAGCAAAGGGACACAGTAAGTATGGCATCATTAATGGTTGAGATCTAAGTTAACCCTTTGGGTGCCAGAGTGGTTCGCAACGCATTGCAAAGCAATGCGTTGAGTACCACTCTGGCACTCAAAGGGTTAACATACAACTGAGGGAGCAGCCTGCACTGTGAATGCAGGGCTTCCCTCAGTTTTAATTATACATTCCTTATTGTTTAATAATTTATTTATTTGTCATGTATTTTTAAATAAAAATTATTTATTTATTCTCTTGCTGCGGGCGGCTGTGAAGCCCGCAGCATAATACACCGTTGTGCAGAGAGGCATTGGCGACAGCGGGAGGAGGGGACAGAGACATTGGAGGAAGCGGGTGGTAGGCTTGTACTTGCTGCCCGCTTCCTCCAATACCTCTCCTCTAGCGGTGGCATTGTGCCAGGCTGCCTGATCGCCTTGTGCAATTCGTCCCTTTGCACAAGGCGTTGTACAACGTTGTACAACGCCTTGTGCAAAGGGACGAATTGCACAATTCGTCCCTTTGCACAAGGCGTTGTACAACGTTGTACAACGCCTTGTGCAAAGGGACGAATTGCACAAGGCGATCAGGCAGCCTGGCACAATGCCACCGCTAGAGGAGAGGTATTGGAGGAAGCGGGCAGCAAGTACAAGCCTACCACCCGCTTCCTCCAATGTCTCTGTCCCCTCCTCCCGCTGTCGCCAATGCCTCTCTGCACAACGGTGTATTATGCTGCGGGCTTCACAGCCGCCCGCAGCAAGAGAATAAATAAATAATTTTTATTTAAAAATACATGACAAATAAATAAATTATTAAACAATAAGGAATGTATAATTAAAACTGAGGGAAGCCCTGCATTCACAGTGCAGGCTGCTCCCTCAGTTGTATGTTAACCCTTTGAGTGCCAGAGTGGTACTCAACGCATTGCTTTGCAATGCGTTGCGAACCACTCTGGCACCCAAAGGGTTAACTTAGATCTCAACCATTAATGATGCCATACTTACTGTGTCCCTTTGCTTTTAGTACTTTTGCTCCACTCTCAGTTTGAAGAAGAGTGGAGCAAAAGTACTAATAGCAATGGGACACAGGAGGTAGGGGGTTAACAATAAATGAGATCTAAGTTAAACTGTCTAATAATACTATTTTAATTAAAAAAAAGTTTAAAACACACACATATATATATATATATATATATATATATATATATATATATATATATAGGCAAGGTATGTAGTCCATACGTTGCCTATTAACCCTTTGGGTACCAGAGGGGTAGGAAACATGCTAAGCAATGCTTTCCTACCTCTCTGGTACTCAAAGGGTTAATTGTGGAATAAAAGGCAGATTTGTCCACTACATGGAAGTCCATGAGGTGGATGTGGATGGGGTTAGTATGTCCCATATATGCAATATATGGGACATACTAAGGGGGGGGATGTGGAAGGGGGCATTGTGTAGTGCTTGGTGTACTAGTTTTATTGATTTTAACCCTTTGAATGCCACAGGGGTGAGCAGTGCACATCCCTATGGCATTCAAAGCTGTCCATGGTGCTGAAAGCCTTCTCTGTGTTCCCCTAGTGGCTGGGTAGGGAAAAGCACAGAGAATGCTGTTCAGAACTGGAGACGTTGGTTTTCTACTCTTACTTGTGGACTGTACTCCAAAAAAAATAGGCGTTAGATTTCTGGAGAGAAATGTTGCAATTTAACGCGAGTTAGCCCTAACTCCAACATTTGAATAGCTTTTGGCGTCCTTTGTACATTTTCCTCTATGGGTGAGATCTTGCTGTTCTGGCGACAGGCGATGTCTGTTTCAGAACTGGTGTCGCTTGTTTCTAGTAGAACATTTGCATTGCTCAATTGACGTTAAAACCAGCGTCTCCAGTTTTTTCTGGCGACGCCAACATTTGGATCGAGCCCTAAGTTACAAGATCTTCCGCCCTCCTTTTCTGGAGTCATTGTTAACAGTGATGGCAGCCACTGATCTCTGAGCTGTGCCTGAGCTTTCCCCTGTGCAAAGTGTATAGGTAGGGATTAGATTTGCTCTCATATTTTATGCATTAATTAAATTTATGATGGGAGAGAGAGAGAATGTAAGGAAATATAACTGCACATCATTTGCATCTTTTCTATGGGCCCAAATACTTATATTTTTGTATGTGCCTGCCAGGGCTATTTGTGGTGAAATGGACCAATAGGTTTTAAATAGATTCCCTGCCACAATCAAGTGTATACAGGAGGGACTGCTGTTTCTGCCTGCCGTGATGCAAAAGAGAGCCCCAGCTTGGTCAGATCACAAAGACCGCTTTGTGATCTGGCCAGGGCAGCTCGGGTCCCCCTCATGGGCGTCCTGAGGGGGGGGGCACTTGCCCCCCCCCCTACAATTACCCTCCTCCAAATAAATAAAGGGGCTAGATGGGCTGGCATGGGGGTCATATTATGGTTTTGCCCCCCCCCCCCCGGAAAAATGTCTACGGACACCACTGGTCCCCCTTCACATTGGAGCTATGCAGGATCAACAATCTCTCCTGTCTCCTCTTGACAACAGCAGGGAGTCTATTTAATTTTTAAAAAGTGTTGGTCCAGTTCACAAAATTGTGAACTGTTATGCTTCCTGCATTTTCTCTTTACCTTCCAGTGCTGTTGCCAGACTTTCCTTTCCTGACCATTCCACACTGGCATCTCAAGCTTTACCACTCACTCTCCCTTCTGCCCATAATTTGTTCTGTGCTGGCCTGGCATACTCACCAGTTCAGAGTCCTCTGCAGGCCTGCTCTATATCTTGTTCCTACTGGTCCGTGTTCCCTCCATTTATGTGCTCTTCCTCCCACTGGTTTTCAATTTTTCCTTCTAGCCAGCTGACCCCATCAAGGCCTCAATAACTACGTGGCTTCCAAATGGCAAATCCTTCTGCTCCAAATTTTTTGTTCATTCTCCCTCTTAGTCCCATCCCTTCTCTCTGTCTCCTATACTTTCTCTTTACCCACTGTCTCTCTGCCCCTCTCTTGTGCTTTCTCTCTCTCTTATCCCACCATCCATTCTTAGTTCCCTATCCTCTGTCTCTCAGCCCCCAACTATGAGTACAAGGATCATTTATATTCTCATTTATAACGTGTAATTGTGTGTGTGTGTGTGTGTGTCTGAGGGCTGTGACTACCAGGTTAACAAGGCTGACGAAAGGCAGGCAGAGTATGTGGGGGCATTGACAACCAGTGGAACCAGGCTGGGGACAGGTAGACAATATATGTATGTATGGGCTGTAAGTACCAGTAGAACCAGGCTGGGGGGTGTAGACAATATAAGTGGGGATCAGTGACTATCAGTTAAAACAGGCTGGTGGGCATATGGTATATGTGGGCACTTAAAGGGATAGTAACACTTCGTTTTAACTTTATTTTATTTTGTAGGCATTAAAAAAACATGAAGAATGATATGTCTTATCTCTCAAACCGTTATGGTTTATGAGATATTCACAAGCAAAGTTTCCCCTCCCGACCCTTTTTCCTAGTGTAAGCCATCTCTTCTCAGATGTGAATCTGGTTGTATGACCAGACAGATAACAGAAAGGGACAATTTTCTTTGTATGAAAACAATGAAAGCCCTTCCCCCCTTGACAAGTTTTTCAGCTTTTTTCCTTATCTTAATTGAAGATTGTCCCTCTCTGCAGTCTACCTGGGCATCTCCCTTCTGATCTGGTTGAACAGGGGGGGATACTTTGTTTGTGAATATCTCTTAAACCATAAAGGTTTGAGAGATAAGACTTATATCATTCTTCATGTTTTTTTAATGCCTACAAAATAAAATAAAGTTAAAACGAAGTATTACTATCCCTTTAAGTAGCAACATTCAGTTGTAATCTCTGTGGTTGGTATGACTAGTATAGCCCCATTTCAATTGTAAGTTCTGTGGCATCACTAATGTACCCCCATTTCAACTGTAAACTCTGTGGTATCACTTGTGTAGTCCAATTTCAGTGAAAGCTTTGTGGTATAAAGTTATCACCCCATTTCAATTGCAAGCTATGTGGTATCACTTGTGTAGCACTATGTCAATTGTAAACTCTGTGGTACATTTTGTAATGTATTTAAAGCATACACACAAGGACAATGGGCATACCAAGAAAGTTTTGTGGGAGGGGTTCAGTAGGGGCCCAAATTGGGATTCTGCCTATGGCCCAATGGGGTCTTAATACAGAGCTGATTGTAGGGTTTAGTCTCCTAAGTAAAATAAGGGTACTCCCTCTGCTGAGAGTTCTTTTATTCAATACCTATTGCAGCTGAAACTTTAATTTTTGTAGGTGCAATATCTCAATGGCCTGAAATTTTACTGTGGTGGTGCAGTTTCTACATAATTCTATTGAGATTTATGATTAATTGACCAGAGCTGCCCATAGGATGGTGCAGCAACAGTACTGTAAAAGTTCAGGCAATTGAGATATTGCACCTAAAAAAAAATTTAAATTTGAGCTGTAATAACTTTTGAACAAACCACTTCTCGGAAGTGGGAGAGCCATTGTTTTATTGAGGAGGATAAACAATACAATATATATATTTATTACGTATTAAGTGTTACTATCCCTTTAAAATAGTTGTCTTCAGCAACCTTAGTAGTAGACATATTTGCCTTTCCCCAGAAAACTTAAAAACTGCTACCGCACTTGGGTAGTCTAATCACAAAATCTCTCCAGTGGGAACACTTAACAATATGCTTACTGCTACAGTATTGTTCTCAGAAGCCCAGGCACACTGCAACTCATGTTGCAACTGATGAAGAAGGAAACGAGGACTCCATCCAAATTTATTAGCCTTGACTCTTGTAAGGCTGTTTTAGAAAATACATTGCACCCTGTGAAAATATTACTTACATCAGCTTAGAACTTTAGGTTAAAGTAGAATTCTGTTTTACAAGGTTTGTACTAATTAAATAGCTGAATTGTACAATAACAGCCACTAGAGGGAGTCATCTACCTTCTTTAGAACTAGCAATCTAAAAAGCTAAAATTGTCATTTGGCACACATGAAACCCTAGTAAAAGGAATTTGTTTTTATAAGAAAAAATAATTTTAATTTCAGTTTAACTACATAATAAATTAATTGCTGACCTGAAATCAGCTAGTTTAGTTTTGGGAATCCCAGTGCCAATTCCTGATCTAATTCACCAGGCGTAACTAGCCATAGCAGTATAATGAAAATGGTAAAATGTCACAAATCAAGGCCTCTATCTTATAAAGTAGATATCATTTCTAATGAGGAACAAATGCCTTATAACAACTTAAAGGGGATGATATGCATCTGAATTGCAACCCCCCCCTTACCTAACTAGATACATAAATCCTAATGGCCATTATAATTTTTGCCTGTGTTCAACATATAACATCTTCAATGGATATTAATGCTTAATATTAAAAAAAGTATATTTTGAAGGGTTTATCCTTCTGCTTGAAACCATGCGTACTATCACTGCTCAGACTTGCATTTTATGGGTGCAGTTCCTTCATGGCCTGAAATGTTGCAGTTGTTCTCTTGGTGCAGCAATCCATGGACAGTTGACCCTAACCGCCCCATAGGATGCGATAGCAAAAGCCACAAAATTTGAGGCCATGGAGGAACTGCATTCTAAAATTCAAGTTTGAAAAACAATACATTTTGAATAATACATCTCTCAGCAGGATAAACCCTGCAAACATTTTAACCCCTTAACTACCAGACTCGCACTGCACATCTGGCGGTTAAGGGCCATGGCCTTTTTTTTTTCTGCATCTAATTCAGGGGTCCCCGAGCAGCGTGCAGGAGGAGGAAGTGACCACTGCCAACATTAAAGGGTCTGGATGCCCTGATTCCTCAGTTTAATCTATGGCCAGTCCCCCTATGTCACCCATAGGGATCTTGGGGAAATATGTGTCATGGCAGAGGAAGAAGAGGGTAGTAGTGTGAGCAGGACAAGTCAGCAACCTGTGTCTTGTGATTCCCAGGAGGAGAGGAGATGATGCCACGTATGACAGCAGGGAACCCTAAGTCACACTTCCCATCCCCAAGCAGTCCCACCACTACTACTACTACTACTACTACTACTACTACTACTAAGATACAGTAGCTACAGACTCAGAGTGTTAGGAGTGAGTGACAGGGTGCTACTAGTAGTGAGGAAGACTCAGAGGCTGAATTTGATGTAGTTTGTGTTAGTAATAGTGATGGTGAAGCAGCTGGTGGGAATAGTGTGACCACAATATATCCTGCTGCTGCTGCTAGAGCTGCCAGTCTGGCTTCTTCAACTCAACAAGAGATGACAAGTATGACAGTAGGGGACCCTCTGTCACATTTATCCCCACCTCCAACCTGTGAGAGTCTGTAATAGAGCAGCTGCAGCAAAGAGGGACTGGTGGTGATGATGATGGTGGAGAAGTTGGGGTAGAAGAGATAATAATGGTCTTTTTAGCTCAAACTGAGATGGAACATGAGAAGGATCTGGGCATCACCACCAGCAGTGAGTGTTTGGAATTTTGTGGAGTTTGCAACTGCTCTAATTCCTGCTGATGCTGAGTTGAAAGGGCAGCGGAATGCTGAGGAGCAGGCTAGTGTTCCACAAACCACTGTGAACACAGTGGGAATGGGGTCAACAAGTGATGCGGGACTATAACAGGTTCCACTTGCCAGCAGCAATACTCCTGATCCTAGTTGTACTGCTGATTCTGAGGCAGAAGCAGCATCAGCAACATCATCCTCTGCCCAAGCCATTGAAGGGGATTGCGGAGAAGAAGAAGAAAGAGGCCATTCTTCTCCACCTTTACCCTCCCCCTTGAGGTCCTGGGCACGGCACTATTTTTCTATTGGGGCAGACACAGTGCTGTCATCAGCGACGGCATTGTGCACAAAAAAAGTGGAAAGGAGGGCACACATTGTGGCCCAACTGCCCTGATAACACATGAAACAGACATCATGACATTTATGCAAAACAGTCAATCCCCTACCAAATAAATTGGGTACCGCTGTTGCTGTACCCCCTGACTCTCCCCAAAATCGACAAGAGGCGAGATAGTAATCAAACAGAAGGAAGAATTGAAAAACCCAGACAGAGCCTGAAAGTTCAATGGTGATTGCTCTAGGGTCCAGTCGCGGGAAGATGTAACTACATCTTCTGATGATCTACCCCGTTCATCTTTAGCTCCCAAACCAGCTGATAGCCATTCAATAGATGTCAGTATGTGGCAGTTCGTGTGCACCCATTGCACACTGTGTGGTCGCTTGACCACACATGGCAGTGTGGTGGAGGATTATCGCAACCAGGGCATCAAGCAGCATCTGAGGAGATTCCATCCAGCAGAATATGCTAAGCTGGTGGCAGACAGGGTTCATCATTACTGTTAAACCTGCAGGTTGTCATGTGTCCTTTGTGGGGAGTGGACAAGAAACATTGTGGCAGCAGCAGTACTTGGTCTCTGGTGGGATGATTTCACATTGGGGACCCTAAGCATCATGGTGTCTGGTTAGAGTTGTACCATGTGTTTGGTGTGAGTGCAGATGTGGCCATTGTTCCCAGCCCTTCCCCTATTTACTCCACACACTGCGCACATTGCATTTGCTGATGCGATGCACAGTTCCTGCTCTCAAGGGTAAAATGTATATTCCAACAACACACCCATGGTTTTGGAGGAGGGGCAGGTGGAGAAGCATAATTGGCTATTTTCTTTTCTCCACATATACCTGAAGTGGTGGGGGATATTTACGGTGTTGCTACTGCCACAGTCAAATCACTGGAGCTAGTGGAACCATGATCATCCATCACCCATATCACTGCTGTTGTTGATCCAATTCCCTTCGAGCTGCCTAATCATCCTGATGCTTAAACAACTCAGCAGCAGCAGCAAGAACAGAGATTGCAAATGCCACAATGACACTGAGGCATTTGCCACTGGCCACCATAATATGACCTGCTGGCACTAGGCCAGTAAGTCATATTTTTGTTTTTTTCAGAGCTTGTTCTTTCAACAAAAACCAGATGCCTACAAAAAATACTATTTTGGGGGCTTGATTCTAACAAGCTTGATTCCTACAAATCATGGATTCCTCAGGGCTTGTGCTGCTACCAGCCAAATTGATAAAAATTATCTGTGATTCCTCGGGGCCTGTGCTGCAAACAAGCCAAATTGATAAAAATGATCTGTTATTCCTCAGGGCTTGTGATACTAACAAGCCAAAGTCCTACAAATCAAAGAATTGCCTGGGCCTAAAAAGTACCTGGGAATTATAGACCAGTGAGTTTGACCTCTGTAGTGGGAAAACTATTAGAAGGCATAATAAGGGACTATATTCAGGATTACAACACAAAAAATAAGATCATTAGCACGAATCAACATGGTTTTATGAAGAATAGGTCATGCCAAACTAATCTTTTCAGCTTCCATGAGGAGGTAAGCAGCAACCTTGACAATGGCAAGGCAGTAGATGTAGTATATCTAGACTTTGCAAAGGCATTTGATACAGTAACACACAGAAGGCTGGTGTATAAAATAAGGAAATTGGGGCTAGGAGATAACCTTTGCAATTGGATACAAAACTGGTTGAAGGATAGGGAACAGTGTGTGGTTGTAAATGGAAAATTCTCCAGTATAGTTAAAGTGGAGAGTGGAGTACCTCAGGGTTCAGTATTGGGTCCGCTGCTTTTTAACATGTTTATAAATGACCTGGAAATAGATATAGAAAGCAAAATATCAATATTTGCAGATGATACTAAATTATGCAAAGTCATTAATTCAGAACAGGATATTTTCTCTCTACAGAGGGACTTACATACAATGTCAGATTGGGCAAACATGTGGAATATGAAGTTTAATGTGGGGAAGTGTAAAGTCATGCATTTGGGAGGAAACAATCCCAAGGCTACTTATAAACTTAATGGAATAATTTTAGGTGACTCGTTGCTAGAAAAAGACCTGGGTATCCTTGTCAACTACAAACTTGGAAACAGTGACCAGTGTCAAACAGCAGTAGCAAAGGCAAACAAAGTCCTGTCTTGCATAAAAAGAGGTATTGAAGCAAGAGTGGATAACATTATTTTGCCATTATACAAATCATTGGTAAGACCTCACCTTGAGTATGCAGTGCAATTTTGGGCACCGGTTCTGAAAAAGGATATACTAGATCTAGAGAGGGTACAGCGGAGAGCAACAAAATTAATTAAGGGAATGGAGGACTTGACATATGAGGAACGACTAAACAAACTTGGTTTATTTACTCTAGAGAAAAGACGACTAAGAGGAGACCTTATCACATTGTACAAGTATATGAGAGGTCAATACAAGGATCTCTGCGGTGAGCTATTTATTCCAAGGCCTGCTCAGGTGACCAGGGGACACCTCTTGAGATTAGAGGAAAGGAGGTTTAAACTTCAGCAGAGGAAGGGTTTTTTTACGGTAAGGTCTGTCAAATTGTGGAATTCATTGCCCAGGGAGGTAGTTATGGCAGATACAATGGACACATTTAAGAGAAGATTAGATACATTTCTTTCAAAAGGGAACATACAGAGTTATACTGTTTATCAGTAGGCAGATCAGGAAGGTCTGATAAAGACTAATTTAATTGGTAGCAGGAAAGCTATAAAATTCTTAGTTACTGAGGTATGAAGCGAAGGTTGAACTTGATGGACTTGTGTCTTTTTTCAACCTAATTTAAATTTACTATGTATAATTCCTACAAATCAATGTTTCCTCAGGGCTTGGGCCTAATAAGTCCTAAGTCTAAGTCCTACAACAATCAGTCTTTTCTCAGGGCTTGTGGCAACTAAGTACTACAACTCAATGTTTCCTCAGGACTTGAGCCTCTAACAACAAGTCTAAATCCTACAAATCATCCTCTACAAAATACTCTTTCCCATCAAGTAGTCTGCTGCAATCACAGGGGTGTCTCTGTCATGTTATGTACTAGTACCAATTCCTTATTTATTTTTATTAACTGTCACCCCAATACCAGTCAACAAACCCCCCCAAAAAAATTCCCCTGTTCAACTGATTGTTTCCCCAAACTCCACCAACACAGGCACCCTCATAGCCAAAATTTTCACCCATCTCTAGTCTCAAGTCCTAAAGGAAACTCCAGTGTTTATTCAGTCTGACAATTCTATGGCAGTAGCTTACATCAACCCGTGAAAGAGGAACTCAAAGAGAGTCAGCCGGGGCGAAGGTTCGAGAACTTCTTCAGAAGTTCTTGTCCCAGCCATCCCAGAGGTCCACATACTAGGGGTAGAAAATTTGGTTGTGGACTTTCTTGGTTGTCAAGATCTGGATTCAGGAAATTGGAAATGGGAAATAAGCCAGGAAGTATTCAAACAGATGGTACACTGCTGGGGCCTCCCATGTCACCTGATGGCATCACTGTTCTGCACAAAGGCATAAGATCCGTGGGCCTTCACAATGGACGCAGTTTCATCTTTCCTACGTGTTTCCTCCGCTACCTCTGATCCCCAGAGTGATCAGGAAGATCAATAAGGAAAAGGGGCTGGTTTGCAGATCTTCTCAGTCTGACAATGTAAGAACCATTCTGCCTGCCTCTGGTACCAGCAGATGGAATGACTGGCCTTGATGGCATGCCTCTTGAAGCCAACATCCTGAGAAAAAATGTTTTCTTGGAATAAGTAATTTCCACCATGATCCAAGCTAAAACTCCTATTTCTTTCAAAGTGTATGATAAGGTCTAGTCCATTTTTTTTATCAGTGCTGTGCTGAATGCTGATAAGGTTATATTTTCTCAGACCTTAGACCTCCCTTCGATCCTGGCTTTTTTGCAGGATGTTGTGAAAAAAGGTCTCAGTCTGAGCTCTATCAAGGTACAGATCTCAGTTCTCTGTCTCTTTTCATAAGTGCATCACCATTTTGCAAGATGTTAAGACTTTTGTTCAAAGGGTGGCTCACACTTTCCACTGTATTAGGGACCCACAGTCCCATGAGAAATAAACTTGGTCTTGGACATATTTCAGAGATCTCCCTCTGAACCTCTATAATTGGTTCCCTTGTGGATTTTGATGCTTAAAATGTTTTTCTTTTTTCTATTGTTTCTGTACGAAGGGTTGCAACGTTGCAAACCTTGTCTTGTAAGCCTGCTTTCCTGGTGTCTCACCAGGAGAAGGTGGTGCTTCATACTACTCAGGGTTTCCCATTGTGGTTTCTGATATTTGCGTCAATCAGGAAATTGTCCTTCTTTCGAATTGTCCTAACCCTTCCTTCAAACAGTTAAAGATTTTTCTACTGTTAGATGTAGTTCAATGCATGAAATGTTATCATCGTATACAGTCTTTTTGCAAGGCTAATTCCCTCTTTGTTACGCCTGAGGGTCCTAGAGATGGTCAGGCTGCATATAAAGTCACTATTGCTGCTTTGATCAATGCTACCATATTCCAGGTGTATGTAATCTAGAAGAAACCTGTTCCAGAGTTTTAGCATGTCCGCACATTCATCTGTGGAAAAATGAGGCCTCTGTTGAACAACTGTGTAGGACACACAGATCTTTCCCTAATAATAAGTCTCCTAAAATGATTCCATCAGGTTCATAAATATCATTGCAATTTGTTTGTTCTAAATGCATAACTACATTTTCCCACATAAAATTCATATTCCATTTGTTTGTTCAATCTGTCATTTTATGTAAATCCCTCTATAGAGCACAAACATCCTGCTCTGAATGTATTACCCTGCACAATGCAGTGTCATCAATAAATTGCTTTCTATAGTTATTTCTAGGTAATTTATATACATGCTAAAAGCAGTGGGCCAAATACTGAATCCTAAGGTACTCCACTCTAACTTTTAACGGTATTGGATAATTTTCCATTTACAACAACTGTTCACTATCCTTCAATAAATTTTCTGTTGAGTTGCAAAGGTTATTCCCTATACCCAACTTCCTTAATTTATACTCTAGCCTCCTGTGTGGCACTGTATCATCATCTACTGATTTTCATTATCTAGGTTGTTAGTTACACCATAGAAGCTCGAAATATTTGTTTGACAAGATCTATTTCTCATAAAATAATTTTAATTCCTGCTAATAGTCTTTTTTTCACCAGTGTAATCCTGACATAACTTATTATCCCTTCTAACAGTTTTCCCACTACTTAGGTCAAACACAGTTCTATAATTCCCAGTTTCTGTTTTAGAAAGCACTAGAATGCAGCATGCTACAACTGTTCATGTGCTTTTGGCCCATCCAGGTTTCAGAATTCTGATCTGCATGGTGGCCTGTGGGTTGCTGCACAGATCAATCACATCCTCCAGAGACTTGCCAACCAAAATGGGTAACGGCAAATAATATATTTCTGGTGCCCACATCGGCCATCCTTGTGATATATCTCACAATGCCCCAATGATAATGAATCACAAAGGGAACACAGAACATTGGAGGTAAGCTGGCATGTGTGGTTTAGCATGAGCTTAAAACAGAATGCAGACAAATTGATCCAGGAAACTTATTGTCTAGAAGTAAACGGGCTCATCCTTCCACAATTTTTATCAGCGTCATTTAGATTCTGAAAGAATTGAGTCCCCACAGAGGGCACAGATGCCAAATCTATTTAACTAAGATTTATTCCACCAGAAAAAAACAGGGCACAAAAAAAGACAGATACTGTACAGAAAATAATTATAATTACAAGACCAATCAATTATTTTAATTATATGAAAATCTACCACACATCTGTTATAATTGCATCTGAAATGTAGTTCACATGTTATGACCACTCCACTTCAATGAAAGAAAAGCTTATATCTAGGATTGTCAGTGTGCTATTAAAACAGATTAGTTGCAGAGAATATTGAAATAATATACACTTCAGAAATAAATAGGCTTTAGCAATCTCCATTCATATTGTATGTTAATAAGCACTGTTATCCATTAATCTGATGTTAACTCTTCCAGTATGATTTTCTTTCATCAGTCTACAATGCATTGCAGTGCATCTTCTGTATTTTGTACACACAGTCAGTCTGTAGAAGATTATTCCAGTGCTGTAAATAAGCGTTAGTACTTGACATTCAGTAACAGGCCATGTTTTGATGCCAGCCCTATTTTACCACAGGATGGTCAATGAAAAAATCACGCTGTGTTATCCTTAGCTGGTTTAGTTAGGGACTCTTCAGTCTCATTGAAGCCATAATTGCAGATGCATGAGTAATCTGAGGTGATGTTATTCTGTCTACTCGTCCTATAAAAAAATAAACTCAGTTTTATTTGGTTAGAAGGTGCTTTGTAGTTGTATTCTGCTGAGCAGTGAGCAACATTAGATTGTTAGAGACCATTATGGACATTGCAGTAATTCAACAGAGACACAGGTGTGTTGGAAGTTGCTTTGTCTTACCTCAATGATTTGGTGGATCCAATCTAAGAAAGATGATATCTTTGTGTACACTCCAGGATGGTTGGGCTCAGCACACCCCATGCCCCAACTCACCACTCCGGCTAATCGCCAAGTGTAGCCTATGTGACATACCAAGGGCCCCCCACTGTCCCCCTGTAAAGACAAAATATGGTCAGCCTTGTGGAAAGAAATGTCTACATTAAACCAACAGTGTACTGCATGATTATTAACTCTGTATATTATACTGTGAAGAGTATGTACTAAAGTCTAGGAAGTTGGAGATATCTGAGTGCATAAGCTCCATGAATAACAGGAATGTGAGATTCTATCACACTGGAGAGTTTACCTAACCTCTATCACACATTACTGCTTAGCCCTCCTGGACTCGGGTCTATCTATAACACTGGGGTATCAAAATGCATTCTGAAAGGGCTACAGCAGTATACATTTTCAGGATATCCCTGATTTTGCACAGGTATTGAATGCAGAATGACTGAGCTGGGCAAAAATCAGGGATATTTCAAAAACCTGTGCTATCTTGGCCCTGTTCTGATATTGCAAAGGTCCCAACAACTACCTTTGCTAACGTAACCTTAAAGGAAACATTGAAAACGAATATTTTATTTGTGCATATAAACCTATTGCATTTGTCCACCTACTTATGTGTAGCTAATGAGTTGATGGCGAGTCAACTCGTTATCTACCTATAAGTAGGGGGAAAACATGACCCCATTCCCACATTACTTTATACAATGCAATAGGTCAGTGTATAGCACAAGAAATAAAACAAATATACCATATTAAAGGGATAGTAATGTTTCATAATAAAAGCAGCTCTAATTAATCATCATAGTATTTGAACATTGGAGAGTGTTATTTCAAGTCTGTCAGAGTTATAGTTCAAGAGTAATTCAATAATAAAGTATCCCCCTCCCGTCCCTTTTACTGATATAACACTGTTCAGCCAGATCAGCAGGGAGGTTCCCAGGTAGACTGCAGAGAGGGACAATCTTCAAATAAGATAAGGGAAAAACCTGAACAACGTGTCAAGGGGGGCAGGGCTTTCATTGTTCTCATAGGAAGAAGATTGTCCCCTGCTGTTATCTGTCTGGTCTTACAACTAGATTCCACATCTGAGAAGAGATGGCTTACACTAGGTAAAAGGGGCGGAAGGGGGAAACTTTGCTTGTGAATATCTCTCAAACCATAAAGGTTTGAGAGATAAGACTTATATCGTTCTTCATTTTTTTAATGCCTACAAAATAAAATAAAAAACGAAGTATTACTATCCCTTTAAGGTCACTTTCACAAAGGCAATACTGTGTTGGTGATGTTGCTCATTGATTAAATTAATATGCTATGCTATGGTGTACACAGGATATTCTAGTCTTGTGAATGCACCAAAGTTCAGCATACCACGTTGCATTCACACAGGGACACAGTAAAAATGCAGCAAAGAAATTCTGTATTGCAGCTTATGAGATAATCAAAAAAAGTTTCATACAAGCATTGTTCAAGCTTGCAATTCTCATCGCAAACTCAAATGAATGGCTGTCCCACGTGTGCACCAGACGATATTGGGAAGCGGTCACATCAGTTGGTTATAAGACTCATCCCTCCTGTGTCTAAATCATCTGTGGAATGCAGGCATGAGGCCCTGCTACAGTTCTGCGGCCCATGTGAAAGAGCACTTAAAGGGATAGTAATGTTTCATAATAAAAACAGCTCTAATTAATCATCATAGTATTTGGACTTTGATTGACAAAGTGTCCCCCTCCTGTCCCTTTTACTGATGTAACACTGCTCAGCCAGAGCAGAAGGGAGGTGCCCAGGTAGATTGTACAGAGGGACAATCTTCAATTAAGATAAGGGAAAAACCTGAAAAGCTTGTCAAGGGGGCAGGGCTTTCATTGTTTTCATATAAAGAAGATTGTCCCCTGCTGTTATCTGTCTGGTCTTACAACCAGATTCCACATCTGAGAAGAGATGGCTTACACTAGGTAAAAGGGGTGGGGAGGGGAAACTTTGCTTGTGAATATCTCTTAAACCATAAAGGTTTGAGAGATAAGACTTATATC
Source organism: Rhinophrynus dorsalis (assembly GCA_037306005.1). Lineage (NCBI taxonomy): Eukaryota > Metazoa > Chordata > Amphibia > Anura > Rhinophrynidae > Rhinophrynus > Rhinophrynus dorsalis. Next base: position 268,506,412 of record CM074724.1, read on the forward strand.
GTTCTTCATGTTTTTTTAATGCCTACAAAATAAAATAAAGTTAAAACGAAGTATTACTATCCCTTTAACACACCATTTTTTACATTACATATTCTGGAAGTGCATAATATGTAAAATCGAAACTGCAACTAAGTAATTTATTTTTATACTTTCTTCCATCTTCGCCTATTTTTTTTTCTTTTTCTGATTTTCTATTTTCAGGGAGCTATATTTGACAGTGATGCAATATAACACTATACCTGTAGCAGTCAGTGCTGCGAATGCTGTATTTTAACAGATTAGAGGCAAGTGTTTCTTCTACAGGAATAGTGTTGCATAGTTCCACTCTCCCTGCTTTCACAATAATTCAGGAAGTGAATTAAAAGTGCTTTAACAATAAATAAGTTGATGACCTTCTTGATTTATGCCCTTAATTCTGGATATTGAGGAAGCCAAGAACTTTCTGTTTCCTATATATCAATTGTGAGAATGTTTCCTTTTAGAAACCATGAATTAGGTATCAGAAGTGGTGCCTTTCATGGAAATCCAAAAGATAGACCTGAATCAATCAATTCAAGTCCTCAGAGATAATGTCTACAAACCAGAGATTCCTCCTTGTCCAAAGAAAAGTCTCTCTCTCTAACCCCATGGGTGTCCCCAACAATACATGCAAGCCTCTTGACATATTAATTAGAAAGTGTAATGAATAGAAAATGGATTCCCCAGACCCATCAATTTATTGGAGTTAAGAGCCTTTATGATGGCTCTTTTCTTGTTCCAGGAGCTTCTGAGAGAAAATGTAGTAAATGTTTACGAAGGCAATATGACGGCATACATTGTCAAGAAGGTATGAAGATCAGCCTACTTTTCTACTGACCTGATCACTCAAGCAAATCTCTTGGGAAGTATTACTCTTTTTCCTGCATAATGTATACTAAGCAACATTCCCATCTGGGGGATCCAGAAATAAATTTGTTTGCAACTATAAGTAATGTGAAACTCCCATGTTCTGTGTGAGAAGGTCTAATTTTGTGAATGCCATTCATCTCATGGAATTTCACAATGTCATATGCCTTTCCTCCAGTTCCTCTTAAGCAAAGCTTATTGAGGAATTTAAAGGTGTATCAGACATCTCTCATAATTGATCATTACTGGTATATAGATCTTAATATAACAGAGTTAATACTCCTTCAGCCACCAAAAGATGTCTTCCATCAATATCTCATTCTGTAGCAGCAATCACAAATGCTTTTTGTTTTGGCTTGGTATTGAGTTGCAGAATTTGTGAGATTGGTGTCTGTTAAGATATGGTAATGTCCACTTTACCTGTTGCTCAAAAGACAGCCACAGGCAGATATTTTTCTCATGGGTTCAAAAAACATATAAACCCTAAGAGGCGGTTCAGAGTTTTATGATTGTCATTTTTTCACAAAGGTTTGGTTAAAAGCATTGACAGTACCTCTCTGAGTACAAGTATTGGTTCTTAGTGCTCTTTTGTTAAATCTTATTGGTAAGGACTAAATGGTCATTTATAGTAAGAGAAAAGGAGAAAAAAAACACAAGTGCCCCTGTGTGGATCAGTAGAACTTCAATGGCCACCACCAACACCCCAAATGTGCATACTCACACATCTATTGTCTGGACAAGGGTTTGTACTAATTCCAGCAAACAGGTAACTGAGGATTAATAATTGCCCACAGATACAGTGTATGTAGTTGAATTCAACATAGTGACAGGTTTCTCTTTTGATACTCGCTCTCCCTGAGTGGCATAGAAACTCCAAGTATCATAAAAACAAAATAAAGTAAAAAATGCCCAATAGTGTAATACAGTAGTGTAAAATAATAAATATATACTCAAAATATAATGCACTCACATTTCCATGTGGTCAGAAAACTGATACCAGATCGTCAGACGTTAAAGCCTATGGAGAGAATAAACCAGTCTCCACTTGGGTGAAGGACGATTTAAAACTGCAAAGGAAAACACTGCGGCCACTTCCAGAGTGTATAAAAATGTTTTAATTCAATATTAAAAATTGGGACAAATTATTTATATCAAGGTTTACATGCTGATGGTCATTTGTTTGTTTTTTTAGGACCCTAATAGATTTCAATACTGTTGAACTGTTTTCCTACACTGATAAAACATTGCCTGCCCTGATCTCTTGGCTTGTTCACTGACCTTGCCTGAACTCAGCCTGCCCGTACCTTTGACTTGTTTTCAAATTATTATTTGTCTCTGATCTCTGGTTGCGTATTCCAGCTTTCCTAGTATCTACTGGTGGCCTAAAATCCATGTCATTCAACTGATGGGTGAGCTAGTGATTGTCTACATGGCACAGATTACCAGTTCTCCAGGATCAACCTTGATCTTTGACTTCAGTCTTCCAGAGCTACAGTCCAACTCATCTTTTCCTGTCTGGATCAAACTACCCTTAGCCCAACTTGACATTAGGCTAGAAGAGCAGATTTCTCCATCTCTGTCAGGAAAGTGAATGTCTAGAATGCTGAACTGGCCACTTTTTGTAAAAGTGCATTACAATCTTTAGAACAAGCCAGAAGTTCCAGTAAGAGCTCACATCTGTGTAGTACAGATTTGCATATTGCCGAAGAGATATAGAAGCAAATATATATATGTTGGTAAGTGGCAAGTACTCACAGGTCTTAAAAATAATGAAATTTATTATGCTTTTGATGTTTCAGTCCCATAGGGACATTTAATTAGAATTATCTTGATAAAGATCCCTACTGGATCAAAACGTTAAAAGCATAATATATTTTTAAGACCTGTGAGTGCGTGACATTGGCGCTTCATGTATCGTGTTTTGCATATAAACCATGGCATTTTGTATCTAGATTTTGCATATAACATTTGCCATTTTGTGTTTAGTATTTTGCGTTTAGTGTATAGCGTTTTACATAAAGCATTTGGTATTTCATGTATAGCTTATGGCAGCGCGTTTGGCATATAGCATGTGGTGTTTCATGTATAGCATGTTGTGTATAGCATATAGCATTTAGTGTATAGAGTTTTGCATAAAGCATATGGCATTTCAACCATATCGTTTTGTATATAGTGTTTGGCATATGCTGTTTGGTGTTTGGAGTATTGTGTTAGTGTTTGGCCTATAATGTTTGGCATTTAGCGTTTGGTTTATATCATTTGTGACCAGAGGCCTAAATATGCACCTCTCTCAACATCCGAAAGAAAAGCTCTTCACCTTTAACTCATGTGCAGTCACCCTGGTGGTGATTTCAGAACAGTCTGCACCTCTGCTAGAGGCAATATGGCGATGGGGATTGTGAAACGATGTGGAGAAGGGGAGTGTGAGGCAATGTGGTGATGGGGAGTGTGAGGTAATGAGGTGTAGGGGAGTTTGAGGCAATGAGGCAAAGTGGAGTGTGAGGCGATGTGCCGAAGGAGAGTGTGAGATCATGTGGCAAAGGTGAGTGTAAGTCGATGTGGCAAAGGGGAGTGTGAGGGAATGTGAGGTATTGAGGTGTAGGAGAGTCTGAGGCAATGAGACAAAGTGGAGTGTGAGGCGATGTGTCAAAGGAGAGTGTGAGATGTGTCGAAGGAGAGTGTGAGGTGAAGTGGTGAAGGGGAATGTGAGGCAATGTGGCGAAAAGGTGTATGAGGTAATGTGACAAAGGGGAGTGTGAGGCTATGTGGCGAAGGGGAGTATGAAGTAACATGACAATGGGGAGTGTGAGGCTATGTGGTGAAGGGTAGTGTAAGGCGATGTGGAAAAGAGGAGACTGAGGCAAAGAGGCACAGAGTCTGAGGTGATGAGGCATAGAGGAGGGAGGGTGTAGAGGAAGGAGGTGTGTAGTGTGGTGTAGGGTGAAGTCCTGTAAGTGGAGAATTGGAGGCAGGGTGTAGAGGGACGGAGTGTGTACTGTGCTGGTGGGTAATGTCCTTGCAGAAGCCAACCTGTCAACTTCTGTGAGAATCACTCCCCATGCTTACACCAATGGGACAGGCAATATAGAGGATATATGCATAACTCTTCCTTACTGCATCAACCTGGGTGTGTTTGGCTTAAAAAAAAAAATTGTCAGTCACATGATGCTTACATATACAATCTGGCATCCATTCTATGTTCAGCACAGAGTACAAATAACTGTTCTAATATCACAAGTGAATTAGCCCCTGCAATATCGTGTCTTAAAGGGATAGTAATGTTTCATAATAAAAGCAGCTCTAATTAATCATCTTGGAGAGTGTTATTTCAATTCTGTCAGAGTTGTAGTTCAAGAGTAATTCAATAATAAAGTATCCCCTCCTGCCCCTTTTACTGATACAACACTGCTCAGCTCAGAGCAGCAGGGAGGTACCCAGGTAGATTGCAGAGAGGGACAATCTTCAATTAAGAAAAGGGAAAACCTGTCAATGGGGACAGAGTTTTCATTGTTCTCACAGTAAGAAGATTGTCCCTTGCTGTCTTCTGTCTGGTCAAGCAACCAGATTCCACATCTGAGGTGAGCAGTGTTACACTAGGTAAAAGGGGCAGGAGGGAGAAACTTTATCATTCAATTACTCTTGAACTCTGACAGTTTTGAAATAACACTCTCTATGGCTCAAATACTAAGAAGATTAATTGGAGCTGCTGTTTTTGTGAAACATTACTATCGCTTTAAAAGGGGATTTTTGTGTACTTACAGATAAATCCATTTCTGCTAGTCCTTCTAAAAAAGAAGGAGCCATGGGTATCACGGTGCCCATGATTTGTGCAATCCAGTGTCTATCACCTGCAGGGGGCTCCCATTGGCTGTCTGCTGTCAGCCTGCCTCACACTGCCTTTTTAAACTCAGTCCGGGCACCCTTTGGTTGCCCTTTCGTGGTGTCTCTGACAGCATCTTATCCGTCCTGTCTGCTGTGCTTATAGGGCCTGTGTCCTGACTCCTGATTTCCAGTGTTCCTGAGTCCGGAGTTCCTGAGTTCCAGAGTTCCTGAGTCGACCTGTTCCTGTGTTCCTGCCTGCTTGTCTTCCAGTCCGGTTCCGGTTGTTCTCCGTGGTTGCTGATGTTCCGGTTGCCAGTCGGCTCAGCGGTGCTCGTCCCGGTTGATTCTCTGCCTGGTTTCAGTGGTTCCCTGTCTTCAGTCGCTGAGGCGACATTGCTCTCCTTTCGCTCCCGCGATATTACTACTGTTGGTTCCAGCGTGCGGATGCTGGTTTACTCCATTAAGCCTTGCGGCTCATTACTGTTGTTGGTCCCAGCGTGCAGACGCTGGTTTACTCCATTTAGCCTTGCGGTTAATTGCTGTTGTTGGTCCCAGCGTGCGGACGCTGGTTTACTCCATTAAGCCTTGTGGCTTATTACTACTGTTAGTTCCAGCGTGCGGATGCTGGTTTACTCCATTAAGCCTTGTGGCTCATTACTACTGTTGGTTCCAGCGTGCGGACCCTGGTTTACTCCATTAAGCCTTGTGGCTCATTACTACTGTTGGTTCCAGCGTGCGGACCCTGGTTTACTCCATTAAGCCTTGTGGCTCATTACTACTGTTGGTTCCAGCATACGGACCCTGGTTTACTCCATTAAGCCTTGTGACTCATTACTACTGTTGGTTCCAGCGTGCGGACGCTGGTTTACTCCATTAAGCCTTGTGACTCATTACTACTGTTGGTTCCAGCGTGCGGACGCTGGTTTACTCCATTTAGCCTTGTGGCTCATTACTGCTGTTGGGTCCAGTGTGCGGACGCTGGTTTACTCCATTTAGCCTTGCGGCTCACTACTACTGTTGGTCACAGCGTGCGGACGCTGGTTTACTCCATTAAGCCTTGCGGCTCATTACGGTTGTTGGTCCTAGCGTGCGGGCGCTGGTTTACTCCATTAAGCCTTGCGGCTCACATTACTGTCAGTTGGTCCCAGCGTGTGGACACTGGTTTACTCCCTGACTGCAGTCAGGTACTTGGAGGTTCCGAGTTGCTGTCCAGTCCTAACAGCAGTTAGTCCTGTAGTTTTCTGGCATGAGACTTTTGCTTGAGTGAGACCGCTTGACCAAGTCGCTATTATATCCATCCTACTATCATTGTCATCTGACAGTTATTTGTTCTCAGTAGTGTTTCCTCTCTTGGGCTGCTCTGCCCGGTATTGGTAAGGCCGGTAGAACCTATTCACGTTGCCATCCTTAGGTTGACTTACCCGGTATTGGCAGGGCTGGTAGAGCCTACTCCTAGTATTCCCTCAGGCTGCCTTGCCCGGTATTGGTAAGGCCGGTAGAACCGGTACGTTACCATCTTACGGTTGCCTTACCCGGTATTGGCAAGGCCGGTAGAGCCTGCTACTGCTATTTTGTCTGAGTCGCCTGGGTTGCCTTGCCCGGTATTATTGGCAAGGCCGGTAGAACCTATATCTATGGTCATTTGCTTCTATGTATTGTTTGTATGTGTATGAAAACCCTAAGGGATTGCCTTAACTTTTCAATAAAGTTATGTTTTTACCTAAACCTTATGTCTGAGAGTCTTAACAAACCGTGACAATGGGATAAAGTAGATTCCTCTAGAAGGTCGAACACTGGAAACTAAAGCTCGCTGGACCACCTCCGGAGCCCATCCCAGCTCCACTTGACCCTCACCCAGCAGAAGCAGCCTCAGTTTTAACATATAGCACAGATGCTAGCAAAAAGAAGTATGGCAGGAAGGTAGTCACCACAAAACTGAACCCAAAGGACACCCATGCCCGTAACGCAAACAATATGTTTTTCTACCAAAGAGATGTCCTGTGTTCCACAAAGATTAAGTGAAAACTATTTATCAGTAAGTACACAAAAATCCCTCCTTCTGTTTTGTTCATTGTGGGACAGATGAAGTATGGGAATATACATTGCAATCCAACCCAAAACTCCCAACAATAAAAACAGTCTCAACAGAGACAAATCAGATACAGCTATGAACCTCAGGTGTTAATAGACACTGCTCCACAAGAACTAAGTAACAGTAGAAAACTTACTGGAGACAAAGGCACAGCAGTACCTACACAGGCATTAATACCTGAAGGACCTTTCTGCCAGACGTCACTGCCTTGCACAATGAGCTGTTACCCTAAACAGTACTGGCCTCTTCCTAATGACATAGGCTTGGTCAATGATCACTTTGATCCAACAGGCCACTATTATAGACGCTTGTCCTGCATGTGTGCCCTCCAGGATCATGAAAAGTGGCATTACCATTGGCTGTAGGCGGAAGGTCCTGCAAGCCCATTGATGGAAGCGGGCGGCAAAGGGAAGCGTGCCGCCCGCAAGGATGCTGTGCAGAACGAATTATTTTGCCTCATCCACAGAAGAAGCGGACGTCAACCTTTAAGGCTGGTTTTGAAGCGGGTTTGACCCGGGGGAGGGAGGGAAGGGATCGGACAACCCTATTATATTTTTTTTAGCAAGGGGGGAAAACAAGGGTGCGTATTATACATAGGCACTCTTGTTTTCCCCAAAATCTTTGGTATAATATGCACCTGCGTATTATACACAGGTGCGTATTATACCTGAGATTTTACGGTACGCATGGAAAATTAAGATAAGCAAACAGCTGCACATATTTTTGTGGGAGTGGTCAGGATTACCAGATGTGCCTAATGCAGGAAGTGCTATCATGAACGATTTTATACATCTTTGTAGTGTTGTCGTAAAAGCCATTTTTTCATGTGCAATTCAAGACGCATTCAGTATATTGCTTCCTAGATTACAACATGCGCAATATCTATCTGTGCAGGAAAAATGCCTTTAGCTCACAAGCACATTTTTTGCATCCTGCTATATGTGTCTGGAGAGGGGAAATTTCCAGTGTAATGGCCCACAGCTGCATGTACCTGGGAAAAAAAGGATAAAGAAAATGCATGCATCAAGACATTCTCTTATCTGGAGATTTTCGAAATCCCATGGATCTCCTCAAGGGAATACCTTGTGGAAAGGGAAGAATTATCCCCATCAGCCTCCCTTTTCTTTATTCTCCAGTGAGAAATCCTCCCGCTTGGAAGAAAAGGTCACTCTCAAAGGAGTCCCTCTTTGTGGGGTAAAGTAGGGAGCCCTTGATCTAGTGTATTAAAGATCCCCTGGATGGATGCGTGCAGGGTTATTTGCTATAATTAATATAAGGGTGTTAACCCATGTAGATTCCCCACAGGAATGGGGCCCTTGAATAGAACTAAGGGCCACAGTAAAAGATGTGCATAATTGTGCAGTTTGACTCTAAAGGAGACTGGATTTGCAAGATATACACTTTAACACCACAGAAAAAAAACTGGTAGTTCTGGTGTGCTTTGGGCTTCCCTGAATTTCCTTTTTGGCTTCAGACCCCAAAGGATCTCCATTACAGAGGAAAGAAGGCCCAGTCCAACTATGCAGATCCCACGGACTTAGGCACACCTGGTGCTGTAAGATAAGGGAAAACTCAAAATGGGAAGGTGGCTCTCCAGTCAAATGTCTTTTATGCCACTGTTGCAGAGGAGAATCTCTTCCCAGTGGTCCCCATACAAAAATGGTAAGTCCCGTCAATGCTAAGCCAGTCCTTTGGCCGGGGCCTACCAGTTGCTACAGGAAAACTGAAATAATGAGCCAAAACTTCATAACCAAGATGGAGGCCGCAGATTCTTAAACCTGCTATGGGCCCGTAATGCTGAAAGTGACCCAGTCCCCAGGCAAAACTTGCCCATCACCAGAGGGAGAAGCCACAATAGTAAAAATAAAATAAATGGCCAGAGTGCAGTGATAACCAGAAGTAGCATGAACCTCAGATTGTGGCTGACTAACAAACAGACAGACATACAGCCACAGGACATACTCACAGTCACTGACCTGTAAACACCGCAACTCTGTCTCTTCCGTCTTCAGGCTCCTATAAGCAAAGTAAAAGGCAAGGGAGAGTGGCTATGAAATGCATTAACCATTCCCATGCACACCCAGGTCTTGTCTTCTATTGTAAAAAAAAGCCTTCATTACCATAGGGTTCACTGTTTCACCTTTTGAGTGCACTGAAAGAGATATCTGCAGGGCTGAATATCTCCACTTTTGTGCAACTGGTAAAAAAAAGTCCTGCAGATGAGTAACCAAATGCTACAATTATCTGTATTTAAAATTGGGTGGACTAGTAACTTTTTCCTCTTGACTTGTGACCCTAATTGATGTTTTTACAACTCTGTTTATAGGTAAGTTCACATTGGTAATGTATATAAGATATGCCTTGTTCATGATTTCAGCAACTCTCTCATGACTGGAGATGGTCATGGGAAACATGTAGTATGGTATGCTTGCATTGTCGGCTATGGGCTAGTATAGATGTGCACTTAGGAGATTGAAACAATGGAATTCAAGTTACGGTGACCCATTCTTAGGGGCTCAGACATAAGATTTATTTTGGACTTGGATCCAATTATATAACAGCAATATAATGTCTAGTATTTCCTTTTTAAGAAAAGCTAGCACTCTAGCTGAGTCAAACATTAGCTTACAAACCATTTCCTAAAAATCAATAGTGGCCATTTTATAGTTGACTTATTAATTGTTAGTTCCAAGTATAGTTTTTATCTGCTATCAAGTAAAATAGTGCATTGGTAGTGATCCTCTTCTGTGGTCCCTGCTTTGCTCAATAGCTAATCCTAGATATTGTAAAGAACTACATTTTCTAGTAGTGAACTTAGAACAAAAATGTTACACCACTTCCCTTCTACAAAAATGATTTCCTCTGAAACTCAACTTACTCCAAACAACTGAAAATTGACCCAGACTCCAAAGCCACTGCCTAGAGGTTGTCTTTTTTTGACTCTGCATTATCCTTCATTAGTCAGATCAAGTCACTTTAGAATTTCTGATACCACCACATATGAAATAGCTATTAAAATCAAAACATTTTCACCAAAGAGACTACCAAAACGTAGTCCATGTATTTCACATATCCTGTCTTGTTTTGACAATTTTACCCTCCTTCAAACTGCATTTACCTTCAGGCTACGATCTTTTTAATGAGCTCTGCATCCAGAATCCTCAATTTTATACATCACTTTTCTAACGCTGCTGTTCTGGTTCAGAATTAAATTCAAAATGTTGTTTATGAACTAAAAAGTCCTTACTACTGTATCTAAATGTAGTTTTCATTCTGTCACTTAAAACCTGCCCATATTTAATCACTGTGTTTTCTCTACTCTCACATTCACCACATACTATTGAACTGGCAATTACCCTATCGAAATGGGACCAGAGCTTAGCAGGACCACACCATCAACAAAGAACCTTCCCAGATAGATTCTCTGATTTTGATGTTCTAAGAACTGGAGTAAACCAACTGCCCCATTAGGTATCAATAAAAATCCCATTGATTTAAATGGGCATTTTAACAACTTGAATGCTAGAGGTCTCCAACATACTGGAAAAACAACCCACTGGAGATCTCTGTAGCAATCAAGGGGTTAAAAGCCAAATCAATGGGCCTTTGGGAGTCGTTTCACCTATGGTTTGGTCGGGTTGCTCCACAATTGCTTCCATTCTTTTTATTACCTCAGCAACAAAATAACAATTGCAAAAATACACATATAAATTTATCCCCTTTGGAAACAAATACAAAAGAAGCAAATTAAAGCCAATGTGGCTAACCAGTAAAGTAATTCATGAAATAAATAACAAGAAAGCGGCATTTAAACATTACAAAGCTGAGGAATCAGCAGAGGCATTTGCAGTATACAAGAATGTCAACAAAACCTGCAAAAAGGCTATTAAATTAGCTAGACTGGAGAATGAAAAAAATATTGCTAAGGAGAGCAAGAGCAACCCAAAGAAATTCTTTAAATACATTAATGGCAAAAAATTAAAGTCTGATAATGTTGGGTCCTTGTTATCTGAAACAGGTGAGATGGTCAAGGGGGACAGAGAGAAGGCAGATATATTAAATAATTTATTTTCTTCTGGTTTTTACCAAGGAAGACCCAATGGACAAGAATCTGCAGACTATTTTTACAGACCAGTCACAGCAAGCATGGGACTGGCTAACACAAGAAAAAGTGTTAAAACATTTGAATGGTGTTAAGGTAGACAAAGCTCCGGGGCCAGATGGTATACACCCACGGGTACTTAAAGAGCTAAGCCAGACCCTGGCCAGACCGTTATATTTGATTTTCAGGGATTCTTTTATTTCAGGTATGGTGCCCATGAATTGGCGTAAAGCAGATGTGGTGCCCATATTTAAAAAGGGATCAAAGTCACAGCCAGGAAATTACAGACCTGTAAGCTTGACATCTGTGGTAGGGAAGCTGTTTGAAAGGTTGCTAAGGGAATATATTCAATAATTCTGCTGGAACAGGAATATCATTAGCAATAGCCAACATGGCTTTGTGAAAGGCAGGTCTTGTCAAACGAACTTGATCGCATTTTATGAAAAAGTGAGTAATAATATAGATGAGGGAGCGGCGGTTGATGTGATCTATTTAGACTTTGCCAAGGCATTTGATACAGTTCCACACAAGAGGATACTGTACAAATTGAATGAAATAGGCCTAGAGGAAAATGTTTGTGTGTGGATTGGAAATTGGCTGAAAGATAGAATGCAAAGAGTGGTAGTAAATGGCAAGTTCTCCAGTTGGATAAACCTGATAAGTGGAGTACCTCAGTGCTCTGTCCTGGGTCCTCTTCTTTTTAATTTGTTTATTAATGACCTCCCAGAGGGCATAGGGAGCCATGTATCAGTGTTTGCAGATGACACAAAATCAAGTAAGGTAATAAAGTCTGAACTGGATGTGTCTTCAAGTGGCAAATAAGATTCAGTATAGACAAGTGTAAAGTTATGCATTTTGGGTATAATAATAAAAATGCAACATATAGTTTAAATGGTGTTTTCTGGGGAAATCTACAAATGAAAAGGATTTGGGAGTAATGGTAGACAATAGACTTAGCAGTAGCATGCAGTGCCAACTGGCAGCTGCAAAGGCCAATAAGATATTGGCATGTATTAAAAGGGGTATTGACTCAAGGGAGGAAGATATAATTATGCCTCTTTATAGGTCCTTGGTAAGACCCCACTTAGAATATGCTGTTCAATTCTGGGCACCCTTTCTGAAAAAGGACATTATGGAACTAGAAAAAGTGCAGAGGAGGGCTACAAAACTGGTAAGGGGAATGGAAAGCTTTAGTTATGAAGAAAGGCTAGAAAAGTTAAACTTGTACACACTAGAGAAACGGCGTCTTAGAGGGGATATGATAACACTATATAAATATGTTCAGGGCCCATACAAAGGGCTCTCCAAAGACCTGTTCATTAACAGAACAGTACATAGGACAAGAGGCCACCCGCTTAGACTTGAGGAAAGGAGATTTAATCTACAACAGCGGAAGGGTTTCTTTACAGTAAGGACAATAAAGGTATGGAATTCACTGCCTGAGGAGGTGGTGCTATCGAAAACATTAGATGCCTTTAACCCCTTAACGACCAGCGGTCGCGGGGTGTGTGGTCCGTTAAGGACCCGATAGAGAATTTCGGCGTGCCGCCCCACGTGACTGATCACGTGGGGCGGCACGCCGAACTGAGGGACTGAAAGAGATCGCTCTGGTCTTGGAGCGATCAAATTCAGTCCCCGGTATTACTCACCGCGCTCCTACAGGAGCGCGGTGAGTAATAGTACGTGACGTACCAGGACCGTCACTGGTCCTTAAGTGCCGGACCAGCGTGACGGTCCGGGTATGTCACCGGACTCTAAGGGGTTAAAAGGGGCCTGGATACTTATTTAAAAGAGCATAACATAGAGGGCTATGTACGTTAGTATTGGGATGAATATTTAGTTGGGGCTTGTTGATCCAGGGAGGAATCTGATTGCCATTTGGAATCAAGAAGGAATTTTTTTTCCCCATTCAAGACAGAATTTTAAATTACTAATTGAGGGGGGTTTTTTTGCCTTCTTTTGGATCAACGATGGTAATCAGGAATAGGAAAAGGTTGAACTAGATGGACGCAAGTCTTTTTTCAACCTAAATTACTATGTTACTATGTTACTATGTAACTGTATTTCTACATTGCAAAGCACTGTTTTCTTCCCAACAGAACTATTCCTTGACTGAACAACAGGACCACAAAGCACTTTTTTCTTCCATTCACAGATCTGACATTTGCACCTTCTGTTTAAAAATCACTTTTCTTTTTGACAGTATACTCTTCTTTCATAGACCTCTTATAATTGTATGGGCCATATGTTCAAAGAAGTAGTGAAATAGCTTTTGTCATTTGTAACAACTTTTACAGTGTCGTTGGGCTCATTAATATTTTCAGGGAATGTCAGTTGTGATTGAAAATATGTCATTTGTCCTGACTGAAATTATCGTATATAAAGTTAGAAATGTCTTACCTAACGACAAAAAATGTCTTGCCTAACAACAAAAATGTCTTAACTAAAGACAAAAATTCTCACATTCAGAACTTCTCATTCCCTCCAATTTTTTCTTAACGTACAATTTTGTCGTTTGCAAGACATTTATTTGTCGTTAATTTCGACAAATTTTCTTTTCCTCTATATGACACTGGAGAATAGTTTAGTCACACCCTTGCCCCGCCCCTTGTTTGGCAATTCTGGAGTTGTGTGGTACATAACAGACATTACTAGTTTTTTGTCATATACTCTATAGAAAATATGTTGTTCGTGCATACAATTACTTATTTTTGTTGTTTATACAACATTTTTTGTCATTACTTCTTTGAACATATGGCCCTATATAGTGCGTTTTAATTGTATTATACATATCTGTTTGCTTCTGCGCTATTGTACAACACTGTAGAATATCACAGTATTATAAATAATAAAACCATCAATTAAACATGTCACTCAATCTTTACTATCTTTGTAACAAAACTACAAGTGTCCGTTACAAAGGACACAAGTCACTGCCGATGACAACGTTATCACTGGGTTATACATTGTTATGTCATTATAGTGGAATTAAAGGGATAGTAATGTTTCATAATAAAAGCAGCTCTAATTAATCATCATAGTATTTGGACTTTGGAGAGTGTTATTTCAATTCTGTCAGAGTTGTAGATTAAGAGTAATTTAATGACAAAGTGTCCCCCTCCCGCCCCTTTTACTGATATAACACGTTTCAGCCAGGTCAGAAGGGAGGTGCCCAGGTAGACTGCAGAGAGGGACAATCTTCAATTAAGATAAGGGAAAAACCTGAAAAGCTTGTCAAGGGGGGCAGGGCTTTCATTGTTTTCATTGTAAGAAGATTGTTCCCTGCTGTTATCTGTCTGGTCTTACAACCAGATCCCCATCTGAGAAGAGATGGCTTACATTAGGTAAAAGGGGCGGGAGGGGGAAACTTTGCTTGTGAATATCTCTTAAACCATAAAGGTTTGAGAGATAAGACTTATATCATTTTTCATATTTTTTTAATGCCTACAAAATAAAATAAAGTTAAAATGAAGTATTACTATCCCTTTAAGCATAGCATTGGTTGAGACCTGTTCTGACAATACCTCACCTGACAGGCATCAACCTTGCCATCCAGATAACCTGCACAAAGCATTCTGGAAGTGATCTCTCCATTGTAGACACATGTGCTGTTGCATTTCTTTGTACTTATAACAGGGACCATAGCCTCTTTCAGACTCTGGGGCATGTGCGCTAGGTAAATAAAAGCAACAGGTAATGTTACCTCTATATTTCTTCTCTAACATACAACATTCTAGACTGCCTTGTTTTTTGTCCTCTGTTTTTAAACTTTAGTTCTACTATATTTTATCAGCAAATCTGAACCAAACAGAAATACACAGAATTTTTATTATCTTTGTTTCCGCTTCAGTAAAAGCAAACTGAGCTATGTCTGCACTCTGAGCCCAATTTTTAAATGGAAAAAGATTAAGGTACGATAAAGGCTGTACACCTTTTTGTCTATCAGGAAATTAATTACAAACCAGTTAGATGCTTCAATATAAGTGAGAACAAGCCAGGCATTTCTTTGACCTGCTATGTCAGATAAAGAGACGCAAGCTGCTGTGCATGTGCAAACTTTTATTGTAAACTAGTTGAAGAGCCTGTATACACGGGTCACAGTGCCACCCAGCAACGTCCATGGTGTAGTCATGCACAGCAGAGACTGCCCGCACCACGGCTGATACGGAGGACCATAGTCCTCTCTGGACACCGACTACGGTCTGAATTCAGAGCCCCGCTC
The DNA here is from genome assembly GCA_037306005.1 of Rhinophrynus dorsalis. Classification (NCBI taxonomy): domain Eukaryota; kingdom Metazoa; phylum Chordata; class Amphibia; order Anura; family Rhinophrynidae; genus Rhinophrynus; species Rhinophrynus dorsalis. The sequence continues at coordinate 268,521,535 of CM074724.1, forward strand.
CTTTATCAGTCGCGGCGCGGGCAGTCTGTACTGGCACGGCTGCAGCGCGAGCAGCCGTCTCTACTGAGCATGACGGCTTCTGACAAACACACACTTAGAGAATTATTATATAGGATTATTTGACCCCTTGGATGCTACAAAAGTAAAGTTAAGGATCTCTGTCACTCAAGAGGTTAAAAATACTTACACAAGTGCAATTTATTGTAATACTCATTCCCTGCCACTATTCAAAGGGTTAATAAGACAAAGTGGAACAATTCTGAGGCAAACTTATGCCACCATAGGGAACAAATAAAAACACTCATTTATTTAAGTGACGCTTTTAACTTCTTGAATGCTTTGCAATACATTGTAGTCCTCTCTAACATTCAAAGAATTAAAAGCCCCATTTATATCAATGAGAATCTGGGAACTTTTAATTTGTATCCAATGTTGTACATGGTCTCCTCCAGCTCTTATAAATCAACCTCAAAATGTTACGTATCCATGCAAATTAGCATCATTTGGATCTAGGAAGATATGATTCACATGTTTCATACGCTCCAGGGGAATATTATTCTAGAACAAGAATGGGCAGCCTGCAGCAAATCTGTTGTTAGCTGATGATGGGAGTTGTAGCTCAGCACTGCAGTTGTATCACAGGTTTAAAGGGATAGTAATACTTAACATGTAAAAAAAAATATGTTGTAGGGTTTATCCCCCTGAGTAAAACAAGAGTACTCCCACTGCTGAGAGGTCTTTCATTCAAAAGTTATGAATTTTCAAAGTTGAATTTTTTAGGTGCAATATCACAGTGGCCTGAAATTGTACAGTGGCGCTGTTGCTACACCATCCTATGGAGATTTATGGTCAACTGACCAGAGTTGTCCATAGGATCGTGTAGCAACAGCGCCACTGTACAATTTCAGGCCACTGTGATATTGCACCTAAAAAATTCAACTTTGAAAATTAATAACTTTTGAATAAAACACCTCTCAGCAGTGGGAGTACTCTTGTTTTACTCAGGGGGATAAACCCTACAACATATTTTTTTTTACATTTTAAGTATTACTATCCCTTTAACACTTATGTGCTAAGATAAGACCATTTCACTAGCATCTGCAGGAGTTAATGTATGCCCTTTGCCTTTGGTACTCTGGGCTCAGATAGAATGGGCACTATTTTATATTTATATAAACAGTTCTATCTAATGTGCTAGCTCATCCGCTGAATATTGGTTGCTTATGAAAGATACATAGTTCAGGGCTTAAAATGAACCATTGCAGCCCTAGGGCAGTATTAGGTGACCTTTGTCTCTCTAGCTGCTGTTAGACTATACCTCCTACCATCCTCAGCCAGTAGATTATCAATTGAAGTATATGGAAATTGTAACAATAGCAGGAGTGCCATTCAGTGACAAGCTCTACTCTAGACCTGCACTAGATCCTACGAAGCCCTGCAGGTGCATATTTCGTATTTGACTGTTAAAGGGGTTAGGTAAAATCTCTGTGCTGTTACCACCTTAGTGAATGACTTTCAGCTGTAGATATAGTGAGGCTCGTGTACTAAGGGAATTGGAGAAATGGTTGAGCAAAACCAACTGCATCACATGGGACAAATATAAATCATATTTTATTTAAATGGTACTTTTAACCCCTTGAATACCAGAGAGGTCTACAAAACATTCCTTTATGATGCACTGGAGACCTCTCTAGCACTTTAGGGCTTAAAAGCCCAATTAAAGTGGACTTGTCACCTTGAATTTAAGTTTGCATATTTTTAAACTTTGTACAAAACTGCCTGTGCTACGTAAGCTAAAAGACCAGCACATGTATGGTTTAGGAGCTATACTATTATTTCTGATAAAGTGAAATATTTCCTGTGCATTTTATTATGCTAATTAAGCTCTGTGCTGTACTGAGAGATTCATTAGCATATGGTGCCATACTCAGAGAGCTCTTTATACACAAATATAAGTATGAATAAAAGCATATGCATCTGCTTCTCTTTTGTCTAACGCAGTGTTTCTCAACTCCAGTCCTCGGGACCCACTAACAGACCAGGACTTAGGGATTTCTCTGCTAGAACACAGGTGTGGTGATCAAAGGCTCATTTGCATTGATTAACTCACCTGTGCTCTAAAAAGGAAATCATCAAATCCTGGCCTGTTAGTGGGACCCGCGGACCGGAGTTGAGAACCACTGGTCTAACATTATATATACATATAGAAAGAATATGTGAAGTTTAGTGATGTTTTCAAATATGCAAACTTGAATTAAATCAAACAAAATCTGGACAATTTGTATTTGTCTGCTATGGTGTAGTTGGTTTGACCCAGAATTACTTTAAATTTCCTTTAACCCCTTAAGGACTGGTTGTGCATGCTTGCGGCTGGCACTTAAGGACCACTGACAATTTTTTTTTCTTCCAATCTGAATCAGGGCTCCCCGAATGATGTTCAGCCATGCAGGGAGCCCTGAAATCCATGATGGTCCTGGCATGTCATTGGTCCTTATCGCACGTCCAACCCATGACGTGCCAGGACCATCATGGGTCCTTAAGGGTTAAACACATGTCATATAATTACCAGGCTGATGCATACCTCTTAACTAGACAAATTCTGAGTCACAGTAACATAGGTGATTTCTACCATGTGGCAGTTCTTCATGATTGGTTCCTGCTACAGTTTTATTCAGTTTCTCCAGAGCTGTCTTGAGTCAGTAGTCAAAAAACACAGATCCCCAAAGAGTGGAGACCCTTTTTCTACTTGCCTTCTACAAGTCTAGGCATTGCGGACAAGAACATCCTGATAATAACCTCCAACTTACCTTATGATGGACACAGAATCCTAATGGCTCCTATACATTTTGCTCTTGTGCCTTTGATCAAGATATAATATCTTCAGTCAGTCATATCATGGAAGTGGACATGACAATTCCTTGCAATTTCTTCAGAATGAAGCAGGCAGAGTACATAACCCTACTAAATGCTTTAAGGACCAGAGGGTGTGCAGAACGTTGCTTCACAATGTGGTTAAAGGGATAGTAATGTTTCACAAAAAAAGCAGCTGTGATTAATCTTTATAGTATTTGGACCATTGAGAGTGTTATTTCAGTACTGTCAGAGTTGTAGTTCAAAAGTAATTGAATGCTAAAATACCCCCCTCCCGCCCCTTTTATCTAGTGTAATCAGCCTCCCCTCAGATGTGGACAGGTCGCAGCAAGGGGTAATCTTCTTACTGTGAGCAGTAGCCCTGCCCCCCTTGACAGGTTTTTCCTTCTGCTAATTGAAGATTGTCCCTCTATGCGATCCATCTGGACAGTTTTGCTGCTCTGAGGCGAGCAGTGTTACATCAGTAAAAGGGGCAGGAGGGAGATAATTTAGCATTCAATAACTCTTGAACTACAACTCAGACAGTATTGAAATAACGCTCTCCACGACTCAAATACTATGAATATTAACTGGAGCTGCTTTTTTTTCCTTCAAACATTACTACCCCTTTAAAACTCTCTGGGCCTTTTATGATTAACATTACCATGTGCAGTGGGAGGAGTTTGTGTTCTGCGTTTCTCCATTCATCTGTCATGTCCTCCTCCATGGACGTGACATTCGGGACTAATGGAAGATGCTATATCTTGAACAAAAAAATAAGCACAACATTCCTAAGGGCCATTAGGATTTTCAGGCCACGTAAAGGTAAATACAGGGATGTTATTATTAAGAGGTGTTACTTGCCATCGTCATTATATCAACCTAGTCATGGACAGCACTGACCTATAAAGCAATTTGCTGCTGTAATACAAATTAGCCCCAAAATGTTACTTTCATTAAAATTATTTAAATTTGTAGTGATGCCAAATGACAACTTACTGCTGTCAGGGTGAGTGTATCCCCAGCCTGAGATCCAGCACTCTGTTCTTGTGGGGAACTCTTGGGCATACTGAGGTAGACACACCGGCCTCACACTGTCTGTACATAAAACATATTAGTAACACAGCAAAGGCTGGGACAGTTAGAAACAACTGACACATTACTGATTCAGCTCTAAAAACAGGTAGCTAGATTAACCACGTGTCCCTGATTCCCTGCTGTGGCATGGAGTGAATGACTGCATTCTGGGCTCCTGTATATCGTGATGGGAGTGCAAGTTCCTGATGTCTGTGTATAGGAAGCAGGGGATTGGTATATGCATATTTTATACCTCTGGGTGTGTGAGATGTATACATCCACTGTGCTTGCATTGGAACAGTGCATGAGAGATGTGCTACTGTTGTAACTGTATAAGTAGTTGAAGAGCAGTATGTGTGTGATGTCTCTTTGAGATATGAGTATTGAGTTGTGTGTTTTTTAAAAGGAAATGTTGGACGTTATTAGTGTCAGTATTAGAATCCTTTGTTCTATGAGCCAGGAACAATAAAAGATGCAGTACTGGAACAAACCAACCTCATCACAGGGGACAACATCACGGCGGACAAATACAAATTCCCACTGCTTCTCAGTGTTGTGAAGACTTCTCCATGATTCAAGAGATTAAAAGCATCATTTAAAGCAATAAGAATTCTGGGCATTTACCCCCACCCCTAGAGCAGTTAGATTACTAGAGAATTGCACCTATTTCACTTCTTGAATATTGCACTATGGGTGCAATTATTAATGCGTAACTTTCATCAACATTATATTTAGCCCCAAATCCTTAATATGTTAGTGATATACATATAATTACTTTGCAGTATAAGTGCGGCATAAGTAAGAGATCGAACGTTTTCGGCAGGCAGCAGCAGGGAACAGCACAGACATCTTGCAGAGACGCCATCTCTGAGTCTGCACTGTCCATCCCCTTCACCTCCACGACTGGTGAATTGGAAGCCTTGTGCCTTAAGGCACCAGAAGGGACTGACAGCGCAGGCACAGAAAATGCCTATAGCAAGATCCCAGCCGGTGCCTGCCTGCTGAAAACGTTCTCTCTCTTACTTATGCCGGACTTATACTGCAGATTACAAGTATTTATATGTATATCGCTAACATATTAAGGATTAGGGGCTAAATGTAATGTTGATGAAAGTTCCGCTTCAAGCAAACAAATTGCACCATTGGGGACAAATTATAATTACTAGTGATGATCGAGCACCCCGATGCTCGGGTGTTCGGGTGCTCTGGCCGAGCGCCCCCGGAGGCTCGAGTGCTCGGCCGAGCACCCGAGCCCCATTGAAGTCAATGGGAGGACTCGAGCATTACACCAGGCACCCCCTGCTCTGATGAGGGGAGGGTGCCTGGTTCATAGGAAAAGGTCAGAAAATGATGGAAACACCACAGAAATGGTTCAGGGACAGCATAGGGAGGATGTCTGGATGCATCTTGGACTCCAGCGTCGCTGCTGGGAACGATGTTTCGCCCGTAGTATGCCATTTTTATAGACTGACCGTAAAACACACAAAAAGGAAGATAAAAACGATTTTAGGCGAAAAATTGTTACCAAACAGTATTTGCTGTATATTTACTTGTATATCATCTGCAAATTCTGCAAAAAATTTCATCGATTTTTCGTAACTGGGGCCATGATTAAGAGGGAAACGTGCGCAGCGTAAAGCAGGTGTTCAACGTGGTTATGGCCCGGGTAAGGTACAGCATTCAGGAACGGAGGCCGCAGCTACCACAGGTTTTACAACATGTCCGTTTGCCCTTGTTAAGTCCAAAATTTATAGTCGGAACAGTGGGGTCTGATCCATTGAGTAAAAGTGACGAAGTGACTTAGTGGATGAAGCCAAGAACTACCTTCTGCTCTGTCGAACACCCCAGCCCTATTTAATTCAATGGGAGGACCTGAGGCACTCCGATACAACCTGTATATCACAAAATGGAGGGTCTCATTCACATTGTGGTACAATAGTTCAGGTAGTGGTCCAACACTCATAATGCCTATGCACTAAGTGAAAGGGCTGCCAAAAATTAGACTGAAATGTCACTCCAATACACCCTTTAATACACATAAAGGAGGGCATCATACACACCCTTGAAAAATTAGGATTAATGGCCTGCTGGTGACCCTCTAAAACATTAGGGGCGAGGGCATGCCGCTAAGCTGACCATCTAAAACATTAGGAATGAGGGTCTGCTGCTGAGCCGACCATCTAAAACATTATGGGTGAGGGTCTGCTGCGGAGCTGACCATCCTAAACATTATATGCGAAGGCCCGCTAGTGAGCTGACGCTATAAAACATTATATGAGAGGGCCCGCTAGAGAGCTGACCCAATAAAACATTATATGAGAAGGCCCGCTGGTGAGCTGACCTACACAAAAATTGTCAAACAGGGCCCGCTGGTGAGCTGGCCCTATATAAAAATTATATCACAGGGCCCGCTGGTGAGCTGGCCCTATATAAAAATTATATCACAGGGCATATGGAAGAGGAGGAGGAGGATGAGAAGATTAAGAGTCAACCATATACCCGTTTTTTGGGTGGAAGGGGTGAATGGGAATACAGAGTATTCCCATCATTGTAAATAACATATCTAAAGTGACTTTATGTTCACCCGGGGCTTTCCTCCAGTGGAGTGGAGAAGTCAGGGGAAATCCAGGCCTTGTTCATTTTTATAAGTGTCAACCTATCAGCATTTTCGGTGGAAAGGCGGATACGCTTATCTGTTATGATGCCACCAGCAGCACTAAATACCCGCTCAGACATAACGCTGGCGGCAGGGCAGGCCAGCACCTCCAAGGCGTAGAGTGCCAGTTCATACCACGTGTCCAGCTTGGACACCCAGTAGTTGTAAGGCACAGAGGGATCAGTGAGGACGCTGACACGGTCTGCTACATACTCCTTCACCATCTTCCAAAACTTTTCCCTCCTTGTGACACTAGGCCGCGCATCAGGGTGAGGGTGCTGGCGGGGTCTCATGAAGGTGTCCCACGCCTTGGAGAGTGTTGCCCTGCCTTTGTCGGAACTGCTGTGTGCTCCCCTTTTCTCCCCTTCTCGGTTGGCCAAGGTAGCACGTACTCTGCCGCCAGCGTTGTCAGATGGAAAATTTTGGAGCAATTTTTCGACAAGAACCTTCTGGTATTTGCACCATTTTGCTTGTCCTCTCCACCGGAGGAATAAGAGATGAGAAATTCTCTTTGTAGCGGGGGTCCAGAAGGGTGAACACCCAGTAATCCGTGTTGTCTAAAATGCGTATAACGCGTGGGTCACGGGAAAGGCAGCCTAACATAAAGTCAGCCATGTGTACCAGAGTACCAACAGGCAAGATTTCGCTGTCCTCACCAGGAGGATGACTCTCAATCTCCTCATCCTCTTCCTCCTCTTCTGCCCACCCACGCTGAAGAGATGGAAATAAAGTTCCATGGCTACCCTCTGTAGCGGAGGCAACCATGTCTTCCTCCTCCTCCTCCTCCTCCGCCTCCTCCAATTGTCGCTGAGAAGACGAAGTGAGGGTGCTCTGGCTATCACCTTGTGTAAGCTCTTCCTCCTCCATTTCCACCTCTTCCACATGCAAAGCGTCGGTTTTAATTGTGAGCAGCGAGCGTTTCAGTAGACACAGAAGTGGGATGGTAACACTGATAATAGCGTTATCACCGTTCACCATCTGTGTCGATTCCTCAAAAGTGCGTAAAACCTCACAGAGGTCTGACATCCATTCCCACTCCTCACTTCTGATTAGAGGAAGTTGAACGGAGAGGCGACGACCGTGTAACAGCTGGTACTCCACTACTGCCCTCTGCTGCTCACAAAGCCGGGCCAACATGTGGAAGGTGGAGTTCCAGCGCGTGCTCACGTCACACAGCAGCCGGTGAGCTGGCAATTGTAAGCGCTGCTGCAGCGTCAACAGGCCGGCTGAAGCTGTAGATGACTTACGGAAATGTGCACACACGCGGCGCACCTTCGTCAAGAGATCATGCAAATTGGGGTAGGTTTTTAGAAATCGCTGAACCACTAAATTAAATACATGCGCTAGGCATGGTACGTGTGTGAGCTTGCCGAGCTCCAAAGCCGCCACCAAGTTACGCCCATTATCACACACAACCATGCCTGGTTGCAGGTTGAGTGGCGAGAGCCACTGCTCGGTCTGGTGACTAATCCCCTGCAACAGCTCTGAGGCCGTGTGCTGTTTGTCCCCAAGGCAGATCAGCTTCAGCACGGCCTGTTGACGCTTCCCCACTGCAGTGCTACACTGCTTCCAGCTACCGGCTGATGGGTGAGTGGCGCTGCGCGCAGAGAATTCGGAGGTGGAAACGGAGGAGGAGGAGCCAATAACGTAGGTGCTGGCGGAAACCCTGATGGAGGTAGGGCCTGCAATCCTCGGCGTGGGTAGCACCTGTGCCATCCCAGGGTCCGAGTCGCTCCCAGCCTCCACGACATTCACCCAGTGTGCCGTCAGGGAAATGTAGCGTCCCTGGCCACAAGCACTTGTCCATGTGTCAGTCGTTAAGTGGACCTTCCCAGTAACTGCGTTGGTCAGGGCACGGGTGATGTTAAGGGACACATGGTGGTGTAAGGCGGGGACGGCACACCGGGAAAAGTAGTGGCGGCTGGGGACTGCATACCGAGGGACAGCTGCTGCCATCAGGCTGCGGAAGGACTCAGTGTCCACAAGCCTAAATGGCAGCATTTCGATGGCCAGTAATTTGGAAAGGTGTGAGGTTAGTGCTATGGCCTGTGGGTGGGTGGCTGGGTATTTTCGCTTGCGCTCAAATGCCTGGGGTAACGACATTTGGACGCTGCGCTGGGACAGGGAAGTGGATGTGGTCGCTGATGGTGCTTCAGATGGTACAGGTGCAGGGCGGGAGGTATGCGGGCCTGCGCCTTCGACAGGCGATTGGCCGGCACCGAAAACAGGGGAAGAGGAGGCAGTGGTGTGGCCTGCAGACACAGATTGGCGATCCGGGCGTTCCTCCCACTTATTACGGTGCTTGGATGCCATGTGTCGGATCATGCTGGTGGTGGTGAGGTTGCTAGTGTTCATGCCTCGGCTCATTCTGGTGTGGCACAGGTTGCAAACTACAATTCTTTTGTCGTCCGCACTTTCCTTAAAAAAACGCCATACCGCGGAACACCTAGCCCTTGGCAAGGGAGATTTACGCAAGGGGGTGCTCCGTGGAACATTTGCGGGCCGGTTTGGTGCGGTCCACCTTCTTTCTTTAGCCACACCACTGCCTCTTCCAGCCTGTTGCGGTGCTGCAGATGGCTCACCCTCAGGACTGCTGTCATTGCTCGGCTTTCCACCTTCCCAGGTGGGGTCAGTGACCTCATCGTCCACCAAGTCCTCCTCCACTTCCTCACTCTGATCATCCTCCTCATTTCTTGATCCCACCACATCCTCAGTCATTGACAACTGTGTATCATCCTCCTCATCAAGGTCTTGAGACAGTAATTGTGGTTGATTTGATGGCAACTGTGTCTCATCATCATCATCCACTTCCTTTGACCTTAAATGCCGTTCCCCTCTGTCATCTTCTTGTGATTGGGTACCCTCTAGAGGTTGTGAATCAGGGCACAAGATCTCATGTTCCTCTGCAAGCGTGCTTGGAGAGAGGTTCAAATCAAGGATTGGTGATGAGAAGAGCTCCTCACTATATCCCAGTGTGGGATCACTTCTTTGGCCAGACCCTCTATGGTGGGAGGAAGGATGATCAGGGTGAGGATTATGTTGACCAGACTCTTGGCTAGTGAGAGTGGACTTGGTGGAAGACAGGGTGGTGCTTAACCGACTGGAAGCAGTATCAGCTGAAATCCAACCGACCACCTGTTCGCAGTGGTCTGACCTCGAGAGTGATGTCCTGCGACGCCCTGTAAACTGAGACATGAAGCTAGGTATGGTGGATGTCTTTCTTTCTTGTGCTCTGGCACCAGGCACAGTTTCTACGCGTCCTGACCCGCGCTCTGAACTATCAGGATCACGTCCACTTCCCCGTCCCTTTTTACCCGCCTTCTTCATATTAAACGGAATATATGCCGGTAATCTGCGGCTAGGCACACGAAACAGAATGTGACGCTAATCTGCGGCTAGGCACACTAAACAATATGTGACGCTAATCTGCGGCTAGGCACACTAAACAATATGTGACGTTAATCTGCGGCTAGGCACACTAAACAATATGTGACGCTAATCTGCGGCTAGGCACACGAAACAGAATGTGACGCTAATCTGCGGCTAGGCACACGAAACAGAATGTGACGCTAATCTGCGGCTAGGCACAGTGAACGGAATATGTGACGTTAATTTGTGAATTTGCACACTAAACAGAATGTGACAATAATCTATGGCTAGGCACACGTTTAAAATGGCCCTTTTTGTCGCTGCGTTGTAAAATCATTGGCCCTGTGCACCTAACAGAATATGTCAGCTTGTCACTGCACTGTGAAATATTTGTCCCTGTGCACCTAGTACAATGTCACCTTAGAACATGTCCCCCCCCACAAAAAAATGAAATTCTGCCACCCCCAAAAAAAATTAAATGCTGCCCCCACACACAACAGTCCTAAAAAGGACTTTTGGGTCTTGAAAGAGTTTCAACAATTTTATTCTCCCTACACTGACTTCCTGTGCATCTAGTATTATATGTCACCTTACAAATATCCCCCCCACAAAAAAAAGGAAATTGTGCCCCCCCAAACAAAATATAAATGCTGCCCCCACACACAACAGTCCTAAAAAGGACTTTTGGGTCTTGAAAGAGTTTCAACAATTTTATTCTCCCTACACTGACTTTCCCTGCCTAAGCGCATCTCTCCCTGGCTAAGAATGAGCCGAACTCGCGCGTCGGGTGCTATACAGCACCCGATCACGGGTTCTGGCCAGCCAATCAGTGTAATGCCAGCAGCCAACATGGCTGCTGGCATTACACTGATGTCAGAGCCTCCCCGCACGTTTATTGGCTGCGCAGCAGCTGCGAAACGTGCGGGGAGGAGACCCGAACATGGCGGGCGAGCACATGCGGTACTCGTACGAGTACCGCCATGTGCCGAGCAGAGCGATGCTCGAGCCGAACCGAGCTTCGGCCGAGCATGCTCGCTCATCACTAATAATTACCAAAATGCTCACTGATTTAAATGGGACTTTTAACCTCTTGAATGATAGATAAATCTCCAATGCATTACAAGCAATGTATTTAGGGACACTTGAGCAATCAAGAGTTAACCCCTGTTTAAATAATCAGCAATTTTCATTTCTCCCCTATAGATCAGTTTGTGTGTTCCAGAGTTTTCTTAAGCTTATTGGATGCTGTTGTGTGGGTCTTGTGTGTGTGTGTGTGTGTGAGAGAGAGTTCAGTGGGGCTTAACCCTTTGAGTGCCAGAGGGATACACAACACATTGCAAAGCAATGAATTCCATACCCCTCTGGCACTCAAAGGGTTAACACTTTGAATACTAGAGAGGTCTCCAGCACAATGTGCTACAGAATTCACAAGCATTCAAGGGGTTACAAGGATGATTTAAAATTTACCTTTCACATTGTATTCAAGAAAAGAAATAAAACAGCGCAAAAAAATTGTCTAAATGTAGTGAGTTAATGAAAAATGGCAACGTTCTGAAACATTTACAATAACTTATTTATTAAGGTACAAGCTAATAATACTAATATATCTTCCTATCAGGCTGGTCTAGACAGAAAAAAAGGAACAATGCTACAGCAGAATAATAAAATGTAATGTTAATAATGATATTACTAGTGTAAACCAGGTTAAAACATTGGCACCCAGGATGGAAATATAACTCCCCTTATGGTTTATTTCTTTGATTTGGTTCACATTATAATTTTCTTTTTTTCCCTTTTCTTTATGTGCATATGGATATATACATGTTTAGACTGTGATTGGATTCTGATCCAGGACATTTGTTATATGATCTTTTAAATAATTCTAAAAACTTACAATGAATGGTCAAATCCTTTGTTACAACTATTTTTGCTCCTGAAGAAATAACATTAAAGGGATAGTAATACTTCGTTTTAACTTTATTTTATTTTGTAGGCATTAAAAAAACATGAAGAATGATATAAGTCTTATCTCTCAAACCTTTATGGTTTATGAGATATTCACAAGCAAAGTTCCCCTCCCCGCCCCTTTTTCCTAGTGTAAGCCATCTCTTCTCAGATGTGAGTCTGGTTGTATGACAGGACAGATAACAGAAGGGGACAATTTTCTTTGTATGAAAACAATGAAAGCCCTTCCCCCCTTGACAAGTTTTTCAGCTTTTTCCATTATCTTAATTGAAGATTGTCCCTCTCTGCAATCTACCTGGGCATCTCCCTTCTGATCTGGTTGAACAGGGAAGGGATACTTTGTTTGTGAATATCTCTTAAACCATAAAGGTTTCAGAGATAAGACTTATATCATTCTTCATGTTTTTTTAATGCCTACAAAATAAAATAAAGTTAAAACGAAGTATTACTATCCCTTTAATGTTATGAAATGCGTTGAGCTATTTGTATGTGTCAACATTATTATTATTTTTATTTTTGTAATAAATACCTGTCTTGTTTATACTTTACAACATGTATATACTATTACTCTTCTTGGAGCATACGCATATCCCTTTGAACTAAGGAAGTTGTGACATTTGACATAAGACCTTATCCGTTGGTCAGAGTGTTATTTAGCTGAGTGAGAGCGGTTGCTTAAAATACCCCACAAGCCTTAGAAGTCCTGAGAAACCCAAACGAACTTCCTAGGCAAACAATGAAGTGTGATTGTTGAGCTTTCCCTTATATGCTGTATTCATCTGCTGACTCCTCTGAATGCTGGGTCTATCATCTAACTGAACCGAGTGAGGGCAGCCCTGAAAAGTACTCCACAAGCCACTAGCTTGACTCGATCTAATAGACCAGTCAAGCAAACTCTGAACCAAGTAAGTTTGGGATTACTAAGTAATAAGTTCATTTGGAAATTCTTTCCATTTATTCATTTGGGACTCTGATACCACCAAGAATTTCAAAATATATATATGATTTATTGGGACACCATTTGAATTTTATGACCACTGTGATGATTGTTTATTAAGTGGCATTTTACACAGACCAGTTATGTATTGTTTTTCCTTTTTTCATGTACCTGTTTTAATGAGGAAATCAGATTATTCACCCTACATTCAACATTTCTAAATTGTGAGTAATTTTAGTTTATATTATTTTAGTCACATTATTTGATTGCACAATATTGCATCATTTCTTTACAATTATTTTTGCAGTATACCTAGAAGATTTAGGATATTTACTGTATCACTAGTATTATAATTTTTCTGATATATTGTGTTATTCTTAAGTGCTCACCCATTTTTATATATATTATTCACATTCTCATTTTGATGAGTTTTTTTAGAAGCTGCTATATTTATTTATTTACACATAATTTGTTTATTTACGCATATCTTGTTGTGTCAGTATATCTATATATTTCATCTAGGAATGGAGGAACACTTTCTAAGTCCTTAATCATTATTTTTGGACTTGGATTGTATTTCTCAGTCTGTAGTACTCACCTATATATTTCTGAACAATCCAGAACATGAGTCCTCTCTCTGCTCCCCTTGATGCCTCTGTTGGTAGACTTAAATGTCCTTTTTGTCCCTCGAGTAGTCCTTGTCAGTGGGGTAATCGTAGTAAAATCTTAAAATGCTTTCGATGTGTTTCTGGGAATTTCCTCCCAGACTGTAGTAACCTTGTATCTGGTATAAGAACTCATTTGGACATCAGCCATCCAAGTCAGGTGCTCTGCCAGTGATTCATTTAGTCAGATACTGATCACTACGCCTACTCATTATTATATGAGCTATAACCTGACCCCGATCTTTCCTCTGTTGGATAACACAATTAAGTCCTGTGAAATATACAAAGGAACTATATTGTACTCACTTAGTGTCATATATTGTAACGGTTTTGTAGGACACTCAGACCAGCAGGTTAGAATAAAACACAGTTTTATTAAAAGACAAGAAAGACTGCCCTCTATAGGCAATACAGAATAACTGAAATGAACAGTAAAGTACAGATGCCCTCTCAGGCCCAGTATACAGAGAAATAAATATATACTGTCACAGGACAGGCATAAGTAACATACAGGGTACTCAATGGTTAAAGTACATAGAAATCAATCAGTCTCTGTTGTGGTGTGTTTGACACACCCATAAGATTGTAAAGGAGCGATAAGTGGTGCTAGATGAGAAAACACCAGTAATAGAGCAGGACAGAGACTACTGCTTATGCTGAGCAGGGAACTGAGGCCAAAATACTCTGCAAGAGCTAAATGAGCTAGAGCCACTAGCACCCCAACCGGTGCGTGAACGGAGAGCAAGTGCACTGCAAGAGCTGAGGATAATAGAGCCAATATCCCCCATGGGCTTAGTAATGGAGACCAATTACACTACAAGAGCTTAGCTGTATAGAGCCAATGGCACCCACCCGGTGCGTTTAACGGAGACCAAGGACACTGCGAGAGCTGAGGATAATAGAGCCAATAGCCCCCACGGGCGTTGTAACGGAAACCAATTACACTTCAAGAGCTTAGCTGTATGGAGCCAATGGCACCCCCACGGCCGCTGTAACGGAGACCAACTACACTGCAAGTGCTTAGCTGGATAGAGCCAATGGCACCCCCACGGGCGCTGTATGGAGACCCAAGGCTCAGCAAGTGTAGCGTAAGGCTCAGGGTAGCGGAAGCAATGGCTCTGCAAGTGTTAACGGAGGTTCAGTGAACGGAGACAACTGCTCTGCAAGTGTTAACGGAGGCTCAGTGAACAGAGGCACGGCTCTGCTAGTGTTAACGGAAGGCACAGTGCTCTGTAAGAGTAAACAGAGGCCCAGAGTAACGGAGGCAGCAGGCTCAGCAAGAGTAAACGGAAAGGCCCAGTACACAGGAGGGAACAACACAGTCAGCCCTGCCACAAGCACAGCGGAAGTCAGAATGTCTCCCAGGCGACACTGGAACAGCACACAGCCGGAACACAGGCAGGGTCAGCAACGTAGTCGGGTCAGGTCACGGAGCAGGAACGTCAGACAAGCCGGGTCAAATCACGGAGCAGGAATGTCAGCCAGGCCTGGTCAAGTCACGGAGCAGGAATCAAGGAGCGTAGTCAGACGGGCCAAGTCGGTACACAGGAAGCAGGAACACTGGAACACAGCTACACAGCAACACTGGCTCAGGAACACCGCAAAAGGGCACCTGACAGGTGCCAAAGGCCGGGTATAAAAGGCCATAATGGGCGGGCCAAACAAGCTCAGCCAATGGGAGCACACCACAGCAAAGAGTGACAGAGGAAGATCACGGGCACCGTGATATATATGCACAATAGGGGGACTTATATTGTACTGATGGGTGCCAATGTTTTAACCTGGTTAACCACGTTAATATAATTTTTAACATTATTTTTTATTCTCCTGTTATAGTATTTTTCATGTTATAATGGTAAAAGATTTTCTGTCTAGACCAGTCTGATCAGATAATATATTAGTATTATGAGCTTAGACTTTAATAAATAAATTATTGTAAATGTTTCAGAACGTCGCCATTTTTCATTAACTCACTACACTAAAACCACTTTTTTTTTGTGCTGCTTTATTTCTTTTCTACATGTCCGACTACATCCCGAGAGGATTCTGGGACAAAGCTACAGCAGAAGTGCCTGAAAAAGGATTAATATGGCTGGAATTTTCTACTAACTTTGTCTCCACTCATCTTCTTTACTGATTTCTATCCTCCATCCATTTCATCCATCACACTTAGTCAACTAATCAAAATCTCTTTGAGGACATATTTTGTGACACACCTCAAAGGACCGAACATACTTTCATCGTACCCTCCACCACCATTTCATCATTCATTATCTTCTCATCCACAAAAGAACTGTATGTACTAACTTGTATATATTAAGTAGAATTTGGACTTCATCTTGGTGTTTGTTTGAGATATATTGTATATATCTTGATGTGCCGCATATAATTGGCTACATTATATGTATCAATATTGTCTCAGATGCATATTTTGTTTATATGAGTCATTTGTTTTAATTATTTCATTGATTTATCAGCACTATACTTATCCATTTATTAATTCGATATACTTGCATCACATGTTTTAAGTCCTCTAATATATTCATTAAAACAGGTATTATAGCCTTTCCTCAGTGAGCGCAGCTTTATTTTACAATTTTTTTACACCTTGAATTCAAGTTCGCCTATTTGAAAACAATATTAAAAACTATGTATCATGTTAGCCAAAAGGTGAATTCTCTGGGTGCATTATACATATGCTGCTTTATGCTAGTTCTCTGTGCAGCACAGAGCTTAACTAGCACGTGAAATTGCATTGAGACATTCACATTTCCAAAAAATAAAAGTAGAAATATCTCCTAATATATACATCTGCTGTGATATATAAAACATGTTGGATATTTTCAGATACAAAAACTTAAATTTGAGGTGTATACAAATATACACTGCGCAATAACCTTACATAGGGTAGCTAATATATAGTTCCATCAGATGTCTTCTCTTTTCCTCTGCAGCTTTCTAAATGGCATCCAGCAAACACCCTTCAGGATAAAATCCAATGTTGAACCACAACTAGAAAAACAGAAGCGCAAGAGTATCTGAGAGAAGTATCTGTATCCAATTTTAGAAAATAAAAATAGTTCTACTCACAGAACAACAGAGAGTACACAGCTCATAGACTCTTATGTGAAGGATCTTAATAAACTATCTTCTATTTCCCGGGTCTCCTTCTCCAATAGATTGATAAGTTTCCAGACCTTTCCAAATGTGTTGGTTGTATGTAAAACCTTCATTGTATCAAAATGTCCTTAAGACACTTATCAAATGAAACCAACATGAGAAAAGTAAAGTTTATCCGCTCACTTCCAAGTGAGCCTGGAGACTTATCAATCTATTGGAGAAGGAAACCCGGGAGACAGAAGATGGTTTCTTAAGATCCTTCACATAAGAGTCTACGAGCTGTGTACTCTCTGTTGTTCTGTGAGTAGAACTATTTTGATTTTCTAAAATTGGATACAGATGCTTCTCTCAGATACTCTTGCGCTTCTGTTTTTCTAGTTGTGGTTAAAATTGCGGTGACTGTCCACTTTAAATCAGTGAGAACTTTTATTTATCACCTATGGAGAAATTGTTTTTTTCTAGAATTGCACCTCTTTAGCTTCCAGAATACCCATGACCCATGTCTATTAAAAAATCTTACCTGAATAGTTTAAGGGTGTCTCCAGTTTTATCAGTGCAATGTCATAATCATGACTTCGGTGATCATACTTCTGGTGATAAATTATCTTCTGAACTGCAGATGCAGAAGCTTTTGGATTGGAGAATGTGTGACTTACAATCCCTGATAATATGGACCAACTGGTCAGCTGAGGAGAACTGTAACTTAAAGGGACACTATTATGAAAAATAATGAACAATACAGAATAAAATATTATTGTATTTTTCTTTCTGCTTTAAGATAAATATCACACTCTGCTTTTGGGGGTCCTTGGTTTAGTTAATCCTGTGACTGAGTCCAGTTATGTTTTAGTGACAGCTTTCCAATACAATCCTATTGATACTGATGCTCTAAGAGGAACTGTAAAAGTAATGGAACAATCCAGTTGCACGATAGGGGTCACATAAAATCCAAGTGGTTAAAAGTCCCATTTAAATCAACGTGAGTTTGGTGATTTTTAAATGTCTCTTATTATGCACTCGGTTTGCGCCAGAATGTGTGTGAATGTATGTGTGTTTGATGGGGGAATGCACTAAGGTGTGATAAAGAGATAACTTCTCCAGTGTGATGAATTCCTTAATTCCTATGTTATTCTATGGAGCCTATGCACCATGAGTTCTCAAGTGGGAGAGATGTTAGTACATAAGCTCCATAGAAAAACATAAGAATTGGAAAGTTTATCACACCTGAGAAGGTATTTCCTCTTTTTCACACCTTAGTGCATACCTATCACGGTGTCCATGATTGCCTCCTGTGGTGCTCGGTGATAAAGGCGACCTTATTATCCTTCGGTTTGTCACTCTGGCCTAATTGCTATTTTTATAGGCCACTGGTGTCTCTGCCCGCATGCTAGGCCTTATAGGCCTCAGCCTCACCATACACCCTTACTCTTTCGTGGTGTACCTGAGCATTATTGCTTCTGTGTTCCGATTGCTGATTCCTGTGTATGACTCCTGGCTTCGTCTGACTTCCGTTCCAGCTTGACTCCTGGCTTTGTCTGACTACCCGATCCGGCTGAGACTCCTGGTTTCGTCTGACTACCCGATCCGGCTGAGACTCCTGGCTTCAACTGACTATTCCTTTCTGCTTTGGTTGCCTCTTGCTCCACTGTGCTCCTGGCTTTGGCTGACCTTCCTCTCCAGCTTACCCATCTCCGGCTGACTGTTGCATCCTCGGTTCACCCAGGCCTACTGTTGCTGCCACGCTTACTGCCTCCGGGCAGTATTCAGTATTGTCAGCCTTGTCCTTGTTCTCCTGCGGCCTATTGTCTGGGTAGCCTGTTGTCTCTCTAGCGTTCTACGGTTGTCACCATTGCCTATCAGACTCCCAGAGTTCTGGGGATTCTCGCTCCTTGTAGGTGCTCCAGCTTCCAGGGGTAGTGTCCATGAACTATCTTACCACCTGTCTAGTGAAGGGTTAGGGAAGTGCCGTTGCACTGTCTCCATACCTGGTCTAGTGAAGGAGGGAGAGGTAGCCTACTTCCTTTTTATTTTAATAAATTTGCATTTTATTGTATCTGTACTTGTCAAGTGTCATTATTTCACAAGTCTCCCCGTGACAATACCCAACATCTTTTTAGTATAGCAACATAATTTGCTTTGTTAGTCAGTGGATCTAAGGTGTGATAAAGCAGTGATAAAAGTGGATATAACTTCTCCATTGATATCACTTCTCCAGTTCCTATGTTATTCTGTGGAGCCAAACCACTAGGATCTCCAAAGATAAAGACATCTTAGTACATTGGCTACATAGAATAACATAGGAACTGGAGAAGTGATTTCAGTGAAGAAGTCATCTCGCTTTATTACCTCTTTATCACACTTTAGCCATGACGCCCTTTTCATTATTATCTGAATATTTGAATACATATGATGGGAATTCCCCACACGCATGCAATCTATATATAGTTTATTAACCCTTACAATGCCAGAAGGGTACCCCTCTTGCACTGAAAGGGTTAACTTTGAGAGGGTGTTTTAAAGCGGAACTTTCACACAGATCAAACCAAGCCTACCCTGCTTTGTTGTTAGGTTAGATGTTATATGTTGTTAGTCAGCAGGTTAAAAAAAGCCCATAGAAGTTATAAATTACCTTTTTGTCTATGTGTTTTAGAAAGGTAGAGTGGCGCCATGTCAGCGACGTACACCTTGACTGACAGCCCACTTCAAGAACATGCGCTTTAGTGGGCATTGAAAGTACATCCCCTTTTTTTTTTTTTTTTTCTGGCAAAGCGCACTGGCCAAAGCAACGGAGTGCATGTGAGTGCGTCTCTCTCACAGCCTACAAGGTGACCGCACTTCTTCCAGCACAGAAACGTGCCTGAGCATCTTCCTGCACTGTTCTCTTCACAGAGCTGGAAGTCTGCGGGCACAGTAAGCTCCACAGTGCATACACGTGTATACATGTCCTCATAATTTTATACAACCTAAAGTGAGAAAATAGCAAGTAATGAGAGAGATTAAAAAAAAAAAAATCATATATATTTTATATTAAACTTAATGATGGTGCTATTTACAATACTTATAACTAAGTATAATTTTTTTTAACCTTTATGGCTCTGACGAGGATAATTTTCTTTATTAGGCACACTTGATAAATAACCCAGCAATTGTGCGAACCATAAATAAACGAGTTCAGTGAACACGCAAGACAAGTTCACTGAACTGTACATGGACGCGCATCTAGCTGTGATCGCTCCCACACGCCAAAGCTCAGGGCAAAGTGGGAGGTATTATGGGAGGGATCTGATAAAAGAAAGGAGGTGGTTTTCCTTTCTCTGCGGTTACTGCGGTTAACCTTGCTCCGTAGCGAGCTGAATGGTGACGTCACCAGGGAAATCTAAAACCTAGAATTACCAGTGAACGGGTGAGTTTTTCAACAAACTAAATAACTTTTGTTTAATTGAATACTGGATGCTATTACATGGAAAAAACTTATAGTAAGGTGATACATCCCCTTTAAGTTGGTTATAGTTTCCCTTTTAAAGCTTTTTTTCTCGGTTATGTTTGCTTTCTCCTGATTGCGTAATACTCATTATGTTCATCTATTCCAGGGCTAGTCAATGGCTGAACCCCCTTCTTTTGGGGACTACAACTCCCCTCATCCCCAAACGGACAACAGCTTGTTGAGGATGATTGGAAAGTTGTCCACAGGGAGCAACAATGGCAACCTAAAATGTCAGGAACGGCCCTGCAAAAATATAAAATTTCCATTTATATTACCAGCAGTAAGCAGATTACTCTTAGCTAGGAATAACCTCTTACTGATAATGCTAAAAAAACTAAAACTTATATTGTTACACCTAGAAAAGAAAAATACAGACCATGAAATCTCTGAATTTATGATTCGCTCAATCATTTCCAAACATTTTTTCATCATAAAATTCCTAAAGGAAACTAACATCTAATAATACCTCATACACTTACCTTACTATGACCAAAAAGTTCTAATTGACCCTATGACTTTTACTCTAGTGCCTTTCTCCAAGGGATAGCAACTTCAATCAATCCTGGATGTCATGTCCATGGAGGTATACATGACAGTTGTTGTCAGTTTGTTTCATAATGAATCAGGCAGACAGCATGCACCTACTTAACCCTTAAAGTGGAACTATCATCAAAATTAAATTGCTCCCCAAATCCTTATTAATATAGCTATACATATATACATACTTTTATTTTGTTGAATAAGTCTGGCATTAGTGAGAAATAGAACTCGTTCGGCAGGCTGTCGAAGATATTAAAATAAGGGTTAAACAGGAGACCCAATTAGATTGTATATCTTCACATAAATAGATAAAAATAATATTACATTAATCTGAGAACTTTACACAATACTAGGTATTGACACGCTACTTCACAGAAAAGAATTGATTAAAAGAATCAATTACGTATATTGGTACAAAAATATATATAATTTATTTAAGTAAAATATACTATATATAAAGTGTAATCAACAATGATATAAATGAGTGAACACCAATTGAAATAGATTTACAGTAACTCAACAACAAATATCACAATTAGTATTACCAGCAATGAAAGAGTTAACCATGCATAGGCATATTCAGAGGTATTAAATAATAATAATTGAACCCAGCAGCATAGAAAAGGTTAATTGATCCTTACAATTAATTAAAATACAGTTGGCAGCATAATATATGAATACCTCTGCCCCAGAAACTGTATAAACTATGCTAATAGAGATTTAAGGCATGTTGTTATGTGAGTAGGCTTTAATATTAACCCAAGTCCTATGACATTCTCTTTATAACTATCACGGTGCCCGTTGTCTTTTTGCGTCAGTCTACACTCCTGCTCTATTCCTATTGGCTATACTTTGCTTGTCCCGCCCAGTATGGCCTTTAAATACTGGGTTCTGGCACCTCTCCGGGGCCCTTTTGTGGTGTTCCAGTACCAGCGCTTATTCCTGATCTCAGTTGTTCTCAGTGTATGGACCCGGCCTGCCTGACTACTCTGCATCTCGTCTCCTGCTGTGAACCGACCCAGACTGCCTGACCATTCTGCTTCTCCTGCTCCTGTGCACCGATCCGGCTTGGCTGACATTCCTGCTCCTGTGTACCGACCCGGCTTGGCTGAAGTTCCTGCTCCGTGTACCGACCCGGCTTGGCTGACGTTCCTGCTCCGTGTACCGACCCGGCTTGGCTGACGTTCCTGCTCCGTGTACCGACTTGGATTTGCTAACGTTCCTGCTCCGGTTGCCTCTGTGTCGCCCCGGCGACATTCTGATTGGCTTGT
This sequence comes from Rhinophrynus dorsalis, assembly GCA_037306005.1. Classification (NCBI taxonomy): domain Eukaryota; kingdom Metazoa; phylum Chordata; class Amphibia; order Anura; family Rhinophrynidae; genus Rhinophrynus; species Rhinophrynus dorsalis. The sequence goes on from CM074724.1 coordinate 268,543,469, forward strand.
CATTCTGGTCACTCCCGGTTGGTTGCCACCTCAGGGCGAATTGCTCAGTTGCTCATTCTGTTACTGTCACGGCAGTGCTGAGTTGCGCAGTCTCCATTACTGCCACGGCAGTCTCTAGTCGATTAGTCTCCGTTACTGCTACGGCAGAGGGCAAGTGGCCTAGTCTCCGTATACTGCTACGGCAGAGGGCAAGTGGCCTAATCTCCGTTTACTGCTATGGCAGAGTACAAGTGGCCTAGTCTCTGTTACTGCTACGGCAGAGTGCAAGTGGTCTAGCCTCCGTTTACTGCTATAGCAGAGTGCAAGTGGCTTAGTCTCCATTTACTGCTATGGCAGATTACAAGTTGCCCGGTCTCCGTTACTGCTACGGCAGTGTCCACATCTCTCAGTCTACGTTACTGCTACGGCAGTGATCACGTGGCCTAGTCTCCGTTAGTGCTTCAGCAGTGCTCTAAGTTGCTCAGCCTCCGTTACTGGTCAGGCAGTTCACCATTGTCTGCTAACATATTTCTGGGCATTACTCGTATTTGAGCTCTCTATCCTAGGTGAGCTTCTTAACACAGCTTACCTCACATGGGACTGTTTACACTTGTTGAAGGCCATTAACCCATACAGTACCGATACACTGGGACTCCTTCAAATTCTGCCTCACCTGTGTCAGTATATCTTGTTATGGACTCTATGTTTATACTGGACCTGTGTAGGCATACGTAAATGTAACCTGTCATGTGTCTGTATTATACTGAAGATATACTACAGGACCTGTGAGGGTTATTTTATTGCTAATTGCTTAATAGAACTGGGTTTTAGCCAAACCTACTGTGTCTGTGTGTCAAACAAACCGTTATAATACCACATAAAATATATCAAAATTTAGATAAACTAACTGGAATAAAATCCCAAATTTAGATAAATAGAATTTAATTATCTACTCATTTCAATATTGCATACCTTCTGAATAAAACAAATAAATTGCATTTATTATTGTCAATGATAGATTATACCAATTAAATCTAATAATAAATGTCTACAAAGTACCACAAAACTTCATGCAACATATACCATAAACATGACAATAGCAATCCTATGTAACACCTGTAGAGTACTCCAAGGGTTAATCCACAGATATAAGTATATGGATGCCCCACCCAAGATGGCGACTTCTTTTGTCTAGTGAAAGGTTTAAATAAACTTCCCACTGTACAAAAGTCAGGCCCAAAAGCACATGCACAAAGGAATCCCTAGAAATACACACCAAAATAGACAAACAACAGTTGGATGGTTAATAAAAGAATTAAAAAAATTCCCTATATAAAATATTAGCTAAAATAACCTTTCCAGAAATGCAATATATTATTCTAGAATTATCAATAATTATAAAAACTAATATAGATAATGCTATATAGCTCTAACTGATGTCAACTATTTTACAATTATCTGGCAAAATGGGTGGCCAGTCCAATTAAGACAAATTATAAGAAAAAATATTTCTCCTCAAATATAGAGGAAATATATATATGAATTTTTGCAGCATTAAAATAAGGAAAAATATAGTTACCAGACAATCAGTGTGTCTCTTAGAATCTCCTTAGCAGCCAGGAACACAAAGACCAGGAAAAATCAGGAAAACCAAGAGACTGAACCATCCTAGGTCTAAATATTTATAATGTAAAATTTCTGTTATCAGAAAGCCCAGCCCCAACTCCTCTGATTGGGTCTCATTAGAATATGACATCATCATTATTATCTAATTGGACAGTTTAAATTTCTAATTTTACTATGAAATCATGCATTACACTAGTAATAACTCTATGATTCCTGAAGATGGCGCACTTACTCCATCTTATTTTCCCTGATAACTGTTTTTTTTATCAATAGCCAGGAATTTGCGCATTCTTCATATGTCACATAAACTTGTCATCCTGCCAGACTTTCATACAAGTTATGAACTAAAATCCCAGACGTTTTTATCTTCCCTCATAGCCATTAGACTATAATTGTCTGGAGCCTAGCCATAACTTACCATAAAGTCAGTCAAATATTTCCCCCCTCCATTTAAGTAAAGAGGCCATTGTGTCTAAAAATTAGGTAATTACTAGTGATGAGCGAGCACCCCAATGCTCGGGTGTTCGGGTGCTCTGACCGAGCACCCCCTGAGGCTCGAGTGCTCGGCCGAGCACCCGAGCCCCATTGAAGTCAATGGGAGGACTCGAGCATTACACCAGGCACCCCCTGCTCTGATGAGGGGAGGGTGCCTGGTCCATAGGAAAAGGGCAGAAAAGGATGGAAACACCACAGAAATGGTTCAGGGACAGCATAGGGAGGATGTCTGGATGCATCTTGGACTCCAACATCGCTGCTGGGAACGATCTTTCGCCCGTAGTACGCCATTTTTACAGACTGACCATAAAACACACAAAAAGGAAAATAAAAACGACTTTAGGCGAAAAATTGTTACCAAACAATATTTGCTGTATATTTACTTGTATATCATCTGCAAATTATCCCAAAAATTTCCTTGATTTTCGGAAGTGAGGCCATGATTAAGAGGGAAACGTGCGCAGAGGCAAATTCTCCCAAAAATTTCCTTGATTTTCAGAACTGAGGCCATGATTAAGAGGGAAACGTGCACAGAGACAAATTCTCCCAAAAATTTCCTTGATTTTATTGAACTGAGGCCATGATTAAGAGGGAAACGTGCGCTGAGCCGACCATCTAAAACATTATGGGTGAGGGTCTGCTGCAGAGCTGACCATCCTAAACATTATATGCGAAGGTCCGCTAGTGAGCTGATGCTATAAAACATTATATGAGAGGGCCCGCTAGAGAGCTGACCCAATAAAACATTATATGAGAAGGCCCGCTGGTGAGCTGACCTATACAAAAATTGTCAAACAGGGCCCGCTGGTGAGCTGGCCCTATATAAAAATTATATCACAGGGCCCGCTGGTGAGCTGGCCCTATATAAAAATTATATCCCAGGGCATATGGAAGAGGAGGAGGAGGATGAGAAGATTAAGAGTCAACCATATACCCGTTTTTTGGGTGGAAGGGGTGAATGGGAATACAGAGTATTCCCATCATTGTAAATAACATATATAAAGTGAGTTTATGTTCCCCCGGGGCTTTCCTCCAGTGGAGTGGAGAAGTCAGGGGAAATCCAGGCCTTGTTCATTTTTATAAGTGTCAACCTATCAGCATTGTCGGTGGAAAGGCGGATACGCTTATCTGTTATGATGCCACCAGCAGCACTAAATACCCGCTCAGACAGAACGCTGGCGGCAGGGCAGGCCAGCACCTCCAAGGCGTAGAGTGCCAGTTCATACCACGTGTCCAGCTTGGACACCCAGTAGTTGTAAGGCACAGAGGGATCATTGAGGACGCTGACACGGTCTGCTACGTACTCCTTCACCATCTTCCAAAACTTTTCCCTCCTTGTGACACTAGGCTGCGCATCAGGGTGAGGGTGCTGGCGGGGTGTCATGAAGGTGTCCCACGCCTTGGAGAGTGTTGCCCTGCCTTTCTCGGAACTGCTGTGTGCTCCCCTTTTCTCCCCTTCTCGGTTGGCCAAGGTAGCACGTACTCTGCCGCCAGCGTTGTCAGATGGAAAATTTTGGAGCAATTTTTCGACAAGAACCTTCTGGTATTGCAACATTTTGCTTGTCCTCTCCACCGGAGGAATGAGAGATGAGAAATTCTCTTTGTAGCGGGGGTCCAGAAGGGTGAACACCCAGTAATCCGTGTTGTCTAAAATGTGTACAACGCGTGGGTCACGGGAAAGGCAGCCTAACATAAAGTCAGCCATGTGTGCCAGAGTACCAACAGTCAAGATTTCGCTGTCCTCACCAGGAGGATGACTCTCAATATCCTCATCCTCTTCCTCCTCTTCTGCCCACCCACGCTGAAGAGATGGAACTAAAGTTCCATGGCTACCCTCTGTAGCGGAGGCAACCGTGTCTTCCTCCTCCTCCTCCTCCTCCTCCTCCGCCTCCTCCAATTGTCGCTGAGAAGACGAAGTGAGGGTGCTCTGGCTATCACCTTGTGTAAGCTCTTCCTCCCCCATTTCCACCTCTTCCACATGCAAAGCGTCGGTTTTAATTGTGAGCAGCGAGCGTTTCAGTAGACACAGAAGTGGGATGGTTACACTGATAATAGCGTTATCGCCGCTCACCATCTGTGTCGATTCCTCAAAATTGCGTAAAACCTCACAGAGGTCTGACATCCATTCCCACTCCTCACTTCTGATTACAGGAAGTTGAACGGAGAGGCGACGACCGTGTAACAGCTGGTACTCCACTACTGCCCTCTGCTGCTCACAAAGCCGGGCCAACATGTGGAAGGTGGAGTTCCAGCGCGTGCTCACGTCACACAGCAGCCGGTGAGCTGGCAATTGTAAGCGCTGCTGCAGCTTCAACAGGCCGGCTGAAGCTGTTGATGACTTACGGAAATGTGCACACACGCGGCGCACCTTGGTCAAGAGATCATGCACATTGGGGTAGGTTTTTAGAAATCGCTGCACCACTAAATTAAATACATGCGCTAGGCATGGTACGTGTGTGAGCTTGCCGAGCTCCAAAGCCGCCACCAAGTTACGCCCATTATCACACACAACCATGCCTGGTTGCAGGTTGAGTGGCGAGAGCCACTGCTCGGTCTGGTGACTAATCCCCTGCAACAGCTCTGAGGCCGTGTGCTGTTTGTCCCCAAGGCAGATCAGCTTCAGCACGGCCTGTTGACGCTTCCCCACTGCAGTGCTACACTGCTTCCAGCTACTGGCTGATGGGGGAGTGGCGGTGTGTGTAGAGAATTCGGAGGTGGAAACGGAGGAGGAGGAGCCAATAACGTAGGTGCTGGTGGAAACCCTGATGGAGGTAGGGCCCGCAATCCTCGGCGTGGGTAGCACCCGTGCCATCCCAGGGTCCGAGTCGCTCCCAGCCTCCACGACATTCACCCAGTGTGCCGTCAGGGAAATGTAGCGTCCCTGGCCACAAGCACTTGTCCATGTGTCAGTCGTTAAGTGGACCTTCCCAGTAACTGCGTTGGTCAGGGCACGGGTGATGTTACGGGACACATGGTGGTGTAATGCGGGGATGGCACACCGGGAAAAGTAGTGGCGGCTGGGGACCGCGTACCGAGGGACAGCTGCTGCCATCAGGCTGCGGAAGGACTCAGTGTCCACAAGCCTAAATGGCAGCATTTCGATGGCCAGTAATTTTGAAAGGTGTGAGGTTAGTGCTATGGCCTGTGGGTGGGTGGCTGGGTACTTTCTCTTGCGCTCAAATGCCTGGGGTAACGACATTTGGACGCTGTGCTGGGACAGGGAAGTGGATGTGGTCGCTGATGGTGCTTCAGATGCTACAGGTGCAGGGCGGGAGGTATGCGGGCCTGCGCCTTCGACAGGCGATTGGCCGGCACCGAAAACAGGGGAAGAGGAGGCAGTGGTGTGGCCTGCAGACACAGATGGGCGATCCAGGCGTTCCTCCCACTTACTACGGTGCTTGGATGCCATGTGTCGGATCATGCTGGTGGTGGTGAGGTTTCTAGTGTTCATGCCTCGGCTCATTCTGGTGTGGCACAGGTTGCAAACTACAATTCTTTTGTCGTCCGCACTTTCCTTAAAAAAACGCCATACCGCGGAACACCTACCCCTTGGCAAGGTAGATTTACGCAAGGGGGTGCTCCGTGGAACATTTGCGGGCCGGTTTGGTGCGGTCCGCCTTCTTTCTGTAGCCACACCACTGCCTCTTCCAGCCTGTTGCGGTGCTGCAGATGGCTCACCCTCAGGACTGCTGTCATCGCTCGGCTCTACACCTTCCCAGGTGGGGTCAGTCACCTCATCGTCCACCAAGTCCTCCTCCACTTCCTCACTCTGATCATCCTCCTCAAGTCTTGATCCCACCACATACTCAGTCATTGACAACTGTATAACATTCTCCTCAACAAGGTCTTGAGACGGAAATAGTGGTTGATTTAATGGCAACTGTGTCTCATCATCATCATCATCATCCACTACTTCCTTTGACCTTAAATGCCGTTCACATCTGTCATCTTCTTGAGATTGGGTAGCCTCTAGAGGTTGTGAATCAGGGCACAAGATGTCATGTTCCTCTGCAAGCGTGCTTGGAGAGAGGGTCAAATGAAGAATTGGTGATGAGACGAGCTCCTCACTATATCCCAGTGTGGGATCACTTCTTTGACCAGACCGTGTATGGTGGGAGGAAGGATGATCAGAGTGAGGATTATGTTGACCAGACTCTTGGCTACTGAGAGTGGACTTGGTGGAAGACAGGGTGGTGCTTAACCGACTGGAAGCAGTATCAGCTGTCATCCAACCGACCACCTGTTCGCAGTGGTCGGACCTCGAGAGTGATGTCCTGCGACGCCCTGTAAAATTACACATGAAGCTAGGTATGGTGGATGTCTTTCTTTCTTGTGCTCTGGCACCAGGCACAGTTTCTCCGCGTCCTGACCCGCGCCCTGAACTTTCAGGATCACGTCCACTTCCCCGTCCCTTTTTACCCGCCTTCTTCATCTTACACAGAATATGTGACTTTAATATTTGAGTTTGAAAACTTAACAGTATTTCTTATTATTCTGCAACTGTACAGAGTACACAGAATAGGCTGCTAAACTGCGGTGAAACACACTGAATGGAATATGTGACTTTAATATTTGAGTTTGAAAACTTAACAGTATTTCTTATTATTCTGCAACTGTACAGAGTACACAGAATAGGCTGTTAAACGGCGGTGAAACACACTGAATGGAATATGTGACTTTAATATTTGAGTTTGAAAACTTAACAGTATTTCTTATTATTCTGCAACTGTACAGAGTACACAGAATAGGCTGTTAAACGGCGGTGAAACACACTGAATGGAATATGTGACTTTAATATTTGAGTTTGAAAACTTAACAGTATTTCTTATTATTCTGCAACTGTACAGAGTACACAGAATAGGCTGCTAAACTGCGGTGAAACACACTGAATGGAATATGTGACTTTAATATTTGAGTTTGAAAACTTAACAGTATTTCTTATTATTCTGCAACTGTACAGAGTACACAGAATAGGCTGTTAAACGGCGGTGAAACACACTGAATGGAATATGTGACTTTAATATTTGAGTTTGAAAACTTAACAGTATTTCTTATTATTCTGCAACTGTACAGAGTACACAGAATAGGCTGTTAAACGGCGGTGAAACACACTGAATGGAATATGTGACTTTAATATTTGAGTTTGAAAACTTAACAGTATTTCTTATTATTCTGCAACTGTACAGAGTACACAGAATAGGCTGCTAAACTGCGGTGAAACACACTGAATGGAATATGTGACTTTAATATTTGAGTTTGAAAACTTAACAGTATTTCTTATTATTCTGCAACTGTACAGAGTACACAGAATAGGCTGTTAAACGGCGGTGAAACACACTGAATGGAATATGTGAGTTTAATATTTGAGTTTGAAAACTTAACAGTATTTCTTATTATTCTGCAACTGTACAGAGTACACAGAATAGGCTGCTAAACTGCGGTGAAACACACTGAATGGAATATGTGACTTTAATATTTGAGTTTGAAAACTTAACAGTATTTCTTATTATTCTGCAACTCTGCAGAGTACACAGAAAAGGCTGCTAAACTGCGGTGAAACACACTGAATGGAATATGTGACTTTAATATTTGAGTTTGAAAACTTAACAGTATTTCTTATTATTCTGCAACTCTGCACAGTACACAGAATAGGCTGCTAAACGGCGGTGAAACACACTGAATGGAATATGTGACTTTGATATTTTAGTTTGAAGACTTAACAGTATTTCTTCCTATTCTGCAACTCTGCACAGTACACAGAATAGGCTGCTAAACTGCGGCGAAGCACACTGAATGGAATATGTGACTTTGATATTTTAGTTTGAAGACTTAACAGTATTTCTTCCTATTCTGCAACTCTGCACAGTACACAGAATGTGCTGCTAAACTGCGGCGAAGCACACTGAATGGAATATGTGACTTTGATATTTTAGTTTGAAGACTTAACAGTATTTCTTCCTATTCTGCAACTCTGCACAGTACTCAGAATGTGCTGCTAAACTGCGGCGACGCACACTGAATGGAATACGTGACTTTGATATTTTAGTTTGAAGACTTAACAGAATGTGCTCTAATCTGCAACTTTGCACACTAAACAGAATGTGCTCTAATCTGCAACTTTGCACACTAAACAGAATGTGCTCTAATCTGCAACTTTGCACACTAAACAGAATGTGCTCTAATCTGCAACTGTGCACACTAAACAGAATGTGCTCTAATCTGCAACTTTGCACACTAAACAGAATATTTTTTTTTTTTTTTTTTTTGTTTTTTTCCCCCCACACACAATATAACCTGCTGCCCCCACACACAGTAGTCCTAAAAAGGACTTTTGGTTCTTTTTTGTCACAATTTTTTTTTTTCCTCCCTACACTGCCTTTCCCTTCCTATCCTCAGCTCTCCCTGGCTCAGACTGAGCCGAACTCGATGGTCAGGTGCTATACAGCACCTGACCACGGGTTCTGGCCAGCCAATCAGTGTAATGCCAGCAGCCAACATGGCTGCTGGCATTACACCGATGTCAGAGCCTCCCTGCACGTTTATTGGCTGCGCAGCAGCCGCAAAACGTGCGGGGAGGAGACCCGAACATGGCGGGCGAGCACATGCGGTACTCGTACGAGTACCGCCATGTGCCGAGCAGAGCGATGCTCGAGCCGATCCGAGCATCGGCCGAGCATGCTCGCTCAACACTAGTAATTACACACATTTTAAAACAGACTTCCATACAATTCTGTTTTTAAAATTAACCCTCTGCTCTCCAACAGGACAAAGACTCTGCAGGCGAAAAGACCGCCTTCAGCAAGATCCCTTCTGCTGTGCCTGTCAAAGTCAGTACCTTCTAATGCCTTAAGGTACCAAGGAACTCCACTCACCAATCCTGGAGGTGAACACGATGGACAGAGCAGACTCACAGATGCCTTCTCTATGCTGTTGCCCGCTGCTACCTGCCAGAGGAGTTCTATTTTCAACTAATGCCAGATTTATTCAGCAAATTAAGGGTAAGCTAGCCAGACCTCACCTTTAAACAGGGAAACATGTGGAATATGCATATTTCAGCGCTACACAAAATCAGAGCAGCCCTACAATATGCATTTTTCATGCATCTCTGATTAAATGTGAGGTCTGGTCAGCCTACTTTTACGGGTGCAGGATATATTGATAATAAAAAGGTTATACACCAAGACCTACTTGAATACACAGTGTGCAGCAGTCACAATCCACTGATGTGAAACAATCGTGCCCCCACAGACATGTTTGTTATTGCGGAACAGACTGACCAGCCACGGCCACCGACCTATGCCAGCATCACTTCCCCCAATAATTCGGGAAGACTTAGAACGAGATCCACATTCTGCAGAGAGACATAGTCAAGGAGAGACTGCACATAATGGTATAAACATATATGTGTTACATTACAGATAATATATATTTTTAAAAGCACTAACATAGCAATTCCTTGTGGGATTTTGGTTACTGTAAACTGATATTTTGAGATGGCATGCACAGATAACAATAACTTAAGGACTATAGTTCAAATTTAGCCCATTATTCAGAAGATCTTACATTTTGTTATATGCTATTGCTTGCCAGAGAGAGAAACTTGGGGGGAGATTCACTTAGCGGTGATTAAGAGGTGATAAAGTGGAGGCGACTTCTCCAGTGTATCACTTCTCCAGTATGGAGCCTATGCACTAAGATTTCTTTAACTTTGGAGATCTTAGTGCATAGGCTCGATAGAATAATATAGGAACTGGAGAAGTGATACACTGGAGAAGTCATTTCTACTTTATCACCCTCTTAGTGAATCCTCCCCATGGACTCTCACCTAGAATTAGATGACTAGCATGAAATCTTCAATGCTATATCAATATTATCAAACAGTGTAACTCATAGGATTCTGATGTGGTACATAACCCCTGTGAAACTCTCTAAGCAAGGATTCCTTCCTATTGATGACTGCTGGAGGGATGCAGTGGCATGGTGACCTAAATTTACTTTTGGAAGGAATGTCCTACACTGAAGCCATTTTGTCATGCTGTCCAAACTTTCTTACAACAGTTTTAGTAAGACCAATAGACAGGGAGCAATTAGCCTTTCTGCTTTCTAGACAGCTACCCAATTTTACAAAATCATAAAAAAAAATAGTTGCTCTGAATCTAGCAGCAAGTAGATCCTCGTCTGAAAACTGGAAAAAGATTGACATACCCTCCATCATCAGAGCAATTCAAAATATGTGGTAATCTTATGAAATGGAAACACTGCCTCAATACACTGCTTATGTGGCTTCAGAAAAAGCTGGCAACCCTGGTTCTTAATGCATCCTTTGTCCTCTCCTTAGTTCTAATATTGTGCCCAAAATGATGTATTTCCCCTTCTTTCCACACTAATTTTGTTTTTGTTATTTTTTGTGGCTGTTAGGTACAAAAATGTAATAAAATATGATTTACAAAAAAATAAATTAATAAAGCACTAATATTCAGCAGCAACCTATAATTAGGGACAACACACATGCAATTGGTAGCATATTACAAGGTCATATATACAAATTAAAAATGCCCTGGTAGTGAAAGCCTGCATTCTAGATGTCAATATTATATGCAGGTACTGCTGCCACCATTACATGACAGTATACTCTATGGACCAAATTCAGTAAGCTAAACTATATCATATGGTACAAAGAAGAAATCACTGTATCCCCTTTGATTTAATGGGGCTTTTAATCCCTTGAATCCTAGAGAGGACTTTAGTATTCAAGGATTAAAAAATCAATGAGAATTCACATAGCCTTGCTATGGGGCAGCTGGTTTTCTCCAGAACTGCACCTCTTTCATTGAATGAATTGCACATTTTAGGTTTTTTATTATTCTCTTTAAACAATATATCTAAAGCTGTACTCCTTTAAGAATCATGAAAGTTTTACTATGAAAAAAAAATATTGTAGAGCCTTTTTCCATAGTTGCCAGTTGCTTTACTCAAATGTTATTAAAGTAAAAACTGTTGAAAAAATGGTGGAGCCATTATCATCACGTTCTATACAGAGTCATAGCCAATGGCTCATCTCTCCTGCAAAATAAATGCCTGGACATTTAGGGAACTGCTGTGATATCAAGGGGCACTAAAAACTTAATTTAAAAAACAACAACATTTTGAACAGTAATAACATTAGAAAGAAACATCCATTTTGTGTACAGGTGGCAGGGTCAAAATGACTTAGCCTTGCTTTTGCATTGGGGCTAATTATTGTCTATCTGTAGAACTTGTACTATATTGTCACTTTACAACTGCAGTTTGAGACAGCAGCTCTATAATCATTGCTACTCAGAATTATCTCTTTGTTTGAAACCTAGTCATGTGTTTCACTATAGTTTTTTCTTATGAAGCAAATAAGTATGGGATTTACCTGAACATTTTAAGGTAACAACACGGCCAGAAATACACCCTCTCCTGTAGAAAATAATATGGAAACATAAGCAAATCATAAATGATTAAACTTTTATATGTTTCTCATATATAACATAAAGTACTGCTTTAGAGAGTCATTGAATTAATAGTATCCATTTTCTTGCTTACTCTGATACTTATGTATTAAGGAAATATGATTTTGTGTAGTTTTTGATAAAGCCTTTTCTCTTAGTCCTTGTGGAACACAGGCACAATGGGGTAAAGTATCTTCCTCTAGGAGGCAGTGCACTTGCATACATATTTTTCTGGAGGTGGCGGCTCTCTCCCAGCTCCACTTTACCCCCACTTAGTAGGTTAAGTTTCAATGTATAGCCACTACAAAATAAAAAGAGAAGTAGGACAGGTAGGTTGCCATCTTACCAGATAACCCAGAGGAGTCCAAGACACCTGGTTGAATTCACAGTTTCTAGGATACAAGCTCAAATGGCTGGCAATGTCCACAACTGTGTTGTCCATTCCAGAAATATAAACAGCCAAGAGAGCTGGAATATGAGCTTGACCCAAGTGGGAATCAAATTAACTTCTGACAACGAGGTTGTGCTTCTGGTCCATCCTTTAAAGTTCACAAATCTACCCATATGGTAGGGTGCACTCTAGAGCTAAACATAAAACTCAAAAAATGTGAAAATGTGAGAGAGAACAACAAGAAAAAATCCTCTCCAACAAAAACACCAAAGCAACTCTTTATTAGAGGCACTCCTCAAAAGTAACTGAATAAACAACGTAGAAAATATATATATAAATGTTTATTGACATACAAGTATAAAGATTATATTAAAAACAATTAAAATAAATATAAACCGGACTACATCCCACAGTAAATGCAGTCCCCAAAATGACACACACCAAATTGTATGTATAATAATAAATTCTATAATAGAAAAACACTTCTAAAATAGAAACATAAAAGTGCATATGTTATACAATACACACCTCTTAAAGATCACACATAAGAGAAGTATCAATGTGACAAACAAATTTACAGAAAATATAACTTGATAGAGAAAATACAAACAGATACTTATCAACCCCAAGTCGGGAATAAGAGGTATGATAGATGTATGCAGGGGGCTACAGACTGAGGAGAATCATCCAGCCATGCTGACCATCCCAATGCGTATCGCCGAAATGGCTTCGTCAGGGGATAACGGTCAGATACAATTAGAGAAATATTTAAATGTTCCAGAGGCCAATCATGCAAAGCTCAAATGTCACATGATCAACATTAATGATTTAATATACAAACAAGATAATGGGCAAACTAGAAACTATGTGCACCCACTATTCACTCCCCACACAAATAGACTCTTCACCCAGGAGTTCCGTGGTAGTATGCAAAACTTTTAAATTTGACGTTGAATACGTTCGCACATCCTATGTACACATAAAAGCAACACATAATCAAATATAATTCCTTTTCCTGATAAAAACAGGTAAAAAGGGTTACATAGGTAAGCTACTAAGTATAGTAACTGCTATATATACATTACAACGCATGCACATACATAGAAATAGTGTGACGAATAAGATAAAAAATCAAATAATTATATCATACACAATCAAGCTCCTTGTGAGAGTTTGGCTTTGAACCACTCTGTTCTGGATAAGAGCACAGATTATTTTATATATTTTGTGTTGTTTTGGAGTCATATCAAATAAGGATAGTAGTCTTTAAGGTTAAGATGGCATGTCATATTGATTCTTTTGAAAGTGACTGGACTGATAAGTTGGCTACAGTGTTTCCTATACAGGAATCACAACCCACCAGTACACAGGTATGCTCTACAGACTCGTTTACTGATATATGCAATAATATTATTAGATTGCATTATCAGTTTACGACTCTATGGTGGAACATTCATAGTTTAGAGCACTATATTAAAAATAATCTAGTGCCTAGAGGCACATTGGATTTGATGGGGCTTTTAGTGGAACATGATAAGACTTTAATTATGGAGGTACAGAGAGAAATTACTGTGCAAAGTGCTAAACTTGTACAGTTTGACACTACTACCAGAGTTGCTCCTTTTAATACTAAACTTAAAGAAGAAGTGACCAAACTTGTACATCTCATTGTAGAGAAAAAAAGAAATAAATTTGAACGTGATCTTAAGGATTTTTCCAATAAACAACTGTACAAATGGAAACACTCAGGTAATAGACGTCAAGCTAATACTTATAGAAGAGAGTATTATACACAGAGACATACTTTTGAGACAATAAAAACAGATATACTCCCTAAGACCTCACAGTCTGACTCGGATTCAGATCTTTTGAGTGAAGAAGAACATCTTCTTCCAGCTGCACATTTTTTAGAAACAGGCCCCACAGACACACTCGTAGGGGCAGGACAAAGAGAGTTAAGGGACAGACTACAGTGAGGATACCAAATGAGGAGCAATCGACCTCACAAGAAACACAGGAAACAACAAAACAATGTCAGCGACACAAGATGAATGTAATTAATTTGTCTAAACATGTCTTAACAGATGTTCAAAGGTCGGTACTTGAGAGAGGCCTCTCTTTTTGTCCAGCTCAACAGCTTGATAAATTTGTTTTGACTAAAGATGTGTATTTATTTTGCAGAAGACTATTATTGAAGAAATTCTTTGATAAAACTACAATGTCACAAGAGACTTCTAACATTGATGCAGACTTATATCGTGATTTATCAGAACTCCTTAATGAGATTCCGCCTGAAAATTCTATCAATTTACGTAAAACGCAGTTTAGACCATCATCGACGTTTATACCTACTATGCAAATTTGTCCTCAGGTAAAAATGTTTTTCCATTTGATGTATCAAGATATTTTGAATTTACCTGTTTTTACTTCTTTTGGGCAAAATCTTACTAGGGTGGAGAATTTTGCTCTTAAGGAAATTGCAGATTGGTCAGATATTGAGATTAAAGAGGCTGATAAGGGTGGTAACATTGCCCTGTGGCCTAAGGATTTATATTTGGCAGAAGTTCATCACCAAATACATAATAAAAAATCATATCAACGTCTTCTCTCAGATCCCATGGATGCATTTAAGAACAAGCTTGATTTTATTTTGCATGATGCTCTTCGGAATAATGTTATCACTAAAAAGGAATATGATTATATGCACGTGGATTTTCCAATTACCCCAACTTTCTATATTCTTCCAAAGGTACACAAAAATGCAACTAGACCACCAGGGAGACCTATAGTTGCTGGTATAGGGAGTTTGGGAGTTTGGGGGAAAATGTATGTACCTTTGTTGACTTTTTCTTACAACCTCTTGTTCATTTACTGAACTCTTATTTGTGAGATTCTGCGGATTTGCTGCAGAAATTACAGGAATTACATGTGGAACCAGATACCCTGCTCGTGACCTGTGATGTGGAAGCTCTGTATTCCAGCATAGATCACGAGCAGGGACTGACAGCAGTGGATTTCCATTTAAAAAGGTCTTCTCTTGCTTCTGAGGATGTTTTCTGCAATTTATTATTGAATCCTTTGTCATTTGTTTTAAAGCACAATTATTTTTTGTTTGATTCTACTTATTACCTACAATTGGTAGGCACAGCTATGGGGGCAAAATGTGCCCCTTCTTTTGCTAATCTGTTTTTAGGTTGGTGGGAACAAATTCGAGTATTCTCAGATGAATTACAAGGATATACAGACCACATAGTTGTGTGGTATAGATACATTGATGATATATTTATGATTTGGCATGGCTCCTCTACTTTGTTGGAGGAATTCTTAGATTTACTGAATAAGAACAATTTAAATATACATCTCACCTCCCAATATTCAGCAACACAATTGGAATTTTTGGATCTTTTGATTAGCATTGATGAAGCATGCTGTATTCAAACAACCCTTTATCGAAAGGAGACATCTGTTAATTCACTGTTGCATTTTTCTAGTTCTCATCCGATCCATTTGAAGAAGGCGATCCCAATGGGACAGTATTTGCGAATACGCAGGAACTGTTCCACGGATGAGACGTTCAAGCATAATGCTCAGGATCTACGACAACAATTCTTGGATAAAGGATACCCTCTAAGCAGTTTGAAAAGGGGGTATAATAGAGCAAGAGAAGTTAACAGACAGGAACTACTAGTTACAGGTAAACGGAACAAGAAATATGATTCAAAGATTCAACCGATAACCACTTTTAATACTCAATGGAATAATATTCAAGAATTATTTTGCAGACATTGGCATATTCTGCGTAGTGATCCAATTTTGGAACAACATCTTTCTCAAAGACCATCATTAATAGCGAGACGGGGACCTAATATTGGAGATCGGCTGGTACACAGTCATTTTAGACCTTCTGTTCACCGAACGATTGGACAACAATGTGCGGGCACTTTTCTTTGTGGTAATTGTAATATATGCTATTATATTTGCCGGTCCAATAAGATTTTTAGTCCAGTGAAAGATAGAGATCTGAACTTGTTTCACTTTATTAATTGCCGGACTAGAAATTGTATATATGCAATACAATGTCCCTGCCCTAAATATTGTGTTGGACAGACAACACAGATGTTAAAAAGCCGTATACAGAAACATTTCTCCTTGATACGCAATGCCCAGACAGACGCACAAAAAGGTATAGTTTTGATGGGTGTAGCTATGCATTTTTTGCAAATACATGATTGCTCTATGAAAAATGTTAAGGTATTTGGCCTGGAGAAAGTACAACTGGGAATACGGAAAAGGAACATTGTTAAGCAGCTTTTGAAATGTGAATTATGGTGGATTTACATGTTACAATCTCAACAGCCACCTGGTATGAATGAGGATATGATGTTTGGTAGTTATATTTAGAACACAGTATAGAAGGCTCTCAGTAAATAAGATTATTGAGTTGCAATTTATTGCGTAATACTAATAATATTCAAGAATTATTTTGCAGACATTGGCATATTCTGCTTAGTGATCCAATTTTGGAACAACATCTTTCTCAAAGACCATCATTAATAGCGAGAAGGGGACCTAATATTGGAGATCGACTGGTACACAGTCATTTTAGACCTTCTGTTCACCGAACGATTGGACAACGATGTACAGGCACTTTTCCTTGTGGTAATTGTAATATATGCTATTATATTTGCCGGTCCAATAAGATTTTTAGTCCAGTGAAAGATAGAGATCTGAACTTGTTTCACTTTATTAATTGCCGGACTAGAAATTGTGTATATGCAATACAATGTCCCCGCCCTAAATATTGTGTTGGACAGACAACACAGATGTTAAAAAGCCGTATACAGAAACATTTCTCCTTGATACACAATGCCCAGACAGACGCACAAAAATGTATAGTTTTGACGGGTGTAGCTATGCATTTTTTGCAAATACATGATTGCTCTATGAAAAATGTTAAGGTATTTGGCCTGGAGAAAGTACAACTGGGAATACGGAAAAGGAACATTGTTAAGCAGCTTTTGAAACGTGAATTATGGTGGATTTACATGTTACAGTCTCAACAGCCACCTGGTATGAATGAGGATATGATGTTTGGTAGTTATATTTAGAACACAGTATAGAAGGCTCTCAGTAAATAAGATTATTGAGTTGCAATTTATTGCGTAATACTAATTCTTTTTCCTTCTATTTTGTCTTTTATTAGAAACTAATTATAATATGGAGCACCACACTCTACCACACTTTATGGATAACTGCAATCATTCCCGATCAAGATATGCATGCCAAGACCAATTTGGGACTATGACTTTATTTATGGAATAACCTTTGATATGTGTTTTTCAGTCCTATTCTTCATTTTCTATGATGACATTTCATATGTTGCTTTATCCATATGACAGTGCTGTACATCATATATGTTATTGCTATTCCCAATTTCTGATTATTGATCACTTATATATGTTTTTCTACTATCCTTTTTTCTAAAATTAATATCTTCTAAGTATAAAGATTACTTTTTTGTTCCAGGGGCCAATTCACATAAATTTATGTTTATATACAGTCACCTATATTTAAGGCGTACTTAGACATTTACTTACATATTTGATATGATGCTCTCTTAAGATAGAACTGTGCTTATGCGTTGGAGCATTCTAGGCATGCGCATTGAACTTTGGAGTTTGTGGGGATAAGATATAATATATTGTTACATCATTAGGTGATGAGTCTTCATGATAGATAACCTTTGTTGTGGTATAGTTTTCCATGTTGTTTAAGGAGCTTGATTGTGTATGATATAATTATTTGATTTTTTATCTTACTCGTCACACTATTTCTATGTATGCGCATGCGTTGTAATGTATATATAGCGATTACTATACTTAGTAGTTTACCTATGTAACCCATTCCTTTTTACCTGTTTTTATCGGGAAAAGGAATTATATTTGATTATGTGTTGCTTTTATGTGTACATAAAATGTGCGAACTTATTCAACGTCAAATTTAAAAGTTTTGCATACTACCACGGAACTCCTGGGCGAAGAGTCTATTTGTGTGGGGAGTGAATAGTGGGTGCACATAGTTTCTAGTTCGCAGATTATCTTGTTTGTATATTAAATCATTAATGTTGATCATGTGACATTTGAACTTTGCATGATTGGCCTCTGGAACATTTAAATATTTCTCTAAATGTATCTGACCATTATTCCCTGACGAAGCCATTTCGGCGATACGCGTTGGGATGGTCAGCATGGCCGGATGATTCTCCTCAGTCTGTAGCCCCCTGCATAATTTGTATGTATATATATTTGTTTGTCACATTGATACTTCTCTTATATGTGATCTTTAAGAGGTGTGTATTGTATAACATATGCACTTTTATGTTTCTATTTTAGAAGTGTTTTTCTATTATATAATTTATTATTATACATACAATTTGGTGTGTGTCATTTTGGGGACTGCATTTACTGTGGGATGTAGTCCGGTCTATATTTATTTTAATTGTTTTTAATGTAATCTTTATACTTGTATGTCAATAAACATTTATATATATTTTTTCTACGTTGTTTATTCAGTTACTATTGAGGAGTGCCTCTAATAAAGAGTTGCTTTGGTGTTTTTGTTTAAGAGGATTTTTTCTTCTTGTTCTCTCTCATATTTTCACATTTTTTGAGAATCCTTTAAAGTTGACATAAGCTGTTGTATTTTTGGATGAATCCACACAGGAACATTCCAGAATAGCTGGGATCAATGTCCCAGTGCTTCAGACTGACATATGTTGTCACTTTGGACCAATCAAGTATGGCCAACAGATGATCCAGTGTAAGGTGAGAGTCCTGAATCCGCCTCCTTAAAAAGACGTCAAGTGGGAGAGATGACACTGCAGTCTGGAGACATTTCTGGGAATAACTGCTATTCCCAAATGTGAAATTGGGCAAATGAACCTGCCTCCAGGGCAGAGGACAGATTCTAAAACACTCTCAGATATTCTGTACCTTAGCTGATGGTTGAGCTAAGGCCTGAGACACCTTCCATGACAACATCTAAACTTTGTCTTTTGGCAGAAAGATCCATCCTCAAAGAGTGTCAAATTGCATGCTGAGAAAGATTAAAATCTGAAACAGTACCCGGGAGAATTTCTTGATATTGAACACCCTTTCATGTTGCTCCGATATGAATAAGGATGTCGGGAGATGAAGATGTAATGTGTTTACAGATGGAGCCTTTCTCAAACGTTGTCCAGATAGAGAGTGATGAGATTCCAAGTGAACAAATGTGGGCAGACAGTGTCACCATAACCTTTGGGAAAACCACTGTGGCATATGCCATCCCAAAAAGGCACAAGAAGAAATTGCTGATCTGCGTGAACAGAAATATGTAGAAATCTCTTAAGCCCAGTGAAGACAAAAACTTACCTTGGCACTTGGCAGAGATGGCGAAAAGCAATGACTCCATCTTGAATTGAGATGTATGAATGAGTGAAGTGATTTAGAAGATCCAGGTCCAGGATAGGATGACAGCCGCTATCTTTTTTGGAAACTATAAAAAGATTGGAATTAAATTCCATGAATCTCTCCTGTAGAGGGACTTGCAACAAGACCTGCATAATGACCAGGGAGGAAACTGCCTCTAGGAACAACAGTGTGCACCCAGGTCATTAGGGAAAAATAGACAAGGAGGAGAGGATTTAAAATCCATGTGAAAACCTTCTGAAATCAGTCTTATAACCCATGGATCTCTCAAGTGGATAGACCACATACATACACACACCATGAAAAATGCAGATGTTCTCTGATTGCCTGAGGTGGACTAGACCTCCATGAGTCATGCAGAGGTAGACTTGTCAGCAGGGGGAACTTCTGGGTTGATTTCTTGCCTCCCCATGATTGCCTACATTGCTGAGAAGGGTGCTCCTGACTCACAGAAGAAGTAGGTGCCTTGGGCACATACCTATACTGGCTGGAGTAGTGAAAGCCTTGTGAATTCAGCAGAAAGGAAGTACACTTGGGGGTAACCCGAGGCAACAGAGTCCCCAGCAGCATGGCAAATGACTTTGTCCAGTTCTAGACCCTCCATAGAACTCTGTATGCAAGTGCCCTGCTTAATTTAGGATGATACAGCATGATTCCTTTGTTTTACACTGGGCAGATGAGAAAAAATGGTGCAGTTCAGGGGCAAACCAACTTTACTATAGAAAACTAATTAAAAAAAAATCCCATTGATTTAAAGGAGAAGTAAACTTTTTCTATGAAAACGAAATGTTATAGGGACCTTCCTGCTGAGTAAAAAAAGGGTAATTCTGCTGGAAGCTGTTTTGTTAAAAAATTATAACAGTTCAAACAGTCTGGAAGTGTAGAGGTTGTTACTATCAGATTATGGAGAACTGTTAATGTAATATATATATATATATATATATATATATATATATATATATATATATATTTATATATATAACATGTAAGTACATAAATAAATAAAAATCCATGTGGAACAAAACTTTATAATAAATGACTTGGGTGATTTTGAAATTGTTTTCAAAATCCGTTACACTCATGATAGCCATTCTTTACTTAAAACTATAGTTTGAGATATTTAACTTTATTTTTCAGATTATGCAAATTAGTCAGTACTTCCTGGTAAGAAGTGTCAGTCGGGAGGGAGAGTGGAATGCCTAATTTTTAGAAACTGACAATCCCAAAAGTCATTATAAGTGGTAGTTCCACTATAGATGTGAAGAAATCTGGAAATATGTGTCTCCCATGAAGTATACATATTTTACTCAGCAGGAAAAGTGCTTCTATATATGTTTTTTTCATGAAAAAAAGTTTAATTATCCTTTAAATTAGGCTGTTAATCCTTATTCCTAGAGAGATCTCCTAAGCATTGTGAAGTAATGAAATAAGACCTCTCTAGCATTCAAGGGTTTAAAAGCTACTTTTAAATGAATGGCATTTTGGGTAAGTTTATTTGTCCCAGTTGTAACCAAGATATAAGTTTAGTTCATCTTAACCCCTTAAGGGCCATGTGATGTGATGTGATCATCATGCAGTTTATACCCTTAAGGACAGGTGATGGTCATAGCATGTCATGTATTTCTCTGCGAGAGCTGTTAGTACAAATGGGGTCTGAAATTGACCACTCCAAGACTGGAGCGGTCTCTCTCAGACCCCAAATCGGCGCTCCGGCACATGCAACAGGTCAACTCTGTGTCGGAAGGGATCAAAGCAATGCTTAAGGGGTGGTAAATTTTCTGGACGCTGGTTCTTAAGGGGTTAAAAATAATAATTGCCTATATGTTGTATTAGGTATTTCTTTGTAATATAAATAGATTTTGAAAAATGAATCTTTACTTGTTGGTGGAACAGCATGCTAGTTAACTAATTACCACACCGTGCTATGAATGAATCAAGGCAGAGTCCACACAGTGGGAGCATATCTAATAGCTCAGTGAGCAATAAGTTTGCCCTCAAACATTATTAGCATATTGTGAAGAGAATTAGCATAAAGTGCCACAATGGGCCACCAAAATATTCGGTTTATTTTTTTCAGAAACATTTTTTTTCTTTTTTTTTTTTACAGAAAAATGGGTAGTACACATAGGCAGATTTTAATTATCTGTAAAAGAATTTAAATTTATCTCAGGGTGACAGATTCACTTCAAGTCATGATGGGCTGTGTTTGTAATTAAAGGGATAGTAATACTAAATATGTAAAAAAATATATATGGAAAATATATATGGTAGGGTTTATTGTCCTGAGTATAGCAAGGATACTCGCACTGCTGAAAGGTGTTTTATTCAAAAGTTATTTTAGCTCAAACTTGACTTTGTTAGGTGCAGTGTCTCAGTGGCCTGAAACTGTACAGTGGTTCTGTTGCAACACCATCCTATGGATACCTCTGGTCAGTTGACCATAAATTTCCATAGGACGGTGTAGCAACAGCACCACTGTACAATTTCAGGCCACTAAAAAATTCAAGTTTAGCTTTAATAACTTTTGAATAAAACACCTCTCAGTAGTGGGAGTACCATTGTTTTACCCAGGGGATAATCCCTACAACATATTTTTTTTTTACATTTTAAGTATTACTAAGTAGATTTAGCCAGTGAGATGTGCTTGTGTCTAAAGCTTTGACTGGCTTGCTCTATTTGTTGGTTGCATTTGTAAATACCCTTTGCGTGCCAGTGGTATCCTGCGCATGTGTTGGATTGGTCTCTGGCGCTCAAAGGGTTAATGGACCAACTCAACTGTTCTGCATAAGGCCAAGAGCTTCCAAAACCCCACAGATTTCTTCTTCATATGCTCTAAAGCAGTGATTTCCTACAGGAATGTCACAATTCACTGATGTGTCAAACACCTAATTCATAAAGAGTTGTATTCTGGAGTACACCAACAGTACCACAAGGTGGAAATGAAAGCCCTTGAATGAGAAAGAGGTTTCTAATGCATTGTGAAACAATAATTTGGAGATGCTCGCTTTAGCATTCAGAGGGTTAAAGTCCCATTTAAATCAATGGCAATTTGAAGAATTTGTATTTTTCCATCTACAGTGCAACTGGTTTGCTCCAGAGTTGCAACTCTCCACCTCCATGTATGATGTACAACAGCTTCCCAAATATATTCAATTTATTCAATTGCATTTTCTTTTCCTATAATAAAATGTCAAGAAAATTAAACTATTCCATCTACATGTGTCACAACTTAAAAATGCTGGAAATCAAATGTCATAGAAGAATACATTGTTGTTTTTTTAAACGCTCTGCACTTTATGAAGAACTGTTAACTCTTTATGGACCGGAGAGGTGTGCAACGTAGTATTTTGAAATGTTGTATACTCCTCTGGTTTTTAAAGGGATAGTAATGTTTCACAATAAAATAAGCTCCAATTAATCTTCATAGTATTTGGGCCATGGAGAGTGTTATTTCAATACTGTCCGGGTTTTAGTTCAAGAGCAATTGAATGATAAAGTGTCCCCCTCCCGCCCCTTTTACTGATGTAACACTGCTCACCTCCAGAGCCGGATTAAGACTCCATAGGGCCCTAGGCAGAATCTCAAATTGGGGCCCCTCCCCAACTTGTGCTCCTCCCTCATCCCACTACTGCCGTAAACCTTGGTTTGCCCATTGATCTTGTAGGTAGTGGTACTAGTACTAAACTAATAAAATTATTGAATGCTTAAATGCCAGAGATCACCAAAGCATTGAAAAACAATGAACTGGGCGCTCTAAACTCTTCCAAACTCTGTTGTGAAGGTGTGTATGCATGTGCATGTAAATGAGTATGTTTTTGGGTGCGTGTATGTGTACGTTTTTCTGTAAATTAACTGCAGTTGTCTCTTTTAGTCACTATGTGTTTGACTAAAAAAAAAAGTGTGTTTTTTATTATGGAAACATGCCTTATAAACACATCAAACCATGCACCGAAGACCTATCTGGGATCCAGTCTAGGGTGACAACAAGTGTGGATGAGCATTTTTTGCTTCTAATGCTGCTGTGACATCACAGTATCCTGAGCTGACATCACTAGATGTCAGTGTGTAACTTGTGCTTGGGGTGCACACACTGTGACCCACTGTATATTACACACACTGGGCCTTGTGCAAAACAGAAAAGAGGAATAAATCTAGAGCAAGCCATTGCACCAGTGGAAACAAACACCATTTCCTGTAAATGTCATTGACTTGAGCTTTTATCTACTTGAATGCTGCAGTAGTGTCCAACTCACTGTGAAGCTATTTGTTATATAGATCACTCTAGCATTAATGGGGTAAAAAGCACCATTTAAGTCTATAGACATACCCTGTTGTACAGCTGGTTTGCCATAGAACTGCTCCAGCTCTCCCTACTACATCAGCTCCAGTGTGAGACGTGATAGGCTGTTCTACAGAATGGGCCATATGCACAAAAAAAACCTGGAACACTGCAATCCAAATGAACAATAGGGAACAAATACAAATTCCAACTGGTTTAAATGAGTATTTTAACCCTTCATTACTAGAGAGATCTGCAACTTATTTCACCAGCATTTGATGAATTAAAAATCCCAATAAATGTCCCTAAGAATACAGCTGTAAACATACATACACAATCTGGGACATAGCAACCAAACCATTGGGGGCAAACACACATTTCCATTCATTTAAATTGGTTTTGTAAGAATATAAAATTAATAGGTATCTTTACCCCTTTGAATACTAGAGAAATATCCAATGCTTAGCACGCACAGCAAGCATTCAAGGGTTTAACCCTCTAAGTGCCAGATAAGTGTCCAATGCATTGAAATTTGCAAAGCAATTAATTGGAAAATGGACGCCTATGGCACTTAAAGGGTTAAAAGACCCATTTAAATTAATTGGAATTTGTATTTGTGTATACATGAATACATAACTTACTTTATGCCAGTGGTGTGCAATGTGAAGTCCACCAGCTACCACCACATTACAACTCCCACCATTCCCCAACTGTCTTTGGCTTGCTAGTAATCATGGGAGTTGTAGTCTGGAAGCAGTTGGAGGTCCTCTCATTGCCCACCCCCACTTTATAAACAAACAACTATGCAAGTCTAGCATAGGAAAGTACTAGGCTATGGTTTTGGTAAAGTTCTAATTTGTGTAGTACTTTATTAACCCACTGGGTGACAAAAAATGTGTTAAAAACTGCTCTACAATGCACTGAATGTTCATCTGTCACTCAGAGGTTAAATGGATAGGGATAGGTGTAATACTTTGAGGAAGGAGGTGCAAGGCCAAGAACTGACATATAAGGCTGGGGGGCAGAAGACAACAGTAATAGGGTGCAGTGTGATATACTTAACCCCTTAAAACCAGAAGGGAGTGTAACAAGCTTCAGAGCAATGTGTTGCACACCCCTCTGGTCATTAAAGGGTTAAGCCAGGGATTCCTCATGTAGTATATATTTTTTATATTTACTCACCTACTTTTTAATACTGGAGCCCTTGTTTCTTGCTACCAAAGACTGGTCTGTAAATTCCTCAGGTTAGTGATCATACATAAGAGCCACCAACATCTCTCTTCACTTCCCAGTTAACCATCTTCCTGTGCTCAGACTGACACGCCCCCTTGTGGTAATTATCCAACACAGAGGCAGTTGCAGGGCTTATCCTCGCATCTAATTGGTTCATTGTCGTGCCCTTTCAATAAAAGCAGCCCAAGCCAAACTCAAAGCATAAGACCACTGAATTGCTCCTTAAACATACCCCTGCACTGATATTATTCACTCACTTCTTAAGTCTGCAAAGAAGCACAGCGTGTAGCAGCAGAAGAAGTTATCAAACGTGGCTGCGTGATCCACATGATCCCACATCGCTGTGTGTGATATGAGTGCTTTGCAGAACCTGCTAATTCTCCTTTAACCCCTTAAGTGCCGGAGCAGTATCCAATGAATTGGACACCTCTGGCACTCAAAGAGTTAAATGTAATGCTTGACTTCATTCCGTCCTCAACAGCGTTTTTTTTTTTTGTGCCCGTAGGTTGCTGCATGGGGCAAGGGATGCAGGCTTATAGCAGTGGTGACAATTTTTGTAAACCAGTTCGGCTCTGCAAAGCGGGCCCCCCAACATCACCGGGCCCTAGGCAGGTGCCTTGTGTGCCTTGCCTATAATCCGGCTCTGCTCACCTCAGAACAGAAAGGATGTGTCCAGGTAGCTTGCAGAGATGGACAATTTTCAATTAGCATACGGGAAAAACCTGAAAAACGTGTCAAGGGGGCAGGGTTTTCATTGTTCTCATAGTAAAAAGTTTGTCCCTTGCTGCGACCTGTCCGATCAAGAGACCAGATTCCACATCTGAGGGGAGGTGGCTTACACTAGGTAAAAGGGGCAGGATGGGGATACTTTATCATTCAATTACTCTTGAACTACAACTCTGACAGTATTGAAATAACACTCTGCATGGCCCAAATACTATGAATATTAATTGGAGCTGCTGTTTTTGTGAAATATTACTATCCCTTTAAGTTGGTCCACTAGAAGGTATCACTAACTGTGACTAAACTGCTTTTCTCATAAACCAATATGGCAATCTGTACAGTACTTAATATTATTTTAGGGGTAGTTAATTGTGAGACCTCCAGCTGTTGGGGGCTTAAAGTTCCATCATCCCCATCTAAACAAGGCTTAACAGTTAGACATCATGCAATTAACTAATCATGTACAATGCTATTTAAGGGTTCACTTTTAAATGGTCTCATTCAACCTTATATGCATGGCGAGATTCTCATGTAGTCCTTTTCATCCAGGAGACATGATGATTGTGGTGTGCAGCCGCACAATATTTTGAATGCGACCATTTAAAAGGATACCCCATTTAAGCACTGGCAAATCATCTTGTCCACATCATTATTGATCTGTCTATTACTGTGCTTTAATGTATCACTCTTTATATTTTATTACTTACTTACTTGGTTTGCCAGATCTGTTTGACTCCAGTGGTCTGGCTAAGGGGAACTTGAACAAACTCTTGGCTATGATTTAACTTGAAGTTAGTCAAATTGACACCTTTGTGGTGTATCAACCTTTATTAAAAAGAAGATAAAATTAGAAGCAGAAAGGGAAAACGCCAACAGAAAGGAAAGGTAATTATTTTAGGCATTTGTATAGTAATATTTGGATAGTAATACTTCAATTTTACTATCCCCCATATTTTAGCCCTTAACTGAATAAAATGACCTCAGCGGCATCTCTCAAACCTTTATGGTTTGAGAGATATTCACTTTCAAAGTTCCCTTTCCCTTTCCCCTGATATCAGCGTTCTAGCTGACAGCAGGAGAATCTGGTCCCTGAGCAAGCGGAGGCTCTTCAGCAGAGCCAGGATCTCGTTATGGAAGAAGAAATCCTTCACTGAAATGATCTTCTACGTGTGATTTAAGCACACATAGAAGACTATTTCTGGTGAAGGGTTTCCTTCTTCCATAATGCGAATCCGGGTCTGCTGATGCACATGTAGAAGACCATTTCAGTGAAGGATTTTTTCTTCCATAACATGATCCCGGCTCTGCTGAAGAGCCTCCACAGGTCCCGGGTCAGATAGAACACTGACATCAGGGGAGGGGGAACTTAAGTGCCGGACCAGCGTTACGGTTCGGGTACGTCATCGGACGCAAATGGGTTAAAGGGTAGCAGATAGGAACAGAAGTCTTGGTACCCTTTCCAGTCTGTGAACCAACTGATTGGTCTTTTTTTATTTTATATATATATATATATATATATATATATATATATATATTTTTTTTTTTTTTTTTTTTTTTTTTTTTTTTTTTTTTTTTTAAATCTCAGGGTGAAAGCTTTTTGAAAGTTTCCCAGGTATGGAGATCTGAGACCTTCCAGTTGTTAAGAGCTACAATTCTTTGTTCCCGTCATCACTGGTCAGTCAATGGCTGACTGTGGATGATGGGAATTGTTGTTAGGAACAGCCAGAGAGCCTCATGATCCCCAGCCATGCGTTATTCAGACAGCTTTGTGACTTTTATTGCAGGAAACGGTGCTACCTGATATTTCCCAGAAGCCTGCATATAAGGGTAGCCCAGGCCGTACTCCATCTTTCATAACATGTTAGCATCCATTCAAGCCTGTCTTGCACCTGCACTTCCAATAAGAAGTTTTCTGTGTTTATTCTGAAAGATACTGAAGCCATTTTTATTAAAAACGTGTTCCTAAAGGTAGCGGTTTTACTGAATCAAAACAGCAGTGGTCAATTGTAACATCACAAAGCATTAGTCACGCTTGATTAACCCCCTCAATGTTAATATGTTGGAGACATATTAATTTATTATAGCAGGACTGAGCAACCTGAGACGCTGTTTGGTACTACAACACCAGTCAACTGTTGGCATGTAGATGGTGGAGATTGTTTTCCTGAACAGCTGGAGGGCATCAGGTTGCAATGAAGAGTAAATCTGGAACAATCCAATTGCACCACAGGGGACTAATAATAATTCTGTAAATCCCCATTATTTCAAAATGTGTCTTGTAACCCCTTTAATGGTAGAGAGGTCTACAATAAATTGCAAAGCAATGTGTAGGAGACCACTCTGTCATTCAGGAGGTTAAAGGGATAGTAATGGTTCTTTTTCTGTCGTCCAATATAGCTTACAGGTAACTCTGGGAAGCTCATTGCCCCTTTAAGTAGGCAGGAACAATTCTTGAAAAGAAGTGCAGCGTGGAGCCTTCCTTCCCTCCTTAGCTGTTCACCAGTCAATCCCCAGCCAGTTAGATTTGTCCCTTGAACAGGAAAGGCAAGAGAACAGTTCTGCCTAGTTTTTAGTTATCTTTATTCTTTTCTGTTAGATATTGGGTGTAGAAATCTCCCATTAGGCGGATTACCATTACTGACTTCCCAATGCCGGATTGCTCAGTTACCAGGCGCTGCTTGTGGACCTTCCAGTCCTGAGGGGAAAATCTTACATGCTATGTTTTTCCCTAGAAGAAGCCCACTGAGACTTCTTCTGTAACAATGGTAGTCTGAAGACCAAAGACCTACTAAAAAGGTGAGCAACACTTTGAGTGCTGAGGTCCATTTGTCCCACTGTTTCCTTCCACACAGGGGTCTCCTTTTGGAGTTCCTATTATATACTTCTGCACTCATTGAGTTTACATATTTGTCCGTTGGGTTTCTGGAGCACTTGGGTTTCTGTTGTAATTTAACCCCACCCCTCGTTTTCCAAATTGAGCACCATTAAGGGTTTTGTCTCACTTTTTCCTTTTGGGCTTAATGTTATTTTGCCTTAATCTCGTGATTTCTTTGTGTTTACAATCTTTGGACTCACTTTATTAAAATTCAGTTTTTTAAGTTCCGCGCCATTAAGGCACACTTTACCGCATAGACGTCATGCTCCAGTCACCTCTATGGGAATTTTACTTATTGGCACATATCTCTGCATTATGTCCTATGTCTCAAACCTTTATAGTTTGAGCGATCAAAGCATCTAAAGTCCCCCCTGCCCCTTTCAGAGACTTCATCGCTCTATGGGACGGAAGCAGATCCTGGTCATTTGACCATCCTGCGGCTCTTCAACAGAGCTGAAATAGCATGATATAGAAATAAATACTTCATTGGAACGGTCTACAAAGTGTGCCTGGTTTGCAAGCACACTTTGTAGACTGTTCCAATTAAGTATTTCATTATGTATAGTGCTACCTCGGCTCTGCTTCTGACCAGGAAGGAGGTTCCACAAGACGAGGTCTGAATTTTGGCAAAACCCCAGATAGATGGAGACTCTAGAAGGAAAATTGTCATCAGGTTCAAGCAATGAAGACACCAATTTTTTCAAAGGGTCCCTCCAACGCACTCCAAACACCAAACGTCAATCCCACGGAGGTGTGGGATCCCCAAAGATGGGGTAGGCATGTTCCACCCAATGCACAGAAGTCTGAACATCTGACAACAGAACAATATGCCTCTTATGAAGAAATGACAAAGCCAATATCTAAACCTTGATAGAACTAAGGTAAATTAATATGTCTGTTTTCTTTATTTCACAGGAATGACGGAAGAAAGAAGATGGAGAGAAAGAAGAGAAAATAGAAGACAAAGATCAGAGAAAAAAGAAGAAAGAAGATGGAAGAAGATGACAGGTAAGTGTAACACAGATGAGATAACTATCGGTACTTGAAGGTATCTCAAACACCAGTTGTTAGTTTTTTCTTTTAATGTTCCCATTATTGACACTATTTAGTGGAGTTTTAGGAACTTAACACACAAAGCAAACATTTGGCCACAAGTCCTTTTCTGTGGCCTAATGTCCATGATACTTTCATCTAGTAGGGCAACTGAATGCAGTTGGTAGACTGTTCTACAGTGCAGAATTGGATCAAGGCCTTAGTCTTCTAGCTGTTTGGTGCTTAGGTGTGCAGGTCCGCTCTAGCTAAGTTTTTCTGCCAAGCAGAGGTTTAAGCCTTACAGTATGAAGCTGCAGCTACTAAAAGTACTGTGAACTCCCTCTCCTTTAAGGGTCAGTGTTCTTTTATTCCTTAAAGAGACAGTGTCTTAATTTACCAAGTTGGTTGCTCCTGTTTAAAGTGACCTAGCCTTCTGTTTATTAGTGGCTAAGTGTTTCTGGTTTCTGCCTCCTCTTTATCGGACATACTTATCTGCTCTGGGATTCATACACTTAGTGCCTGAGTGCTACCTGAGATACAGCTATCTGGTGTTTCCATTCAGATTTGGCTTTGGCTCAACTAGGGTCAGATATCTGACCTTGAGGTCAGCTCTATTGCCTACAGGGCATTGACACAGCGATAATATAACTGAGTCTGTCAATGTTCCCAAGGACTGCACTCTGTTCTCATCTCCCCAGCATCAGTCAGCAGATGGCACTACTCTTCCTAGGTTTTCCTGACCTTTTCCGGAAAGGGGACCTGCATGTCCACCAAGACTTGAGCCGCCTTCCGGAGCTGAAGGGTCCTCATGGGATCTTGAGGAACTCTTGACATGAAGCAACAAGGGGGAAGGTTCTCAAAGACTATATGATAATCCTTTGAAAAAAAAAATGAAAAACCCATAAATCCACCATGGTGAGGAATCATCTGTGTCTTCATACGCTGACTCACTTTCCCCAGAAGTTATAGTATCTCCTCACACTAGGGGATAGACCCTATTCCTGGGAACAACAGTGGGACCCTGAGCTAACTGATCCAGAACACACTGGATAGATGCATGTCTGAAAATATGCCTTAGTGGAATTAAGGGTCTAACGCACACAATTTCCTGATCAGAGAGACTGGGCAGGCCACAATGCAAGGACAGATGTTGTTCTTGGGCTTACCCATGTCCCACAAACTCCCTCAAAAGCTGACTCAGATTTAGCTATGGCCCAAAAAATGTTAAAGTGCCACATCCCACAATCTTGTCTGCCTAGCACAGAAGGACAAGAAAGCTGCTGTAAAACTTATAGTTATAGAAAGATAAGTGAAATTATTATAGAATAAATAGAAGATAAACATACAAAAAAGCATAAAATGAGGGAAACAATCCATGTACTGCACACAGACCTCAGATTGTGGTAAGCAGACAGACAAACTGACAGGGACCTGGCATACTAACAAAACATGGACCTTCTATGAATCTTGTGGCTCCTCAGATGGTGAACAGGATAATTGCTTCCACAGAATTTGGCCAACAACCTTTCATAACAGAATGTAGGTGCATGTAAACAATCTGTATCTAGTTCTTCTCTGCATTGAAGAGGAACATCTAAAAGGATTATAACATACAAACTCTGCTCCTATTTACAGTGAATTCAAATTCAAATTCAAACAGAACTGGCAGATCTGCTGTTACATGTACAATGCTATGTTAAGATGCCAAGTTTACTATCCTCAAGTTATATTTGGGACTGTGAACTCTGACAGTCTGACAGCTATTGGAGCTTAGAGCATGTGAAGATAGACATGCTGACATATAAAAACACAGACAGGAATACAAAAATGGATCAATATACTGCATGTCAATATGCAAAAGAGCCTTTGTCAAAGGAGATACTGCAACATCATAAACCTGGTGAAGGCATGGTGAATGCTTGGCAATGTCAATGTATTTTCTGCATATTTACAAGGATATACATATGAATGCAAATGATGATATGGAATTGGTGCAAATACACCACAGTTTTGCCTGCCTGGCCCTTTAGTGAACCTTAGTGCATCCCCCCAGTTCTTCATAGACTCTGTGTAAATATTTTTGCAGCTAGTAAGAATCACATTTTGTGGCTGGTAAGAGACACTCATTACTGTTATTGCTATTGCTGGGTTGAAAAACAAGATCAGAGTATTTCAACTTTGTATTGTATTGACTTTGTATAATTATCATTCTTTAGAACCCATCGTGTTTGACTCACTTATTTCTTTTGACGGTACACACACACTGGGTCACTTCACTGAATCCATTTTCTCTCTCTTTCTCTGAGTTTATGTGGCCACTTCAAGCTTCGTACCATTGAATTGAATTATACTATGTATTACCTTGCTTTAGGGCAGTGTAAGCAACTTTTGGCTCTCCAGCTGTTTGAGAATAGAACTTTCATCATCTATAACCAGCTAATGGCTGTTGGTGGGTGACTGGAGCTGTAGTCTTCAACACCTGTAAAGCTATAAGTTGCCTACATAGCTTTGTGGCCTCAACAAAATGACTGCCTTTCTGTCCATGACTAAGACACTCATCGAAAATATTTCCAGGGAGAAATAATTTTGCAAAGTCTCAAACCTTTTCTTGGTTTCTCAGTAGCCACCTCATTGTCCGTGTCATTGCATCGAGCTGTCACCTCAACATCTTGTAAAGGAACAGAGTCTTGGTAAACAAGGGGCCTCATGAAATAATGCACTGCAAACATCCAAATGAATTTGATAAATATTTCCTTCCCTCATCTGACTTTGCATCTCTCCATTGTTTAATAGCAATGTATTGAATATGTTTCACCAGTGAAAATTAAAATTTCATCCAGTACAAAGCAAGCAAACCTTCGGGTATATTATCTAGTCACAATCCTTTTACATAAGAATGAATAGAACTATGACAAACAAATCACATGCTTTGTTAAGCGTCATTCTTGGCCTAATATCCATATTTTTTCATGGACTGAGATATACATTTAAGGAACAGTACGTTTTTATGAACCCCCCTCCAAACAATATGTTATAGTGCTTTTGCTGCAAAGTAAGACAAGGGTACTCCCAATACTAGGAGATGTGTCTGTCTTTCAAAAGTTATTACAACAATAAATGAATGGAGTTTAAGTCTGTGAGTGCCCAGGCTTGCTTGGGCACTCTATCTATCTATCTATCTATCTATCTATCTATCTATCTATCTATCTATCCAATCTATTGGCAGAATACCCCAAGGGATAAAGCACACTCGTAGGACTTGTCAAAAAAAGGGAAAAATGTGTTTATTTGTCATATATATGTATATATTTGTGTGTGTGTGTGTGTTTAAGCTTTAATATTGTTAATGAAAAATCTCCCAGCAATGGTAATACTCTTGTTTTACTTGGTAGGAAAAATGTTCTTACATATTTTTTTTTCTTATAAACAAAGGTTACTTCTCCTTTAAATACTATATAGAAAGGGGAGAGCAAAAACAGGGTAGTCCAATCTAAGTGTAATAGTAAATTCCAACACTTTATTTCACACAATCCAAAAGAATCCCCTTCAGGGTATCTACTCACAGAAATACTTTTAAAAAACAGCCCATAAGATTATAGGTTCTCTGGGAAATCTACTCCACACTGTTCTTCCAGCGTCCTGTACGTGTGCCTAACCTCCGGTCTCTTCGGTGATGTCACTCCTCGAGTCCATTCAGCAACACGTTCCCAGCCTTGTCTCAGTGCAGATCTGTTCCACCCGGCTCAGAGTTCCACAATCCTTCACTTTCTATTCCCTACGTACATTTCGCAGGTTACACCTGCTTTCTCAAAGGATAGCAGTCCTCCTTTCTAGGTATTATTTATACTTATCACCTAGATCTCCCACAGAATATTTATCATTCTTATACTTAAACATTACAATATAATAACATCAAAATCAAATAAATATATTTAAAATAGTTGAAACATTCACTATATGAGACTCTATAAAAACTATAAAAATATCTCACATACCTTAGAATCAACAGCATCACATGATCTTACATGTTTCCTTTCTATAAAATCAAAATATAAAATACATTTTTATTAATTTCAAACTTAGAAAACTTCACTCTATTTTCTAAAAAATATACAAAACATATCTAAATGTGGGAAGGCCATGGGGACAAGGTTCGTGCCCAGTTATGCGAATTTATTTATGGGATATTGGGAGGAATCCCATATTCGTAATTTTATTAGATGGGGCGCAAATCTTGTCTACTATGGCTGTTTTATAGATGATATTTTAATAGTTTGGGATGGGTCAGAGGAAAGTCTTTTGGAATTTGTAACGTATATATATAAATAATAATGAAATTGGAATAAGTTTTACATATAAATATGGTCAGAGACAGACAGAGTTTTTAGATTTATTATTTTTTATAGATAATCAAATGCAAATTCAGAGCAAGATGTTTTATAAACAGGTTGATATTAATTCATATCTTGATCCTACTAGTGGGCACTTGAATAAATGGGTAAATAATATTCCCTATGGGCAATTTTTAAGATTGAAGCGGAATTGTAGCAGATCAATAGATTTTGAGAATCAATCTGCTGCAATGAAAAAATATTTTCTTAATAAGGGGTATAAAGAGGGAATTGTGAATGATGCTCTACAGAGAGCTAAGGAATGCAATAGGGATTCTTTAATCGAACATTAGAACAAAGCGGGAGCACACCCGGCTCAGGTGTTGAAATCATAAACGGTCAAACAAAACTGATGTTGTTCGTAAAAAAATTCACTTTATTCCATCATATGTGATGAGAGTTCAAAAACATCCAAAGACATGGCATAAAAAAATCAGCTACTATGAACAGTCTGACGCGTTTCGAGCATCTCTAGCTCTTATTCATAGACTAAATATCCAAATCAAACATAAAAGTTTAAAAAGTAGCAACCAAAAGCTGATTGGTGCTACATAGTAGCCTCATTCTGATAGATACCGCTGCATTAGCAATCAAGCTCTATCAGGAGGAGGAGCGGAGAACCAATACACAAATCGGAAAGCATGTTTGACTGCATGTCCAAGCTTAACAAAATCTTCCTCCAACTTTACAAAAGGAATCCCACAAAAATCTCAACGTAACGAATATACATCCAAATTTCTGATCATTCTTGTTTTTTCCATTTTTTCAATTCCACCATAAATGCATACATTGGGAGACATTAGAAAAAACTGGACAGCACAGTCAATTATATTTATACAAGATTATCACTTAAAGGGATATTTTCTTAAAGGGATATTGAAAAGGTAAAAAAACTCACACCTCCCATGGCTATGAATGATGGAACAAGGTATAAATCAATATATAAAAATGGTAATAAATAAACCAAATCCTCTTATATATACCTTGGATTACCTTGGAGGGGGGGAGATATGTCCTCATTAATTAATAAAAGGGAAGCCTTCTGGATCTTTCATCTAAAAACAAGATTGCCATTGGGTCTAAATTCAGAATGGGACATCAGTCACATATTTTAGGCTGTTGAGGAATTTATTGCTTATTAACTATTAATGATAATTCAAGCCCTGTTGTGACTATGAAGTTAGATGGTTATATATATTTATAGAGTGGTATATATAAGAGGATTTGGTTTATTTATTACCATTTTTATATATTGATTTATACCTTGTTCCATCATTCATAGCCATGGGAGGTGTGAGTTTTTTTACCTTTTCAATATCCCTTTAAGAAAATATCCCTTTAAGTGATAATCTTGTATAAATATAATTGACTGTGCTGTCCAGTTTTTTCTAATGTCTCCCAATGTATGCATTTATGGTGGAATTGAAAAAATGGAAAAAACAAGAATGATCAGAAATTTGGATGTATATTCGTTACGTTGAGATTTTTGTGGGATTCCTTTTGTAAAGTTGGAGGAAGATTTTGTTAAGCTTGGACATGCAGTCAAACATGCTTTCCGATTTGTGTATTGGTTCTCCGCTCCTCCTCCTGATAGAGCTTGATTGCTAATGCAGCGGTATCTATCAGAATGAGGCTACTATGTAGCACCAATCAGCTTTTGGTTGCTACTTTTTAAACTTTTATGTTTGATTTGGATATTTAGTCTATGAATAAGAGCTAGAGATGCTCGAAACGCGTCAGACTGTTCATAGTAGCTGATTTTTTTATGCCATGTCTTTGGATGTTTTTGAACTCTCATCACATATGATGGAATAAAGTGAATTTTTTTACGAACAACATCAGTTTTGTTTGACCGTTTATGATTTCAACACCTGAGCCGGGTGTGCTCCCGCTTTGTTCTAATGTTTGATATGTAAGGATCTGATCGGAGGATCTTAAGTCGGATAAGAGCACCCTGAAGCCAACAACAGGTGAGCCTTTGAGCTGGATTTTTCAACATTGACTTTACATCTTTGACACAACGGATACGTAGAGCATTAGTACTACATTTTCGTTTATTCTTTAATCGATACAAAGGGAAAAATTGATAAGATTGAAAAAGACAATATAATAAAAATAGAGAGCGAAAAAAGAATAGAAATAAAGGAGATAATTAATGGAGAAGTTGGTGATTTGTTTGTCCCTTTTATAACCAAATATAACAAGGCAGCAAATAAAATTGAAAGGACTATTGGTAAACATTGGAATATAGTGAAATGTGAACCCATTTTCTGGAAGAAATTACCTAGAAAACCTAAGATAGTGTTTAGGAGGGCTAAGAATTTAAAAAATGTACTAGCCCCAAGTTTGATTCGAAGTAGGAATAGTGATAAGAAATTGAACCCTTTGGGAAAGAAAGGCTGCTCCTAGTGTTTACATAAGAGATGTTTGACATGCAAATATGTTAAAACTAGCAATAGGGTGGTATCAAATACATCTGGTAAAACCTATAAAATAGAAAGTAGATTTACCTGTTGCTCTAATTATGTGACCTATGTCCTTAATTGTGGATGTGGAAAACAATATGTGGGGAGGACAGTGCGCTGTTTGAATGAGAGGTTTAGGGAACATAGAAACAATATTATTAAGATATCCCTAAAACATGCTGTTTCCAGGCATTTTTTGGAGTGTCAAGGAGGTGATGTGGAAGGATTGGAAATATTAGGAATAGAACAGATACCTAAGAGTAGTAGAGGAGGTGATAGATTTAAAAGATTATGCCAGAGGGAATCATATTGGATCTACACTTTAAAAACTATGAACCCTACTGGTATTAATGAAGAATTAGATATTTATTGTTTTTAACTTGGATATGTTTTGGATATGTTTTGTATATTTTTTAGAAAATAGAGTGAAGTTTTTTAAGTTTGAAATTAATAAAAATGTATTTTATATTTTGATTTTATAGAAAGGAAACATGTAAGATCATGTGATGCTGTTGATTCTAAGGTATGTGAGATATTTTTTATAGTTTTTATAGAGTCTCATATAGCGAATGTTTCAACTATTTTAAATATATTTATGTGATTTTGATGTTATTATATTGTAATGTTTAAGTATAAGAATGATAAACATTCTGTGGGAGATCTAGGTGATAAGTATAAATAATACCTAGAAAGGAGGACTGCTATCCCTTGAGAAAGCAGGTGTAACCTGCGAAACGTACGTAGGGAATAGCAAGTGAAGGATTGTGGAACTCTGAGCCGGGTGGAACTGATCTGCACTGAGACAAGGCTGGGAACGTGTTGCTGAACGGACTCGAGGAGTGACGTCACTGAAGACACCGGAGATCAGGCGCACGTACAGGACGCTGGAAGAACAGTGTGCAGGAGATTTCCCAGGCGACGAAACAGAGAACCTAGAATCTTATGGGCTGTTTTTTAAAGTATTTCTGTGAGTAGATACCTGAAGGGGATATTTTTGGAATGTGTGAAATAAAGTGTTGGAATTTGCTACTACACTTACATTGGACTACCTTGTTTTTGCTCTCCCCTTTCTATATAGTTTTCTACAGTCATTGGCACTTTGTACAAGGAGGCACAACTTGTATTGGGATAGAGCAACGAGGATCTGATCTGATTATATAAAATTGACTTTTTATGGACTGAATTAGATTTGGACTCTAAATTGATGTGAATAATGGGGACTTGAGCTTTATATTAGATTTATGTATACTTTTCCTTTAAACCCTTGATAAGAGGGTTAAGCAACACATTGGAGGAGATGCACTACGGCATGATAAAGAGGTGATAAAGTGGTGATAACTTCTCCAGTGATATTATTTCTCCAATTCCTATGTTATTCTATGAAATCCAATGCACTAAGATTTCTAGAACATTGTACATTTTAGTGCATAGGCCCTATAGAATAATATGGGAACTGGAGAAGTGATATCACTGGAGAAGTCATCTCCATTTTATCAACTTTTTATCACACTTTAGTGCATAACCCCCCTGCTTCATAATGCTGGGCCCCCCATATGATCCTCAATGTATTGATAAACCTGCATACAGTAGTTGAAGGATTAAAAGAGAAATTCGTATAGATTCAGTTCTGTTAATGTCTCTATCCACTGATAGATTTACACTATTTGACCAGAGTGTGCATCAACATATAAAATCAGTTTATATGATTTTAAAGATCACGTTCTTCCAGTTAACATTTGTAACACAAAAATGTAGTTATTTAATGTTACTCTTAAACTTGCACTTTTTATGAATGAGTAGACTGTCTGATATACATTGGAGACCCCTAGAATTCAACAGGGTTAAAGCCCCATTCCAATCAGTAGTGAATTATATTTGATCTCTATGGTGCAGTGGTTTACCCCAGGATTACTCCATGGCGGATATGCACTAAGCTTCAATGCAGTAGTGAATTATGCATAATGATGTGTGGTGATCACTTTGCCTTGGGGAATATGACACACTTCACCATATGCACTAAGAATTATGTATGCATGAGGAGGAGGATAGATCATTTAGCACATGAGGCTGTTGTAATGCTGCCAATGTGTTGAGGAGGGTAAATGGTGGAGCAGAGAGGATGCTTTCAGACTTGTGCATCAAGAACACCACCAGCCCTCCCTTAACCCAATATAATATTAAAGATCATGTTCTTCCACCTTAAATTTGCAACCCTTAAGATTTAGTTATTTAATGTTGTATCTGTAAAATCGACACATAAACGTACATTTTAATGCACAAATAGACTATCCTATATAGAGATATTTTGGATATTTGAGCAGAGATAATACTGTTAATGTATTGAGATAATCCCACACACCGTTCTTCAATTTGAAAAGATTATTTTGAGATTGGACTGATAAACACAATAAAAGCAGCTCCAATTAATCTTCATAGTATTTGGGCCATGGAGTGTGTTATTTAAATACTGTCAAACTTGTAGTTCAAGAGTAATTAAATGATAAAGTATCCCTCTCCCACCCCTTTTACTGATGTAACACTGCTCACCTCAGAGCAGCAAGACTGCACGAATGGATCGCAGAGAGGGTCAATCTTCAGTGAAGATAAGGAAAAACCTGAAAAGCCTGTAAAGGGGGGCATGGTTTTCTTTATGCTCACAGTAAGAAGACTGTGTAAGAAGATTGTCACTTGCTGTGAGCTGTCTGGTCACAAGACCAGATTCCAATCTGAGGGGAGGGGGATTACACTAGGTAAAAGGAGCGTCAGGGGGATACTTTATCATTCAGTTACTCTTGAACTACAACTCTGACAGTTTTGAAATAACACTCTCAATGGCCCAAATACTATGAAGATTAATTGGAGCTGCTGTTTTTGTGAAACATTACTATTCATTTAGCTCTTTTTGAATGCTGCTTTGTAATTTTTGGGAGACCTCTTCAGCATTCAAGAGTTTAAAAGACCCATTTAAAGGCATAGTAATGTTTCACAAAAACAGCAGTATGTGGGCTATGGAGAGTATTATTATTTCAATACTTTCAGAGTTGTGGTTCAAGAATAATTGAATTATAAAGTCTCCCCCTCCCACCCCTTTTACCTAGTGTAGGCCACCTCCCCTCATATGTGGAATACCAGACAGCTCACAGCAAGGGACAATCTTCTTACTGTGAACATAAGGAAATCCATGCCCCCCTTGACAGGTTTTTCAGGTTTTCCCTTATGCTCACTGAAGATTGTCCCTCTCTGTGATCCATCCGGACAGTCTTGCTGCTCTCAGGTGAGCAGAGTTATATCAGTAAAAGGAGCCGGAGGGGGATACTTTATCATTCAATTACTCTTGAACTACAACTCCGGCAGTATTGAAATAACAATCTCTATGGCTCAAATACTATAATGATTAATTGGAGCTGTTTTTATTGTAAAACAATAATATCCCTTTAATTCAATGGAAATGTTTATTTGTTGCCTGTTGTACATTTTATTTGTACCTGTTTAACTTCTGTTCCTGAATGGCCTTATTCATCAAGTTCAAGAGGTACAATTCTGGAGCAAAACAACTGTACCATAAGGTGAATGGAAAATCCCCACTTATTTAAACTGGGCTTTTAGCTACAAAGTTCTCTTACACATGCCAAAGCCCCATTTAAATGAATAGGAATTTGGCAAAATCTTATTTAAATTTGCTCCAGAATTGTAACACTTTAGCTTGATGAATAAATCTCTGACTGCTGTAAAATGCTCTACATAATATAATGTGTCTATAGGCTGGGTTCTAGTGCAGATGATAAGTGATTTCACTGGTTTTATATTACACATTACTATTGAAGTCTATGGGGAAATCAGTGATAAAGTTATCAGCAGCAATAGGATTAAAGCCTATGTTTCTATACTGTTCTTGAGGCAAGTGTTTACCATAGGGAAATCTACACTGTGCTTCAGGGGAAAAGACTGGCTTGAATAAGAGGTCATGCTTTCAAGTTGGAAGGTGGTAGGATGAAGGTAAATGTGTAGAAACAGCATTTCACTGAATATATAGTTAATGCACTGCATTCCCTGGTGTGGATAATATTGTTCATTTAATAATACTTGTCATGCAAAAGAAGGTATCGTAACTAGGACAGAATCTAAATGATTTTAATGAAGAGCTCGGGATTCATAACTGAAAGTTCAATGTTATACACACAAATGTGTAAAAAATATTCTGCACCTGGAAATGTAATGTATGAATGGCATTTCAGATGTTGGCATTTCCTTTTGTATTAATATTAACTGAGAATTACGAAACATTTGTCCTTTTTAGGTAGTCCATTTGCTATGGAAAACATTTGACACTAGAAAATGGAATAATGATATAAAATGCATACTGACAAGCTTACAGTATAAATTACTCTGTAGGCTGTGATACCTTTCTTTGGTCAAAATATCTTATGTATGAAGGATTACAATGTGCTTTTTATCCCTTGGATCATGCTAGAGGAATCTCTCGTTTTCAAACGTGCATAGGTTTCTGGCAATTGCAAAAGGTTGTAGGACTCAAGAAAACAAAATATTGGTCCACAAAAAGGCACCACTGCCTATGAAGTAGCTCATCTGTGATGGGATCACACACGCTTAATGGAAATGGATAATACCTAGAATATAAACTCCCACAGCTGTCCCTGCAAGAACACCAACAACAAAAAGAAGAAGCAGGATCTTCTGCACCGTACAGTGGTAATCTGTGGTAAAGAAAGTAAAAAGAAAGCATATGATCATCATCAGTGCAGCCTTCTTCACACAGTAACATTTCAACAGAATTGCTAGAAATACAAGTGTTTCACTAACCTTTTAAGAACCTACAAGATACATATATGTCATGGGAAACTTTGAGTTAAACTGTTAGTAATGTGCACAAAAAATGTTTTTTGCATTTAGAAGAGCTTAAAAAGCTGAGCTAAATGCAAAAAACATATCTCTCAAACCGCTATGGTTTAAGAGATACAGGCATTTAAAGTTTGATCTCACGTACTGAAGCTGTAAAGCTGTCAGCAGGAGATCCGTGTCGGCCGACACGGAGGCGCTTGAGCAGAGCCGCGATCTCGCGATCTCTGGTTAGGCACATGTTTTAGACCATTCCAATGAAGGGATTCGTGGTAAATAAGGAGATCGCGGCTCTGCTCAAGCGCCTCTGTGTCGGCCGACACGGATCTCCTGCTGACAGCTTTACAGCTTCAGTACGTGAGATCAAACTTTAAATGCCTGTATCTCTTAAACCATAGCGGTTTGAGAGATATGTTTTTTGCATTTAGCTCAGCTTTTTAAGCTCTTCTAAATGCAAAAAACATTTTTGTGGACATTACAAATCAAATGCATGACAGCAGACAAAAAATTAATATATTCACATTGTTTTAATCAAATGGGGGAGATGCACTAAGGTGTGATAAAGAGGTGATAAAGCGGAGATGACTTCTCCAGTAATAAAAGCCTATGCACTAAGATCCCCAAAGTGATATCACTTCTCCAATTCCTGTGTTAGTCTATGGAACCAATGCACTAAGATTTCTAAAGTTCTAGAAATCTTAGTGAATTGGCTACATAGAATAACATAGGAATTGGAGAAGTTATATCACTTTGGAGATCTTAGTGCATAGGCTCTATACAAACACATAGGAACTAGAGAAGTGATATCACTGGATAAATCATCTTTGCTGTATCACCTCTGTATCACGCCATAGTGCATAACCCCCTTGGTGTCCCAGTAGTGGGTGCAATGCTTTGCGAAGCAATAATTTGCGCACTCCTCTTTCATGAATAGGGTTAAATGGGGCTTTTAACCTTGAGTGGAAGAGAAGTCTCTAATGCACTGTAAAGCAAGTGTTGGAGCTTCTAGCATTTAAGAGGTTAAAAGTCCCATTATCTACAGGAAAGAGGGAACATAGGGCAGTCATTGTGCACGCCTTTCCTCTATGCCTTATTTAATGCAATGTATTAAGTAAAAGGAAGAGGAAATGACATCATTTTGCACCATTTCCCAGCACATGCTGTGGGGCTGGTGGGTGGGGCTTGTTGGTGTTACCATTTTAATAATGGTGAATACTGTCGTTTGGTATGCACTACAGCAATCTTATACTGCAGTGCTTATTCAGAAGCACAGCCTCTTGTGTTAGAGAGCCTCACTGGCAAATTCATACATTTTCCCCTGGCATGTTAGTGCTCTCTGGGGATAGGTTTGGTAAGCCACACCCTTATATCATCATGTAAATCACTGAAGTTTGGGGTACTTAGGGTCAATAGCTCAGATATATTAAACTGCACTGTGTAGTTAATATCACATCTCTCTTTTTTGTTTAAACCGTCCTGTAAATTCTTATTATTTGCCAAAAGTTATTACTTTGTGAAACAATGCAATGGAAACCTCTATGTCATTCAATGCAAATTTGTCATTCACACCTATGGTGCCATTGGCTTCCTCAAGAATTGCAAACCATTAAGTCCCACTGCTTTACCCACTTTTCTGGTACACAGAGGGTTAAATATTTTCTGTGCCTTCCTAGCATATTTTCAGTTTATTTTGCCAACTATCAGATAATAAAACAGCAGGCTTTTCATTTGCAGATACATTTCTTACTTCATTGTGAAAGTAAAGATATGATTACTCACTTACATCTATTTCTGCTCTATACACACAGCTATCTTCAATTTCCTTTAGCTTTCCATTTCCACTCTTATTATTAAGCTATTCATTTACATTTCAGACATTCATTTTGAGCTAAAGTCCATTATAAGTGTCCCTTGGGTGATGGAGCTATTCATACGTTTTTTTTTTTTTTAATTTTTAAACTCTTCTATTGAGAAGAACAGTGTTCATGAAAATGGAGAGCCCAATGATATTTTTAACTCTCTGAGTGCCAGAGGATTAAGAGGATTATCAAACACATTGCAAAGCAATGCATTGGATACCCACCTGTCACTCAAAGGTTAATAATTATCACTGAACATGATATTCTTTTAAAGGGGATGTATCACCCCTGTACAAGCTAGCCTGAATAGTTACATTATATAGAGAACTAGTTGAACAGCCCGTGTACATACACAGGCCACAGTGCCACCCAGCAACAGCCGCGGTGCAGTCATGCACAGTAGAGACTGCCCGTGCCGAGGCTGATACGGAGCTGGGTGCTTCAAATTCAGACCGTAGTTGAGGACTACGGTCTGAATTTGGAGCCCCACTCCGTTATCAGCCGTGGCGTGGGCAGTCTGTAGTGCTACTGCACATGACGGCTTCTGACAAACAATTTAGCAAATTATTATATAGGAGATATGTGTAAAAGTTTATTCATTTCTTTTTTTAAAGCTCTAGTTGGTAGAAAATGAAGTAATAAAAGCTGCCCTGCACCTACTGCCGTATAAACTGCGGTTACCTGCTCTGTAACCGTAGTCTGTCACTCTGCCTCTGCTCCCCTCCCTCTATCCAGACTCCTCCAATGACAAGGCTTTCTGCCTGTAAGCTGGAGCAGTCTCATTGGCAGAGTTCGATATCTAGCCAGTGATCGATATATAATGTAACTATTCTGGCTAACCTGTATAGGGGTAATACATCCCCTTTAAGTACTACAGAATCAGCAAAAACCCCTCTGGATAGTAGTATAATTTAACCCTTTGAGTGCCAGAGGGGTACACACTGCATTGTTTGCAATGTGTTGCGTAACCCTCTGGCAGCCAGAGGGTTAATTAATTTATTTATTTAAATCATAGATTTTTATTAGAGGTTTATCCAAAAAATTGCATGTAAAAGCCAAAGTAAATAGATATGAAGATACCTGTCCTTGTAAGGTTATTATTACGTAGAACAGTAACAAAATAGGATATTTCTGGTGTACCTTAGAATCATTAAATACATGATCATGTAAAAACCCATGCAATGTATGGTATTTTATCTCCCCTATATCAATGTCAGTACAGTTATAGGGCAATACTCATAAACTAAAATTGGATAATTTCTAGTGCAAACCAACGTGCTGCAGTTAGGGGAAACACAACATTTCCAGAATTCCCATTGATTTTTAAAGGGCAATTAACTCTTTGATTGCTATTGAGGTCACCAAAACTGTGCAATTGCCAAAATTGAATTAAGTGTGCTTTTATCCCCTAGAATTCTAGCATGTTCACATGTATCCAGGGTGTTCAATGGGTTAAAATCAACTTTTAAAACAATGGGCTTGTTTATTTGTATCCTAGGCTGCATTTGGTTTGCCCTGTAATTACTCCACTTTTTTGTGTGCTTATAGCCAATTGTATTTAACCCTTAAATTGCCAGAGAGGTGAGCAATGCTTTGCATACACCTCTGGCACTCAAAGGGTTAACCTAGGGATGCCGGGTCATATATAAAAAAATGCATGTGCATGGTTATCACTACAGCATCACAGAAATCACCACAGCATGTATTTTTTATTGTTATGTCCTTTTTTAAAGGGAATATCTGGCAGCCCTAA
Organism: Rhinophrynus dorsalis; assembly: GCA_037306005.1. Lineage (NCBI taxonomy): Eukaryota > Metazoa > Chordata > Amphibia > Anura > Rhinophrynidae > Rhinophrynus > Rhinophrynus dorsalis. Next base: position 268,588,372 of record CM074724.1, read on the forward strand.
TTTAACCCTATCCATTCTTTACTTAGCTACAGTAATTATGAAGACTAGCGTAGGTAAACAGATGCAGGCATCTGGGAAAATCCCTGATTCCCAAAATGGTTAACAGACTTCTACATCAGTGTAATTGGGCTCAATAGCATTTGCTGAGGCACATAATAGCAAGCAGTGCTGTGGGCTATTATTGCTTATAGCTTGTAGACTTAGATATCTTTATCCTACCTGCATCAAGAGGGGTCTTCATTTCAATCAGATTTCTTTGGATCTTGATGGTAGTTTTTCTTTTATCAGCATCACATTGTGCTAAAAATCCATGACTCTAGAGACAGGGAGACAGTGAGATGAAATAAAAGAATGAGAGAGAGGCTGTGTTCAGATTCCATAATAGGGCCAACTGGACATCGTATTGTAAGCTGTCCCGAGCAGGGCCCTCACTGATGCTTGCTTTGAACACTTTCTGTATGTTATTATATGTTTCCACACTATTTTATACAGTGCTGTGGAATATTTTGGTGCTCAACAAATAAAGTATACTAATGATAAATAATAATTTGTATCAGAGATGAGTGAATTGTTTCAATAAAGCTTATTTACTAAGGAAAACTGAAACAGTTCTGGGGAAACAAACTGAACCATAAAGGACATTACATATTCACAAATTCACATTGACTTAAATTGGCTTTTCTCGTTACAATATAAAGTTTACTGAAAAACAGCATAAGTACTGGCTTTTTTATCTGGCTCAACTGAATCAAGCCCATAATCAGGTGTGTGATTAAACAATTATACCAAACAGGTTCTAATGATCATCAATTTAATATGTAGGTTAAAAGACAATCATTAACTGAAACAGAAACCGCTGTGTACGAGGAATAAAACTAGGTGAGGAACAGCCAAACTCAGCTAACAAGGTGAGGTTGCTGAAGACAATTTAATGTCAAAAGTCATACACCATGGAAAGACTGACCACAGCAAAAAGACACAAGGTAATACTGCATCAGCAAGGGCTCTCTTAGGCAGACATTTCAAGGCAGACAGGGGTTTCCATATTTGCTGTCCAAGCTTTTTTGAAGAAGCACAAAGAAACAGGCAACTTTGAGGACCATAGACGCAGTGGTCGGCCAAGGAAACTTAGTGTAGTAGATGAAAGGCACATCACGATTACTTCTCTTCTGAATTGGAAGATGTCCAGCAGTGCCATCAGTTCAGAATTTTCAGAAAACAGTGGAACCCTGATACACCCATCTACTGTTCGGAGAAGCCTGGTAAGAAGTGGTCTTCATGGAAGACTTGTGGCCAAAAAGCCATACCTCTAATGTGGAAACAAGGCCAAGCCACTCAACTATGCATGAAAACACAGGAACTGGGGTGCAGAAAAATTTCAGCAGGTGCTCTGTACTGATGAGTCAAATTTTGAAATATTTGGTTGCAGAAGAAGGCAATTTGAAGGGCTGTTGAACAGTATAAGAATGTGTGTCTGCAGGCAACAGTGAAGCATGGTGGGATTTGGTCAGAATTAATTGTATCCTCAATGCTGAGAAGTAGAGGCAGATACTTATCCATCATAAAATCTCATTGGCCCAAAATTTATTCTGCAACATGACAATGACCCCAAACATACATCCAAAGTCATTAAGAACTACATTCAGCGTAAAGAAGAACAAACAGACCTGGAAGTGATGGTATGACCCCCACAGAGCCCTGATCAAAACATCATTGAGTTTGCCTGGGATTACATGAAGAGGGAGAAGCAACTGAGGCTTCGTAAATCCACAGATAACTGTGGTTAGTTCTTCAAGATGTTTGGAACAACCTACCTGCTGAATTCCTTAAAAAAATTGTGTTCAAGTGTACCTAAAAGAATTGATGCTGTTTTGAAGGCAAAGGGTGGTCACACCAAATATTGATTTGATTTAGATTTTTCTTCTGTTCACTTACTATGCATTTTGTGAAATGATAAATATAAACTATTAACATGTCTATCTTTGAAAGTATTCTTACTTTACCACATATATTCACACCTATATATATACATAGTGCATGAGATTAACTGACTACATACTTATTTCAACACATAAGTGAAGAATTATGCTAATACCTCTTTAGCTGAATCACAATGATTGCATCCATTAGATTGGTATAAATCTTACTATATATATATATATATATATATATATATATATATATATATATATATATATATATAAATTCTACAGATTTAGTACAAGTTCTACTGATGTAGTAAAGTTTTTTCTATAATGTATACTCAATAATTATTGTTTGAAAGGATAAATCTAATGTTATCAGAATGAACAGAAAGAGACTGATTGGTATGTAACAATTTTTGATTGAAAGCCTTTACTTACTATATTACTTACTACTGTATATACTCTGCTTGGATACTGCATTCTGTAATTAATATTATTGTAGTTATGCTATAATAATTTGTTATGCTGTGATTTATGGTTGTATCTGGACTCCTTTATAATTGTGCTCATAGAGGTTTGGTGAACGTGTACATAAAATAGGGAGTAATCACTCCCCAATACATTATTTGAGAAGAAAGTTATAACCCTGTCACACTGTGAACAATGGAGACAGGTCTTCATTATGAAAGAAAGTGTTAGAGATCATTCATGGGATTAATCCCCCAGTTTAAACCAGTGGAAATGTTTAGGTTTTTTTTTGGTAGGCTCCAGACTATACCACCTCTGCTTAGTACACAAGCATGGCACATAGATCAAATAACCAGGGGACACCCCTTGAGATTAGAGGAAAGGAGGTTTCGACTTCAACAGAGGAAGGGTTTTTTTTTACAGTAAGGTCTGTTAAATTATGGATGTGGTTATGGCAGATACAATGGATACATTTAAGAGAAGATTAGATACATTTCTTTCAAAAGGAAACTTACAGGGTTATACTGTGTAATAGTAGGCAAAACAGGAAGGTCTGCTAAAGCCTAACGTATTTGGCAGCAGCAAAGCTATATAATTCTCATGTCTCTGGATTATGAGGCAAAAGATGAACTTGATGGACTTGTGTCTTTTTTCAGCCTAATTTACTATGTTACTATGTTACAAACCAACCGTATCACAGTATACAAAAATCTGCAAATTCCCATTGATTTAAACAGGGATTTTAACCTCTTGAATGTTAGAGAGGTCTCTGAAACATTCTCATAGAATTGCTCTAGTTCTCAATAGTATATAATACGGAACATCTCAATCTGTCAATGAGAAGGGAAGGTTTAACCCTTTGAGTGCCATTGTGTACCCTTCAGGCACTCAACTGGTTAAATGCCTGAAATAACCTCAACTACTTAGACCTTCCAGTTTCTATCAGAAGTCATATTTCAGAATGCAATTTAGAATCTGTGAAATGTACAACCCACATCAAAAATCATAGGAAAACAAAACAATAAAAGTTTTATGAGAAAGATGGGGTTTATATCAGTGTTTTTCAATACTGGTCCTTGCAGCACACCAACAGAGCAGGTTTTCAGGATAATGAATCTACCTGTAATTAGGGATATTCTTAAAATCTGACCAGTCTATTTGCCTCGAGGACTGGAGCTGATAATCACTGGTCTATGTTATGTTTTAGTTTAATTCTAAGTATGAAGAAGTGCAAATATATATAATAACAATACGGGAGCAAGTTGGAGCAAAGCATCTACAAATCTTTTATAAAATGAACCAAATGGATTCTAGAGAAGTGTCCAACATATTGCAAAGCAGGGGATTAAAAGCCTCATTTACAGTGGATTTCCATCTCAGGAGCCCCTAGATAAGTCATTCTTTTTGCTCTTAGCTTCACCCATTTCCACAACCCTACCCCATCCACAGAAAACACCCTTATCCTGCAAGGAAAGCTTTAAATCCATTGGATCCAAATCATTGCAAAGCAATAGGGGAGATTCACTAAGCAGTAATAAAGCGGTGATAAAGTGGAGATGACTTCTTCGGTTTATCACTTCTCCAACTCCTATTCTATGGAGCCTATATGTTGGAGACCTCTCTAACAGCCAAGTGGTTAAATAATGACCAGTAAAGGGGTGCATAAACTGGAAAATAATCTGGCCAATCTAAACTAGAGCTGAATGTAGTGGTATTTGCACTGCTGTGGCCAAATCCACAATTCAGAAAGTGATGTGTCCAGCACAGCTGTGACACCCCTCAAAATGGGACCTTCTTGGATTTTGCCTTTAATACCTAATGGGAAATCTGACCCCACCCATTTAAATCAATGGGAATATTTGTTTGATACATATGGAACAGTTGCTTATACTTATCCCAAAATTGCTTTGTATTGATGAATATGCCTGTGTGTGACTGGGCAAGCTACATTCTCACATTTCCTTGGGTAGTTTCACAGCTGAGAATGTTGCATAATCACCAATTAAATTATATAAAATTAAACGTTTTTCACAGACTGAATAAATAAAGAAATAACTTAAAGGAACAATTCATATAAGAGGGAAAAAAACCTTTCTTAATACATATGGCACTGGGATTCCATTTCTAACATTATTAATTGCCCTGGAAACTGTATAAAAGTACAATTAGTTTTTTATATTTTCACCATAATCTGAATTTCTCTTTGCCCTCTAAATTTAGCTGGTTTCTTTTTCCTTTATCCCCTTTTTTGTTTAAACCTCCCACTGATGATTAAAAGCCAAGCCTACTGATGGCAATGTGAAGATGCAGCAAGAGCTCGGAGAGCTAGGGGTATTCGAGCAGATAATGTCACCGGAGAGCAGACTTTCCCCATTATCAGCAACATAAGAAGCTTGTTAATCTGTTTTACCATATTATATGAATTAGGGATGGAAGGGAAAATACAGAAACATGGATTTTATTTATTTTTTCTACCCTTTATACGTTACTCTTCTATATTAATTTTGTTCTAGAAGGCACTGCCCCTTTAAATCCCTACTGTCCGTTCCACAATCTTCCTATCCTCATCCTCAGATATGAAATTGCAGTAGCAGGTAATCTATATCCATCCAGCTGATGAAAGCCACAACTCCCATCATCCCCCAGCCAGCCAACAGTTGTTTGGGGATGATGACAGTTGTATCCCCAAAAGCTAGATTGCTGAAGACTGCCTAACCCTGTTATATATGTTTGCCCGGTCAGAGGTATGTGAATACATATTATTCCTCAATGCACTGGAGACCTACATACCGTTCAAGGAGTTAAAAGCCCCATTAGAACCAATGGACATTTCAGAAATCTGCCTCTTCTGGTGCAACTATTTTGCTCCAGACTTGGTCTAATTCTTAGTAAAACAATCCAATTTTATTGTTTACATCTATCTATCTATCTATCTATCTATCTATCTATCTATCTATCTATCTATCTCTCTATCTATCTATCTATCTATCTATCCATTTTCCATTAATCATTTATGGATCAGTGACGTGTGCAACACATTGCTTTATAATATGTTGTGTACCCCTCTAGTACTTAAAGGGATAAGGAGATTGTGGCATACAAATGAGCAGTGCTGAAGTGATCTTAAGCGTATCACAAAATATGAGCATCTTTCTATATTACTAGTAATAACATTCTCATAGCTGTTCCCACAAATCAAAATCATAATATTGACATGTGGCTCATGTTGCAAGGGTAAAAAAGGCTATTTTGCAAAGTCAAGGCTACAGTGATTACATCTGGGTGACAATAGTCCACATATATCCATGCAGAATGTGTATTTTATAAGTCTGTTTGAAAGGTATGGGGTGGCACCTCCATCCTTTAATGATGCAACTGGTAATTGTAACAGAAAGCTTAATTTCAGACTTATTTAGTGAAAATTAATTTAGGACTGGGAGGTAAGTTAACACACAGACACACAAACTACATACTTACTTGATTCCCTATGTCTGCCTCAGTTTATGTTGGGCACACGGTCAAGTTCAACAGGAGTGATATAAGCAATTTATAGTCCACATTCCATTGTATCAGAATTCCTTGTCATATTTATAAAAACATAGGAGGAATATGGCATCAGAAGGCATATTGCTTGTTGCAGTAGCTGAGCATTGAATGGATCTCAAACTGTGTCCTCTAGTTAAACAGTCAGCAAGAACCAATTGTTATCTGGTGAAACAAGGGAGCCAAATCAGCAGACCTCAGCTGAATAGGTTTGTTATTTGAGCCCTGAGGTCATGAGCCATGGATAGACCAGAGCAGTAAATGTTACATAAAATAGTGTAGTGTTTTCTAAAGAATATGGCATTTGTTTCTGTTTTCTATCTATCTATCTATCTATCTATCTATCTATCTATCTATCTATCTATCTTTCTGATCTATGTAATCTATCCTATTTGTCTGTCTGCTTTTCTGATCTAGCACAAATATGTTATGATGGATTTAATGAACTGATGCATTGGTTAAACAAGAAATTTGGGGCCTTTTGCACAGAATACAGTAGCAATTCTGGGGAAAACTAACTGCACCTTAGGGTAGACATAAAAACTCTTTAATTTTAATGAGCCTGTTAACCCCTTGAATTCTAGACAGCTATCAATCATTCTGTACAAGACAAATAGACAAGAGGTACAATTTGACACACTGTGTTACTGACACACATCTTCATGCTAACATCTGCAAAAACAAGAGGGACAAACATATACTGAGGTGTGATGGGTGCTGTACTAGCTGCTGTGTAGTTTATAATTTTATCACAAGCAGACAGTGATTCTAAAGCTAAACCAGATCTCTCCTGTACTGTAGTCCTTGGTAAAAAAAAGAAAAAGAGAATTTTGACACTAGCTAGTATTGTAGAGACAGACAGGAAAAAAATGAAAGCTGTAGTGTTTTGCAGTTGTAAAGAGTGTGGATTTGATTTCTAGATAGTGACATTGACTGACAGAAATTGGCATGTAAAATAATAGTAATAATAAAAAAAACAACTTGTGACTGATAAGTGTCACAGACAGAGACCAGGATGAGTCTTCACCTGAGTTGTGACTGAAAGTAGTAGTGACAGAGACATAGATCATACATTATTTTCAGTCAGACAAAACATAACTTCACATGCTAGGAGCTGTGTGGCAGAATTTGTAGTTAAAAGTAACACTACTATAATTTTGTTTAAATATAACGACTATGCGCTAGATGGCAAGAAATACCAAAAACAACATTGCAGCAGCTGGGGAAAACCAAACCTTTTCCAAATAGGTGGAAAATAAAGATAATTAGCTAAATATATAGTACCCCAGCACTATAGAAATCATGAATAAAATGAAAACGTATTAAATATCACCAGAGATAAAAATAAAAAAGTAATGTCATGTAAATAATACAATATGCAACAAAGGTGTAAAAATGAGTAATAAATCAATATAAATAAAAAGGCCAGATGTCTGTTTGGTCAATGCAGTCATGCGCATTAGAGACTGCCCTAACGCAGGCCAGATGTATGTTTGTCCGATGCAGTCAGGCTCAGTAGACACTCCCTGAACGCTTGGCCCGTATACATGGGCTTTTACACTAGTTATGAATAAAGAAAAAATACATAAAAGTAACAACAGTATAAACTGAATAAATCAATAAATATGAAAAACAGCAGCAATATGAAATATATTAATATTTATGAACTAGATACATTTTCAGGAGACCAGATAGACCCCTCTAGCTCCAAATAAAAGTGAAATGTTAAATAGATGATAAATGGTACAGTCAGTAAGCAATTTGTAATCCACAGAGTAATGCTACACAGAAATGTCTTAATGTTGATAAATGTAAAATGTATTTCTGTTGATAAAAGTAAAATTATGCACATAAAAATCCAAAGGCAGAATATAGTATTAAGGGTACTGTGCTGTCAGTGACAAAAGAGCAAAGGGATTTGGGAGTAATTATTTCTTATGACTTAAAGGTAGGCATGCAATGTAACAAAGTGGCAGGAAACACAAGCAGGGTGCTAGATTGTATAGTTTGATGCATTAGTAACAGAAAGACCTCAACTTGAGTATTGTCTACAGTACTGGAGACTCAGTCTCCAGAAGGATATATATATTCTGGAGAGAATTCAGAGAAGAGTTATTAAAATGGTGAATAGCTTACAGGATACAAAATATCAGGAATGATTTAAGGATCTGAACATGAACAGCTTTGTAGGAAAGAGATGGATAGAACACAAAGGGGATTCAACAAAGTACAGGAGAAAAGTATATTTGAGAGGAGTAGAAATGTTAGGACAAGAGGTCATGTTCAAAAACTAGAGGGACAGAGGCTTAGATGTAATGTAAGGAAAGTTTACTTTATTGAGAGGATGGTAGAAAGTTGAATAGCCTACCAGCAGAAGTGGTAGAAGTTCATACAGTGAGTGAATTTAAGCATGCATGGGACCTAGGACCAAATAAGGTTTTTGGTTTTTACAGTAGCAAAAATGGACATAGTACATGGGCAAAATGGTTCTTACCTGCCATCAAATTCTATGTTTGAACATAAGACAAGACCTAGGACCAAATAAGGTTTTATGTATTTACAGTAGCAAAAATGGGCATAGTAGATGGATCAAATAGTTCTTATCTGCCATCAAATTCTATGTTTCTAAAGTTGTGTAACATTTTAGTGTATCATTACTAGGTGGCTTATTGTTTATTTTATTCATGATTTATTAGTCTTGTTTATACCTTTGTGTGACCCCATATTGTATTTTTTATATATAATTTTTTTTTACTTCTGGCGTTATTTTTTTATGTTTTCATTTTATTCACAATTTCTGTACCTCTGGGGTTCTATATATTTAATTACTATCATTATGTCCATCAAAACATGCTAGGGGCAGGGGTAAGGAGAAAGGAGTAGAAGGAGTCATGGATGGGTTGGTGGTAGTAAAGCCATACTACAGAAACTGACTGCAACCATGGTTGCTGTAGTTTTGATGAAGGTGATTATGATAATGATCCACCCCTTCATGAGAAGGACATTTGTAAAAGCGATATTAAAAGTTCCACCATCAGTAGTAGTAGTAGTACTAAACCTAAAGACAATGAGGACTCACATTCTAGTGGACAAGGATTTAGCAATGACTTCAAGTGCTGCATCAAATATTGCAGAAACTAGTAGTCAAACATTTATAAATCTCCCAAGCGGAAAAGTGAAATAAAATATTTCATACCTTTAAATCAGGAACAGTTGGAATGCCCCAGTATCTTAATGTTTATGCATTTTGAAATGTTAGGTCACTTCATCAGGGGCATGATGAAGTGACCAGGGGCATGATGAAGTGACCTAGCGTTATGAAACACATAGGGTGTTTATTCTAAATATGTATTTTATTTTATAGGCATTGACTGTATTTTTAATGATCTTATATATTTACATACAACATCTTGTAGCCTCCCATTTCACAAATGTTATCCTTCCTTAGAACCTTACCAGTATTGTGCTGGCACCTTGGAAAGACAAATAGTTCCTTCATTGAGCATAAACACTAAGATACTGGAGCATTCCAAAGATGTGTGGGATTCTGGGAAGATGATAACAATGGCTGGTGAAAAGTCTAGAGAGCGTTGGAGAGTGACCGTCACTCAGTCAGTCAAAACCATCCATCCTAGAGGCAGGACAGGCCTCTTGTAAATGTTAGTACCCTGTGAGGGGGTTCTGTTTGCAAATTGTACAGCTGTTTCTATTATAGTACACAGAGAGGATCACACTGTTTTGTGTTGTGTTTGTTTTGAGAAATATAAATTTAGATCTCAGGATGCGCTGTCAGTGCCGCACTTTTTTAGGGCCCGCATGGTAGGGGAACAGCTGCAGTAAGCACACAGTTGATCATTATGTTTAGAAGACTACAGAAGGGAGCTAGCCCCATTGTGCTCCAGCGGGACTATTGCCTGTTTTAATTTATCTCCCCTGTTGTGCCTGTGCATCATAGTTGTCTGTTTCCTCCATTTGTCTGTTCATGTGAAGTCATACTAGGTGTCGGGATAGGTTGCAAAATGGTAGACCTGCTGTCTCTCCATCCCTGGGTGGCTTTTTGGTCTTTTTGAGGGGGTGAGGGGGGGCGTCAGGACACCAACATCTGGGTCCCTCATTGAGTGAGGGATCCTAGTAGAGGATGCACTCAGGGAATTCTGGAAATAATTCAACCTTTGCGCTGGCCTAGATGTAGGGCCCAGGGTCCAGGGTCCTTTGACCCCAGACTCTGGTTAGTGTGCCTATCAACAAGAAGGTGGAGAAACTTGCTGACCCTAGGGGTTAGAAATGGGATCTAGTTGGTGAATGCCAACGCTTGCTCACTGTGCCTCTTTGGTACGTGACACAACTGAGGTTGGTAAACCAAAATCTGGCTTAGGCAAGGCATTCACTAGCCATTTTTTGGTGCCTGATTTGGTTTGATACTTGATGGGTATTAGTCTGCTATTGGTTAAGAATAACAGACCAAATCAAACCTTGTTTGCATCAGCCACCCAGAGTCTATGGAGACTTCCTCTGAGTATATGACTGTACCTTTGTGTAAATGCTGCCAGGACATAATGGTAACTTCATGTTCCAGTTGTCAGGGGTGGTCTCACCTATAGTATTCAATTTCTCTCACACTATTGTTCTAGGAGACTGCAACATGTGGGCTGAGGACCCCAAGCACAGTATGGCGACAGAGCTTTTGGACACCATTGGGGCAATGGGATTCTCCCAGTCTGTGGCAGGGCCCAGGAAAGATCATGGTCGTACACTTGACCTCCAATTTTCCCAGGATGTGTTGGTGAGAAAAGTTTCTCTCTTTTCCCTCCGATGGACTGACCATAGGTTCATGCGGACAACAATCAGTGGCATCCTTGCTCCCCTCAAGTTGAGTAGCAGCCCTGGTGTTTCCTGTGTCTAGCCAAGGAGACCAATGGAACAATGTTAGCTAACTTCAGCCTTCAAGGCTATTTTCCCCCTTTCCTGTAAGTGACATGATCGATAGATGGGTGGAGCAGTATGACAGGATACTCTACCTAACGATCAATTCAATTTCTCCTCTCTGGTTAGTCCTTCTTGGGAGTGTTTCAAGGGTGAGTTGGTATTCTGAGGGACAGGAGCCTCATAGGAAAGAGCATTGGTGGTTTAGATCCCGGCTCCAAGCTGACATCCTGGCTTTTATGATCTCCCTGTGATAATATAAGAGGGAAGTTTTCAGGAAGAAAATGTTTTTCAAAGTCTGGAGGACTGATTCCTCTAGGAATCATTTCATGGCATTGTTCAGGATGGTGGACAACTTGATTCATCCTAGCTGCACCATCATCTTGGTAGTTCCATCTGAGGAAAATTGTAGTGATTTTTTAAAAAATGTTTTAATAATAAGATCAGCAGCATTAGGGCTGGTATTTGCCTGACATTATTTCCTGAGCCTGGTTTCGACCCAGAGACAAGTCTTGGGGTGGATCAGCTCCAGCCAATGTCAAACATCGACTTCCAGGAACTTATGGCTGGGTTGAAATGGACAACCTGTGACCTGGATCCCTGCCCTTCATAGATTCTAAAAGATTCTATGGGCATAACTGGTCCATGGTTGATGGATTTGGTCAACAGGTCTGTTCCTGAAGGTTTGGTCTGAGGCACCCTGAAAAGGGCCTTGGGTGGACCTCTCCGGAGACATTCATACCTTGATGTTGACCAGCTGCCCAACTATGATTCTATTTTAAATCTCTATTTTCTTGGGAAGGTGATGGAGATGATTGTCATCTACCAGCTAGAATGTTCACTGGGGGGACTGGGTTTTCTGAGTCTACTCAATCGGGTTTCAGGTCAGGTTATGGGATTCAGATAGCCATGGTGTGTGGCAGATGACTTATTGATGGCTATGGACAGGGGCTCTATTTGAACTCTTGGTCTTTGATATAAATGATCATACTATTTTGGTGTGGCACCTGCAAAGCCTGTAGGATGCAGCAAATGCCAGTGGGTTCCCATTTGTCACAGGTTGAGCACTTTCCATGTGGGGTTCCTCATGGTTCCATTTTGCCACCTCTATTTTTCAATGTGTATATATCACTTTTAGGGGATGAGTTGGAGTGCCATCAGTACACTGCTGACAACCAGATCTATGTTTCATTCCAGGATAACTCACTAGTAGCCTTGAAGTGCTTACTGGATGTTTGGTCAATGTTGCCCGGTGGCTGGAGTCCAATTGCCTGAGACTGAATGCAGACAATACTGAGGTGTTGATCGTATATGTGGAAAATAGACTATGACAAGGACAGAGGGGAGGTTCTTATCCGATTGATTAATGGGTTGAGTTCTCAATCTGTCCCAGTAGTTCACAACCTCTGAGTTGTCTTTGACCATAGTCTGAGCATGCAAGCTCAGGCTGAGGCCACAGAAAATGCTGTATTCCATTATCTGAGAATTATCCGAAGCTTGCATTCTTTGGCCTCTTCTAAGGATCTGGAATTTTTAGTTCATGCCTTTGTGTGCTCCACAGTTGGACTATGGGAATGTTCTCTATGCAGACCTTCCCTTGTGCCTCACTAACAACATCCAGCCGGATGGATGTTGAGAAGTATTTCTAGATAGCATATCACTCCCAACCTGTGTGAGCTGCATTGGTTTCCAGTGTTTTTTTGAGTGAAGTACAAATTAGCTGTTAAGGCTTGGCTGACGTACAGAGTGTGCGATAATTATTGCATACATTCCACAGGCAGTGCACTGTTGATGAAGACTAACACAGGCCATTCAGCTTTGGGGGGGAGGGGCAGAGCTGCTACTGTGATCTGAAAATCCCTGCTCTTATTTCAGACGTACTCCAAGTCTCTTGTCTTTCTACACCCAGTGTAAGACCACATTTTCCTTATGGACATTTCTAATTAAAATATGTTTTATGCTTTTAAATATTTATATACATTATTCTGAAGGCCCCTTAAGTGGGGGTGTATTTTACTATACACAAATTATTGATTGATTGACTAGTAGGCAAAGCCACACAGAATTCATGTGGAGAGAGTTCCCATATGTACATATTGTGAATTTTGGCCCTACATTCAGTGAACAGGATAACATCCAATGCATTAGAGGAGATGTAAACTTACATAATTATAGCCCCCCCAAACCTTAGTATGGACAGAAAATTCTAATGACCCCTATGGATTTTGCCCTTGTACCTTTGTAAAGGAGAAACTCTCTTTAATCAGGCCTGGATGTTTTGTCAGTGGAAGTAAACATGACAGTAGCTAGCAGAACCACAGGACACATACTCTGCTCTCAGCACATGGTAAATGTAACCCTTTAAGGACCAGAGGGATGCACAACATATTGTTCATAATGTGTTGTGCACCTGGGCTTAAATAGACTAATGCAATCTGCCTGCTTCATTTTAAAAAACTACCAGCAACTGTCATGTCTGCCTCCAAGGCCATGATATCAAGGACTGATTAAAGATATCTCTTGAACAAAGCAGGTAATACACAGTAGGAGGAGGTGCTGGGTAATACACACCACTGTATTGATATTAGAACCTTAAGTTCGATCTTAACTATATGTCTGGATAGAGGGGTCCTGTTGCCTACAGCACCAATGGAGTACAACTAATCCTCCAATATCAATCGGAGTCCACCTGAAAAAATGCTTGTATTTGGAGCATATCTCTCTTCCACCACTTAAAATCCCAGTTGTTTTATTGTCCTCCAAGTTCGTTGCAACCTTCTAGTATAATAGCTTATACAAGGGAAACATTTATATAGGTTGTTTTCTGGCCATAGAAAGATAAGTGTGTGTGTTGGGGGTATTATTAGGAGGTATTACTTCTCTTATAATGTCATCCTATGATCTTTGCATTGGTTAGGTTGCGGGCTAACCTGGATACCTAGGGAAGGACTTTCTTGGCAAAAGAAGTACCTGCTGCATTGATTAAAGGGATAGTAATGTTTCACAAAAACAGCAGCTCCAATTAATCTTCATAGTATTTGGGCCATGGAAAGTATTATTTCAATACTGTCAGAGCTGTAGTTCAAGAGTAATTGAATGATAAAGCTTTCCCCTCTCGCCCCTTTTACCTAGTGTAAGCCAACTCCCCTCAGATGTGGAATCTGGTCCACAGACCAGACAGCTCACAACAAGGGACAATCTTCTTTCTGTGAAAACAATGAAATCCCTGCCCCGATTGATAGGTTTTCAGGTTTTTCCCTTTTGTTAATTGAAGATTGTCCCTCTCTGCAATCCACTTGGATACCAACCTGCTGCTCTGAGGTCAGCAGTGTTACATCAGTATAATGGGTGGGAGTGGGATACTTTATCATTCAATTACTCTTGAACTACAACTCTGACGGTACTAAAATAACACTCTCCATGGCCCAAATACTATGAAGATTAATTGGACCTGCTTTTATTATGAATCATTATTATCCCGTTAAGACAGCTATTGTTAAATGGTTAGTAACGTCTACTTTAAAGTATTTTGTCGTCTTCTTTATATTAAAACTAAGAGACTGCTCTATATTTAAGTGCTTACTTTCATGTACTTTAAAAGTTATACAGCGATAAAGATCTACCACCCTCCCCTTTCTTGCACGTCACTGCTGCAACTTTCTCTGGTCTGGACGGCTGCAGTGAGGGATAAACTTCAGTGAGCAAAGGGAAATCCTGCCCCCCTTGTGTCTAGAGGGGCAGGATTTCCCTTTATGTTTCTCTTTATGTTTTAACTATCTGGCTGCATTTGATGATTTATTTTCTGACCTTTCATACAGAGGCAGGTACCTTAATAAAATTATATGATGCTAAAAATGGTCATGAAAGATATTTTATATCATGATTACAGTCAAGTAATATGCATGTAAAAATGATATACATCCAATCATTTTTGCCCTTTGTGATGTTCAATCGTAAGTTGCTCTGAGAAAAAAAAACAGCTGTAAAATTACAAGTTTATACAATGTTGCGTTGAGAGTTATATTAGAGATAATTAATTTAAACCATAAAACAGAGTATAGCAATTGGAATGCAAATGACTACCATGAATTAAAAAAGGAGACTGATGTACTATTAGAGTGAAGCCAACTAACTGCACCATTTCTTATTGCTTTAAATGGGACTTTTAACCCTCTGAATTTTAGAGAAACCCCCAATGTATAACTTTACAATGACTTGGAGGTGTCTCTAGCACATTGTGGTTTATAAACTCCATATAAATCAATGAGAATTTTTGAGGATTTTTATTTGTTCTCTATGGTGCAGTTGGTTTGTTTCAGGAATGATCCATCTTTTTGCTTTAGTTCCTGGCTTTACAGCTGGGCAAATGTGTGATGGCAATTTCATGCTAAATCAGACACTGGAATCACATTTACATCCTTATGCCTGTAACACCAATTTAGAAAGCAAAGCATGCCAAAAAGTCTCCCCGGAATGCCACCTGCACCAAGGGGAGAGCAAAAAGGCAGTCTTTTGGAATTTTGGGGCATTTCTTTAGCGGCATGATCTACTAACATGGTGCAGGCAATGTTTGTTGCCATCACTGTGAGTTTCCCTGTTCATGCTATAAGACAGGCATAAGGGGAATGTTGGCCTTCCTGTTTAACACTGGTGGATTGTGTCTGTCGGTGTACTCTACATTGATTATACACTGAAGTGCATACCCTTTGGTTAGAGGCTAATGGCATGCAACTACACTGGTGCATTCAAACATACACTCCAGTGATTTTAGATTTTAGAGCACAGGCTGGCTTGGTTAACTTGTTTGAGCCTCAATCCTGTGAACATATTTCTTCTGCTATAGTAAAGGTAGGCAAGCTGATGCCCTGAAGCTGTTTAGAACTATAATTCCTATCATCCCCAGCCAAACAACAGCTCAACAGATGGAGAAACTGAGCTTGTTCATCCCTGCTTTACAAGATTGAGCAAATTGGCTGCTGTGGCGCTTGTGAGATGAATTAATGTGTAGCTAGTCTTTCCATCAGTCCTTCCTTCTTTCAAACCAGACAGGATGTTAACAGAGGGAAATATCTGACTACTATTTGATTACTCACTTGGGGCTTAATTGGGAATGAATTCAATAGGATTTATATTTTTTGCCTTCCTCTGGATCAAAAAGAGAGATATGGCATGAGCTGAACTTGATGGACTTGTCTTTTTCAGTCTCATCAATTTACTTCCTTCTATCCTAGAGTTTTTCCTTCAGTCCATGCTTACTTTAATTAATCTGTCAGTCAGTCCTATAGTCCTTCCTTTCTTCCTTCAGTTTTTTCTTCATTCAGGCCTTCAGTAATTCTGTCCTTCAGCCCTTACTTCATTTTTCCCTTCAGTCTGTCCTTCAGTCCATCATTCCTTCCTTTCATTCATCTCCTACTCCTCACTTAAGAGATATATTTTTTTTTAATTGTGTATCATCATCCCACTTTAATTTTCCCCATGACTGAGAAATTAATTGTTTAAGGAAGCACACATTATTATTATTAATGTAGTAATATTGTAATAATATTTTAGTATTTATTTATTTATTTAGAGAAAAAATATTTTATAATGCTACACAAAGGACAATATCTAATACACAGATTAGAAGGATGAAAATATATGTCTGGGATTTGCTGGATTCTCATGCAAAAGAAATTTGCCAGCCGTTTGAGGTTTGAACTGTGACCAGGCCAGACAGCAATTTCATAAATGAGAGTGTAAAAATTGTAACTAAGCTACTCCTGAGATGGATGGTAGATCTTATTAGGAAAAGCATGCATGCTTGGTTTTTGGTGAAGAATGTGTGTGTCAGAGCAGCTCCACTGGAGCTAGCATTGAATACTAATGGCTGCGCTTCGGTTTATGCACTATAGACTACAATTGCTTTTATGTATATGAGCATAAGTCTTCGTCATCATTAAGACTTTAATGCCAGCAAGCTCCTTACCTCTGTCCCATAGCATGCACAGAAAATTGGCATAAAATTATAGTATTTTCTGTAAAACCTTGTTTAACCATTTCAACACATTGCAAAAAAATCATTTGGAGACCTCTCTACTATTCAAGGGGTTAAAAGCCCCATTTGAATCAATAGGAATTTACTGAATGGTGCTCTAAGTTTGCTCCACATTTGCACCACATTCTTAGTATACCAGCCTCAGTAACTGCTATAGTAGGTGGGGAAGAGAATGGATAAGAAACAGTTGTGGTGGGTTATCTTCTTGCTGGCAGGAGTCAGACTCAGATTTTTATAGAGGAAAAAATGCACATGAAGAACATCCTATTAGGCCCCTAAAAAGCTTCATGGAGAATTCTCAGTGTCAGTTAACCTTTTGAGTACCAGTGAGCTGCTCAATGCAATACTTTGCAATGCATTGGATATCCCTATTTCACTCAAAGGGTTAAAACATAATAGCAAAAGCATGGTAAGTTTTTAAGCACCTGTTATAATCTGTAAAATGTATTTACCAACATTGAACTATATAGCACAATTAACAAACAATTATACTGGAATGTATACTGAGTGCCAACTTGGAATGAATTATCAAAAAAAGTGTAGATCATATTATGAGAAAGATTCATTAAAACCACATTAACCACATGAGTGCCTCATAGCTGTACTGCACCCTTTCTAACACCATGCACTGTGAAATCAGTGCACCCTTTCTAACACCATGCACTGTGAAATCAGTGCACCCTTTCTAACACCATGCACTGTGAAATCAGTGCACCCTTTCTAACACCATGCACTGTGAAATTAGTGCACCCTTTCTAACACCATACACTGTGAAATCAGTGCACCCTTTCTAACACCATGCACTGTGAAGTCAGTGCACCCTTTCTAACACCATACACTGTGAAATCAGTCATAACTTAATTGGGTGCAGAGACTGCAGTTGTGATGAGGCCATCAGGCTGCCCATTAGTTAAGACAAAAAATGTCTTAACAAAAGACAAAAATTCTCACATTCAGAACTTCACATTCCCTCCACTTTTTCTTAACGTACAAATTTTGTCTTTTGCAAGACATTTTTTTGTCGTTAGTTATAACAAACTTTCTTTTTCTCTATATGAGACTGGAGAATAGTTTAGCCACACCCTTGCCCAGCCCCTTTGCCTGGCAATTCTTGAGTTTTGTCATACACAACGGACATTACTAGTTTTTTGTCGTATACTCTATAGAAAATATGTCATTCATGCATACAATTACATTTTTTTGTCGTTATCCCTTTGAACTTATGGCCCAATGTTTACTTGTTCTCCTAGTACATTTAGATACTAAGCTGTAATGAACAGGGCTCTCTCTATATTTGTACTGGTCGGCACCATGTGTAAATGTGATGTGCTCTGATTGGCAGAGATCGATTTCTGGCCAATGAGAGCATTCCAGGTTCCAGACAGACAGCCTCCATCATCGGAGGAGGCTGGATAGAGAGAGGCAGAGCAGCAGGCTGCGGCAAGGATCTGGTAACTGCAGCCTGCCTGGAAATAGGTGCGGGGCTGTATTTATTCTTCTAATTTCTGCAATCAAGCAGTTAAAAAAAAAAACGAATACACTTTAAAGCATTTTCGCTATATAAGAAAGTATTTACACAAAGTTGTAAAGGGGTGATAGATCCCCTTTAAGGGGTTAACCCAAGGGTGTCAGTCCTCAAGAGCTACTAACAGTACAGTATTTAACCCTCTGAGTGACAGAGGGGTATGCAATGTATTGCTCTGCAAACTGTTGCACACCCCTCTGGCACTCAGTGGGTTAAGGATTTCCCTGTTTGCGAGCAGGTGGGCCAATCAAAATGCATATGTCACTGATTAACTCACCTGTGCTTAATCAGGGAAATACTTAAATTCTGACCTGTTGGTGTCCCTTGAGGATCGAACTTGGACAACCGTACCTTAACCCTTTGTGGACCAGAGGTTTGTACAAAGCCTTGTGAAGCAATGCTTTCCACATCCTCCTGGTCCTCAAAGGGTTAAATTCTTTATATCATAAAACTGAGATTAAGCTAACAAGAAAAAACATATTGAAAGCGAGAAAATCAAAGAGAATAAGATGCATTTGTCACAACGAGTAGAGTGCTTGTATAGACATTACAAATAGATCCATACACAATATTTTAATACAAAGTATTTCTGCCAGAAAAAAATTGAGATTTCTCTTTCTTGCCCTGAATACAAAATTACATGGAAGCTTGCAATAATAAACAACCTATTTACAATACAGAAATATAGCAAAATAAAGAGTACAACTATATATAGCAATAAATACAAATCACTGTGCATTTACAGCTCTGTAATATTTCTGCTTGCAGCTGCAGATGTTTTTATAATGAATTAAAAAGAAAAGAACTTTTGAAAATGTGGATTTCGTTCACATGCTGTGAAGTTCAGGGTTAAAGTGTTATGAACATTAACTCCACACATTCCCTGTGCTTTGTTGATGATGTCATACTTGACATTGCAATTGACATAAGTAATGATATTAATAACATTAAAAATTGGTATTTTTTGCAAAGCACAATAGGTGCACAGTGTTATAGTTCATGAGACCTTAACCTTGGATTTAACATCTTTTGTTATTTGGAGTGGAAACCTTTATGTTGGGTTTACTAAAAATGTTTTGCCCTTTAATTTACACACCTTTTTATCACTACCTTAAGAATCTGTTGCATATGATAGATCAGATTTTCCCTAAATGTTTTACTTTAACAGAGTAATGCTTAATTGATTAAATACAGTTTTATTAAAAAAGCAGCAATGTAGGATCAATCAAGCATATGGGATGCTTTTGCATTTTTCTCTTGATCAATCTTCTCTATGTTTGATTGATTGTATATTTAATCAATAATATCAATCACAGAAGTGTCTAATCAAGAAAACACATAGGCCTTGATTTAATTGGCCCCATCGCAAAAAAAAACAAAAAACACCCAACGGCATTATTTTCAAGCCATTCAATTACCTGTGCTATGAAAAAATACCGGTTAAAAAAACGCACGTCGGGTGCTAAAGTTAGTATCCATTGAATCCCATTAGTCTCATTTCCCCATTCAGTTCCATGCGTTAGGCAGAAACATGTGTGAAGGGACTCACTTTAACGGGTGAAAATCTGCACCTAGTGTTTTTGGGAGTCCCCTAACGCATGCTTAATCCTGCCGACACATGAAAAACCTTAAGTGACCAGTGGATGTATTGATATGGGGCCCTAATCAAATATTGCACAGTGGGGTAGGAAATGAATTGCACAGAGTTGCATACCACACTGGCACTCAAAGGGTTAATCCAGCTAAGTTAACAACATCACATGAAAATAAACACATCCTGTAATCCTGATGTTCAACAGGGACTTCAGCACCTTAGTCAGCTACTGTCTGTCTTCTTCTGCCATATTTTTCTTCCACCTTCTCCTTTCTCTTAATCTTCTGTCTTCTTATCTTCTGATCTTCTTCTTTGTAGCAAAGATGTACCTGAAAAGAGAAAAAAAAAGGCAACATTAAATATGCTCCAAATACTCATGACTGAAAGGTATCTAGTTGTTAACTGTTTGACTGCTGTCTTCTTCTGTCATCTTCTATCTTCCGTCTTCTTCGTTCTCTTAATCTTCTGTCTTCTTATCACCTGATCTTCTTCTTTGCAGCAAAGATGTACTTAAAAAGAGGGAAAAAGGCAACGTTAAATACACTTCAAAAACTCATGACTGAAAGATATGCAGTCGTTAACCCTTTGACTGCCAGAGGGGTTTAACAAAAAAATAGACAGAAAAATACCTTTCATTTCTTGCTAAGCTACTGGGTTAGTAATTACTGTTAATCAATGGTTACAATTAATTTTTAGCATATGTAGGGTGAAGGGTATGATGCCCCTCTAACTATCTATGGCCATTATCTGTTTAGAGGTGCCTTAATAACAGCACAGTTCCATCATCGTTTCTGACAAAAGCATAACGCTGACGCTTATTGGTACCCTCATACATCTGCCTAAATTTGTCGTTAATTAAATGGGTAATTAAAACAGGAATCAACATACTTTTAGATCTTGAATGACTAAATCTTGATTTGTGCAACTACTTGCTAATCATCAATCATTCTTTTCCGTTTTCACTACTTTTATATAATATTACCTTATACCAAATACGAACAATGAAGTATATCTAGAGTTATGCGAGACACATCCAGTGATTTAAGTTTTATACTCTTGTTAATCTAGGAGGATACCCCGGCTGGGATCTCCTTACTTACAGAGATATGTACACACTCTGATCCTCATAAAGATCAATTAGGGTAATACCGGTTCCTATTGTTGCAAACTAGAATTAGTTTGTCTCAGGGTGATAAGAATTGGTTCAGCTCTGACACAGTTTTTTATTTTTAATTCGCTACCTGTATGAAGGCCCTTTTTATATACTAAAAAACACTGTTTTAATCATATATCCATCCTATGGAATTTAGTCTTCATGATTACCTAATATACTGGGGTGGGTCTGATGCTGTTTTTCTGTCTTTTATTTTCTTTGTGATTCTACAATTTAGCACATTGTCTCTAGCATATATGCACCCTAGAGTGGTGCACCATTCTCTTTACAGGCCGGAGGTATGCAATGCATTGCATACCTATCTGGCACACAAAGGGTTAAATTCATGCAGGCATTCCATGTTGAATAAATTAGATTTTTCGCCAAATCGAAAAATATGTTTTCTAATTAATTTCTTAAATCTGTTTAAAAAAAAAAAAAAAAAAAAAAAAAGATATTTTGTTAGTCGAAATATATAATTTTTTGAGACATTGAAAGTGTTAAAATAGGCTGCATGCTCCACCACTGTTGCCGGACAGGCTTAAAATTTAACCTAGACTGACTTTTATATGGCCAGACTCTGTTTTAAATGTTTTCCATCCTTCCATTGGCTGGGGGGTGTGCTTGCGTTCCTCCCAGCCAATAAGCTTCTAGGAGGAGTTATCATCACCCCATTAGGAGTTGATGCAGACAAAAGGTTAACAACTGCATAGCCTTCAATCGTGAGTTTTTGGAGCATATTTAATGTTGCCATTTTTCCTCTTTTAGGGTACATCTTTGGTACAAAGAAGATCAGAAGATAAGAAGACAGAAGATGAAAAGAAAGAAGAAGAAGGAAGATAGAAGTTGACAGAAGAAAATGGACAGTGGATGATAGCAGAGACGGATTAAAGCTCCATAGGGCCCTAGGCAAGGTAGCATTTTGGGGCCCCACATATTTTTATCTGGTGCTTCTGACACAGAGTGCTGTTAGCAGGTACTGGGTTTTTGGCTATAACGGGATTGGGAGCAACTGGATGTTGCTGGTGTCTTTCAACTAATAGGGCATCTGACACAATATGTTTGTGGCAGCAACAGCAGGGTCTTTGTCTGTGATTCATCTCTTGCAACCAGGGCCCCTCATATTGCCCTGGGCCCTAGGCAGTAGCCTAGGTTGCCCTAATGGATGATCCGGCTCTGATGACAGGTAAGTGTTATACAGCTATGGGTGTTAGGCTAGTGTTAGGGCAAGTATTGTTGCACTTTAATGTTAGTGGTAGTGTAGGTTTAGAGTTTGGGAGGGTGACTGTGTGTTGAGCTCATGTTTGTTGCTTGACAGTGTGTCAAGTACCAGTCGTTAGCCCTTTTGCTTTGAAGTTCTCACTACTCATGTTATTTAGCGTGGGTTTTGGGAACTTAAAACACACGACTGACGTTTTGCCACAAGTAAAGTTCTTTGGCCCAATGTTTGTTGTGGTTTTAGTTGATAGGGCAATTGGATACTAACGGTGACACAACGAGTGTACCAATCAGTAGTCATTTTTGACCTACCAGCTGTTTTAGCGGCCACAATTGAATCTAGGCCATAAAGTTCTCTTTCCTCTTGTTTGTCTTTCACACTTTAAATAGCTAAATCTTTGACCAGTACATTTCACCAAAATGTATCATTCTATGCATGTGATGAATCAAAATCCATGATGTTTTATACTTATAACATTTCACCTTCACCCACTTACACTTGAGTGCTACATTTTAATTAATTTCAAAGATGCACCTTTATTCATCGATAAACCTTCAGCAAATATTTACAAAATGAATTTATCATAGTCTGATATCAAACACACTATGGATCATCAACATCAACCCTTTTATGTCCACTATTTTTACTTTGTCCTGGCAATTGTCGTGCTCTGACCTATATCAGTTATTTACAACCCTATGTAGATCATCTCCACGAGATACTGTAGACTGAGCACATGACTGATGAAAACATATTAACTATATGTGTGCATGTTGTATTCGTGGCCTGAATTATGAATATTAATATGCAAATATCAATATTCTAATTAGGATATTAATCACAACATTAATATTTATTTGATTTGCGGTATATCAGTTGATTATGTGGAATGAATACACAGGAAACAGTTGTAATATTTGATGATATACTTTACTATAACATCTGCTGTTAAAGCAATATATCTAAAAAAGGGTTATTACAACAAAGTTACAGATTAATACAGTGTTACAATTATACTTAGCTTGGTTTACAGTGACAATTCAGCACATGCAAGCATATCTCTTTGTCCAAGGGAACCCTGCAAGTCATTTCTTTGATGTTATTCTTGGACAGCAAAAGGCCATTGTTCATCCTTCTCTCTGCATGGTGGGTTCTAACTAAAAACATGGCTCCCAAGGCCTAATAACTCCAACCACTGTCCAATCTGGTTACTTGAATGAGTCACGTGACTCCTTTGTTCCTGGCCACATGGCATAGCTAATGCACAAGTGGTCAGAATTCCCAGCATGCATGTCTGCAATGGCAGCCAATACACATGTGTTCAGCCACTCATGAACACTGCCCCTTGTGGTGCACATTCAGAATGCACATACCATATGCAAATATATTGCTTTAATTGTCTGTGTGAAATGAATCATATACAATACAATAAATCGTATCCAATACAATCCACCTGTTGATTCACTCCACACAGCAATGTCATCAGATGTCAACTACTCATTATAAAAAAAACAAAAACAAAAAGTAAAGATAAAGAAATTAAAAGAAAAAAATTCCAACAAACCCCCCCAATAAAACTACCCACTGTTCAATGGGTTGTAGTGTATAGTAGCATTTAATAACCTCGCAATAACTAGAATAATACCTGCATTCCATCATACCTAAAATAACCATACCCCCCAACACACACAGAGCAAAGTCAATGTAAGCAACAATCTCTTGAACCACCTTTGGGAACCTTTTAATATAAAGGTATCCTATTTTACATTCCCCACCTGTAGGCTCATAGACAGATTTTAACTTCTTAAATTGCCCACCTGTACACTGATTCTGTTTCAAGGGTAGGGTGTGTAACCTTGGATGTAAAATAGGCTTATACTGAGACATGATTGACATGACACCCACATGTTTTAAAATTTAGAGTACTGTGAAACATAAATTAGCTAAGGCTTTCACAGAGATCATTTGCACCATTCATTACACCTTGCAGTCACTCTGTAAACCTCATGTAACCCTCATCAGTCATTTAGCTTTATAGCTGGCTGTTGTTTGTGAGTTCCCACTCACATCTCTCTCTGGATTTCTGTACCACCAATGCTGCTTCATCCACAGCATCTGTCATTCACTTCCACACCGGATCCACTTCTTCACTCAGAGGTCAGGACTGGGCTGCTTTCAAGCTGCAGGCTCTCTCTCCTCTATTAGACCATGGCATCTGGTGTTACTTTCATATTTTGGAAATGTTTTATGACAGTTCACTTGCTTTTCTCTTTCATGGTGGATTGAAGAAACCACACAAGGAAAAAACAGTTTATTGCTTGAGGGCGTGATAGGGTTAGCATATCTGTAGTGTTTTTTATTCAAGGTATTCAGCTGGAGTTATCTGCGCAGTGTTTGTCATCATGTGTTACCTTATTAGCTTAGAAATTAGAAGATACACTACACTAAAAGTGTGCTGTGTGATCT
This sequence comes from Rhinophrynus dorsalis, assembly GCA_037306005.1. Taxonomy (NCBI): domain Eukaryota; kingdom Metazoa; phylum Chordata; class Amphibia; order Anura; family Rhinophrynidae; genus Rhinophrynus; species Rhinophrynus dorsalis. The sequence continues at coordinate 268,613,222 of CM074724.1, forward strand.
TATCAAATCACTAGTAGTGTATTTCACTCTTGTCTCAGCATAATTAGCAAATGGTTCCATAACTTATCATCCAATACAATACAAAAGTAGTAGAGTAGAAAGGAACATAAACACATTAATTAACACATTCCCTGTACTAATTACTGTTTGCTACATCCTCTGCACATTTAATCTAGGAGGACATTTCAAGGTATGGAATAACAGGCCATGACTTAGTTCTAACTTATTTTCATCCCATCTAGAGGTCATTAAATGTACTAAACCCCACCCTTTTCATAAAAACAAAATTAGAGGGGAAACAAAATTAAAAATATAGATTTGATGCCACCTGTACATACAGTACTTGCAGCATGTAATATATATACAAATAAAAATAAAATTTCTGTTGCCATATATTAAAATGAAGCTATATTTTTGTTGTAACCAAAACAAAGTTACATATCATTTCCCCAGTATGATCAAAATACTAGCCTCACCTCAGGCAACAATTCACCCAGTTGGGGAATTCATTTTTACAGTTTCTATAACTGTTTAACAGTGCAGGCATTTTATAATAAGAAAAAACAAAAATAAATTTGGAATTTGGCCCACCTGACTGTATAAAAAATAAATAAATTAGAGGCTTTCCCTTAAAAAACAAAAAACATAGATAAGGTCCTCTATTATCTGGCACATCTAGCTTGCCTGCAACAAACACATGTTAATTGCTTGATCTTCTCCACAGGAGGCATCCCTTTTGTTTCTGTAAAACAACTTCAAACAACAGTTAGTATCTTGCATTGTAAAAACTGGTCAAACAACCTTCATTCCTTCATTTTGGATAGCTCTGCTTTTAGAAAGCCAATCTGTTCCAGCAAAACATTTCTTTCACATTTCAGTTTAGAATTTTCCGTCTCAAGCTTTTCCTTTTGGTATTTAACTGAATAATATTGCTCAGCGATCCAGACTGATGCAAAATTCAGGAAGCTTTTCCCTTTTGCTTTGGAAAGCTTATTTTCAATAATTGCGTTGGCCACATAATTTTGGGCTTGCAACCATGGATTTGTGGCCCCTTCCATACTTTTAACCATATCTCCAGGATCAGAGACCTTGGAAATCTTTTTTATAACAGACTTCCACTTTTTCACCAAATTTGCTGTGGGAATGCCATCTATTTCTGTGCTAGGAACACCTGCTTTTAACAAATCAAACCACATTTGCTTCCTAGGTATCCTGATACAACCTTTACCCTTCAATTGATCTTTTGCATTTGCCTGATTTATCTTATGTACTGATTTTATGGACACTACCTCCATTTCCAATGCATCCATTTCAGCTAACAAAGAGGTCAATTGGTGTATTTTCCCTGTGTTACCTAATCCACTTATTAGTGATAACAGGGAGGCTCTCATGGCCAGTGGAGCACATTTCAAAAACCGCGAACGCATGCTGGCAGTGAAATCTTCCATATCTGGTCCCTCCCACTTATCAGCTTTAAGTCCAGCTACACATCCCATAATTCTTACTCTTTCAATAGCATCTTTAATAGTAACCCAGGGGGAAGTGGACTCTATGTCACTATATGAAGGGTACACTTGCAATATCGCATGTCTGATCATATCCAGCAACAGAAAGTTACCACAATTTTCCCTCACTTTCCCCATTATCTGCCTAACTTGTGGATGGAGGGTAATCTGTCCCATGCGAACTGCTTCTGCTGCATTTAACATCACAGTATCTGCACCCCCATCCCACAAACGCAACAACCATTCACCAATTCCTTCACCAACAGTTTGCTTAAATTTTTTGGCAAGATCAAACAACTCAGTTTGTGTGTAACTTCTCATTTTCTCATTCACTTCATCCTGTGCCCCCATTCTTACTCCAAAAACATCCTGCTCTCTATGCAGTCTCCTCTTCCTATGCTCAGTAATAATGGGGCGGGCTCTCCTCTGCTCAGTCTCATGCACACTATCAGACATAACTACACATTTTTCCTCATCTACAGAGAATAGGGGAGAATCTACAGAATCCCCACCTAATCCAGTTACAAGCTGATTACAGGGTACAGGCTTTCTACCCTGTTGCTTTACTGCTGGAGCTGAACATTTCTCTTCCAACTCTCCTACTTTAGCTGCATTACATTGCATACATTTGTTACTCCTAATTAACTGTCCTTTAATTATCTGCAATTCTTTTTGCAGCTCCTCTTTTTGTTGTACCTCTTTCTGAAGCGCCTGCAAAATGATCCATCCCGTCTCACTTGCGGCTTTCCGCTCCTTTTTCTTGTACATACTCAGATCTAAGGTCAATGCTTGACTACCTAACTCTGTCCCAAATTCAGGGTGTACGGGGGTAGCGTACTTTATTAATTCTTTGGCTATGGGCTGCCAGAATCCGAAACTAGCCCACCCAGGAATGGAGCCATATTTTGACCTTTCTTCCCCTACTGCTGCTTGCTTCTTATCACTAAACATCTTAATGGCTAAGCTTAACACACAACTATAACTTTTAAGCAACAAATAACAGATTTTGTTGTATTTATTCCAATAATCACACCGATACCCTGCCAACTACGCCAAAATGTTGTATTCGTGGCCTGAATTATGACTATTAATATGCAAATATCAATATTCTAATTAGGATATTAATCACAACATTAATATTTATTTGATTTGCGGTATATCAGTTGATTATGTGGAATGAATACACAGGAAACAGTTGTAATATTTGATGATATACTTTACTATAACATCTGCTGTTAAAGCAATATATCTAAAAAAGGGTTATTACAACAAAGTTACAGATTAATACAGTGTTACAATTATACTTAGCTTGGTTTACAGTGACAATTCAGCACATGCAAGCATATCTCTTTGTCCAAGGGAACCCTGCAAGTCATTTCTTTGATGTTATTCTTGGACAGCAAAAGGCCATTGTTCATCCTTCTCTCTGCATGGTGGGTTCTAACTAAAAACATGGCTCCCAAGGCCTAATAACTCCAACCACTGTCCAATCTGGTTACTTGAATGAGTCACGTGACTCCTTTGTTCCTGGCCACATGGCATAGCTAATGCACAAGTGGTCAGAATTCCCAGCATGCATGTCTGCAATGGCAGCCAATACACATGTGTTCAGCCACTCATGAACACTGCCCCTTGTGGTGCACATTCAGAATGCACATACCATATGCAAATATATTGCTTTAATTGTCTGTGTGAAATGAATCATATACAATACAATAAATCGTATCCAATACAGTACACAAGAGCTGTATATAACATTCACATCACTAAACATATTTTGAAACAAAGTTCAAAATAAGAATTTAAACATTACACAGTAAGGTTGATAATACTGAAGTAATAACCAGCTGCCAGAGATAGTATTGGAACAAGCATTTGAAGAAAGTGCAGATCACCTTGAGGATTGAGCCCTCAATTATTAGTGTCTACTAGATCTTGTGAAACTGAAAATAACAGGGCTGACAGAGAGTCAACATATGAAAAGGTTAGCAGGGGGAGTTTAGATTGGAGAGAAACCAAAAGCCAAGTAGAACTGGGTTGTAAACAAGAAAAAATATGAGTTCAAGGAAGCAGAACAGGACCAGGAAAAAATAAGTCAAGGCAAGCAGTAAGAGTGCAAGTCTTAATGATAAGCAGCTGTCAGAGAACTAAGAGAAGCTACTGCATCTGCCTGGAAATTACATTGACAGTTCAACAGGACCCATTAAATCAGTTGATTAAATAGACAGTCATTTGCAAGAAAAATAAATAAATAAATCAAATGAAACAAAAAAAGTTGGTTCCCAAACGTCTCCCAACCACCAGAAAACCCACAAAACACACAAAGATATAATAAGATGCAATTCACTGGAAACCTCTCTAGCAGCCAAGGTGTAGGATGATTTTTGTGCTTTTATATTTAAGATAAGTTTATTTTCTGTAAGAATGGCTAGGGTGGAGTTACATGAGAAGTGTGGATGTGGTCATAGGTTGAGCTAAGGATGCCTTTGCCTCAAGTTCATTGGCTTTCCTATCATAAGTTCAGTGTCTGAGTTATTTCTCCTCAACCTTATGGATTTACTTACTGGCAAATTCCTTTTGTCACATTCTAGATGGTAGATTTAATGTGGAGTAAAGAATTAGCAGCTTTTTCCTTACTGGATGTCTTGTATGCACAACCCCATCTTTCACTGCAATCCACAGGTCCAGGGAATCAACTTCATCTACACTAAAACCTTGGTTGAAATAGAGGTTCACCCTTTTGATGTTAACATGCTGGACAAAAGTCCTCAAGCTTCTTAGGCCAGCATACAACAAGAAAGTCATTCATGAACTGTAGGTACAGTTCATATTGCAGAAATATAGGTTGGCTGTGGTAAAAATGGAATCCTTCCCCCGCACACCCACAAGTAAATTTGAGTAAGTGGGGGCCATTACTGCTCTTATTCTGTTTCCACATCCCTGTATGTACCATTGGTAACCAAAGACAAATGCATTGTGGGAGAGGACTAACCTCAAACACAACGGTCTCAGCTTAAGATCTCAATATTTCAATAGTGGGTATGTGAGAGATTCAGCTGGGTAAGATCCTTGTGAATTTTAGGTAAAAAAATACCACATCAGCTTACAGAGAAACCTATGGAAAAACCTAGGGAAAAAACCTGGATCCCACATTTCTTTTTTATAATACTCCCTTGCACAACCCTAAATAATAGCAGTTTTACGATCTTCTGTAAACTTCCTGATGGTTTACCCCTAAGATTGTCATATATCATTTAAGTGTTTAAAGGATTCTTCTTGATAATATTCCAGTGACATTACCACAATGTTCCTCCTTTGCCTGCTCATTTTATAATTAAGTCTGAAATTTTTCTTAGTTACTTTATGGCATTATGGCATTCCGTTCCTCTCCTTATTATTTGCTAGGCTTTCCTTTTAAATCAACAAGTACTTTCTTTTTAAATACATCCACCACACGCCCAAGGATATTCTGTGGATTAAATTTAGATCAGTTCCAAAAGGATAACAATTGTATACTTAGGTCCCTATCTTTTGGTACCTTCGGTGTCTCCCAGTCTATGCTATTATCTTCCAAGTCACACATGATTTTGAACAGCAGGAGACTGATAGAGTAAAAGTGATACCTTTACTGGCTAAGTTGCTCTAGGATGCAAGCTTTCAAGACATCTTAGATCTCTTCTTTAGGCTATATAGAATGAAGGCTGAATTAAATATACATGACAGGTTATATACACATGCAAATTGCTTTTAATTTTAAGAAAACTAGAATTCTCATAGATCCCTTGTTAACATCAAAAAGACACCCCTATGGATAAAAACTTGCAAAACCAGTCAGCATTAAATATATCAAGGTGTCTGATGGGAAATTTGAAGACAAAGACATAAAGATTTGGGAATACAAACTGATGACTACTTTTAACACTTTGAACTGTGGCAAGGAATTGATGTCACATTATCTGATACAATAAACATATTGAGCCCTTTGGGTGACAGTGGGTTGTGCAATGCATTGCAAGTGATCTACTGGACACCCACTGATGCTCTGAGAGTTATTCTATACATTCCATAGACTTAGCCATCTTTGGCTGTATCCCTATGCACTCATTTACTGGAGGAGGATAATGAATCTTGTACCACTTAGCTAACTACAAAGGAATGCCTCTTTTGGTACCTAAGGAATGAACTTTATTTTCAGAACAACTACATTTGTTAAATTCAACAATTTAAACTCTTTGGGGGAGATTCACTAAGAGGTGATAAAGAGGTGATGAAGTGGAGATGACTTCTCCTGTTTATCACATCTCCAGTTCCTATGTTATTCCATTGAGCCTATTCACTAAGTTCTTCAAAGTTGAAGAAATCTTAGTGCAGACGCTCCATAGAATAACATAGGAAATGGAGAAGTGATAAACTGGACAAGTCATCTCCACTTTATCACCTCGTTATCACCACTTAGTGAATATCCCCTCTTTTCTTTATTTTGTTCTTCATTGGTCATCTTGGTGCTCTGTCCAATCAGGTTACATATTTGTTCTGAATCTAGTGATGGGACAGCTGAAGTCCAAGTAACGGCTGAGATGAAGCGAGGTGAAGCAAGTAGTGCGGCATAAAAAATATTTCAAATTTACATTATCTGTATAGTATACTGTATTTTTTGCATTAGATGTTGCAAACCTTATTAATAAGTCAGTATTTATTTCATGCCTTAAAAGCCACAATAATCATGCACACTGCCTATAAGAAATTCACGTCAAAATTATCCTAATTCATCTGTAGTCTACCATTAGATAATGGTAAGGCAGTTGATGTAGCATATCTAGATTTTGCAAATACATTTTACACAGTCCCACACAGAAGGCTGGGGTATAAAATAAAGACATTGGAGCTAGGGGATAACATTTGCAATTGGATACAAAACTGGTTGAAGGGTAGGGTACAGTGTTTTGTTATAAATGGACAATTCTCCAATACAGTTAAGGTGGAGAGTGGAGTACTTCAGGGTTCAGTAACAGGTCTGCTGCTTTTTAACATATAATGACCTGGAAATAGATATAGAAAGCAAAATATCAATATCTGCAGATGACACTAAATTATGCAGGGTAATTAATTCAAAACAGGATATTTGCGCTCTACAGAGGGATTTACATAAAACGGCAGATTGGGCAAACAAATGGAATATGAAGTTTAATGTGGGAAAGAGTAAAGTCACGCATTTGGGAGGAAATAATCTCAAGGCTACATATGAACTTAATGAAATCACTTTAGGGGACTCATTTCTAGAGAAAGACCTGGGTATCCTTGTCAACTTCAAACTTGGAAACAGTGACCAGTGTAAAACAGCAGTAGCAAAGGCAAACAAAATCCTGTCTTGCATGAAAAGAGGTATTGAAGCAAGAGTGAATAACATTATTTAGCCATTATACAAATCATTGGTAAGACCTCACCTTGAGTATGCAGTGCAGTTTTGGGCACCAGTTCTGAAAAAGGATATACTAGAACTAGAGAGGGTACAGCGAAGAGCAACAAAATTAATTAAGGGAATGGAGGACTTGACGTATGAGGAACGACCAGACAAACTTGGTTTATTTACTCTAGAGAAAAGATGACTAAGAGGAGATCTTATCACAATGAACAAGTATATGAGAAGTCAATACAAAGATCTCTGTGTTGAGCTATTCATTTCAAGACCAGATCAGGTGACCAGGGGACACCCCTTGAGATTAGAGGAAAGGAGGCTTAGACTTCAGCAGAGGAAGGGTTTTTTACAGTAAGGTCTGTTAAATTGTGGAATTCCCTGCCCAAGGAGGTGGTTATGGCAGATACAATGAATACATTTAAGAGAAGATTAGATGCATTTCTTTGAAAAGGGAACATACAGTGTTAGACTGTATATTAGTAGGCAAGTCAGGAAGGTCTGATAAAGACTAACTTAGACTGTGTATTAGTAGGCAAATCAGGAAGGTCTGATAAAGACTAATTTATTTGGTAGCAGGAAAGCTACATAGTTCTCATGTCACTAGGGTATGAGGCAAAGGTTGAACTTGATGGACTTGTGTCTTTATTCAACCTAATTTACTATGTTACTATGAGATTCAGACACCTAAATAGAAGCCCAAAGCTCTATGAGATTGTAGACCTTAGTAAGTGTGTCTAGGAGGAGGGCAGGGAACTTTCAAATATCTTAATGGATATAGTAAAGTTCAGGGGAAAAATTTCTCAGCAAAAACAAAAAAGACTATTAGAATAAGAGAACATTACCTTATATTGGAGTTTGGAAGACTAACAGATAAGGTATATAAGTATTATTTGACAGAAAGGGTGGTAGATTAATGTCATAGATTCCTAACATAAGTGTTAATGGTTAATTCAGAAAATAAATGTAACCCTTTGAATGCCAGAGGAGTACACAACACAATGCAAAGGGTTAAGAATACATTGGATAGATATAACTCTATATATAACACGTACTGTATAAAGGAATCCTACCTAGTTAGGTATTATTGTGAAACAAATGAAGGGTTGCATTCCAGAAGAGGTGTTATTCTGGAGCAAACCAACTTCACCAATGCGGACAAATGACATAGGCCTCCAACACATTGAGAAGCAATGCATTCAATGGGTTAAAATCTCCACATAGACCAGTGAAAATGTTCTGATTTATTATTTGCCCCCTTTTGTTGTTGGTATGTTCCAGAATAGCACCTCTTCAGCTTCCTAAATATAGTAGCCCTATGTATCACATTATTATAGGTATAGTGTCCCTTTGAACAGTAAGTTGTATGGTTATGGTCCAATACCTTGATGATTTGTGAAGTTAATTAGTCACGCTGTATATGTACAGATAGCATGCAAAAGCCCAGTATACTGCATTTGGCTGTTAAACTCTTCAGGACAATCCATTAATCAAGCTGGAAAGAAATAAATGAAATGGAACACACACGCTCAGAGTCCTATAAAAACGAACAAAACCAAAGCCACATAAATCAGGGGAATAAAAAGTTGATGTATCACATAATATAAAAGAAGCACAATAAACACTCAAAAAAGTAACTGCAATGTCCAAATTAAGCTATGAAAAATAATCTGAAAAAGAACAAGCTGTTACCAAAAAATAGAGCTAGACTTTATCTATGTACTTCTTCCAAAGCAATTGCAATGTGTATCCAATTAAGAGGCTCCTCATATCAGTTCTCAAGGAATGTTATGCACAAATAAAAACAGATGGAATATCAGAAGATGCCATTATGACTAGAGGATCTTTACGAAACCCTGAGGACCCTGGTGAAATTGTGAATGGTAATGCCCATAATATTGTTAATAAAATTAGTATCTGCTTAAGTTTAGTTGAAGCCTTTCTTTTTTCCCTTCCTATCTGTGGCAAAAGCAGTCATGTTTATTTGTGCACACAGAACAGCCACAATCATCCACGATCATCTGACAGCAGGATTAAATTGGTTCCTCACTGTAAAGCCTTGACTGTTGGAAAGCCAAAGTAAGGACATCTGTAATAGGAGGAAGCATGGCATTCCCATGCGTAAAAATATCCTTGATCTAGACAACTCTACCTGTGCTAATGACATTCACCCTCCTCAATGGAGATGCTGAAATCCTTCACTCTGGAGAGTTTCAAGGTTCCAAAAAGGCACTAGGGCTTGACCATAGTTAATGAATTATGAGCCATGTATTTAAAAGGTGAGTGATGCAATTCTGGAGCAAGCCAACTTCACATCAAGGGACAAAATGTTCCAATTGATTGAATTGAACTTTTAACCCCTTGAATGCAAGTGAGATCTTAAACACTTTTCTCCTCAATGTGTTGGAGACCTCTCTAGCATTTGAGGGGTTAAAACAGCCCTATTTAAATTAGCGGGACTCTTCTTTGTCCCCTGTGGTGCAGTTGACTTACCCCAGAATTACGCTGCTCCACTTTTATACATAAGGCCCTGTGGGCCAGATTCTATTGCAGGTGCTAAATGTTAACTCCCATTTTATCAAACATTTTCCCATTGAAGTCTATGGGCAAAACTGGAGATAAAAGCAGTGATAAAATTAGCACCTGTAATGGAATCTAGCCCTGTGTGCTTTATTCAGAAAGCAAAAGAGTATTCATTCTGGAGGCAAATTAACTCCACAATAGAGGAGGCAATAAGAACTCCGTTTTATTTAAATCACACTTTCAACCCATTGTGTGTCAGAAGTCCTCACTGCATTGCAAAGCAATATGGTGGAGATCTCTATCATTTAAGGCGTTAAAAGCTCCATTTAAATTAATGGGTATTTGGGGAATTTTTATTTTTCACCTACGGCATAGTTGGTATGCTCCAGATTTGTTTTTCTTTTTCTTACCTCATAAAGCTCCACCAGTGCACCATGCAGCCCAATTGCACCATTAGTAGTAAGGAGATTAGCACCAAGCTAGCATGAAGAATCAGAGCCTCAACTCTTTTGAGGACAGGAGGAGAGCATAATGCCTTGTGAAACAATGCCTTGCACACCTCTCTAGTCCTCAGAGGGTTAAGCAGTACACCTGGGGGCCTGTAGCCAGTATCTCACAATGGGACTAGGTGAAAGCTGGAACTAGAAGTTTTGGAGTAGTGTTCCAAACAGCGCCCCCTGCCAGCAGTGCTTTGCATTGTGTGGGGAGAGAGAAGAGGGAGAAAGAGGGTTGTGATGAGGGGGAATTTATGTGGGCTGAATGGGCAAGAGCAAACTGCTTAGGGGGCATAGCCAAACGCTGATGTTACCACATGCAGTACTGGAGTGCCTGCAAGCTTAGACAATTACACCATAACATTCAGCTACTGGATACACACTCATACAGAAGGTCATATGTTGTTGTGCATGGTAGGGGTGTTGTAATGACCTGCTGAGCAGATAACCCTTTGAGTGCCAGAGTGGTGTCCAATGCACTGTGATGCAATACACTGTACATGCCTCTAACACTCAAAGCATTAAATACAAGAGATTGTATTGATGGTTGGTCATGGTCGTATACGTCATTGCACCTGCCTGGCAGGTGAGTAAACATCTCTGTACCATCCTGGCAGGGCTGTATACTGCTCTGCACCGGCAAGGCACTGGGCACTCATCTTGAGCACAAAAGAGTTAAATGCAAGGGACTGTACTTCTGGCCTCATGTGGTATTATGCTCACTATTCCATCTTGGCAGGACTGTATTCCTTGGAGCACCAGAGTGGTATCCAATGCATTGCAAAGAAATGCATTGGATACCCCTGTGGCACTCAGGTTGGTATAAGTCTGGCAAGTCTGGCAGGTAGATAATACATTTCCAGATCTGTTGAAAAATATCACCACCTTCAACATGAGGATTACCATTTTCAAAACCAAATACTGGTGCTGATGTTCCAAGTAGGAAATAATTGAGGAGCTTGTATACAACAGTATAGTCCCACTTCTCTTCTAGCTAAACACGCACACCGCGAGACTGATGTACTGAGAATACTAGGGGACTAATCCCACTATAAAGGCACAGTGCAGGAAATGTCTCTATGCCTTGTCTAATACATTGTGTTATACAAGTCATAGAATAAAGGAATGTCCAAAAATGCCCATAGGCTGCTCCATACCCTGCACTTTCCACAAGCACTGGTAAGGGGAGGGGTATTGTGGCATATGTAGCCTAGTAAATTGGTGGTAGGCAGTAGGGGTGGGTGAAATATGTAATTTCTAAGGTGGGGATTCTTGTGAAAACTGCATTTTTTTCCACTTTATTTTTCACTGCAAAATATGTTAACAAGAAAAACACAACTGTCACCCCAGCCTTGCCCCACATTGCATCCCAAGCCTTACCCACAGTACCCATAGAATAACACTGTTTCCCCATCCTTACCCCACAGTAACCATAGAGCAATACCCATTTCCCCCAGCCTCATAACACCCCCCCAGAGTTGCCCCACAATACCCATGGAACTACACAATGTCCCCCCTAGGCTTGTCACACATTAACCATAGAACTACACATTTTCTCCCAAACCTTGCACCACAATAACTATAGAATCACACATTGTCTTTAAAGCCTTGTCCCACCTATAGGACCACAGATACTTTACTGACCCCCTCTCCTGACACGGTATCCTGACAACTGCGCTTATTACTCTCCAAAGCATGTCCTGTGGCATTGGCACATCAAAATCTAACCCTCCACTGGCATAGTTACCACAGAAAATGTAAAGGGGTTAGTGAAAATGTGAAAAATGTAACCATTTTCAATTAGTGGGAAATTTTTGTTGGAAAAACAGCAGTTTGCTGGTTTTCCATTAAAATCCCCATAGGAAAAAGATACTTTTCACCCATCTGTAGTAGGCAGGTGTAGGGTCTAAAACTGATTCCTGTACCTGATGGAATAGTTTCCATACAGTCTTAGGCACTAAAGCTTATTAGCCATTTGTGCAATACATTGCATAAATCTCTGGCAATCAAAGGATTAAGAGTGGATGGGTTGAAATGTATTTTTTGGTGGTGGGGAAGCAGACTGAAGGTTTGTCAAGTATCCTTTTACCGGCCCTGGAGGTAACTCTTTGTAATTGATATCTGTATGGCTAGCAGGTATTTCTCATCTGTAGTTATTGTAGGTGGTATAACTCTTTCACTGAGGCTTGTGTGGTAGACCTTGGTAATGCTGATTTCTCCAGGGACCCTGAGCTGCCAGGAGCAGTCTTCCTTCGAGTTAAGATTGTCATTTCCGCACTGCGTTATCTGTTTATCTCTGTGCTACACACTATCCTTCATATCATAGACGCATTTATGACTTTGAAGAATTACTCCTTCAGACTAAATTGGGTTAGGGCACAAGAGAATTGGGCCACATCAAAACCTTGTAATGAGGCAGAAAGAAGGCTGCTTTGCTTTGGAGGTTTCCCTAGAAAACACAGGCCAAAGAAATATCTTACAATTACCAGCATTTTTCTGTAAACCTCTTGAATAAATCACTTCAAATCTCATAGCATAACCCTTTGCTATCCAGGGGAATCTGTGATATTAGCAGGTATTTGCGGGTAGAAAAATATAACAAAACTAGTGTAAAAGCCCATGTACATGGGCCAGCATTCTGTGCATTTGGGCAGCCTCTACTGCGCATGACTGCATCGGCAGTCTCTGCAGCGCATGATCGTATCGGACAAACATACACTTGGCCTTTTATATTATTGGATAATAAACATGTAGGCCCTAATTATCCAACTAAAGTGGTGTAATTCTGGAACAAACCTACTGCACCATGTGCGTGTGGGGATCCCCACTGATGTAAATAAGGTTTTTAACTCCATTAATACTAGGGAGATCTCCCATACATTGCTTCACATTCAGGGTGTAGTTAAAAGCCCCTTTTCATCTAATGGGAATTTCTATATTTTTTATTTCATTCCTATGAAGCAGTTGGTTTTATATAGAATTTAATTTGATGCATGAAGCCCTGGGTTCAATAAGCTAAACATGAGTAATTCTAGAGCAAACAAACCGCATCATATGGGAGAAAAGAAACTTCAAATTAAATAAATTGGGCCTTTAAACTCTTGAATTGTGAAGAAATGCCTTTCAGACCCCTCTTGAATTCAAGGGTTTAAAAGTATCTTTTAGATCAATGGGAATTTTGGGATTAATTTTATTTGTTCTGTATGGACCAGTTGTTTTTTTTTTAATTAAATATTATAGTAACAGCTGAATCACTTCCTGTCACTTTACACTTTCATGAAGTAATAAATCTGATACCCACTTCCTGACAGTCTGAACGGTTATAACTTCTGCATAAAACGATGTGTGCCCTTGTTTTACTCAATAAGAAAAGCCTGATAGAATATATGTTTTCATAACAAATGTTTACTGAGATTTTCTACATATGTAGCGTTATTATGACATGTAGTCTGAGTTGTTATACTTTTTTAGACTCTCTAAACTATGTGCTTAATATTAGTTGAAATACCTGAAGATTCTCATTATTTAAAGAATACTCATTGCTAGCTATGCAGCTGATGAGTATTCCCAGTGTTATGCCACAGAACTTGAACAACTCAATATTGCATGTAAATGTCATAGAGAAAAATTTAGTAGCCAAAAGGTTAAACCTTTGCATACCAGAGCGGAGCCCAATGCATTTTTTCTCAAAGCACTGGAAACTTATCGGTCAAGCAGAGAGTTAAGATATATCCATTGGATGTTTAATGCCTCAATCACTTTTAATTAATGCTACGTCAGCGGCTAAGGGTAGCATGAAATATAGCAACGCCATTTCCTTCTAATCCCATCAGTTATAGACCATTTTCTCCAAAAGACAGTTTAAGACTGGAGTTCTGTACATGATGTGACCAGTAGATGGCAGGAGAGGTTTACACAGCCCCACAGAGTGAAGCAGTACAGAATGAAGGGCTGTATCCAAGAAGCTAAGGAAGGACAATTCAGGAGCTAACCAGCTGCACCATAGGAGACAAATATAATTCCCTAAATATGCAATAATTTAAAAAAAGACTTGTTAACTATTGAATGATAGAGAGGTCTCTAATCTTTTTGAAGCAATTGGATGGAGACCTCTCTAGTATTCAGGTGGTTGATTTAAATGGGTCATCAAATCATGATTGTTCTTTTTCCCCTATGGTACACTTAGTTGGCGCTATAATTGTTCTTCTTATCCTCCTGAATAGGCCCAAGCAGAGAGGCTTCCTTTGTGAATGATGCTTGAAACAGTGGAAACACTGTACAGTAAATAACTTTGTAATAACTGCTAGTTTATTTCTAAAGCCTATTTCTTAAGCCTTTGAAACTGTAGATGTTTCTAACATATTGTGAAGCAATGCATTGGATACATTACTAGCTTCCTATTTGTTAAATTGCTTATCCCCAGCCTGGATTCTATGGACATTTCCAACACAATGGGGAAATGTATGAATCAGCTGGCACAGCACATTTTCTCCACTTGAACATAGGTGCAATAATCATTCTCATGCACCTTGTGGTATGCACTAGAGCGAGGGTGGGCAATGGAAGGCCCTATATCTGCTGTTAGACTACACCTACCATAATTCTTGGCTGGAAGGGGATGATGGGGATTGTAGTCCGGCAGCAGCTCTAGGGACACACATTGCCCATTCTTGTACTAGAATGTATGAATGTTTTAGTGCTTACTGGCTTACACTCTCCACCATTATTAAGATCTCAGAATCAACCAGCCTAAAAGTCTTCCCTATACCATGTACAGAGAAATGCACTAATTTTACACCAGTTTCCTATGTGCCTTGTTAGTACATAGTGACACACAAGGCACAGGGGAAAGGGACAGCTTGACATGCCTATACCCTTCCTCACTGCCTTACTCTTGGCACAAGTGGCAATAATGGGAGCATTTCTGAAGTTGTACATATGCATTATGTAGGCAGTGGCACAACACATTATGTGAAGTGGAATGATATTCATGCATGCCCCTAATGTAAGTCATTTACTGGAGACCTATCTATGATACAAAGAATTAAAACAAAATATGCTGTTATATGAAAGCACATATAGTAACACCACAGTCACCCATTTTAATGTTTACATGTTTCCAAACATTCATGAAAGTTAATGTAATGTATGTGATTAATTAGACTGTAAGCTCTTTGGAGCAGGCCCCATTCATAATGTATTATGATTTACTTTGTTGCACCATAAAATCTTTTTTTTTTATTATTTAGAAGATATTTTACAAGGAAGAATACATTGAGATTTCTCTCATTTGAAATATATCCTGTATCTCATTTTCAAGTATAAGTGGCACTGAAAGGGAGGCCTGATGTCAATCTCTCTCCTTTATCCTGTGTCATGAGTCTCAGCCATTTCTCATGCAGTGATAGGGATCACTGATGCATTGTTCCTTGACTGCAAGATTGAAAGTTATTCGGAATATTTTCCCCATAAAAATCAATTTTGAAAGCTTTCTTCATAGAGATCAATGCCATGTTCAAGTGACAGCTGTATGATCCACTGTTAAGAAGGTAGAAATGGGGATCCATAATACCTGAAGATGCTGATGAGGTATGGTGTGCTGAAAATAGAGAGACTGAGACCAGGAAACCCCTTCTTTCACTCGTATTTAATATTAAATGTGGCGAGAGAGATATTCTCACACTTTGTCTGTGAAATCTATTACTGCTGTAATGTTTCTGGGCAGAGAGCGATTACCCTCTGTCTTTCTCATCTAGAATTAAAGTGATATTGCACCAGAACCATCTTTTTAGTAACTACTGTAGGCGAGTCAGTGGTAGGGAGGGAGTATAGTGAAGGTGAGTTACAGTGGGATCTAAGATACATTGTTTCAGCAAGGCACATTCACTCAATAAAACATGCATAAATACATCTAAATAACTAGAAAACTATTTATTTATTTATCCTATAACATAAAGTCCTAGAATGCGTCGCTCACTGTGTGCATAACGGCACATGTGCAGTGGGGACTAGCAGAATGGGCTGATCCAGAGCGGAGATCTCCGGAAGGCTGACAGCCTGCCTCTGCTCCTGGCTCTGGGGCAGCAGCGGAGGTGGATGGGTGACCAACTGTCACCCAGTGCCTCCACTGTTGCTCCGGAGCTGGGAGCACAGACAGGCTGTGAGCCATCTGGAGCTTCCCGCTCTGGATCAGCCTGTGTATACGGGCTTTGTAACTAGTATATAAATAAAAATGGATGATACACCATCAAGGTTTTGTGGCAACTGCGTCACATTAAAAGATCTAATGGGAATTTGTGGAATTTTCAACCCTACCATGCAGTTGGTTGCACCAGAATTGCACTTCTTTATCTTGATGACTAAGGCTCTTAGCGTTTGTGTAGCAACTCATGATTTAAAATATCGTTTGCCAGATGTGGTGTAATTTATATCTATCCCTGTTATGCCTATCCAACCTCCAAATGAGCACACCATGGAGGATCAGTACTGGGAAACGATCAGTGGGCTTTAGGGTGGAATGCAAGAAAGTGGAGAATTTGCTATTTTTTGAAAGCCATAACTTTATGTGCCATTTGCAATTGCTCATGTATTGATGCAGGAAACATACTAATTCCTTGATACTGAATAGTACATGCTCCTAAATTAATGGCAAAGATAGCTCATGTGCCTAAATTAATGGCAAAGTTAGCCATACATATGAAAATGTGTGTTAACTGCTTTGCTGAATTAGGCATAATTGCTAACCCTCACACGAAACACTAAAAAAGAGCAAACTTTACCTAATTCAGAAAAAACATACACAATTCAATAAACATTTTGCCATCAAAAGTACACTGTAAATAGCGATTGCTCACTTTTCTCACAAGTTCCTACCACCATATGCCCAAGGCAAGTTGTGAGGCTCTATCTTTTATCTTTTTGATGTGTCCTTTAATTTAAGGGATCTTATACAAAGCATGCATCTGTATGTCACTTTGTACTGTTTCTTTTACACTAGTTTCTCTCAATGCTGTAGGAGTGATGAAGAGTAAAAAGGGATTGTTTAGATCAAAACATAAGAGTAAGATAGATGTATTTCATTCTCTGTTCCCTTCAATGAATGCATAGCTCATTTTGTCTTTTTATTAAACTCGTTATTGCAATGTGGTAATACTCTCATAATAAAAGCGTCACCATCCCTTCTATGGAAAATACCAAACTCTTATAACTTTTGAACTGAGTAAAAAAATTGTAGTTAAACCATGTAAACATACACATTTTGCTGTTATGTTTTATTCTCACAGGTAGAGCAAAATATACTGAAGGCGTTGTCCCTAAATGTCACACTTTGATACATATAATGGGGGCTTTTCCAGTTTTGTGTAAAGTGGTAAAAGTTGCCCCCAGTTGGAGATTTTGTTGTGAAAATTACAATTTTACCATTTTACAGATAAGAAAGTTAAAAATTCAAGAACATGCTCACAGCATTCTTAGACCGGTTAAACTCTGACCCATTTAATTGTTATTTCTACAATCAAAACAATACATTTACTCAATAACGATTACCTTTTAATTGCATACGATGGTGGTAAATTTGGTAAGAAAACTTAATTTAAAAGCCAAACATGTTTTTTAAAGTCAGCATTATATTTTTAACCAACACAAAATAGAATCTTTAGAGTAAAGTTTCTTCAACATCTTGCACATAGTTAATTACCTCAATATCATTATAATGAGGTGTTTTTTGCTAATTCACACAAGTGGTAGGGGGCAGAGTTGTCTAAGAAACATTAAACCTGAATTTCCCATCTTTTGTTAATTTGAATGAATGCATTGGCTTTAACAAATATTTTTTGCTTTATACACGTTAACCCAATGAGAATCAATGGAAGTATATATATATATATTTTTTTTTTGTTTTGTTTTGTTTTTTTTTTTGTTTTTTTCATTTGTGTTTTGCTTCAGCTCTCATAACTGTTTTTATCATGGCAACTGTTTCTTTTGATATTCTGGATGGTTTTTCTTGTTTTACAGCAGGTAAAGGGCATGGACAGTGTCTACTATAGTCTCAATAACTTTTTCAGTGTAGGTTGAAATGTCTGTGTCTGGAAGGTCTTGCAGCACTTTGAAGCAATTATACAGTGCTATTTCAAAATTCTTATACTTTTCAATCAATGGCTAGAGTCGACCTTTACGTTTGTTGACTTGATCATTTTCTTTTTTCTTTCTTTCTTTCTTTCTTTCTTTCTTTCTTTCTTTCTTTCTTTCTTTCTTTCTTTCTTTCTGTCTTTCTATTTTGATTTTTGCTCTCACTAGACGATGGTCACTTCCAATGTTAAAATTATTTAAGACTGAGCAGTCAGTGAATGTCGTTTTATTATTCGCAAATATGAAGTCGTTTTCTTTTGTATTACCATTAGGGCTTTTCTGTGTCCATTTCCTTTGGGCCTTTATTCCTTTAGAATGAATCATGATGTACACATCTTGTTCTCCTGCAAATTCGATCAATTGGTTGCCTCTGTTGTCTCTTTTTCCAGTTCCATGTCATCCAATTGATTTTCCACCAGTTTGGATCTTACCAATTCTGCATTGAAATATCCCATTATAAATTTGTAGTGGTAATTGTTCTGTTTGTAGAGATATAACATGGAAAAATGCAGAAGTCATCCTACTGCACAAGAAAGGCTATAAGGTGGATTTAAAATACTACAGACCAATAGGCCTACTGCTAGTGGTCTGCAAGGTTTTCATAAAGGTACTATTAAGAAGAATGGACACAATATTTAAAGGGATAGCAATGTTTCACAAAAACAGCAGCTCCAATTAATCTTCCTAGTATTTGGGCTATGGAGAGTGTTATTAAAATATTGTCAGAGTTGTAGTTAAAGAGTAATTGAATGATAAAATATTCCCCTCCCGCCCCTTTTACCTAGTGTAAGCCACCTCCCCTCAAATGTGAAATATGGTCCCTGGACAAGACAGCTCACAGAAAGGGACAATCTTCTTACTGTAAGCATAAGGAAAACCCTGCCCCCCTTGACAGGTTTTTCAGGTTTTTTCTTATGCTCACCAAAAATTGTCCTTCTCTGTGATTCATCTGGACAGTCTTGCTGCTCTGAAGTGAGTAGCATTACATCAGTAAAAGGGAGAAAAAAAAGCATCCAGTAAGGAGACCCAATCTCTCCCAAACTATTTCCTGCTTGTTTAGAAGAAATTGTCCGCAAACTAAATTGGGACAGAAAAAGAACTTAAGATCAATGGAGACTACCTACATAAATAAAATTTTGCAGACCATATCATATCATACTCTTTGCCAGTAGTCCTGAAGAACTGCAAGAATTCATTGAAAAGCTACAACAGGAAAGCAAATATTTTGGTCTGAAGATGAATATCAAGAAAATGCAAGTCATGTTTAACAAATTTACCATACCAAGGATAATCACAGTACATGGACAAGAACTAGAAGTGGACAAGTATGTGTACCTTGTAAAAAGATGGAAACACCATGATGGAAATTGAGCATCGAATAAAATTGGGATGGCAAGCATTTGGAAAACGTAGTAGTACTGTCTTTAAGACAAATTTACCACTCTGCCTAAACAAAAGGTTTTTGACCAGTGTGTTCTCCCAGTGCTTATGTATGGTTGTGAAACATGGGCACTGAATGCCAAAGCCATACAGAAAAAAAAGGATATACAGAGAAGTATGGCGTGGGAGAATTCTGAACTTAACAATAAGAGACCAAATAATGTGTGCATGGATTTGTCAGCAAACAAAGGTCTATGACATCACTGAAAGAGTTAAGCATCTGAAATGGAAAGTCAGGCTACATAGCAAGTAGACCTGACGCAGAAGGATCAAACAAGTTTTGGAATGGATTCCACTTGATACTAAATGCCCAAGAATAAGACCAAAGACAAGATGGGTAGGTATATTTACCAAATTTGTCAATACACAGTGGTAACAAAAGGCATAGGACCGATGTTGTTGGAGGCTTGCTGAGGAGGTAGTCATTCTGCAGTGAATCGAGAAATGGCTGAAAATGAAGATGATATACTCTATCTATCTATCTATCTATCTATCTATCTATCTATCTATCAATATATCTGCAGCAGTATATATATATATATATATATATATATATATATATATATATATATATATATATATATATTTTATAACCTTAGTATCTGTGCCATAGCATGCAAAGCTATATGTACAGCCTCATTTACTTAAATTTGGGGTACTATTAGCAGTCCCAGTTTTTATGCAGATGGGCCTGTTAGTCCCAGTCTCCTGCAACGAGGAGAACCATTTGAGAAAGGGCACTTCTCTTCTTACTACTGAGAGTCCAAGTGCATTGCTAAATAGCAAGATCATGTATGCTGACCTAAATTTGATGCATTTTATAGAAGGAAGGGTTCACATTTAATTGAACTGGAGCATTTTCCTGAGCTTATACAGGAAAAGCAAATTGTTTGCTAATCAAAAACACCACAACGTTGTCACGGTTTAGTAAGAACACTCAGGCAGTTAGGTAAGGTTAAGATCAGCTTTATTGAGAATAATAATTCAGCAAGTAAAAATCACCCTACTCAGGTCCAGATAAGGACAGTACAGTGGTACTTCCCAAATCTGACACAGATCTGGATGAACAGAAATGACAGGCAAGCAAAATATACAGTAAGAACTAAGTAGGCTTGATCCGTCAACTGGTAAATGGAACAGAGAAACCACAGCAGTACCAAACCATGGAAAAGCCCTTCTATACTGGTGGAAGGTAACTGCAGGGCAATTCCCTAGAAGAAAAGGGGTAGCATAGACAACACAGAACGGTCACTGTAAAGTGACAGAGTCCCTAGAACACTAGGGATAGAGGAGGCAACACAGATAGGACACTGACAAGTGACCAAGGCCCTAGAATGCTAGGGATAGCAGAGGCAGCACAGATAGGATACTGGCAAGTGACCAATTCCGTAGAACGCTAGGGATAGCGGAGGCAACACAGGTAGGACACTGGCAAGTGACCGGAGCTACTCACAACACAGTCTCCCAGTTGACCTAGGGAGAGACAGGCCAAGCAGGCGCTGTAGCGGAAGTCACTGCGTATTGAGAGCAAGAGTAACGGAGCACCGGGTACGCACCCAGACTGTCAGAAGCCAGAATGCCAGATCTGTACACACGGATGTATAGCCAGTCCTAGTCAGCAACGGAATCGGATACTCAGCCAAAGCCAGGTTGGTACACACACAGAGGTAGTCAGCCAGTTCTAGTCAGCAACGAAATGGGTTCTCAGCCAAAACCAAATCGGTACACACAGAGGTAGTCAGCCAGTCCTAATCAGCAACGGAGCGGGTCCTCAGCCATAGCCAGATCGGTACACTTGGAGGTAGTCAGCCAGTCCTAATCAGCAACGGAATCAATAACGCAGGAGTGACAGGAGCATAGTCGGGCGAGCCGGATCATACATTGAGCAGGCACAAGCAGCAACTCAAATGCTAGATACATATACACCACAAAAGGACTCTGAAAAGATGACAGGAGTGAGCTTAAAAAGGCTAGCCCTGGGCGGAGCCAGAGCCCAATGACCACTAAGAACCGTGCAAAGAGAAACCCGGAAGTAACAATGTCGCCCTGATGCTAGGATCACGGGCACCATGATAAACATACAGTAATGTGCAAAAGTTTTAGGCAGGTATGAAACAATGCTGTAAAGTATGAATGCTTTCAAAAATAGACATGTTAATAGTTTATGTTTGCCAGCTAACAAAATGCATAGTGAGTGAACAGAAGAAGAATAAAAATCAAATCAATATTTGGAGTGACCACCCTTTGCCTTCAAAACAGCATCAATTCTTCTAGGTACACAGTTTGTTATGAAACTTGGCAGGTAGGTGGTTCCAAACATCTTGGAGAACTAACCACAGTTCTTCTGTGGATTTAGGCAGCCTCAATTGCTTCTCTCTCTCTTCATGTAATCCCTAGCAGACTCGGTAATGTTGAGATCAGGGCTCTGTGGGGGTTATACCATAATTTGCAGACTCCTTGTTCTTCTTTATGCTGAAGATAATTCTTAATGACTTTGGCTGTATGTTTTGGTTCATGCTGCAGAATACATTTTGGGTCAATCAGATGCCTCTCAGATTGTATTGCATGATGGATAAGTATCTGCCTGTACTTCTCAGCACTGAGGATATCATTAATTCTGACCAAACTAGCAAGGAACCTCAACCATGCTTCACTGTTGCCTGCAGACACTCATTCTTGTACTGCTCTGAAGCCCTTCGGCTCACAAACTGTCTTCTGCTACAGACAAATATCTCAAAGTTTGACTCCTCAGTCCAGAGCACCTGCTGCCATTTTTCTAGCACCCCAGTTCCTGTGCTTTCATGCATAGTTGAGTTGCTTTGCCTTGTTTCCATGTCAGAGATATGGCTTTTTGGCAGCAAGTCTTCCATGAAAACCGCTTCTCACCAGACTTCTCTGGACAGTAGATGGGCCCCACTGTTATCTGCCCATTCGGAGCTGATTCCACTGCTGGACATCTTCCAATTGCGAAGGGAAGTAAGCATGGTGTGTCTTTGATCTGCTGACCACTGCTTCTACTGTCCTCAATATTGCACGTTTCTTTGTGTTTCTTCAAAAGAGCTTGGACAGCACATCTGGAAACCCCTGTGTGCCTTGAAATTTCTGCCTGGGAGAGACCTTGCCATGGTGTATGACTTTTGACATTAAACTGTCTTCAGCAACCTCACCTTGTTAGCTGAGTTTGGTTGTTCCTCACCCAGTTGTATTCCTTTTTTTTTAATCTTACACCTGATTATATGACTACAAAATCCCTGACTTTGTGCAAGTGCACCTAGAAGAATTGATGCTGTTTTGAAGGCAAATGGTGGTCATGACAAATATTGATTTAGATTTTTCTTTTGTTCAATCACTATGCATTTTGTTCATTGATGTCTATTTTTGAAAGCATTCTTACTTTACAGCATTTTTTCACACCTGCCTAAAACTTTTGCACATCACTGTATATCAGAAATAAGAACAAAAATATATTTAAAATATGGTGACTGTAGTTTGTGACTGTAGTTTGTAATTCTGTCGAAATCAATAAACAATTTGTGAGTATATAAACTTCATACATGTTTGTTGAGTGGGTAGTATATAATGTAGGAGCGATTTAATTTCTATATATTCTAGTAGTATTAATAAAAAATGTAGATGATTACAATAATAGTTGCTGTGTTTCCCAGGGGTAAATTTAAAGGCAGACGTTAACATAGCCGGTAGGGCCAAAGTGAATACCAGCTGAAAAACTAACATGTCTAAAGCAGTATACAGAGGCCTTACCAGCTAAAATCACAAAGGACGATAAGTCACAGAAATGGTCTTGTGGCTAAACGTCCGTTTTGTGAGTTACATTCCCAAAACGCCGCTAAAAGCAGCAATATCGGGAAGTTAACATTAAAAAACAATTAACTATCAGTGCCTGACATACTGCCAAGCAACAATCGTTAACTGATCTATGTTACACTTACCTGCCATCCACTGTCCTTCTGTCTTCTCTTCTTTCTTCTATCTTCTGAGTTCTCTTCAGTCTTCTTTCTTCTCTTTCTTCTGTCTGTAAAAGAAAATAAAAGATTAAATACCAAGCATGAACGAAGACATTGTTTAACCCGTTGAGTGGCAGAGGGGGAGGCAACGCATTGCAAAGCAATGCATTGCATACCTCTCAGGCACTCAAAGGGTTAAATAGTATTGTGCCATGAATATTCCCACATTAAATGCCTCTATTTAATGCCCAAAAGTATAATCGTGCCAAGAAGAAATAGTATCCATATACACAAAAATGAATGTCATGCATTAATGCTAAGTAAATGCACTTAGCTAAATTCTTCATGTCTCCGCCGCTTGGAGCGGCTGCAGAGACACAGATGTCCCACACGGATCACTCTTCAATCCTGTACGGGCCGATGCCTGTAACACACTGAGAGCATTGGAAGTGAGCCTGCCTTTATATATGGGCAGGCTCACTTCCACTTCCCTCACAGCCATTGGCTGGGATGTTCTTACTCACATTTGAGCAGATGTTCTTTAATCTTTAATAACAGGGTACCACTTGTGGTCACATACAATCCCCAATTGGAAGCCCTGAGAAGGATTGCAAAAGTCTTACAACCAACCCTCCATAAAGATGATAGATTAAAAGTCATTTTTCCAGATCCACCACTTATATCATACAGACAGCCCCCAAATTTAAAGAAAATTATTGTCAAGAGTCATTTGCCACAAATTACAAAGAAAGGAACATTCTTCTGTGGAGTAAAAAGATGGGAGACCTGTCCACACATTCAATACACATCAAAAAAAAAAACCAAATACACAGCAAAACTATGAAATTAATGGTTCATTCACTTGCTTTTCATCAAATGTAGTATATCTCATAACTTACACAATGCCCATACACAATGCCCCACAGGAGGTTACTACATTGGGGAAACAGGACAGACATTCAGGAAAAGAATGAACCTTCATCACCACACAATAAACAGAAGAAAGGTTGACACACCAGTTGGTCAGTATTTTTGTGGTCCAAATCATAGTCTACAAAATATGAAAGTCACCATACTCAAAGGAAACTTTGGAACACAAAGGGAAAGAAAAATCTGGGAATTTAAATTAATGGATCTATTTGACACATTAAAAGCAGGACTAAACCTTGGGATGGGCTTCATGTTTCAGATAGATCTGTTCAGGTCACAGACTAACAGGCTCTTCACACCTCTGTGTTAATGAATATTTCCTTGTTCACAGGACTTTGATCTAACCCTGTGCATATCAATTCATATATTTGCAGACTGTAAGTTTACTAAGTTAATTGACCCCCACTGTGCACTCTTATATTTTGTTTCAAATGTATGTCTTATATATATAAATGCAGTGTTATTCTAGCTTTGTTTGTTAACCAATGCCTGAAGAAGGGACCTTAGTGTCCTGAAAGCTTGCACTTTCTATGTCCTCAGTTAGCCATTAAACGGTATCATCTTTATACGACTCTTGTGAGTTTTTTTTGCTACACTGAATCATATCTGCCTCATAGAAAAACACACCTTAATTTCCTTATGGCGCCTATTATAAAAGCCACAAATTTTCCTCTCTTCAGTGTGGGTTTTGTTAGTTGTGAGAGGAGTAGAGCTGTTTCAGGAGAAGAGAGAGAGCTCATAAAATAATTAGCCTTTTTTGTAGTGTGGGAAGGATGTGACTTAGGGTTAGGTTAGTGAGGATCAGTCAAGTGAGGTTTAGTGTTAGGGCAGTGAGGGCAATTCGTATTGTGAGCTGGTGTTATGGCAATGAGGGACATTCAATTCCGTTACTGTTAGGGTATGAGGGTAATTAAAATGTTATTAGTTTTAGGATAGTAAAGGTCAGTGTAGTGTGTGTAATGGCTTTTTTCATATTTTTTTTATATAATGCTTTTCATCTTTAATAATAATAATAATAATAATAATAATAATAATAATAATAATAATATCAATAATAATATATATTTTTTCATAATAACATACGTCCTCATGTCTACAAGAAAGACTTGAAGGGGACTGGCCAGAACTGGAGAATCATCCTCATCGGGAGCGTAGGCCACACCTAAATCAGGGTGCTCTTCCTATTGCCAAAATGGAAGGAGATGCACCAGTTGTTAGCAGTACCAATGCTACTGTCACCACCAGAAGCAGCACTGCAGTAGAGACACCAGGTGCACCACTATTCTCACCAAGCAACCTAGTAGATATTGATGATTCCTCTGATTCTTTCAGCACAATCCAAAGCTTTCTTCACCATACGAGCACTGAGTAACACAAAGAGGGAATAGGATGGGGAAGACAGAGTAGAATTGGTGGCAGGTTTAGTAGGTGACAGGTCCTTTTGTGAGTGGGTAGCAGGAGGGTATAGTGGAGGATCTTGTTAGTGGGCAGGAAGAAGAAGTGCTGTGATTGAATAAGAAGAGGGGCAAGATCTTGTGAGTGGTCAGAAGGAAGAGGGCCAGGTTCCTTTGAGTGGGCAGGATGAGGGGTAGGTACCTGTGAGTGGACCTAAAATGTGGTGATCTGATCTGGGACAGCAGCTGTAGCAGTTGAGGAGGAGAATCAAATAGACAGAGCCCAATGTTCATCATGTGCTTGGGTAAGGCTCAGGTTCAGCAACACTTGTTTCAGATGCAACAACATCATCATCTCCTCTTCCTACTGCTCTGAAGTCCTGGATGTGGGAATATCGCTCTCTGAGGCCTGGAATAGTTCAGGAAACTGCAAATGTTTTCTGAACCCTGTGTGCACTCGTAGTAAAGAGTGGAAAGGAGGGATCCTGCCTTGGCACATATGAATTAATTAAGTATATGCAACATAGGCATTCTGACATGTATGGCAAAAAAAAAAAGTTCCACTCCCATGCCACAGCTGCTGGTACTGATCCTGCTGGTACTTCTACTACCCTTCTTCACAAATTTCAACAGAAGGCAACCTCCACTAAGAAGACCAAATTGGCTGCAGATACCCCTCAGTCAGCAGCAACCCCTTATTAGCCTTTGCAACCACCACCACCACCAGTGGCTGCCCTCCCAAATTCCACACCCACTCAAAATGTTCCCACTCAATCCCAAATCCTTCCATTATTACTACTACCCATGTCAGACAGCAATGCTGTGCAGGCAAGAATATGTTAATTTGTGTCAAAACATTGCACCCTATGTGGTGCATTGAATTCACATGGCAATGTGGAGACAAATAGGATGCAGGGTTTAAGAGAACACCTAAGAGGCATGCATCCTGCAGAACATGAGTGACTATTAGAGGCGAAGGTGATTTTTTTTTATTATTATTATTTTTTTTTTTTTAAATATATTTTTTTATCAGATCTCTCCATACACATCTTAAATACAAAAAAAAGGGGAATACTTGTAAAATCGTTCAAATACACAAAAGTATGGAGACATTTATAGCAATGAAAAGAACACATGCATATTAGTAGGGTGTACAGAGTCGACCTCAGTTTTTTATGTTTATTTCAACCTTCAATAACTCAAACTTCTAAAATCTAACTTAACTTAACTTCTACTATACCCCCAACCCCAATTTCTCTCTCCTCCGAGCCCGCAGCACCCCCCCTCGACCGCTAGCCAATGATTTCACAGAATCCCTGTATGTACAGGATTCATACACAGTGTCATGCATCAAGTATACGTCACAACCACCCACACAGCAAGCGGGTATGATCTCAGTCAACCATCTCCAATAAGTTGCACGTTATCAGGTGCCACAGTAGTATCCGCCCTAATTGTCCACCAGGTCTGCCACCTTCCCCAGATCTTGTCGAACTTAGTCAGAGTACCCCGGTGCAAGTAAACCAATTTATAATGTGGGATGAACTGTAAGACCAGGTTTATCCACACTCTACAGTTGGGAACTCTGTTTGACATCCAGTTCAAGGCCACCACCTTTCTCGCCATCACCAAGAGCTCACTCAATAGAGATCTGTCAGTTACATCCTCAATCTCATCTGGGAAAACAGACAATAAACAAAGCTTTGGAGTCACAGGAACAGGTCTTCCCAAAACCAGTGCCACAATACGCATTATTTCTGTCCAAAACCTTCTGACTCCAGGACATTCCCAGATCATATGCAAATATGTGCCTTGAACATTATCACACCGAAGACAACAATCAGTGCCAGATTTCCCCATTTTAAACAGTCTGACTGGTGTGTAATAAATTCTGTGTAAAATATTCAACTGAATCATTTGATGTCTAGTCTTTTTTATTATTATTTTACTAGTTGAACAGCCCGTTACACGGGCCACAGTGTCACAGCCACCCGTTCGCGGGGCAGTCACACGCAGTAGAGACTGGCCGTGCCACGGCTGATACAGAGCTGGACACTCCTTCAGAGAGCCCAGCTCTGTATCAGCTGCGGCACGGGCAGTCTCTACTGCACATGTCTGCAGCACGCGCAGCAGTATCTACTGCGCATGTTGCGGCGTTACACACGATTTAGCGAATTATTATATAGGATAATTTGTGTGAACGCTGTTGCTGTTGAGCTGAGTCATATTTTTTATGTTTACTTTATACATTTATTTTGCTTTAAGTTTCCCACCTCCAAATATTTCCTCTTGGCTAACCATTGTGTAGACTATTATATAAATGAAATATATTTCTAGTCCTAATTTTAATTGGGCAATTTTTATTGTTACTGTGAGTCAAGCAAGAAAACAATAAAGTGTAAAAATCATAGTCATAACTCTAAAACAACAAAACACTTCTCTTTCTTGTGCCCTCCTATACTATCAACAAAATAAATATAATAAAACAGGTATATATCAACATGTTTGAAGTACCCTTTAGTTATACAGTATCTCACATAAGTGAGTACACCCCTCACATTTTTGTAAATATTTTTATTTTATCTTTCATGTGACAACACTGAAGGAATGACACTCTGCTACAATGTAAAGTAGTGAGTGTACAGCCTGTATAACAGTGTAAATGTGCTGTCCCCCTCAAAATAACTCAACACACAGCCATTAATGTCTAAACCTTGGCAACAAAAGCTTATTGTATTCTTAATGAGCCTTACTAATATTTTGTTCTAAAGGGTGACCCTACACTACATTATATGAAGGAATTTAGTCTTTTGGTGGAGACAGCTTATACTGATGGAGTGATTGATAAAACTGAGAGAGATTTTTTACATGTTCACAACATCCAGACCCCTATATATTAACATCTACCGAAAGTCCACAAGTCTCTACAGCATCCTCCAGGAAGACCAATAATATCAGGAGTGGATTCACTCACCTCCAATCTCTCTGCATAGGTTGACTTTCACCTTCAGAGACTTGTTTTAGGACTTCCGTCTTATTTACATGATTCAAATAATCTCATTATGTTGCTCAAATCATTATTTGGTCTAATGAGCTTTGTTGGGTTAGTTTAGATGTCACCTCTTTATATTCCAATATTCCCCATGGTGGAGGAATTGAGACTGCAGGTTATTTTCTAAGGCAGGATCTATTGATGCCCCCAATCCAGATTCAATTTATTTTGGATGCCATTGAGTTTATTTTGACTCATAATTATTTTGAATTTAATGAGTTTTCTTATTTACAGGCAAAGGGTATGGAGATGGGCATCTAGTTTGTGCCAAGTTACGATAACCTATTTATGGGTTTTTTGGAACATCATAAGATCTATGAACACAATCTGTTTGGGCAAACTTGGTGCTTTATCGCCGTTATATTGATGACATCATACTAATTTGGAGAGGAGACATTGAAGAGATCACCCATTTTCTCCAGTACCTCAATGATAACACGTGATGTACTTCCACTTTTAATAAAAACATCATCAACTTCTTAGATCTTGAATTAATAGGTGTTATAGACAAAGTAATTTCAACCCGAACCTATTTAAAGTCAGTAGATAAAAATAGCTATCTTGATTTCTCCAGTTGTCATCACTCCAAATGGCTTAGGAACACTCCATTTAGCCAATTCCATCTGGATGATTTTGAGGTACAATCTAAGATATCAAAACAGCGTTTTATTGAAAAATCTTATCCATTACAATGTTGAAAATTCTTATATGAGAGCCCGTAATTTTAAAGAGAATTAATCATACAGCAAAACTGATAGAAGTGAGAATTCCTTAGGGATACCACTATTTATCACAAATTATTCTAACGAATCCAAAGGGATCTATAAGATCTTGAAAAAACATTGGCACATCATTTTGAATGATCTGATTTTGAAAGATTCAATCCCAAAAGACCCTAAAGTTGTGTTTAGAAGAGCTAAGACCCTTAAAAATATCTTAGCTCCAAGTAAATGTAAGAGTGTTGAACAAACAGACACAATGTTACATTATTTAAATATGGAAAATCATGACAAGGTGGTAGGTTCAAGATGTCATACTTGTACATATATGTCACGGTTTTAGATAAACACTCAGACAGAATGGTAAGGTTAAAATAACTTTATTAGAATAAAGTGCAAATGGGTGTAGGCTCTAGACCTACAAACAGAACAGGAAGATATACCAGGAGTACAGCAATAAGGTCTGCACTAGACAATAGGATACTGATAATACATCAAACAGGATCTGGCACACCTGGTGAGGTAACGTACAGTCCCAAAACAGATGGTAGGGTGCCAACACAGGAGGTACACTAATAGGACAGACTGACCCAGACACCTGGGTACTGGAAACCGTACGGACAAATGGATAGAACTGGTACTGGCTGGCAATTCAGAATTCTGGCAGAACCGGCAAGGCAATGAGTACACAGTCCTGAAATGGCAACAGGACTACAGTGGCATGGAGCCCACAATAGAGGACTGGCACAACCCAGACGCCTGGGTACTGACCCAACTGGAGCGAGGCAACACTGACCAAGGCCTTAGCCCACTGGCAGGAGGCTACCGTGTATATGCAGAGCAGCCCTAAAAGGGTTAACGGAGTCCTAGGCAGCTGCTACTGGGAAACCCTAGAACGCTAGGGGTGGATCGACAAGAGGTGAGTACAGGAACGCAACCAGTGTCTCTTAACCTGCAAGCTGGAAATGCAACACTGGCTCTTGAGCCTAAGACTCTGCAGTCAGAAACGGTAGTGCTCTTATACCTGGAAGCCCCAGGTACATACAGGGTTAAATGACAATGCCCAACTTAACTGCAACTCCCATAGGGAGTGAGCCCAGCGCTACTAGGGAGGCAGACACAGAGAGTGATCAGAGTAACTCAGTCGGTGTGTAATCCACTGCACTGGTATTTCGACTGTACACACCACCGGATGGCAGTAAAGCAGCTTGAGCACACAGCTCAGCCTTAGGTTGACAGAAAACAGCGCCCTGCGGCACACACCAAAAATCGCTGCAAGGCTCTGGAAACCGGTGACCTCACGGGGTCACCTAGAGGCTCAGACTAGACACGGTAACCATGTGGATGGGAATCCACGATGGGCAACGGCCACAGCGCGGAAGGCAGCCAACCACGGTCAGCAACGGAGCGGGTTCTACAGCCAGGATACTGTCAGCAACAGATCGAGTTCTCAGCCAAGATACAATCAGCAATGGAGTGGGTTCTCAGCCAGGGTACAGTCAGCAACGGAGCGGGTTCTCAGCCAGGATACGGTCAGCAACGGAACGTAGCAACAGGAACTCAGGAACAAAATCGTAGTCAGGCAGGCCAGGTCATACACGAATCAGCAACAACACAGAACAAACTCAGGAAATCGTATACCACGAAAGGGTGCCTAAGGGAGGACATCCCAGGGTATATAAAGGCAAGCCCTAGTGGTAGCAATTAAACCCAGTCAATCAGAGAGCGTCAGTGATAATAATGTCGCTGTTCAGAATAGGAAAGCACGGGCACCGTGATAATGTATTGCTAATAAAGTTACACGATTTAGTTCTAAGACCACAGGAAAGGTTTATAAGATAAAAAACTTTATGTCTTGTGATTCTTCTTGTTATTTATTTATTAACATGTCCCTGTGGCTTACAGTATATTGGCCATACCTCACAAAAATTAAGAACTAGATTCAGTCAACATAGAAGAAATATTGTAAATAAATATAGATTGCATAGTGTTTCTAAACACTTTACAGATTACCATGAGAGTGACCCATTAGGCCTTACAATTATACCCAAAGAATATATTTATATATATATATATATATATATATATATATATATATATATAATCTATATGACAGACACCCTAGACTGAATAACAGTGAATCTTTCTGGATCTTCTAATTGAAGACCCTTTTTCCTTTGGGTCTAAATGAGATTGTAGAATCAGTATTTGAATAATTTTAAGAAATAAAGTATATATATTATTTTCCCTGGGTTTAGACCTAATTAGGTACCCAGAGATCATTTTTGTCACTTATTTTTTCACTTTTTCACTCTAATGATTTTTCATTCATAACATACATAGTTTAGTATACACATACATATCAACATACATAGTTTAGTAAACACATTTTTCACACTGCGGTTAGTATTCTTTCTTACATTTTTTTTATTATTTTATTTACTTATTTTACCTGGGTTTTTCTGTGTATATTTGGGTCATGTTGATCGTCCGGTATTTGTCCGGATATGCCCCATGACCACCTCATGGCCATCTGTACTATTGATGGCCACGAGGCCATTCTTTACTGTGAAGTAGCGTATCAATACCTAGTATAGTGTAAAGTTCTCAAATTTAATTTTATCTATTTATGTGAAGATATCCATCCTAATTGGTTCACCTATTAACCCTTTCATTTCTTGGCTACCTTCGATACTCCGCCCCACGGATCTCTCTCTCCCACTCCTACCCTGACCAGGGATGCACTCCTGACCTTCCTCCACTTCCTCTACTTGCCCCATCCCTATCTCCTGTCCTCCTTTCCTTACCATCAGGCACCCACTCAAACCCAGGCACTCCCACAGGCCCTCACAGACACACTCAATCCAAGTCACAGGATCACACTGTCAAAATAAAATCTAAATATGTGTGGTGTGTTATAAACCAAAAATGTATGTGTGTGTTTGTGTTTGTATGGGTGTATGGAATATGTGCAAACATGTGATATGTGTATATTTAAGTGCAATTCGCTCCTCTCCAAACTCCTTCTACCTTACTCCTCTGTATGCTTCTCTCTCTCCCTCACTCTAAATGCTATCCTCCGCTGCTGGGTCCTGTGCTCTAGCTCACCAAAACACAGACAAGGTGTGTCCGTTATTTTTGGGCATATATATATATATAGGTGTATTTGAACATATTTGATACTTTGGGGTCTTGGTTTGAATTTGTTTGGCCAGCAATCAGGGATGCTAGCCAACGTCGGACCGTTATGTTTAAACTTGACTTAAGACATGTTTTATTGGCTGATTGGGACACACGATAATGAGAAAAAAGGTGCAAAGCAGGTTATTGTGTTATGTGTATTTGTTGGGCCTAGGCTCATTAGCTATTCTTGTAGACTACCTCTCAAATATAATGTGTGTTTTTATAGTAACAACAGTTTTACAGCAAACATTTAAATCTGGCCCGAAATTTCTCAAACATTTTATGTTTGCTGCACTATTCAAAGTGGAGACCTTGTTCTTTGTTGTTGATGCCAAATGCCATGTGTCCAGGAGAGCTTCTGGCTTTCCTGCACATTCGTATCCATGCAGATCATCACAGTTTTGTGTGGTTTGCTTTCCAAGGTCTTCATGTTCAGTTCACCTTTGTTTCCTTTGGGATGTCATCTGCTGTGTGGGTATTCACAAAAATTTTGTCAGCCCTGGTGGCTCACATCAGCTCTCAAGGAATTTATTTGACTCCATATCTGGATAACCTTTTACTAAAAGCCCCTTTAAAGGAGCTTTTGTGACTCACATTCAGACTTTCCATTCTGGATTAACACGGTTGCATTCTCATTCTCCAGAAATCCTCTCCAATTCTGTCCCAGGTCCTTCACTTTCAATACTCTCCAAGGAATTGTCTCAGGTGGAATCCAGACTGTCTGCGATTGTGCGGGAGCACATGAAGTTAGGCTTTCCAGCCTCTGCTCTGGAAACAGTCACATTTGCTCAATTTCACACTCAGGAGCTGCATCTGGAATTTCACAGGAATTGATCCAACAGTATCACCTGTCTCATGTCGTATCTCTGTCTTACAGAATAAAGATGTTTTCTGAGGCATCATCTAACCTTGGGACAGTCATGGTTATCCTGAATTGTGTCATAACCATTCTGGAAGCCAGCCTGACAGGTTGGGGTGCCACTCTGACCTGCAGCATTGGTTTCAATCTCTCCAGGGATCTGATTGTGATCCAACCACCAGGGAAAGACCATGAGTGCATCTGTGTGGGCTGAGGTTTGCCTGATTTTCACTTGGTTGCAGACCCATGTCCTGGCTTTCTTTGCCATTTCCATTTCACGGTTATCCAATGTGGTAAACTTTCTCAGTCACCAGCATCTGTATCCCAGAAACTGGAGGTCAATGAGAACAAATTCAACTCCATATTTTGACTACAGTGTACCTAATGGCCAGAGTCATAACTAGAAGCCACATGGCCCTGGTGGACCCTTCATCCACATTGCCCCTTCATCTCCACAATGCCCACTTCATCTCCACAATGCCCCCTTCATCTCCACATTGCCCCTTCCACAATGCCCCCTTCATCTCCACAATGCCCCCCCTTCATCTCCACATTGCCCTTTCCACAATGCCCCCTTCATCTCCACAATGCCCCTTACACAATGCCCCCATCTCCACTTCATCTCCACATTGCCCCTTCCACAATGCC
Source organism: Rhinophrynus dorsalis (assembly GCA_037306005.1). Classification (NCBI taxonomy): domain Eukaryota; kingdom Metazoa; phylum Chordata; class Amphibia; order Anura; family Rhinophrynidae; genus Rhinophrynus; species Rhinophrynus dorsalis. Next base: position 268,647,474 of record CM074724.1, read on the forward strand.
CCCTTCATCTCCACAATGCCCCTTCCACAATGCCCCCATCTCCACTTCATCTCCACATTGCCCCTTCACAATGCCCCTTTCATCTCCACAATGCCCCCATCTCCGCTTCATCTCCACATTTCCCCTTCATCACCACATTGCCCCTTCCACAATACCCCTGGCCCTACCCTGGTGGTCTAGCGGAATGGTTTGATAGATCTGTGCCTCCTTTGGCACAGATCTCTAGAACTGAAGCTCCAGCACGCCGCTCTAGTAATGCAGAGGCTGGGAGATGATGTCATCTCCCAGCGCTCTGTATTACTAGAGCGGCGCGCCAAGTGGGAGATCAGCTAAGAGACTGCTGCGGGCGAGGGGGTCGCAGGGGGAGGCTGGGCCCCTTAAGTGACGGCGACCCCTGCGACCCCTGCGACCCCTGCGACCCCTATTGTTATGCCACTGCTAATGGCCTCTCGGCTTAAAAGCAGAGTATCTTAGTTCTGTACCAGCCACAGGATCCTCTTGCTCTCGTTGTATATGTGATGTTACTCCATGGAGCTTACTACTAGCATATGTGTTCCATCCACTTCCCCTGATTTTCAGGGTGTTGAGGAAAATCAGAATGGGGAACACTCATGTCATTCTGCTCACTACTGGCCAGTCAGGCCTGTTTTTTGATATTGTCAAGCTACCTGTGTCAGAGACATTTTTGTTTACCTCTGCATCCAGATCTGTTGTCTCAGCAGCTGGTATTTCATCATCATGTGGAGAAGTTGGCTTTGACAGGTTGGCTCTTGAGGCCAGCATTTTGTGATAGAAGGGGTTTTCTGACTTTGCTACAGTCTCAAAAGTCATTTTTTTCCAAGTCATTTCATAGGGTATTGTCCCTGTTCTACAAATGGTGTGAGGATCAGTGGTTGATTCTGTGTCACTGACTTCCAATTGCCTTGTCACTTTTTCAGGATGTCTTCAGAATGGGCTTGAGCTTAGTTCTATTACAGTTCAGATTTCAGCTCCTTCTGTACTACTGTGGAGGTATATTGTCTTATTACCTGATGTTCAAACATTTGTTTAAGGGGTGTCTCATGCCCACACAGTTTGTTGGGATCCTACTCCTCCATGGGGTTTGAACCTTGTTCTCAGAGTCCTTCAGAAGGCTCCATTGAGTTTTCTTCCCAGTGTATTATGATGTCTTTCTATTGACTATTGTCTGAATTTGATGGATGGCTGATTTGCATGCTTTGTGTTGTAAATCTCCCTTTCTGGTTTTCCACCCTGAGAGGATAGTTCTGAGGAGTCCTATATGGTTTCTTCTAAAGGTTGTTTAAGAGTTTCACATCAACCAGGAAATTGTTCTTCCTCTTCTCTGTCCAGCCCCATCCAATAGATAGGAAAAGGATCTTTATATCTTGGATATGGTTAGGTGCCTGATGTTCTGTGTTAATCCATTGCAGCATTTTTCGAAAATCTGATTCCCTGTTTGTCTTCCCTGAGGGCCCTTATGGGTGCCTTGCTGCGTCTAAGGTAACAGTGGCTTCTTGGATCAAGGTGGCCATTTTCCAAGCATATGTTGTATTGAAGAAGCCAGTATCTTTTCTGGTAATGGTGCATTGCAAAAGGTTGGTGGGTGCATCTTGGTCCTATATGTACCAGGCCTTTGCTGAGCAGTTGTGTAAAATGGCAAAGTGGTTGTCCCTTCACATTTTTATCAAACACTATCATGTCAATGTGTTAGCTTCAGCTGAAGACAGCTTTGGATGGAAGGTTCTTCATGCTGGGTGCCTATATAGGCGTCCATTCTGCTTCCTGTTGAACTAGTACCATGTTGGTGCTTGTTTTTTTTTGTAGCGTTGATGGCTGTTGACATCTGAGGTTCATATTTTTCATGCTCTTGGTGGACGCTTTGATATATACCCATGGTTCCTGTGTTACAAACAGTATGTAATAGAAAAGAAGACTTTTCTTTACTAACCAGTAAATCCTGTTCTCCTAATTCATGTATAACAAAGGAATTCCCATCCAAACCACTCTGAGTCTCAGGCAGGGGTTTCCTCTTGGGTTGTCTGTTAGGGGGATTCCCTGTATTGTTCCACTTCTGTCCTCATCTCTTTGTTCTTTTTGCCTTTGCTATACATGAAACTGGCCTTGTCTGTGAGGGGTGAAGGGATGCAAGATGTGAGTCTCTGCCTCAGGGTGTTCTTTTACAAGTGCTCTGCCCTTCTGACAAGGGGTCTTCACCTGATGATCCCTGTGTTCCAGGGTAAGTACACAAAAATCCCCTTTTTCTGCTTCATGCATTTTCTAGGGGTAGATAACCAACAGCCCCCTGACTACAGTTCCCATTATTCTCAGATGATTGTTGGCTAGGATGATTGTCAAACAACAGGTGCAGAAACTCGTCTTGCCTACACCTATACGATCATCCTATATAATAATTCACTAATGTATGTTTGTCAGAAGCTGTCATGTGCAGTACTGATGGCTGCGCACGCTGCAGTCATGCTCAGTAAAGACTGCCCGCACCGCAGCTGATAACGGAGCGGGGAGCTCCAAATTCAGACCGTATTCCTCTCTGTGCCCGGCTCTGTTATCAGCCGCAGTGCGGGCAGTCTCTACTGTGCGTGACTGCACCACGGCCGTTGCTGCCTGGCACTGTGGCCCGTATACACGGGCTGTTCAACTAGTTTTGTTATAATGGCTATTAGATGCAGTAAATCTACGTCTTCGTAATGCATACATTTGTTTTTACTTTTTTTTTTATTTTGAAGGTGAGGTGGGGGGTTGAAACCCCTTACTGGAAATTCTTGGTTTGCCACTCTACCTGTGGGGCAATTGAAGTGCCACCAACTTTTTCCAGTTCTCTTATTACATCATTTTCAATGTGTTATCTTACTAAGGATTAAAACAAATATTTTTTCTTCCATACCATTACACAAGCCAAAAAAAAGCATATAGTTCTCATGCACATTACTTTTCCTTGTCACTCGGATGTGAGTTATAACACAGGTTGATAGCCTTTCCAGCTGGAAATATCATTCAATTGATAACGCTGACTCTGGTCTTAGCAGTGAGACGAAAAGATAATAATTTATTTTAAGCAGCTTATCACAACCAGAGCAGTGGCCTTTTCTGTTTTAAAAATGCCTACTGCATTATCTCACAGATACATGTTCTAGGCTGGATGTTAGATCGGCCTTCAAAGCATTGCAAAATAATGTGCTGCACAACTCTCTAGCATCAGAGGGATTAACCGTTTGAGTGACAAAGGAGCATCCAGTATATTGCTTTGCACCCTCCGGCACTCAGTGTGTTAAGGGTGATATTTGGTGTGGTTGGTGTAAACCATCCACACCATGGGGTAAAAATAACCATTCCCCAAATGATTGAAATTAGGCTTTCAATGCCTTGAATGCTCAAGAGGACTCATATATAGATATAATAGACACCAAGTAACTGTCAGGCACCCCTGTCAAAATACATCATTTAATATCCTTTTTTAAAAATAATATCATTTTACAAATTAAACACAAGAGGGACATTGGTCCATATCTAAAAAATGGAGTTATTCTAGAGTAAAGCAACTGCAACAGAGGTGACAAACTAAAAATTCCAAATTCCAATACATTTGATTAGAAATTTTATAATTCATGACTGCTAGAGAGACCTTCAATGCATTGTGAAGGGGGATAAAAGAACAATGTAATTGAAAAAGGATGGTTATTTGTCCCCGTGGTGTACAGGGGAGGGCTGGCAATTTTTGGACTGGGGGCAATTACAATCAAGAGGTCCATTCCCATTGCTCCAGATTACTATCCCAGCCAATGTCCCTTATGTTATTTTTATAAATTATATTAATTTTGTAAAGTAAGGCAAGTGATACCACAGAGCTTAAAACCAAGACAGAGCCACATCACTGATACTACAGAGCTTGCAAATTTAAATGGAGCTACACTAATGATACCATGGTTCTTCTAATTGAAAATCAGCCACACTAGTAGTAATACCACCATGGTAATATAGCTATAGTAGTGATACCACAGAGCTTACAATAGAACTACACTATTGATACCACAGAGCTTACAACTGAAATACAGCTTTACTAGTGATACCACAGAGATTTAAATAGAACAACAGCTACACTGGAAATACCACAGAGCTTACAATACAAATATAGCTACACTAGTGATTGCACATAGCTTACAATGAAATATTTCTACACTAGTGATACCACAGAGCTTGCAATATATATATATATATATATATATATATATATATATATATATATATATATTAACAATTAGCAGTTTGCGCAGTTATCTTCCTCAATTACATGTTTATGAAATAATTAAAAGGACTAACCTCCTTCACATTCAGGTGAACAGTGGAATGTGTTGGAAATGTTAAAGAAAATATTAACCACTTAAGGACCAAAACAATTTTGCACCTTTAGGAAAGTGTTAAATTTCACATCTTTCGGTTTGACTAGCTCATCTGTGCTCAGGCAGTGAAACCTGTACTGTCAGGGGTACTTGAGGGCCACAGTTGAGAAACTCTGCCATATGTAAGATATACCCCCTGTTTATTTATTTAACCCCTTCACACCGAGTGACGGACAGGAACACATTCCATCGGACGGGTAACGGTCCTGGCACGTCATGACTTTCATGATTGCAGCGTGCCTCGGGTCATGCTGTGATCATCCAGGGGAGGCTGTGACTGACTGCTACAAGACCAGAGCAGTCAGTTTCAGCCTTTCTATATCGATTACATGTGCAGGTTGAGCCTTAACTGTCAAAAAAGCCCTCAGCACCAATGGGTTAACACTTTGAGTGCCAGAGGGCTAAGAGATGCATTCAAAGGGTTAAAGATTATTTATATATATATATATATATATATATATATATATACACACACACACACACATATATATCAGATATATATCAGGGCTCAAAATTCCCACTTGCCACTAGCCAATGATGAGTGAAAATTTAGCCCTGGCTAGTAGAAATTCAGCCCTGGTTGGTATGTTATGGCTTGCAGTGGCGAGTAACTTTTCAGGTCTGGCTAGTAGCAAAGGACTTCCAATTTTAAGCCCTGTATATATAGTTAAGATTGTAGCCGTATTAGTCCAGTGATGTAGATGTAAAATAACAAACAAAATTAATATCTTGTAATACCTTTTTTATTAGCCTAACAGAATTATGAATTGACAAGCTTTTGGGATAAAACTCCCTTTCTCAAGCCTAAAGCAATTTCTGAGCACAAGGACACAGAATTCACAGTTAAATCAGTTAATACATTGAATTCAAAGCTGTGTTGTTTGCTGGGGTTAACACAGCGGGACTGCTGATAAGACAGGGACCAAGAGAAAATCCACACTCTTCTTGCAGAGGGTCATAAATATGTATGTATGTATATATATATATGCATGTATATGTGTGTGTGTGTGTGTGTGTGTATATGTATGTATGTGTGCGTGTATGTATGTGTGTATATGTATATATGTATGTATGTGTGTGCATGTACACGTGTGTATATGTGTATATGCATATGTGTGCATGTATATGTATTTATGTGTGTATGTGTGTAAATATATATATATATATATATATATATATATATATATACTAGTTGAAGAGTCCGTTACACGGGCCACAGTGCCACTGCCAGCCGATTGCAGGGCAGTCATGCTCAGTAGAGACTGCCAGCGCCACGGCTGATACAGAGCTGGACTCTCCGGTGCGGGCTGTCTCTGCTGCACATGACTGCGGCGTTATACACATTTTAGCAAATTATTATATAGGATATGTATGTGGGTGTATGTATGTATGTGTATGTGCGTGTATGTGCATATGCATATGTAATATATATATATAATGTGTATGTATGTGTATGTATATATCTACCTATATGGGCACAAGTTGTATATAAGCCTGCATGCCCATACTGGATTGTTGGCATTGTAGCAGTCTTAATATGTGCAATTTTTTTAACTCTCTCCCCTCCCATACCATCTCCTGTATTTTTCTTCTCTTTCTCCCCCCCCCCACTCTTCCTTGCACAGGGTATTTACGACCCTCTGCAAGAAGAGTGTGGATTTTCTCTTGGTCCCTGTCTTATCAGCAGTCTCGCTGTGTTAACCCCAGAAAACAACACAGCTTTGAATTCAATGTATTAACTGTTTTAACTGTGAATTCTGTGTCCTTGTGCTCAGAAATGCTTTAGACTTGAGAAAGGGAGTTTATCCCGAAAGCTTGTCAATTCATAATTCTGTTAGTCCAATAAAAAAAGTATTACAAGATATTAATTTTGTTTGTTATTTTACATATATCTCTCTCTCTCTCTCTCTCTCTCTCTCTCTCTCTCTATATATATATATATATATATATATATATATATATATAAAACAGATCTGCACTCCTCTATATACTGTGAATGATGTGTTCACTGTAAATATATATATATATATATATATATATATATATATATATATATATATTTATGTAAAGCTACACTAGTGATACCACAGAAATTACAACAGAATGGAGCTACACATGTTATACCACAGAACTTAAAACTGAAATATAGCTACACACTGATACCAAAGAGATTACAATTATATGGATATTCATAGACTTGAATGCATTGTGTCATCACTAGTGTACTTATATGTCAGCTAGGGGAAGAGAGGTTAAAATAGGAAAAGGACATCAAACAGAGGGAGTGGAAAGTGTGGATAGAAAGGATAAAGGGTGTAGAGAAAGGGTAAAAGGGGAGAGGAATGTAAAGGATAAAGGTAAAATGAAGGAAGGAAGGAAAGATGAGGAAAAAGATGGGGGCGTGGAAGAAGAGAGGGGCAATGGGGGTAGTAAAACAGGGCCCAAATGTGCAACATAAGACATGCATAATATGGAGGATGTGACATGAGAGGGATAACATAGGGATGTGAGGGTGCAATGGTGATAAAGAGGGGAGAGAACATCCTATATTACACAACAAACTCAGTGAGGCTGCAGTTCCCTCCTCTAATTCCCCTACTAAGGCTTTGAGTGCCAGTGCGCATTGCTCTGCAGTGGACTGCACATCTCTATGGCAGTCAAATGATTTAAAATATATCCTTTTCACATTGGCAGTCAGACTCCTTTACCAGTATATGCAGCCAGTCCCATGTGTGTTCTGTGTGCTCAGTGAAATCTTATACTTCCAATCTATCTATTAGAGGTGATCATTCTTCCCCTGAACACACACACAGAACACATGTGGGACGTAAAGAGACTTGCTCAGCACATACATGAGAACACACATATATATAAATAAACCAGACTGCCATTACCTAAAGTATGTCTCTTTAACCATTTGACTGACTGTGCAACATGTGGTGAAGCTAGTGTGACCATATTTCCTTTGTTCCCTTTAGGGGCCCTGCAGGGACAAGATATGCAGAGTACTTGCTGGATCTTTTGCGGCTGTGTTGTCAGGGGTAAGTGACCCTGTACTGATGTAATTGGATGTCTACGTACAAACTGTGCTCTCAAGAACACAACAGAGTTCTGATTGCTGGTATTCACACATTGGGGCTCATATACTACGGAAGTGGTGCAATTATGGAGTAAGCCAACTGCACTATGGAACAAGTACACACTCCCAAGCATTTAAATGGAGGATTTTGAACCATTGAATGATATAGAGGACTCCAGTTCATTGATTTGCAATGCACTGAAACCTCTCAAGCATTCAAGGGCATTAAAAGCCCCATTAAAAGCAATGGGAACTTAGGAAACTTTTATTTCTTCCCTAGAGGTGCAGTTGGTTTGATCCAGCATTGCTCCAGTTCTGAGTGCATCAGCCTTGCTGTAAAAGATTGTATACTATACACACTGAGGCTGATGTACTATAAAGAACTGTCAATCTGAGATTTCATTAGCATTTAATGAATGAAAAATCCTCAATGAAATCAGTGTAAAATGTATTTTTTCCCCTATGGTTAGATGGAATTTATAACCACTTGGGGCTTCATTGTAAATTACTTCAATAAGTTTTGTTTTTGCCTTCTTCTGGATCATCAAAAATGATAGGGTAAAGACTGACATTAATGGATACAGGTCTTCTTTCCAGACTCAAACTATTGCATTATGGGCCTTATGTATAAAAGTGCAACAGTGTGCTTCTGGGGGTAAACTAACTGCACCACAGAGGATACATACAATGTCCAATGTAGTCTACATACAGTAAGTGCCATACATTATACACTGTGTAGACCAGGTCTTAAAAGTTGAAGTCCTTTGCTACTAGCCAGACTTGAAAAGTTACTCGCCACTGCAAGCCATAGCATACCAACCAGGGCTGAATTTCTACTTGTCAGGGCTAAATTTTCACTCGCCACTGGCTAGTTGCGAGGGTAAATTTTGAGCCCTGGTGTAGACTATGCGCCAAGACATAAGTACTGAACATTTGGGGCAAATTACACGCACCATAGCTAACAGGTAAACATTTCCTTTCAATTAAATGGGATTTAAACACATTCAAGGGGTTGAAATCCAAAGTAATTAATGGAAATTTCCTAATCACATATGTGTGAACATTTCAAACACTATAAATGAACATTGAATTGTACAAAAACAGCGGAGTATTGCACCATTAAACAACTATCTGGCCACCAATGGGTTAGTCCCCTATCATTTCCCAAACTCCTGCCCCCTCACAGACATATCTCTTGTGCACCCACCAACAGACACACTGTCACACACCAATATTCATTTTGTCACAGTGACACATACACAGTCTCTCCTACCTGACATAAGTTGCTGACTGGATCCTTTACATCTCAAAACCAGTCACTGAGAAACACTGAATGGGAGGACAGCTGAAAATGCCTTCTCAGCTGCAACAGCATGCTCCCATGAGTCTGAGCAACCCGCCTCAGCCTCATGCATGTGCAGTGTTTCTTGTAAGTCCCTCCCCATTTATCTCCATTTAAGAACATGCTTCCAGAGGAGGTCACTAATAAGAGTGGCTGGGCTTTCTTGAACAACGGGGTAATAGGAGCATGCATAATTGACCAGGCTCCCTCACGCCTAGTAAATTTACATTAACCATTTGAGTGCTACAGAGGTGAGCAACTTATTGCTCTGCAATGCAATACAGAGTCACAAATCCTGGGATAGTGATCATCCTAAACTAAGAGGCCAGGCATCCCCCCCATGCTAGCCCTCCCCTGCTCAGATGATATGACTGCAAAGCACAAACCAGTACAGTGTGTTGACAGCTCACTGCTCCTCCTAGATACAACAGGAAGTAGATTATGAAGCCAAATGTGCATACCCTCCCCTTTCTGTGCATATGTTCTGCATACATGGATCTTTGCTGATACTTGCTGTCCCTCTGACCCCTTGAGTGCCAGAGGGGTACTCAACAGGTTGTACTCCTCTGGCACTCAAAGGGTTACAGATTCTAGCAGAATAGACATGTCTCTTAAGTTTTAGAAACTCCCATGCCCAGATTGAAGCAGCTGACTGATCCTGGGTATGGAACTCCAGGACATAGTCATCATCCGCCCCTACAGGAGCTCATTCAACCTCACACTGAGTTTTTCAATGACAACCATGTGGCCTCCAACTAAGTGCTGGGTCAGCCCTGAGCACTTATACACCCTGCTGCTTTGCAGTCGCAAGCTGGATTAGGTGAAGTGAGGCAACGGCCCACCTGCCCACACTTATGACTGTACCGCGGGGCAATTGCCCCCCTGGACCAGCTTGCCCCTGGTGGTGTAGTTGGTTTACTCCAGAATAACTCCATTTTGCTTTCATAAATCTGGCCCTCTATAATAAGGTGATCAAGAGGGGAGATACACTAAGAGTGATAAAGAGGTGATAAAGTGGAGATGGCAATATATTCCAAACAAAGGAAAATGTTAAGCGCTTCATCTAATCAGGATCAGTATAATCTATGTACACTTACCACGGTGTATGGTTCTGCTTTGAGTATTAGGATTTCCCAGACGCAATCCAAGACACTGTACAGGTAATCTATAAAGAAAAAGGACAAAAAGCTTCTGAGGAAGTGGCATATCTGTGAGCCACGAAACGCGTAGAGATCTATCCCCATTGTGGGTAATATATAATCTATTTCTAATATTTGAAATGGTGGTTTTATTTTAATTTCGCCTTTATTTAACTGAATTTTGAGCTATAATAAGTGTTGACATATAGGCATAAATAGCCTTTTCGACACTGTGGGTTGTGGAAGCCCCAATTTTGTGGTGCTTTTAACTATTTTTAAATGATATGTTCAATTAAAATTATTTTTATTTTATATGCATGTTCTCATAACCCCACATACATAGGTTATGTTAGGGTTATAAACCCCAAGGTATTTTTGTGACCCTATTATATATGATTAAATAGTTCCCTGTGTGGTCTACATATTTAGACCCTGATGTGTGGCAAAACAACATCTTAACATGATCGTATTTCATCTGAGCCAGTGGAGAGGTCATTAACCTGGAATCATGTGCACATATTCCAGGCACATATGTGTTTTACTGGGCACTGCAAAGTGTGAGTATAACAAACTCAGGTGAAGGGAGGGGCGACAAGTTGTATCCTTTGATATTACACTAGGAGCGCCTCCTCTGTGTGTTTCTTTTGCTTATTCCAGGTAAGACAGTTTTACTAAGAGGTAGTGTAAACCTCTCAAACATGTGAGTAAAACCCGTTGGGAGGAAAAGGGAACATTACATTTATTATTGTGGACTTTGTTGACACTGCACCTAGAGGTGTTGTGCACTTTTTGTCCTTTTTCTTTATAGATAAAGCGGAGATGACTTTTCCAGTTTATCACTTCTACAGTTCCTATGTTATTCTATGGAGCCTAATCACTAAGATTTCCAAAGTTGAAGTGCATAGGCTCCATAGAATAACATAGGAATTGGAGAAGTGATAAACTGGAGAAGTTATCTTCATTTTATCACCACTTTATCACTTAGTTAATTCCCCCAGATATCCCCTTTTATGCAGAACTCTTATGAAGATGTAATTCTTCTGGCCTAGGCAGGAATCAGTGCATGGAATGCAGGTCTGGTCACATTAAAATGGATCTGTCACGGTATGATAACTTTAGTGTGTTTTACAGACAACTAAAACCTGCCTATAAGATGTAATAGCCATTTTTCTGTAACTTAAATTGTTTTGAAACATAAACTGTTAGATTTTGATTCCCCTGCACAGTATGCTAATTGGTTCTGTTTGAGGCCACATTTAGTATGCTATACTATTCTGCCGAGATTACTTTATATCACAGTATGTGGTAATATTGGGTTTGCACACCACTTTGGTCCTTAAAGGGTTAATTATGTTCTGTGATCCTAGAAGAAATTACAGAGCACTGATGCATGTAAGCCCATAAGCAGAAGGCTTTATGTACTTGAGAAAAGATGAGCCGTTCTGGGCTAAACCAACTGCACCACAGAGGATTGATAGATATTCCCATTGATTTAAAATGGGCTTTCAATGCATTAAATGATAGAGAAGCGTTCATTACATTGCAAAGTAATACACTGGTGACCTCTCTAGCATTCAGTGGGTTAACATCCATCTATGTGGATTTATGTAATTGTTATTTCTCCCCTAAGGTGTCTGGTGTCTCCAGAATTATTCTTTTGTACATAAAGTCAAGCGCTTTACATATAGGTACTGACGTATAGATTTGGGTCATATCCATAAAGACCAGTGTTTTACATATAAGTACTTATGTGTAGATACTGAGTCATGCATCATGCATCAAGACTGGTGTTTTATATATAGGTACTGATGTACAGATAGTGGGTGATATCCATCAGTCCCAGTGTTTTACATTTTATTATTGAAACAACATAGAGATCAGCTACACCTCACTGACAAGTCTCAGCAAGATCTGAGGTTGGCTGTTTCTCTTGTTCAGGGAGCAGTTGCTTGGCACTTCATGGCTGGACTGTCATCATGGCTGGCCAGTGTGACGTCTTAGGATATTTTCTCTCTATATAAGGCACTAGTGAGCTTAAAAGGATTGCACCCTGGGTAATACACCATTACTACAAAGCCTGCTAAATTCTTATTTAAGATTTCTGACCAGAACTTTGCACATGCAGATTATCCTTTAGATTGGTCACCCCATGGGTAACAGGGAGATCCAGATGTGCACCCTTTGCTCACAGTGCATAGAGAGATCAGCTACATCTCACTGTCAAGGCCAAACAAGACTGAAATGTATGTCTGGGGTTGTCTTGTTCTCTTATCCAGAGAGGAGGTGCTTTGTGCTTTGTGGCTGTACTGTCATTATGACAGGATCAGTATGATGTGTTATAGGAAATTTCCTCTCTTTGTAAACCATTAGTGAGCTAAAAGAGATTGCGCTCTGGTTAGGATGCCATTCCCATACAGCCTGCTAAATTCTATAGTGGGTTAATTCCTAGATGAGCATTTGCAAATGCAAATTATCCTTGGGAATGGTCACTCTAAGGGTAACAGGGGAACCCAGATATGGACCTAGAGAAATCAGCTTCAGTGAGAAGTCCCAAAAAGGCTGATTCTTAGGTGACTGTCTTAATTATGAATTCAGCTTGGGGTCCTTTCTTTCGGGGATGGGTCCATGCTTTGCTGTTTGGCATTTCCTCCAAATTGGGCTGTTTAACAATGGCAGAATGGGGTTTTGGACTGGTCTGAGCAACACAAAAGAACAGCACTAGGTGGATGAGGTGCATTGTGACCATGTGACTGAGTTGTGTATATTCAGTGTGGTCCAGCTGGGCATGCTGGAGTTTAAACTGGAGGATTTCTTAAGTGTTCAGGTTTGGATATTTTGATATCACCTTTGTAAAATTACTGACTGCTTCATTTTCATCATGGATTTCACCACATTGCAAATGATGATAGGCTGAAGGGAATCTTACCTGACTCTCTATTTGTGAGTGGCGTTGCTTGCTGTGCACATATTTTTCCATATGTAAAGGAGGAGAACATTGAGACTTAGACTTAGATATTGTTCAAGTGTTTGTTACGTGAAAAAGTTGGTCAAATCTGTGGGTGTGTGGAACAGGAGGAGGCAATACCTGGTTACTTTTATGCCTGACCCACATGACATTTGATGTATGCTTTTCCTCCTGCTTTCTTCTCTCTGAGAAAATATAAGGGTGGTGATTATTACAGAGGACACAGTGTGTTTTGCCAGAAGTGTCAGTGTTATGGCCACTTACCTGAAACAGTGTAAATGCATGATAATGATATGGCAATTAAAGGGGAACTATCACCTCTATACAAATTTGGCTTAAAAGTAAGTTTATAGAGTGACTAGCTGGAATACTATTGTCTTTTTTTTTTAATTCGTTGTTTGGCTGAAATTAAATGTTTAACGATGATCCTGTGCCTTCCTTCTGGACAGACTGCAGTTACAGCTCTGCACCTCAGTCTGTCACTCTTCCTCTGCTCCCCTCCCTTGATCCAGCCTCTTCCAATGATGGAGGATTTCTGCATGTAAGCTGGAGAGCTCTCATTGGCCAGAGAGCACCCCAGCTTACATGAAGAAATCCTCTGTTATTGGAGGAGGCTGGATCGAGTGAGGGGAGCAGAGGAAGGGTGACAGACTGAGGTGCAGAGCTGTAACAGCAGTCTGTCCGGAAGGAAGGCAAGAATCATAGTTAAAAATTAAATTTCGGCCAAATAATAGATTAAAAAAAAAGACAATAGTATTCCAGCTAGACGCTCTATAAACTTACTTTTAAGCCAAACTTGTATAAGGGTGAAAGATCCCCTTTAAGCTTTGGAAGCCTGAGTCTTGGGTTTTTTCTAATATTGATTGAAAGTTTGGGTCTTTTTTCTGTTTTAGTGATGTTTTCTGTATGAAAATATAAATTTTTTTCAATAAAAGATAAGCATATGTCTGGGTTGGCTGGCTTTCTTGTTCTCAGAGGAGTTGCCTGGCACTTGGCAGAATATTTCCTCTCTGTGTAAGGCACTAGTGAGCTAAAAGAGATTGCACTCTGGGTAGGAAACCATTCCTTTACAGCCTGCTAAATTCTATAGAGGGCTCATTTCTAGTTCAGCATCTCTGACCAGAATGTTGGATAAATAAAAATATTCAAAGTCTCCACTGATTTAAAAGTGTCTTTACAAACTTTGAATTCTAGAGACGTCTCCAATGCATAATGAAGAAAGGCACATGAGACCTTTCTTAGATTTCAAAGACATAAATCTCAGCATACATTGCTCTCATTAAAAATTCTCAGAATAAACATTATTCCAAATAAATCCAAATTTTCCCTATTCCACATATAAAACATGGGCAACAAATTGGTTACGTGATTCCTGGGAATGTGAGATAACAAGTCCAATAAGTAATTTTGAACCTCAGTATTAAAGAAGAAGAAATCTTATGGATAGATTTTTTTAAAACTTTATTTTTTTATATTATATATATTTATTGATAGCTTATGAGTTTCATTGGCTAAAATAATTCCTCGTCTATACAGTAACAAAAGTGCCTGTATCATTTAAATAAAGCTTGTTTTGCGCATTATATAATTGTTATTCAATACCCTATACTCTATAAGGATCTTTAACTAACTCAGTTAAGTGAGAGAAATGTCTCCAAGGGGTTAGGTGCAAATTAGATTATTATTTCTAAAATTAATTGGAAATAGTAGGAGTTTAGCACACTGAATCATATCGCTGTCTATCGGCTATTTAAATTGTATGTTGCAGTGCACACTCTTTAAGGTGGTTTAGTATTAAGAACTGGATCAATACTGGAGCAAACCAAATGCATCACAGTGAACAAATAAAAATATACCCAGTACCTAGGGCTCGATCCAATTCCCACTGCAAAAACAAAAGTACTATCAGTAGTTTTAAGTCACAGTTAGATATGCAATTACCTGCTCTGTGACACACCACTGAAAGGAAAATATGCATGTCGGAAGCTAAATTTGCCCCCATAGGAAGTAATGTAAGAGAAGCTGAATTGGACATCCAATTAGATGTGGGGGCTACTAACACACATTAAGGGACTCAACCTTATCGCTACAAATTTCTGTGAATAAAAAAAAGATGAACCCTTTTGAGTGCAAGAATGGTATGCAACGCTTTGCCAAGCATTGCGTACCCGCACTGGCAATCAAAGGGTTATTCAGCCAAATAAATAAATAAAAACAACACTTACCTGCAGCCAGTCTTCTACTTCAGTTCTTCTTCTGTAAGATTCTATCTTCTTCTTTATTCTTTATTTTTCTGTTATTAGGGATGCACGAAAATTTTCTCAAACCAAATCGGCAAAAAATGGCACTTCCTGCTTGGTGAAAAATTTCCAGCAAAAAGTGCAGTTTTCCTGTTTTTTTCACCTAGCTCCTTAATAGGAAGACTGAATTTTCCCCCATCACATAGCAGTTTTTGTTACTTTCCTACAGGCATATAAAAGGGAGTCAGACTCTCACAGCATGCCATTCTGTGTTTATATGAGGAGAAAACAGCACATTTTTGAACTAGAGAAGATAGGCAAATAAAAGGGAACTAAAGCTTAGTTTAGGGTGTCTTTTAGGTAGTACATTTGTTCTCTGTATTAAGGAAGTCTGTGGGCACCCTGGGGGAAGAGAAGGGAGGAAGGAGCTTGACACCTAATACCCTAAAATTTGGTGTGACTGGCAAGACACAGGCATCTGGGGTCCAATTTGCATGTTGATCTTGCTGTTAATATTATCTCTGTGTTGGACATGTCTGGTCCTGCATGGTTCCCCTCTTGGACTATTTATGGTTTAGCTCTGTGCGGTAGGGAGGGCAGTCTCTCCAGAGTGTTTTGGGCATAGAACCCTTTGCAGGAGGGCGTTGCTGTTAACATACACTCACAATAGGACTAGACTGCCCATATCCCTCCAGAGCAACCTTTGAAAGGGTAGTCTTTTCGATCATCTGTACCCATAAGTGACATACACTGGACTACATAACCCCTGGTTACTTTAGAGGTTACTACTCCATACCCTCTATTACAGCTTGAATAGTCAAAGTAGAGGATTTTATGTTTTATGTGTATGCCTCTGGTATGGTGTTCTTCTCATTTTTTATTTTCTAACTGTGCTGGCCCTGAAAGCTTTAGATATGGTCCCTTACACGTATGAGATTACCATGTGGTGAAGTACACTTTTTCCCGCGGTATAGATGTCCTTTTGATACTATTCCAGTACATAAACCTGCCATGGATTTTCACTGGCTTATTTGAGCCTGCCCCCATGATGTTCTTGTTTTTTTGCTCCTGATTTGAACTGTGCCACCTTCACTATATTGGCTAGCAGGATTGACGGCGCTACAGACCAGCATGCTCGTGTATATTCACGTTACCATGCGGATCTGCCTCTGCCTCTCATTTTATGCCTTAGGGATGTGTGGGCAGAAACCATTATGATACTTTGTATACCTTATATTTATTTAAACGTACTAGTTGTGTAGTAACCTTTGCCTATTCGTCATGCTCGCTTTTGACCTATGGGGTTCGTCCACTCCCCGCGGTCCAATCATTGCGCGGGGCGTGATGGCGTCACTAGCGTAATGAGCAACCCGAGGACAGGTAGGGATTTATACACGAGTTTGTCACAGTGTTAGCTGTCTTGATAAAGGCCCCACTTTGGGACCGAAACGTTGACCCAGCTGTAATTATCTTTTCAACAATAAATATCTTCACTAAAAAGTCCCACGGGTGCTGCCCTACTTTATGAGTTCTGTCAATCTGTTTTCTGGGATGTGCACCTGGGCATGTTACTTGACAAGAGTGAGTGCTTTCACAACCTTGGTTATGTGTATATATATATATATATATATATATATATATATATATATGTGTGTGTATAAAGAAAACAGTGGGCACTCCAAAACAGAATTGGAAAAAAACTGTAAATGCTTGCCAGGTGTTGCCTGTATATATGTGTACAAAAGGAATATGTGTGTCGTGACATCACCAGACAACAAGCTCACACTAGGGTCTTATATTGTGAAAAAATAAATACTTTTATTGTGTTATATCACCGTCAATATATATATATATATATATATATATATATATATATATATATATACATATATATATAGTTCAACCAATGATGTTGCAGATCTAGAATATATCCCTCCATCATAGTAACATAGTAACATAGTAATTTAGGTTGAAAAAAGACTTGCGTCCATCTAGTTCAACCATTTTCCTATTCCTGTTTACCATTGTTGATCCAAAAGAAGGCAAAAAAAACCCTCAATATAGCAATTTCAAATTCTGCCTTGAATGGGGGGGAAAAATTCCTTCTTGATTCCCAATGGCAATCAGATTTCTCCTTGGATCAAAAAGCCCTAACTAAATATTAATCCCAATACTAACATACATAGCCGTCTATGTTATGCTCTTTTAAATAAGTATCCAGGCCCTTTTTAAAGGCATCTAATATATTCGATAGCACCACCTCCTCTTGTTCAGATACAGATGAAGTTGAGAGTGAGAAAGATGAGAATATGGCCAGAAAGTCAGCAGAAAGGCAAAGACTCAATCTTCAACCACTGAAAAGAAGCACTGTGTCTGTCTATAAACTGTTTGAGAAAACCATTCGACCCTAAAGAAGCAAAGATGGAAAAAAGTACACAGTCATTCTGTCAGTCAACTCATCATCAGCATCATTGCCATTTAAAAGTCCAAGTCACACTCAGCCACCCACACTTGTAACCAGAAGTTACAACAACGGCAACACAGGTTACTAACGTAAACAGCCTTGGGCATGCAAAGTTTTGAGAGGCAGTCCCACAAGTAAGTGAGCTAGGAATGGTTTGTACTCCTCTCCTTAAAAGTGGGTTTTGTGTCTGATGATAATAGTTCCAACATTATCACTGCCTTGAGAATAGGGGATATGGTACATATGCCCTGCTTTGCCCATGTGCTAAATTTACAAGTGACAAGATTCCTGGCAGAATCCAAAGCCCTCATAGAGATGCATACTATAGTGTGAAAAACCTGTGCCCATTTTAGTTGCTCCTACAGTGCACTCAATGCTCTTTATCCTATATAATAATTTGATAGAAAGTTTGTAACAACACAGACATGTGCAGTAGAGCCTGCCTGTGACGAGGCTGATGCAGAGCGGGGCACTCCGAAAGAGCATTCCGCTCTGTATCAGCCGCAGTGTGTGCAGTCTCTACTGTGCATGACTGCCCTGTGACCGGCTGGCAGTGGCACTGTGGCCCGTGTAATGGGCTCTTCAACTAGTTTTATATAAGAGTGTAACAACCTGCCCCATCACCAGCTGGAAATGGAGGTCCCTACCAGGTGAAATTCCACACTGTACACGCTTGATTATTTGTATGAGCAAAATAAGGCCATTAGTGAGTACACCATGCAAAACTGGAAGTTTTTCAAGGAAGCCTCTTTGTTACCTGGCCAATGGCAACTAGTGCATGATGTATGTGAGTTGTTGAAACCCTTTGAGGAGGCAACCATGCTGGTGAGTCGCATAAGGGCAGTAATTAGTGAAATTCTACCACTGATATATTTATTGCAGAAAAAAATGAGGAGCATAGCTTAGGAATCTTACCATAAAGACAACACAGACATGCACCAGCTGGTAAAGGACATGTTATGGTGCTTCTAACAAGATCCTCACATAGTGTCCATTAAAAAGCAATGAGGAAAACATTCTTGCCATTTTGCTGGACCTCTGCTTTAAACATAAAATTTCAGAATTTCTGCAAAAAGGTCCATCAGCAGTTTGTCAAAAGAAGGAGTCATGACAATCAGCAGCATCTCCCTAAGGAATCAGATGTTGTCAATATAGAGATCTGGTTATTGATGAAGTGGAGGGTTGAATTGTGGAAGATGAGAGGGAGAAAGTTAGGGCACAAAAACATTTAGACAGCATAGTGAAGAAAGAACGCAGTGAAGCATTTCAACCAGTAGCAGCAGCAGGAGCACCTACGTCATCAACCAGAACATCACATTCAGAAAACAGGGCAATTCATGGTTCTCAGCAGTGCTGTGAAAATCCAACACTGGTTGTTGTGGTGTCACTGGTGGTGGCACATCTCTTTGGGACTTGCTCCCTGAGTATGGGTTGGTAAATGAAACACAGTAAAACGGTGTAGCTCCTAGGAGTGGTCCTACTACATGTGAGATGGTTTCTGCATATTTCCAGGATAGCTACGTTCTAGGCAGAAACAATGACCCCATGGACTACTGGCAAACAAAGGAGTGTGTGCGTGTGTGGACAGCATTGACATGTACTACAGTTAAAACCCTTAGTTGCCCTCCAGCAAGAGTCAAGCCTGAGCGGGTTTTCAATGCATCTAGTTACATGTTGAATGACTGTAGGATGTGGATTTCAAGCAGCAATGTTGGGGGATTCTTAAAAATGAATCACATCTCATACCATTTGAGTATCAGGTAGCAGAAGCTACATATGATAGAGAATGCCAGGCCAAATGTATTAACAGTGGAATAGATGATGAGGAAGAGGGATGTGAAAAAGGGTTGCTACCATCTATACACTTGGGACTACTGCTATGACCAATAAATAATGTGTATCATTAATCTGAGAAGAACGATAACTTACATTTGACAAAAACATGATCATTGTAAAACCTGTTGTAGGTATATATATATATATATATATATATATATATATATATGTGTGTGTGTGTGTACAGACACACATCAATCACACCATGCCAGTCCCTCACCACCTCTACAATAGTCAAAGGACAAAGGCACTATGTATGCTAACACATTGTTTCAAGGCATATGTGGCTGTAAGACTCACAAATTTGACTTTCAGCTACTGATGTAATGTTTCATAATGAAAGCAGCTCTAATTAATCATCATAGTATTTGGACTTTGGAGAGTGTTATTTCAATTCTGTCAGAGTTGTAGTTCAAGAGCAATTCTATGACAAAGTCTCCCCCTCCCGCCCATTTTACTGATGTAACACTGTTCAGCCAGATCAGAAGGGAGGTGCCCAGGTAGACTGCAGATAGGGACAATCTTCAATTAAAATAAGGGAAAAACCTGAAAAAACTTGTCAAGGGTGGCAGGGCTTTCATTGTTTTCTTGAAAGAAGATTGTCCCCTGCTGTTATCTGTCTGGTCTTACAACCAGATTCCACATCTGAGAAGAGATGGCTTAAACTAGGTAAAAGGGGTGGGAGGGGAAACTTTGCTTGTGAATATCTCTCAAACCAAAAAGCTTTGAGCAATAAGACATATCGTTCTGCGTGTTTTTTTAATGCCTACAAAATAAAATAAAGATAAAACAAAGTATTACTATCCCTTTAAAAGGTAATATTGTGGTGTTAAATGTTGCACCACATGAAACATTGACCAAAAAATGTGTTGGAATTGGTAAAAAGGAGGAAAATTTAGCATTGGCAAAAAGGAGAAAACATTCACGAAAAAAGTGAAAAATTGTGCTGGACATTTATCTCACTTTTTGCCCCAACCTTATCTGTTATTTTCATGAGATCTCTGTCTTCATCTGTCATCTCCATCTTCTTTCTTCATATGTGCTCCTCTTCATTCTTCTTCTGTAAACTTAGTGTTAAACTTGTAAAAAAAAATAGTCATTAAATTAAATCTATCATTAAACATATGTTGTTGCCACTGCTGCACAGCAGCGGCAGTGGTGGCAGGAAACAATTGAAAAAATCACCTGTCCTTGTACCTTTCAGGCAAGTGCCCAATGCGCACTGAAGAAAATTTGAATAGGGACTGCCTTTTACATGGCCAGAACTAATTCTCATGCTCCTATTGGCGGGGATGTGGGGTTATGCAGTAAACTCACCTGCCAGCCAATCAGCTTCTACAGTGTTGAGTCATCCCTCCAGCAGTGGCAACAACATATGTTTAATGATAGATAGATTTATTTCATAACTATTTTCTTTTTTACAGGTTCAACACTAGATCTGAAGATGAATATGACAGATGAAGACCTGAAGATGGAAGACAGATGGACCAGAAGAAGAAAGAAGATAAGAGAAAAAAAGAAGGAAGATAGAAGGACATTGAATGACATGTAAGTGTAACACAGATAAGTTAATGATCAGTGCTTTACATTATGCCAGGTACCGATAGTTAGCCTTTTTCCTTTGGTGTTTCCATTATTACCACTATTTAGTGTGTTTTGGGAACTTAATGCACAAAATTGACCTTTGGCCACAAGACCTTTTCTGTGGTCTAACTGACGGTGTGCTTTTATCTGGTAGAGCTATTGAATACCGACTTAGACAATTTATTCTATCGGTCGGTAGTCAATTGGCCCTACTGTTTTACTGCAGTCCTTTAAATTGATCTCTTAGAGAGAAAATACTGTTTAACAAAGACATAGTCAACAAGGCAGAAATTGCTCTTTTCCTTAACTGCAAACCACCCCAGAGTTTCCCGGTCCTTAAGGGGTTAAAAACATTCAGTAAAAGGAACATCTCTAATTCCTAATGAAGCAAGGCACAGGAGACCTTTCTTATATTTCAAGGCATTAAAAGCTCAATTTAATTCAAAAGGAAATCTATATATCCTCTGGTATGGTGCAGATGATTTACTCTGAAATTATCTCAGCATGCATTGCTCTCATAAAAAAAATTAGAATGAACAATATTCCAAATAAATCAGTGTGCGTCTCTTATTTCATGTTTAAAACAAGAGCAACAAATTGCTGATTGTGATTCAGGTGAAAGTTAGATATCAGTTCTAATATGTCACTTCAACCCTCCTGAAAAAGAAGAAGAAAAAATATCTGATGGAGAAATCGATTTTAAAATCCCTAGGAAATGAATTTAATTGGTGATTGCTTATGTCAAAAACATTAGGTTGTCTATAGAATAAGATATGTGCCTGTGCTATTTAAAGTGGAACTTTCAGATAATAGCAAGCCGCCATGCATTCATTAAATGCATGGCGACTAGCTTGAAAATAGATGTCTTACCATAAAAAAATACGTGTGTCTAAAGGAATCCATCCCGTTTGGAGACCGGAACTGAGGCTAGAGTGCATACATCTTGTCTGTGCGCATGCGCCATCAGTCCCGGTCTCCATAGAGTAGATTGCTTTGCACCATATGGTCACCGGAAGGGACTGACGGTGCAGGCTCACAGACCGCACTAACCAGCATGTCAGTCCTGAAATGAGACAGCTTTATTAGACACATGCATTTTTTTATGGTAAGACATCTATTATCAAGCTAGTCGCCATGCATTTAATGAATGCATGGCCACTGGCTATGAAAAGTTCCGCTTTAAATAAAGTTTTTTCTGATGCTGTAATTCTTGACCAGTAACCTAGAATGTATTCTAATCTTTAAGTAACCAGTTAATTGCCAGGCTCTAACATCCAAGGGATTAGGTGCAAATTGGACTCTCATATTGAAAATCAATTTGAAATTGTAGGAATATAGTGTACTGAATATTATCACTCTCTACTGGCTCTTTATGTCGTATACCAGAGTGCAGGAGTAATGTGGTTTTATATGAAGAACTGGATCCGTTCTGGATCAAATCATCTGTACCACAGGGATCAAATAAAAATATCCACAGTCCTCTCTGATTGCTTTACAAATGTTCAATGCTAGAGAAGTCTCTAATCATAATGAAGAAAGGCACAGGAGATACTCTTAGATTTCAAGGGAATAAACGTTCAGTTTCAGTTAATGTTATTTTATGTCCCCTAGTATGGTGCAAATGGTTTGCCCTGAAAATGTAAAACTATATTTTAGTTAAACCAAATGTACTTTCCCTATTTGATGTCTAAAACAAGGGCAACAGATCGCCAAACTTAATTTCTATAAATGTGAGATATCATTTCCAATGTCACTCCAAATCTTTGGATAAGTTTAAATGAAAATAAAATATTTGATGGAAGAATATATTTAAACAGTATTAGTTATGTAATTTAATCAGTGATTAGTTATGATTTTCATTGGTCAAATAGAAATGCTTGTTTGTACAATAACTGATGTGACTTTTTTTTGTTTATGCTATAATTCTTAACCAGTAAACCATACTCTCTTTTGATCTTATTCCATTTAAATGGGAGAGATTTCTCTAGCATCCAAAGGGTTAGGTGCAAATTGGATTCTCATATTTAAGATAAACTGGAAATAAAAGTAGGTTAGCACACTGAACAACATCTCCCTCTATTGGCTGTTTATTTTGCATGTCAATTGTTCATACTATTAGACTTTTTAGTAATAAGCACTGGACCAATACTGAAGTAAACCAACTTCACCACAGGGGACAAATACAAATATGCTGATTTAAAAGTAGTTTTAAAAACTTTGAATGCTTGGGATGCCTCCAGTGCAAAAGAAAAGGCAAAATACATTTCTCTTAGCTTTTAAGGGAATAAAAGCTACATTTATTTCAAAAGGATGCTTTGTATGACCCTTAGTATTATGGACACGGATTACCCCTTAAACATCCCATCATGCATTGCTATCATAAACTGAGTTATCCAGTAAAATTTCCTTATTTAACATATAAAAAATTAGCAACAAATTGCTGACCATAATGGGAATGTGAGAGAGCAATTCCAGTAAATAATTTTAAACCTCTCCATAAGTTTAAAAGAAATAACTATCTGTTGGATAGATTTGTTTAAAAAAAAAAAAAAAAAATATATATATATATATATATATATATATATATATATATTTATACAATCAGTGCTTATGAATTTTATTGTCCAAAAACAATGTTGTGTTCAGTTGTAGGCAAATCTGTATTATTTATCTAAAGCTGTCTTCCTGAAGCTATAATTCTTAATCAGTATGCCATACTCTGTAATTATTTTTAACTAGTCAATTAAGTGCCAGAGATGTCTCAAACTTAGATTAATTAAAAAATGTTGTTTGATAAATAGGTTTAAAACCATCAGCTATTTAGTTTAATCAGTAATTGCTTATTAATTCCATTTGTCAAAAATAATAGCTTTTCTATATACTAACAGATGTGCCTGTATTATTTAGATTAAGAATTATAGCAACAGCAAAAGAGCTTTATCATTAACCAATACCCTATTATAATAGAGTAATAATAATATTTAACTAACCAGGTAAGTGCCAGAGATTCTCATTTTTACTATGAACTGGACAAATAGAAGGTTAGCACTCTCAATAATAACACCTTCTACTGACTGTTTATTTTGCATGTCCCAGTTTTTCTCTATAGGTATGACGCACTGGAGAAATTCTGGAGTACAATAATTTCTCCACAGGGGACAAATACAAATATGCAAAGTCCCCACTGACTTAAAAGTTGCTTTAAAAACCTTAAATGCTATATACATTTCCAATGCATAATGCAAAGGTCAAGGGACCTCTTTCAGAGGTCAGTTTAAATTAAAAGGAATTTGTTTGTTTTTCCTCATTTTTAAAATACTTGAAAGGAAACAAAAAATAAAAAAATACAATGTAAAAAGTACATTATAGAAGCATGAACGAATTGTCAGTAACATAGGATTAGACCCACACAAAGGAAAGGGGTGATAGGGGGAGGGAAGGAAGGAGAGGCTTTCCCAAGTAAGATGAAGTATAAACCTCCATCCTGGGTGGGGAAGCATCCAACAAGAGAGGACAGCAAAGACTTGCAAGAACTGTCTCAAAAGAGACATAAAAGTAAGACTTGGAAGAGCCAGAGAGTGGCCCTAGTGTCCAGCAAATGCTTTGAATTTAAGCCACGGGGAAGAAACCTCTTTAAAGGGATAGTAATGGTTAATGTTAAGTTGATTTAATATTGTAGACATTAAAAAAAGATCAACATCAATGTAAGTCTTATCTCTCAAACCTTTATGGTTTGAGAGATATAACTTGGTAAAGTTACCTTTCCTGGCTGTTTTACTCAAGTCTGCCATCTAGCTGACAGCTACAGATTCCAGTCGTTTGACCAGACAGAGGATCTTCAGCAGAGCTGAAATCACGCTATTTAGAAATAAATACATCACTGGAACGATCTACAAAGTGTTCTTGCAAGCCAGGCACACTTTGTAGACTGTTCCAAATTAAGTATTTATCTTTAGATATCGTTATATTGTCGCTGCTGAAGAGCCACATCTGGTCAAGCGACCAGAATCTGCTTCTGACAGCTTGTCAAGCAGAAAGGGGAGGGACCAGAGAACTTTATTTTCCTATATCTCTCAAACCATAATGGTTTGAGAGATACAAATAAGTGCAAGTACTCTCTTTTAATTGTATATACCATATAGTTAGTACTTTTTTTCTGACATTACTATCCCTTTAAATCCATGAGGGTCTCTATGTATAAACTGTGCCAAATGCTCTAAAGTCATGACTGTAGTGGATCTAGTAATTCAATCCAATTTAACAGAGGCAGTGATAGATCTGTGAGTGGCAAGAATCTCTTTGCTTCAAATTAATTCACAACTGTACTTATGAAATGAAGCAATTGAAGCAAATCAGAGGAGTGGTTGGCTGAAAATGAGCAGTTGAAGCATACAGTAGTATGAATTAACTCACAGCAAGACTGATGACAGATTAGTTAGCACACTGAAAGGCTGATTAGATGAGCACATGAATGACCTCACTCAGCCAGGTTAATGACCAATGAATTGCCACACTGATAAGCTAATCAGATGAGCGGAATTAACTCAGCCTGGCTGATGACTGATGAATTGCCTCACTGATAAACAGAAGATGATTTCTCAATCATGATCAGATAAGTTGAATAGCTGGAACAGACGAATAGGAGCAGGATAAAGAGAGCCAGAGTCAGACTTGCCAGAGGTTAAGAACCAGAAAAGAACAGGCAGCTGAGGTACCAGAAGGGAGCAAGACACAAAAACAACAAAGCAAATAGGTTGAATACCAAGCCGACAAGCAAGACTCGCCATGAATACTGATTTCAGACAGACATGTAGAATGGGTTAGGCAGGGCTTTCCCAAAAGACAGTAGGCAACTGCCCAGAGCTCCAAATATTGAGGGGTGCCTCAGCTGTGCTGGCCACATCCATATTCTGAATTGTGGGTGTGGTTAGAGCAATCTCAATATCCCTGTCCCAGTTTTACATCCCTCTACAGGCTATTACTTAAGCCCTTGAATGCTAGAGAGATCTCCAAAGCATCGGTTTGCAATGTGTTGGAGATATCTCTAGCAACCAAGTAGTTAAAGCTTTTTTTGCCTATGCTTATAGGCCAACGTTTCTTTCTGTGCCAAGAAATAGTGGATGGGACTGGGGGAGGGGCCATGGGTGGAGCTAAGGGCACCTAGAGTGGAGTCTGGAATATAAGTCCAGCCCTTGGGTTAAGAATCATGTGGGAAGTGCAGAATTTAAAGGGCTGGAAACCAATAGGAGTGAAGATGAGAACCCAGGAAAGTATGATTGAATGTGGCACCATCCTCCTTTAAGGAGGAGCTTTCAGGACAACCAGGTTTTCCTGGATAGTCCTGATGGAAGGCATGGACAAGGGATGATGCATGGAGGTCTGAAAGGAAGGCTGCTCCCCAGGCTGCTAACTGTTCCAATCAATGAGGTGCTGTACATTTCCATGTGCAAGGTGAGAGTCCAAGATTTGGGGACCACAAACTCCTGATGATAGTCCACAAGAACTGGCTGGGTGAGAAGGAATATGACAACATTTTTTTTGACCAGCTTCAGCAAGGAAACAGAGAGGAAGGTAAAACAAGAGAGTAGGTGACTGGAGTAATAGCATCCCAAAAAGAACCAGACTGGTATGAAGGTTGTTGTAGATGAAGTTTTCTAATGGAAAGTGAAACCTTGTCATCAGGCTGAAAAGAATGAGCCAGCCTGCACTGTTGACTGGTAGATTTTTTTCAGAGAGCCATAGAGTGAACCAGTTGGCAATGAACCATGGACCATGAATATCAGAAACCATGACATATGCAGCTGGGACACCAGAAGCCATAATGATGGGCAAAGAGGGTTGATCATATCTCAAGGCTGTGAAGAAGGGCTTTCATATTATTAAAAGCAAACTTTGCCAGAGGGAACAGGTCAGGTCAATCAGATTGTTAGGAGACAATATAATGCTGATTACTCAAGGAACTGATTAGTCTATTCAGTTTGTCCATTGGACTGGCCATGGTATGCTGAAGAGAATTGAAGATCAATACCAAATCATTGACAAAATACTCTACAGAACTGGGGGATAAACTGAGAACCTCTGTTGGATGCAACAGTTATGCTATGGAGATGAAAGATGCCTTTAATGAATATATCCACCCAAACCTGCAACTTTGGGAGTCCTTACAGGAATGAAATGTTCTTGGAACAAATAGCAAATGAGTATGGCCTATAGTCGTCTTGAGGAAGAGATGCTTGAAGGCAAGTAATACATTGAAGAGTGGTAGAGGAGAAAGCAGATATGATACAGTTGAGTGGGATGATGGTACCTGATGGTGCCCATGAATTACTGTTAAAAGCATCAGCCTTGTTGACCAGAGTGTCACAGTGCCTTACCTCAGCCTACAACCATTCGACCGGGAGTGGGGTTCTGGACTGACGTTCCTGCATCGCTGGCTGCGTCCCTCCTTGCCTGAAGGCTCCTAGCGTATGGTTCCTTTTTACTGACATCATTGATCAGGCACTTGCATGTTACAAGTCCAGCCTGCGGGACCTAATTAGTCCCGCCTTCTCCTACTCCTTTATAAACCTCTCTGGGCCTGTGTATCATTACCCTTATGTTGGTGTTCAGTGCAGTTTTAGCTTCTGTTGCTCCTGTATCCTGTGTATGACCTGGTTTGTCTGACTATCCGTTCAGGTCGTAACCTGTGGTTCTGTCTGACCATTCTACCTGTGTGCTTCTTTGGCTTTAGACATCCAATCTGGTGCAGACCTGTGGATCTGGCTGACTACCCGCTCTGTGTATGATCCTGGCTTGTCTGGCTATTCAACCTGGTGCTACCTGGGGCACTATCCAACTATCCTCCCAGTGTTGCCTACTATTATTGCACATCCTATCTGGTGCAGACCTGTGGCTCTGGCTGACTAACCACTCCGTGTATAAACCTGGCTTGTCTGACTATCCTAGCTGGTGCTAACCTTTGGTTCTGTAAGTTTACTCCGCTGTGTGGCTCCGTTCCCCACAGACATCCACCTGGTGCAGACCTGGGGCTCTGGCAGACTTAGAACTTACTGATTGCAGGCATGAGCGAGTAGTCTCCATTGTTGCCATCCTTATTGGAGACAAGCTCTTCCTTACTGACTGCAGACGTGCGTCAGTAGTCTCCCTTGTTGCTACTTTATGAAAGACTGTAGGTTCTGTGTGCGTTCCACCTACTACCCTGAGACTACCAGTTGGATTCAGCCTAGTCTCCAGCAGATGTGGCTGACCCGTCGGCAAACTCCTATTTCACATAGAGTCGCTAGCCTCTCTAGTCACCCTCTGCTTATAGTATATTCAATTATTGCCTATTGTTTATTATCCTAATAAAGGTGATTTTAACTATACTGTCTGACTCCTTGTCTTGCTTGAGAACTGTAACACAGGGATTCCATGGCTCGTGTGATTATTGTTTACTGATCCCTCAGCTGAAACATTAGTGATAGATAATTTAGATGCCTCATAGAACATTTTTTTTCTCTGTTTCCCTCATCCCCCCTTCCTTCCTAAGCCCCATTCCTTCACACCACGCATCCTACTCACTACTCTCTGAACTTGCCTTTTCTTCTTACCCCCTTCCTCACGTAGTTTACAGACATGCTTCTCACACCTGAAAGCTTGTACTGCATGTAAACTTTGACATTATAGTGACTCTTAGGATGCCAAACTATTTAAGCCACACATTTTTCTTGCTTAAATTATATTTGGCTATTCATTTTGTACTCCTTTATACAGTTGTATAACTCGTGTGTCTTTACTTCTTATGCTTCTTCCACTCTATTGTATCTTTTTATTCTTAATAAAACTTATATTTACAGAAAAAAGGGTCATCCTTCAAATTTTTGGAGCTGGCTGCTAAGTAATAAAAAATAATAATCAGTCTGGTAAAAAATAGAGCCCAGAGTAGTTTCCAGAAAGAGAACATTTTTGTGATCCATCAAAATGACATGGGATGAGATGCATCCTGAAGGAAGTGATGCCACTCCCTATTGTCAATATGATTGTTACTTTCAGATGAAAAAAATGGTTGGGAAAAGAAAGAACAAGGAGGTAAGTGAAGGATTTTATTGCCCCTTTGGGAAAATATCATTCCAGCTCCCAACTCTGATGCATCCACCTCAACCACAATTGCCCCCGAGGGTAGAGATGGATGAAACTTCCCACCTCAAATGCAAAACAATTGAGAAATTGAGTGGGAGATCTTTTATGAAAAGTGCCGATTTTCAGCTTTTTGTTTCATATGTATTGTATTGAAGTCAATGATAAAAAGTAAATTACCCCCAAAGCTGTGAATATTCCCATGGTAGTAGTATAAAAAGGTGATAACATTTTGTAGGTTGTCAGTCTGTGTTGGAGAATGAGATTGAAGGGTGCGTTCTGTGTTTTCTGGTGACTTTATTGACTCCTTCCCTCCCCAAACACAGTAAGCTGTTTGTTTGTGGAGGTGTCAGTAATTTATGGGTGTGGGTGTGAAGAAGTGAGGGTTAACTTCCCCTAAACAAAATGCATTAGAATGAGTCACAAGCAGCCAGCCATCCTGAGGCTGAGTTATGTGACTGGACTGACAGATACCAGAAATTACATCTGTGCTTGTGATTGGGTAGTGAGACAGGAAGCAGCACAATGTGATTTCCAGTGACTTAATACAAAAACCAAACCAAACAAATAACAATAAAGGCAGCTGTTTGTTTGTATATGATTTAAAGGAGTTGTGGGACACTGCCAGTTGTTTTCTGGGTGTGGGTGACAAGAAGGGAGAGTTAGCCCCCCAAAAACAAGGTGTTAGAGTGAGAGCGAGCAGCCCAAGTGACGTGACACTGTAAGATACCACCAGAAAATACATCTGATGAGGCAGTCAAGATGAATATAGACAACGGGTTGAGCTTAACATCCATTGCATCCCTAAGAACTAGAGAGAAAGGAATGATATACTGAAGTATGATGCCGCATTGGTGCACCAGTTAATGTTTGTTTTGTGCTGTATTATTTCACTACAAGCTGTAGAGGTTGTGTTTTCTGAAGACAAACCAAGTCTATCCTGCACAGTAATGTAAAAATACCACTGCAGTAGTTCTTGGGGGAGAATAAGAATTGTTACACTATCTATTAGTCTAGAGGCAAAGAGAGGAGCTAGTTGATTGTGGGTGTGCATGTGTGTATGAGTTCAGTGACTGCAAAAGACACTGACAGTAAAAAATCCTAATTAACAGAGAGAAACAATGACCAACATTAACAGTGACAGAGAGTTACTATAACAGTGACATAGAGGGACAAACAGTATTCCACATATTGCTAACAGCTGTGTGGTTTATGTTAAAAACAATCAACAGTACTATTTCTCTGTCAATCAAGTGTGCCAAGGGGTAAAGGGAAAAGAGGAGTAGGAGAAGTGCATGGACAAGTTGTTGGTGATATTAAATGTGGCCATGATTGTGGCAGCTAATTTAGGAAGTTATGAGTGACGATGAACCACTGCTGAATTAGGAGGAATCCATGGTTCACTTTAAAAATGTTGCACACAAAAGAGCGTGCGACTACAAGGAGCATTAACCATGTCGCTGTGATTAAAATGGCATCACAAGCGCGAGATTCTCATGTCACTGCATTAAATATTGCACAATATTAGATGTGCCTTACCTTATCTAGCGATAACCTGATCCCAGTGTTGCTGAGCACTGCTGAATCTGGGTTATGTAATTTACAGATCTGCTGAGTTCCATAAATGAATGCTAAGAGCATCAGACTGCACTGAAATGTTTTTATGGTGCTATCAGCAAAAAAGGAACAATTTGTAACCTTTTAAAGATTGAAAGAGAATGTGAGCACTTGACCCACCCGTCTGTCCAGATAACCTGTAATAAAACCTTGCTCTATTACTTTTTGATCCACAGACTCCATTTAAATAAGATTTAGCCTCATTTTTACCCAGCTAATTCTTTGGTTCTAATGCTGGTTCAGAGAGAACATTTGTAAACTAAGAACATAAAAAAGGATGCTGCAATTCCGCAGCAATAAATAAAAATTCTCATTGACGCAAACTGAACTTTTAACCCCTTGGACACTAAAGAGGTCATGTAGAATGACAGGGAGGAGTGGAGAATGCAGAGAAGGGGAGTGAGATTCACTCAGGCAGTACAAACTAGTGTTAAAACTTCTGTGAAGTGACAATAAAGTGACATCTGCTGATATATATATATATTTTTTTTTTGTTTCTTTTGTTTCACAAAAGTCCCTGTGTACAGACTGAGATATTGCTCCTCTGTGGTAGTAGCCAAATCAGACACCAATAATCTAACTCCTCAGTCTTTTTTCAACATTTTTTAATCATAGTTCACTCCTTGTTCCTCTACTCATATCTGTCACCTCTTCATCCCCCTACAAATATCTTCCCCATAATACACACACACACAGACACACACACTCTCTCTCTAAGTTTCTCTCACACACATGCAGTCAGGTCTCACACCCACCCTTGTTTTTCCTCCAGCAAGGCTCTCCCTTTCTTGCCCTCACATACCAACAAACACTTTGTAACCCTCTTCGGTGTTTCCCTGTCCCTACACAAACACAGGCGACCCCTCATAGGAGATCTCACCCAACAAAACAGGTGCCATCCTCCCAGAACCACCCACAGACTCACATTACATAGAGACAGGAGAAAAAAACAAATCGGCGACACATAGTGTACCAAGAAAAGTAGAGCAATTCTTTGGCAAACCATCTGCATCATAAGGAATAAACAGGTAAATTATATTTATATGAGGCCAGTGCTTCACAATGTCTTGCACACTGCTCTTCCATTAAGGAGGTTATAAGTCAAATTTAAATCAATGAGAATTTGGAGTATTGACAGTCCCTCCTATGGTACAGCTGGTTTGCTTCAGAATTGCTGGACTGTAGTGCATTTGAAAAGTTTCTCTCTGTTGAGAACCTCACATTGGTGGGCCACTTGTTTGACATGCCTGCTCTCTCTCTCTCTCTCTCTCTCTCTCTCTCTCTCTCTCTCTATATATATATATATATATATATATATATATATATATATATATATACACAGTATCTCACATAAGTGAGTACACCCCTCAAATTTTTGTAAATATTTTTATTTTATCTTTCATGTGACAACACTGAAGAAATGACACTCTGCAACAATGTAAAGTAGTGAGTGTACAGCCTGTATAACAGTGTAAATTTGCTGTCCCCCTCAAAATAACTCAACACACAGCCATTAATGTCTTAACCTTGGCAACTAAAGTGAGTAAACCCCTAAGTGGAAATGTCCAAATTGGGCCCAATTTGCCATTTTCCCTCCCCGGTGCCATGTGACTCATTAGTGTTACAAGGTGTGAATGGGGAGCAGGTGTGTTAAATTTGGTGTTTTCGCTTTCACACTCTCTCATACTGTTCACTGGAAGTTCAACATGGCACCTCATGGCAAACAACTCTCTGAGGATCTGAAAAAAAGAATTGTTGCTCTACATAAAGATGGCCTAGCCTATAAGAAGATTGCCAAGACCCTGAAACTGAGCTGCAGCACGGTGGGCAAGACCATACAGCGGTTTCACAGGACAGGTTCCACTCAGAACAGGCCTCACCATGGTCGACCAAAGAAGATGAGTGCACATGCTCAGTGTCATATCCAGAGGTTGTCTTTGGGAAATAGACGTATAAGTGCTGCCAGCATTGCTGCAGAGGTTGAAGGGGTGGGGGGTCAGCCTGTCAGTGCTCAGACCATACGCCACACACTACATCAAATTGGTCTGCGTGGCTGTCATCCCAGAAGGAAACCTCTTCTAAAGATGATGCACAAGAAAGCCCACAAACAGTTTGCTGAAGACAAGCAGACTAAGGACATGGATTACTGGAACCATGTCCTGTGGTCTGATGAGACCAAGATAAACTTCTTTGGTTCAGATGGTGTCAAGAGTGTGTGTTGGCAACCAGGTGAGGAGTACAAAGACAAGTGTGCCTTGCTTACAGTCAAGCATGGTGGTGGGAGTGTCATGGTCTGGGCCTGCATGAGTGCTGCCATCACTGGAGAGCTACAGTAATAGAGGGAACCATGAATGCCAACATGTACTGTGACATACTGAAGCAGAGCAGGATCCCCTCCCTTCGGAGGAGTATTCCAACATGATAACGACCCCAAACACGACCACTGCCTTGCTAATGAAGCTGAGGGTAAAGGGAATGGACTGGCCAAGCATGTCTCCAGACCTAAACCCTATTGAGCATCTGTGGGGCATCCTCAAATGGAAGGTGGGGGAGTGCAAGGTCTCTAACATCCACCAGCTCTGTGATGTCATCATGGAGGAGTGGAAGGGGACTCCAGTGGCAACCTGTGAAGCTCTGGTGAACTCCATGCCCAAGAGGGTTAAGGCAGTGCTGGAAAATAATGGTGGCAACACAAAATATTGACACTTAGGGCCCAATTTGTACTCACTTTTGTTGCCAAGGTTTAGACATTAATGGCTGCATGTTGAGTTATTTTGAGGGGGACAGCAAATTTACACTGTTATACAGGCTGTACACTCACTACTTTATAATGTAGCAGAGTGTCATTTCTTCAGTGTTGTCACATGAAAGATAAATTAAAAATATTTACAAAAATGTGAGGGGTGTACTCACTTATGTGAGATACTGTATCTCTTCCTCTATCTATCTCTCTATCTATTGATCTGTGGATATCTAAGCAGAACTATGCATTGTGAAGCAGTTCATTGGGAGACCTCTCTAGTGTTCAAGTGGTTAATATGCCCATGTAAATCAGTAGACATTTGGGGAATTTTTATTTGCCCCTCTAGTGCAGTAGGTCTGCATCAGAAAAGCTTATTTTCCCCTTCAGATTGCAAAATATAGAAGTTTCTTTCCAAAATCTATCTGGAGCATATCATTTTGGCTTGATCATGCTGTTTTTCCTCTTGAGTATGTATGTATGTATACTAAAATTTGATAACAGAAAAATGTCAGTCACCTTAATTTCTTTACATCCATTTAATAACATTTCTAAACAAAATAAGCATGAAATGCAAGCATGATATAGAAACCATTTAATACGATCTTGTGCCATGCATGGAAAATTTCAAAGTAATTGCTTTATTTTATTGGATATATTTGAAGTCACCCAATAAAATGCAGTGGAAAAGAAATAAAAAGTAAGTTTGCTTATGAACAGTGAGTTCATCATAAATTAGTGATTGGGGACAAGTTTAAGAGGATAGGGTGGCAATTTGGGGGTAAATCAACTACACCATAGAAGACAATATTCAATTATACGCCACAAGAATTCCATATGTTTTGTTTCTGAAGAAAGGCATCTTGAATAAATACTTAGAACCATTTATTTGGACCAATGAAAGGCCATACTAAGGGAGGGTTCTAGTTCCATCCCCCCCCCCCCCACTATTTTTCTCCCATCAAATCAGTGAAAGACAAAGAGTTAGCAAGTCAGTAAGCAAGTAAGCAAGTCTCCAGCTATGCTTGGCTGGCTGATGGAAATTTTAGTCTAAAAACAGCTGAAGGAGTGCTCAATTAGTCATTCTCAATTAGCTACAATGGCTTTTGGATACATAATTACATAAAACAAATTCTATGGAATCCAAATTCTATGGAAATCTGTGTTTTCCCCAGCAATCCCACATAATTCTTGTGCCAATTTAGCTGTGAACATCAGCAAAAAGTGTGTATGTCCAAGTTTACATAACTGAAATCCAGGCCAGTGATTACCAATCCATGAGAACTCAAATTCAAATTTTTTAAACCATAACCTCCACCTTCAATAAATGGGGTAACAATTTCTTGATGTTAGGGGCCGAGGACTACTACCAACATTGACTTATCCGTTCACCACGCACACACTGTGACAAACAGCAATGATGTACCTTGAAACAAAGAGTCAGAATAATATAATAAAATAACATCTACAACTACATTCTTATCTATATTAACATAGAGGGAGGTATGGACATTTTCTACACAAAACACTGTTCTTCCTACCTAACATACATACTCTACATTATTACCTGTCTAGTCACTCACTCCCCCAGCATATTATTAAAACTCTCTGACATGCATTGCTTCCCTTATACTCTGATATCCTTACTAAGGAATGACTTGTGGAATTTTCAACAAGAAAACAGTACCTTCCATTTCTGGTTTGAAGGGCCCTTTACATGATTCTTCTATGCTGCTGAAAGGAGTGAGTGTGTGCGTGTTCATGCATGAGTGAGTGTATTTGGGATTTATTATTATGGAAGAAAGATATAATGTGAATTGTATGAACTCATTGGATACGAGAATATCCTCCACAGCATTGCTTTATAATGTATTGGAGATCTTTAACTTCCATTGGGCTGACTCACATGACATAATTAAAATTACTAAATGTGTTATTATAGCTTCAATTACATGTAATGCTAATACCTGCGGATGATAAAACTGTTACTTAGTATTTGGAAAGGCACTGGGGAAGCACATTTCTTTATGCATTAGTCATTTGAAAATGTAGTAAATATTTCTGTTGCTCAAGCCATGTTATCTCCTCTTTAATTGGTATTTTTTTTATTAAATATGAATATATTGTTTTACTCCCTTAACCCACAAGTTGAATTTTATGGATGGAGTAGTGGCTGGGTGGCATTTCATTATGTTTGAGGCTATATATATATATATATATATATATATATATATATATATATATATATATATGCTTGATGCGTGTGGTGGGGTTGAAAGTCATGTAGTTTGGTGTTGCCCGATGCCATTACTATGGTTCTTTCACTCTGTCAAGGAATGACCATATGAGACTCTTGTATTCATATCCACAGTCTAATTTAACCAGTTAACAGCGATCGAGAGACTGGGCTATACATACAATGGAAAGATAAAACAATTCCTAAGGAAATAAACCATAACATAGGAAACAAAATTTCCCTTTGATTCAAATTGGGCTTTTAATGCATTCCATAGAAATCATTTGAAAAATTCTCTAACACACAATGCTTAAAAGCCCCCTTCAAGTTTTTTAAATTATTTGTCATCTGTGGTGCAACTGATTTGCCCAGGGCCGGCCCTTACATGGGTCCCGGTGGGGCCATGGACCCAGGCGGCACTCTGACAGGGGTGGCAACTTGCTGCCCCAAGGATTGTTATTTCGTGCACAGCATCTCCCCACTGCCCGCACTGATGATGGCTGGGACCATGTCACATGCGGAGACGCCGTGTGGAGCATGTTGGGGTTTTCTTCGAAGGTCAGTGCAAGTTTAAAACTGGCACCCAGACTGACTAAGAAAATCCCAGCATGCACCACTCTGCGTCTTCGCATGTGACACTGTCCCGGCTGGCATCTGCGCGGGCAGTGGGGAGACTGATTAAAAAGCAGGAGAAGAGCCAGACAAGCAGAGAAGAGAGGGAGCAAGCCAGAAGGAGAAGCGAAAGAGGCAAGGGGTAGGGGAAAAAGAGGCACAAGGAGTGAAAAGAGGGGAAAAGAGGCCCAAGGGGTGAAAAGATGGGAAAAAAAGAGACACGAGGGGTGTAAAAATGCAAGGGGAGAGAAGAGGTACAAAGGGTATAAAAAAACAAACAAAAAAACACTACAGTTCTATGTGGTTTTAGGGGCAGGAGAGGGGTTAATATAATTAAGGATGTGGTGTGTTTTGGTGGGCGTGGGTGAGTCAGCATTTCATCCTTGGACCCAAGCAGCACAATGTCTTGGGCCGGCCCTGGATTTGCCCAATAATTGCTCCAAATTTCCTTCATATATCATACATCAGTCTCAGTATTGTCTTGCCAAGCTTAAACCCTTTGAGTGCCAGAGGGATCAGCAATGCATTGCAAAGTAATGAATGGCTCACGCTCTGACATTCAAAGGGTTCATTTTGTCAGTATTTAATTTTCAGAGTTCCACTTCACTGCTCCCGTCACAGGCATGTATTTAATTTGAAAAACATGCTAAAGCAGAGCGCCACATGGAACCTTGTTCGTTTATATTATGGGAGCACTTTACAGGTGGTGGAATGTATTTTAATTTGACAGGCACTTTCACACACCAAGAGATGTAATTCAATTTAGTCTTTAATACTATTCATAATAAAAGAACATCACTCAGTTAATGGTTGTGTTTTCTTGATACAGCTGAGTAATTCATGGATGGATTTGATTTACTTATGTATGACTTTGTTTTACTTGTTTTAGGATCCTACAAAAAAGGGTCCCTCTAAGACAGAACTATCACCTTACAAGAAATTATTTTAAAAGCACCTTGAACACCACTTATATAGTACTTCAGAACTTTCTTTAAATTTAAAACAACTGTTTATGAGAAACTTTATGGGGAGAGAGCAGATAGAAGTGACAACATTGGAGATTGAAGTAGAGAAGAAACATTGGAGATTGAGTTGGAGAAAAAACATTGGAGATTAAGGTGGAGAAGAAACATTGGAGATTGAGGTGGAGAAAAAACATTGGAGATCGGGATGGACAAGAAACATTGGAGATCAGAGTGAAGAGCCTGGCAATCCAACTACCTGATGAAGAGTTCTCTTCCCTTGTTAGGATACTGACACACACACAAGGTAAGAACCTGATTTTTTTATTTTCTGGACATCATGTGAACATTTTCCTGCTATCTGAAATTGGGAAACAAACCATAAAACAAACCACTTGTTTTACAAGATGTGTTTTGTATCTTGGGAAAAAGGATGTTTGTTACGGTATGAGGAATTGCAGAATTTCTCTTCTCATTCCCAGTCACAGGCAACAGCTGAGGCAGCAATCAGATAACACCAGCCAGGCAGAACACTGCAAATAGCAGGGAAAGTGTTTAGAAGCCTTCAGTAGATCAGAGGATAAAAATAGAAGGCTAAGACTGCAAGATTCCAAGTTCCCACTGTTCCTCCCTTGTAAATGCCTTCAGTATAATGGTACACTTATATCGCTGTACCTCTTACACACATGGAAAGATGGTTGTACTCCATCCAAAACTTTCCTTCTAAATAAAACAAAACAGTCTTACTCCCAACGTAAAAGAGGTGACCTATGGACTCCCTCATCTTTCAATATTTACTGCATCTCTGTGGGGATGCTTTACCCCTAGGAATCAATAGGAGAAGCATTCTCCATAAACTAACACAACCTAAGCCATAGCCCAGAGGCGTCCATATTTTTTTCAATCATGGGCTACATGATCAAAAAAGCCATACATGTGAGAGGTGCATTATTTTTTTTTATTGACAATGCTGATATTTAGTGGATATCTATTCTTGAACTGTACAAAAATTGCATACACTGGATTAGGTCTTACTGGCCTACATGTATGCTAGTTAACCCTTTGAATGGTACCCCTCTGACACTCAAAGGGGTAATTACATATAAAATTAGTTAAAAAAATTATCAGGTAGGCTATACCCTGGAGTCAGATGGGCTGCACTTTAAGTGCCAGGGGGATGTGTACACATTGGCATGCAAAGGCATACAATTAACCCCTTAATGACCAGTGGTCCAGGGAAGTTACCTTCCCTTAATGACCACTTTGATCCTTCCCAATGCGCCAGTAGAGGAGACCTGTTACAAGTACTGGAGCACCGTGTTGGGGTGTGAGAGAGACAGCTCCAGTCATAGAGTGGTCAATTGCAGACCCCGTTTTTACTTATTTTGCTCCTGGAAGAGCGCTGTAGGTATATGTAAATGACATGCTGGTCCTTCTGGCAAAAACCACATGACAGTCATAGCACGTCATGTGGTCGTTAAGGGGTTAAACTTGATTATGTTGTTTTTATTTTTTCAGTAGAGAGAGGGGTTTTATGGGCACCTCCCTCCAGATACTCAAATAAGTATGAGGGATAGAGAGCAGCATCACTGTCAATATCAAGCACACATCTGTATTATTTTTAGATAGTTTGAAAAACCTGACAAACAGGAAAATATAAAGGGTTTCTTTTTTAATTGATTTTATAGTTTTTCAAACTTATCTAATTTGTAACAAGGTGTTAATTACCGTTTATGTGTTTTTGGTTTTATTCTACAAGAAGTGCTCTGATTGGCTGGTCCTAGTCACACTGAGGAAGAGGTCACCTTCTCACAAAAGAGAGGATAAGCCAAAATGAGATCTGAATAGTCTCTACCTGCTGAATTAGCAGTTTTTTTTCTGGGTGATCATTGGAAAAACCCTGAGACATGCACTCTTTTACATGGATTCATTTCAAGCAGTTACACAATGGATTCAGGATTACCGAATCAGATTTTCTAGACCACTCTTGACTGACTAGACAAGATTTCGAATATGTTAGGCCTCATGATTATGGGTAGAATTTTGACCATTACATAATATTGTTTAGCTATGTGATTATATTATATCATACATAAGTAGAATCAACATTCATTTATACATACATAATGCAAGTTCCATAGAGCAATCTTGTATGTTTTTATCCAAAGCAGTTTGTGCCATATATACAATTAAATGTAGATCGACTGTTAGGCAAGCCATCTCCATTACAGGGAATAAATCAAAATTTCCCAGTGTTTCAAATGAGATTTTTTAACCCATATAATGCTTGAGAGACCCCCAAAACATTTCAGATCAATGCATTGGAAAACGCTCCCGTATTAAATGATTCAACCCCAATTAAAATCAATGTGGGCATTTGTGTATGTCCCCTATGGTGCAACTGGTTTGCCCCACAATTGCTCTAATTCTTAGTGTATATGTTAAAGTCTTATATATCAAAGCGACTTTGAGCAATTCTGGGGCAAACCAACTGCACCACAGGGGACACATGCAATTTCATAAAGTACCATTCATTTATATGGGATTTTTAGCCCCTTGAATGCTACAGAGGTCTCCAATGCATTGCTTTATAACGCATTGTGGACCATTTGAGCATTGAAGAAGCTTAGCAGTCCCATTTAAATCCATGGAATTCTAAATATCTCCCCAATGATTCCTTTGGTTTTGATTTGCTACATGAGTCTCTTTGGCCATTTGGCCTATTTATAAATGCAAGCTGGAGTTATGCTGGAGTAAATCATAGGGACAAAATAAATATTTCTAAATTCTCATTCACATCAATAGAGCTTTTAACCCATTAATTGCCAGAGAGGTCTTCAGTGCTGTGCCTTTGCAATGCATTGAGACATCTATAGAATCCAAGGTGTTAAAAGCCTAATTTAATTTAACAGTAATTTTAATTTGTCCCCTATGTTGCAGTTGGTTTACTCCTATTTTCTATTATAAATGTGGATCTATGTGTCTAAGTAGCATGGCTGTTTTGGAACCTTTTTTGCATGGCACACTTGGGGCATTATGTACAAATAAAACTAAGAGAAATTCTGGGGCAAACCAGCTGCACCAAAGGGAACAAATAAAGCATTGAAAATGACCATGGATTTAAATGGGGCATTTAACCCTTTAATGCTACATGTGTCTCCCACACATTGCTTTACAATGCACTCGAGATCTTTTGCACCATTTAATTTCTTAAAAGTCCCATTCAAATCAACATGAATTTTAAATTCTCACAAGTGAAGTAGTTGGTTTGCTCCAAAATGCCTCTTTTTCCTACCCATAGCAAGAGTCTTTACAGAACTTACACCTGTTGTGCATATGACTTTG
This sequence comes from Rhinophrynus dorsalis, assembly GCA_037306005.1. Taxonomy (NCBI): domain Eukaryota; kingdom Metazoa; phylum Chordata; class Amphibia; order Anura; family Rhinophrynidae; genus Rhinophrynus; species Rhinophrynus dorsalis. Next base: position 268,688,165 of record CM074724.1, read on the forward strand.
CCAGGGGTGGGAATCCAACTTCCTTCTAGCTGTTGATGATCTACAGTTTTCATTATCATTAGCTGGCCAGCTGTCAGCTGAGGATGATAGGAACTGTAGTCAAAGCTAGAAGGATGCACGTTGCCCACCCTTGACCTATGCACAGTCAGCTGGAGTGGGTTCTGTGTAAATAGTTGCACAAAACCAATTCTAGGTATCCTTATTCTGTAATTTTTAGTCTTCTGGAAACCCATCTTTGCAAATCCTAGGTTTGCCCCTGCATTGTATGATAAATATCCATTAGATATTTCAAGAAGACATCTTGTATGTGTAAGTTGCATACCCTTATGACATTAAATATTTAAAGATATACTTATACCTAAAATCCCACACCATGCCCCATGACCCATATTCCAATCCTATACTGCAATAATAGGTCTCTATTTAATCTGTAAATATTTGACACTGACATGTAAACTGCTATTCCTTTGGGTATTATGGGTTAGTGGAACATTCTAATGAGCTGTCCTGGTAGTTGAGTAGAGGTTACAGGTTCATTGTATCCATGACAACAGGCAAGGCACATCGCTGAATTTATCAAGAAATATGAGAAATATCATCTCTGGTCCTTTACTAAAAGGAGGGTGGAGTAGATCAATTAATTTAACATTGTCACGGCATGCTGTGTCTTGAATTTAGAGATAATATTCTTTTCTGATGGTTTCTGTAATGAGGCACTACACTGATCAGGTTTTAAATTTTCCCTACTACTGGAAGTCACAGATGAATTACACTGGTCCATTAATTACATCTCTTTGAATTACCTTAAGGGCCTTTTGTCAAGGAAAATAAATAAATAGTTCTCAATGGTGTTTCTCATTGCCAACCAAACTCTAATCTGCAACTTTGCACACTAAACAGACTGTGCTCTAATCTGCAACTTTGCACACTAAACAGAATATATGAATTTTTTTTTTTTTTGTTTTTTTTCCCCACACACAAAATAAACTGCTGCCCCCACACACAGTAGTCCTAAAAAGGACTTTTGGGTCTTTTTTTTTACAAATTTGCTTTTCTTCTCCCTACACTGACTTTCCCTTCCTATCCTCATCTCTCCCTGGCTAAGACTGAGCCGAACTCGCTGGTCAGGTGCTATACAGCACCCGACCACGGGTTCTGGCCAGCCAATCAGTGTAATGCCAGCAGCCAACATGGCTGCTGGCATTACACTGATGTCAGAGCCTCCCTGCACGTTTATTGGCTGCGCAGCAGCCGCGAAACGTGCGGGGAGGAGACCCGAACATGGCGGGCGAGCACATGCGGTACTCGTACGAGTACCACCATGTGCCGAGCAGAGCGATGCTCGAGCCGATCCGAGCATCGGCCGAGCATGCTCGCTCAACACTAATTACTATCACTTTAATGAGTGTTGGTTATAACCAATTGCTATCTGGATTGGTTGAGTGCAGGGAGTGTGGGTGTGAAAGAGAGAAGATACAACAAACACACATATAAACAAAAACATCTCAAACATTTGACTGATAGATTACAGTGACAATCCGGCAGGCTGGTGATCCTACCTGAGTTGGCTAAGACTTGACTGAAATTGAGTGACCAATACAACTCAGACAGATATAATACATTGTATATTCAAGACAAGCAAATAACAGATGTAAGTTGATATAATGTGTTACACATTTTCTTTCACTCCTCATCTGCCTAAACAGTAACAAGAGAGACAATCATATACTGTTGTGTGATGGACTCTGGTGCTGCACCTGCTGCTTTGCTTTATTATTTGCAAGCTTCTGATTTTGTAGCTAACAGTTATATCCTGTACTTTACTATAAACATGAACTCTACAGTCCTTGTGAGAAAGCTGCTGAAATATTGACAGCTGATGGTTTATATTTTACATTATTGTACATGATTTTCAGACAGAGACAAACATAACTCAGTCCTCATTTAAGAAAAAGACAAGCATATATTGGTGCTGCTGCTGCTGTGCTACTTGTCCAGTACAGCAAACTGCATACTATAGATGTGTTGAAGCTGCATCATGTACTTTAAAGTAAATATCAACACTATTGTTGTTATGACCACCAAACATGATAGGGCTAGGGATAAAGGGAATTGATGAGGAGGAGTGCATAGACATGTAAGTGGCAGTAAAGACATACTAAAAAATTGACTGTGACCTTGGTTTGCAGTAGTGAGATCAACTGCCGTGTCAGACAATGACAGTGCCACTGACAACCCACCTCAAACTAAGGGTCAATGTCCTATAAATCCTCCTAAGGGAAAAAATAAAAATATTTTTTTCAGACTTAAAAAGACCAAGAAAAAAATGAAAGCACTGCGGAAAAAGAGAATCTGAATGATACTATTGATGTTGATGACCTTATTGATGATGGTAATTTAAAATAAGATGATATGGCAAAAAATACTGTATTTGAAAGACTCAATCTTCCACCACAGAAATGGAACAATATGCCTGTTAATACATTCTTTGAGACATCAAATGGAAGCCTGAACAAGAAAACACAACAAAAACGCACAATGTTCATTTCAGTCATTGTTGTCAACATCATCATCATCATCATTATCGCTTCCATGACCATTCCCTCACCCCAATCATGCTCGCTATTATTGTAAAAGTAGAAAACAGTTCAGCATCAACCATCCTACTGGTCCTGCTGCTGTTTCTGCTGCATCACAACCTACTACTAGTAGTATGTACTACTAAAACATTAAAGCTCTGTAGTAGTGATAATATAATAAGTAGTAGTCCCTCAGGAACCCCTCAGGCTATGACAAGCTAAAATATTCAGGTACTTCACTCTTAATCCGAAAACTAAAGATGTAGCTATTTGTGGACAGGCAAAGCAGGATCACATCAAGGCACAGCCTCGTTGATATCCCACCTGAAGCACAATCACTGGCCTGACTGGGAGACTTGCCTGTAGCACATCAGTGGTGCAATGTCTAGCTGTAATAGCATCACTCTTGAAAGTGCACGGGGCTGAGGACAACATAATAGTAGTGCTGTAGGTGTCTCAGGGAGTGCAAGACCCAAAAATAGTATGTTTATTAGAAACTACTCTACAAACCAGCATAGCTAGTGTCTGTAATGTACATTTATGAGTTTTACTTTAAACTATCTGCAGAGTGAAAAGGTCAAGTGATGTAAAGTGTATTATATTCCATTGAATGGGCCAGAAGATACAATTAGTGGTGTTCACACAAAATTCAGTTTAAGCTATACAGAGCATTTTTATTTAAACCACACAGTATATAGAATACAACATTTTGGGGGACATGCCCCTTCATCAGGTATAGTGTATCCCTTCCAAAGACTTGTTTAAATACAAAAAAACTGGTGCCTAGTTGAAATTCACTGGAGTCAATCAAACATAATTAATTTAATTGTTATAATAAAATAGATAATTACAAACATCAGTGATTAATGAGAACCTACAAATAACACTCATTTAATGTGCTTCATAGTATGCTGAAGCAGGTTACTAGATGACAGTTTTATAATCATCATGTGTACCTGGGAAAAAAACATATAAAACATATAAAATGCCTAGTATACCCTATTTTAGATTTTAATGATTGTGAGAAGGGGGGTATACAGAATTTGAAGGTAATAGGTTTAGAATGTGTTGGCATGAAAATACCAAATAGATACAGAGCTCTATGTAGGGCAGAGATGTTCTGGATATTTAAGCTTAATACACAATTTCCCTTGGGAATGAATGAGGGGACAGAGTTTGTTACTGTGTTGTGAATGATCCCTCTTTTGCATTGCCAGAGTACTGTAACCTATATGAGGCTATATATCTGTTGATGTGAGGCTGTAACAGAGGATAGGTTAGATGTGAGGAATGATGTAGGTTGTTGTTTTGAGAATCGGTTATAGGGATTAGGGTATATAGGTATTATACATATAGATGCGTTCCACTGGTGGAACGCGGAAATGACGTCGCCAATTTTCCTCCAATGACGTTACCACTTTTTCTCCTGTGGGCTGTTTGTCTATTGGAGATTGTTACTCCCGGAATATGTGGGTATATGAGTGACCTGGATACGGAAGTGTTGTGCGCTTCAGAGTTGATGCGACATACGCCTCACCGGAGGAAGTGAGGATGGTCCGTTATGCCGGGGAAACGTGGATACGATTTTTATTTGGGAGGACATTATTTTTTGGTGCACATATGGAGGAACAGTGGGATATGTGCGTCCCATCTGTGGAACGCTGAATTTTTTGGCGGGATTTTTGGAAGAGGGTAAGTGTTTATGCCTGTAAATGAAAACCTATAAACAATTTGGTTCTTCAGACCGTATGATTGATACCCCTGATGAAGTAGCATATTGCCACGAAACGCGTAGGGTGTACTTGTCATAGATATTTTGAATATAGGTGTTTTCCCTATATATGTTTTTATTGTTATTTTAATAAATATAAATATATATATTCTACCCCGCTGGCTGTCTACTCTTTATATGAGAAGGCTATTGCTATAGACACTCTGGTGGAGAGTGAGCATTATTTTAGCCTAGGCATATAGCAACTTTGCCCCTTGCCTGGTGAGTTTGATAGAGTATTAGTCCCCTTTATAGGCCCAACTGACCCTTCCCACTGCAAAGTATATCAAATCTTTTCCACAAAAATAATTAAAGGCAATACCAAGGCCAGGCCTTCTTGTTTGCAACACACACACACACACACACACACACACACACACACACACACACACACACGTATGTATGTATATTTGTGTGTGTGTGTGTGTGTGTGTGTTTGTGTACATGAAAAGCTAGAGTAGGAGGAGAGAATGTTGTGTCACAATTGAACAGCTCATGAGAAGTCAGGACATGGTATGGCTGCTGACAGAGTGGGAGGTCAGAATGCATCTGTTTCATTCAATGAAGCACTGGATTCCATTGCAGTTGATAGCTTTATCACAGTTTTATCTACACCTTATCCCCTTAGACTTTGATAGGGATCTGGGAGATAAAGCCACTGATAAATAATAATAAATAATCTGCAAAGTCACTTTGGCCTGTATTTGAACAATAACATAAAATGTATAGCCTGTTGGGAGACACAGCCTTTAACCCTTTGAGTGCCAAGGGGTATACAAAGCAATGTATTGTGTACCCCTTGGCACTCAAAGGTTTAAATCATTGCTTTACAATGCACTAGAAATAGCTCTTATTCCCAAAGGTTTACAAGAAAACTGACACCTCCTAATAATAACCTCTCGTTAGGATTATCACTAGAAAATCCTAATGTCCCCTATGAATTTTGCCCTTGTATCTTTGTTTAAGGGATATAACCTACAATCAATTCTGGATATCATGCCCATGAAGGTGGACATGGCTAGAAGTTTTTTCAAAGTGAAGGAGGCAGAGCTCATGAGCCAAGAAAAGGGTGCACAATGCATTGTGTAGCAATACACCAAGTGCCCCTCTGTTCCTTATTGGGTTAAGATTGCCAAGGTCCTGTGGACTTATTAGTAAGTGTCATGTCCTCCTCCATGGGCATGACATCCAGAATGTATTGAAGATGTTATCTCTTGTGGGAGTTACAATTAGGAGTTGTTAGTACTCCTTTAAAGCATTTGTAGTCAATTCCTGGATCTCCAGCTGTTGGGGATGATGGGAGTTGTAGTCCACCTTAGATTGAGGTTCAACAATTGACTATCTCTGGGTTAAAGAAGTACTTTTGCTAAAATACAAGCTTCTCTTACATGGCAGAATATGTTGGAACTTTCCTTTTTTGGCAGATAGTGCTCCTACCAATGCCACAGCATCCCCAGGTTCCATGGTAGATTTCTGAAAAGGGCAAAAAGCTACACAGAGTTTCAGCTGCCTGACTCTGAATCTTCTTCTGTCTGTAAATGTGACCCCATGTGAACCATCTACTCTTTTGTTACATTCACAGTCATCATAAATCAACCACAAGCTAGAGAGGTCAGGAATGCTGGTGGTGCTGCTGCTGATAAGTGTGTTTGAGATGTTGAGAACTTTACTAACTCAGCTAGACCAGGAATAGGAGTGAGATATCATGGGAATGGGTATCACCAGTAATGGCATTATACTTTTTGTATTGTTGAATTGTCTGACTCCCAGTGAAAACAGCATCATCAAAGTCTATAACAGGATCAGGCTGGTGTGCATACCATGATGCATACTGGTGGAGTGGGGTCATCATCCCTGCCATAGACTGTGGTAATGGTAATTGAAGTTCCAGCTGTGAAAGGAGACATGTATACATTCAATTTCCTACTACTAGTGGTGCTGCTGATGATGAGGTGCATGTCCTTATCTACCCCCCCCCCAAAAAAAAAAGGGAATATACAATACTTTTCCTTGGATTAAGCTAACTACATGCTCTGTGACAAGGTTGTGGAGATAAGGAAAGAGTGGAGGGGTCACACCCTGACACAATCATCTGAATAAAGAACATACAGCATAACCACCTTGATGTGCATGCATAACATATGCAACAATCCACCAACAAAATATAAAATGCTACTGTCCCTGTGTGCCCTGTCCATCCCCAATGGCAAGAACATGACACCAAAAAATCCCATGAAAATGGAGAGAAGTAACCGCCCACTAACCCCCATGCCAATATCACATGTGTGATACAGAAGACTTTTTTCATTATGAAGTTAGTATTATACCATCCCTAGAGTCACGTATACTAGATTTTTTATATATTAGGTTTTTCTAATGAGGTATTTACTTTAATTGAAGCCCGATGGTCAATGAGAGTACGGAGGTTCTAGCACCCTAAAAAGTTTCCTTGGGTTAGTACACTCATTTTGTGCATTAACTTGGGATGGACACATCTCCTATTGCCATCGGATGGTTTGGGATATTGCGGGTGGTTGTAGATGCATAGACACTGATAGGGTTAATAACCAGCATATTATATGCCGACTGGCTTGTCAGTGCGGACATGACTCCCAACCTGAAATGGACCATTAATAGCTCTCATATTTTTTTTGGGTAAGAACTTGTAAAATGTATAGTTGGTGATTGGTATATTTCCATGTGTAATAGTGTCCATCACTTTGTGTGCTGGCGTCTGGCATTTTCAGGTGCCTGCCTTAGTGCTGACCACATAACGGGGGAATAACTTTTAGTATAGCCGACGTGGTGTGTTATTCATGTCATTTTAATAAATATTGTTCTTGGATTTATTTGTATACGCTTGTCCCATCAGTTTTGTTCCAGTGGGTCTGCACTTCAGTAATTTATTATATGGAGTCATAGGAGCTACGAATTGTTTGTTCTCTGAAATAGGACAAATAGATTATAAACAAACATACTGTTCCATTTCAGTGGTGGAAGATTTTGAATTTTCTTTTAAGTTATTTTTGGCCATACAATCAGTGTTCCTGCTCTCTACTTCCTCTGTATCAGAAGAAGGGGAGGATAGTGGAGGGAGTGGGACATATTCTACATCAGCATCATCATAAATAATTAGATAATCAGCAGCAGATTATTCTAGGTTTTTTTTCATTTTTTTTTTTTTTTTTACTTTCCCCTTTGGGTGACTCATAGAACATTGCACCATGGTGCTTTTGTACTATTGTCACTATTATATGCAGAAGTTGGTCTCGCTGCTAAATCCTCCTCCACTATGACAGCAGTGCTAGAATGTGACTTGTCATCTTTAGTGTTGTTCAAAGGCTTAGTATCACTGGTGGCAGAATTGTTCATGTCACTGTTACAAACAGCCTTCTCAGGACTGGAGAAGGAAGAGGATCATCATTTGTTGAATAAGCTGCAGCAGATTTTATAGTACAACTTTGCCACATCCACCAACACAGCCATGCACTCCTCCTTCTCCTTTCTCCTTGCCCCTAACATATTTGATGGAAATATAGAAAGTAGTATTCATTTTTACTATAAAGTATATAACAGAACTATTAGAATGTGGAGTGATTTTTTTCTCCATCTGAAAACAATGTATAATGAAGGTCTCTGTCTCTAGTATCTGTCACTGTCAGTCTCAGCTCATGTCAATGATCTTCTGTCTATGTCTGACAGTTTTTGTTTAAGCTGTCCCTTTCTGTCACTGTCTCAAAAGGAATCACACCCACATGCCATGGAACTACAGGCAACTCCAGCTCTTCCCTCTTTGCCTGTCAGCCCAGGACTGGATTTACATCCCAGAAGCCTCTAGGCAAGGCACTTTATTCACTCTTAGCTCCACCCATGACCACATCCCTACTCCTCACGTGACCTCACACAGAAAATACCCATGGCCTATAAGGAGCAACAAAAAAAAATCTTCAACCCCCTGGTTGCTAGTGAGATCTCCCACACATTACTCCACAATGCATTGGAGATCTTTCTAGCATCCAAGGGATTAAATAATAGCCTGCAAAGGGGTTTAAAACTAGTACAGGGACACTGAGATTGTTATGGACACACCCACAGCTCAGAATGTGGGTGTGGCCAGCATAGCTGAGGCTCCCCTTAACATACGGAACTCTAGGCATTTGCCTACTTTGCCTATTGGGATATCTAGCCTGTGTCTTCCTCTACATGTAGCTAGTTTTTCATTTTCAGTAGCATCTTTCCCTTTCTCTCTCAACTTGACTGTAGTGTTAATTTTTACAATGTCGTATAGGATGGGTATAAACCTGTTCTTCAGAATCCACAGCTTTCAATAAACAATAAAAATTGTCAAAGAGCAGGTGTTGCAGGTGTGCATCATGACCACACCTCCGTATATACTTGTTGCAGATGTAGTAGTGACTGTATGTAAGTGCACTCAGTATGTCAGTTGTACATGTCTGTCTTGAATGTATGATGTATGCATTTCTATTAGTAAAGTATCTATCACTCACTTACTCACTAGAGACTCTACCAGCTCCTTTGAGATCTAGGACCCCCTGCCTGTCTCTCACTTTCTCACACTTGTCATTCAAAAAGCTTTTGTTTAAACTCTGTTATCCCTTCACACCCAAACCTATAGAACAACTGGTTACTCCTTTCAAACAACTCCAGCTCCCTCTCTTTTTGGCTCAATTTAATAGTCACAGGTAAAACTGTCAGTATGGCAAAAATAGATACCGGCGGGACACATACTGTGTTACCATAAGAATGCAATTGCCCTGCCAACAGGAACCAGAATGAACATTGGGACACAAAACCAGACTTGTGGCCCAACATTATAAGTGTTTTTTTTTTTCCTAAAACTCATGGTAAATAGTTTGAGAAAGGGCAACATCAAAGGAAAACGGCTAACACTCGATATTTGACACACTGTCAAACACAGAGTGTGAGCTAAAACACAGTCACCCTCCCAAACACTAACCCTACACTATCTCTAACAATAAAGTGAAACAATACTAGCCCTAACACTATCCTTTTTTTTAAACAAGAGATTTTTATTTATTTTTGCAAGAATAAAAATATAAGACAATAAAATTCAGAAGGATAAATAAAAAAAATTAAACCAGTATAAATAATTGTTTAAATGAGCTGAAATATTATAGGTTATAGGTTATAAAATTACAGAACAGATATTGAGCTTGCAATAAAGATTCAAACGTTTTACCATACAGATTATCCAGCCATGGAGACCAAAACTTTCTTATAACAATTTTTTTCAGTCAAAGAAAGATATGTGTAATAACATTTATTACTGATTTTATCTAAAATGTTTGACCAGCAATATCTTCAGGTTTTCAGAAAGTTGCAATTGTCATTCTGGTAACAATACATATTAAAGTTTTTGATTAATCTTCAAATTTTTCTAAAACCTGAACCCTTCCCAAACGTTTAGTTGGATTTTTTTCTTTAAGATACTAGATAAGAGATTTTCTATTTTCCGCATGATTTTCCCAACTTTATTGCAATCCCACCATATGTGAATAAATATGCCTTCACTATCACAACCGCTAAAACATCTGTTTGGGATTTCTGAATACATTTGGGATAGCTTAGAAGGAACAAGGTATGCATGGTTTAGCATTCTAAATGATTCATCTCTTAAGTTAAAGTTGATACAAGCCTTTGGAATTCTTTCCATTCCTCATCCTTTAACACCTCTTCCACCATTCTTCCCAACTGTTCATGCATTTTATTCTAGGTTATCATTTAATAGATGTCTTTACAGTTGCGAGATTGTTTTGCTTCCATATTGTCAGTGCCTCATAAAGTGTTCTAAAGGAGACAATGGGAATTTCATGTACTTACCAAGGTAGGTATTTAACTTATCTTTTATTTTCAAACAAATGCTCTGAAAGGAATTATCACCATCAATTATTTTTACAAATTCTTCATAAGATAATAGGTCTCCTCTAAAAATCATATCTCTCATTTCAATATCCTTCATAACTGGCAAATCTTCAATTTTGTTTTGTTCATTACTGTTCCATTTAAATAGACTTCTGTATTTTAGAATGAAAATCAGTTATCCTAGCGGTTTTTATGACTCTGTCCCAGATTTTTAAAATCATATGTATGTTATCAAGATATCTCTTGGGGTCTTTATCTCCTAAAAATTGCTGGCCCAAATGAAATTCAAAAATTCCAACCTATTAATGAAAATACTCTCTTGATCAACCAATTTGGGGATAACCTATCCTAACACCCATACCCCATTGCTGTATAACACTTACCTGTCATCCAGTTCAAGTCTTCTTCTTTAATCTTCTATCTTGTGTCTTCTTGTCGTAGCATTTTCTTTCTTCTAAACAGCCAAATTAGAAAGCCAAAATGAGTAAAAATAATATCCATGTGTACAGAAAAAATGCCCCTAAAGATAAGGCTGAACTTTACACTGCAGGAAATCAGAGCAAAAATCTCCCCCTTAGATACCTCTCGGGTTGTTGCTGAAGCCAGTCTGTTGAAAATAAAAGACAGTCTCTGTTCAAAATGGTACACATGATTCCATTGACTGGGATGTGGGGTTACATACCTTCCAGCCAATCAGCTTCTAGCGGGAGCGATGATGAACAGGCTGGAAGCTGATTTGATGGTAGGTTTGTAACCCCACATCCCAGCCAGTGCAAGCCTTGATACCATTATGAACAGAGACTGGCCATATAAAATCAGTCTCTGCTAAAATTTTCCTCAGAATTGCTAAGTGTGTGTGGTGGGGGTGGTTCTCAGATTTCCTGTCTCCACAGCCAAGGATAGCATTGGTGGTGGTGGCAGTGTACAGTCAGCCATATCTTTGGCAACTTAGAAGAAAAAAGATGAGAAGATAAGGAGACACAAGAAGATGCAAGATAGACGATAAAAGACAACTAGAACTGGATGACCAGGGTGCTGAAGACCCTGCTGGACAGCAGACTTACAGGTAGGTGTTTATTTTGAGGAGATAGTGTTAGTATTATTCAGATTAACCACTGAGTGCTCTGCAATGTACTGCATACCTCGCTGGCAGTCACAGGGTTCATTTTTCTCACATTACACACATATTTTCAGTACTTTGGATGTATTGATAATACTTTGGATGTATTGATATGGGTCTTTAAGCCCCATATCAATACATCCACTGGTCACTTAGGTATCTTTTCAGGTTTTTGTCCCCTTCAATTCCAGCGTCAATAGTTTAAACCATGCGTTAGGGGACTCTGCTCCAAAAAAGTTGGTGCAGATTTTTGGTGATAAAATGGGGTCCCTTAACACATATTACTGCCCAACACATGGAACTGAATCGGGATTTTGCAATATTTCAAATTGCTTCAAATGGGTGCAAATGTTAGCACCATACTGTGTTTTTTTCATGAGGTAGTTCTTTACAGCACAGGTATTTGCATGGCTTACTGTGCTTGAAAAACTACCGATGGCTTTTTTTTTTACCGGGGTCTATTAAATTGAGCCCTTTGTCTGCCTCTAGCCCCAAAAATTTGTTTTTCTTTTCCATGCACAGCATGACAACATGAAAGAATTTGACACTCCTTTTATAGTTATCATGCTGAGAATACATTGGGGAAAATCCATACAGGAAATACATTATTAGCAATTATTCTAATGACCAACTGGAAAAATGGCACTTTTCATTCGATTTCCCACACAAGGCAAAAAGTGCAGTTTTTTTTTTTTTTTTTTTTAAATGTTTCTCTTTTGCAGCAAAAACTGGTACCCATCTTTAATCATGAAATCATGATTCTGTGTAATACAAATCCCCTCTGGATCTTAAAAAGTTATGACTCGAGCAAGATTAACCTTTGGATGCTATATAATTTTTGAAGTACTTTGGAGATGTCTATCATTGTAGAAGTTAAGTTAACTGATGGAGCATTGAATTCATTGAAAGCATCCCACTGCTATGTACCTAGTAGCAGGTGGTATTTATTGGGCCTAGTGATCTGGGGTGACACTGCTAGCATTACAGGACTGCTGTTGAAAAAGTGACTGCAGTGATGTGGGGAAACAAACCATCTGCACAGGTTTCTAGATGTGTTTTAGTATATTTTAATAAATGTGAGAGTTTTGGTTTTGTGGGATTAAACTATAAAAATAAAAATAGCAATGAGATCAACTTATACTAAGTCAAACTGCACTCCTAAAGGGACAACACAGTGTAGGGTGTAGATATTTAATTGGTTTTGAGCAATAATGGACTGATTTGTAGAATCAGGGCCAGGAGGATGCTCCATAAACCAGAGGTGTCCAAACCTGTTCTCATGGTACATAAATGTCAATGTGAATGTATCATTTGTTAACATTCTTGTTTTTAAAAGAATATTAGCATGTCTCAATAACAACTATGAACTATGAATTGTGTATTTATTCCCAGAAATAATCATTAATTCATAATGGATATAATATCAGCAAATGTTAACATGATTCTTTGTTACAGGACTCATAGGGGTAGATTTAAAGGCAGGTGTTAGGCCAAAAAAACACCACCGGGGGTTTTAACGTTTAGTCAACCATTTAAAGGTCCGTGTAATGAACACCTTATGACAGTTCAACAATTAATACGGCCACTACACTAATGTGTGTTTTTGGCCCATTAGAAGAAAAAAAAACACTCCAAGTTGCCATTTAAAAGACTGTGTTAGCTGTAAAAATCCGAGAAGGGACTCACTTTATTGCATAAAAGTTAAGATCCAGTTTGTTTGGCCGTAAAGTCCCTTATCGGATCCTTTGGCAGCCCCATATCAATACATCCAAAATGCCTTAAAAGTCCCCAAAGTTTGTAGAATTAAACCCATGAGTGCCAGTGGGGTATAATTATCCCGCCGGCATTCATAAGGGTTTACCCAACTAAGTAAAGCAACATCGCATTAACACTTACCATTAATCCTCATGTCCAGTGGAGTCCTCAGCTTCCTGGACATCTTCCGTCCTTCTCTTCAGTCCTCTGTCTCTTCTGTCTTCTCTTCTTTTGTCAGTCTTCTTCCTGTAAAAAAACAAAGAGATTTAAGTATAATGTAGAAATAAGCGTCAGCCTAATACATACTTTAACTCCTTGAGTGCCAGAGGTGTACACAACACATTGCTTTGTGTACCTCTCTGGTGCTCAGACGGGTTAAAGTATGTATGAACACTGTCCGGTTCAAAAGATATGCTGCCATTTAATACAATACAAGATCCAAGTTGTGCCCAATAGATGCTGCCATAAATGTCACGTTAAAATAATGCCATGTTAAAAATATCTCTGCAAAATACTTAGCTTGAACAAAATTAATATTATATTGCTCCACTGTACCACCGCTGTAAGCTGTGAGCAACTTTGCTTTGAAACTGATTGGCTGGGATGTGTCACCACATCTCAGCCAATGGCTGTGAGTGAATTGCAAGTGAGACTGCCCATATATGCAGGCAGGCTCGCTACCAATCCCCTCACAGTGTAATGGGCATCAGCCCGTGAGGAGGATGGAGGGGGGTCTGTGCTGCATGATGCTGTCTCCGTTGCCGCTGCCTCTGCGGTGGCACACAGTGGAGGAGACAGCTGAGCAATATAATATTAATTTTGTTCAAGCAAAGTATTTTGCAGATATATTTTTTTTAGTTTTTGTGGCTTAACATCCTTTGTGGTTTTAGCTGGTAGGGCCTCTGAATACCGAGTTAGACATTTTAGTTTTTCCAGCCGGTATTCACTTTGGCCCTATCGGCTATTTTAATGCCTGCCTTTAAATCTACCCACAGGACCACATGCTACTCTAACTGAAGTCTTCTTAGGAAGGAAGAAGTACTTCAATAAGAGCAGTTTAATATCCTGAAGATGGACAACAAAGACTCATGTTCACCTCCTCAAGCATATCTATTACTTATTAAAGGTTAATTTTACAAAATCAATTCACACAGTACAAATCTATAGTTGCATTTAGGATCTCCTGTACAGATTAAGGTAAATGGGGTATATGATTGGGAGGTGTTAGTGTTTTTTTAATGTAGGATCTTGTTAAATCTTATATGTTGCACTTAAGGATACGTTTGGATACCCCTGTATTAAAGGGACACTAACAGATCCTAATAATAAACACACACTTATCTTAATCTGGACAGAAAATCTGAATGGCCACTATAAATCAACTATGTATGAACTGGTTCTAGAAAATCAATCTTTAATCAAAACTATGTATCACTGTCATGGAGGCAGACATGACTCTTACTGCAGGACTCCAGGATTTCAAACTTCTCCCACAGAATTCTTATAAGAAAGTCTTCAGTGGGAGGAGCCTGAGTTCCTTGACTCCTGCAACAAAGAATCATGTCTGTCTGTGTGGACACGGTTCTAATTAAAGATTAATTCAGGAGAATCAGTTAACTGAGAATTAGTTCATAATTGCCATTGGGATTTTCTACCCAGATGAAGGCAAGTGCATAATTACTAGCAGATATTAGTGTTCCTTTAAACCTACACTGACCCAGTTATTTCAGAATGCTGTTCTAGTTCACAAATTGTATGTGATTTATTTGTGATTCGCCATTGATTATTATGCATTTTTCAATGTGCTTAATTGCATGATTCTCTACTTTTCCACCCATAATACTTTTCTTCAACTTCAATATCACCACTTCAACTCTGCATGGTAATTGTGTTAACATGCAATGTTTGGTGCAATACTTAAATCAATACCCCTCACATGATGTTGAGATAATTTACTTTTGGACCAATGCAGCAAAATGCATTACCTTGATACATCTGCTACATTTTTCCCCAGCATGAACAGTCCCATATTACACAATGACAGTTTCATGCTATTTTTTTCACTTCATTGTCATTCAGTCACCAGTATGAATGGGGCCATAAGGGAGACATTGCTATCTGTACAAGTGGTTGCTCATAACATAATCAGTTGGATTTAATGAAATATAAAAAAGATCAGTATAAAGGATGCATTCACACAGTGACAGTACAATACATATGATATTCAAAATAGATTCACCTTGCTTTGCTCATTGATGTTCAAGGCTCCTGTTACATATTCTTGTATGCAGGTCTCTTTGGCTGCAGGATAATATGATTTTGGTAGATGATGTTTAATCCACCATTGACCAGAAGGCTCATCACTAATGTCACACTTGTCATTTCTTTTTTATAGCATTTCGTTTTTGTAGCAAAAAAGCAAAAACCACGTAAACCAATGGGTGGAAACTTTCTAGCCACTGAAAAATTGGCAGGGAATTTTGGCCAATGGGTGAAAAACGCAAACATTTTAATCATTGTTTTAAAAGCAGATTTTCCTGCGAAATAGTGGACAGTAATGTCGTTTTCGTAGAATTTCTCTCTGGAACACTGCAGCAACTTTTGCCCACCCCTAGTTAGGAAACTTAAGACAACATAAGAGAGCTGCTCTCTCTGAATGCACTGTGGCCTGTGACTGGGGGGCACACTGGGTGAAAGAATGCAGTATTTACATCCAAGCACAAAACAATGCAGTCTGTGGGGGTATCCTTTAAAAATGTTGCATGCAAAAGAACTACCTGGCACATGAACCATGTCTCCGTGATTAAACAGGCCACATGAGAATCTCGCCTTGCATCAAAAGAGGAAGATTACATTGTTGAGGCCTTAAAATGTCGCCCACATCGACTTTTGTGCCTGCATACCTCCGACCTCCATTAATGACTCTCCGTGCCTGCCATTGTAGTTCTGATCTTTGTCACAATACAGTAGCACCAGTCTGTTGGTGCATGCAGAATGGAGCCTAGTGGAATCTGATTTGTAAATCTGGCCCTACTTGGCAGGTTAGATTATTTCAGCTCATTTCTAAAATCACCCTTAAATTAGTGTTTTGTTTTTGTGAGGAAAGGAGAGGTACAGATACTGAGTATACAAATAAACATTATTATGATGATAAATTTATACTGTTGGTTCCGATTTCATTTTTGCAGTCCAAATGAATTCCTCTACAACAACATTTCCTTTTTTTTACAAGGTTTATAGATACCTATGACTTTTATCAATTCTGGCAGATGTGTACTGCTGACCTCTTGTGCCCAGAAACTCATACCCCTATCTCATAAAGTTGTTATAACAAGGAGATTCATGAATGGAGGTATGCAGGCACAAAACTGGATGCGGACAATGTTTTAAGGCCGTGACATGAGAATCTTGTGCTTTTGATAAAGGGCGAGATTCTCATGTCAACTTTTTACTCATGGCGACATGGTTCATGCACTGTTTAGTTGCACTCTGCTTTGCTCTGCAACATTTTAAAAGTGAACTGTCTGCAGGGGAGAGGAAGGCAGTGAATACAAGAATAGGAAGGGAAAGAAAGTGTAAGGTAGATGGAAACAGAGAAAAGAGGGAAGAAGAGGAAAAAAAGAATGATGAAAAGGGAGGATGGGGAAATATTAAGCAGGATAGTCAGTTTTCCATATTAAAGATTTACTAAATGTATTGGAGGAGCTGCCATGAGTTGGGAAGATTCTTGTTTTTCCAAAAGTCATCTAAGCATTTTCAAACAGGCATTTTTACTCCACAGCAATCAATATAGCCAATGTTTTTAATAAAATTTAATTAAAAAAAAGTAATCCTTGGGTGATGTTGTTGTGTACATATTCCTTTAACAGTTGAAGAAGAATATTTGTGAAGAATATTTACATTTTCAGCTAAAATGATCTCAGTTTTAAAGTGCTTACTCTTCATACAGTACCATACTTCATTATTAGAAATTTGTCATGTTCTGAACACAAGGAGCTATGATTAATGAGTTTTGATAACAGACTAGGATTCTTACTGTGCAGCTACTTTACTGCTTATACTAAGATGACATTTTACAAAAAAGTGACATTTTATTAACTGAAAGATAGACTATTTCCATATGGTTTTTCCCAGATGTACAGGACTTTTACAGAATAACAAGTCCTTCCACTTAAAAGGATAACAAACTGTAACGTTGGAAGTGAAAAGGATAATGTTTATTTAGGCCATAAAAGATGAAGGCTGATTAGAGGTGGCATAATATATAAAAATATACCTGATAAAATATGTTGGGGACATAAAGTACATATATTTATACACACATTTCAAGCTTATCATGATGTCCCTAGTAGGGATGGGTGAAAGCCAAAGATTTTTCTGTGGTAATTTCACAGAAAATACAAGACTTTCCACTTTTCCAGCTGAACATTCTAGCCAAACTTTTTTCCCAGTGAATTTTCACCCTATCCTTTGTTTCAGGAAGAATTTTATTGCAACTTGGAATTTTCTGCCTTCCTATACTATTGATTTTTGGAGAGAATTTCTAACCTCATAGAAAAACACCCCTTAACCCTTTGGGTGAAAAGCTATGCATTCATACCCCACTGGCACTCAAAGTGGCTAGTAGAAAAGCCAGGAATTTCCCACACTTCAGTGTAAGCTTAGTTAGTTGTGAGAAGAGTACAGGTGTTTCACAAGAGGAGAGTGCTGATACAAATAAAATTTGTGATTTGTGTGTGTGATTTAGGATTAGGTTAGAAAGGGTAATTCAAGTGAGATTTAGTGTTCGCTCAGTTAGGAACATTCAAATTTTACAAGTTAGAGTTAGGGCAGTGAGGGAGGACCATTATCATTGTGTTAGTGTTACGGTAGTGAAAGTCATTAACATTTTGTGAGTTATTGTTAGGGCAGCAAGGCTCAGAGAAGTGTGTAGGAAGAGTGACATGACATTTTTTTAATTATGTTTGTAATTATCTTCTTTCATCTTTAATATTTTTTATAATAATTTTTCCTAATATTTATTTTTCTTTACAATTATATTTTATTGTTGTTTATAATAAGAGACATGCTCATGTCTACCAGAGAGTTTTGGAGGGGACAGAGAGGAACTGGAGAATCATCCTCATCGGGGGGGGGGCACAGGCCATGCCTAACTTGGGGTGTCCTCTCTCTATTGCCAGGACCTAAGGAGAGGCACAAATTGTTAGCAGCAGTCCCACTGCTGTTGCCACCACCAGCAGCACTGCAGTGGAGCCCCAGCCAGTGCCACCTGCACCAACAATGGTGATGACACCAGGTGCACCACCCTTGCCACCAAGCAACCTAGCAGACTGCAATGATTCCTCTGAGTCTTTTGGTGAATTCCAAAGATTTCTTCACAGGAAGAGCATGGAGTGAAGAATAGCATAGGGGAGTGAGGATTCAAATTTGGAATAGAGAGTAAAATTGGAGATGGGTATAGTAGGTTGACAGAGATCCTCTTGTGAGTGGACAGCAATAGGATATATTGGAGGATCCTGTGAGTGGGCAGGAAGAAGAGGTGCACGCTCCTGTCAGTTGCCAGGTTCTGGCCGTGAATGGGCAAGAAAAGGGACAAGATCCTCTGAGTTATCAAGGGGAAGAGGGCCAGGTTACTGTGAGTGGGCAGGAAGATGGGAAAGTTCCTGTAAATGGGCCTGAAGATGTGGTGGTGGAACTGGTAACAGTAGCTGTAGAGGTTGATGAGGAGAATCAGGCAGATTCTAATGTTCATCATGTGCTAGATCAGACTAAGGCTCTACAGCACGTTTCAGATGCAACAATAATATCCTCCTCTTCCTCATCCACTGAAGTCTTGGATGAGGGAATATTTCTCCCTGGGATCAGTAACATTTCAGGAAACTACACATTTTTTAATGCACAGTAAAGAGGGGAAAGGAGGGATGCCACTTTGGCACATCATCATTGACAAAGCATATGTAGATTAGGTGTACTGCTGTGGATGTGAAAAAAATAAAATGTCCCACTCCCATGCCTCTGCTGCTGCTGTTACTGACCCAGCTAATACTTGTACCACCCCTCTTCAAAAATGTGGACACAAGAAAACCTCCACTAAGAAGACTAAACTGGCTGCATAAATCCCCTATCAAGCATCAGCAATCCTCCATCAGCCTTTGCAGTCACCACCACCAGTGGCTCCCCTCCCAACTTCCACACCCATCCAAAGTGTTTCTAATCAGTTCCAAATCCTTCTACCAATGCCATTACCCACTCCTGACAGCAATTCTGTGCAGGCACGAATATGGCAATTTGTATCTGCACATTGTACCCTATATGGAACAATGACTACACATGTTAATGTTGTGGAGACAAAGAGGATTTAGGGTATATCATGAATCCTGCAGAATATGAGGACCTGTTAGCAGGGAGGGTGAATTATTTTATTAATATGTGGCTGCATATTTATACATTTATTTTGCTTTAAGTTTACCAGTGTTCTCACCTCCAAACGATGTTTCTTGGCTTATCATTTTGTTTATCATGTAAACAAAATATATATCTATCCCTAATTTTAGTAGGGCAATTTTTCTGTCTAATGTGAGTCAAGCAAGAAAACAATAAAGTGCATAAATTACAGTCACTACTATCATATATATAAAACAGCAAAATACTCCTCTTTCTTATACCCTCCTACTCCTATCAACCAAATAAATATAATAAAATAGGTACATATCAATATGTTTGAAGTGCCTGCAAATTATATATGGCATGACATAATATGAGCAATTAATTTGCTGAACATAAATTATGAAGAGACAAATAAAATCATTGTTTACAAATGGCACATATATCCATAATCCATATCACCACTGTTGACCCAGAGGAAGGAAAACAAAGACAAAGAGACCAGAAGCATTCAGAGAGAGGTAGAAAAAAAAGTTAAAAGTAAGATAAAATCAGTAAGTGCTGGCTAGCACTATGACAATGAGGAGATGCTTTAAAGGGATAGTAATACCTCAAAATTACTAATCCCTATTTTATTGCCCTTAAATAAAGAAGAAAAATGCCCCCAGTGGCATCTCTCAAACCCTTATGGTTTGAGAGATAGACGGTTACAAAGTTCCCCAGTGCCTGACATCAGCGTTCTAGCTGACAGCAGGGAAATTCGGTCCCGCGACTGGCGGAGGCTCTGCGGCAGAGCTGAGATTGTGTTAATGAAAAAGAAATCCTTCACTTAAAAGGTCTTCTACGTGTGCTTGCAAACAAACCAAGCACACGTAGAAGACCTTTTCAGTGAAGGATTTCTTTTTCATTAACACACTCTCGGCTCTGCTGCAGAGCCGCAGGCTGATCCCAGGAGTAGATTCCCCTGCTGTCAGCTAGAACGCTGACGTCAGACAGGGGCGAACTTTGTAAGTGGTTATCTCTCAAACCATAAGGGTTTGAGAGATGCCACTTGGGGCATTTTTCGTTTTTATTTAAGGGCTACAAAATAGGGATTAGTAATTTTGAAGCATTACTATACCTTTAATGAACTCTGATGCTGCTGATGCTGCTGCTGATACAGAGGGGGAAGACAAAGTCAGCAGCACCAGCAGTAAAGGGAGCCAGCATACCCCTGACCCTATGATTCCCATTCCTCTGACATTGTCCCTCTGGGGAAGTATAGAGAAGGCACATCTGGCTAGCAATATGAGCAGCAGCACATCCCAGCTACCTGTGCCTGCTGCTACAGCTGCCAAAGTGCCTTCTTCTTAGGAGAACATGGCAGGTGTGACAGCAGGGGACACTGGGTCAATCTTTTCAACCCCAACGAAAAGACTGGTGGTAGTGGTGATGATGGCAAGACTAAGGTTGATGGTGGAGCAGCTGTTGTGCAGGACAGTATGGGAGTTTTTTAAGTGGAAAGCAATAAGGAATGGGAGAAAGCGATTGAGAAAGAGATGGGCATCACTGCCACCACCAGTAGTGATATTCAGGAGTTTGCTGCTGGTGTAATGTGTGCTGCTGAGTCTCCAGAGGCAGATTTTCATCTGTTACACCAGCAGCATGATGATTAGAGGGCTGGTGTGCCACAGACTACCAATGACACCACGGACTGGCTTATTCAAGCAGTGATTTGGGACCAAAACAGGCTCCACTCCTGGTCCTAGCTCTAGTGATGGTGCTGAGGCAGCAGCATCCCCCAGCCCCAGTCACTGAAGGTGATTATGGAGAAGAAGAGGGTCATGATCATAACACCTGTGTTATCATCATCTTCTTGTGCTAGGGTCTGGGTACAGGAAGATGTACTCATGGTGCCTCAGTGTCCTCTACCCTCTTCTCTGGTGTATCACCATTGCCTCAGTTTCCTCCCCTACCAACTGATAGTGATTATGTACATTTGAGGATCTGACAATTTGTGACCACCCATTGCACATTATGTGGTACACTGACCACATATGGCAATGTAGTGGAGAACAGTCAGATTGTCAGAACTCCGCAGTACATAGCTTTGTCCACTGGATTCCTGTTCTGAATTACTCCTCTGAATTTCTCTCCTCCCCCCTTGTCCTTATTGATCCTGGTGGGTATTTGAGACCCGTTCTCTTCCTTCCCCTTGCCCAATTATTGATTGTCTATAGTGCATTTCTTTCAAATTGGGGAAGTGTTTAATAAAGCACCATATTTAGATTTCTCTTTTGCTTTGCACCTTTTCTTGCAGAATATTTGTTTGGTGTGACAGAAGGTCATACAATTGTGGCTGCAGCTCAAGAGATCTGACAGTGAGGTTCTATTGTCTTTGATGAAATCTGGAACAGTTGGATGATTAATTCATTTGCTCATTTCCATGCAGAAAGGGGAGAGAAAAATAAAGGAAATGGGGGAAAAGAGGAGAAAATAGGGGTTAAAGGGAAAACATTTGGGGGAGAAGGGGGGATTCTTGGTAGAGGATGGACTGGGAGAAATACTTTGGGGGAGGGCACTGGTAGAGGGATGATTTGAGGAGAGATGGGGGAAGGACTGGAGGAAAGGCATATGTGGTTCAGGGATTACCAGTGGACAGCTGAACAAGACAGGAGAGTCATTGCATTTATGATTCTATCTCTGTGACTACTAGTGGATAGTGGTACAAAGCTGAGGTCTCATATTTGTTTGTGTGATAATTAGTGGAACATGGAAAGAGTGTTAGACAGTGTATTTAAGGTCCTAAGGCTACCAGTGGACAGTAAAACAAGGCTTGCATATCAGTGTATGCGTGGGTCTGTGACTACCAATGGATAGTGAAACAAGTCTGGGATATGAGACACTGTATATGAATACCAGTGGACAGGCAGGGATGTAAGGTTTGTGTAGGTTTGTGTCTACCATAGGTAATGGAACAAGGCTGGATTGTCAGACACTGTTCATCAGGGAAAACTGGTAGGAAGAGGAAGACTGGAGCAGAAAGAGGATATCAAAAATGCTAAAGGAGTTGGGACTGGGATAAAAAAGGGGGTTGGGGAAGAGAGTGGATCAAAGAAAGTAGAGGAAAGAGAGAGAGGGGGACTGTGGGAGAGAAAGGAGACTGGAGAAGAGAGAAAGGTGAACTAGGGGGTGAAGAAGAAAAATGGCAAAAAGCGACAGAAGGACTAGAGGAGAGTGAGAGAAGAGAAAAAAGACTTGGAGATAGAAGGGGGAATTGGCAGTGTAAGAGAAAGAAGAGATTAAAGCACAGGGGATAAGGAGAAAACATTGAGGTGGAGGGGCTAACTGTGTCATATAATGGTGTATTGCCCTGTGGGTTCCATGTAATTGTGTATTGTCATGCTGGGCTCATGTAATGAGTCATATTGCTCTGCTTGTCTCCTGCAAAAGTATTTGCCTTTCTGGTTTCGTATAAGGATAGAGAAAAGAATGAGAAATAAGAGAGTTGAGATTCAGGAATTAACCGCTTTATGACCAAGGATATACATGTATGTCATGGTGAGAATATGCGTAAAGGACCCATGACATACATGTACATCCTGGAGTTCTGGGGTTCCCGCATGGCTGACCGTCATTCTTGGAACTCTGATTCCAGTAAGAGAAAAAAAATGTGCCATGGTCCTTAAATGCCGGCAGCACTATGCGTGGTTAGTCCTTAAGGGGTAAAGTATTTCCTTGCCTAAAAAGCCATTCCTCACCTAAAGAAGAAAAGTTTGATGTCAGAAGTTAGTATAGCCTGGACTATAGACATTCATACATAGCTCAGAGGCCCTGAAATCTGAGCTCATAATCAATTCCTTAATATATAAGGGCAACTAAGTGATGTGTTGTATACATTATGCATATCAGTGTCAAAATTATTAATTATGGCCAACTGCTTGTAAGAATCAGATATTTTTTCTTGAAATATCCCTTTAAAACTAGATATGCAAACTACAGTCAAGCAATTTTACATATAAGTTGCTGGAACAATTATTGAAGTAAGAGGTTAACGCATGCTCTGACATTCACTGTGACCCAGTATAGCACAGAAATTTAATAAAGTCTTATTCATACATTATCATGTTAGTTCGGAAGAATACAAAGCATATTTGGGACATTGCAGATCTCTTGGAACTCAAATAGTTAATGATTGACGCTAGCCCTCACAGACTTCTGCTGAGAGCATTCTGAGTCCTACATAGAGCTCAATAACAACCTCACTTCAACTTAATAAACAATGAATTATGATTTATTTATGAACTAAATCTTAGTCTAGGGGCAATATGATACTATAGCCACTAAATAAGTCACATCACTTAGAAGTATAAATGTATTATCTTATTCACGGTGATACAATGTTGCTTGTAGTTGCTGAAATAGCATCTTACAGCGATATAGGGAAACAAAGCAATTACTTATTGCCAGATAAGATGCTACTTAGTCTATACATATACGAGAGGTCCTATTAACATTGCACAGTCAGTGTTAGAGATATAAAGCCTCAGGTGTGCATCATAAATCTCCCTTTTGCTCTTATAGAATTGCTCATTTTTTTAAGGCTAAGAGACAGAATTCAATTGTAACAATCAATCATGTATCTTTTGTACCGGTGACCATTCTCTTAGAGCAATCAAATGGTTGTTGACTCATGCTATCCCTCATGGCCATCTGCTGAGAGCATTCCACATTCTATACCTATACTATTAGCCAACCATTTCACAGCAACAAGAGAGGCACTTTATCAACTGAATCAGTTAAATCAAAAATCAAGGGCAGCCTGGTAACAAGTACATTTGACCCCCCCCAATATATACCCCTCAATTAGGACTTTTATACAAGTGACTGAAGCCACCAAGGACTTGTCTGACCCCAAGAAATGCAGGAATAATCTCACTAAAGCAGCCATTAAATCACTGGCTGAGGATAATGATATTACCATATGCCCCCTGACAATGGAGGTGCCATTGTTGTCATGAACAATGTCCAGTGCAACAATGAGCTGTAGTGATGTCACTACATACAAAACATTAATTACTGACCCCACCAAAAATGTAAGGCAGTTATAGATGATGAATTAAAGATGGCATTCAATAATGGTTGGATAGTTAATAACCTGTATAAATACAGTGTAAATATCCTAGGACACCCACCATCTATACACTGCTAAAAATTCATAATAATCTTACCTCACCACCAAGGAGGCCAATTATTTTGGAAAAAAGGTTCTATCACCCAAACAATTGCTACTTATCCAGACAACATACTTACACTTTTGGTGTCCAAAATACCCTCATACACTAAAAATACTACAGACGTACTTAAAGCTCTCAAAGTGGTAACTTGTACAACAGGGAAGACTATTTTGGTTACCATAGATGTTAATAGTCTATACACTATTATCCCACATGAAGAGGACATTCAGGCTGTTAGGGAGGCATTCGTGGAGCCAAAATATGCTGGAACAGCTCCAATTTAATTAACTGCGCCCTATTGTTCACTGTATTAACCCACAATTATTTCAGATATGAGAACAAGCTTTACTTGCAACACACATCCTAAGCAATAGGATCAAATGTGGCCCCCTCAAATGCAAACTTATTTATGTATTCATATAAAAAAAATATTTGAAGAACCCAAATGTTACCTACTATAGTGGACCTACTATAGTCGATACATTGATGATTTGTTGCTTATATGGGAAGCAGCACAGATTATCTGATTGCTTGGCATAGCCAAATTAATCTCCTAAATACTTCAGTGCGGTTTAAGATGAGCTATAGTACTGAAAGCATTAAGGTTTTCTTGGATGTGAAACTATATTGAAGACTCCAAGATCTGTTCCATACTGCATAGCAAACCTAACAATAAAAACTCAAGCGTAAGGCCAGATAGGAATAGTATTCATTGTGTCATATGCAATGTGATGTTCACCATATGTGTGCGATATATATATATATAACTACTTGCTTTTGGCAATATTATCCGGTTGGATCTCTCAATTGATATATATCAGCTAATCATCTTAACTCGAACTAACAGTTTAGAGTTATCAACCTTATTGTTAGTCCCTGGATAACTTCTGGATACCCATCTGTTTGATCTCCTTTATTTTTGTAATCACACACTCTGGTTAGACAATTATGCCAGGGTCACTGGCTTGTGGACACACATACACATGTTTTTATCTTAGTCTAAGCCATGGTCTAAACCATGGTGCTATTTTATCCTTTGTCATGTGGCAGATGTCAATAGGTAGACTCTAATTGCCATCAACTTGCCATCTAGTTATGTTTGGCCATTATTCCATGCTGTGCAAGATGCAGACATCCTGCAACAGATTTTGTAACCTTTGTCTGAACGCAATCACTACATTAATCCTCTTGCTATGCTTGTCTGACTCTGGATTTGGAAAGATTAAGGTTATATAGTAATGGGACCACACACAAAGGATAAGATATGGTCCACAATTAAAGGGATGGTAATACTTAAAACGCAAAAAAAAAAATATGTTGCAGTGTTTATCCCCCTGAGTAAAACAAAGGTACTCCCACTGCTGAAAGGTGTTTTATTCAAAAGTTATTACCGCTCAACTTTGAATTTTTAGGTGAAATATCACAGTGTCCTGAAATTGTACAGTGGCGCTGTTGCTACACCATCCTATGGACAGCTCTGGTACATGTCTTTTTTTCAACCTTATCAACTATTTTAGTTATATGCAAGCAACATTTAAAATAAAAATAGAAATATTAACAAATTTTGTGTAAACTTAATCAATACCAAAAAAACACAATGTGAATAAAAATAATCAAATAAACCCCTGACGGCTGTCAAAAAGTACATTCAGTAAAAACACCAATCTTTCCATGGTAGTTGTATAACTGATTAGCAGATATTGATAGGACTGAAGATTCAAAGGATCAAGTCCATATATATTTTGTTTCAACTTTCAAGTTGCAACTGTTATGTATAGATTAACCCTGGATTATGAGCATCAATGCTTTTCTTAAATTGACTGTCAGTTGTACATCAGTCCTAAATTGTTTGTGGCAACACAATAGGTTTTGAGTTATAATCCTCTTTCAGAGGTAAAACGCCATTCTCCTGTACATACAACGGAGAGATGCAAATAACAATTATTACTCACGACCCTTCTTGATCGCTTCTCCTTGTGCTTGTTCTGTAATGAGATCTGATCACTTAGTCTCTCTCAGCGGCATCTATTGTTCAAACCTCTCATATTTTTTCCAGAACTTATGGAGAGCTTTTTGTTTTGCAATTCAGGTCATATTCCCAATTCTTCAATTCTTCAGCCTCCTCTTGTATAGCCGTTATATTTTCACTCAATTAAAGGGATAGTAATACTTAAAACGCAAAAAAAAATATGTTGCAGGGTTTATCCCCCTGAATAAAACAAAGGTACTCCCACTGCTGAAAGGTGTTTTATTCAAAAGTTATTACCTCTCAACTTTGAATTTTTAGGTGAAATATCACAGTGGCCTGATATTGTACAGAGGCGCTGTTGCTACACCATCCTATGGACAGCTCTGGTACATGTCTTTTTTTCAACCTTATCAACTATTTTAGTTACATGCAAGCAACATTTAAAATAAAAATAGAAATATTACCAAATTTTGTGTAAGCTTAATACCAAAAAACACAATGTGAATAAAAATAATCAAAGTGTACTAAAAACAATTCTATTATCAGTATGCAAATAACAGTTGGGGTAAATATGTGTAATGGTATTGGAAAAGAAGCTGCACTCTCTCAATGCACAAAGAGATAAAACGCTAAGTAAAAAGAGTGATTGTAGGCCAATGGTCACCAGTATACAAATACAACAATCAGGAGTACTCCGTAACCCTGAACAGGTGAAAAAATACTAACTAACCCGTGAATACATATACTTTGTCATATGATAAAATTCATGTGACCACAAACGGAAAAATTACAAACAACCTAACCTGTAAGTGTGTATATCAAATAATAAATCCCAAATGATTATTAACATGACTACAAACGGAATAGGTACAGATAACCTAAGCCGTGATTATGTATATCCTATAATCAAATCCGTATGAACCCCAACGGAAAAGGTACAAACAATCGTACTCATAGATATCTAATATGTGAGATATATATTTAAAAATAAAGTGAATTCAAATGACGAAAATCTAAAATATATTCTTATTTTAAATGTGACAAGGTAAATGGGAATGGAACAAGCCAAGGTACCAGCAACCTGGATAGTTACTTTCCCAACAACACCATAAATGTGCACTAATATAATTAACATAAAATAATATAATATATTGGGACTAAAATGTGAATGGAGTCAAGTGTATTGTCATGCAACCACTTGTTAATTAAACAGTCCTCTCAATGCGGAAGAAAATAATGACCCATCATAGGATCTGTTATATATCTAACAGTTAATGATACATTGACAAACTTGTTTCCCATTGGAAATAATCCTCCTATATCATAAAGATACAGCATAGACACCAATAAAAAATGAAAATATATAAAATGAAAAATAAAATCTATATTGAAAAATAATAAACCCCTGACGGCTGTTAAAAACTACATTCAGTTAAAACACCAATCTCTCCATGGTAGTTGTATAACTGATTAGCAGATATTGATAGGACTGAAGATTCAAAGTATCAAGTCCATATATATTTTGTTTCAACTTTCAAGTTGCAACTTTTATGTATAGATTAACCCTGGATTATGAGCATCGATGCTTTTCTTAAATTGACTGTCAGATGTACATCAGTCCTAAGTTGTTTGTGACAACACAATACGTTGTGAGTTATAATCCTCTTTCAGAGGTAAAACACCATTCTACTGTACATACAGTGGAGAGATGCAAATAACAATTATTACTCATGACCCTTCTCGATCGCTTCTCCTTGTGCTTGTTCTGTAATGAGACCTGATCACTTAGTCTCTCTCAGCGGCATCTATTGTTCAAACCTCCAGCATTTTTTCTAGAACTTATGGAGAGCTTTTTGTTTTGCTATTCAGGTCGTATTCCCAGTTCTTCAATTCTTCAGTCTCCTCTCCACTCGCATAGCCGTAATATTTTTGCTCAAATAAATGGTATAAATAACATTCAATGTGTTTCTAAATGAAGCTCACTTCTTCCTCAGGAAGTGACAGGGATATAGATCTATAGTGTTTGGAGTGATTATATCCATTTCTAAAAATTTCACATCCAATCATGTGTTGGCCAGTTCTCATTTAGATGGCCATGTAGTCAACCCTTCTGCCATTAATTCTTTCATAACTGATCTCATAAAAATCACATAATACTCATAAAAAATAAATACAAATTAATAAAATTACAAGGTTCAAAATAAACACTTCTCTACCAATAAAAATACCAAATGTTAGCAATTTACTAATAAATAAATTACATTTATTACATATGTTTATCCAATGCCCTGAGCTGGGCGTCTTTACAAAATTGTAGAATATTTTAAGACATATCCATTACAAGGGAATATTATATGGATCGGCAAACACCCACATGTGTGCATGTACAAAATCTAGGAACATGCAGACATGTGAATGTACATCCAATCCCTACAATAAATAATATAATCTGAGGCTATGTTATGAAACTTTTATTTAAAGTCACACAAAATTTTAAATAAGATCCCTTTGTATCACCGGAAAAACACAATATTCCCCAGATATGCATATTTCCCATTCTACAACTTTAGAATAAATGGATGCATTTACTGAGTGTATCATATCTTCCTACCATCGATGTAATCAGGAAACTACAAATCTTGTTTCCTATAGAAAGAGAGAAGACCATAAATATATATGCAGAGAATTGGATGATAGCATGCTCCAGTGTTTCAATGATATATCTTAATGATATCTTAAAAGCAATAACACAAAATGGACAGTGACATAAAGGAACCTGAACTGTGACAGTCTTAAATGGGTGGTAAAAATCAAACAGCCTCTAAACAGTTGCTCATTCAGGTACAAGGTAAATGACAAAATACTCTCCAAATACAGAATATGTATAAATCACTAAAAATTCAATATATAAAATTGATCTCTTAAAATGATGAGAGATTTTCATTCACAGTACTGGAATGGAGACTCAATGCGTGGTGTACTAATCAGTATGTGTATATCAGAAATAACGTCCTCAATCTGTAATAGTAAAAATAGAAAATATCCCAATCCTTACTGTACCATATACAGTTTGATCATGATACCATTGCTATGAGTGATGATGAACAGGTATAACCTTATTGTGAAGATAAAAGATGGAAATTGTTCAGTAATAATGATAATACTCAAGCAATCCAGGTAAATCCTTAAATTTTGACAATCAAGATAGCAGTCCTCTGCAAGGTCCCTTTGCTGCTGTCTGACACCCGGAGTCCACTTGGGTAGAGGTGCTTGCATGGAAGAAAAAAAAAATGTTCTCCCACACACACTTTTGTCAAAATGGGCACAGTGTCAGGGACATTACGTTAACTGTATTGATGGGACGGTTTCGCACTCAGAGGGACAGAAAGGTATGGGAGGTAAAATTAATGTTAAAATGTAATGCTATTTGTAATGGTTTGAATAAGGACAAAGAGTTATTGTCACATTATCACTTAGTGGGTTGACCTTTCCAACAGACCCAAGAGCATCGTAAATACCTCTAAAGCCTCAGAGGAAGAGTGCAATTTACCACTGACTGATCAAAGTATCTGGATCTGGATTGAGTTCTCTTATCTGATTTCCATGCTAAACAATGCAATGTGTATTTAAGAGAGATGTTTTCATATTTATCTGTATAACATGCCTGAGGAAGAGACCTAAGGTCTTGAAAGCTTGCATTCTAAATCTGCTTAGTTAGCCAATAAAAGGTATCAAAAACTATATTTGCTTCCTGGTACATGTATACACTCTAAAGTAGGTGGGTGAAGGAAAATGATCCGATTAGTCAGAAGGTAGAAGCAATAAAACTCTATTACTAGATAAGGATACCTAGGTATAAGTCCCTGTCTGAGCACTAAAATCTCCCAGTCTCCAATGTGCAAAACGCTTACAAGAGGTTTACTGGTTAAACAGCATGTAATAGTTATTGCATTCTTCTCACTGGATACCCCCTTTGTGTAATAGCACGTCAAATAGAGGTTCAGCCTCGTCACTCCGATTCCTGGTCCTCCAGGTCTCGTGTCGGCGCTCCTCCAGGTGTAATCACTTGCAGCTCTGATTTTCAAGGCTGGTACTGGTTACTCTTATCAGAGAAAGAGGAATTAATGTGACTATATTTTCATTGTTAACCTTTGTTTTTCTTCTGACCTTAAAATCGGGGATTTGATTGGCTAAAAAACATGTAAAAAGAATACCCGTCATTTCTGGCATACTTTAACTATAATTATCCTGAGGAAGGGGTGTTTTTGAATCCCCCAAAATGTAGATACTTAATCACGTTATCATATATCCTATACAATGAAGAACTAAGGATTGAATACTTTATTTATTTACACATCCTTTCTCTGATAACAGTAACCATTATCAGCCTTGAAGATCGGAGCTGCAAGTGATTACACCTGGAGGAGCGCCGACACGAGACCTGCAGGACAGGGAATTGGAGTGAAGGTGGATAAAATATTCACGTTTAATCTTATTACATAACTCCCCATATGATGTTAAACAAAAAAAACAGACAAAAAATCTAATTTACCTGCACAATATCTAATCACTAGCTAAAATGTCCTCCCACAAATGGTAGACATAAGCCAATATGACCATGTCCACCATTTGTAGACATCCATATAGATCTTACTATTTAGCGCAAAAATCCAAATAACTCTAATTCTGCATTAAGACCTAAGGGCTGTAGAGTGGCTAAATTATATATCCAGAAAGGCAATGATGATTTAGCTGTTCAAACCCCCTCATGCACGTCCTTCCATTCTCAGTCTCAACACATGTACAGCCAGAATGCAAGTCCTCTTTCCTCCTTATAACCACAATGGCAATATTATATATAGCGTGTGTGCAATCTGGGGTCTCCCCATTAACCCCTTGAATGCTAGCATCAATTCCAAAGAAATAGGTGCAACATCACATCAAGTAATCACAAAGCCATGCAGGAAGAAAAGCAACATGTACTTTATTTATGCAAACTTTAAAACAGCCAAGTGTACTTTAGTCCATATATGAACAGCGGGAAAGATTTGTTAGTAGGTACCATTTACATATCAGATACCAAGGTTTTCAGATCAACATGTTTCCCGCTACCCTGTGCTTACTCATGATCAGTGAAAAGATCAAACACACATACGACGGACAATCTGAATTGTTTTGTGATCAACCAATAAATCACTTGCAATTGGACTGGTCTCATTCTAAACATGACTGTTATACGGAGATCAAACAGGACAAAATGGTTAACTAAATCAGGATTAAATTAAGTTAATCCCTAAGAGATTCAAACCTCAGACCAATGGACTGAACTGCTTTATTAAAGGTATATTCCTTCAAATTTTATTTACAACAATCCACTGCCAAAGTATGCATCTCAGGGCAAACATAAGCTCATTAAAGAATGCCTGAAACTACTAGTATCCTGCAAATTCATCCCGGTCCAATCAAAATACCACATTTGACAGCAGTTTATATGTTACAACACAATTCATAGAACCAAACAACAAATACAAATTCAATAAAATGATAGTCAGATGTTTAAAATATATTTGAATAAACTTAAAAACAAAGTCAATATACAAGGATAATGGCCTTCCAAACAGTGATTATGATCATATATACACATCAATATAATAATGTATTCTCCTCTAGTTAAATTATAATATATTTTTTCATTAATCTTAATATTATTAATTCCTTTATCCATCAGATTTTCAAATGTAGCCATTTGCTTACTCATTTCCATCCTGGGAATCTTCCTGATTGGGCTGTTTTCACCATGATATGCACGTCTGGGGAAAGAAGCAGTTAAAAAGACAGTGCCTTTTTTTGTTTATTCTTTTTGTTGACAGTAATAGGAATAGGGGGAGTGCAGTTAATAAAAAAAAGTTTTATAGGCACCCTGATGTGAGCTGTGGCTGAGGCAGACTGATACTAGATGAGCTAGAGAAGGTTGTCAATGTCCCACCAGAAGCTCCACCACCACCAGTACTATTAGTAAACCATGTAAAAACACTGAAGACAACAAAGAGTCACATTCTAATGTTGAAGGCATAGTGGGAGAAGATGTAGCATCTGAACCAAGTGCTGCATCGGACAGTGAGACAAACAAGCACAAAAACACCTGTCGTGGAAGTAATAGCAAACATTATGAATATCCCGCTAAACAGAAAAGTAAAAATAAATTGTTTGAGAACTCCAAAAGCCTAGAGGAATATAAAAGTAGTAGGGAAGAAGCGGCGGGCGATGCTGAGGGTTATCTAATAATTATTAATGATGATGATGTTGATGTGGATCTAGAATATATAAGTTGTGAGTGAGAAATGAAATGGCCAAAAAATAGCTGAAAGGCAAAGGCTCAATCTTCAACCACTGAAAAAGAGCAATGTGCCTGTCTATAAACTGCTTGAGAAAACTATTTCAAAGTCTGACACTGGATAAACAAAGATGTCAAATAATATGCAATCATCAGTCATCATCAGCATCGTAACTGCTCACATGTCCAAATCCAACCCAGCCACACACACATACTAGTGTTGGTTAACCAGCAGCTGGTGACTTCCTCGTCTGTGTCATTAGTTTCTGTGTCATTAGTTTCAGGGTCCATTCTGCTTCTTCTATTTTTTTTTTTTTTTGCCAGTAGCTGTCAGTGTCAGCCAGCACTATGAACCAGTAACTACTTCATTTTATTTTAATATTTGTTTAAAATTAAAAAATGTTCTCTCTCACTCATTCTCCCTTTCCTGCGCTACTTCTTTTCTCCTAAAACACACCACACTTGGGAAATTATGGGTTCATGTAGTATATGGGGGGGTTCGCTCTGTTGAATAACATAGGTGTGAAATGGACGTTTCTATGCTCTTAGAGAAACAGTGTGATATTTCCAGTGGGAACAAAACAGAACTTTTGCCCATCCCTAATTGGCTCCATATAACAGCGGAATTGGAGATTAGAAGTGATATCACTGGAGTCATCTGCACTTTATCACCTTCCTATCACACCTTAGTGCATAACCCCCACTGAATGCAAGAGAGGTCTCTGGGGTATTGTTCTATAATGCTTTGGAGACCTTTCTAAAATTAAGTAGTTTAAAAGCACCAATTGGTTAACTAGCAATTTTATTTGTCAGATTTGAGAAAGGACCTTAATATGATACTGTACAATATAAGGTTTGATCAGAAAATGAACAGTATAATAAATGCGGTATTGAACCATCAATGTAACAGCACGTACAGCAATAAATACTATATATATATATATATATATATATATATATATATATATATATATATATATATATATAATTATATATTCCTCAATAAGATAGGCAGAAGGAAAAACCCCAGAGACCCCAGAGAGCTAAACACACCTTTTGGTCACAGGTTGGATAATCTCCCAGTATGCTGAGAATTTAAAAAAATTGGCATGGATATCTCCCCCTATCCCACATTTTAACCCAACTGAGTTAATTAATGCTGAACATCATGATTATGGATATCCCCCTACATCACTATCGCCATAGATATCTGGATCACTCAGGAAGTGTAACACTGGGTAAACCACATAAACAATATATCATCATATAGCAAATCATGAGATGATCAGAGAAGATGAAATCAGAACAAATAAGCTCCATTCACTGAACAACCACTTAGATATGAACTTAATATCAGATCTTAGTCAAATTAAAGGGATAGTAATACCTAAAATGTAAAAAAAAATATGTTGTAGGGTTTATCCCCCTGAGTAAAACAAGAGTACTCCCACTGCTGAAAGATGTTTCATTCAAAAGTTATTAATTTTCAAAGTTGAATTTTTTAGGTGCAATATCACAGTGGCCTGAAATTGTAGAGTGGCGCTGTTGCTACACGATCCTATGGACAGCTCTGGTCTCAGGACCATAAATCTCCATAGGATGGTGTAGCAACAGCGCCACTCTACAATTTCAGGCCACTGTGATATTGCACCTAAAAAATTCAACTTTGAAAATTAATAACTTTTGAATGAAACATCTTTCAGCAGTGGGAGTACTCTTGTTTTACTCAGGGGGATAAACCCTACAACATATTTTTTTTTTACATTTTAGGTATTACTATCCCTTTAATACCATTCACCTGAATAGTCAAGATAAAGCAGCCAAAGGGATTTTAAGACTTCCAGCTTAAATCAGAATAAAACAGAATTAGTATGATAAATATGCAATGTCGTATCGCAAAAATCTGATACATAAAGAAGTCATTCACAGGCTGAATTAGAAAGAAAAACATGTAAGCTATTAAGAAGGGGTAACAAATACTATGTACTCCTAAAATGTAATGAAAACATCACAGTAAAAAACAGGAGCAGCAAACTATATCTAAAAAAATCTAGTTATAAAAAGTGCTCTATTTCTTTTCGGCCTTCAGCCACAGTGGATTTGACATATAGATGCTTGAGAGATGTCTATAAAGCATTGCATTGGAGATCTATATAAGAGGTTGATGAATCCCACACAAGAATTATGGGAGAAACATAATTCTATCACATAATCTTTTAGCATTGGCTCCTCGTTCATTAGGTTGTCCAAAAACTCAACCCCTCAGCTATAACAGGTCAGATAAGTGAGCACCAAGGAGTCTCCATTCAGACCACTGCTGTGCACACTCATTGGTCAGCCACAGTGTACAATGTAGCCATGACTTCATCTGCATCCCTGCTCCCAGGGGTGCAGTCCTACTGATAGATCACTGTTGGAACAATAGTTGCCTTTTAATCCAGGGGTGCACAAACTGCTATCTTCAGCTGCTGTTCATCTGCAGTTCCCATTACTGAGTGATCCATGGCTAAGAGAGGATGATGTTCAACAACAACAAATGGAGTCCTGCAGGTTGACCAATGTTTTAATCTATGCTGTTGCATGATTTTTAATAATAGTTATTTATACTATAATCTATAAATTACTGTAAGAATAAGTGCAAAAACCTCCCAAATATAATAAATTAAAAGTATAGGATGATATTTTTGGTAAGAGCTGGGTTAGCAAGGGGTTGTTTAGTTTGCGTGCCCCCCTTCCTTAACTAAAAAGGTATTTCTTAGCACCTGATTTCCCCAATGATACTGTTAGTGTGGTCTGCAACACTTTGAAAAGCAATGAACTGGAGATATCTCTAGGAATTGTGGCCTGGATTTAATTCAACTCGTCGGCATAAAAAACCCAGCTGGCATTTTTTAAAGCACGGTAAGCAATTCAGTTACCTGCGCTATGAAGAAATACCAGCAGAAAAAAATGCACATCAGGCTCTAAAATTAGCACCCATTTGAACCCATTAAAACCCATTCAAACAAGTTTCATTTTCCCATTCAATTCCATGCGTTAAACGTTAACATGTATTAAGAGATTCACTCTAACTGGTAAAAATCTGCACTCATTTTTTCTGGGGTACAGAGTCCCCTAACGCATGTTAAAACCTACCTACGCTGGAACTGTGAGGCAAAAAAAGTAAAAATAAAAAACCCTAAGTCATCAGTGAATGTAAGTCCCATATCAATACATAAAAAAAAGGTTAGTAGAATTAAACCTATGAGGGCCTGTAGGGTATGCATACCCCACTGGCACTCATAGGGTTATTCTGACTAAGTTTAAAAAAATCCCCTGAAAACAAATAATTGTCTGTAACCCTGATGTCCAGTGCAGTCTTTAGCACCCTGGTCAGCTACTGTCTGTCTTCTTCTTCAATCTTCTATCTTCTTTCTTCTACTGTCTTCTTTTCTGTCTTCTGATCTTGTCCTGTTCAAAAGATGCCCCTGTAAAAAGAAAGATAGTCAACAATAAAATTATTTGTAAATCATATGTGTCCAAGTACTGCAATCATTAACCTTTGAGTGCCAGAGTGGAATGCAACACATTTCATACCTCTCTGGCACTCAAAAAATTAAGCTGTGCCAGCGTTGCATTAACAAAAAATAATTATGGACACAATGCAAAACAAATATTTTCAAAATCCATTTTGCAGAATAATTTATTTGCTCCCTATAGGAAATATACGTTGTTCCATTCCAAGTAAAAAAATCTCCCTTGGCAATGAAAGTGCTAAAGATGCTGCTGCCTCCACCACTTTTGTCTATGGTTTGCATGACAAAAATCTCCCCAGGGATTTCTCTGTGTCCCCTTGTTCTGTGGCCCACACACACAATGTCTGGGTCCCTACATGGGTTAAGGCCTTCATTTTCTCAGTGAGTTCTATCCATTCATCTATTTAGGGGGTCTTAGACTCTTGATTACATGGCCATTCTGTGCTCCTATAAGGCTCTTGAACCATTTTACTGAGGTTGATGCCTCTGCTGAGGAAGGGAAAACAAATGCAGACACGCTGGATTTGTCCGTTTCTGTTTGTGATTCATATGAGGAAGACCCTGGGGATGCAGACAGGAGGTTTCCTTTTTCGTCCTCACCATTCTTTAGATCAGGTTCTTCTGGAGGACTGTATAATGGACCTACAGTTGTATCCCACTCCTGTACCTGTTTTCTGTTGCAGCTTTTGCACAGTGAGCTGCACTCCTGTGGTGGATCCACCAATTTCTCTTTGCTAAGAATACAGCTTTGCTGCTGGTAGATGCTGCAGCTCTTATGGATCAGGTGGATAGATACCTAGATTATCTTTGGAAGGAGAATTTTATGAGGCCTCTGGTGCCACTTTACTCCCTACCTTTTCCATTGCTTGGATGACTATGACTGTGGCTGTTTGGGGGTTAGCCTCTAGTTGCTGTCCATACAGATACATCTACAGAGGATCTAGTGTTAATTCCATCCAAGATCCTTGAGGCTAATACATGTCTCACTGAAGTGGCCTTAGCTGTTGCGTGGTTCACAGTAAAAGCCTCAGCTCTCTCTGTGGCCACTCAATGCACTCAGTGGTTAAAATTTGGTCAACTGACCAGCCTTCTTAGCAGTCTTTGGTGTCTCTTTCATTTGTAGGTAAACAACTGATTGTCCCAGAGCTGAAAAGGTTATCAGCCATGCCACTGGAAACAAGGATATGTACAGTACCACACAGAAGGCTGGTGTATAAAATAAGGAAATTGGGGCTAGGAGATCACCTTTGCAATTGGATACAAAACTGGTTGAAGGATAGGGAACAGTGTGTGGTTGTAAATGGAAAATTCTCCAGTATAGTTAAAGTGGAGAGTGGAGTACCTCAGGGTTCAGTATTGGGTCCGCTGCTTTTTAACATGTTTATAAATGACCTGGAAATAGATATAGAAAGCAAAATATCAATATTTGCAGATGATACTAAATTATGCAAAGTCATTAATTCAGAACAGGATATTTTCTCTCTACAGAGGGACTTACATACAATGTCAGATTGGGCAAACATGTGGAATATGAAGTTTAATGTGGGGAAGTGTAAAGTCATGCATTTGGGAGGAAACAATCCCAAGGCTACTTATAAACTTAATGGAATAATTTTAGGTGACTCGTTGCTAGAAAAAGACCTGGGTATCCTTGTCAACTACAAACTTGGAAACAGTGACCAGTGTCAAACAGCAGTAGCAAAGGCAAACAAAGTCCTGTCTTGCATAAAAAGAGGTATTGAAGCAAGAGTGGATAACATTATTTTGCCATTATACAAATCATTGGTA
Source organism: Rhinophrynus dorsalis (assembly GCA_037306005.1). Classification (NCBI taxonomy): domain Eukaryota; kingdom Metazoa; phylum Chordata; class Amphibia; order Anura; family Rhinophrynidae; genus Rhinophrynus; species Rhinophrynus dorsalis. Next base: position 268,726,500 of record CM074724.1, read on the forward strand.
AGACCTCACCTTGAGTATGCAGTGCAATTTTGGGCACCGGTTCTGAAAAAGGATATACTAGAACTAGAGAGGGTACAGCGGAGAGCAACAAAATTAATTAAGGGAATGGAGGACTTGACATATGAGGAACGACTAAACAAACTTGGTTTATTTACTCTAGAGAAAAGACGACTAAGAGGAGACCTTATCACATTGTACAAGTATATGAGAGGTCAATACAAGGATCTCTGCGGTGAGCTATTTATTCCAAGGCCTGCTCAGGTGACCAGGGGACACCTCTTGAGATTAGAGGAAAGGAGGTTTAAACTTCAGCAGAGGAAGGGTTTTTTTACGGTAAGGTCTATCAAATTGTGGAATTCATTGCCCAGGGAGGTAGTTATGGCAGATACAATGGACACATTTAAGAGAAGATTAGATACATTTCTTTCAAAAGGGAACATACAGAGTTATACTGTTTATCAGTAGGCAGATCAGGAAGGTCTGATAAAGACTAATTTAATTGGTAGCAGGAAAGCTATAAAATTCTTAGTTACTGAGGTATGAAGCGAAGGTTGAACTTGATGGACTTGTGTCTTTTTTCAACCTAATTTACTATGTTACTATGTATTGTGGCTTTGATAATGCGGTTGACCACTGAAACACATAAGGCAGCCAGTGTACACAATGTTTTTATTAAAGCCCGCCAGTGTACACACTGTTTTTATTATTAAACACATTGTAATGGTTTTTAAATACTTTTAAAATATTTGGATATCTACAAACAGTCAGAATCCTTTTCTTTTTGATGTGGTGTAGCAGCTGCAGCAGTCCATGATACAAGAGTGGAGACTGCAAGATTTCTTCATGAGCTTGATTGTCATCACTGGTTATCCTCTTTGCTCACCCACATGTGAGTACATTTGAAGCATTTTAAGGTTTTTGTTTATTGTAACAATATTATGCTATTAGGGCACACCCCCTCTATTTTTTCTTGTGTGGTTGGTTAGGATGTGAAGAGGAAGGGACCAGAATGCCAGGAAGTGACCAGAAGTGAGGCTGCATTGTCTGAAGGTTCAGCTGATCCTCAGGAAGGCAGAGACCCATGTTCCGGCTCTCACTTTAGTTCATATCTCAGGGGTAGACAGCATTGTAGTAGAGATTCTTGGTCACCAGTCGTAAGAAGAAAAGAGAAGAAGCTGGCACTCACTTGATAAAAATGTGTTTATTTTGCAGAATCCCTGCAATGACAAATCTTCAATACATGTAGGCCAACAGCCATTTCGTGCTTTACTGGCACTTTATCATGACAATCAACATAGTCTCAGTCACAAAAATTGTCTCAAGGCAACTATGAGCTTAATCAGAGTGCACTGAACTCAATAGTTAGACTCTAGGGTTTTCCTATGGTGGGTCTAATGACCTTTAGGCTGAACTGCAAGATTTCACAGTTCTGGTGCAGATTTCAGGATCCTCTAACGCTTATGGTGAATGCAATGGTTATTCCATGGCATTTTTCCCTGGTATAGGTATTTTCTCTATTTCCCCTGATTCCAAGAGTGACAAGAAACACCCCTCTTGTGCTTAAAGCGTTATGATTACCATGTGTAGTAGGTGGAAATTGTGTCTTGTGGGCCTGCTGGCAACTGTCTCATGTAGCTTCATGGACAAAATTAAAGCGGGGCATTAGGTTTTTTTTGACATAGTAAGATAATTGTCATGGTGGAGGTGAGGAATTTTTAGGAGGTGTAACTTCTCACACCTCCTCTAAGGAATGTGAACTTAGTAAGATATGGTATTTTGGATGTTTCGCCATATTATGACTTTCTTGTATCTACTAAATTTTTATTTTAATTATTGATGTCTGTGATTTTATCAACTTCTTTGAAAAGGCAAAAGAAAAGCAGTTATATAATGTTACTAGGAAAGCAATTTGTCCACGATATATATTGATTTGCTGTAATAGAAAAAGGATGCAATAGCAGTGAAGCATGATTTCCTCAATCTGAAACCTAACTCAGACACTGAAAAGAACCATTGTTACAGAAAACATATATGGGTCTTTTTAGATTGCACTGAGATTTTCTTTTCTCTGATTGCTTCTGTAATGGTGATATCTTTTCTTGCTCTTTTCCACAATTCTAAGCATTTTAGTTGACAAAAGTATATATATATTTTATTTTCTTCCTATTGGACAAAAATGTTGTACAATAAAAAAAACAAAGTAGCCAGTACAGGGCCAGCTGGATTTATGTTTCAGGCTTCCCAAGGCAAAGACATACTGGGTCCCACCTCAGTTCCCATCCGCTGTTTTTTCTCAAAGAGTTGGAGTCCACTCTTGAATTTTACTTTATATATTTGCAAATGTATAATGTGTAAAGTAAAACTCATTATACTTACTATTTTCACCTATTTTATACACATTTTACACTTATAGCCCTGACAGGGAGCTATCAGAGTTATAATAGATAGTAGAGGTGCATATAAACTGGAAACTGAATTGACCACTATAAAGCAGGAACAGTGCATTACAGGTTCCCTGTTATTGTCTTGGCCAGACCCATAACTATGGATGTGGGTGTGGTCAGCAAAGCTGTGGTGCCCCTCAAAATATGATGCTCTAATCAGCTGCATACTCAGCCTAATGGGAGATCTGGCTCTGGACTAGCAGCTTCTGTGCATGGGTAAAACCATTACACTTTTATTTGGTAAGTGTGACCTACTGCATGACTTTATCTCAGAACTGATAGATATAAAAACAGTTAAGTTCTCTGCACTCCAGAGGGGACATGAGGCATGGTAAACTGGGCTACACCTTCAACTGTATCTGACAATAGGGAGAAGGTTCAGTCCATGTCCAGGAACAGCAAACCGTGCTGGGAAGGTATATTGAAATGTTGACAAAAGCTTTTCTTAAAGGGATAGTAATACTTCATTTTAACTTTATTTTATTTTGTAGGCATTAAAAAAACATGAAGAATGATATAAGTCTTATCTCTGAAACCTTTATGGTTTAAGAGATATTCACAAACAAAGTATCCCCCCCCTGTTCGACCAGATCAGAAGGGAGATGCCCAGGTAGACTGCAGAGAGGGACAATCTTCAATTAAGATAATGGAAAAAGCTGAAAAACTTGTAAAGGGGGGAAGGGCTTTCATTGTTTTCATACAAAGAAAATTGTCCCCTTCTGTTATCTGTACTGTCATACAACCTGATCCACATCTGAGAAGAGATGGCTTACACTAGGTAAAAGGGGCGGGGAGGGGAACTTTGCTTGTGAATATCTCATAAACCATAAAGGTTTGAGAGATAAGACTTATATCATTCTTCATGTTTTTTTAATGCCTACAAAATAAAATAAAGTTAAAACGAAGTGTTACTATCCCTTTAAGGAGGGTTCTGAATATAAAACAATGACATGTAGTGGAGATCCCTGTAGTAGAAAACACTAGTATTTACACTCAAGGGGTCATACATAAAAAGAAATGAATAAATTGTGGGACAAACCAACTTCTCTCTGGGGAAGAAATAAAAAAAAAGTATTGATTTAAATTAAGGGTTTAACCTAATAAGTGATAGAAAGGTCATCAACAAATTGAAAATGTATGACTGGAACAATGGAGTATCAAGATTGCAGGTACCGCTGTGGGGGGGAGGGGGGCTTAAAGTGCAATTGAGGTGACATTAAAATGCACTCTATCATGTTTTCAAATAAATCAAAAACAAGGCAATCTGTTGATACGCTTAAATTCAGGGATTATATCAATCGCCTTGCCTGGATTTGTGTACGGCAGAACATAAAAGAAATATAAAGGAACATTTTCTATCAAATCACAGCAAATAATTAATTTCATTGAATATACCCCATCTTGTTGTTTGAGTCCTGCCAGAGGATTCTTTAGATTAGGTGAAGGCCTACGCCTCATGGAAGACAATGCACCATTGCACAAAATATGTTACTGTAACTCTTATTACATCTCTAGGTGTTATGTGAAAGACAGGCCATCCCTTATTTAAAGCACTAAATAAAAAATAATCCTGACTATTTTTAATTTATATTTACTGTTCTGGGGCAGGGAGCAGTATATATATATATATATATATATACAATCATAACCTCAGATGTGTGCACAAAATCATAGATGAACACACACTCACACACACACACACACACACATGCACATACATTAAACAAGCCCATGGAACCTGGGGCTAGTCTAGAAGGCAAAACTATTCCCAAAATAAAGAGCCCCTTTACTACACTCCCATCACTGCCTCCACTACAGTTATTTAACCCTTTTATTGTGTGGCCTCATGCTATTGTACAGCAAGATATAAGTGTCTCATATATATATATATATATATATATATATATATATATATATATATATATATATATAGACATAGTGTACAGTTAAATAAAACCCCACTCCATAGATTGTAAGTTGGGCGAGATATATTTAATGTGGATGAAGAAGATTTCCTTCCTTTCCTCAGCTTTTTTCTCCCCAGTACATTGCATTAGCTTTCCTTTGCCTGAAGGAATTTCAATGCATTACATGCCCCTCCGTCAGCAAAAGGACTAATCACAAAATAGTAAATATATAAATTGCATGAAATAGCACATAACATTCTAAACATCCCCAAAATGTGTTCCATGATCCTTTATCCTCCCACATCTTGGCATGAGGTGGAGGGTGCCTATCAACCCCTCACCCACCAACCACTATTTATTAGGAGAGAGATTGCTATTGGGTTTTTGTGAGAGAAGGATGCAATACTTTCAATAACCTCAGGAAGAATTAGGACCCCAACTTTCATCCTTTATGAATATAAAATGATGAACATTAGAATAAAAAATATAGGAATTATATGGTGTATACTGTACCATAGGTTAACCAATCATATGCTAAATATGTCTGTAACATCCAAGGGATTAAAAGAAACTACAATTTTAGATTTGCTAACTGGTTCAAACATACACACACACCACACACACACACACACACACACACACACACACACACAAGAAATCTAAAATAAAGATGAAAAATAAAGTCCTTCAGCTTCTGCCAAACTGCAGTTCACATCATTCACTTTCAGCCAACGGCTGATGGGAATGTTTGGACTTGTTGGCTGGCAGCAGCTAGAGGGCTTCATGTTGTCCATCAATGTTAGACAATTACACATACACTGCACTGATAGACATAAAATCACACTTACAGACACCCAGCATTTCCCACTGTAGCTGCAGAACCATATGTATTGATCCCCAGCCTTGTCTGGCTGTTCTGGTAGTCATAGAACCCCAGCCTTGTCCCAATATAAGGTGTATATTTGAATTGTAATTTGCCACCTATGCTGCAGCTGGGTTTCCCCAGATTTGTTCAGCTTTCATTTCCAGAATAAGGCCATAAATGTTGTGAGTGTTTTAGTTTAGCAATAACTAAGGCCAAATATTAATATTATAGCTTTAACTTCTTTCACATGTATCTTTTCAAGTGCAATGTAGAATGTGAGCTAATTAGTACACATTTTAGTCTTAAGGAAAAGTTTATTATTTTCTAGAGACAAGAGAGCAGTTAACAAAGAGTTCTAGCTTCTTTTATATTAATTAATGGAAATCATTAAACGTGTAATTACAGATATCAGGAATATTACACAGAGTTGCAAGAATCAAGAACCATGTGAAGGATAATTTGTTGTTAGTGAGAGAAGGACATGCTGGAATTCTAATTAATGTGTTGATGGACTGAAAGGACACTTTTAGAAAAACAATATGCATAAAAAGGTAGAAAAAAGAGTTCACAATTATATGCCATGGATGTTTTCATTTTCTAAGAAATAAATAATTATAATAAACCTCTCATCTTAGTATGTTTGCATCCAAGTGTCAGTCAGGTGTCCAGCCATGATTTGCTGACCAGTGTAGTTGAAATGTCAGATACCAGTGGTCTCTACTTCTAGGTTTGATAGATCAAACCTTTAGAACTGGATCCATATAAAATATGGTCATTTCAGGGTCGTCATGTTTACTACTGGGCTGCAATGGTTCCCATGTGTCCATGCAAGAGGCATTTTTCATGTTTGCTATTAGGATGATCTGGTCCTATCTACATCATTGCACCAATGAAAACTATTTGCCATGTCTGTGCTATGCCGTTGTAAATCTGTTGGTGTGGGGCTGAATAATTTAATGTAGCATTGGAGGATTATATTATATTGTTGGGAGACTGACTGAATTGGAGAGTAAAATATTACCCTGAAGTCATGTTTCTGGTGTGTGAAGTACAAGCAGGCTTCTGTAAGGAAGGTGATTTTGGGATGCAATTGTGGGAGTAACTAATGCTGTTTGGCAGAATCTGATGATGATTGTAGGCTTTTACTCATGGCATATAGCTGGAATTACTTTCTCATTGGACTAAACCAGAGTTTCTTAATTTCTCTCCTTGAATGCCTTAACAGAATAGATTTTTGGGATTTCATTAACTGTCCGCAGGTGAACTTACTAGAATGAATGATCCATTAATTACACACCTGAGCCCAAACCCAGTGTTACTGAAGTCACAGGACCATTGCAAAGAGAATAGGCCTCGATTCAACAAAGCACAGTAAAACTGCCATAAAGGCAAAAAACCATACCAACTGTTAGCCATGTATTTTCAAAAAGTGCATCATACCTTTTACCTCACCTTGTGTTTGTTTCAGTCACTAAACAACGACAGATACATCAGCTTCAAAGGAGACAAGCTAACATTCAACATTATCTAGCAATGCTAAACATTGTCATAACTAGTTCAAACTAGCAGCCAATCACAACACACCAAAGTATCAAGTACATTCAAATAAACCTATATATACACCCCAAAATAACTGACACACCTTGCCTGTGTTTTGAGATTTTGTGAGCTAGAACACAGAGCCCAGGACTGGAGGTTAGTGATAGACCGAGAAAGAGGAGCAGATATTCAGACAAGAAAGATGAAGTTGGGAGCGGAGGAAGTGCACTAAAAGTAAGTCATAATACACCTTGGCATATCTTGCATACAAACATTAACACACACACAGACACATATATTGTTCTTACACATAACACATCTTTATCTTTTATTTCTACAGTGTGATTGAGGGGAAGAACAGAGAGTGAGTGAGATCAGCGTGTCTGTGAGAGCCTGTGTGAATGCCTGAGTGTGAGTGGGTGTGAGATGATAGGGAGAGGAGAGGAGGCTAGAGGGGTGGAGAGAGACACAGGAGCGAAGGAAGCTGAGCAGGGCATCTCCAGTCAGGGAAGGAGAGGGAGAGCAGCTGGGCAGAGGAGTATTGAGTACAGAGAGGTACATAATGGATAGGGACAGATCTGCCAGTGGGGAGAGGGGGGATGTCGGGGATTACCCTACACACAAGGGACAGGGCAGGCAGGGCCAGAGTTCTGACATGTCCCAGACTGGTGCAGAAGACGAGAGGACAATATGGTCCTTGTTCAGAGTATCCTGGAATGGGAAAGCACCCTGTTCCAGATGGAGAGGATCAGTGGTCTTGGTGCCACAAAGAAGCTGGCATGGCATCAGGTCCTCACCAACGTGATTGCAGTATCCATCTGTAAGCAGATCATGGAGTGTTTCATTAAGCGTTGGGGTGACTGCAAAAGGCGTATTAAGAACAAAATTGGAAATCTTGACATGCATGCCAGATGCACAGGAAGGTGTCCCTCTGCTCATTTCAGTTTCAGTTCCTTGGAGGAGAAGCTGCATAATTCCCTAACTGTATACCACACAAACCCTCATAGCTAATGTGGCACAACACAGTGACAGCTGAACACATGGTCATCATAGATTACCACAAGTTCACCAACAGAGTGCTGATATGGTTTAAACAAGGACATAACACTGTACAATCAAAGCAGAAATGTGAAGGGTTAAGCAGGCCAAATCCTGTCTAAGTTCAGGTTTAACTCCATCATTGCTGTTTGATCAAGTATACCCACTGCACACAGACAATGCTACAAAATACACTAATGCTCCATTGACACAACCATGACAACTGAGTAGGAACAATGTCAGCAATGTATACAAGCAAAGAAACCCCACAAACACACATAAATGCAGAACAGAGCAACACAAGCAGCTAGAGAATATGTGTTTCACCTACCAGGAGGATGACAACAAGCACACATGTCATGGTTGATCTGTGGTTACCATATGTATCTTGAAGAGTGGGGATGGCAAAGAGGTATTCCTTGTCATCACTACTTTTCAGGATACATATGACAACCACAGATCAAGCACTGTAGGTTGCATCCATCAATGTACAGGAGCTTGTCAAGCTGATAAATCAGTGAGTGCCAGGATGGTATCCCATGCATTACAAAGTGTCCCTTTGTTTGCAGGGGGGATGGATTATATCATTGAAGTGGCAATATCATCATTGCCAAAGTAATGGCAGACAGTGTTGGGTTACTTTGTAAACCTCTTTTCCCTGAGAAGGTTGATGGGTTAATGTTGGTTGTCTGAGACTTCTTTGTAGTGCATGCATATTTTCCAGGTGGTTCCTTGGCATTGCAGGGGTTCATTTTGCCATTGCTGTGATTGCTATGTGCTAAGAGTTGTGTGAGCTGTTGGTTCACTGCTTTCTTTTGTTCGAGGGTGGATTTTAACCTTCATTGTGGTCTGTACACCAACTGGGTGCAGAATTTCATCTGGTAAACGTGTAAGTTTATTGTGAGTTGGCACTGACCGCACAAAACTGAATTGCTCCTGGGTAGAGCTGCTCCATTGTTCTCAATGGGTGAAATAGTAATGTCCTTTGTCATTTTTTAACTCCCTGTATTTGTTCATAGCACGGGTCATTGAATGGTTTCCTGTACTTGAAAAACTGCTGCTGGGGACAATTGAATTGAGGCCAAGAACTCTAAGCACTCACTGTTAGCTTGAGAAGGCTTTGACTTTCTTTACTTAAAAACAAAAGTGAGATGAATAGTAACAGCAGGATACCATCTTCATTATGTCTAGTTTGTATCTAGGTATACATTTTGTAAACAAAATATATGAATTTCTCATCTATGATCCATCTCTAATACCCCCAACCAACTAACAATACACTGGGAAGAAAAACCTATTGGACACTACAAATCAATTCTGAGAGGACGGGTCATGCAGAATTAAGTTATAGTTAGTGCTGGATAGCATGTATAAGAAGGCAGTTATGATCCTTTGTTACAGGACACCAGAACTCCTAAAAAGGTAGTCACCTCATTCCTTCAAAACCAAACACACATGAATGTACTTTGTAGTGCTGCATGGATACCATTCCAAGTCTTTAGCAAATAGCAGCCCTGCAGAATGCATTTTTCTTATGTTTTCAGTTAGGGATGAGGCTGCAATCTAAACATCAAATTCTTCCCACTGAAGGCTTCCTTAGAAGGTTTTAGTGGGAGGGGTTTGGTCTCATAGAGTCCTGCACAATAATGATTTGTCATGGACAAAATATATTGTAGAATTTAAGATTACTGTTGGAGGACCAATCCATTCAGAATTGATTCACTATCTATTATGATTTTCTCCACAGATTAAAGATGAAGTAAACATTTTTATAAAAAAATAAATAAATAAATAAAAAATACTATAGGGCTTTTCCTGTTGACTAAGAGGTTACTCCAACTGCTGGAAGATTTTTCATTCAAGAGTCATTTGTTTAAATGAATTGGTTAGCAACAGAGCCAACTGTTGTCCAAAAGGCAATTTCTTATAATGTACTCTATGAGAAAACTTGTGTCATAGACTGCGGCTCTCCATAATAAGTGAGGATAAGTGCCATCTGGTGACTACAATACAAATTATAGTTAAATGTAAAAAAACAAACAAAACCAAAGCAAAACAAAAAGATTGAGCTGCAATAACATTTTAGGGAGAAATTTTACAGCAGTGAGGGTACCATTGTTTAACTCTGACGGAGAAGCCCTATCACATATTTGTTCCATAACAAAGGTTTCTTGTTCCCTTAAGGTAAGTGAGGTTTATTATTAGTATGTGTTCCTTTAATGTATTGTATGCCAGTGAACTAGAGTTAATTGTTTCTTTAATTTGGGTATAATTTATCTGTAATCTCTCAATCTATTAACCTCTTATGCTCTTATGATGTGGAATTAGTTAATTTCGTATAAACTGGATATGGTCCAGCTATCAATCAGCCTGCTTATTTCTTCTACTTGTGCAATTAACCACTTGCTTTTAAGATGGGTAAGTGAAGGTTTTACACTTATCTTGTCTATCTAGCATGTCTAGCTTTGAAATGTTTATTATTCCATGTAAGTGTTTTCCATGTGTCTTGGCTTATGTAAATGCAGCTGTCTCATGGGGAAGAAAAGAAAGGTGTAATTTCAAAGTGCCTTCTCAAAGTCCCTAAGAAGGAGGCAGACAGAAGAGCATCTAAATAAAAGTGTGTTCAAATTACTTGTCCTATGATTTTAAGATAATTTCCTACAATGTGCACAGACACTGGTTTTTAGAAGCACACTTAAAAAAACAACAACATCAAGGGATAATTTTTGGTAGAGAGGAGATATATGTTCTCCTAGCTCAAACTAATCTGAGCTTGTTTTTGTCATCACAACAGATGAGCACTGAGTCTTGGTCAACAGTGTTAAAGAATGTACAAATTATCTGCATAGTTTCTAACTTCACCCATGAATGATAGGCTGTTTAAAGCAAGGCATCATTGAATGAGTGGAAGAACTTACCTTCCTCTGGAGAAAAGACAAGACTGCTATATTTCACTGTCACATGAGGACCTGAGGCACATAGAGAACTGTGTTCATTAGAATGTTGCTACGGATGAGTATGATATACCTCTATCTCATCACAAATCAGATGCATTGCTGCACAGTCATGATGAAATCTGTACACTCAAATTCACAGTGCATGGCATTCAATCCTCACCGCATGGACATGTTTCCAGACATGTTAAAATAGGCCTTGAAATGCATGTGTAATGACAGTCATGGGAAAATATACTGAGAGACCATTGAAAATCAACACAGAAAAGTGGAAGTTGATGCAGGAATAATCCCTTTTCTGTTGAAATTCCCACAGTGCCTAGGCTTCAAGTAATAATATAGATATTGGAGAGTTGATCACTCTTATCTCACATAAGTTAATACATTTTTCTTCTTGTATGTCAGGCAGATCAAACATGCGGTCCAACAGCATGAGGCCATCCAAAGAGAGAGAAACATTTAAAGTGTCCTGCAGCCTAGCATCAAGTGGTTAAAAGCCCCATTTAGGTCAATGGGATTTTTTCTCAGTCACCTTAATTAAAACACCTGTGTGCCCCATAAGAAAGAGAGCAGACAGTGCATGCATTGTTCTGTAGACCTAGGCTGGGGTGTATTTTCACTCTCAAAATTTACAGATTTTTAATATTTACATATGCATAGTTTACCCTACCAGGATTAGGACCTGGCCAAATTGCATATTTATATGCTGAATTTATCAGATTGAAAAATATGAAATAGAAAATGTTGCATATGTAAAAGTTTGGTCACCCTATCAGTCAGTACTTAAGAACATTGAAAATATCAGCTTATGCATGATATATCCTGTCTATAGCCAAGTAAGTTTAAAAAGAGAGAGAGAAAAGACAACAGAAATGTGCTTACAGTGTAGTAATCATATTGAAAAGAGAAAAAGATCTTGCAGTGGTGTTAGCACTTATTAGGTGTTTCCATATAAAGTTTGTCTTAACTCCAATTAATTACATTGATTTATAATGGGAATTTGCCTTTCTTAAAGGGATAGTATTACTTCAAAATTACTATCCCTCATATTGTAGCCCTTAATAAACTGAGTTAAATGACACCAGCGGCATCTCTCAAACCTTTATGGTTTAAGAGATAGCCGCTTTCAAAGTTTCCTCTCCCCTGCTGTCAGCCATCTGCTGCCAGCAGGAGAATCCGGTCTCTGAATCAAGCGGAGGCTCTTCAGCAGAGCCGATATCTCGTTATGGAAGGAAAAATGATTGATTGAAACAGTCTTCTACGTGTGCTTGGTTACCAAGCACACGTAGAAGACTGTTTCAATGAATCATTTTTCCTTCCATAACGAGATGTTGGCTCTGCTGAAGAGCCTCCGCCTGTCCCGGGACACGATTCCCCTGCTGGTAGCAGAACACTGACAGCAGGGGAGAGGAAACTTTGAAAGCGGCTATCTCTTAAACCATAAAGGTTTGAGAGATGCCGCTGGTGTCATTTAACTCAGTATATTAAGGGCTACAATATGAGGGATAGTAATTTTGAAGTAATACTATCCCTTTAAATATTACACTTCTATGTATTTGTCTGCAATATTTGGAAATATATAAAGAGCTGCAGATCAGAAACAGAAAACAACAGCCACAAAATGGAGTTAGACAGTGATTAAGAGAATATATTCTGTAAGTCACAAAGTAGATTTCCATGGCAAAGCACTCAATAATTAAGCTCAAATTTATGCTAGTGAGTAAGCAGTCATGCTGGTATTAACAGATTTAAAGATTCATATTTTGTTAGCTCATTATCAGAACATTATTAGAAACAAATAAATTAAAACACGATGAAGAGATGTTTAGTGTCCATTGACACACGTTTCCCCCTTTAAGGCTTGGTCACTGGCAAGCCATAGCAATTGAAATTGTGCATATTTATATGGTGTGAACCTTCTCACAGGGAAGTGTCACTTGATTTGGTGGTCCAATAAGGAGACTGAACATTACCTCTGCAATTGGTGTTTTACATATAGTCAATAATAGGATACATTTTCAAAGGTGTGTTTGTTTATAAAATACCAAAGTATCCATATGTATGTTGGGCAGGCTGATCAAATCTAAGACATTACAATCCAATTACTGTCTTTCTTTTGTGAGAAAAATTAGTAGGAACTAAAAGATCCCTTAAATTTAGTACTCTTCTATAAGTAATCTTAGAAGTTTTGCCTAATATTGATCTTAGATCCTAATCAGCCAGTAAAATTTTCCAATTGTTCTACAGCTATTATTCTAATTTTCTTATATGGCTTAATACTGTTTTTATTTTTATAGGTCTTGAAATGTCTAGTGCTCTTTTATAAGTCTTTTTAATATTGATTTTGCTGTATCCCCTGTCTATAAATCTTGAGCTCTTATTTTAAATTTGTCAATATCAGAGTAATTAAGTCAATCTGAGGAATTCCCTGGTTGGAATATTCTTTTTTAATGTATTGTGGGTGATAATGACTACTAAAATGAATCAGACTGTTGGTAGCAGTGGGCTTTCTAAAGAGCGCACATTCAAGAAGGTTATTTTTTATTCCTTTTGATAACTGTCTAGAAAGGTAACAGATTATTTACTGACTTCACATGTCAATTTAAAATTCATTGAATTGTTGTTTAATATATTCATAAACTACTGAAATTGTTCCAATGTTTCATTCCATAAGATGAACAGGCCATCTATATAATGGTATTTTTTTCTAATTTCAATAGTACTTGGTAATACCCCCTTTGGCAGAAATTCCCATGTCCAAAAGTTTCTTGTAGCCAGCTGACAGCCTTTGTATCTTGCTATAGGAAATTTTCCCCCACTCTTCCTTGCAGAATTCTTCTAGTTCAGAAGTAGTTTTGGTGAGTCTTGCATGTACTGAATGTTGGAGATCTACTCACAGATTTTCAATAATATTCAAGTCTAAAGACTGTGAAGGCCATTCTCAAATGTTCAGCTTTCAAAGTGTTCATTTCTTGAATGAGTTCATGGTTTATTTTGAGGTATGTTTTGGATCATTGTGTTGTTGTAATATCCAACCTCTCTCCAACTTAAGTTTCTTCAATGACTGTGGGATATTAGCTTGCAGGAATTGTTGATACCTAGAAGAATCCATTTTTCACTCTACCCACACAATATTTCCTGTGGCACTGGCTGCCACACAACCCCAAAAGCAAAATAGATCCACCACAATGCTTAACAGTTCTTCAAATGTTTCTACTTCTTTTTTCCAAAAATACATTTGGCCCTTGACTGTATTTGAGTTTGACATGCCTACTCTTCTTGCTTTCTAATCCTCATTTCTTCTTACAGTCTTCAATAGTGGACTTTCTCCTACATTTATAAAGATGGTGACTTACCAAACTCCAGGTGGGTTGAGTGGGGGTGTAGCTTATTTTTTTGCACTTATAGATTAACATAGAAATTGTCTGACTGCACCTCAGAGTATATACTAAACAGAACAATCACTTTAGAGCATATTGAGTTCCTCTTATGTGCATGGTGATAAACTAAGCACAGAGCAACAAAATTTTCCAAACAAACCCATAGACTCCCACACTGCAATTCTCTTGGTGCAAATGGCATAAGAAGTATTTTCAGTGTAGATAACTTATTACATAAGTGACTGGCAGGTGCAGCTCGCAAAATCAAATCCAGTTCCTATTTCAGCATATAATCGTATTATTCCCCAGCTTATCTTCAAAAAATAGTATTACTTTCACATTTCTCTGTCTCATTCAATTTCTGACTACTATCTAATCTCATTTAGGTATCAATGAAGGTATCAAGGCCTGCCAAGAAAAACACATTATTCACTTTTTTATATATCTGACCCTGGCTGTCTGGTCACCAACTATAACATAATTCTCTACAGATGCCTTGGACAATTTACATCTCTTCTTCTATAATCTTGCCTCAGTTGTGGGACTGTACTCTTCGTTCATGCACTCACTGTTTGACTATAAAATTCCACTCTTTTGCTAATTTCTGCACTACAAATTTCTTCTTTTCTGCTCAGGCTATCGTTTGCTAAAGTTGTATTTCACTATAATTCACTGGCATTATTAATGTTAACTTCTTTAACCAGTACTTCTGCTTCTGGTTTTATTTATCTTGTGAAAACATCCACTAACAGTCTCCCACTCACAATCTCCCCATAAACCCTTCCTGAGAACTTTAAGGCAAATTGGGCTAAATCAGATGGAATATTATCTCCATACTCTGTGATACAATTTAGTTACCACAAAAACCACATGGTTGTCTGCTTTTTTCACAGGAAAATCCACCTTAAACAAAGCCCTTTAAGTCTTTGCTGTTTAGGTCTACTGTAAAAAGTTTTTACTATTTTTTTCAATGTCTACAAACTCTCTCCCTTTACTTACATTGTGATATTTACAGGAAGTGAAACACAACACAAACAGCTAGAGAGGGAGAGAGGGTGGTAGGCTGTTTTGAAGTGCTAAATATTGAAAAATAAAGGCAGCACAGGATCATAGTGTGTGCTATCATTTTGTGCATCTGGATGACAATAATAAGGAGGAGTTGGAAAGACCATGATGAATCCACTGAGTCAGAGTAGGAAGTAACCAGCATCAGGGTGAAGGGTCTGGAAGCCCTGATTCCCCAGACCCAATGATTCCCAGTCCACCAACATTTCCTCTTGGGATCTGGGGGAAAATAGCATCACAGGCATAGGAAGAAGTGGGTATCAGTGTGAGCAGTACAGGTCAGCTACCTGTGCCTACTGCTACTGTTGCCAATGTGCCCTTGTTGTGGTGCTCAGGAGGTGGGGGAGGAGGAGATGAAGGCAAGTGTGACAGCAGGGGATCCTAAGTCACACTTGCTATCCCCAAGCAGTCCCATTTAAATGCAACAGCTAGCGACTCAGAGTGTTTGTAATGAGGGAGGGGGTGGTGGTGAGGAGGATAATTCTGACGTTGATGTTAATTATGCAGGGTAATTAATTCAGAACAGGATATTTTCTCTATCAGCGGGATTTACGTAAAATGGCAGTTTGGGCAAATAAATGGGATATGAAGTTTAATGTGGGAAAGTGAAAAATCATGCATTTGGGAAGAAAAAATCCCAAGGCTACTTATGAACTTAACGGAATCATTTTAGGTGACTCATTGCTAGAGAAAGACCTGGTTATCCTTGCAAACTACAAACTTGGAAACAGTGACTAGTGGCAAACAGCAGTAGCAAAAAAGCAAACAAAATCATGTCTTGCATAAAAAGGGGTATTGAAGCAAGAGTGGATAACATAATTTTGACATTGTACAAATTGTTGCTAAGACCTCACCACTAATATGCAGTACAGTTTTGGGCACTGAAAAAGGATATACTAGAACTGGAGAGGGTACAGCCAAGAGCAACAAATTAATTAGGGGATGTATACTTGATGTATGAGGAATGACTAGACACACTTGGTTTATTTACTCTAGAGAAAAGACGACTAAGAGGAGATCTTATCACATTGTAGAAGTATATGAGAGGTCAATACACGGATCTCTGTGGTGAGCTATTCATTCAAAGGCCTAATCAAATGACCAGGAGATACCCCTTGAGATTACAGGAAAGGAGTTTCGACTTCAGCAGGGGAAGGGTTTTTTATAGTAAGGGCTGTTAAATTGTGGAATTCCTTGCCCAAGGAAGTGGTTATGGCAGATACAATGGAGACATTTAAGAGAAGATTAGATACGTTCCTTTCAGAAGGGAACATACAGGGTTATACTGTGTATTAATAGGCAAATCAGGAAGGTCAAATAAATGACTAACTTATTTGGTAGCAGGAAAGCAATACAAATCTCATGTCACTGGGGTATGAGGCAAAAGTTGAACTTGATGGTCTTTATTCAACCTAATTTACTACGTTACTATGTTGTTACTGTTACTGAAAGAGTTTATATTTCCAAGATCTCAGCATGAGCTCATTTGAAAGTTTCCTATTATTCTTCTAAAATGGAACATTGCACCCCGATTTCAACTGTAAGCTATGTGGCATTACTAGTGCAGCTCCACCTCAATTATAAGCACTGTAGTATCATTAGCTTAATTTCATTTGCAAGCTGTGATATCACTTGTGTAGATCAATTTCAAGTGTAAGCTCTGTGGTATCACTAGTGTAACTCCGTTTCAATTGTAAGCTCTGTGATATCACCAGTGTAGCTCCATTTCAATTTTAAGCTATGTGGTATTACTAGTGTATCTCCATTTCAATTATTAGCTCTGTAATAGGGACCAGTATACATAACCTGAAAAAGTAGTCAGTGTCCTGGCTGTTAGGGGTGGGCGAAAGCTCTCTCCATGTTCCCACAAGAAATCCCATGAGAAATCCACCAGTGCTGTGTCTGCTGTCAGACATTCTGCCGCTGCATCCACCAGTGCTGTACCTTCTGCTAGTACTGAACCTGCTGCCACCAGTACTGTGTCTGCTGTCAGACGTGCTGCCCCTGCTGCAACCAGTGTTGTGCCTGCTGCCATTGCTGAAGCTGCTGCTAGTTTGTCTTGTAATACTCAGGAGGAGAAAGGAGAAGATGATGTCAAGTGTGACAGCAGGGGACCCTAAGTCACTGTCACGGTATTCAGGCAAAGAAGGACAGACACAGTGATAATATTTAACCACCTTTATTTGAAATATACAGCAATAAGGTATTAACCCACACAACCCCAGACACAGGATGATAGGACCCAGGCACCTCTCCGGAGCTGCACACTGTGCTGTGCACTGCACTACTGCGAGCAACCGAGACTAGGAAAGAGGCTCGAGTAGAACACCAGTATGAAGTGGCTAATATGTGTTAGTCCCACTTGGAGGCAACAGGGAGCAAGAGCAGGTCAGAGCAATGGAACACAGAGATTACAGGTCAGGCAAGCTAGGACTGCATGGAGCGAGTAGGCAGCCAGAGCCACA
Source organism: Rhinophrynus dorsalis (assembly GCA_037306005.1). Lineage (NCBI taxonomy): Eukaryota > Metazoa > Chordata > Amphibia > Anura > Rhinophrynidae > Rhinophrynus > Rhinophrynus dorsalis. The sequence goes on from CM074724.1 coordinate 268,744,157, forward strand.
GGTCAAACAAGCTGGGAACTACCCGGAGCGAGTAGTAGCCAGATCCAGAGGTCAGACAAACAGGGGACTACATGGAGGGAGTTAGTAGCCAGAACCAGAGATCAGACAAGCCGGGATCAACACGGAGCGAGTTAGTAAGCCATAGCCACAGGTCAGAACCGATGTGGATAGTCAGATGATCCGGGATTATACACGGAGCGAGTTATCCAGAGCCACTGGTCAGAACCGATGTGGGAAGTCAGACAAGTCTGGGTCATACACGGAGCGAGTTAGTCAGCCAGAACCACACGTCAGAACCGATGTGGATAATCAGACAAGCCAGGGTCATACACGGAGCGGATTCTCAGATAGGCATGGGTCACAAAGGAGCACAAGAAGAACTAGCAGAAACACCACATAAGGGCAATGGCTCCTAGCCCCAAGGAGGTTAATAAAGGAGCAGAAGAAGGCGGGACCCAAGGCAAAACAGAATAGGCCCATAATCAGGCGTCCATGCCAGTGACTGTTTCATGACATCAGCCAGGCGGAAGTACCCGCAATCATGTTGGCCGGCACATCATAGAGGAAGGAAGCATAGGATAACTTAGCTCTCTGAGGGAGACTGTGATAGTCACACTTCCCATCCCCAAGAAGTACAACCAGTGCTAGTACTACTACTGCTACTAGGAAGGTCCAGCAGCTTGTTAGTGCTAAGAGTGAAGTAGGGGATAAACAATATCCTCATATTAATAGTGACTGTGAGGAGGAAAACTCCGGGGCTGAACTTGATGTGGTTAGTGTTAGTAATAGTAGCAGTAATGGTGAAGCAGACGGTCTTGTGCTTTAACCTCTTCCTGACAATGGATGTACATGTACATCCCGCATAAACTGTCACTTAGTGACAGAGATCGTACATGTACGTCCTGGGAGTCCGGGTCCACGCATGGATTACATTGGCGAAAAAAAATTTCCTAGCCGGGTGTTAAGTGACAGTTGGGTGTGCCGTGTCCAGTCACTAAGGGGTTAAAAAAAATACAAAAAAAAATTAGTTACAAAAAAAACATAGCCCTACAAAAAAATATGTATTTTTTCTAACAAGTTTAAGTCCTACAAATCAATGTTTCCTCAGGAGTTGGGCCTCTAACAACAAACCTAACAAATCATCCTCTACAAAATACTCTATCACGTCAATTATCAGTCCACCCCAGTGGCAGCTTATGTCAGGGGGTTCCTGTCTCTATCACTTTACATACAAATTTCTTATTTTATTTATTTATGTTTTTTATAACTGCCCCTGTAATACCAATCAAGAAACCCCCCCCCAAAAAAAATTCCCTGTTCAACTGATTCATTCCCCAGACTCCACCCACCAACACAGGTAGCCTCCTCAGACCTCATTTATATTATGTTTTATGGGTTTTAATTGTATTTAGGATTATTTTTTTTATTTATTGTCCCCAATCCCAGTAAACAAATCCCCACAAAAAACAGTCTCTGTTCAAATGATTCTTTCTCCACACACCACCAACACAGCTACTCTCATGCACCTTTTATACTATGGCTTTGGGAAATAAAATAATATTTGTTATGTGTTGTGTGTAAATTCAATGCTCCCAATGATTTCAATGGAATGAACTAGGCAAAAAAAGTGGAAAACTTCTTTTCACAGGAAATTATTCGCCAAGCAGGAAGTGTCATTATTCGCCGATTTCAGTTTGAGGAGAACATTTTCACCCATTCCTACTGGCTATATGTTAACTAATGTGTTTTTCACATATTTTGACCACAGCACACACAGTGTTATAATGATCATAACAATAGTCTCTCCCCAGAGTATTATGCACGTGGGTCACAGCATGCATCAGTCATGAACACTATGGAAAAGAGCACCATTGTATGGAAAACTAACTGCACAAATACAAATCCAATTATTTAAATATGGCTTTTTAAAATTTTGAATGCTAGAGGGTGTCAGACTCGTGACTATCTGGCTTGTGGTTTCTCTCCTTTTCTGGCCCTGGATGCTGTTCATTATCTCTTCAGCTCCTCTCTGTATTCCTATTGGAGAATACTTGGTTAAATACCCATCGGCCTTAACCTCTTTGCTCGATTATTTGCATTTGTTTGCTTAAAATATTTTTTTGCAGTTTGACCTTGGCTTGTGTATTCTTTGGATTGTCCTCCAGGTTGTTTATTCCCTGGCTTACGTTTACTGACTATGGATTCTCCTTCTTGTACCCCATATGCTCCTGGTGACCTAGGCTTGTTTTGACTATTCTGCTCTGTGGTTTTTCACACCATCAGGTACGTTCGTATTTTGCACCTTCTGGCCCGGGTGGTATCTTATACTCACTGCTTTACCTGTGTTATCTGTGTATCCACTGACTCAGGCTACGGTTGCTATTTTTGGTATTCTCCTATTGGTAACCTATCATTACCCTTGACTTGGGATTCTGCATCTGTCTAGGTGGCCTCTTGCCAACTCCACCCAACAGTATGTATCCACTTCAGAGCAAGTCGAAGCGGGGAGTGTCTCATCCCTCAGCTGTCCCACATTTTAAGTGTTATAGGGTGGCCGACTACACCGGCATCCAGACCTTGAGGCCGTAGTTAAGCAGGATGAGTCATTGTTATCTTCCTGATCGATCTTTTACCTGACTGGGTATGAGTGGTGTGTTAGTTGTACGATTATTTGTCAATCCTTATGTGGAGGTAGAGCTCTGCTCTGCTCTCTCTGTTGGGTTTTCAAGATTTGGTCAGTCCTGATAGTATACAACTCAAACCAAGGTTAGATTTCCATCAGACTTGTCCTTTCTGTCAGACCTGCTTCGACTTTCTGTTGTACACTATTTCCCACATCTCCTGTCAGATGTTCTTTGACTTTCAGGTGGAGATATTCCCTTCTGACAGTATCTGGGTTATATCTGACTCCTGGTTATAGCGCCCCTACAGGTTCTTACCTGTTGTCTGTATCCTATTTATATCTTGTTTGGGTGATAGAGAATCCTTCGATATTCCTGTAGAACCAAAGCAGTATCCACATGCTACTTTCAGTGCATCCTTGCTGTTCCATAGCTCTGCATCTTGGGTACTCCTTGTGTCCCTTGTCTGAGAACTACCTCTCTGTGTGAGCCTACTCCCACCCTGGTCAGGGTCTCTGCTCAACTGGGATCACTGCCAGCACCTTTGCTCCGGTTTTGGCCACAGTAAGGCATATGTATAGCCGACAACATACCCAACCAATGCACCCCAGTGTCGCTTTCTAGCTACCCGGTTTTCAGACCTCTGGGATGCTTTCCACGACAGAAGGGTACTATCTGAGGGGTGGGCAGTATGTGTGGATTTATGGCTACCAGTGCAGTGGGTCAAGGCAGGGGACAGTATGTGTGGTTCTATGGCTATTGTGGAAAGCTCTGTGGTATTAATAATGTAGCTCCATTTTAATTGTCAGTTCTGTGTTTTGTGGCTTCATAAAGTTACTACATATATTTAAGTGTGTATGTGTGCTCATGTGGTTATTGTCCCTGCCGTGGGTGGTGGGCATGCTGTTGAATTTTCCCATGGGCACTAGCCTCAGATCATTTTGGAACCTAGCAATGGCCCTGGGTGAAGGGAGAGGAGATTTACTCCAAATACCTCAACATTTTGTGTCAGACACCTGTGATCCAAGTTCCTTCCTGAGCTGATTGTCTATTGAGTATCAGTCAATCAGTCTGACAAGTTCAACACTGACTAATACAATAGCCAGAAGAAGAGGGGCCAGCATATTTAGTAAGCTTTACCGTAATCTGTACTGATGAAAAACAAAATAAAGAATGTAGTGACACTGGGAGAAAGAGAAAACGAGCAGCTGAAATCCTCTTGTTACTAGCTAAAGGCAAAGAAGTGAAGAAGCATCTACAAAGTGATTTTTTTTGTCTGTTGTTTTTTCTGTTTGTTTTGTTGACAGTGATAGGGACAGATAATAAAAAAGTAAAAAGAAACAACAAAAAGGAATACATTTAGGGACCCTGAAGTGAGCTGTGACTAAGGCAGATTGATACCAGAAGATATATTTTGTAAAAGGCCAGACATCATACACAATCAGCTCTTTTTTCTACTTCAGTGTTAAATTACACACTACTTTAATTATGTCCAGCAAACATACTAGGGGATGGGCTAGGGAGCATGCAGCATGATGTAGTTTTGGAGAAAAGGAAAGTTGAAACAGGTAAAGAGAGATGGAGAGAGGGAGAGAGAAAGAGAGAGAGAGAAAAAAACATAAAATAAAAGTTCAAATGAAATTAAACTTTCTTTTAAGTGCTGGAAAACACTTTGAGAGCAGGAGAAGCAGGGTGAACCCTGATGCAGCTGATACAGGAGTGGAGAAGGAAATACATAACAATATTACTGTAGCACACATCAGTTGCTTGTGCCTGCTGCCAGTGCTTCTATTTCTGAGGAGAGGGCATATGTGACAGCAGGGGACTCTCTGACAGCGGAGGTTGGTTGGAACAATGAAGCCCTAGTTGCCACATTCTCCAAGGGCTTGTGTGACACAATTAAGGAAGAAATGGAAGCCTGGGAACTGCCTGGTGATCTGGAGGAGTTGATATCAATCACCATCCTGTTAGATATGAGAATCTGTGAGAGTCCTTCATTCAAAGGGCAAGGGTGTAAAACTTTACCTCAGCTGGCACCTAGCTTCTCACACCCACCCTGTCCTCTCTCACCTCCCACACCTCCTAATTCTGACTCTGCCGGGGGGAACCTATGCAGCTAGGTTTCACACGCCTTTCTGAGGAGAAGAGGGCTCGGCACAGGAAGAGGGGCCTTTGCTTATACTGTGGGGAACCTGGCCATTTGTTGCGTGCTTTCCCTATTTGGACAGGAAACGCCAGCACCTAGGGTCAAGTAGGGACAGACCCTGGGTGGAATTTCACAGTCTGCAGAGAGTGTAATGGACAAGCCTATTATTGAAGTCATACTATCTTGGGCCGAGTCTTCTGTGGTGGCTGCAGCACTACTGGACTCAGGGGCCGTGGGGTTTTTCATTGATGCAGACTTTGTGGCCAAACAAGCTATTCTGTTGCTGCCTCATTCCGCTCTGTTTGCCAATTAAGTTATTGATGGCAGGCCTCTATAGCCAGCACACATTACTCATGAGACTCATCCCTTTTCTCTGAGGGTAGGGGCACTTCATATGGAGACACAACAGTTCCAGGTGATAAAATCCCTCCATCTTGCCATCATTCTGGGGTTTCCCTGGCTGCAGACTCACAACCCTAGAATTGATTGGCAAACATGTGACATCCTGTCATGGGCATCTCTATGTACAAGGTCTTGCCTCCAGCAGCCTACGAGAAAAGTGTGTACCTCTACCTTGTTACCTGGTGAGTATCAGGCCTACAAAGAGGTATTTAATAAGGTAGAGGCGAGTACATTGCCACCACACAGGCTCTACGATTGTACTGTTGATCTGGTACCAGGGGCCAGACCTCCTAGGGGCCGAGTTTATCCCTTGTCGGTGGAGGAGAACAAGGCCATGGAGGACTATGTGGAGGATGCCCTAGCTAGGTGCATTATTAGGAAGTCTTCTTCCCCTGCGGGCACAGGCTTCTTTTTCGTTAAGAAAAAAGCTTGGGAGCTCAGACCATGTATTGATTTCAGGGGCATAAATAAGCTAATGATAAAAAACATTTATCCTATACCATTGATCATGGAGTTACTTGATCGTATCAAAGGCTTGACAGTTTTCACGAAACTTGACTTGAGGGCCGCATACAACTTGTTGTGAGTATATGCCTTTCAGACTGTTCAACGCTCCCGCTGCCTTCCAGGAGTTAATTAATGACGTTTTAAGAGACCTACTCCTTAGCTGTGTTGTAGTATATTTGGATGCGATACTCATCCATTCACCTACCTTGGAGACACATAAAGCAGATGTAGCCAGGGTTCTTCAGCTGCTAAGAGAGAACAATTTCTTCTGCGAATTAGAGCAGTGTGAATTCCAGAAATCCCAGATGACCTTCTTGGGATACGTGATTTCATCCACTGGTCTAGCCATGGATCCGCATAAACTGTATGCTGTCTTACAGTGGCCGCTTCCTGTGGGCTTCACTAATTATTTCAGGAAGTTTATACAAAACTTTTCCTCAGTCATGAAACCACTCACTGACATGACTCAGAAGGGTGCTAATCCTTCAGACTGGGCACCTGAAGCACTTCAGGCTTTTTAAGACTTGAAGTCTGCCTTTGCGAAGGCCCCGATATTGTACCACCCGAACCCCTCCCCGCCATTTAACTGGAGGTTATCCCAGCGCTTGGACCTTGGTAAACCATTGCTGCCATGCAGATTTTTCTCTAAAAAACTGTCGAAGGCTGAGAGTTTGTATGATGTGGGTGATCAGGAATTACTAGCCATCATCTTTGCCTTGAAAGAATGGCGTTATCTGCTGGAGGGCACAAAGGTTCCGATCCTGATACTGATGGATCAAAAAAACCTATCGGAGGCTAAGAGGTTGTCTTCACATCAGACCAGATGGGTCCTCTTCCTTTCGAGGTTTAATTTTGTGGTTTCCCACCTTTCTGGTACCAAAATATTAGAGTGGATGGTCTCTCTCGACAATTTGGGCCTGAGTCCCAGGAGGAGTCTCCTCCGGTGCCTGTTATTCCTCTTGATCGCATCTTGGCTACGATACGCACCAGTATTACATCTCCGCTGGGAGAGGAGATTTTGGCTACCCAGTCTTCCGCCCCAGCGGAGAAAACTAATGGGAGATGTTTTGTGCCTGAATCCCTCTGTACCAGACTTCTGGAGAGATACCATTCCTCAAAGGCTGCAGGACATGTTGGTAGAGACTGATTAATATGGTCGATGTCCAAACTCTTTTGGCGGCCCAGCATATGAGAAGACTGTTCCGCATTTGTTTCAGCATGTTCCACTTGTGCGCGGACTAAGACTACTCGTCACCTGTCAGTTGGCCTCCTGCAGCTCATCCCGAACAGGGAGCTTCCATGGTCTCACTTGTCAACTTTATGGTTGAGTTGCTGATCTCTGAGGGTTACACGGTCATTTTTATGATTGTGGATAGATGGCCCATTTTGTGCTGCTTAAAGAATCCCCTCCTCCAAGGAGTTGGCAGACATCTTTGTGAAGGAGGTAGTTCGTCTCCATGGTATACTGTAACGGTTTGTTTGACTCACAGACACAGAGTTAAGATAAGAACACAGTTTTATTGAAATCAATAATACATAAAGAACCCTCACAGGTCCTGTAGTATATAACATATAGTACAGACACACGACTGGTTACTTATGCCCACACAGGTCCAGCATGTATATATAGAAGGCAAACAGTTATGCTGACACAAGTCAGGCAATGCAGGATACAGGTTCCAGTAATGCAGGAGTTAATGTTCACAGACTAGGAGAACAGAAGAGTTTGGGCGGCCAGCTGCATCAGGAGACGCCACAATTAGAGTCTACAATATACAGGCCACTGAAGGCTACAGTAGGGCTACCGGTACTAAAATGGAGGCAAAAATAGCAACCGGTTTTGACAAGGAGGAGCGCAACCAATGGTAGTATACCGGTGCAATAACGGAGACAGCACTTGCAAAAAGGTAAACAGAGTGGAGCGAACAAGTGCACTATACCGGTGCAATCACGGAGGCAACACTTGCAACTGGGTTTGGTAGAGTGGCGTGAACCAGTGCACTACACCGGTGCAATCACGGAGGCAACACAGCAACTGGTTAAATAGGGTGGAACGAACCAGTGCACTATACCGGTGCAATCATGGAGGCAACACAGCAACCGGTTAAACAGAGTGGAGCGAACCTGTGCACTCTACCGGTGCAATCACGGAGGCAACACTTGCAACCAGGTTTGGTAAAGTGGAGAGAACCAGTGCACTACACCGGTGCAATCACGGAGGCAACACAGCAACCGGTTAAACAGAGAGGAGCGAACCAGTGCACTATACTGGTGCAATCACGGAGGCAACACAGCAACCGGTTAAACAGAGTGGAGCAAACCAGTGCACTAAACCGGTGCAATCACGGAGGCAACACTTGCAACCGGGTTTGGTAAAGTGGTGTGAACCAGTGCACTACACCGGTGCAATCACGGAGGCAACACTGGAACCGGTTAAACAGAGTGGAGCAAACCAGTGCCCTATACCGGTGCAATCACGGAGGTAACACAGCAACCGGTTAAACAGAGTGGAGCAAACCAGTGCACTATACCGGTGCAATCACGGAGGCAACATTTGCAACCGGGTTTGGTAGAGTGGAGCAAACCAGTGCACTATACTGGTGCAATAACGGAGGAAACACTTGCAACCGGGTAGGTCTGGGACTAGGCCAGAAGCGCTCTGCGTAAAGGGAGACAGGCCAGCCTGATATACTGGGATGCCAGTAGAAAGGCAACGGAGTCAGAATGTTGCCGAGGCGACTAGTACACAGCGGGTACTGCCAAGTCAGGATCCAGGAGCAGGAACGTCAGCCAGGCCAGGTCAGGACACAGGAGCAGGAACGTCAGCCAATCCGGGTCAGTACACAGGAGCAGGAACGTCAGCCAGGCCGGGTTGGTACACAGGAAACAATCACTGGAGAGTAGTCATGCAGTCCGGGTCCGTACACATGTGCAGGAACAGTAGAGTAGTCAGGCAAGCCAAGTCGATACATTGGAACCACAGTAGAAATGTAGAACTGGCACAGGAACACCACGAAAGGGCAGCCATAAGGTGCAGGAGCCCAGTATATAAAGGCAATACTGGGCAGGCTAAACACAGGGCAACCAATGAGGGCCTCCTACAGGATAACTGACAGAAAAGAATCACGGGCACCGTGATAGTACCCCCCTGTCAAAGACCCCCCCCCCCTCCTAGAAGAGGGACCTGGTTTCTGAGGATATTTAGAGTGGAAAATACACAGTAATTTAGGAGCATGAAGGTCCTTCTGCTCAACCCAGGAACGTTCCTCAGGACGATAACCCTTCCAATGTACCAAATACTTAAATTTTCCTTTAAATCTGTGTGAATCAATGATACTTTGAACTTCGTACTCCTCCTGACCCTCTACCTCTACCAGACCGGGAACCACAGGATTAGTTGTGTAACGGTTGTATACCAGAGGTTTCAGGAGAGATACACGGAACACATTATGAATGCGCATGGATGCGGGGAGATCCAAGGCATATGAAACAGGGTTAACTTTATGGATCACCCTGAATGGACCAATAAACCGGGGAGCCAGTTTGTTAGATGGAACTTGTAACTTGAGGTTTCTGGAAGATAACTATACCCTATCCCCAACCTGAAAGGAGACCGCTGGCAGTGGTCTACAATTGGCGTGGTGCTGGTGGAGCTGGAATGACTGACTGAGGGCCCTCTGAACCCGTGCTCAAGTGGAGCGGAGTTGCTCAATGTGCTCATCCAGAGCTGGAATCTGTTGTGACTGGAAGGAGTCCGGGAGCAAACAAGGCTGGAACCCGTAATTGATGAGAAACGGGGAGCTCCTGGACGATGAATTAACCGCACAGTTCCTGGCGAACTCTGCCCATGACAACAGGTCGGCCCAGTTATCATGATGATGTGTAACAAAACAGTGCAGGAACTGTTCCAGTCCCTGATTGGCACGCTCAGCGGCCCCGTTGGTCTGGGGGTGGTAGGCAGAGGAGAAGGACAGTTGAATGCCCATCTGTTCACAAAATGCTCTCCAAAATCTAGACACGAACTGGCTCCCCCGATCGGACACCAGAACTCTAGGCACCCCATGCAACAGAAACACCTCTTTGGCAAAAACAACAGCCAATTCCTTGGCAGAGGGAAGGCCATGGAGGGGCACGAAATGAGCCATTTTAGAGAACGTGTTGACCACCATCAGTGTGAATGAATACCCTCTAGATACTGGCAACTCTCCCATGAAATCAATGGATACGTGGGACCAAGGACGTTCACCACTGGGCACTGGTTTGAGTAGGCCCACCGGGAGGTGTCTAGGGCACGGGCACAGGTGGCACAGGCTGCGGTAAATGCAGAACAATCAGCCCTCAGAGAGGGCCACCAGAAAACTTGTGAGAGAGACCATATTAGCTGATCCCTACCGATATGCCCAGCAGCCGTAGATGAATGGTATGTTTCAACTAATCGAGTACGGAATGGCTCATCAACAAAACACTTGCCCACTGGGGTTTCCAGGGGGGCAGTAGCCTGGTTAGCCAAAATCTCTTCCCCCAGTGGCAAAGTGATACTAGTGCGTAGGGTAGCCAAAATGCGGTCATGGGTATAATGGGTACTGGGACCTCGTTCCTATCAGTTTCAGGCTCAAATTGTCTAGACAGGGCATCCGCCCTAACATTCTTGGAACCCGGCAAATATGATACAATGAACTTGAATCGGGAAAGAAACAGAGCCCATCTGGCATGTTTTAGCCTCTGAAAGATAAGTCAGGTTTTTGTGATCAGTCAGAATCAATACTGGACTTTTGGTACCTTTCAATAGGTGACGCCATTCCTTCAGGGTGAGAATAATAGCCAGTAGTTCTCTGTCACCAATCTTGTAGTGACTTTGGGCGCTTGACAACTTCTTAGAGAAAAGCCCACATGGTCTGAGGGTGCCCCCTGCCACCAGGCATTGAGGTAGTATTGCCCCCACCCCAGTCTCTGAGGCATCGACCTCAAGCATAAATGGAAGAGACGGGTTAGGGTGGGATAGCAATGGAGCGGCTGCAAAGGCAGATTTCAGTGTCTCAAAGGCCTGTTCAGCTGCCTCAGACCTTTGGGAAGGACCCTTGTGTGTGAGGCCAGACAGTGGTTTAACAATAGTAGAAAAGTTCTTGATAAACATTCTATAATAATTAGCGAATCCCAAGAAACGCTGGATTGCTTTTAACCCTTTAGGCCGTGGCCATTGTAGTACTGCCGCAAGTTTCTCCTGATCCATAGCAATACATTCTTTAGCAATCACGAACCCCAAAAAGGGTACTCTGGATCTGTGAAACTCGCACTTTTCCATTTTACAAAATAGTTTGTTTTTTCGCAAGAAGAGCAACACTTCAGACACATCCTTGATGTGTTGTGACAAATTAGCCGAGTGTACAAGTATGTCATCAAGGTAGACAACAACACAGGACTGTAGCATATCACGGAGGATATCATTAATATATTCTTGGAAAACCGCAGGTGCGTTACAGAGACCAAATGGCATAACTAGGTATTCATAATGCCCGGACCTAGTATTAAATGCCGTTTTCCACTCACCACCACTTATCCTGATCAGGTTATAGGCCGCACGTAGGTCTAGTTTCGTAAAGATGGGAGAACCTTTTAACCTGTGAAATAGTTCGGTGATGAGTGGTATCGGCAACGGAGTCAGAATGTCGCTGAGGTGACTAGTACACAACGGGTACTGCCAAGTCAGGATCCAGGAGCAGGAACGTCAGCCAGGCCAGGCCAGGACACGGAGCGGGAACGACAGCCAATCCGGGTTGGTACACAGGAGCAGGAATGTCAGCCAGGCTGGGTCGGTACACAGGAAACAATCACTGGAGAGTAGTCAGGCAGTCCGGGTCGGTACACAGGCGCAGGAACAGAAGAGTAGTCAGGCAAGCCAAGTCGATACACTGGAACCACAGTACAAACGTAGAGCTGGCACAGGAACACCACGAAAGGGCAGCCATAAGGTGCAGGAGCCTGGTATATAAAGGCAATACTGGGCCGGCTAAACACAGGGCAACCAATGAGGGCCTCCTACAGGATAACTGACAGGAAAGGAATCACGGGCACCGTGATATATACCCAAGGAGATGGTTTTGGATTATGGGAGAGCTTTTTGTAGTCAGATGGGGATCCAGGTCTTGTTCTCCTCAGCTTACCACCCACAGTCGAACAGTGCTGCTGAAAGGTCTTATCAGGCGCTGGAACAGTTTCTCCATTGTTTCATTTCTGACCATCATGACAACTGGGCAAACTTGCTACCGTGGGTGGAGCTGGCCAGAAACAGTGCAGTTAATTCTTCCTCTCGGAACTCTCTCTTTATGAGTAATTATGGGTTCCAACCTTCTCTCCTGTCTGAGACTTTCAAGACAAAGAACATTCCTGCTCTGGAGGAGCAATTGAGGGCTCTCCACTCCACATGGGTACGGGTCCAGAGATCCCTGCAGAGTTCCACTATGCGGTATAAGAGACAAGCAGACCTTAGGTGATTACCAGCTCCAGTGTTCCAGGTGGGGGATAGAGTATAGCTATCCTCTTGCAATCTCTATCTCCAGGTGCCTTGTAAAAAGCTGGCTCCCTGATTTGTGGGTCCCTTTCAGGTTCTTCGCAAGATTAACCATGTGACATATGCACTCGAGCTTCCCGCTAGCATGCACATTTCCAATGTGTTTCATGTGTTGCTCCTCAAGGCACTGGTTTGTAAACATTATACTACGACTCCAGTTCGCCCCAGACCTGTTCAAGTAGGGGACCATGAAGAGTATGGACTCTCATAGGGTCAGAAGCAAGCTACAATATCTAGTCCATTGTAAGGGTATGGACTTGTGGAGCATTGCTGGGTTGCTAAGAAAGATCTTCATGCTCCAGCCCTTCTCCATGAGTTCCATTCCCACACCGCCTCTAGTGCTGGTCCTCTTCCGCAGGGGAGAGGTCGTTAAGTGGGCTGTACTATCACAGTCTACCTTAGAAGCCTAGTTATCCTGTGCTTCCTTCCTCTGTGGTGTGTCGGCCAGCATAGTTGCGGCCACCTCCGCATTACAGACATCATGAAACAGGCACTGGCTAGGATGCCTGTTTATGGCCCTATTCCATGTGGCCTAATTGGGTCCCGCCTTCTCCTCCTCCTTTATAAACCTCCCTGGGCCTGGGAGTCCTTGCCCTTATGTGGTGAATCTGATATTGTCTCTTGTGCTCCGTTGTGACCTGTGCTCTCCTGAGAATCTGCTCCGTGTATGACCCTGGCTTGTCTGACTACCCACATCGGTTCTGACCTGTGTCTGCCCTTATTTGCCTGATTACCGTGACAAGATGTAATTCAGTAGAGATGACTTCTCCAGTTTATCACTTCTCCAGTTCCTATGTTATTCTGTGGAGCCTATTCAATAAGATCTCCAAAGCTGAAGAAATTTTAGTGCATAGACTCCATAGAATAACATAGGAACTGGAAAAGTGATAAACTGGAGAGGTCATCTCCACTTTATCGCTTATTCATCAGCTCTTAGTGAATCTCCCCCCAGATGTTTGGTTACAGGTTTTGGCTGTTGCTTAATATGAGTGCAAATGTATAAATTGTTGTCATGCTTCCCATTCCTTCCCATATTTCATAAGGTGTACACTGTGCACATTGCAGTTGCTGATGAAAGACACAGTTCCTTTCTGATTTCAAGAAAAAAATTGTATTCCACCACACCTAAGATTTTAGAGGAGGTACAGGAGGAGAAGAATAATTGGCCAACTTCTTCTCTGTAGCTACACCTGATGTTGAAAGTTGATATACTGACTGTTCTTTTGTAGAAAAGATCTAATGTCATGTGTTGCACCTTGCTGGCATATCCCAAGCCATAGTTATTTTTCAAGGATGACTGTGCCAGAATTGCACAAGCAGATGTTTAGTGTGGTGGGAAAAGGGACGAAAACATCATATGTAAAGACAATTCACCAGACAACAGATATGTGGACAAGTGAGCAGAATACAGACTATATGACTGTGACTGCTCACTGAGTTTCCCTCCTACCATTGGGTAACAATTGAATAGGGTAACAAGTGACATCCACTAATCTTGCCTCTGGTTCTGGCAGGATTATTAAAGGACTTGCAGCAGGGTAGCCCATACCATCAGCATGCCACAGTTTAGAGGGATAATCCCAGAAAAAACATTTATGTGTTAAATAATCCTGTTACCGACTTTGACTTTGTTTTGACCATTCTTCTGTCTGCTGCTTTGTACTTCATAGTCCACCAGTTACTGACTTGGCTTGTCTTACTTTCGACCTTGGTGGCTTCTATTCCCTGCACCCTCTGTAGAACAATTGACCACTAGTCAAACATCGACCACCAGTCAGATTTTGACTAATCCTGTCTTCTGGTTCCTTTAGTCTCCTCAATCAAGCTCCAGGTTGTTTCTGCTACAGCAAATATCAACCCGTACTGCAGGTTTTCTGTGTGTACTGTTATCTACTTCGACTCCAATGGGTAGCAGCTGTTCTCTGGGTTGTCATTAAGGATCTGGGCTGGGTCTTCCAGTCAGCACTAATCTGGCATCCTAAGGAGCAGCCACCGCCAGCTAGAATGAACCCCAGTCATCGCTCTCAGGCATCTGGCTCACTGGGGCTTACCTTGCAGTCTACCCCTGTGTTGTTTGTTGTACTTTCTTGATTTATTTATAGATCAAATAGAAGTCTTTCACCTCTTTGTGAGGAGTTTACTTCAAAGAGTCTAACCAGGCAGCATACATGGGGCCCTCTATTCTGCCACATAATAACAAAACTAGAATAGGTAATGGGGAGGAATGACTTGTACCCCACTCATTGAAAGCTGGATTTGTGTCTTCTCATAGGAACTCCAAGATAATAGCTGACTCTATAAAAGGTTATATTGTACCCTGTTTTGCCTGTGTCCTAAATATAGTGTGGCTAGAATCTGAAACCCTCAGGGAGATGTTGAATATCGCACATAAAATCTATGATTGCAATACCTTATATTCCATACAAGAGAGTAACATCCTGCCCCATCACCTGTTGAAAATGGTAGTCCCTACCAGGTGGAATTCCACATTGTACATGCTAGAGTGTTTTCACAAGCAGAATAAGACCATTAGCAAGTATACAATGCAAAAATGGAAGGCTTTGCTGGGAGCATCTTAGTCATGTGGGCAATGGCAACTAATTTGCGATGTATGTGAGCTGCTGAAAACTTTTGTGAGGGCCACCTTTCTAATTTGTCGTGTGTGGTCAGGAATTAACAAGATTCTTCCAGTTATATAATTACTGCAGAAAAAAATGAGGAACATGGCTGATGAAACTTAAAATAGCACAGACATGCACCAGCCAGTGATGGACATGTTACCATGTATTTAGGAATATCCTTGTATAGCGTCCATTAAGAGCAATAAGGAATACATACTTGTTACTTTTCTGGCTCCGCGCGTTAAACAACATTTCTGAACTTTCTGTCAGAATGTAATCAGTTTGTGACAAGGAGTGATGATCAGCAGCATTTCTGAATAATTTGATTTTGTCAAAAAATATAAAGATATGCTTCTAGATCATGTGGGAGGTTGGCCTGTTGATGGTTTCTTTCCCATTCAGACCTGTGGTTTTGCTTCAGGTGGGAACCCCCTGCTCACATGCTTCTTACACACACGACAGATATCAACATGCTTAGCTTTTGGATCCTGAGGGAAGTATCTCCATACTCTGGACTTCATACACTGTGGGGTTCCTGAGATACTGCTGCTACTACTACTACTACCACTACTATTGGGGCTAGATGTTGCTGCATTTGTACTACTAATTGGTGTCACAGGTGCTGCATTTTCAAGAGCAGCAGGGGTATTCATCATAGCTAAGGCTGTGGATGCTGATAACCTTGGTTTTGCTGGTTACTCAACACTATTAGTGTGTTTGTGTGTGTGTGGCTTAATAGGACTAGGACTTGGAAGCGTTGATGATGCTGGTGATGACTGATATGATGACTGTATATTTTTTTATCATTTTTGCTTGTCCAGGGACAGACTTTCCACTAATTTTCTAAAACAGTTTATAGGCAGGCACAGTGCTCCTTTTCAGTAATTTAAAGTGATAGTAATACATTGTTAAAATTAACTTTAATTCTGTAGATATTAAAAAAAGAAATTAATTGCACCCAGTCCTCTCTCTAACCACTATGGTTTGATAGATGAGCTTTTGACATTCTCCCTTCCCTCCCTTTGCACTGACGTCAGCTTTCTGTTTTAGAGGAGATCCAGGTCTGCAGACCGTCTTGCGGCTATTCAGTAATCGTGCTATTTAGAAATAAATACTTCATTTGAACGGTCTGCATTGTGTGCTTGCAAACCAGAATCTCCTTTTCTAACACATTTTCTCCTATGTTTCCTACGGTACAAACTTTCCCAGCACAATGTTACTTCTTCTGAGTGCTATAATGGAGAAATAAGTAGGTGGAAGTCAATGTTATGTGTCCTATAGCAACATATACCTTGAAAAATGTGTTAGCATGCAGAGTGCATTTGTCATTTGCCCACAACACTAACTTCATGCATAAGAGACATTGGCACATATTCATGATGATGTCAAGTGATAAAAAAAGAACAACCTACAGTGTGGCAGATGTGTATAGTAGTGGTGGTGGTGGACTGGCATGGTGTGATTGGTGGAATCTTGACAAACTACGTCCACCAGGTAGGAGAGAGATCATCATTTATTACACATGCTGCAACAACCATTGCTTCAGTCAGTTTTTAAACTACCACTTTACTCCCACTTCCCTGCATGGCTTCCCCTTTCTCCCTTCCCCTTGTGTGTTTGCTGGACATTACTCAACTACTGTGTGTGTTTACTCTCTACAGCTGATGGAGTGTGATGTCTTGCCTTATCCCTCAACAAAATTCTCAAAGTCTTCTGCTGTCTCTCAAGTCTGCCTCAGTCACAGAGCTCACATCAGGCTCCTAGTCAGCTGTCTGTCACCAAATATATTTATTTGTTTAATTATTTCTGTATTCATTTTTTATTTTTATTTAATTTTAATTTTTTTTTATTTATTGTTTTAGGTTATATACACTCTATCTTATCACAAGTTATTTAATTTTTAATTATTTTTATTTACTGTTTTAGGTTATATCCACCCTATCTTATTACAAGTTATCAAGATAACTAAAAGCAAAATAACCAACTTCTTTCCTCAGACTTCCCCAGTACAGAGACAATAAAAGCAAGATCAGCAAGCAACCTGGACCCCAGATGCCTGTGTTTTAACAGTCAGTCACTCCACATGTTGGGGTATTTGAGGTCAATCTCTGTCCTCCCTTCGTCTCTCCCAGAGTGTCCCCAGACTCCCCCAATACAGAGAACAAATGTCCTACCTAAAAGACTCCCTAAACTAAGCTTCAATTGCCTATCTTCTCTAGCTAAAAAATGTCATGCTTTCTCCCCTCACAAACACAGAATGGCATGCTGTGAGAGCCTGACACCCTTTTATATTTCTGTAGAAAAGTAGAGAAACTTTCATGTGGTGGGTGAAAAATTTTCTTCCCATTGATTTCAATACAATGAGCTAGGACTTTTTGCAGAAAATGATTCACCAAGCAATAAGTGCCATTTTTAGCCAAATTTGGTTTCAGGAGAAAGTTTTCACCCATCCCTAGCAGCAACCATGGCTGCAGTCAGTTTTTGGACTACCACTTTACTCACACTGCTCCTTCTCCTTTCCCACTGCCCCTTGTACTTTTGATGGACATTATTCAACTACTATTTATGTGTATGTGGTTTTACTGGAAAGTAAACAATACAAAGCATGGAGTGTGATGTCTTTCCTTGGCCTTCTACAAAATACTCAGTCTTACCTGGTGTCGGTCTGACCCTTGTCCCTAACACTGGTAATAAAATAAAAAAACCCTGTTCAACATCTAATTTCCCCATATTCCACCAGCACTGAGATAATAACAGCAAGATCAGGAAGGAGATTTGACCAAAACTGCCTGTGTCTATTAAATCAGTCAGACAGAATGTTGGGATATTTGGGGTAAACCTAATTTGCTCCATTTTCACACACCCAGACTTCTCTAATACAGAAATAATAATAGCAGGATCTGGAAGGAAATTGGACCACAGCTGCCTTTGTCTTTTAAATCAAATCAGTCAACAAAATGTTAGGGTATTTGGGGTAAACCTCCTTTGTCCCTTCTCACATCCTCAGACACGTTGAACACAGAGATAATAATGGCAAGATCATGAAGGGAATTGGATCAAAGCTGCCTGTGTATTTCAAATCAAATCTGCCAGACAGAATATTGGGGTATTTGGGGAAACCTCCTTTGCTCCCTTCTCTGACCCCTAGACTCCCCCAACACAGAGATAATAACAGTCAGATCAGAAAGAAGCTTGGATCATGGCTGCCTAAGTCTTTCCAGTCACCATGAATTTTGAGGTATTTGGGGTAAACCTACTTTCTCCCTTCCTTTCCCCCAGAGTGCCCACAGAATTCCATAATACAGAGAATAAAATTTCTGCCTAAAATATGCCCCAAACTAAGTGTAAACTATACTTTTTTTTAGACTATCTTCCCTAGCTCAAAAATGTGCTACTTTCCCTTCCTCTCACAAACACAGAATGGCATGCTCTGGGAGCATGACACCCCTTTTATACTATGCCTGCAATGTGCACAGTGTGCTTAAGCAAATATTGTGAAATAAGGGAATGACTGGGAGATATCACAACAACTAGCACATCTGCTCTCAGATTAGGCAGCGGGCACAACTGCAACCAAAAACCTTGATGTGTAGGTCAGCAATGCAAAACCAAGAAACCAAATACTGCTACCACTATGGCCTTTGTCCACTCCATTAAGGGCACATGATGAGAATATAGAAGACAATAAAAATAATGAATCCTCCCTGCCACCAGCTTAGCATGTTTAGTAGGACGGAATTTCTTTAGATGCTCTCTGATACTCTGCATTTGATTGCTCTCCACAATATTGCCATGTGTGATCACTGTACCACACTATGTGCAATGAGTGGACATGAACTGCCAGATCCTCACATCTACAGACTCACTGTCATATGGTGGGGGAGGTAAAAGAGGCAAAGGTGGCATGTCAGAGGAGGAGGAAAAGGCCCCAGCAGGGAGAAAGGGTACATTTTCCCACACATGGATCCTAACACAAGAAGACAATGACCAAGTAGACGTTATGCCTTTCATCGCACTTCCAGGCTAGCTATTACTTCTAGTGGAACCCAGAACCATGGTGGTCTCTGTAGTCTATGTAAGACTAGCATGCTCATCATTATGCTGCTGCTGTGACAGATAAATGTTTCCCTTTGTAAGAATTACAGCAGCAGAAAGCTCCACTACTTTGGCGGTGGTTATGCCCATCCATATTTGCATATCTTTCTCCCATTCCTTATCACTTTCCACCAAAAAAAGTCTCATACCCTCTCCACACCAGTTGCTTCACCCTCGATCTTCACTACCACCACCATGCTACAGGGTAGGAAATACTGGGCTTTTACTTTATGGGGACAGTAAGTTTCACCAACATTGAAAAAAACATAGAAAGGTAATATAATCATTTTTGCTGGCAAATCTGTGTTAAAAAATTATGGGAAATCTATGGTTTTCTCTATGGATGGAATCCTTTTGAAAATCATACTTTTTTCTTTATAATTCCCATGGGAACAAAATGGGACTTTTTGACCGTCCTTACAGGTGCACTCTAAACCTTATAGGCCGTCCAAGAAGCTGGTCTTGTCAGGCAGGAAGCTGTCTTACTTTAGTATTGATATGACACTGGCTGTCAAAAACATTTTGCAACTGGTTAGGGAGTTACGCTTGGGCTTAATAGTTTGGTCTGATCATGCTACTGTTGCCATTGCTGTTGGTTTGTTGGACTCCTCTACCTGGGTTATAGAGACCCATTGAGACTCTGATGAAGGTCCCAGAAACCCATGACATTATATGTGATATAATGTGCATAAAATAAAGCAGGTGATACTACTGAAACCATTTGTGGTATGGTCATCATAAGGCTACCATAAGGGCTCATCTTATGCTAGTGTCCACAATAAATCTATGAAAAGCCAGATAGCACAGTTGCCTAAAAACATATACCTGGGCTGAAGTTCAAAAGATGTTGTCTCCAAACAGGGGAAACCACTTATTCTACGAGATGACTTACAATGCAATGGAATGAACTTCTCTAAAATATTAGCTAACATGCTTAGATTTCAGTCTGATAGGATGTCTGTCAAGTTCCCTAGAAGGGGGTAGGGTTGCTAATCCTAAAGTTATTACAGATGAGTTTGCTAAGCTCTACCTTGAGTTATATAACCTAAGAAAGAACCCCTCTGTCCCTTACCCAAGAGCAGAGGAAATGCCTAAATTATCCATTGACCCTGAAGGAGGTTAGAATATATTGATGCTCTGAGGACTACAAGTCCTCAGCCTTTTTTCAAATTATAATATAAATAAATAAGCTCTAACTTTAAAAAACAAATACAAGAATATGAAGGTAATTGGGAGGAAGAGAATTTGCTACTATTGGATGATGATGCAGCTGATATAATTTTTGATGATAATGTTGATTTAGAATATGACATTCCTCACTCCTCTTCTTTGTCATCTGATAGAGATCAAGTAGAGACTAAGAGAGACAATGATATGGCAAAAAAATTAGATGCATCTGAAAGGAATATGCACTGTCTTCCACCACTAAAAAAACAAGCATTGTGCCTCTTTATAAACTCTTTGAGAGATGAAATGCAAAGTCTGGGCAAGTAGATATGCCTAAACATACACAGTTATTTCAGTCATCTTCATTGTCATCATCAGAATCACAACTTCAATGTCCAACCCCCACTCAATCATAATTATTTATTTAGAAGCATTTAATTATTTTGTAGCAACACAGGTCAATGTCAACCCTAGCTAAGTGGAGCACCATTGCTGTCTACTAGTACTTTTGCAAAATCTGTCCCCTGTAGTAGTGATGATATACTAAGCAATAGTCCTTCAGTAATCCCTCTATGAAAACTACTGTATTGAGATATTTCATGCATGATACAAAAGTTAAATATTTAGCTATTTGAGGGCAGGGTATAAGCAGAATCACATCAGTTCACATCCTCATTGAGATTCCATGGAGATCCCATCTGAAGCACATATGCAGGACTGATTGGGTGAAACCTCTGCAATACATCAGATGTACAATGATTTACAGTAGTAGCAATAGCAGTACGCACAAAAGTATATGGAGCTGAGGGAGACATAATAGTAGTGCTGTAGATATCTCAGGTAGTGACAATATTTTCCTCAGTAAAAATAACACCAATGTCTCCTACTAGGCAAATGCAAACACAGAGGAGGGTACTGAGACTGATTTAGTTGGAGGTGACAAGAGTCATGATGTCACCACAAGTACCACAGCCACCTCCACCACCACTAGTTATGGTAGAAAACTTGCAAAAATTTTGTAGACTGAGATGCTACCCTATTCATTCTACAAAACAGGGATTTTAAAGAACTGTTGTCATGTGTTGCACCCAACTCTCATATCTCAATCTGCAGTCATTTTTCCAGGGCTGGAAACATCATATGGAAATAAAGTTTCCTTGACCACAGATATGTTTAACCCTTTGAGTACCATGCGGTACACAACACATTGCTCTGCAATGTGTCGCATACCACTCTGTCACTCAAAGGGTCAAAGGTAGCTAGACAGCAGGCCTTATACACAGACACCATGCATGCAGACAGCATGCAGAGTAGTAAAACACAGCACAACAAAAGTTCTTCATCTTTTTAATAATGCAGCAAGATGTCTTGTAGCCACAGAAAGTATAAGTAGAAATGTTATAAGGGTTAGAGAAAAAACAGACATTTTACTGGATATTCTGTCTGTGGGAATTTCCACTAAGGATGCAAAAACTGTGCTTATTATAGACCTGAGAGCTTGACTTCTATAGTGGGTAAGCTATTTGTAGGGTTACTAACTGACAATATTCAGAACTGTATGAAACCCCGCAATGTAATTAGTAGGAGTCAGCATGGTTTTATGAAGATTAGATCATACCAAACTAATTTACTTGCATTTTACGGAAAGGGTAATTAGTAATTTGGACAAGGAAATTTATGTTGATGAAGTATACTTGCATTTTGCAAAACGCCTTTGACAGAGTGCCACACAACTTTACTACATTCATTAAAAGGCTTTGGTATGGGAGGTTATATCTGTGCATGAATAGAGAACTGATAGATGGCAGAGAGTTGATGTAAATGGAACCTTTCAAGTTGGTCTAAAGTTGTAAGTGGAGTGCCACAGGGTTCAGTCCTGGGCCCAAGGCTTTTTTATTTGTTTATTAATTATCTAGAAGTGGGAATTGGAAATAATGTCTCAGTCTCTGCTATTAATACTAGGGATGGGTGAACAATATTGCCTCAAACCAAAAATCAACAAATAATGGCACTTCTCTCTTAGTGAAAAATTTCTTGCAAAAAGTGTAGTTTTTCAGTTTTTTTGCCTAGCTCATTCCATTGAAATCAGTGGGAACGTTACACACAACACATAGAAAATATTATTTTATTTTCCAAAGGCATAGTATAAAAGGAGCAATGAGGGGGGCCTGTGTTGGTGGAGTGTGGGGAAAGAATAATTTTAACACATCATTATTTTTGTGGGGGTTTGTTTACTGGGATTGGGGGGCAGTTAATAAAAAATAAATCCTAATGCAATTAAAACTCTCCATAAGACATGGTATAAAAGGGGGAAAGAATCAGTTGAACAGGGAATTTGTTTGGGGGTGGGGGTCCTTTACTGGCATTGTGGGGACAGTTAATAAAAAATAAAAAATAAGAAATTTGTATGTAACATGATAGAGACAGGGACCCCTGACATAAACTTCCACTTGGGTAGACTCATGCTTAACATGATGGAATAATTTGTAGAGGATAATTTGTAAGATTTGTTCTTAACATTAGAGGCCCAAGCCCCGAGTAAACATTGATCTGTAGGATGTAGACTTGTCTGGCACAAGCCCTAAGGAAATATTGATTTGTAGGACTTAGGCTTATTAGAATCAAGCCCCCCAAAATTGTTTATTTTGTTGTAGGCCTATGTTTTTTATTTTTTTTTATTTTTAAAGCACAAGCCCTGAGGAAAAATAAAAACGTCCTACTGGCCCTGTGGCAGTAAATCATGTCGTATTGGCCAGTGGACATTGGCCATTGCCAAATGCCCTAATGTAGAATTTGTGACTTATTTTCTTGCTGCTGCTGCTGAGTTGTTTAAGCAGCAGGATGATTAGGCAGGTCAAAGGGAATGGGATCAACAACGGTAGTAACATGGGTGATGGATGATGAAGGTTCTACTTGCCACGATTAGCTCCAGTAATGCACCTGAGGCAGTAGCAGAACGATAACTAGCCCCCACCACTTCAGGTATATGTGGAGAAAAGAAGTTGGACAATAATTCTTCTCCACCTGCCCCTCCTCCAAAATCATGGGTGTGTTGTTACTAGCATAAAAATGTTCCCTTAAGAGCAGGAACTGTGTCTCTCATCAGCAACTACAATGTGCGCAGTGTGTGTGGTAAATAACACCTGGAGGCACAACTGTATCCAAACACCATGACACCAGAAATCAAGTGCTGCCGCTGTCACTATGCTCCTTGTCCACACCCTACAAAGGACACATGACAACTTGCTGAGAGATTAATAGTAATAAAGACACCTCCCTGCCACCATCTTAGCATATTCTGCTGGATGGAATCTCCTCTGATGCCCCTTGATGCCTGTTTGCGATTCTCCTCCACTGCACTGGCGCATTTGGTCAGTGCACCAAACACTGTGCGCCATGGGTGGACACAAACTGCCACATCCTAACATCTACAGAGTGGCTATCACTTGCGAGGGAGGTAACAATGAACGAGGTAGATTGGCAGAAGATGTAGTTGCCCTAGGGCAAGGTGATGGCGAGTTAGTTGTTTCACTCATCATCGAACTTCCAGGCTCTGCCTGGTTTGCTCTATTCCTTGCTCTATTCCTTCTCCTCTTTGATCTCAGTCTCACCTCTTGTTGCCTTTTTGGAGCATCAGGGGGTACAGCAACAGTGGTGCTTGATTTCTGTGGTGGGTGTTTGGCTTTAACATGTTTGACATAAATGTCATGGTGTCTGTGTTTCATGTGTGTTATTGTGGCGGATGTGCAAAGGTGTTTTCTCTCCTTTCCCTTTCTCGCTGACTTGTGCACAGTGCTGTTGGTGATGACTGCACTGTTCCTGCCCCCAGAGAAAAATATAGTCCCATACCCATGAGTTCATGGGGGAGGGAAAAGGTGGAGAAGAATGGCCTCTTTCTTCTTTTCCTCCACATTCCCCTTCACTGTCTGTGCTGGCAGTGGACAGTGTTGCTGTTGTGGCTGCTGCTGCCTCAGATTGAGCACTGCAACTAGGACCAGGAGTATTACTGGCACTACTAAGTGGAACCTCTCCTAGTCCTGCATCATTTGTTGACCCCATTCCCACTGTGTCCATGGTGGTCTGTGGCACACTAGTCTGAACCTCAGCATCCTGCTGCCCTAGCAACTCAGCAGCAGCAGGAATTAGAGCAGTTGCATATTCTGCAAATTCCAAAAGCTCACTGCTGGTGGTGATGCTCATTCACTTCCGGTCTCCCATTCCTTCTAAGTTTGGGCTAAAAAAAGCCATCAATGACTCTTCCACCCCAGCTCCTCTACCATCATCATCACCACCACCACTAGTCCCTCCTTGATGCTGCTGCTGCTCTGGTACAGACATCTCACTGTTGGTTGGAGACGGTGACGAGAAATGATACAGAGGGTCCCTTAATGTCACACTATTTATTGGTGACCTGAAGAATGCAGACTGGCAGCACTAGCAGCAGGAACGGGCAGCTGATCTTTGCTCCTGGTGGTGGTGGTGGTATTATTGCTGCTCGGTAACAATTCTGCCTTCTTCAGGATCATGTTACACCTAGACAATGCTGTAAGGGGAACAGGACTCCAAGGGTCAGAGGAATGGTGTGGGCTCCCTTGACCACAAGTCTGGACGGTCTCAAATGCTTCCCCTACCACTCCTCTAATGCTAGTCCAACCAGCTGTTTCACTATCAGTGTTACTATACTACCACTAACACCAACCACATCAATATCAGCCCTTAAGTCCTCCTCATCACAGTCACTAGTAAAATGATGACTACCCCCTCCTTCACTCCTGACACTAACAAGCTGTTGGACCTTCTTAGAAGAAATACTAGTGCTGAAAGGACTGCTTGGGTATGGCAAGTGTTACTTGGGCCCCCTGCTGTCACACTTGGCATAATCTTTTTCCCCCCTGAGCATTACAAGACACACTGGCAGCAGGTTCAGCACTGGTGGCAGCAGGGGCAACACATCTGACAGCAGACACAGCAATGTTGCAGCAGGGCCAGCATGTCTGGTAGCAGGCACAGGCAGCTGACCTGTCCAGCTTTCACTATTACCCTCTTCTTCCTCTCTTGAGATTAATTTCCCCAAGATCCCTAGAGGGAATTTAGGGGGAATGGCCAGCATTGGTACTGTATCGCTCACTTCCTCCTGCTCCTCCTCAGACTCAGGGGACATGTAAGGGTTCTTCTAGTTCCTATCACAGTGCCCGTGATTATTGCCTGCCTGTTGGTTTCAGTCCTGTTTTCCATGGCTGATGCTGCAGGCATTGCCGTTGCCACCTTCTGCCTGGTCTCTATGCTGCGGACGCGCGTCTTTGACATAGCACTCTCTATTTTGTAACATTCGGCACTAATTGGGCTTAGTTGCCCTTTTGTGGTGTATCAGTGCATTACTCTTGTGTTGCTCTCATTTGACCTTAGCTTGGCTTCCGTGTATTCTCTGGCTCGATCCCTGGCTTTGTCTGACTATCCGCTCCGGTATTTGACCAGTGGCTCTGTCTGACTACCTGATTTGTGTATGACCCTGGCTTGTCCAACCACCCGCTCCGATCTGACTTTGTCTGTGGTTGACTACCCGATCCCTTTTCTGACTGTGGCTTCTCTGACTTACACTCTGTGCTTACTCCCGTTACTGTCTGACTACCACTTGTTACTACTGGTCTCAGAGGGCTCGCTCCATTAGCCTAGCATGACAGTTACCTCCCTGGTATTGTTGCACGTTGCCTTCAGCTCTGCTGCCTCCGCTCTGTGCTTACCCTGGTGTTATCTGACTCTGTCAATATCTGCCTCCGAGGCCTCTCACTCCATACAGCCTAGCGCAACATTTACTTTCCTGGTATTGTTGCCGAGCTGCCTTAGGCTAAGCAGCATTGTAGTTGTCCCTCTTCAGGGACTGTCTGGCACTCTTGTTCCAAGCCTTCCCAGGCTTGTACTAGTCCAAGGTTTCTCCTACCTGTGTACCCGGTTACGCTATTGTGGCCTGGATTCCTGGCTCTCCAAGTTTCCACTCACTCCACTTGTCAGAATCAAGTCTGGTTCTATATTCCGCATTACCTTAGTTATCAGTGGTCCGGGTACAGTACAGTGTCAGTTCCTGGGTAGTGCACTGTGCACTATCCTCTCACCTGTTCCTGTCAAGTTTGAGGAGCTGCTTTGCACTTGCATATTTATTTTAAATAAACTGGTTAAATTAATCTGTACCTGTATCGTGTGTTTCATTTACCTAAGCCGCCCGTGACAGTTCCTTCTTTTATTAGTTTTAAACCGGCTCATAGTGATAGCAGTCACTAGGTGCCTTTCCTGCCTCAATTTTGCATCAAGATCACAGAAGAACAGCAAAGCACATAAACCTCACTCTGTGGCTGCTTCTACTCTGTTACGCTTCCTGGAATATGTCATGTTTTCATAGCGAAAAGGCAAAAAAACACGTAAATCAATAGGAGGAAAATTTCTAGCTATTGAAAAAATGGCAAAGAATTTTTGCCAAAGGGCAAAAAATGCAAAGATTTTAATTGCTATTTTTAAAGTGGATTTTCCCCCTAAAAATGGACAACAACGTGGTTTTCGCTGATTTTTTTTCTCAGCAACATTTTGGGACCTTTCATCCACCCTAACTGATACTAAACTGTGTAAAGAGATACATAAAGAGCATGATTTTTAATGTAGATAAATGTAAGTTTATGCATTTGCTCTGTAGAAACAAAGCTACTACAAAACACTAAATGGGAAACCACTTGGGAACTCCTCATTAGAGAAAGATTTAGGAGTACTGATAGATGATAGACTTCACAGCAGTGTGCAGTGTCACTCAACGGCTGCAAGAGCAAATGGGTAACTATCTTGCATAAAAAGGGGTACAGATGCACAAGATGAAAACGTAATTCTTCTTCTATATAAATCCTTGTTAAGTCTTCATCTAGAAGAATATCGAGTACAGTTCTTAAAAAAGATGTTATTGGACTAGAGACTTGTAACTAAACTGATATATAGATTTAAGGAAATGAGTTATAAATAGAGACTTGCCAAACTGTTTGCGTACATTAGAGAAGAAATGTCTAAGGAGTGATATGATTACCAGTTACAAATATATGCAAGGTCAATACAAAGAACTCTCCAATGAACTCAAAGAGCTGAGATAAGAACAAGAGGTCACCCATTAAGACTAGAGGAATGCTTTTTTTCTAAACATAGGCAGGGATTTTTTTTACAGTAAGGACAGTAAAGTTATGGGCTTCTTTGCCTGGGGATGTTGTGCTTGCAGAAACTGTAACTGCTTTCAAAAAAGTAATGGATACCTATCTAGCAAAGAACAATTTTGAGAATTATGACAGTTTGCTTCAAAGCAGATAGGCTGTTGATCCAGGGAAATATCTGACTCCATTTGGAGTCAGTAAGAATTTTTTGTTTACCCACTTGAGGCTTAGTTGGAAATGGCTTCAATGCATTGTTTCCTTCCTCTGGATTTGGCATGGGCTGGTCTTGATGGACAGATGCTTTTTTCAGCCTCAACAGCCAAGTTATTAGTATGTACTGTGAAAAGAAAATGACCTATTTTACTAGTAATCTATCCAGATATCAATATAATGTAAATTATTCATCTCATAATGATACAATTAATGCAATGCTGCCTTTCTAAATTATTCAAACAGAGCAATATGGATTCAGTCTTTAAAATGTTAGTATTAATTTATATATGCCGAATAATTTCTAAATGTACAACTTATCCCCCAAATAGTTAGGTTTATCTGGGAAATAGATGAGTTTCTGGAACAGCATTTATACAGCTATAATTGAATCCCATAATAGCAGATACTGGATAATTCATGTCTAGCTTAAAATGCAATCATTTGAAGCGAAAAAAAGTTAATTAAATGAGAGTTCTAAATCTAGGCCCCTGCTGCTCAGACCATTTGAGATTCAATTAGTGGACCTGAAGTCCCTCTGCATGTGCACTAAACACTTTGAACATAAAGCACACTGCTTTATAGACTAAAACAAGAGAGAAAAGCAGTGCCCTTGTTAGAACAAAGTGCCATATAATGGCTTAGGGGAAAAAAGAAAAAGAATGAATTATGGATGTCCAGTGATGAGCCATTCTGGACAATGCAGAAGAGATACTAATGATAAATGATGCAGTTCTGGAACAAATCATCTGCATCATAGGGGACAAATAAAAGTTCTCACAATTCCCATTGATTTAAATGTGTGTTTTAACACCCTGTATACTAGAGCTGTTTCAACTGAATTGCAAGAAATGCATTTGGAGATTTCTGTATCATCCATAGGGCCAAAGGACCAATTTAAATTAATATGGTGCAGTTGGTGTGCTCTAGAATTGGGCCAGTTTCTTAGTACATCAGCCTCAGTGTATGCATTCCTCCAACCCAGTATCTACTATAATCATTATCACAATCTTGTTTATATAAGATTCTTTTTACTGTATTCTTCAACAACAAATGCATATTTGCTGTGTAAAGCCATCAATAGCATAAGCACATTGTAAAATTTAGAATATACTTGAAAATGTTCTGTCAATATTAAATCCATTCTAGGATATGTAAACAAGAATTTCAGTTCAATGTTTTTGCCACAATATTCAACCATTATTGGCCCTGTTTTGTTTTGAGGGCCAAAGTTGGGTGGAAAGATGTTCTGCACATCCTGCACTTCTTTCTGACCCTGCATTACATGTTTCAAACCACATGTTGGTAATTAGTCATAGGCCAGCCAGTTAATTACAGGTTTAAAAAGACTACATTGACACTCCCATATTTAGAACCAGTGAGGCAGGGCATGTCACAGCCTGACTAATCCTGTTGTGGAGCCTCTGCAAAATTGCATTAACCCCATCAATGCTAAAAAGTAAATGCAGAAAAAATATCAAAGAGATATATTAACAACAAGATCTGAAGATTATTGTACTGATAGCTATTGCTACTGGTCAAAAGAATAATAGTAACAGAGCAAATATGAACAGCAAAGCAAATAATGACTGTTACAGATTCCAATAAAAAACTTGAATTGCAGTGTTCTATATACATTAGGGTCAAGACTGATATATATAATATACATCAAGTAAAATACACCATAAGTAGTCTCCCATAAACAAACATAGAAGAATGAAAACATATTAAAGCTATAGTGAAAGACAGCAATCTAAAATATGACAACAAACAATATATTTCCAATCCTCAAATATGTATAAGCAATAAATACTCCCAGCCCTAGACATAATGAGTTACGTTAAACTGAATTTAGGACATTGTGCACTCTAGACCCCAACACAAAAATCCACCTAACTTCTATGCTAAATAGGAAAGAGAATAGATCCCCTGGCCCTGACTCAATGGGAGGAACTCAAAATACATTGCCTTAAAACAGAACTGTATGAATTCACCTTTCTAAGATTCTGAAAAATGTCTTCCTACAGGACTAGTGAGGCCTCTGTTCTGCAATGAAGACAAATGTTAACTAATTATTTTTTTAAGCATAAAGGTAGCATGACAGACATACTGAATATTACACTTAATATAGTAAAGCAAGTTAACACCATTAATTATACAACACTTAATGTACTATCTAATGCTTAAACCCTTATGTATAACAGAATTGGCATAGAAGCAGTTATATCCACATGCCTAAAATGAATACATTGGTGGACCAACATGGATACATGCCAACTGTATCTAACCATGTGGCTGTTCTTCTACTAACCAACTGAAAAATGCAGTTTCCTACAGCACATGTGCATCTGGCAATTGAGCAACCTCCACACAAAATGTCAAAGAGCTGTGAATCATTCATGAGGATATTCAGGTTTTTGGAACTGATATCAGAAATTACACCACTTATATTACTGAAATCAGTGATGAACAGAGGCATAGAAGACTGTTGCTGATCAGTCTTAGTCCTTGTGCCTGTATCCAATAATTGTGACTTGTCCAAATGTTATGATCTAGGAAAAGTGAGTTCAAGATCTGACATATTGTAACGTATTTGTGAACAAAAATCCTTTAGTAGGGCTAACTAACAAAGAAATTCATCATCAATTACAGTAGTTCCTGCAAAGCCGTAAGAACTGTCCCACTGAAATTAATCTTACAAAATGAAGATGCATGAAATAACAAAAACAGAGTGGGGGCGCTGGATATGTTCATTAAAGGACATAGAGATAAATAAATAATATAACACATGGAGATTGATAACGTCTGAAGGTGGAAGCAGGTATAAATGCTTACAGAGCTGCTACCTGCCCAGCTAGGGGATTACTATTTCTCCATAGATACTTGTCTTGAATGAAGCATGTGCAAGAATAAAAATACTTATGACAATTTATTTAAATACTATAAAAACAATAATAAAAGCTCTATGCATTTCTGGGCACAGAAGCCCTTTCATCATGAGACATTTTTTGTCAATTTAATAAATAATATGGTGTATGTGCCCTGCTTTGCCCAGATCCTAATTCTAATTGTACTAAGATTTGTTTCAGAATCTGAAACACTCAGGGAGATGGTTGCAAAATATGTGCTCATTGTAGCTGCTCCTACAGTGCTTGCAATGCATTATATTTCATACAAGATTGTAGAAACATTCCCCATCAAGAACTTAAAATGGAGGTTCCTACCAGGTGGAATTCCACATTGTGCATGTTTGAGCATTTTTGAGATGAGAATAAGGCAATTATCAAGAAAACTATGCATAACCAGGAGGCTTTGGAGGAACATCTTTGTAACGTGGGCAATGGCAACTTAAGTGTTAACTATGTGAGCTGCTGAAACCTTTTGAAAAGGACTCCTTACTGGTTAGTGATGTTGAACCAGGAATCTGGGGGATTCTTCCACTGATATATTTACTGCAGGAGAAACTGAAGCACATGGCTGATGAATCATACAATAATGACAACACAGACATGAACCAGCTAGTGAATGACATGTTGTTAGAATGCTTTGAGCAGTATTCTTGCAAAATGCCCATTAAAAGCAATGAGGAATATATTCTTGCCACTTTTGCTGGACCCCCATTTTACAATTTCTGAATTTGTGCCAAAGTGTGATCAGCAGCATCTCTTTGAGCAAGTTGATTCTTTGAAAGAATCTAAATATGTGCTTATAGATAGAGTGGAATGTTACACTATGGAGGATAATAAAGAAAGAATGAGAGGTAGAGCCAAATAAAAGTACAAAGCAGAGTGAAGAAGAAATAATGAAATGCTTTTGCTTACTTCTTGCTTGCAGTGACCACTAAGATCATTCCCACTTTTTGTGAACATGTCTTCTTCATCAACATCTTTACAGAAAGCAATTCATATGTCTCAGGGCCAGAAACCTAACATTTGTGGTGGTGTTACACATCTCTAGGAGTGGTCTCACTGCTAGTGAGATGGTTACAACTTATCTGAAGAATAGCTAGGTTTTAGTAAAAAATAATGTCCCTATTGACTACTGGCAAAACAAAACAGTGTGTGGCTCCACTTGCAAGCATTGATGCGTACTGAAGTGGAAACCGTTAGGTGCCCACCAGCAAGAGTGCAGTCTGAGAAGGCTTTCAGTGCTGTGCCTGCTGCCAGCGCTGAACTTGCTGCCACCAATACTGTGCTTGCTGTCAGACATGCTGCCCCTGCTGCAACCAGTGTTGTGCCTGCTGCCAGTGCTGAGCTTGCTGCCACCAGTACTGTGCCTGCTGTCAGATGTGCTGCCCCTGTTGCAACCAGTGCTATGCCTGCTGCTAGTGCTGAACCTGCTGCCACCACTGCTGAAGCTGCTGCTAGTGTGTCTTGTAATAATCAGGAATGGGGAAAGGAGAAGCTGATGCTAAGTGTGACAGCAGGGGACCCTAAGTCACATTGGCCATCCCCAAGCAGTCCATCCAGTGCTAGAATTAAGAAGGAGCAGCAGCTTGTTAGTGTTAGGACTGAAGGTGCGGGGAATCTTAATCACTATCCTCTTATTACTAGTGACTGTGAGGAGGAAAACTCTGCGGCTGAACTTGATGTGGTTGGTGTTAGTAGTAGTAGCAGTAATGGTGAAGCAGCTGGTGGAACTAGTGTTAGGGGAATGGTAGGGAAAGCATTTGAGATTGTCCAGACTACCAGTAAAGGGAGCCCACACCATTCCTCTGCCTCTGGGAGTCCTCCCATTCTGCAACCGGTACTGTGCCTGCTGCCAGTGCTGAACCTGCTGCCACCAGTGCTGAACTTGCTGCTAGTGTGTAATTCTCATGAGGGGGGGGGGGTAGGAGAAGATGATGCCAAGTGTGACAGCAGGGGAACCTAAGTCACACTTGCCATCCCCAAACAGTCCTGTCAGTGCTAGAATTAAGAAGGTCTATCAGCTTGTTAGTGTTAGGCGTGAAGGAGGGTGTAATCATAATCAATGTCCTCATATTACTAGTGACTGTGAGGAGGAAGACTCTGTGACTGAACTTGATGTGGTTGATGTTAGTAGTAGTTGCAGTGATGGTGAAGCACCCGGTGGGACTAGGGGAGTGGTAGGGGAAGCATTTGGGATCATCCACACTATAGGTCAAGGTAGCCCACACCATTCCACTGGCTCTAGGAGTCCTCCCATTTTCTTCACTACAGTGTCCAAGTGGAACATAATCCTGAAGAGGCCAGAACTGGTATTGGGGGAGAGCAGGCACAATATTAATACCACCAGCAGCAGCAGGAGCACAGATCAGCTGCCTCTGCCTGCTGCTACTGCTGCCAGTCTGCCTTCTTATGGTCAAAAAGAAATTACAGGTGTGACATTAGGAGACCTTCTGTCACATTTCTTTTCACCTCCTCCAAGCAGCAGTGAGATGTCTGTAATAGAGCAGCAACACGTAGGGACTAGTGTGGTTGTGATGATGATGGTGGGGAAACTGGGGTGGAAGAGACACTAATGGCCTTTTTAGCAGGAATGGGAGACAGGGATGGGGGTGGGCATCACCACCACCACCACTAGCAATGAGCTTTTGGAATTTATGGACTTTGGAACTGCTCTAATTCCTTCTGGTGCTGAGTTGCAAGGGCAGCAGTATGCTGAGGAGCAAGCTACTGTGCCACAGACCACCGTGGACACAGTGGGAATGGGGTCAACAAGTGATGCTGGACTAGGACAGGTTCCACTTGCCAGCAGTAGCAATATTCCTGGTCCTAGTTGCAGTGCTGAATCTGAGGCAGCAGCAGCCACAGCAGCAACATTGTCCGCTGCCAGCACAGGCAGTGAAGGGGAGTGTGGAGGAGAAGAAGAAAGAGGCCATTCTTCTCCACCTGTTCCCTATCCCCTAAATTCATGGGTGTGGGACTACTTTTCTCTTGGAGCAGGAACAGTGCAGTCATCACCAACAGCACTGTGCACAATTTGAGACACGTCAGTGAGAAAGGGAAAGGAGGGAACGAGCCTTGGCACAACCACCCTGATATCACACATGAAAAACAGACACCATGACATTTATGTCAAACAAGTTCAAGACAAACACCCACCACAGAAATCAAGCACCACTGTTACTGTACTCCCTGACTCTCCAGAAAGGCAACAAGAGGCAAGATGAGCTCAAAGAGGAGGAAGAATAGAGAAACCCAGGCAGAGACTGGAAGTTCCATGACAAGCCAAACAACTAGCTCGCCATCAGCATCACCTTCTTCATCCAGGGTAACTACATCTTCTGCCAATCCACCTCATTCATCATTACCTCCCCTGCCAAATGATAGCCACTCTGTTGATGTTAGGATGTGGCAGTTCGTCTTGACCCATTGTACACTGTGTGGTGCACTGACCACACATGACAATGTGGTACAGGAGAATTGCAAGCAGCATCTGAAGAGATTCCATGCTGAGATGTTGGTAGGGAGGATTCATCATTACTATTAAACTGTCAGCTAGTTGTCATGTGTCCTTAGCTGGTTGTGGACAAGGGATATAGTGTCATCAACAGTATTTGGGTTCTGGTGTTCTGGTGTTATTTACCACACACACTGTGCACATTGCAGTTGCTGATGAGAGCCACAGTTGCTGCTCTCAAGGGAATCAGTTCTATTCTAATAACATCACAGCCATGATTTTGGAAGATGGAGAGGAGGAGAAGAATTATTGGCCAAATTCTTCTTTTCTCCACATATACTGGGAGCTACTTATTCGATATTCAGACTAACAAGATAGTCTCCTACTCCCAGTGGTATGCCTTCAAGTTTAGTTATTGCGTCCTGAGAGTCCCTGACATATGATGGTAAAGATGTCACAAATTCTCTCAAGATCTTATTGAAGTAAATCGATGCTGTTTAACCAAGGCATCCATTCCCTGACACTTTTGGCTGGCCAGTGGGTTTTGAAGGATTCTTGTGTACCTTGGGCAGCAATATAAAGTGGCTAAAGTGAGATTTTTTGGCAGTAGGAACTATTTTTCTTTACTGCTAATCACTTTTAATTGTGCACCACAATCTAGTATTGTACTTAGAATCGCCTTAAATCTGGTAGTTGGATCAGTCTGAAGTTTAGTATAGCAATTTTGATCACTACGGAGTCTTTTACACTCGTTGATGTAATCATCGATGTTCATCACCACCAAATTGCCACACTTATCGACCGGTTTAATTACAATTTAGTGGTTATTGCTGAGTTTCAAAAGTTAAATCCTCTCACTAAGAGTAAGCTGATATTATTCTGAGGGTTAGAGGTTTTAAATTCAGAGTATAGTTTTTCTAGATCCTTTGTGATTTGATCACTAAATACTTCAACACGTGGTGATATACTCTTTGGTGAGGTAAAACCTTTGTTTATCTTAAGGTCAGTGAATGGTTCCTGAAATTGAGTCTCTGGTATCATGGTGCCTGTGATTGCCCTCTGACAGCACTGCTGTGGGGTGCAGGCAACATTGGCTATCACCTCCTGAGTGTCGCACTTATGTGCATTCGCTATTCTTATAGGTCTATGGTAATTGCCAGAGTGAGTCTCCACCTACTTGCTAGGCCTTATAGGCCTCAGTCTGCCAGTACTCCTTTGCCCTTTCGTGCTGTACCTGTGCGCTAGCTCTTGAGATATTCCTATGCTCTGATCCGTGTATGACCTCTGGCTACATTTGACTCTGGCTAAGCTTGATCCCTGACTTGTTGCCATCCTCTCTGGTCTGACCATTGGCTCCGTCTGACTATCAGCTCCAGTCTGACCCTTGGCTCTGCCTGACTACCCGCATTGTGCTTGCCCCGGCTCCGGATGACTCTCCGATACGGTATTGACTTTGGCTTGGCTGACTAACTACTCTGTGTTTACGCCGGCTCTGGCTGACTTTCCATGTGTTTCCGACCTTTGGCCTAACTGCATCCGCTCTCTCTCTAGACAGTGCTCTAGCTGGTACAAGCTTGATCAGTATCCTCAGCTGCACCGTGCATTGGCTCTGGCTATCCGATTCTGCTTGTTACCAACGGTTAGTGCCTTTGGGTATTCTCTAGCGTTCTGGGGATTTAAGTCACCATTGCCTGTAGGTTTACCCTAGAGTTCTAGGGGAGTTACTCTCATTTTGTTTGGGCATTTCCGCTTCACCTATACTAGTAGCTTCTGCTATCCTTGCTACTATTACACGCTGTAGTCATTGGGATCAGCCTCCCTCTAGTCAGTGGATTCTGTGCTGTCTCCATACCTGGCGAGTGAGGGTTGAGGAAGTGCTTGTGCACTGTCTCCTCACCTGATCCTGTGAGGGTTGGGGAAGTGCTTTCCGTACCTCTTCCGTTCTAATTTTAATAAAGATATTGATTTTACTGTATCTGTACTTGTCAGTGTCGTTATTCCAAATTCACTCCGCAACAGTTGGCTCTTCATCGTCTATCAATGTTACTAGGTCATGTAATGTCCTTTGGTCTTGGCCAGACACCGATTGATAAAGATCTTTATTTTTATAAAATGTATGTAATAGTAGTTTCCTACAAAATAAGGTCAAAATTACTTGTAGGGCAAAAACGTAGACCTTTTTCTAACAGTTTTATTTGTGAGTCTGTTATTACAATAGATGAAATGTTGTGTATTTGTATTTTGTCACTAGTTACCTCCATCCTCCTCTGTACCCCCATTCGTCTCTGTCTCTCCATTGGGGAAAATTGCCCCGTGCTTCCTGATCTCTAATCCCTACTCCTAAAAATTGAGGAGGTGGTATATTTCTCCTATTTCTATTTCTTTTAAATCTCTGTTGTCTATTGGTTTGATTTTGTTCACTTAAGCTTTCAGTAGTTATATCGGTTGTTGAATCATTGCCTTCTGTTCCTTCTTATCTCTGAGGAATCACAAACCTATATGCTTTCTATCCCTTTGGAATTTTCATAGTTTCCGATTTTTTAGATTGTTAGCAAGTTTGTCAATATTTGATTTTAGTTTTTCTTCTTGTTGACAAAAATCAGTTTGTGTTTTATATGTTTGTATGTTAACCAGATACTTTTCAACTTCAATGTTGATTTCAGATAGCTGTTTTTTCTCAGTTTTTCTTATAAGTTCAATCAATTTTAGAGAGCAGTTTGTCAGGATATCCATGTCCATTCTTTGGTAAATTCCTCTTCTATTAAATGTGCAGCAGGACTAATATTGGTTCTTAGTCCTCTAGGAACAATCTTGCTAGTGAGATAATTTTCTAAACCAATGATCTCCCACCATTTTCTTGTTAGCTTTTGCATAGATTTAGTCAAGAACAACTTGAATCTTAGAGTCACCAGTGAAATAAATAAAAATGAACTGTTCGTTTTGGATATAAAACTTATAAGAAATTTCAACAACACAATAGTCACACGGGCATATCAAAAACCAACAGCAACAAACAGTCTCTTATCAGTGGAAAGCCAACACCCGGCTTCCCTGATAATGGGAATACCAATTGGACAAAACCTTACAATAAGGAGACTATGCAGCATGGTTGAGGAGTTCAAAATTGAAGCTAAAAAGCTACAAGCACACTTTCTAACTAGATGTTATCATAAAAAATGCCTATCAGAGGGAGCTAAATAGCAACTGGGAAGATCTCCTACATAAAACAAAGAAGGTCCAGAATCCAAAAGACTCCAAGGAGATACAATTAATAGATACCTATAACCAGCAACATCAGATGATAAGATTAATATTGTCCAGTCACTGGCCAACCCTATGTTTGGACCATGATTTAAGTGAGGTGTTATCAGAGACTCCAAAAATTACTTTTCGCAGGAACAAAAATATCAAAGATCTTGTAATTCACAGCCATTATCAAAGAGAGAAGAAAATTACCTGACTGAGTTCTCTAGACACTTTGAAAGGAAGTAATAAATGTGGATAATGCAAGGCTTGTCCCTTTGTAAAAAAAAGATACCAGTGTTTGAGGATAGATATGGCA
Organism: Rhinophrynus dorsalis; assembly: GCA_037306005.1. Taxonomy (NCBI): domain Eukaryota; kingdom Metazoa; phylum Chordata; class Amphibia; order Anura; family Rhinophrynidae; genus Rhinophrynus; species Rhinophrynus dorsalis. The sequence continues at coordinate 268,781,597 of CM074724.1, forward strand.
ATAACAACCAAATAAGAATATTTATTAATTGTAGAACAGAAGGGATTATCTATCTTATGCATTGTGATTGTGGAGTCCAATATGTGGGAAAAACTCTTAGTGAATTCATAGAGAGGATTCTGGAGCATATAGGCGATATAAGAAACACAAGAGACACCCCTATTGGGAGACATGTTTTGGAACTACATGATAATGATAGTACAGTGATGCACTTAACTGGATTGGAAAAGGTAGATGCCCCGACATGAAAAGGAGATCACAATAAAATTCTCCTGAAGTGAGAGGCTTTCTGGATCTACAAACTAAAGACCCTAAATCCTGGTGGACATATCGAAGGGTTCACATTTAGACCTTTTATCGAGTAATATGAGCAATCTACTGTAATATGATATACTAAATACAGGGAGCTGTATTAAGTATCAGTAACATGTTTAATATTATGTAGGAATGTTTTCATGAACACATCAAAAATGATTTTATGGATATATTTTCCTACATTTTTAAAATAATATTGATACACTTCCACATGGAATAAAAAGTTGACGGTGTTCATCAAAAAAAAAAAAAGGAATTCTATTGAAAGTTCCCCTTTAACTAGGAATCGAATAATAATTTAAATAAGAAATCCCTCAGAATACATCCATATAAGTATAGATATTCAGCGCTTCAGCCACAGCTGCCCCTCCTGAGAAAAAAAGAAAAAAGCAAAATTGGGAGAAATGGGATGGACCTGTACAGGGGGTATTATCACAGTGCCCATGCTCTGGTCTGTCACTTTGTGTGGTGCGCTCCCATTGGCTGAGTTTAGTTTGGCCCGCCCAGTATGGCCTTCTTATACCAGGCCTCTGGCACCTGTCAGATGCCCTTTCGTGGTGTTCCTGTACCAGTGCTACTGTGTTGCAGTGTTCCTGCGTTCCTGTGTACCGACTTGGCCTGTTTGACTACTCCTACTGGTTCCTGCTCCGTGATTCGACCCGGCCTGGCTGACGTTCCTGCTCCGTGACCTGACCCGGCCTGTCTGACGTTCCTGCTCCATGATTCGACCCGGCCTGGCTGACGTTCCTGCTCCGTGACCTGATACAGCTTGTCTGATGTTACTGTGCTGAGTTCCGGCCAGCGATCCTGATACTGTTCTCCGTGTCGCTTGGGTGACATTCTTACATCCGCAAGTGCTGGTCTAGCAGACTGAATGTTGTGGCCTCCATCCCACTGAGCCTTCCTTTAATACTTGCAGAGCACTGTTGCCTCCGTTATCACTGAGCCGTCCGTTAACACTTGCAGAGCATTGTTGCCTCCGTTAACACTGAGCCTTCTGTTAACACTTGCAGAGCACTGTTGCCTCCGTTATACTGAGCCGTCCGTTAACACTTGCAGAGCACTGTTGCCTCCATTTCACTGAGCCTTCCGTTAACACTTGCAGAGCATTGTTGCCTCCATTAATGCTGAGTCTTCCGTTAACCTTTGCAGAGCACTGTTGCCTCCGGTACTGCACCAGTCGGGGTCCGATTGTCTCTTGTCCATCAGCTCTTGCAGTGCACAGTGTCTCCATTACCGCACCGGTCGGGTGCTATTGGCTCTAGTCCATCAGCTCTTGCAGTGTACAGTGTCTCCGTTACTGCACCGGTCGGTGCTATTGGTTCTAGTCTATTAGCTCTTGCGGTGTATAGTGTTTCTGTTACTGCACCGGTCAGGTGCTCGTGGCTCAAGTTATTCTTGCTCTAGAAGAGTATTGTGGCCTCCGTTTCTGCTCAGCACAGGGTATAGGCTCAGTCCTGCTTTACAGACTAGGTGCTTCTACATCTCACACCACAGTCTCTTGCTACTATTACCCTCATACTGGGCGTTGTCAAACACACCACATCAGAGACTGATTACGATCTATGAACTTTAACCCATGCTGTGCTGAAGTTGCCTGGTTATGCCTGATCTTTGACAATATCTATCTCTATACCATTGTATACTGGCCTATATGGGCATATGTACATGACTGATATTTCTCTGTGATTTACTATAACCTTTAGTGGGTATTCGCATTGTGTCTATTAATAAAACTGTGTTTTATTCTAACTTACTGTGTCTGACTGTTATACAAACCGTTACGGTACGAAAGGGCCATGACCTCAGACAATAAAGGTGAAGGTAATTCACAGAACATCCATTGGAGGATGGATGTGCACGAGCAGTGCCTGGACCAGTTGGCATTGGCCTTGCAGACTTTACTTGAGCGTACGGTATACCTTGACAAACCCAATCAGAATCCGGTGGTCCCCCCAGTTTTGACACCGGAGAATCATTCCATGGCGGTGCCATTACCACTCAGATATGATGGCCAACCTACCCTATGCAGGGGGTTTATTAACCAATTAGAGATATTCCTGGAACTAACGCCCCATGCCTTTCCGAACGACCGGAGCAAGGTCGGGTTCATGATATCCTTGCTAACGGGCAGAGCCCTGGCTTGGGCTAATCCTTTATGGGAAAATGCCAAACTCTGCACTCAGGACTTCAGTGAGTTCATACGAATGGTCCGGAGACTGTTTGAGGTTCCTGGTAGAGCCTCCTCTGCTGCCAAAAAATTGATGGAGATACAACAGGGTAATCGTACCATCTACGATTATCATGGCTCTGATGACGCTGAAAAGACTGACTGAGTGCCCTTTGAACTTGTGCCCATGTGGAGCGGAGCTGCTCAATATGCTCATCCAGAGCTGGAATCTGTTGAGACTGAAATGAATCCGGGAGTAAGCACGGCTGGAACCCGTAGTTGATAAGAAACGGGGAGCTCCCGGACGATGAGTTAACCACACAGTTCCTGGCGAACTCAGCCCACGGCAACAGGTCGGCCCAGTTATCATGATGGTCAGTAACAAAACAGTGCAGGAACTGCTCCAGTCCCTGATTGGCACGCTCAGCGGCCCCATTGGTGTGAGGGTGGTATGCGGAAGAAAAGGACAATTGGATGCCCATCTGTTCACAAAATGCTCCCCAAAATCTAGACACAAACTGGCTCCCCCGGTCGGACACCAGAACTCTAGGTACCCCATGCAACCGGAATACCTCTTTAGCAAAAACCACCGCTAGTTCTTTGGCAGAGAGAAGGCCATGGAGAGGCACGAAATGAGCCATTTTAGAAAACCTGTTAACCACCATAAGTATGAAGGAATACCCCCTAGACACTGGCAATTCTCCCATAAAATCGATGGAAACTTGAAACCAGGGACGTTCACCATTAGGTACTGGTTGGAGTAGGCCCACAGGGAGGTATCTAGGGGTCTTTTCACCAGAAAACTTGTGAGAGTGACCATATTAATTGATCCCTACCAATATGCCCAGCAGCTTTAGAGGAGTGGTAGATTTCAAGTAATCGAGTGCGGAATGGCTCATCAACATAACACTTGCCCACTGGGGTTTCTGGGGGAGCAGTAGCCTGAGTTGCCAGAATCTCTTCCCCCAGAGGCGAAGTGATACTTGTACGTAAAGTGGCCAATATACGATCAGGCTGTATAATGGGTGCTGGGACCTCGTCCCTGTCAGTCTCAGGCTCAAATTGTCTAGACAGGGCATCAGCCCTAACGTTCTTGGAACCCGGCAAGTAGGATACAATAAAATTAAATTGGGAAAGAAACAATGCCCATCTGGCCTGGCGAGAGGACAGTCTTTTAGCTTCTGATAGATAAGTCAAATTTTTGTGGTCAGTAAGAATCAACACAGGATTTCTGGTGCCTTCCAATAGATGACGCCACTCTTTCAGAGCGAGAATGATAGCCGGTAGTTCTCTGTCGCCTATCTCATAGTGGCTCTGGGCAACAGACAATTTTTTTGAGAAAAACCCACATGGTCTGAGAGTACCCCCTTTTTCTGGTCGTTGAGAGAGTACTGCCCCAACCCCAATCTCTGAGGCATTGACCTCCAATGTAAACGGGAGAGATGGGTTGGGGTGGGAAAACACTGGGGCAGCTGCAAAGGTGGATTTCAGTGTCTCAAAAGTGTGTTCAGCTGCCTCTGACCATTGGGAAGGATTGGCGCCCTTATGAGTAAGGTCAGACAATGGTTTAACAATCATGGAAAAGTTCTTAATAAAATTTCTGTAATAATTAGCGAAGCCCAGAAATCGCTGAATTGCTTCTAAGCCTTTAGGCCGTGGCCATTGCAAAACTGCCGCAAGTTTCTCCTGATCCATGGCAATACCCTCCTTGGCAATTACAAACCCCAAAAAGGGCACACTGGATCTATGAAACTCTCACTTTTCCAATTTGCAATACAATTTGTTGTTACGTAGGCAGAGCAGCACTTCTGACACATCCTTTATGTGTTGTGACAAATTATCCGAGTGAATAAGTATATCGTCCAGGTAGACCACAACACAAGACTGCAGCATATCCCTGAGGATATCATTAATCAGTTCTTGGAACACTGTCGGTGCATTACAGAGACCAAACGGCATAACTAGATATTCATAGTGCCCGGATCTAGTGTTAAAAGCCGTCTTCCACTCATCACCAGCTCCGATCCGAATCAATTTATAAGCTGCATGTAGGTCCAATTTCGTAAAAATTGAGGAACCTTTTAACCTGTCAAATAGTTCGGTGATGAGTGGTATCGGATATGCATTCTTAGTCATCAATTTGTTTAGGCCACGGTAATCAATACACGGTCTTATCTCGCCATTCTTTTTTTCACAAAAAAGAACTCAGCCCCAGCCGGCGAGGTGGATTTCCTGATGATCCCTCTCTTGAGGGCATCTGAAATATATTCCTCCATAGCTTGGTTCTCATCGCAAGACAATGGATATGTACATCCCCTAGGGGGCACCACCCCTGGGGGCAGCTCAATAGCGCAATCATAGGACCTGTGCTGGGGCAGGGTACCAGCCTCCCCCTTACTGAAAACATCACTGAATTGTTGGTACTCGTCTGGCAATGAAAGGGAGGCGCACAGAATCTTAACCAGGTGAGACACACAATGTTCCATACAATATTGGGACCAAGCCGAAATTTCACACATTTACCAATCAAACTGAGGATTATGCAACTGCAACCAAGGAAATCCCAGAATGACTGCGTAGTGAGGAGAACAGATTATCTGGAACTGCTGTTCCTCTTTATGAACTGCCCCAATAGCCATAGGTAGTGGCATCGTTTCAACCGTAACCTGGGCAGGTTCCAGTGGTCTCAATGGCCTCAATAGCCAGAGGGGATTCTTTCAACCAGCGGAATCTTGTGCCGTTCAGCAAAGGCACTATCCATAAAATATCCGGCTGCGCCGGAATCAATCAGGGCCAGAACCTCCACTGACCGATCTGCCCACGAGAGTACCACCTGGATGGTGGGTTTCTGTATGGTCAAACTTGGGGACAGATGAACACCACCTAGGGCCTGTCCCCCAAGGTACCCTAAGTGCGTTCGTTTCCCGGATGTACAGGACAGGTTCTTAGCAAGTGCCCAGTTTTACCACAGTATAAGCATAACCCCTGCCTCCTGCGGTGTGCTCGTTCCTCTTTGGTTAACCTGGTAAAGCCTAATTGCATAGGTTCACCAGGTTCCCTTACATGGTCATTGGGTTTAGGCAACGAGGGAGGGATGGGTGGGCAAAATGAACTGCTAGACCCAATGCTTTTTGACCGTACCCTACGGTCCTTAGCCATAAGTCTTTCATGGATCAGAGTGTCAATTAGAATTGCATAATCAATATATTCGTCCAGATCATTAGGCAACTCTCTTGCTGCAGTTTCATCTTTGATATAGTTGCCCAGACCTTGAGCAAAGGCAGCCAGCAATGCCTCATTATTCCAACCTACCTCTGCTGCTAGTGTACGGAATTCTATGGCATACTCGCCCACAGTCCGCTTGCCCTGTTGTATCTCCATTAGACTTTTAGCAGCAGAGGTGGTTCTACCAGGGATCTCGAATACTCTCCGAAATGTTTGCACAAATTCCCTGAAATTCTTTGTGCAAGGTTTTGCACTCTCCCATAAGGGATTGGTCCATGCCAGTGCTCTGCCAGTCAATAACGATATCATAAACCCAACTTTACTGCGATCACTGGGAAAGGCATGAGAGGTTAATTCTAGAAATATCTCAAGTTGGTTGATAAACCCTCTGCACAGACTGGGTTCACCATCATATCTGAGTGGCAATGGTGCGGAAGTGGTTAGCCCTTTGACTGCAGCCACAGCGGTAATGGTATCATTCTCCGGTGTCAAACATGGGGAGACCAGCAGACTCGAAAAAGACTTGTCAGTAACTACTGTACGCTCAAGAATAGTTTGGATGGCCAATGCCAACTGATCCAAATGCTGCTCATGTACATCCATCCTCCAATGGATGTTTTGGTCGTAACCCTCACTCTTACTGACTGAGGTCATGTCCCTTTGTACTGTCACGGTTTGTTTTGACTCTCAGACACAGAGTAAGATAAAATCAAACTTTACTGAAAAGTTATTAAGAACCTTCACAGGTCCTGAACATTCATATATAAGACATACACAAGATAGGTTCAAAATAGTAACTCATACAATGAAACAGTATAGTAGGCTCTACCGGCATTGCCAGATACCGGGCAAGGCAGCCTGGAACTAGCAACACAGGATGAATGAGGCTCTACCGGCCTTGCCAATACACCAGGCAAGGCAGCCTAAAGGATGGCACAACAATAGGAATGAGGCTCTACCGGCCTTGCCAATATACCGGGCAAGGCAGCCTGAGGATGGCACAACAATAGGAATGAGGCTCTACCGGTCTTGCCAATATACCGGGCAAGTCAACCTGGAGGATGTCACAACAATATGAATGAGGCTTTACCGGCCTTGCCAATATATCAGGCAAGGCAGCCTAAACAAATGACTGAGGAAACAGCCCCACTAGTGCTGTAATGTAGGTAGCATCAGCAATAGATGGTATTGTGGAGCAAACCGGTATCACGTACTGGACAACCAGAGAGGCCCTACCGGTGCTGTAATGGAAGCAGCTAGCAACCGGTGTGTAAAGGAGCAAACCAGTACCGCGTACTGGACAACACGGAAGCCCTACCGGTGCTGTAATGGTGGCAGCTAGCAACCGGTGATATGGAATAAACCAGTACCACGTACTGGACAACATGGAAGCCCTACCGGTGCTGTAATGGTTCCCGCTAGCAACTGGTGATATGGAGTAAACCAGTACAGCGTACTGGACAACACGGAAACCTTACTGGTGCTGTAATGGTGGCAGCTAGCAACCGGTGATATGGAGTAAACCAGTACCACGTACTGGACAACACGGAAGCCCTACCGGTGCTGTAATGGTGGCAGCTGGCAACCGGTAATATGGAGTAAACCAGTACCGTATACTGGACAACACGGAAGCCCTACCGATGCTGTAATGGTGGCTGCTAGCAACCGGTGATATGGAGTAAACCAGTACCATGTACTGGACAACACAGAAGCCTTACCAGTGCTGTAATGGTGGCAGCTAGCAACCGTTGATATGGCATAAACCAGTACCGTGTACTGGACAACACGGAAGCCCTACCGGTGCTGTAATGATGGCAGCTAGCAACCGGTGATATGGAGTAAACCAGTACCACGTACTGGACAACACGGAAGCCCTACCGGTGCTGTAATGGTGACCGCTAGCAACCGGTGATATGGAGTAAACCAGTACTGCGTACTGGAGAACACGGAAACCTTACTGGTGCTGTAATGGTGGCAGCTAGCAACCGGTGATATGGAGTAAACCAGTACCGCGTACTGGACAACACGGAAGCCCTTCCGGTGCTGTAATGGTGGCAGCTGGCAACCGGTAATATGGAGTAAACCAGTACCGTGTACTGGACAACACGGAAGCCCTACCGATGCTGTAATGGTGGCTGCTAGCAACCGGTGATATGGAGTAAACCAGTACCACGTACTGGACAACACAGAAGCCTTACTGGTGCTGTAATGGTGGCAGCTAGCAACCGTTGATATGGCATAAACCAGTACCGTGTACTGGACAACACGGAAGCCCTACCGGTGCTGTAATGATGGCAGCTAGCAACCGGTGATATGGAGTAAACCAGTACCACGTACTGGACAACACGGAAGCCCTACCGGTGCTGTAATGGTGGCCGCTAGCAACCGGTGATATGGAGTAAACCAGTACCGCGTACTGGACAACACGGAGGCCCAGCCTAGGATCAGAAGGCAACCTAAGGAGAATCCAGTAGTCAGAATGTCGCCCAGGCATCCATAGTCATAAGGAGAATGTCAGTCCGGATCCGGAGCAGGAATGACAGTCAGGCCAGAGCAGGATACTGGAGCAGTAGCGACAGCCAAACCGGGAATGGAAGCAGGAACGTCAGCCACACCGGATCAGGAATGGAAGCAGGAGTGGCAGCCAAACCAGATCAGGAACGGAAACAGGTACCACTCAGGAGAGACACTGACGTCTGGGCAAAGACACTGACACTGGCAATAGGTAGCTTAAGCGGGCCCAGAGACACAGGAACCAAGGGCAGGTGACCACTGACATAGAGACACCGCGAAAGGGCACCCAAAGGGTGCCTGAGCTCAGTCTATATAGGCAATACTGGGCGGGCTAATGACAGGCAGCCAATGGAGAGCTCTTACAACTGACTGACAGCAAAAGCCAGCAATCACGGCACCGTGATAGTAACTCTCTGTCTCCAATCTGATATACCATGTCAGCCTTGGAAAGTTTCCTAGAAAAATAGCTGCAAGGACGTATGACCTCCCCAGGATCTGAGAGCTGTTACAGGAGGGCACCTGCTCCTATCTCAGATGCATCAACCTTCAGGGTAAAGGGCAGGGCGGGGTTCGGGTGAACCAAAATGGGAGCTGCAGCAAATGCTGCCTTGAGGTTTTCAAAGGAAAGAACCACACTGGGAGACCATTCAGAGGTCTTAGCACCCTTACAGGTCATATCAGTAATTTTTTTTTTTTAAATATGTTTTATTATCAGATCGCTCCATACAAATCAGAAAAGACAGAGAAAAACATATAAATCATTCAGATACAGAAAACGTATACAAACATATATAAAAATGAAGAGAACAAACACATCAATGAATCATACAGAGCCAACCTGAGGTTTTATAATTACGTAAGAACCAAAACCCCAAAGGAAACTAACCTAACTAAGCCTCAAGTAAACTCCCCTACCCCATTCCCGAGTCCTCTCTCCCCCGAGCCCGCAGCACCCCCCCCAGCCCACCAGCCACCTAGCAAAGCCGTTTGAACTCAAAAAGTACAGAACTCAAACACATCACCACTCACCGAACCCGCCACACAGTCACGCACCCAATCAGTCGAGACGACTCAACACATACATCAAAATCAAGATGTACAGCAGCAATTGCCTAATGAGTAGCGGCTCAGTGTGTCCACCAGGTCTGCCAACGTCTCCATGTCCTGTCAAACTTGTCCAGGTTGCCCTGATGCAAGTAAACCAACCTGTAGTGTGGGATACATTGTGAAACTAAATTAATCCACGCCCTGCAAGTGGGAGCACCAGTCGACATCCAGTTCATGGCCACCACTTTCCTTGCCAATACCAAAAGCTCTCTTAGCAGGAATCTATCAGCTGCACCCTCAATTTCATCTGGGAAAATAGACAATAAGCAAAGTTTCAGAGTCACAGGAACGGGTCTCTCCATCACCTGGGCCACAACATGCATAACTTCTTTCCAAAAACTCCCAACCACAGGGCAGTCCCAAATCATATGAAGGTACGTGCTCAGAACATTAGAGCATCGGAGACAGCTATCAGTACTAGAATTCCCCATTTTATACTGTCTGACAGGTGTATAATAAATTTGATGGAGAATATTCAACTGTATCATCTGGTGTTTGGTCGACGTTGCCATCATCGATGGTTCTGCCTTGGCCAAATCCCATTCCCAGTCCTCTAGCGGGCCCATGTCCTGTTCCCATTTATTCCAGGAAGGGAATTCCTGGTAACCCATATGAGATTCCATCCATTGATAAATAAAAGAGAGGGTCCTCAACAGCTCCAATAGCCGCAGTCTAGTGAGAAGCGGGGAGGTAGAAATCCTCAGAGTCCGGCCACCCCACTGAGCACCAAGGGCATGTCTAACACACAAGTATGAATAAAAAAGAGTATGTGGTAGACGATATTCATCATGTAACTGTGCAGACAACTTTAGCTGATCATCCTGGTACAACTGACCAAGGGTAGTAATCCCGTATCTGGCCCACAGGGGACTAAACTCGCAATTGGATAAATGATGTAGCCCCGCAACCCCCCACAAGGGGGTATCAGGATCCATCGCAACATACCCCAACAGTTTCTTTATCTCCAGCCAAGCCCCATATACGGCCGCCAATAGTTGAGATTGAGTCTTAAAAATCGCAGGGCCCCCATGCATAAATTGGGGCAACACATATGCAGGCCGCAGCAGCAATGTGTCAACCTCAGTAGTCTGATATCGGGGCTGGGAAGACACAAAGTCCAACACATAACGGCATTGTGCTGCTAAATAGTATCTGTAAAAGTTGGGCAAAGCAATACCCCCCTCGCGCTTAGGTCACATAAGAGTAGACATCCTGATCCTAGCTCGACCCCCTCGCCATAAAAAGTGTAAGATAATTTTATCTATTTGTCGGAAGTATTTTTTAGGTATAGGGACCGGTGTATTTTGAAAAATATACAGAAATTTAGGCAAAAAAATCATTTTGATAAGATTCGATCTGCCTATAACATTCAAAGGCAGATGAAGCCATGCAGTCATTTTGTCCTGAAAATATTGAATAGTGGGTACCAAATTCATCTCCAAAAAGGAGTTTGTCGATGCAGCCACCTTAATCCCCAAGTAAGTACAGATGTCCACTCGTGAGAGTGGAATATCAGTCCGACAAGAATCCCGAAGGTTATTATCTAGCCGGAGCAAAGAGGACTTAGTCCAATTGATTTGGAAGCCAGAATAAGTGCCAAAATCTTCCACCAACTGCAATGTGGTCTGCAGAGAACCTTCATCATCGTTCAAAAAAAGCAAGATGTCATCCACGTAAAGTGCAAGCTTTTCCTCTCTGCCCTCCACCACAAGGCCCCTAATCAAAGGATTCACACGAATAAGGACAGCCAGGGGCTCCAAGGCCAGGGCGAACAAACCGGGTGACAGCGGACAGTCCTGTCTGGTACCACGATGTAAGGAAAAACGCTGCGAAGACAGTCCGCCCATCACCACGGATGCCCTGGGATTACTATACAGAATATGTATCCATCTAATAAAGGCTGGACCGAATCCAAACCCCCGGAGGACCTGCCAGAGATAAGGCCATTCGACGGAGTCGATGGCCTTGGACGCGTCGAGAGACGCAACCGCCCTAGACCCCATATTGTCATGAGGCAACTGCAAGTGCATAAATAGCCGTCTAAGATTGTGTGACGTAGATTTACCCGGGATAAAGCCAGTTTGATCTTCATGCACCAAAGACGCCAATACCACATTCAGTCTAGAAGCCAAGATCTTCGCCACAATCTTAGCATCTGTAATCAATAGAGATATTGGTCTATAGGAATCACATAGATCCAGATCTTTCCCTGGCTTAGGCAGTACAATAATGGAGGCATTGTTCATAGACTCTGGGAGATGGCCATCATCAATAGCGGCATAGAAGGTGTTTAATAAGTGTGGGGCCAAAACATCCACAAATTTTTTATACCATTCCGCAGGAAGACCATCCATACCCGACGCCTTGCCCATCGGTAAACTACGGATAGCCTCCACAACCTCTCTCAGAAGTATAGGAGCATCTAACATCTGTTTATGTTCATAAGAAAGCTGCGGAAGTTTACAACTAGCAATAAAAGAAAAAATTTGAGAGTCAGAGCGAGCTAAACGGGATTCATAAAGATTAGAATAAAAGGATCGGAATTGCGAGTTAATCAATTGTGAATCAAAAACAAGTGACCCCCCCAGGGTCCCTTAATGAGGAAACAGTCGAAGGACCCCTACTTTGAGAAAGAAGACGAGCCATCAGTTTTCCCGCCTTGTCTCCATTTTCAAAAATATTTTGTTTCAGGTAAAAAATGCGATGGGCCTTCAAGTCAGATAGTTTAATAGAATATTTTAGGGAGCAAGATATGAAGGCAGAATAGGACACCGAGTCCTGTTTCTTCACAAACTGCCTCTCTGCTTCAACTGCATCCGACTCCAACTCCTCCACCTCCTGAGACCCAAGCTGAATGTTCGAAGAGATAAGCGAGATCAAGGAACCCCATGCAGTCGCTTTAGCAGCCTCCCAAACAGTGCTTGGGGAAGCAGTACCCACATTGTTAACAAAGTATTCAGTTAAATCTTCCTTATGCTTGGACACTAAATGCGTGTTAGTCAACCACGCTGGACCAAGCCTCCACACTCCAGACCTAGGTCTCTGGTCGCGCTGCAGCACCAATGAAAGCGGGGAATGGTCAGAGGCTACCCTAGTCAAAAAACAGCAATCTGTGACCAGAGGCAAGATCGACCGATTAAAGAATGCATAATCAATCCTTGATAGAGTTTTATACGTAGCCGAATGGCATGAGAACTCCCGAGCCTGTGGGTGTAGAGTCCTCCATACATCTATAAAGTTCATGTCACCCAGAAGACCAAGGAATACATCCCTGTGTAGTCTGGAGTCAGCAGCCGCTCCACCCAATCTATCTAAATCAGAGTTAGTAGTTATGTTAAAGTCTCCCATACAAATAATACGATGATAGGGCTTGTCAGAAATGTAAACAAGCATTTCCCTAAGGATCGAGGGGTCAAAAGGTGGCGTTATATAAACATTGAACAAAATAGAGAGAGTTCCCTGCAATTTACACGTTAAAAAAAGATAGCGGCCCTGAGGGTCCGACTTGAGATCTACAAATTCAAAGGAGACTAACTTAGTAATGAGGATGGAAACACCTCTTGAGTACGTGGAGTATGTGGCATGGTAATGGCTCTGTATCCACTGCCTCCTAAGAGACAGAATTCTACCAGCAGATAGATGCGTCTCCTGCAACATAACCACCCCAGGAGATTGTTTCCTGACATGGTTCAAAATTAAAGATCTCTTAACAGCATCATTTAGTCCATGTACATTCCATGACACAAACTTACAACTCAGTGCTGACATGACAGTATCAGAGGGTGTCAGTTACAATCTCGACCAGCCGGGTAGACAAGAGAGCAACAAAGAGCGCCCGACCCAAGGGAGAGAGGAATCCCAGAAAATGAACCCTTAACCATTCAACCCGCCCTATCCCTATCTCCCCCAACCTGATAGAGATTTTATCCCAAAAGCAACCCAAAACCGCGGCCTGGCAGCCAAAATATTCCCTCCCTCCCCCCTGCCCAACAAACAAAAACCAGAAAACCAGTGAACAGTTGATCATATTCGATCCCACCCACACCCCCACACCCCACAGCAGCAATTAGAGTATACAGTAATTACATCATTTCTTCTTAATAACAAGAAAGTAAGGACAGACCGACCCAACCACCACAGTCAGCCCTAGTATACAATATCTCCCGAACAGCAAGGTGGATCCCAGACCATAGTCCCAACCGTACATTCTCCCATCCCCTTCTCCCTATCATCCCCCTGGCAGAACGGAAGCACCACCAGATAGGTAGGCTCCAGTAGTCCCAAGGGACCCGAGTGCAGAGCACGGTGTTACAACCTCCAGTCACTGCCCAAGCGATAGAGAGAGCAATGTCGCCAATCGACTACCGGATGGGAATACTGAGACCAAGTGGAGGTGGAGCACAGCGAGCACCGCTGAACAGACGGGCAGTCGGAACTAAGCCGGACGGAACAACCGGAGCGTCAGCTGTCACGGAGGAAACCAACAGGAGTGGCAAACAGACTGGTAACAGGAACAGGTGGAATCAGGAACTCTGGAACTCTAAGCTCTGGAACACTGGAACTCAGGACTCTGTAGCTCTGGACTCTGGAACGCTGGAACAGGCCCAAACAGCATGACAGACTGGAACTCAGGACTCTGTAGCTCTGGACTCTGGAACGCTGGAACAGGCCCAAACAGCAAGACACGAAGAACATAAAGGTACTGTCAGAGACACCACTAAAGGGCAACCAAAGGGTGCCCGAGCTGAGTATAAATAGGCAATGAGAGGCAGGCAGAAAATAGGCAGCCAATGGGAGCCCCCTGCAGGTGATAGACAGTGTATAGCACCAATCACGGGCACCGTGATAGTACCCCCCTTTCAAAGACCCCCTCTCCTAGAATGGGGTCTAGGCTTCTGAGGGTACTTGGCATGAAAATTTCCGCAACCACTGGCCAAAGAGCTGGGTTAGCGCCCTTATGCCTGAGGTCAGTCAGGGGTTTAACAATGGAAGAGAAATTCTTAATAAATTTCCTATAATAATTGGCAAAACCTAGAAATCGTTGGATGGCTTTCAGACTCTTAGGTTTAGGCCACTGTAGGACTGCCGTCAATTTTTCCTTGTCCATGGCAATACCGTCTTTGCCAATTATAAACCCCAAAAATGGTACACTGGTTTTGTGGAACTCACATTTCTCCACTTTACAGAATAACTTATTTTTTCGTAATCGCCGCAGTACTTCAGACACATCCTTGATGTGTTGTGACAAGTCTTTGGAGTGGATAAGTATGTCGTCAAGGTAGACTACGACACATGACTGTAACATATCTCTAAGGACGTCATTAATTAGTTCTTGAAAAACTGCGGGGGCATTACACAGACCAAATGGCATGACTAGATATTCATAGTGCCCAGATCTCGTGTTAAAGGCAGTTTTCCACTCATCACCGGCTCTGATTCGTATCAAATTGTAGGCCGCAAATAGGTCCAGTTTGGTGAAAATCGAGGAACCCTTGAGTCTATCAAAAAGCTCGGTGATGAGTGGTATCGGGTAAGCATTCTTTGCCATCAGCTTATTTAACCCATGGTAGTCAATGCAAGGTCGTAATTCGCCATTTTTCTTTTTAACAAAAAAGAACCCGGCCCCAGCCGGATAGGTAGATTTCCTAATGATCCCTCTATTGAGGGCATCAGAAATATATTCTTCCATAGCTTGATTCTCCTCGCAAGACAATGGGTACGTGCGTCCCCTAGGTGGCACTGTTCCAGGTGTTAATTCAATGCGACAGTCATATGGTCTGTGCTGAGGTAAGGCGCCAGCCTCTCCCTTACTGAAAACATCGCTAATTTGCTGATAGGCATCAGGTAGTGAAGGGGAGGTGCACAAGACCTTAACAGGATGGGTGACGCAATTCTCCATACAGAACTGAGACCAAGCAGAAATCTCGCATTTTTGCCAATCGAATTGTGGGTTATGCAACTGTAGCCAAGGAAACCCCAATATCACGGCATGGTGAGGAGAGTTAATTAACTGAAACTGCTGCTCCTCCTTGTGGAGAGCCCGAATAGTCATGGATAATGGCATAGTTTCAAACATAACCTGAGCGGGTACCAGGGGTCTGCCATCAATCGCTTCAATAGCAAGAGGGGTTTCTCTTTAAATGTGTGGCACCCCATGCAATTCAGCAAAGGTATTATCCATAAAATACCCAGCTGCACCAGAATCGACTAGGACCAAAACCTCCACAGAGCGCTGTGCCCAAGACAATACCACCTGTATGGTGGGTTTAAGTGCGCCAATCATTGGGGATGATGGCACACCACCTAGGGCCTGTCCCCCAAGGTACCCTAGGTGTGTTCGTTTCCCAGACGTACCGGACAAGATCTTAACAGGTGCCCATTTTTACCGCAGTATAAACACAACCCTTGTTTCCTGCGATATGTTCTTTCCTCCTTGGTTAACCTAGTGAAACCCACTTGCATAGTTTCCCCTGGTTCCTGTACTGGTACACTAGATTTAGATGCCAAGGGAGAGGTGGGTGGGAAAAATGTGTTACTAGACCCATTATTCTTAGATCGTATTTTACGATCTCTGGCAGTTACTCTCTCCCGTATTCTGGAGTCAATTAGAATAACATATTCAATATAATCATCAAGATCGGTAGGCAAATCTTTTGCTGCAATTTCATCTTTGATCTGGTCACTCAAGCCTTGGGCAAATGCTGCCAACAGAGCCTCGTTATTCCACCCTACCTCTGCTGCCAAGGTGTGATATTCGATGGCATAATCGCCCACCGTGCGCCTGCCCTGTTGTTTCTCCATAAGACGTTTAGCGGCAGAGGTGGTTCTACCAGGAGGCTCGAATACTCTCCGAAAGGATTGCACAAATTCACAGAAATTCTTAGTGCAAGGTTTAGCATTTTCCCACAGTGGGTTAGCCCAAGCCAATGCTCTACCAGTCAGCAAGGATATCATGAACCCAACCTTGCTGCGATCATAGGAAATGAATGTGCCGTCAATTCCATAAAAATTTCCAGCTGATTGATGAACCCTCTGCAGAGTTGGGGGTCCACATCATATCTTAGCGGCAAGGGTGCAGAAGCCGTTAACCCTTTTATTGCGGCCCCAAGGGCCCTAGTATCATTCTCCGGTGTCTGACTGTGCAAGACCACCGGGTTGGAACCGGACTTATCAGCAAGTACCGTGCGTTCAAGAATAATTTGGATAGCAACTGCCAACTGATCCACATGTTGCTCGTGCATATCCATCCTCCAATGGATATTCTGCGTATTACCATCACTCTTAGTGTCTGAGGTCATGGCCCTTTCGTACTGTCATGGTTTGTTAAGACGCTCAGACAGAAGGTTTAGGTAAAAGCATAACTTTATTGAAAAGTTAAGGCAATCCCCATAGGGTTCACATACATATACATCCAATATAATAGCAATAGAGAAATTGAACAGGTTCTACCGGCCTTGCCAGTAATACCGGGCAAGGCAACCCACACGGCTATAAGGGATAGCAATAGCAGGCCTTACCGGCCTTGCCAATACCGGGTAAGGCAACCGTGAGATGGAATATACCAGTTCTACCGGCCTTACCAATACCGGGCAAGGCAGCCTCAGGATATGCTGTGGGTAGGCTCTACCGGCCCTGCCAATACCTGGTAAGGCAACCGTGAGATGGAATGTACCGGTTCTACCGGCCCTACCAATACCGGGCAAGGCAGCCTTAAGGAACTCTGTGAAGAGGCTCTACCGGTCCTGCCAATACCTGGTAAGGCAACCGTGAGATGGAATGTACCGGTTCTACCGGCCTCACCAATACTGGGCAGGACAGCCCCAAAGGAGGAGACCAACAGGTGCCAATGGTTGTCAAGAGACAATGACAGGAACTCGAACCAACAGCACTTGACTGTAGTATGGAGCAAACCAGCGTCCGCACGCTGGAACTAACAGTATAGTAAGCCACCAGGTTAATGGAGTAAACCAGCGTCCGCACGCTGGGACCAACAGTATAGAATGCCACCAGGTTTAATGGAGTTAACCAGCGTCTGCACGCTGGGACCAACAGTATGATATGCCACCAGGTTAAACGGAGTTAACCAGCATCCGCACGCTGGGACCAACAGTATAATATGTCACCAGGTTTAATGGAGTTAACCAGCATCCGCATGCTGGGACCAACAGTATAATATGCCACCAGGTTTAATGGAGTTATCCAGCGTCCGCACGCTGGGACCAACAGTATAATAAGCCACCAGGTTTAATGGAGTTAACCAGCATCCGCACGCTGGGACCAACAGTGAAAATATCGCCGGAGCGATAGAGAGAGCAATGTCGCCAATCGACTACTGGATGGGAATACTGAGACCAAGTGGAGGTGGAGCACAGCGAGCACCGCTGAACAGACGGGCAGCCGGAACCCCAGACGGAACAACCGGAGCGTCAGCTGTCACGGAGGAAACCAACAGGAGTGGCAAACAGACTGGTAACAGGAACAGGTGGAATCAGGAACTCTGGAACTCTAAGCTCTGGAACACTGGAACTCAGGACTCTGTAGCTCTGGACTCTGGAACGCTGGAACAGGCCCAAACAGCATGACAGACTGGAACTCAGGACTCTGGAACGCTGGAACAGGCCCAAACAGCAAGACACGAAGAACATAAAAGTACTGTCAGAGACACCACGAAAGGGCAACCAAAGGGTGCCCGAGCTGAGTATAAATAGGCAATGAGAGGCGGGCAGACAATAGGCAGCCAATGGGAGCCCCCTGCAGGTGATAGACAGTGTATAGCACCAATCACGGGCACCGTGATAGAGAGGTAGAGAGGAAAAAAAAAAAAAACTCTCCCCCATCCCCTCCCTGCCCCCAGTCAAGCACTTCCCCCAGCCAACCATCCCACCGCAGCGGTCCCAGGGCGGGCCCGAGGCGTCACATAATATGAGAACAAAATCTATAATTGTGAAATAAGCCAGGTAAGGAACCATGGTTATAAAACAGCCAGCCACTGCCCTAGGAACGCGCAAAAAAGGAAGGAAAGTCCTCTCTCCCCCTCTCCCTCCCCCACCAAGCACACATACACTCAAATAAATGGTAGCAGTTTGAGAACAGACACTTAGAATTATACATTAGAATATATAATATAATTCCGCCTTCAATCTCACCACTCCAGCATAGATCTTAAAGCGGCTCATCCCACAGTTCAGCCATGTAAAAGCTAATTCCTGTATCATCCCATGAGGGCGGGATCCAGCAACAGCAGCGCTCCACACTTAGGCTTAAAGTCTCGTTGTTAAGTCCCAGTGAACGCCGTCCACTTCCGAACAGTACAGCAGGAGATGGAGCAGTTCAATCAAATGCCATGCTCTCCGAGGACCACCCCGGAAGCAGTGAGAACCAAAGAAGCAGGACAGTCAGAGACTCATGAAATGAAGACCGTAGAAGCAGGAACATGAAAAGAGGAAGCAATGATATGTCTTTAATGAGTGTCCACCCAATCCCTGGCCTCCGAATCCGAGGTGAAAAAGATGGTGTTGCCTTCATGAACAACTCTCAATCTAGCAGGAAACAGCATAGAGTAGGAGATGTTTTTCTCCCAGAGCTTGTGCTTCACCTCTTGAAACTTATGCCGCTGACGCTGAACATCTGACGAAAAATCTGGATAGAAGAATATTTGTTGATTTTCGAAGAGAACTTGACCTTTTATTCTGGCCATACAAAGAATGGCATCCCGATCCCTATAATTCAGGAGTTTGACAATCATCTGGTGGGGAGGTGAACCAGGAGGCCTGGAACCAGTTGGTATGCGATGCGTTCTTTCAACAGTGAAGGATGGCGAGAGACCATCAGTACCAACATGATCCCTTATCCAGGTCTCCATGAACTGCTCAGGAGCGCGACCCTCACTGCCCTCCGGTAATCCAATTATACGTACATTATTGCGTCTAGACCTATTTTCAAGGTCATCCACTTTGGACTGCAAGGAACGGACTTGACCCTTCAATTCGTCCACCGAGGAAACCACAGGAGGAAGTGTGTTCTCCACAGTAGATGCACCTTGTCGCACATCAGTGATGCTTTCACGCAGTGTTTGTTGGTCTGCTCGTAAAAGGTTGATTTCCACCTGCACAGTGTCAATCTTGTTGGTCAAAACTGCTTGGCAGGTAGCAATAGCTGACATTATTTCCGCAAATTGAGATTTTTGATCATCCTCCTCAGAAGCTGAAGACTGAGCTGGCGAGGCAGCCGCAGAAGGGGCCTCCATCATGGCAGTGACCTCCTCCGCCGCCATGGCTCTCCTGGCAAATTTACTTAATTTCCTCCTATACTCTGCTGACTTTTTCACCATAGCGGAATCAAGGAAGCAAATGCAGGTCAAAACAGCATAGACCAGAATCAGTACTGGGCGGACAACCGCTGTCAGGGCGGGTAGTTGCGAGTAGGATCCCTTGAAATTCAAATGACACACATGGCTTGTCTCATATTTTCACAGCGAGATGGCAGTGTGTGGAGCAAGTATACACGGGGCAGCAGGAGGGAACATATATAGGAGAGTAGACAAACAAGGGAGATTGAAACGTGTCGTTGTCTCAAAACTTCATACAGGAACTGTCCTTTATAAGGTGCATCCAGAAAGTTAGGACTGGATGCCTTGATATAAACATGGGGTAGTAGAGGGGAATATATGCAGGAGAGAAGACAAACAGGGGAATTCAGCATAAAATTGCAGGCTGATTTATGATCTGCAATAATCAGTATCCTTTGGCTGTATCTGCAGTCTTGGCAGCAACGTTGAAGATATAGTATGGTCCCATGCAGTAGGTAAAGGTGTGTTGTATTAGCCTATTGGGAAGGGACAGGGGATACAGGAAAGAAAAAATAACAAATATGATGGAGCGCTAAGTAAAACAGTGAGGGCATAGACCAAGAGTACGCTAGTGCAGCCTGGCAGGAGTATTCACCAACCTTATCAACTTTGGTGAAGTGGCCTCATAGATAGGAGATATACGCAACCTGAAGAGATTATGCCAGGTCCCCCAGCTCACATCAAAAACCTCCAACCGCTCCGAGGGCCATCCCCAGCCTCCAGCTCTTTCTAGGCTCCCAGCACCACCACCTCGATGCTCCACGGTATGGCGCGTTCTGGCTCCCAGTGCGTCAGTAGCAGCAGATCACCGGCAGACAGGGGCGACGCGCAAGGCCTCAGGCCCTCAGATCATGCCCCAGACACCACGCACCACAGATCAGCAGTGGAGCCAGCAGATCAGGTTGTTACAATCGCTTAACTTCCACTCCCTCCAGGGAGCAACAGCCGAGCAGAACAATAGCCAGACAACCGGGCCTCCCCCCAGCCTGCTCCTCCGCCGGCCGAGACAGCAGGCAAGGCCGCAGCGGTAGGGAGCGCCGAGATGCTTCAGGCACGGGGTAACAAGCAGCCGCCAATAGCTTCCAGCACCGTAGACAAATGGAGCACGGTCAAATCGGCCCAAAATCTTGTTGGGAAGCGGATGGTAGGAGATAAAACCAACGATATTGGCGGAGCCTCTCCACCATGCGTCCACACAGAACGGCTGCCAGGCCACGCCCCCCCATATCAGTAAATTTTAATGAATTTCCAATAGTAATTAGGGAACTACAGGAATCTTTGCAAAGACTTAAGTCCTACAGGATGAGGCCACTGCAACACTGCAAACAACTTCTGGGGGTCCATGGCCAACCCAGATGCGGAAATGTTGTATCCTAGAAAAGTAACTTGGGGTTTGTGAAATTCAAATTTCTCCAACTTGCAATATAAGTTGTTCTCTCTTAGTAGTTGTAATACTTTGGACACATCCAAGCAAAGAGTCTCCAACGTAGGAGATTGAATAAGGATGTCATCCAAATAAACCACCACACAACTTTGTAATAAATCTCTCAGTACGTCATTAATAAATTCTTGGAAGACAGCAAGAGAATTGCAGAGACCAAAGGGCATGACTAGATACTCATAATGCCTGCTCTGGGTGTTAAATGCTGTCTTCCACTCGTGGCCCTCCTTCATTCTGACAAGGTTGTAAGCTGCCCTTAAATTTTGTAAATGTCTTGGACCCCTTTAAGCAGTCGAACAGCTCAGTAATCAGGGGTATCGGATACTCATTTTTAACCATACTCTTGTTTAACCCACAGAAGTCAATGCATGGACATAACTCTCTGCCTTTTAAAAATAAATAAAAAATCCAGCACCAGCGGGGGACGTGGATTTACGAATAATACCTCTAGCCAAGGCATCAGAGACATAATCCTCCATGGCCCTGTTCTCCTGCACAGACAGAGGGTATATCCAACCCTTCTGAGGTGTTGTCACAAGTAGTAGCTCCACCGAGCAATCATAAGTCCTATGCGGAGGTAGTGCCCTGGCTTGGACTTTGTTAAATAGATCAGCAAAAACTGAAGAGGCTTCATGTAGCCCAGAGGAATTAGCACAAGTCTATGTTACTATGTTACTATGTCACTGGGAGAGAGAGAGAGACAAGAATTGTCACATTGTGGAGACCAAGGCAATATCTCACATGTACGCCAATCAATCCTAGGGTTATGAGCCTACAACCAAGTAAATCCCAGGGCTATGGCATAGTGAGGGGAGTTAATCACCTGAAACGTCAGGGATTCTTTAAGTAGAAAAGTTTCATGCGTAATGTGAGAAGGTAGAAAGGGTCTACCATCTATGGCCTCAACAGCCAATGGAGAAGAACACGACTGTAATGGGATACAATATTTTGCCGCAAATTCTGCATCCATAAAATATCCAGCTGCACCCGAGTCCAATAATGCTGGGACTGAAACAGACTCATTGGCCAAATTAAGGAGCACATCAAGAATGGGTTTATCCTGGGTGCCATCAGGGGACTGAGAGATACCACCTAAGTTCTGTCCCTTAGGTGCGAGCATTTCCAGCACGTACCTGGCAAGATCTCACTATGTGTCCTGGCTTCCCACAGTACAAACACAGTCCCTCCCTCCTCCCGAAGGCCCTCTCCTCCAAAGAGAGTCAGGTAGCACCAACCTGCATAGATTCACCACCCCCAGAGTCAGAACCAGGAGGCATGGGAGGTGAGGGAGGACTGGGTGGGCAAGTTACGTGAGATGTAGTCCTGGAAGCAGACTTCCACAGGCGCTCCTTAAATGAGGGTCTCTCCCGGACCTGGGTATCGATAAGGATGATAAATTATTTCAATTCATCCAAGTCTTTAGGTGAATCACGGGCAGCAATTTAATCCTTAATGTAGTCAGTAAAACCCTGGGAAAAGGCGGCTACCAGGGGGCCACCATGGTATGGAATTCGATTGCATACTCCGTCACTGTTCGGTTACACTGAGGGATGTTTGAAGCTGGGGTCACTCGACCTGGCACATCAAAGACACATTTAAAGGAGGCCACAAATTCATTAAAGTTATAGATTATGGGTTTGTTCGTCTCCCATAAAGGATTCACCCAGGCCAATGCTTTGCCAGAAAGGAACGATACCATAAGCCCAACCCTACTGCGCTCATTAGGGAAAGCATGCAGAATCACTTCCAAGTATATGCCCGGTTGGTTCAAGAATCCGTGACACTGTTTCGGATCCCCACTATAACACTATGGGAGTAGAGCTGTAACGGTTTTTAGGACACTCAGACCAGTTGGTAAAATAAAACACAATTTTATTTTAATAGCAATAATGCAAACGAACGCCCTCTAGAGGCAGCAGGAATAAACACACAGTGATGACTGATATAACACAGAGAGTCAATGCACAGTATAATTGACATACAATATCTCTACACAGAGAATGGTGTTCAGTACCCAAAGGGTTAAGAGCATAAATCAGTCAGTCTCAGATGTGGTGGTTTGGCACGCCCTAGGTGTTAAAAGGAGGTGCTGATAGAGACAGTTCACAGTGTTCTGGAAATGTAAATGCCTAGCCGAAGTGACCAAATAGTTTAAGCAGAACAGAAATCCAAATAGGCCCTGCGGGCGTACCTAACAGGAAGACTGCTTCTGCGAGTGAGAGTGTGGATAGCCCCCACCGACGTAACGGAAACCGGCCTGCAATGCAAGAGCTGGCAATAGCCTCCACAGGCGTTAACCGGATACCAGCAATAGTAGTGATAGAGCCAATAGCCCCCACAGGCGTATACAACGAAAACCTGCCAGAGCTTGAGCCTTCCCTTTGCTGCCACACGAGCCCAGAGGCCACAGTAGATATCGCCCAGTAACTAACGCAAAAGTGAGAGCCAATGACGCCCTACCGGACCAACATAACGTGACTCTACTCTGCAGTAGGATAGATAGAGTCGCCGTCGGTAAGCGGCCAACTCAGCAGACGTAGCACAGCGAGAGAGGCTCTATACTGGGAATCGAGGTAGCGAGAGTAAAGCAGCACTGCAAGGGTTAATATGCACGTTTAAACACAAGGCTCTGTAAGGTATACAAGCTCTGCAAGTGTAGTGAGGCTCACGGAGGAACGCACAGCTCTGCAAGACAACGGGACACTGAACTGATCGAAAGCAACACAAGGCAGAGTGGACACACGGCAGCTGGCAACAGCAGGTGAAAAATGTCGCGGCGGCGACAACGGGAACAGAGGTAACTTGAACAGGCTGGAAGTCGATCTCGGAGCAGGAAGTCAGCCGGGCCGGGTCATAGCACACAGGAGATAGTCATACAAGCCGGCTCATACACGAGCAGGAACGTCAGCCAAGCCAGGTCAGGAAACGGAGGTGGTTCGCAGACAAGCCGGGTCAAACACGATCAGGAACACTGGAGCATAGTCAGGACAAGCCAAGTCGGTACACGAGAATCCGGAACACAGGAACACAGCAACAGCACTACTGGCTCAGAAACACCATGAAAGGGCATCTGGCAGATGTCTGGGCCAGGCATAAGAAGGTCACCAGGGGTGGGCCAAACTGGCTCAGCAAATCAGAGCGAACCACAAGTAAGAATGACAGAGAATCACAGGCACTGTGATAATACCCCCCTCTCAAAGACCCCCTCTCCCTGCCGGAGGTCTGGGTTTCAGAGGATATTTAGAGTGAAAGTTCCGCACAAGTCTAGGCGCATGGAGGTCCTTTTGATTCACCCAAGAGCGTTCCTCAGGGCCATAGCCCTTCCAGTGGACCAAATATTGCAACTTTCCTCTAAATCTCCTAGAGTCAGTTAATACTCTGGACCTCATACTCCTCCTGGCCCTGGACGTCCACCGGCCCAGGAATCACTGGTGTAGTAGTATAACGATTGCACACCAAAGGTTTCAAAAGAGACACATGGAACACATTATGAATATGCATAGAGGGTGGAAGTTCCAGTGCATAAGAAACCGGATTAATCTTGCGGATGATCTTAAAGGGCCCAATGAACCGGGGAGCAAGCTTACTGGAGGGTACCTGCAGATTGAGATTTCTGGAGGAGAGCCATACCCTGTCCCCTACCTGAAATGAGACCTCTGGGAGCCGTCTGCGATTAGCGTGCTGCTGATGACGCCGAAATTACTGACTGAGGGACCTCTGAACCTGTGCCCAAGTGGAACGAAGTTGCGCCAAATGCTCATCCAGGGCAGGAATCTGTTTTGCCTGAAATGAGTCTGGGAGCAGACAAGGCTGGAACCCATAATTAACGAGAAATGGTGAGCTCCCGGACGATGAATTAACTGCACAATTCCTGGCAAACTCTGCCCATGGCAACAGGTCAGCCCAATTATCATGATGATCGGTAACAAAGCAGCGCAGGAACTGCTCCAGTCCCTGATTGGCACGCTCAGCGGCCCCATTGGTCTGGGGATGGTAGGCGGAGGAGAAGGACAATTGGATGCCCATCTGGCCACAAAATGCCCTCCAAAACCTGGATACGAACTGACTCCCACGGTCGGAGACAATCACTCTGGGCACCCCGTGTAGGCGGAACACCTCCCTGGCAAAGACTACAGCCAATTTCTGAGCTGATGGAAGGCCATTAAGGGGCACAAAATGAGCCATTTTAGAGAACCTATCGACCACCATAAGAATAAACGTATACCCCCTAGAGACTGGTAATTCTCCCAAGAAGTCAATAGATATGTGAGACCATGGACGTTCGCCATTGGGCACTGGTTGAAGTAAGCCCACAGGGAGATGTCTTGGGGTCTTGGCACGGGCACAGGTGGTACAGGCTGCAGTAAAAGCGGAACAATTGGCTCTGAGTGTGGGCCACCAAAACAATCGCGAAAGGGACCATACAAGTTGATCCCTACCGATATGCCCAGCCGCTTTAGAAGCATGATAGGTCTCCAACAGACGGGTACGGAATGGCTCATCCACAAAACACTTTCCCACTGGGGTCTCAGGAGGTGCCCTAGATTGCGATGCCAAAATCTCCTCCCCCAGAGGCGAGGTTATAGTGGTACTAATAGTAGCCAGAATACGATCTGGCTGAATGATAGGTACTGGTTCTTCCTCCCTCTCAGTGTCTGATGCGAACTGACGCGACAAAGCATCTGCCCTAATATTCTTAGAGCCCGGAAGGTAGGACACTAAGAAATTAAATCGAGACAAAAAAAGAGCCCACCTAGCTTGTCGTGAGGACAATCTTTTGGCTTCAGAGAGATAAGTTAAATTCTTATGATCAGTAAGGATTAATACTGGAGTCTGAGTACCTTCCAACAGGTGGCGCCATTCCTTCAGAGCCAGGATAATGGCCAATAGCTCCCTGTCACCAGTCTCGTAGTGGCTCTGTGCACTGGACAATCTTTTAGAGAAAAACCTGCAAGGTCTCAAGGTGCCACCTCCCACAGGGCGTTGGGAGAGTACTGCCCCAACCCCAACCTCAGATGTGTCAACCTCCAACATAAATGGCAGGGAGGGATTAGGGTGGGACAGCACTGGAGCAGACGCGAAGGCAGTTTTCAAGGTAACAAACGCATTTTCAGCTGCCTCAGACCACTGAGAAGGAGAAGCGCCCTTATGTGTCAAATCTGACAAAGGTTTTACAATCGTGGAAAAGTTCTGGATGAATTTTCTATAATAGTTGGCAAAACCCAAAAAACGCTGAATAGCCTTTAACCCCTTAGGACGAGGCCATTGCACGACTGCTGCCAACTTCTCCTGATCCATGGCAATGCCATCTTTGGAGATTACGAACCCCAAGAATGGTACTTGAGATGTGTGGAATTCGCAATTTTCTAGTTTACAGAATAGCTTGTTTTTACGAAGTCGGAGCAAGACTTCCGAGACATCTTTGATGTGTTGAGAGAGGTTGGCAGAGTTAATTAATATATCATCTAGATATACCACCACACAGGACTGAAGCATGTCACGTAAAATATCATTAATAAATTCCTGGAATACCACAGGTGCGTTGCATAAGCCGAATGGCATCACCAGATATTCGTAGTGCCCCGTTCTGATATTAAACGCCGTTTTCCACTCATCACCCTCCTTAATTCTGACCAAATTATAAGCAGCTCGCAAGTCAAGTTTAGTGAAGATCGAAGAGCCCTTTAATCTGTCAAACAATTCAGTAATAAGTGGGTTAGGATAGGCGTTCCTGGGCATCAGCTTATTCAGCCCTCGGTAGTCAATACATGGCCTGAGTTCACCACTTTTCTTCTTTACAAAGAAGAATCTGGCACCAGCGGGGGAAGTAGATTTACGAATGATTCCCCTCCTGAGAGCGTCCTCAATGTACTCCTCCATTGCCCTGTTCTCCTCACATGACAGTGGGTAAGTGCGACCCCTGGGGGGCACCGCACCCGGAGGCAGATCAATGGCGTAATCATAGGGTCTATGCTCAGGCAATGCGCTGGCCTCTTCTTTGCTAAAAACGTCACCGAATTGCCCATATTCTGTTGGCACGGCAGGGGAGGTACACATAATTTTGACAGGTAATGAAAGACAATTCTTAGTACAGTATTCAGACCAGGAGTTAACCTCACATTTCTGCCAGTCAAATTGAAGATTATGTAATAGTAACCACGGGAACCCCAAAATGACTGCATGGTGAGGGGAACGAATAATTTGGAACCGTACTTCTTCTTTGTGAAAAGCCCCCACCGTCATTGTGATAGGAATTGTCTCCATCGTAATGAAAGCAGGTTCCAAGGGTCTGCCATTGATGGCCTCAATTGCCACAGGAGAATTTTTCTTGCATAATGGAATGCCGTGCAAGTCGGCAAAGGATTGGTCCATGAAGTACCTGGCTGCACCGGAGTCCACCAATGCCAGGACCTCAATTACCCTGTCTGCCCAAGCGAATACCACCTGGATGGTGGGTTTAACAGTACTAGGATCTAGGGACTGTTGTACACCACCTAGGGCCTGTCCCCCAAGGTACCCTAGGTGTGTTCATTTCCCGGCCATACTGGACAAGTGCGTAATAGGTGCCCTGGTTTGCCACAATATAAGCATAAGTCTTGTCTCCTGCGATACAACCTCTCCTCCTTAGTGAGCTTAGTGAACCCCAATTGCATTGGTTCAGCCGATTCGGCTGGTCGTTCAGGAGGAACGGGTGGTGAGGGTGGGTTAAAGAAACTGCCCAGGCCATAGCTTCTTGATTTAGCCCTTTTTGCCAACCGTCTCTCACGGATGCGGAAATCAATTAGCATGACATAGTCAATATATTCATCCAGATCACTGGGTACATCTCGAGCGGCTGTCTCATCATTAATTTGCTCAGAGAGACCCTGAGCAAAGGCGGCAACTAAGGCCTCATTATTCCAGCCCACCTCTGCTGCCAAGGTCCGAAACTCGATAGCGTTCGACCTGCTGAATCTCCATCAACCTTTTGGCAGCAGAGGCAGCCCTGCCAGGAACCTCAAACACTCGGCGGAACTTTGTTACAAATTCCCTAAAGTTCAGAGTGCAGGATTTGGCATTCTCCCACAAGGGATTTGCCCACGCCAATGCTTTGCCCGTCAACAGAGATATCATAAATCCAACCTTACTACGGTCGTTAGGAAATGCCTGGGGGGCCAATTCCAAGAATATCTCCAATTGATTAATGAATCCCCTGCATAGGGAAGGCTTGCCATCATATCTTAATGGTAATGGCGCCGCTGCCGTTAAACCTCTGGTATTAGTTGGAAGGGCTACAGGCGGATTGTCCTGTGTCAAAACTGGGGGGACCACCGGATTCGGACTGGGCTTGTCCAAGTGTACCGTTCGCTCGAGTAAGGTCTGTAAAGCCAGTGCCAATTGGTCCAGGCACTGCTCATGGACATCCATTCTCCAATGGATGTTTTGTGTGTTACTTTCACCTTTACCGTCTGAGGTCATGGCCCTTTCGTACTGTAACGGTTTTTAGGACACTCGGACCAGTTGGTAAAATAAAACACAATTTTATTTTAATAGCAATAATGCAAACGAACGCCCTCTAGAGGCAGCAGGAATAAACACACAGTGATGACTGATATAACACAGAGAGTCAATGCACAGTATAATTGACATACAATATCTCTACACAGAGAATGGTGTTCAGTACCCAAAGGGTTAAGAGCATAAATCAGTCAGTCTCAGATGTGGTGGTTTGGTACGCCCTAGGTGTTAAAAGGAGGTGCTGATAGAGACAGTTCACAGTGTTCTGGAAATGTAAATGCCTAGCCGAAGTGACCAAATAGTTTAAGCAGAACAGAAATCCAATAGCCCCCGCGGGACTACCTAACAGGAAGACTGCTTCTGCGAGTGTGGATAGCCCCCACGGGCGTAACGGAAACCGGCCTGCAATGCAAGAGCTGGCAATAGCCTCCACAGGCGTTAACCGGATACCAGCAATAGTAGTGATAGAGCCAATAGCCCCCACCGGGCGTATACAACGAAAACCTGCCAGAGCTTGAGCCTTCCCTTTGCTGCCACACGAGCCCAGAGGCCACAGTAGATATCGCCCAGTAACTAACGTAAAAGTGAGAGCCAATGACGCCCTACCGGACCAACATAACGTGACTCTACTCTGCAGTAGGATAGATAGAGTCGCCGTTGGTAAGCGGCCAACTCAGCAGACGTAGCACAGCGAGAGAGGCTCTATACTGGGAATCGAGGTAGCGAGAGTAAAGCAGCACTGCAAGGGTTAATATGCACGTTTAAACACAAGGCTCTGTAAGGTATAGAAGCTCTGCAAGTGTAGTGAGGCTCACGGAGGAACGCACAGCTCTGCAAGACAACGGGACACTGAACTGATCGAAGGCAACACAAGGCAGAGTGGTCACACGGCAGCTGGCAACAGCAGGTGAAAAATGTTGCGGAGGCGACAACCGGAACAGAGGTCACTTGAACAGGCTGGAAGTCGATCTCGGAGCAGGAAGTCAGCCGGGCTGGGTCATAGCACGCAGGAGATAGTCATACAAGCCGGGTCATACACGAGCAGGAACGTCAGCCAAGCCGGGTCAGGAAACGGAGGTGGTTCGCAGACAAGCCGGGTCAAACACGATCAGGAACACTGGAGCGTAGTCAGGACAAGCCAAGTTGGTACACGAGAATCTGGAACACAGGAACACAGCAACAGCATTACTGGCTCAGAAACACCACGAAAGGGCATCTGGCAGATGTCTGGGCCAGGCATAAGAAGGTCACCAGGGGTGGGCCAAACTGGCTCAGCAAATCAGAGCGAACCACTAGTGTTGAGCGAGCACCCCGATGCTCGGGTGCTCGGGTGCTCTGACCGAGCACCCCCTGAGGCTCGAGTGCTCGGCCGAGCACCCGAGCCCCATTCAAATGAATGGGGCGACACGAGCATTACACCAGGCACCCCCTGCTCTGATGAGGGGAGGGTGCCTGGTCAATGCCCCCCTTCATCTCCGCTATGCCCCCTTCATCTCTGAATGCCCCCTTCATCTCCGCAATGTCCCCCTTCATCTCCGCTATGCCCCTCTTCCACAATGTCCCCCTTCATCTCCGCTATGCCCCTCTTCCACAATGTCCCCCTTCATCTCCTCTATGCCATAGAGGAGATGAAGGGGGACATTGTGGAAGAGGGGCATAGCGGAGATGAAGGGGGACATTGTGGAAGAGGGGCATAGCGGAGATGAAGGGGCACATTGTGGAAGAGGGGCATAGAGTCTATGCCCCTCTTCCACAATGTCCCCCTTCATCTCCGCAATGCCCCCTTCATCTCCGCAATGCCCCCGTACCTCCAGTCCCTGGTGGTCCAGCGGAGCGTCTTCAGATCTGTGCCTCTTCCGGCACAGATCCCCGCCACCCGAACATGGCGGGCGAGCACATGGCGGTACTCGACAAGTACCGCCATGTGCCGAGCAGAGCGATGCTCGAGCCGATCCGAGCATCGGCCGAGCACGCTCGCTCAACACTACGAACCACAAGTAAGAGTGACAGAGAATCACAGGCACTGTTATAAGAGCAGAGCCAGACAACCCTCTGACCAATCCTGCTTCGGAGATATTAGGAACCACCGGTGCCAAGGACGGAGCTGGGATGGCCACTGGTTGAAGGTTAGAGCGTTCCAAGCGAGTAGTATGGCTAAGCAAGGTTTACAAAGCCAAGGATAAATGATCAATACATTGATCTTGAGCCTTCATCCTGTCCAGGATATTCTGAAAAGGTGAATCGCTCTTAGTCATGACCCTTAAGTACTGTCACGGTTATCAAGGAAAACCCAAGAGTCAGGTAGTATAGTTAAAATTCACCTTTACTAGAATCATATAATAATAGAGCAATATATATATATATATATATATATATATATACTAGTGTAAAAGCCCATGTACATGAGCCAAGGTCTGTGAGATGTTAACCCTTTGAGTGCCGGAGGGGTACGCAACGCATTGCTTTGCAATGCGTTGCGTACCCCCCCCCAGCACTCAAGGGGTTAAAAAGCCGGTCCTGCTCTGCTTATGGCCGTCACTCACGCGATGCACTATAGAGACTTCCCAAACGCACAGAATGCTCCCAGCACAAAACTCCCAGGATTCTGTGCATTCGGGCAGTCTCTACTGTGCATGACAGCTTCTGACAAACATCCTAGTGAATTATTATATAGGATATAGCAAGTATCAGGAAGGAGCAGAGGATGACCAAAGAGGCAGAGACACTTTATCAGAAATAGGAGGCTGCCTCCAAGATGCCAGACTGCAGAGACTATGTTGAAGCCGCTGGTAGTCTCAAGTCTTCTGGGAAATACCGAATAGACCCCAAAGATCTCCCACAACGAAGGCAACAAGGGAGGTCACTGACTCACGCTTGCAGCCAGTAAGAATAGGCTCGTCTCCCATAAAGGATGGCAACAAGGGAGACACTGACTCACGCCTACAGTCAGTAAGCTGGAGTCTGCCAGAGCCACAGGTCTGCACCAGATAGGATGTCCATGAGTCTAGAGGCAACACCGAGAGGATAGTAAGACTGAGCCCCAGGTCAGCACCAGTTTGGATAGTCAGACAAGCAAGGGTCATACACTGAGTGGCTAGTCAGACACAGCCAAAGGTCTGCACCAGATTGGATGTGTAAAGCCAAAGGAGCACACAGGTAGAATGGTCAGACATAGCCACAGGTCAGCACCAGAATGCATAGTCAGACAAGCCGGGTCATACACAGGATACAGGCGCAACAGGAATAAGAACTGCACTGAACACCAATGTAAGGGTAATGATACACAGGCCCAGAGAGGTTTATAAAGGAGTAGGAGAAGGTGGGACCAATTAGGTCCCCCAGGCTGGGACTATAACAGGCGTCTAGGCCAGTGCCTGATTCATGATCCCAGTAACAAGAAACATACTCGATTAGGCTGCAGGCAAGAGGGACTCAGCTAGTGACACTGGAGCGTCAGTCCAGAACCTTGCTCCCGGACGAATGGCACAGGCCGAGGTAAGGCACTGTGACACAGACAAGCCGGGGTCATACATGGAGCACATGTCACAACAGAGCACAAGAGACAATATCAGAAACACCACATAAGGGCAATGACTCCCAGGCCCAGGGAAGTTGATAAAGGAGCAGGAGAAGGTGGGGCCCAATTAGGCCACACAGAATAGGAGCATAAAGAGGCATCCTAGCCAGTGCCTATTTCATGATGTCAGCAATGCAAAGGTGGCTGTAACTATGCCGGCCGACACACCACAGAGGAAAGAAGCACAGGATAACTAGGCCTCTAAGGTAGACTGTGATAGTAAGATGGTTATGACGGCTTGGATGTCTGCTTCTCTACCATCCCACAAACATTGGATCACGGTAGTTACTCAGAATATTTCTCACTACTGCCTTGTCTTTGCATACTGGGGGGCTCAGCACCGATTTCATAGCATCTGGAGGACCTGGTTGATGCATTTTGAAAGGGAAACTCTCCTTGATGGAGTATCTCTGTCTTGATCACTTGAATGTAAGGGTGGTTGTTCACGGGGGGCGGTGTCCCCTCTGGGGTGGAAGATAGTTATTCCCCTTCCTTTTTTTCTTCCCTTTCCTTCCTCCCTCCTTTTTTTGGTGGGGGTTAGTGGCTTTCTTTTACCTATAATTATAAAAAATGTTTGGGGCTGCCTCCGGGTACTTGTCTGGCATTTACCTGCTCTACTGCTATATATATATATATACTAGTGTAAAAGTCCATGTACGTGGGCCAAGGTCTGTGAGATGTTAACCCTTTGAGTGCCGGAGGGGTAAGCAACGCATTGCTTTGCAATGCGGTGCGCACCCCCCCAGCACTCAAAGGGTTAAAAAGCCAGTCCTGCTCTGCTTACGGCCGTCACTCACGCGATGCACTGTAGAGACTGCCCAAACGCACAGAATGCTCCCAGCACAAAACTCCCAGGATTCTGTGCATTCGGGCAGTCTCTACAATGCATGACAGCTTCTGACAAACATCCTAGTGAATTATTATATAGGATATAGCAAGTATCAGGAAGGACCAGAGGATGACCAAAGAGGCAGAGACACTTTATCAGAAATAGGAGGCTGCCTCCAAGATGCCAGACTGCAGAGACTATGTTGAAGCCACTGGTAGTCTCAAGTCTTCTGGGAAATACCGAATAGACCCCGAAGATCTCCCACAACAAAGGCAACAAAGAAGGTCACTGACTCACGCTTGCAGCCAGAAAGAATAGGCTCGTCTCCCATAAAGGATGGCAACAAGGGAGACACTGACTCACGCCTACAGTCAGTATGCTGGAGTCTGCCAGAGCCACAGGTCTGCACCAGACAGGATGTCCATGAGTCTAGAGGCAACACCTAGATAAGACAGAGCCCCAGGTCAGCACCAGTTTGGATGCCCAAAGAATAAGGAGTGTATACTAAGAATGGCCAGATAGAGTCACAGGTCAGCACCAGATAGGATGGTCAGATAAGCCAAGGTCATACACAGGAGATCAGGAACTCAAGTACTAGAAGTGCACAGGACAACAATGAAAGAATAGCTGGATAAGGATCCAGTACCCTTATATACCAGCAAGGAAGTTGATAGGTGGTGACTAGCCAGACCAGCCTGTGTAAGATTGGGGCCTGCATCGATACGCAGCCTCATGCCTGCAAATGACATAACTAGGTGAGCAGTGTCAAACACCAACATTACTCTAGTGTCATTTCGAGCCTCCAGCCCACCTAGCCAGATAACACGGGCGGCCATTGAGGATGCGAATCACGCTGAGGCCCAGCCCCAGAAGTGACTTGAGGTATGATGCTGAAGCGTCATTTCAGGCCATCAATTCCCAGCATTGCCTGAATCGGTGGCACTGGGTATAAGGTACACTGTGGCACAATAACAGCAAGATCAGTAAGCAAATAGGTTCCCAGCTGCCTGTGCCTTGCCAGTCAGTCACGTGGAATTTTGGGGTATTTGGGGTCAACCTCTTTCCTCCCTTCTTCTCCCCAGAGTGCCCCACTGACTCACCTAATAGAAAGAACAAATG
Source organism: Rhinophrynus dorsalis (assembly GCA_037306005.1). NCBI lineage: Eukaryota > Metazoa > Chordata > Amphibia > Anura > Rhinophrynidae > Rhinophrynus > Rhinophrynus dorsalis. The sequence continues at coordinate 268,815,739 of CM074724.1, forward strand.
TCCTACCTAAAAGATTCCCTAAACTACACTTCAATTCCCCTATGTTATCTAGCTCAAACAATGTGCTGCTCTCTCCTCTCACAAACATAGAATGGCATGCTGAGAGACCCTGACACCCTCTTATATGGCTGAAGAAAAATAGAGAAAACTTTCGTGTGGTGGAGAAAAATTTTTCTTCGACTTGATTTCAATGCACAATGAGCTAGGTGAAAAAAGTGGGTTAAAGCGGAATATCTGCAGTTTTTGAGGAAAATTATTTGCCAAGCAAAAAGTGCCATTTTTCTGCGATTTCAGTTTGAGGTGAACATTTTCGCCCATTCCTAATTATAACAGTTTTAGTGCCACAGGGGCTGTGCAATGCACATCCCTATGGCTCTGAAGGGGTTAAGGGAGTGATAGTAGTGTTCACAGTTCTGAAGCCTGAGTGCATCCTCTCCACTCGTTCTCCTTAACACATTGCTAACATTATGCCAATCCTACATGCTAATAAAGTGTTGTCCTCTCCCCTTGCATAGCTAGTTTTTAATGCCACCATGGTGAAGTGATCACTACATATCACCAGTTACACCTCAGACATTGCCCCTTACTGCATTTCCCCCAGCACTGACTGAAGATGTTATCTCTGGAACAAAGGCACTAGGGCAAATTAACAAGGCCATTAGGCTTTTCTGGCAATAATAAGGTAAGTGGGGGATTATTATTAGCTGATATTAGTTCTTTAACCCCTTACAGAACGTGCGGTCTGGGGGTGGGCGGCTCTAGGGGACCACTGCACTTGTATTTTTTTTTTACAGCGGTTTGCAGCAAATTAAGATAATTTTCTTTCACTGAATATATTTTAATAAATATGTCCCTTTAAATAGTGATATAGCCTTATAAAACCTCTTAATAAGAATAGATAATAGCCCATTTACAGCAAACAGCATGAGTGACTATATTGGATTTCATTCAGTGAAGTAAGAGACAGCTATCTGAAAAAATGAGGCAAATCAATCACTTGTTATGCTGATGTCCGTCTCTGTATTCCAAGGTTTGTTCATCATAGCCACATTATGAACTACTGTATAAATGAAAAATAACTGAAGACCGCTTTTATCATCATTGACATAAGAAATGATAGTGACATGCACTTAATTTAAACTATATCTCAATTAATATAAAAACCCAAAGAGTAAAGGCTGCACAAGTCATGCACAAAATCACTTTCCTTATCGTAACACAAAGGGGAGCAAATATAGTGAATTATATCTGATATCAAAGGTTTACTAAAATGACAATGACCACATGACATTCTCATTCAAGCATGTCATTTCTTTCACAACACAAATCATCCATGTGGTACATCTGTTCAATGACTGCAGATTCACTGCTTGATAAATTATTCCTGGTTTCTGAAAATAGAATCCAGCAAATGTGTGAGTACCAGCATTCAAATGATGCAAGTATATCTTCCCTATCAGGCTTTCAAGTAGTTACAATTCTTGTTTTACTAAAGTTGATAGAGGGGCAAACCCACAATTTCTTGTGTTTGTTTGTATTATTTTTAAAACTTAATAGGCATACAATAAATATATAATACAGATCAGATTTGTTTGTAGCAATTTTGTATCCAAAAGCCATTCCTTCTACCTAAACATAGACAATTGCCCAATAGCAGTCACTAGTTTTAACACTTGATATTATTAATGTCATACCATAGATGCAGACATGACTCCTGCTTGCAGAATCACAGGACCTCAGTGCTCACTGAACCTGGAAATCTAAACCATTGAAGTCCAAGATGAGTGTGCAACATGTTGCTAAGAAATGCATTTCATACTCCACTGGTCCTTAAATTGTGACGTGTTTATATTGGCTTCAGTTTGAAAAAAATGTCAGCAGCTGTCATACCTGGTTCCTTAGACATGATATCCAGAGCTGATTGTTATATTCTGAACAAATGCAAATGAGCAAACTTTATAGGCACCATTAGGATTTTCTGATCATAGTAATCTCTCTCTCTCTCTCTCTCTCTCTCTCTCTCTCTCTCTCTCTCTCTCTCTCTATATATATATATATATATATATATATACAATTTCACTTGCTGAAGTTGCATCTGTGTCAATAAAAATAACAAACTTTACCCTTTCTTAAAGCAGTTCTGCTACTTACAAGCTTGTAGTCTGGTTATCTATTAAGCTGTCTACCCTTCTGTTTTTTCTTTTGTAATCAGTGTAATCGTTTTAAATACTTTTGGTTTAGTAGTTAGGGACTCTTAAACCTTTGCAATTTGTTGTGTACCCCTTTGGTACTCAAAGGGTTAAAAGGGTTAATGAAGGAGCTGAAAATGAAAAATGAAATTGTAAATGTCAAAGAAACAAGACTGCTATATAAGCATCAAAATAAATTATTAACACATTTATTTTACAATTTTAATTTATAAGAAATGTGGATGCACGTAAAGAAGGGAAACTTGCCACATGGAGGGGGGGCGCAATCTTACCATTGATTTCACTGTAACGAGCAAGGTGGGAAAAAGCAGACAAACTTATTATGGGCAATTTCCCACTTGGTGCTAAGTGCTGTTTTTTTGCCTGTTTCTCTTTTGAGATGAAAAATCTTGCTGGTTTTTAGCTTTTATGTCTGACATTGAACTCCCCGGATCCCTGTTTTCAGAGAGCTTTCATTTGGGAACTGTGAAAGCAGATACAATTATACAATGTTTTAGTGTTTCTGCAGCTTTGAGTTCTCTGTATGGTGTAGTGACAGGGTTTTCAATATTTATTTCCCTGTCCTTCTTATAATGCATCTTTTTATCTTGTATCTTGTTGCACTCCCTCTGGTTGCACAGTCCCACACAGAAACTCAGTGAAAACACATTCAGATAGCTCCCAGCCAGGGACATAAAAGTTTAAAAAAATAGGTGAAGATGAAAAAAAAATAACAAAAATGACAAAGAATTTGACTTTACATAGTATGTACTTGCAAAACATGTAAAGTCAAAGGATGATTGTAACGGATCCTAGGCTGTTACTTGGCGGCGAGTAACAGGACTATGAAAGCCCGCCGCCTAAGGGACATTGTGGCAGCCAGTGGTCCAGTGTCTGGCAGTTTGTTTGGGGGTTACATGAAGAACAGCTCCTCCAAAAAGACTGAAATACACAGACTATAAAAGTTGCCGCAGGCTGGCTGCCCTACAGGGCAACCTATTCAACAAGCCCCATAGACTTTACATGGGAAAGTAGGCGGCTTCCTGATTGGCCAGTCTGACTTAAAGGGACTCCATTGACTTTGCATGGGAAAAGTAGGCGCCCATCCGGATTGGTCGGTTGTTTGCCCGCCTACCAGTTCTGATTGGTTGAGATGGCCTTGATGATCATGGCCAGGATTGGCCATCGGATTCCAGGCTCCTGATTGGCCAGGGGTTGAAGCGGAATATTCAAAGATGCTTCAACCCCCTGGCCATTGTGTAAAGATGTGTATTCGAGTCCCTCCACCTTTTGTCCCAGTCTTTACCCCTCATCAGTCCCTTTGTATGAATAATGTAATCATGTTTGGCCCATTGTGTTATATTTACAACATCTGTCACTGTCCTTTGTCTAGTATTGTATCTTGATGTGGTTCAGCATGTATAAAAGAGTTGAAGTTTGTGCAATAAAGTGTGTTACAGTTTGGACTTGAACTGGCTCCTGTCTCTCTGTTGCTGGATGGTATCAAGTGTCTTCTTTTGACCCCCATCCTAGGAAGAAATGCTGGTTGAATAACCGGTGGAGCTGCCTACTTGTAGCTGACCTCTGGAGGGAGAAACCTGGAACAACGGCCTGAGTCCAACTCAAGGACTTGGGTATTCGTTACATTGATAGTGATTTTAAGTGTGACGGCTGGGAAGAGTGATAATATTTGCTCTATGTTAGGTATTCCTTCAACCCTATCTCTTCAGCTGCTTTGAACCTCAATTACATTTGTAGGAATTTGATTAATTATTATTTGTCCCATATGATGCTGTTATGGTCTAGAATTGCTCCAATCTCCGTCTTAAGGCCCTAAGCATCTGCAGATTAAATGTAATTGCTTAGTGAGCCATACAGAATTTGGCTTTAGTTTAGTTAAAAGTATAAATCATTTAAACACATCTTTTCATTTCAGGATTTACAGAATAGATTGTCAAAGGTGCTATTAGGATGAATGCTTTTTCTTGATTCCAGTTCCAATTATTGTTGCTAAAGGAAGATTAAGGTTTATGTTAAGTGACATCACCAACAAATCTGACATCTAAAGCACACCAGGTCACACCTAATTTGACAGATCTTTTGTCTCAGAATTGTAATTTTCAAACATTGAGACTTAATGACTCACAAGGTACAGGTACTGCTGCTTGCAACAATGAATAGTAATTATGTCATTCGCATTTGGCAGGAAGTTTTATTTTACTATGCAAGAACTGTATATTTAGATTACTGAATATAACTCTACAAATTATTACTAAACATATTGGTCCTGAGGAAAAGTAAGTTGGTTATAGTTCATAATCCATTTTAGGAACATAAATAAGCAATTCTGGAGCAAAAAATATACCAAATAAAACCTTGAAGTTTTAACTCTTACTGACAGATAATTTTGTTCAAAGGAACTTAACATCTCAGTGGTTTGATTACAGCTGAATGTTAGCTACTAAGATTTTTGTGAGACTGAGATAATAGGAATATAACTTATTTTCAAGAACTCTGTGGGCTCAAGGTGTATTTCAAAGATACTGGAAATGTAATCAATATTACTTTTTGTAACCTATGTGATGGAATCCATGGCCTTTAAACTCATTCTGCTTATCACTTAAATGATAACAGCCATCCATCTTCTTGGGATCACTCATCTTCTAATCTACTGAGTATGTTACTGCTCTGCTATGTTTCTGTCTGAAATGAAGGGTGGGTTTTAACCCCTTTGGTGTCCTAACCATGCACTTTTATGAGTACTACATAGATGATGTCTCATGGTGAACCAGGGGAACCCTTAAACCACTCCTCCTAAGTTTCATGAAGTTGTCAAAGTGGACAAGAGAGGCCAACCTTGTGAAACTCCTGTGGTCCCATATAGAAGCTACTCCCTGCATCCTTAGTGAAGGAGGAAGCTTCAGCCATGCCCTGCATGTAGGGAAGGATTTTCTCTACACCAGGTAGCAAGTTTTTGACTGGTAAAATTACACACAATCACTGCCATGAGTTTGGGACTGACCATGTACATAGAAAATGCACATAGTCTGCACTATGTGAAGTTCAAAAATAAAATCAGATCTCGTAGCAGTGCATGAGCCTCATCCTGATGCACCACTGGCTTTGATTGACTATTATTAGATACAATAGGTAAGCAATGTCGTAACCAAAGAGATCACATATACAGTATCTGATGCCACATGTTGGTTCCATTGTCCCTAGTAGACACAGATACCCATATATACTGTCTAAACAGCCATCCTGGTTCCACTGGTAGTCACATAACCTTACACACACACTTTGATCCTTCCAGCCTGGTTCCACTGATAGTCAAAGAACCCCACATACATTGTCAATCCCCAGACTGGATCCTTTGCCCACTGGTAGTTGCAGAGCACCACATATACTGCCTGACCCCAATCCTGAATTCACTACCCCTTGTAGCCACATATCCCCAATAAACACTGTTTGATGCATCACCCTGGTTCCACAAGGAGCCCCACTTACACTGTCTGACCCCAAACTGGTTCCACTACTCCATAGTAGCAACAGATACCTCACATACAGTGTCTGACCCCCATCCTGGTTTAATTGGTAGTCACAGATGTCCACATAAATTGTCTGACTTCCAGCCTGTTTCTTCTGGTAGACTCGAAGCCCCACATACACTGTCAACCCCAAGGCAGGCTCAACTACCCTGGTAGTCACTGATACCCACATACGCAGTTTGACCAAACAACCTGGATCCATTGGTAGTCGCAGATCATAACAAACACTGTATGTCTGCCCCCAGCCTGGCTCCACTGCCCCCTTGAAGTCACAGATTCCCAAATACACTACCAGACACCCTAGTCCAGTTTCACTTTCCCTTTGGCAGCCATAGAACCTACATTGTTTGCTTCTTCAGCCTAGTCCCTCTGGTCGCAACATAATCACACATGCTTGTTTTGAAACACCAGACTCATTCAACTGGCAGTCATGGAAACACACTACTATGTCTGACAATATAGCTTTTTTCAGTAGTTAGCCACAGGTTCATACATACTCTGTGTGCTTCCCCAACTTTTTTCAAATGTCACACACTATGGTTTGTCAACCCATGCTAATGGGGTACAATTTTTCTTAGGCTTGCACTATATAGTGTATAGAACAGGTAATTTCATGGTGTTGAAAGGTTTTAGTATCTTTGATGTGATTGTAGAGTAAAAATGTAAGTGCATTTTGGAAATAAGACCCATGTCTCCTACTTCTGCTGTGAAAATGCAAACCATGGAGGAGGATGACTCTGAGTCAGAGTCCCAACATCCACTGCCACTTCCTACAGCTCCACCACAACTAGTCATGTTCCTAAAACTATAAAGTTACATAGTTCATATATGTGCTGGCAACCCACCCTTTCTCAGTTATTATAAAGAAGTCAAAAACTTTACATAAATAATCCAAATGTATCCCTGCTGAAAGGCAAATCTGCCAGATTGTTAATGGTTGACATACTACCCTAGTCTTTTGTTGAAAACAAATGTTTTAAAGTACTGTTGTCATGTGTTGCATTCCTGCATATCCCATGCCACAGTTATTTTATAAGGATGGCTATGCCAGAGGTATCCAGGAGGTAGTTTTTGTGGTTGACAAAAGGTTGGATAATATAAAGCTATTTGAATTGTAACACTAAGCATGAGTGATAGCAGGTTAGCCAATCTCACACAGTGCACATCTTGTCACATGTTTGAACACTTGGAGCAATCGTTCCATGGGTCATACCGCTGTGCCAAGTGTGAGCATATTTTCTCTTTAGAAAGATATTGGATTTGGAGAGAAATATTGCAACATTGCGAGACATTGGAAACAAGTTTAGAACTCACAGAGCTGGTAGTATGTGGGGTTAGTGGTGAAGATGGTGGAGTTGTAGATGAGGAGTGACAGGTAGGTAGCTGGGTAACAGTAAGGAGGGGAGGTAGTGGGCAGAGGAAGGGGAAGGCCAGTTCTGAGTTGACTCAGTCCAACAGATTTGCAAGATTGTGTGAAGATATTGATGAGAATTGCTCAGAATTGGCAACACTGGAGAGGGCTGATTCTTCTAGCAGCCAGGGGAACAGTCCTCCTTCCAGGTTAGATGGGATTCAGAGCAGGCAGAAACCAAGGCAGGTGGTGGTAATAGGGGACTCTATTATTAGGAGGGTAGATAGGGTAATCTGCTGCCAGGAACGTGAATGCCGAACAGTATGCTGTCTCCCGGGTGCTCGGGTTCGGCATGTTGCGGACAGGGCTGACAGATTGTTGGGAGGGGCTGGAAGTGATCCAGCTGTCTTAGTACATATTGGAACCAATGACAAAGTAGGAGGAAGATGGAGGTCCCTAAAGAATGATTACAAACTTGGAAACAGTGACCAGTGTCAAACAGCAGTAGCAAAGGCAAACAAAGTCCTGTCTTGTATAAAAGAGGTATCGAAGCAAGAGTGGATAACATTATTTTGCCATTATACAAATCATTGGTAAGAGCTCACCTTGAGTATGCAGTGCAATTTTGGGCACCGGTTCTGAAAAAGGATATACTAGAACTAGAGAGGGTACAGAGGAGAGCAACAAAATTAATTAAGGGAATGGTGGACTTGACATATGAGGAACGACTAAACAAACTTGGTTTATTTACTCTAGAGAAAAGACGACTAAGAGGAGACCTTATCACATTGTACAAGTATATGAGAGGTCAATACAAGGATCTCTGCGGTGAGCTATTTATTCCAAGGCCTGATCAGGTGACCAGGGGACACCCCTTGAGATTAGAGGAAAGGAGGTTTAAACTTCAGCAGAGGAAGGTTTTTTTTACGGTAAGGTCTGTCAAATTGTGGAATTCATTGCCCAGGGAGGTAGTTATGGCAGATGCAATGGATACATTTAAGAGAATATTAGATACATTTCTTTCAAAAGGGAACATACAGAGTTATACTGTTTATCAGTAAGCTGATCAGGAAGGTCTGATAAAGACTAATTTAATTGGTAGCAGGAAAGCTATAAAATTCTCAGTTCTGAGGTATGAGGCGAAGGTTGAACTTGATGGAAAGTTCACCTGATCACAGAGATATGGACAAGTTGCCATAGTAGCCATATCATGCACTGTCAGGTCACTGACAATACTGTCTCTGGCTCTACCACTTATAGTAAAGGTCAGCTGCAAGGTAGCACATACTATGGGCATGGGCATGTCACTGAATTCAGTGCTCTGAAAGACAAATTCACAAAACTGTAGGTGTATTGCAGCAAGTCATAAACAATGAAGGTGTACACCCTTCTTGATAGCTTGCTTTGTGCATCCTGACAATGGCACCAATGTAATAGCTGCTCTGGTGTTGGGCAAATATGGCATATATAGCCTTATTTGCTAATATCTGTTACTTGATTACTGAAAAAGGTAAGTTAATGTAAAAATAAAGAATATCAGAGGGAGTACAACACAAAAACCATCTACACTATGACAGGAGACAAATGTGAGTATTAAAACATATTTTTTCTTAAACCAATAAAATCAACTGCTGTATACATAAACGATGAATAAAACATAACTAAATCAATAAAATTCTACTGTGCCCCTTCCACAGACACACAATGATAAATGCAGTTTTCACACAAAGTTATAACAGAATGCCAGTATGTATAATGTAATTATATCTTCTCATAAAAGGCAGTATCTTTATCTGTAGGATTTAGTAAAAATAACTGTGGGCATAGCTGGCAGGAATTATAACTTAGGGGTCATATCCAAATGCCTGGCTTATGTAACTGATCTGGGTGTCATAAAAAGGGGATGCTCTTATTAGCATACAGTTAGAAAGAAGCTGCTTTGCTAAAAATACATAGGACAGAAGGAAAATAAGCACTGCCTGTGTCTTTTCTTTTCCATTTAATTCAGGTAGATGGATACAGGGGGCACAGTGCTCTCTGTTTACCCTGCGTGTGTCCAAAGTGACCCCAACTATGGATGGGCAAAAGCTTTTGCCATAAAAGAGAAGTATGTGAAGAATGGCACTTCCCTTTTTCCTCTTTTTCCATTACAGTGAAATGAATGATAATTATGTCATTCCCCCCCAAGTCCAGAATTTCTGACAAGCTAAGTATAAAAGGGTTGTTAGTTTAAGTCATGTTAGTAGTCTGTATATGGGAGAGAGTGAGAGAGGAAAATTAGCTGGATTTTTTATTCTAGCTAGTGCAGACAGGCAAAGAGAAAAAGCTGGGCCAAGATGCACTAAAGGTTGATAAGGGCTCAGGAGGATGGCAAAGTTGTGTTGAATCTGTTTTGACAGCACATCAGCAATATGAACTAATGTGTTTGCCGTCATATCCCCTTCAATCCACCATCAATACACAGTCATCTCCATGAATCTGCCATACCTTTCACAGGTATACGGTTTTGCACTGTACACATCAACAATGGCTCATTTACATATGGAAACACAGGTTAATGAGCCATTGATGTATTCGTGTGGTTGTATTTATATGCTAATGTGGCTGTTCACCACATGCACTAAACTCTGAATGCAGCATCTGCTGTCAGAGTTTACAGTCCCAACATCACCTGCCTGAGGTTGGAGATGTTGGGATCTCTTTATGGCTCCATATAGAGGAGGACAAAAGCATGAAGGGGCAAACACAAGTGAAGGAGAATCTGCTGCACCACATGATGACATTACATCCTCTCACATCAACAGACACACTGTGCAAGCTGGAGAGATGAGAAGGTAGCAGGGAATGCTTCACCAAGCTGGATGCTACAGGACCATACACACTTATTTTGACACTTACATAGTATGCACTTCTATCAATATATGTCAAGCATTGTTTGTGTGTGTGTATGTATTTTAAACCTTCAGTATACTAGTACCCTATGCACTAATGTATTGGTCTCTGGATAAGGAAGTGTTAGACTTGTACAGGGCAGAATCTTTATTAAAATATACACAAAAAGCAGAACTCCCAACCAAAAGGAGGGAGTTCTTAAATGTTTCAGCTCTTAGGTCCTGAATAGACTGATTAATAATTTTCCATAAATTGAGGGTAATCATGTACACAAATCACAAGATAATAAATCAATCAATAAATAAAAGATAAAAGTAAAAAGCCCTTAAAGGGATAGTAATACTTAAAATGTAAAAAAAAATGTTGTAGAGTTTATCCCCCTGAGTAAAACAAGGGTATTCCCACTGCTGAAAGGTGTTTCATTCAAAAGTTATTAATTTTCAAAGTTGAATTTTTTAGATGCAATATCACAGTGGCCTGAAATTGTACAGTGGCGCTGTTGCTACACGATCCTATGGACAGCTCTGGTCAATTGACCATAAATCTCCATAGGTTGGTGTAGCAACAGTGCCACTGTACAATTTCAGGCCACTGTGATATTGCACCTAAAAAATTCAATTTTGAAAATTAATAACTTTTGAATGAAACACCTTTCAGCAGTGGGAGTACTTTTGTTTTACTCAGGGGGATAAACCCTACAACATATTTTTTTTACATTTTAAGTATTACTATCCCTTTAACAGGGATAATACTTCAGATTATCCACAGTTCTTCTAAGAAAATATATAACAGTTCCTAAGTTCAACCAGAGTAAAGGTAACAGTCTCAAATGGAATACTTCTCCGGTGTGTTTATGGACCTCCGAATCATATCATGTTGTAAGATATCCTATGGGTTCACAATTCATCACAGCAGTTTCCCTTGGTCCGCTGCCCCTTTCACACTAGTGGACTGTGTGGAATTCAAAAGACTGTAGAATGATACAAAAAGAAGGGCGCAGGACCCTCTAAGAGCACAAACTGTTTGCTTAGTAATTGTGACCCCGAAGTAAAACTGATTACCAAGTTCAAATACGTAGAAGCCTTTATATTATCCTTTGTATAATGCCCTTCTGTAAGCGTATACCTTCAGATTTCCAAGTCCTCCAGAGTTTCCAATGATATTTATTAATTAAAGTATAAAACAAGTTTCAATACAAATATTACAGATATATTATCTGAATATAGTCGCCCAACGCGTTTCGTATTTTGATAACACATTCTCAGGGGCTACAAACATAAATACACAATATTTTGCCTTTCCGTCTGTGCAAAAATGTCCTCCTTTTCGCTTATTATAACAAATTTTTTGGCTATTTTAACACATTTTTGGCCTATTTTTCTAATAGGTACTATATTTTCCACTGTAATATTACTTCCTCTGAAGGCTGAAGTTTGGAAATAAGTGGCAAAAAGTCAAAGGTGTGAGTCCTACAGCAACATATGGCTTAAAAATGTGTTAGCATGCATAATGTATTTGTTCTTTGCCCATAACACTAACTTCCTGCTTAAGTGACACTGTCAAGATCCTGTTCTCTCCTCCTCCCTCAAGGCGGTCTCAGTCATAGTAACATAGTAGATAAGGCTGAAAAAAAGACATGCATCCATCAAGTCCAGCCCATGCCAATAACACCCCTGTTGATCCAGAGGAAGGCAAAAAAAAAGCCCTCTGGAGCAATTTCCAATGTAGTGTATGTGTGTGTGTGTGTGTGTGTGTGGGGGGAATTATTCCTTCCTGACTCCAACTGGTAGTCAGATAGTTCCCCGGATCAATATCCTATTTGCTTTGAAGCCATCTGTCATAATTGTCAATATTGTTCTGTGCTAGATAGGCATCCATTGCTTTTTTGAATGCAGTTGCATTATCTGCAAGCACAACATCCAGAGGCAAATAATTCCATAGCCTTACCGCCCTTACTGTAAAGAATCCCTGCCTTTGTTTTAGTCGAAAGCGCCTTCCCTCTAGTCTTAATGAATGACCTCTTGTTCTTAGCTCAGCTCTTTGCATAAATAATTCACTGGATAGTTCTTTGTATTGACCTTAAATGTATTTGTAAATGGTAATCATATCACCCCTTAGACGTCTCTTCTCTAATGTAAACAAACCCAGTTTAGCTAGTCTCTCTCTTTGTAACTCAGATCCTCCAATCCCTTTATCAGTTTTGTTGCACGTCTCTGCACCTTTTCCAGTTCAGTAATGTCTTTTGTTAGAGCAGGTGCCCAAAATTGTACTCCATATTCTAGATGAGGCCTAACCAACTATTTATACAGAGGTAGGATAATATTAGCATTCCTTGCTTCTACACCTCTTTTATGCAGGCTAGTACTCTATTTGCTCTTGCAGCAGTTGAGTGACTCTGCACACTGCTGTGAAGTCTGTTGTCTATCAGTATGCCTAAATCTTTCTCTAATGAGGATTTCCCAAGTTGTTTCCCATTTAGAGTATACGTAGTAAGTTTGTTTCTACAACCCAAATGCATAACCTTACATTTATCTACATTAAATGACATCTGCCACTTTTCTGCCCATTCACTTAGTTTATCTAAATCCTTCTGTAGGGAAAAAACATCCAGCTCTGTATGTATTTCCTTACATAGCTTAGTGTCATCAGTAAAGATTGAGATGCTACTTTCAATTCCTACTTCTAGATCATTAATAAACAAATTAAAAAGCATTGGGCCCCGGACTGACCCCTGCGGCACCCCACTTATAACCCTAGACCAATTTGAAAAAGTTCCATTTACCACAATTCTCTGCCATCTATCATTTAACCAGTTCTCAATCCATGTACAGATAACACCGCCTAAACCAAAGCCTTTTAATTTATGCAGTAACCTGTTGTGAGGCACTGTGTCAAAGGCTTTTGCAAAATCCAAGTATACTACATCAACAGCAATTCCCCTGTCCAAATTACTACTCACTCTTTCATAAAATGCAAGTAAATTAGTCTGACATGATGTGTTCTTCATGAAACCATGCTGATTCCTACCAATGATATTGTTTGTCTTCACATAGTTCTGAATACTGTCAGTTAATAGCCCTTCTAGTATCTTACCCACTATGGAATTCAAGCTCACAGGTCTATAATTTCCTGGTTTGGATCTTGCTCCCTTTTTAAACAATGGAACTACATCAGCTTTCCTCCAATCACAGGGCACTATGCCTGATGAAAGTAAATCAATAAATATTAAGTATAATGGTTTTGCTATTACTGAATAAGTTCCTTAAGTACCCTTGGGTGTATACCATCCGGTCCAACCGCTTTACTCACTATAACCCTTTCCAGTCTCTTTTGGACCTTGTCCTCAGTAAGCCATGTAGATGTTGGAGGAAATTCCATGGTTTTGTCTGTTTGCCCACAGCTTGTCATTGCTGCTTCCTTTGTATATACTGAAGCAAAGAACATATTTAGGGTGTCAGCCATAGCTTTATCCTCACTAATCAATTCACCTGTTTCAGTCCTAAGAGGACCAATAGCAACCTTAACTTTTTTGTTGTTAATATACTTGTAGAATTGTTTAGGGTTTTTCTTGCTCTCATTTGCAATGTTTCTCTCATTTTTTATTTTAGCTAGCTTAATTTCTTGTTTGCAGATTTTATTACATTCTTTATATTTTTTAAATGATGCATCTGACCCGTTTGACTTAAACACCTGATTACAGAACTCATACACCTGTCTATAGCCTACTTATGCCTGGGACTTTCCAACTCTCCCTGCCCTCGGATGGTCTGTGCTCAGCATCCTAGTACCTGTGTATCAAGCTTGTATTCCTGATTCCTGTTGTGACCCTTACCTGAACTCCGTGTATCCGAATATCTGGCTTCTTGACCTTGGCTTTGTCTGTGACCTCTCTTCTTGTTCCTGCGATCCGACTGTTTGCTCCAGTCTTCTGTTCGACCCTTTGTGTACCGACTCTGGCTAGCCTGACCACTCTCTTCATATCTCCAGTTTGTTTCTACTCCTTGTGTACCGATTCCAGCTCGTTTATGACTCTCCGCTTCTCGACTCTCCCTAGGTATCGCCTATCTATTTATATAGTATATGACTACCTGTGTACCGGACCCGGTTATCCTTCGACTCTCCACCTGTCTATGACCCTGTGTAGTCGACATCAATTCTGTTTGACTCCTAGTCGACTCCAGCTTATCTTCAACTCTCCAGTATATGCCTCTGCAGCTTTTAGTCAACTAGCAGCATAACATTACTGTCAGCTAACTTAAAGACTCCTGCTCTCTTCTCTCCGACTCTCGGCCTTCTGCTGTAGGGTTCCGACTCTGCCTTGTAGCCTGTAGTTTATCATCCTCATTCACCCATTCCTTGCCTGGCTGAGAGAACTGTGATACACTGGCACATAGCCATGATTATGATGTCAAGTAATAACAAAAATAAAGTACAATCTACAATGTGGCAGATGTGTATTGTATTGGTGAGGGGGGACTGGCATGGAGTGATTTGTGTATGTACATTGTTTTTACCAATGTCATCCGATATAGTCCTTCTCAGATTATTGACACACATTACTTATCAGTCATAGCAGTGGTCCCAAGTAGGGTAGATGGTGGCAACCCTTCTTCACATTCCTTCGACACCTCCTCATCTGTGCTGCTGTTAATATATTTGTCCTTGCTTTGTCATACTCCTTTGCAGCAGGAGCCATAGGTGTTATTTGGACGTAACTAACTGTTGGCACTGGCAGTAGCACACTCTCTGACACATAATTAAAGTCATTGCTTCTTTTTTCTGCCCTAAAGCCCTGGGAACTTTTTAAAGTGATTCTGCTGCTGCTAGTTGTGGTACCTTTGGCCTGTTGATAGTGTGTCTCCCAGTCAGACCTGTGGTTGTGCTTCAGGTAGGATCTCATAGAGGAGGTGCCTAGGTGTAAGCCTGCTTTCCCCTCTCACTTGCTTTTTGAACAGACAACTGATAGCAACATGCTTAGCTTGAGGATCCTGAGGGGAGTATCTCCATACTGTGGACTTCATGGACTGAGGGGTTCTCAGGCACTGCTGCTACTACTAATACTGGGGCTAGATGTTGATGCAATTCTAGTTCCTCTACTACTAGGTGTCAAAGGTGCAGCACTTGCAGCAGCAGAGGCACTTGTCATATCTAACATTGTGGATGTTAACCTGTGTTGCTGTTGATGGGTACTCGAAAAAGGTGTGTGTGGCTGAGTGGGACTTGGACTTTGAAGAGCTGATGATGCTGATGATGATTGATAGGATGACTGTGTACTTTTTGACATCCTTGCTTGTACTGGGTCAGACTTTTCAATGGCTTTCTCAAACGGTTTATAGACAGGCACAGTGCTCCATAAATGTGGTAAAAGATTCAGCCTTTTACTTTCTGCTAAGCTTATAGCCCTGTCATCATCACTCTCAACTTCATCTGTATCTGAACAAGAGAAGGATGCTGGAGGGATATAGTCTAGATCTGCATCATCATCAGTCATCATTAGGTCTTCCTCAGCAGCATCAGCACCACCTGACAATAATTGCCCACTTCTACCCTTATAATCCTCTCAGCTTTTAGAGGTCTCAAACAATTTCTTTATACTTTTACTTTTACTTTTTATTTTTTAAATATATTTTATAATCAGATCACTCCATACACATATAAAGAAAAAAAGGTACATGTAAGATCTTTCAAGTACATCAGAAGTATGCAAACATTTATAACAATAAAAAGAACATATGCATGATAAAAGGGCGTACAGAGTCAACCTGAGGTTTTTATGATAGTGTCAACCACGAAAAACCCAAACTCCAAACATCTAACTAAACTAAGACTAGACCCCTCGAACCCAGTTCCTCTCACCCCTGAGCCCGCAGCACCTCCCAACCCCACCCACCAGCCAGTGATGCCACAGGATCCCTTTATGTACAGGAGTCATACACAAAAGGTGCACATCAAATATATGTCACAACTATCCACACAGTAAGCAGACATGATCTCAGTCAACCATCTCCAGCGAGTTGCACAACGTCGGGAGCTACAGTAGTATCTGCTCTAGTTGTCCACCAGGTCAGCCATCGTCCCTATATCTTATCAAACTTAGCCGCAGTACCTCTGTGTAAGTAAACCAATTTATAATGTGGAAAACATTGTGAAACCAAGTTTATCCACGCTCTACAATTGGGAGCCCTGTTTGACATCCAGTTCAAAGCCACCACCTTTCTTGCCATTACCAGAAGCTCATGCAGAACAGATTTATCATTTGCATCCTCAATCTCATCGGGGAAGACAGACAGTAGACAAAGCTTTGGAGTCACAGGAATAGGTCTTCCCAATACCAGGGTCACAATACGCATTATCTCTGACCAAAACCTACCGACTTCAGGACACTCCCAAATCATATGCAAGTATGTGCCTTGAACATTGTCACACCGAAGACAATGATCAGTGCCAGAATTCCCCATTTTAAACAGTCTGATTGGCGTATAGTAAATTCTATGTAGAATATTCAGCTGTATCATTTGATGTCTAGTCAATGTCGCCACCAGTGCCGGCCCCTCCTTAGCCGTATCCCATTCCCAATCCTCCAATGGACCCACATCCATTTCCCATTTAGTCCGTGAAGGAAATTCTTGATACCTCATGTGAGATTCTAGCCACTGATAAATAAAAGAAAGAGGTCTCGCTATCACGGCCCCAGTGATTCCCTGTCACTCTTTGTGGTGGTGCTCTTCCATTGGCGGTGCTTGATTGGCCCACCCAGGGTGTCCCTTTATATACTGGGCCAATGGCACCTGTCAGGTGCCCTTTCGTGGCATTCCTGTTCCTGTGCTTTTGTTGCTGTGATCCTGTATTCCTGTGTACCGACTCGGCTCGTCTGACTACTCTGCTGTTCCTGCTCCGTGATTGACCCGGTTCTGGCTGACGTTCCTGCTCCGTGATTGACCCGGCTCTGGCTGACTTCCTGCTCCGTGATTGACCCGGTTCTGGCTGACGTTCCTGCTTCGTGATTGACCCGGTTCTGGCTGACGTTCCTGCTCCGTGATTGACCCAGCTTTGGCTGACTTCCTGCTTCGTGATTGACCCGGTTCTGGCTGATGTTCCTGCTCAGTGATTGACTCAGTTCTGGCTGATGTTCCTGCTCCGTGATTCATCCGGTCCTGCCTGACATTACTGCCTGGCGACATTCTGAGCCTGCTCGCAGCTTGCACTGACTGATCACGCCTCCTGTGTTACTGTGGCCTCTGATACTGAGCCCGTTTGTTGCCTCCGTTACCGAGCCTGTCAGAGAGTACTGCTGAGCTATTGCCGTTGTTACCGAGTCTGATTGAGAACACTTGCTGTGCTGGTTGCCTCCGTTACCGAGCCTGTCTGTATACACCTGCCAAGCTTGTTGCCTCCCATCCTGAGCCTTATTAACACTTGTGAGCTGTTGCCTCCTACACCGAGCCTATCTGTTACCACTGCAGAGCTGTACCTTTTGTTAGGTGCTTGTTTCCCAGGAGTTGTTGCACCCAAGTAGGGGTATTGGCTCCAGCTCCAGTTGGTCATTGCTATACTATTGGGCATTTCGATACAGCTATCTGGTTGTGATTCAGCTCAGTCGCACTGCTTGAGCTTGCTAGCTGCACTACTGCTATTGGGACTGTTTATGCACCGGGCGTTGGCTAATCACCACCACAGAGACTGACTACCTGTTTTGAGCATTAACCCTTACCTGTGTTTATGCTATATTCTGTCTGCTCCTGCTATATTGAGCCTGTACATTATCCATTACTTACATCACTGTAATACTGATTCTGGCCCCCAGGGGCACTGTTACTTATTTTATTTTAATAAAACTGTGTTTTATTTCTAACCTTGGTCTGAGTGTCAGAAAACCGTAACACTCGCAGGCTCAAGAATCATCAATCTAGTAAGAAGCGGGAACGTAGTAATCATCGGAACTCGATCACCCCACTGAGCTCTAAGTGCATGCCTGATACATAAATATGAGTAAAAAAGATTGTGTGGAATACTGTACTCATCATGTAATTGTACAAAGGATTTCAACTGGTTATCGTGGTATAATTGTCCAAGGGTACTAATCCCAATTCTAGCCCACAAAGGACCAAACTCACTTCCAAGCAAATGATGTAACCCTGCAGCACCCCATAAAGGAGTGCCCGGGTCCATGGCTATGTATCCCAGCAACTTCTTCAACTCCACCCACGCCTCGTATAGGTTTGCAGCTAATGGAGTACAAATTTTAAAAACTGCGGGGCTGCCATGTAAGAATTGGGGTAGCTCATAAGCAGGCTGCAATAACAGTGCATCTACTTGGGTAGTTTGATAATGAGGCAGGGGAGAAACAAAATCAAGCGCATATCAACATTGCACTGCCAAGTAACACCTATAAAAATTGGGCAGGGCAATACCCCCCCTCACGTTTTGGCCTCATGAGAGTAGTTAACTTGAGTCTAGCCCGATTTCCACGCCATATGAAATGTGAAATAATTTTGTCTATTTGTCGGAAATATTTTTTAAGAATAGGGACGGGTGTATTTTGAAAAATATACAAAAATTTGGGCAAAAAGATCACTTTAATAAGATTCGATCTACCAATAACATTTAAGGGCAAGTGAAGCCATGCCATTGTTTTATCATTAAAAGATTGAATAGTAGGTAACAAATTCATCTTTGCTGCTACCCGAATCCCCAAATATGTGCAGTCAGCCACATAAGAAAGGGGGACGTCAGATGAGTGGGACTCCCGTAGACCCCCATTAATCGGATGCAAAGAGGACTTAGTCCAATTGATTCGTAATCCAGAACATGTACCACAATCGTCCACCAACCGTAACGTGGTCCTTAGGGAATCCCCATCATCACTGAGAAAGAGTAAAATGTCATCAGCATACAGTGCAAGCTTTTCCTCTCTACCCTCAACCCTGAGTCCACTAATCAGCGGGTTAGAACGAATTAGAACAGCCAAGGGCTCCAGGGCCAAGGCAAACAAGCCGGGTGAGAGCGGGCAGCCCTGTCTAGTGCCACAATGCAAGGAAAAGGGTAGCGAACTCAGTCCACCTGTCACCACAGAAGCCATGGGGTTACTATATAAAATATGTATCCAATTAATAAAGGATGGACCAACTCCAAAATCCCGGAGTACATGCCAAAGATATGGCCACTCGACAGAGTCAAAGGCCTTAGAGGCATCATCGAGGGACGCTATCACCCGCTTTTTACTTTTACTGTAACAAAGTTCTCTACTACTTTCAGGATAGGTGTTTTGGTGCTTGGTCTCGCTGTCTGATGCAGCAGGCGGTTCATCTGCTACACCTTCCTCTTTATGCTATTGCCAGCATCATCAACACTTGAATGTGACTTGTTGTCATCTTTAGTGTTTTTCTTATATGGTTCTTTATTTCTACTGGCACTGGTGGTGCTGGAACTAGTTTTGCTGGGACCTTGACAAACTACATCTTTCCTTGGAGTAGAGAGATCATCATAAATGGATCATCATCATTGATTGCACATGCTGCTGCAACCATTGCTGCAGTCATTTTTTGAACTACTATTTTACTCTCACATCCCTGAACTGCCCCCCCCCTTCCCTTCCCCTTGTGCGTTTGCTAGACATTACACAACTACACTGTGTTTTTTTACTCTACGGTACACAACACAACTGATGGAGCTTTATGATGCCTTGCCTAAGCCCAGTCAGCTGCCTGCCACTGTCACCTAATATATATATTTTTTTTAAATATATTTTATTATCAGATCACTACATACCCATTTTGATTACAAAAAAGAGAGAACACATATAATATCTTCAAATACACAAAAGCATGAAAACAGGTATAGCAATGAAAAGAGCAAATGCATGTCACCTAATATATTTAGTTCTTTATTCTTTTTTATTTTTTATTTATTTATTTTTGTTGTCTTATCACAGTCTGTCCAAAAAACATTATAACTGAAAAACAAAATCAAGAACTTCTTTCCCCAGACTTCCCCACCCAGCACAGAGACAATAACAGCAAGATCAACAAGCAAATAGATCCCTAACTGCCTGTGTCTTGCCAGTCAGTCACATGGCATTTTGGAGTATTTGGGGTCAACCTCCTTCCTCCCTTCTTCTCCCCAGAGTGCCCCACTGACTCTCCTAACGCACACTTACACAGAACAAATGTCCTATTAAAAGATTACCTAAACTAAACTTCAATTTCCCTCTCTGTCTTCTGTAGCTCAAACAAAGTGCTGCTCTCTCCTCTCGCAAACACAGAATGGCTGCTGTGAGAGCCTGACAGCCTTTATATGGCTGTAGAAAACTTTTGTGTGGTGGAGAACATGTTTTCTTCCCATTGATTTCAATGGGTGAAAAAGGTGGGAAAAAGTGGAAAAAACGGCACTTTTCACTGAAAGTGCCATTATTTGCTGATTTCAGTTTGAGGTGAAAAATTTTGTTCCTCATGAACTCCTCAATATATGAAATTTCTAATATGGAGATACTTAACTCACTGTCCAAAGCTAAACATGTTTATCTGGTTGAAAGCAAGCCACATTTCAGCACATCTTCATTCAGGTCTCAATGCGAGAGAGATAGCAGTAAGCCAGAAATTAGACAACTAGCATCCATACAACCACTTCTAAAATTGCACATGGCAGAGATGCACATAGTAATTTTGTAGATGCTTTAGAGAGTTGAAGAATATTTTCCTCTGGATGTCTCCTACACAGGGATGGACAAACATTTTACCTCAAAAGCAAAACAGGTGAAAAATGGCAATTCCTAAGATGCAGGACATTTTTTGTGAAAAGTGCCTATTTTACACTTTTTTCCATCTTGATCATTGCATTAAAACCAGTGGTAAGAATGAATTCTCCCTCCTGTAGAAAGTTTCCCTTCTATTCCCACCAGAAGAATACAAAAGTGGTGTTGAGTTCCAGCAGTTTGCCTGTGTTTCTGTGAGACAGAGAGAATTTAGTAATATTTTTGAGATAGAGAAGACAGACAAAGAAAGTGGAGTTTAAGTATAATATAAGGAGTCTTGTAGGCAAGAAATGTGTCCTCTGTGTTTGAAGAGTCTTTGGACTCAGCCATACTTGAAAAATAATTCTGGCTTGGCATATGCCACTGGGGTGCAAAACAAGACATCAATTCTTTAAAACCAAGGTTTTCTACAAAAAAAAGCCAAACATCTTCTTAACTTTGCCATTCCACAGACATACTTTGGGATTATTTTTGTGAAGTTTTTGACTGATTTCCTAGAAATCTGTAAGTGTGGGTTGGCACTGCATGGTAGAATACCTAAAAACTTTATTGCTTTAACAACATGACTTGTGGAGGTGGTGGGGAGGCAATATGTGTGGGCATTCTATGATGCATGTCATCTCATGCAAGTCACTCTGTCATTCTCCTCTGCATTAGGAGGAATAGGTATTATTTCAAATGAATCCTTGGCACACTACCTGACACATCAACATCACTTATATTATATGCCCAGATCCCCGGGAACTTTTAGGAGAGCTTCTACTGTGGCACTTCTGACAAGTTAATAGTATTTCTGCCAATCAGACATGTGGTTTGCTTCAGGTGGCATCTCAGTGAGGACATTCGTAGGTGTGAGCCTGCTTTCCCCCTGCTCACATGCTTCTTACAACAGAGCTTTTGGATCATGAGTGAAGTATCTCATGTAGTCTTCATAGACGTAGACTGAGGGGTTCCTGAGGGGCTACTACTACTACAACAACTACTTATCACGGTGCCTGTGATTGCTCGCCCTTGCTGTCAGTCAGGTGTGTGTATTCCCCATTGGCCACCTGTTTAACGCCCGCCTAGCACTGCCTATTTAAACCAGCCTGAGGCACCCTTTGGTTGCCCTTTCATGGTGTCTCTGCACCTGCAGTCACCTGTCTTATGTTTCCTTGGGCCTGTGGATTTGCTACCAGTGTCAGTGTTTCTCCACTGTCAGAGCTGCTGCTGCATTTTTCCTGTCCTCGTTCCAGATCTGGTTGTCTATTGTTCCTGATCCTGCTTCTGCTCTGGTCCTGGCGTTGTTCCTGCTTCCGTTCCTGACCCGTTTGACCATCCTGTCGTTCCTGTGGTTGTCCTGGAGGGCTACCTGTTCCTGTGCTGTATCCTGATTCACTGTGTCTGGCTGCCTGTCGCCTGAGCAACATTTTCATCATGGGGTTTACTCCATATACCGGTTGCTGATCCCATTGCATAGAACTGGTTGGGCATTCCATTTGCTCCAGTACGCAGTACTGGTGTACTCTATATACCGGTTGCTGATCCCATTGCATAGAACCGGTTGGGCATTCCATTTGCTGCAGTACGCGGTACTGGTATACTCCATATACCGGCTGCTGATTCCGTTGCACTAGAACCAGTTGGGCGTTCCATTTGCTCCAGTACGCGGTACTGGTTTACTCCATATACCGGTTGCTGATCCCATTGCATAGAACCGGTGGGGCGTTCCATTTGCTCCAGTAAGCGGTACTGGTTTACTCCATATACCGGTTGCTGATCCCATTGCATAGAACCGGTTGGGTGTTCCATTTGCTCCAGTACGCGGTACTGGTTTACTCCATATGCCGGTTGCTGATCCCATTGCATAGAACCGGTTGGGCATTCCATTTGCTCCAGTACGCGGTACTGGTTTACTCCATATACCAGTTGCTGATCCCATTGCATAGAACCGGTTGGGCGTTCCATTTGCTCCAGTACGCGGTACTGGATTACTCCATATACCGGTTGCTGATTCCCTTGCATAGAATCGGTTGGGCGTTCCATTTGCTCCAGTACGCGATACTGGTTTACTCCATATACCAGTTGCTGATCCCATTGCAATGAAGCGGTTGGGCGTTCCATTTGCTCCAGTACACGGTACTGGTTTACTCCATATACCGGTTGCTGATTCCGTTGCAAGAACCGGTTGGGGGTTCCTTTGCTCCAGTACACAGTGCTGGTTTACTCTACTTGCCGGTTGATGACCCGTTGCATAATACCAGTTGGGCATTCCATTGCTCCAGTACGTGATACTGGTTTACTCCACACACCGGTTGTATATTCCGTTGCAAACCGGTTGGGCTATTTCACTGTCATTGCTTGTAATTGGTTTGCTCCACTCTCCTCTCTGGGCTGTTGCCTTACCATCTCAGCCTTAGTGGAGCTCTCCTCATATTCCTACAGGCTGCCTTGCCCGGTATATTGGCAGGGCCGGTAGAGCCTATTTACATTCAGTTGTACCATCTTACTGGCTGCCTTTCCCGGTATATTGGCAAGGCCGGTATAGCCTATTTACATTCAGTTGTACCATCTTACTGGCTGCCTTGCCCAGTATATTGGCAAGGCTGGTAGAACCTATTTACATTCTGTTGTACCATCTTACTGGCTGCCTTGCCCGGTATATTGGCAAGGCCGGTAGAGCCTATACTGCTGTATCTTGCTACTACTGTTTGCACCCAGATTGTGTAATTGACATATGTGTATGTTGTAGACCCGTGGTGGTTCCCATTAAACTTTTCAAAAATGTTTGATTTTTATCTTACTCTGTGTCTGAGAGTCATAACAAACCATGACACTACTACTATTACTAAGGCTAGATTTTGTCAAAGATATTGCACTTCCAACAGCAACAAAGGCACTCATCATTCTAGGGTTGTGGATTTTGCTGACCTGTGTTACTGGCTAATTAACACTAGTGTGTGACAGTGATAATGCTGGTAATGACTGACAGGATGATTGTGCATTTTTGCCAGCTTTACCTTTCTAGAGTCAGACTTTCCAATTGATTTCTCAAACAGTTTATAAGCAGGTACAGTGGTTTTTTTTAGTGGTGGAGGATTGAACCTCTGCCTTTAACCCCTTCAGTGCCAGAGGCTTGGGCCATTTCCTTTACCCTGCAGGCCAGACACTTTTTCAGCATTTTTGCTATCCTTCTGTTTATGCTTGATTTCCTCTGGGGATTTTTAGTTAAATATGGAAAACTATATATTGTTGTTTTTCAGAACAAATTGAGCTTTCTTGTGGTACCTTACATGAAGAGAATTTTACATCATACAAAAAGCTATGATGTCATAATGACAAAAAAAGTGAAAATTTACTCATTTTGCTAAAATCACATAATATGTATCAAAAACATTTACCTTGATTGAAAAAGTTTCAATTATTTGAAAAAGCCCAGAGTCCCCCAAGTAAATAAATACCAAATTTGTATAGTTTTACCTACGTCCATGGCTAGCGTAGAGCCCTAATCACCAGCAGCGCAAAATGACATTTTCAACTTTATAAAATAATATTCGCATTCTAGGGTTTTTGTGATAAAGCTACCCTAAAACAGTGGAATAACTATATAAAACTATATATTTCTGGAAAGTAGACAACCTGCTGAATCTAATGAGGGGTAACTTGCCTTGTTACCCCAAGTCTGGTGTGCACAAATGCCTCCAGAAATTGGCACTAATGAAAAAAAAGGCATTTTCTTACATTTTTGCCCCTTCAAATGTACTAAAATGTGTGAAAACCATGGCATTTCCAACTGTGTTCATTAGCTAGTGCTCTTAGGAGAAAAATCACTCCCCACTGGTATGAGTTCACCTATCTCAGGGGGCACAACAAGTACAAAACTACACCTATTGCAACCTCTAATTTTTCTAACATTTTCTCAAACATTACTTGTCTGTACAAAAATGGTTATAACAATTACAGAAGTGAAGAAAGGGTAAACAAACAATACCATTTTGAAAAGAAGACACCCTGCTGCATCAAATTATGGGTGACTCGCCTTGTTACCCCAAGCCTGGAGTGCACAAATGCCTCCAGAAGGTGGCGCTAATGAAAAAAAAAGGCATTTTCTTATATTTCTGCCCCTTTAAATGTACTGAAATTTGTGCAAACCATGGCATTTCCAACTGTATTCATTAGCTAGTGCTCTTAGGAGAAAAATGACACCCCATTGGTATGAGTTCGCCTACCTCAGGGGGCGCAACAAGTACAAAACTACACCTACTGCAACCTCTAATTTTTGTAACATTTTCTCAAACATTACTTGTCTGTACACAAATGGTTATAACAACTACAGAAGTGAAGAAAGGGTACACAAACCATACCATTTTAAAAAGAAGACACCCTGCCACATCAAATGAGGGATGAATTGCCTTCTTACCCCAAGCCTGTTGTGCCCAAATGCTTCCAGAAAGTGGCACTATAGGGAAAAAATGGCATTTTCTTACATTTCTGCCCCTTCATCTGTACGGAAATCTGTGAAAACCATGGAATTTCCAACTATATTCATTAGCTAGTGCTCTTAGGAGAAAAATGACACCCCATTGGTATAAGTTTGCTGTATTCAGTACCTGCTACCAACATGAGAAAAATGGTAGCCCATTTGTGTGGGTTAACATACAAAATGTGGGTGCTAGGAACACGTACGTAAACCTGACACTTTTGTTTTTTAAATTATCTGCTTGCACTAAAATGGTTATAACCATAGTAGATATGCAGGAAAGCTAGAGAAACAATGACATTTTGTAAAGAAAACAACCTGCCGCATCTAATGAAGGGTCACTTGCCTTCTTACCCAAAGGCTGGTATGCACAAATGCTTCCAGGAGGTGGCGCTAATGAAAAAAAGGCATTTTCTTATATTTCTGCCCCTTCAAATGTATGGAGCTCTGTGAAAACCATGGAATTTTCAACTGCATTTGATTGCTAGTGCAATGGTATGAGTTGACCTACCTTAGGGGGTGCTAGAAGTAGAAAACTACACCTACTACAACCTCTGATGTTTCTAACATTTTCTGAAATGTGACTTGCCTGTACAAAAATGGCTATAACACCTTCAGAATTGAAGAAAAGGTAGATAAACCATACCATTTTGGAAAGAAGACAACCTGCCGCATCTAATGAGGGGTCACTTGCCTTCTTACCCCAATACTGGTATGCATAAATGTTTCCAGAAGAGGCGATATAGGAAAAAAATTGCATTTTTTTTACATTTCTGCCCCTTCAAATGTATGGAGCTCTGTGAAAACTATGGAATTTTCAACTGCATTTGTTTGCTAGTGCTCTTAGGAGTCAAACAACACCCCATTGGTATGAGTTGAACTACCTTAGGGGGTGCTAGAAGTAGAAAACTACACCTACTACAAACTCTGATGTTTCTAACAGTTTCTCAAACCTGACTTGCCTGTACGAAAATGACTATAACACCTTCAGAATTGAAGAAAAGGTAGATATACCATTTTGGAAAGAAGACAACCTGCCGCATCTAATGAGGGATCACTTGCCTTTTTACCCCTAAGTTAGTTGGCACAACTATTTCCAGAATGTGGTGCTACAGGAAAAAAAAACAAATGTTTGTTTTACACATCAGTCACTTCAAAGATACTAAAATGGTTCAATGGCGTGGTATTTCCTAGGAGGACTTCTTGCCAGCCTAAGAAAAATGGTACCCCACTGCTGTGGGTTGACATACCAATTTACGCTACAGGAGTGTAGCTACCAGTGAAACAGGAATTGGAAAGCGAACAGTGTATGTGTGATTTTATAGCTAACAGATGAAAGAAGCTAGGGCGTCAGCCGATGTACATGCGGACCTGTGACTACAAGTATAACAAAGTGTGTGGGAGGGTGAGGGATTAGGCAGTGTGTGTGGGTATGAGCAGAGAAGCATGGATGGTGGTGATGGTGGGGCAGTGTCTGATAGTGTGTTTGGGAGATCTGTGACTACCAGTGTGCACTGTATGTCCCCTCATACAAAGCACTGTGTTGGACCCCTCTCCTGTGGCACGTGGGGCTTTTACCCCCAATATTTTTGTGTAGACCTCGTTGGGGGCATCAGAACCCATACAATGAGGTCTAAATAAAAAATAAAGGGGGAAAAAAATCCTTTGTGTGCCACAGGGGTGTCCAGTGGATTGCAAAGCAATGCATTTGGGCCCCACACAAAGGGTTAATTTTTTTTATTGTTACTTTGTCTTCAGATGGCCACCAAACAAGCTCTGATCACAAAGTAATGATAAAAAGTCCTGTGTGTGCCACAGGAAGGGGGTCTGCATTGAACCCCCTCCCAGTGGCACACACAGGGTTAATTTTTGTTTTAATTTTTTTTATTATATACCTCATTGAGGGGCATCAGGACCCCCTGATCCCTCCCCAATGAGGTCTTAGTAA
The DNA here is from genome assembly GCA_037306005.1 of Rhinophrynus dorsalis. Lineage (NCBI taxonomy): Eukaryota > Metazoa > Chordata > Amphibia > Anura > Rhinophrynidae > Rhinophrynus > Rhinophrynus dorsalis. The sequence goes on from CM074724.1 coordinate 268,842,876, forward strand.
AAAAAAATATATATATATATGTCCACAAACGGAGTGACCCTGTGAGTGCCACAGGGGTCTCCAGGGTTAATTTTTTTAATCATTACTTTGTAATCAGAGCTTGTTGGGGGGCCATGAGGGCCAATCCTGATGGCCCCCCAACAAGCTCTGGTAACAAAGGAATGATAAAAGCCCTGTGTGTGCCATAGGAGGGGGGGTGCATTGGACCCCCCTGTGGCACACACACAGGGTTAATTTTTTTTTTTTTTTTACTCATAGACCACATTGAGGGGCATCAGAACCCCCTCCCTGATCCCCCCAATGAGGTCTTGAAAAAAAAAAATCCCCCCAAACGAAGTGACCCTGTGAGTGCCACAGGGGTCTCCAGCACATTGCAAAGCAAAGCAATGTGCTGGGGACCCCTGTGGCACTCACAGGGTTACTTAGACTTTTTTTTATTATTATTTTCTCTTTTTGTTTCAAACCTTGTGGGGGACATCAGCCGATAGGCTGGGAGATCAATCTGGTGACTGCAGGAGAGCAAAAGCTCTCCTGCCTTTCACTCCTACCACTGGTAGGAGTGAATCGGGTAAGGGAAACTTCCCTAACGTCATCGGTGATCATGTCACCGATGGTGTTAGGAGGTTTCCCCAAGTCCTGCCCACTCCTACCCGGAAGTTCGGGTAGGAGAGGGGAGGACAGAGAAGCTCTGCTTCTCCGTTGGTGATATTGATCTCCCAGCGTGATCGGCTGGGAGATCAATACCTGGGAGGACATGAGGAGTAATCCTCATGTCCCCCCAAGAGTGCCAGGCTGCATTTCAGCTGTACATTGTACATTGTGCATTCGGCTTATGCAGTGACCGCATTTTAGCTGTACATTATACGAGCTTGGCACAGCAGGTACAGCTGTGCAAACTCGTACAATGTACCCACCTGGGACTCTAGGGGTTAAGTACTTTTTCAATTCAGGTTATCATTTCGCTCACTCTCAGCTTCATCTGCATCTGAAGAGGAGGATGCTGGAGTAATATATTCTAGATCAACATCATCATCATAACCATCAGCTACATCTCCACTACTTTATTATTCCACTAAGCTTTTTGAAGTCTCACATATTTACTTTATACTTTTCTCCTTAGAGTGAGTATCGCAATGTTCACTACTATTTTCAGGACTGGTGTAGATTGAACTGCTACATCTTCTTCTATTATACTATCAACATTAGAATGTAGCTTACTGATTTCTACAGTGTTCTTCAATTGATATTGAGTTCAGTGTTCTTAATTAATATTACTGGTTGGGGTGGAACTTTTTATGGTACCTTGACCAAAAGCCTTGTTAGGAGGAGATGGATCTTCATCATTTATTGCACATGCTATAGCAACCATGGCTGCAGTCAGTTTTTGGACAACCACTTTACTAACCTGTCTCTGCACTGCTCCTACTCCTTTCACCCTACCCCTGCCATGGTACATTTGCTGGACATTATTAAACTTGTAAGCATTTTAACAGTGAAGTACACAAGATAATTTATTGTGTGTGATATTGTCACGGTGCCCTTGATTGCCCTCTGTGAGCGCTTTGCTGCAGGGGACATTACCATTACTTCCTGGTTGTCATGCTTAGGGCGCATTTGCTATTCTTATAGGCTGATGGTAATTGCCAGAATGAGTCTCCGCCTACATGCTAGGCCTTATAGGCCTCAGCCTGCCAGTACTCTTTAACTCTTTTGTGGTGTACCTGTGCACTAAGCTCTTGTGTTATTCCGATGCTCTGATTCTGTGTATGACTCCTGATTGCGTTTGACCAGCTACATTTGATCCCTGACTAAGTTGCCTTCCGATCCGGTCTGACCCTTGGGTCCATCTGACTACCCGCTCTGGTCTGACCCTTGGCTCTGTCTGACTACCCGATCTGGTTTGACTCTTGTCTTTGGCTGACTACCCGATACAGTCTGAGTCCTGGCTTTAGCTGACTACCTGATCCAGTTTGACCCCTGGCTTTGGCTGACTACCCACTCTGTGGTGACTACGGCTCCGGCTGACTATCTGATCATTTACTACCCTTGGCCTACTGTCTCCGCTTGTGCTTTTCCGTGCTCTGTTGTTTCTTCCGGTTCAAGCGGTGCTCAGTTACTGCGTCAGACCTTGTCTCTGGCACTCCTGTTCTACATATTGCCGGTTAGAGCCATTGGGTATACCCTAGCATTCTAGGGATCTCAGTCACCGTTGCCTGTTCTACCCTTGCAGTCTAGGGCTCTCTGTCACCTTTGCTGGTAGTTTTACCCTAGCATTCTAGGGAGTTCCATCACCATTGCCTGGAGGCTCACCCTAGCGTTCTAGGGAGCTCAGTCACCATTGCCTACCCTCCCTAGAGTTCTAAGTAGTCCTTTCTCTGTTGCCTTGTACTACCCTAGCGTTCTAGGGAATTTCCTTTCTTTTTGCCTGGGCTTTTCAGCTTCACCTGCACTAGTAGCTACTGCTATCCTTGCTACCATTGCACACTATAGTCAGAGTATCATGCTCTGTGCAGTCGGTGGAGCCTGTGCTGTCTCTATATGTGGCTAGTGAGGGTTGGGGAAGTTCTTAGGCACTGTCTTCACACCTGGTCCTGTGAGGGTTGGGGAAGTGCTATTCATAGTTATTCTGTTCTTATTTTGATAAAGATATTGATTTTACTGTATCGTTACTTGTCAGTGTTGTTATTCTACAGTCACCCCGTGATAGATATCTTGCCTTTTACAAAATACTATGTCTATTCTAGTTTCTGTCTGCCTCAGTCACAGCTGACTTCAGAGTCCCTGCCACCTATCAATCAAACTGTTTTTATTTTTTTCCTTTTTATATATTTTTATTTTTTTCCTTCTGTTCATATAACAGTCAACAAAACAAGAAAAACAGCTGTGTCTTCCCCTCTTTGCCTTTAGCCTGTGTAAAGAGAATTTCAGGTGCTGCTTTCTTCCCTCCCAATGTCACTGTCATTTTTCTTTTCAGTATATATGATATGATAGACCTCAATAAATATGCTGTGCCCTCTTCTTCTGGCTATTAAAGGAGTCAGTGCCATTTGAAATTGTCTGTCTATTGAGTGTCAGTCTACTAAATATTCTCTCAATCAGTCAGTGACATTAGTGACAAAGGCTCAGCCAGCTCAGGAATGGACTTGGATCCAATGCTGCCTGTGGTAAATCTCATTTGGTCCATTCAAACACCCCAGATTCCCCTGAAACAGAGAATAGCCAACAGAAACCTGGATTACAGCTGCCTGTCTCTTCTCAGTCACACAAGATGTTGTGGTAAATCTCCTTTCTCCATTTCCACACTCCCAGACTTCCCTAACACAGAGAACATCCAGCTCAGCACAGAAAAACATGCTGCAGGAAATGGTTGATACCCCTTTTATATTATACCTGTGTGAAAGTAAGGGAAACTTGCCATGAGTGGGGGAAGAGGGTTCAGTCTCTCCAATGATTTCAATGCAGTGAGTAAGGTGAGAAAAAGTGGTGATCTAAAAGAGGTTACTAACAGGATGGACCATAATTCCTGTAGAGACTACCAAATTCTTGTTTTCTAGGCCTGTTCCTAGTTAATCACCTCTGTCCTATAATAATGCAAATTAATCTTGGCATTGGTCGTGCCAAGGGGGAATCCAGATGTGGACCCCTTGCTCACAGTGCCTAAAGAGATCAGCTGCACATTATTGAAAAGGTCCAGCAAGGAAAAAACCTACATCTGGGGTTAGCTGCTTTTCTTTTTCAGAAAGGAATTGTCTGGAACGTTATGGCTGCACTGTCATAATGGCATTATGATGTGTAGTAGGATATTTCCGTCTGTGTAAGGTACTACAGAGCCAAAATAGATTGCTCCTTGGGTATGACTATTTCCATAGATCCTGCTAAATTGTATGGTAGGCTCATTCCTAGCCGAACATCTCTGTCCAGTACTTGGCATCAATGGAACTAGCTACAATTCACTTTGTTTTGTTACTGTGCATGTACAGAGGAGCTGTCATACTGAGAGAATATCATTTCTGACTTTCTCTACAGGAATAATGGTACAAATTGTATGAAATGTGTGCTTTGTTATAAAATGTGTCATTCTTACAGTACAGAAAGTGCCAACATGTATGCATTGTCTGAGAAAATGCACAGCTGTTAATGTATAATCAAAAGCAGGAAGAATAGCCAGACATTAAGCCTCAGTCATTTCCACTCAAATCTCAGTTAGTCAAGGATTACTAATGGGCCAGAGCTTTTAGTAGAGGTTAGAAAGACTAAAGTCTAGAAATTCTGAAATGAAAAATGTGCTGCTCTTGCTCATTTGTCTATTCACAATCTATGGTCTACTAGCTTTTGTTGGTCTATAACTCACATTGTCCTCAGCAGATCATTGTATCACTGAAAATGATGGAATTTGTAGTCTGACATTAGCTGGAAGCATAGACAAATATTGCTACAATGTTGTATCCAAAAATTCAGCAATTAAATAAAGAAGCCATATATGAATGGTGCTCTCTCACTGCAGGTCCTTTTCATGAAGCTGCTGGTCAGCACCCCGCTGACCACAGCCACAAAAGTAAATTAATAAAGTAGAACCCAAAGAGCAAAGAAACTAGCACACACACAATTTATTTAACAAATGCATACATGGATCAATAAAGAGCACTGCAAAACTAAACATACATGAAACTGAAAAGGGCAGTGACTAAGGACTACTAGGGACAGGACCTATGGGCAAAACTAGGGACAGGACCTATGGGCAAAACTAGGGACAGGGGCTACTGAGGATGGAGAGCAGGAGCTACTGAGAACAGGGAGCAAGGGCCACTGAGAACAGGGACAAAGTCAACTGTGATACTCAAGGAATGTAGCCTGCTCCGGAAGTCAAGGGGTGCAGCTGCTTGCGGCACAAGGGGTACAGCTGCTCTGGAACACAAAGAGTGCAGCTGCTTCTGTAACTCCAGGGGTACAGCTGGTTCTGGAAGTTAAGGGGTGCAGCTGCTTGCAACACAGGGGGGGCTGCAACTCTGGAACAAGGGGGACTGCAACACTGGAACAAGGGGGTACACGGCCTGCACTGGAACATGAAGGGTGCACAGCCACTCTGGAACAAGGGGTACAGCTGCTCTGGAACTAGGTGGTACTCGGCCTGTACTGGAACAAAGGGTACACAGCCTGCACTGGAACTCAAAGGGTGCAAGGGGATGCACAGCCTGCACTGGAACACGGACACAGGAGAGTAACAGTCAATACAGGAACACAGGAGGGCTATTGGCAGTACCGGAATGCAGGAGGGCCATCGGCAATCCAGGAACACAGTAGGACCATCGGCAATTCAGGAACACAGGAGGGCCATTGGCAATTCAGGAACACAATGGGACAGAAACCAACAGGACAGGATGTGAAGTCTAGGCAGTGTGAAGTATCAAGTATAATCTGGCCTAGAGCAAGGGGAAAGACTACACTAAATAGGGCAGAGGTGACTGCAGGAGATAGGGGCCAGCTGGGAAGAAAATCAGGCCTCTGTAATTAGATAGCTGCAGCCTTAAACAGCACCAATGGATGCCAGTGGCACTGAGGGGTACTGCTCCAGACTGAGAAGAGGACAGGGTCATGACAGTCCTCCAGTCTTGGATATTATTGTATATGGAAGTCCACAACAGAACCCAGTAAACACCATACAAAAAGGCTGATAAAAGCAAAGCTTTATTTTTCCATTAAAATGCCAAACATAGATTACTACGGAGGTGGGACACATAGTAGCAACAAGACCCCAACAGGTAGTCTTTAATGTTTCATGCTATGTACAGAGCTTAATTATGCACATCCATATGACATTAGCTGGAAGGCTACAGGTAGCTCACTACTAGGAAATTATGCACCAAGGTGAGAGAAAGGTGAAAAACTCCAATGAGAAAAATTCTTTAGGTCCTTTGTTATTCTATGGAGTCTCATTTTCAAACTTGAAAATGGCTTAGTGCAGTCTTTTTCAACATTAGTCCTCAGGGCAAAATGATAGGAATGGACATTAATGGGAGAGTGCCCTGCATTTGCCCAAGTCAAGCACATAACTGCTGATATAGACTTTAGAACCTACTCCGATTATGGTTTTACCTTCCCATGGAAACATTTCTGCAGATCCCATGGAAACATGTCAGGTTTTCAGGATATCCCTGCTTGATTCCTGGTAGGAATCAGTGTCTTACAGTAATTGTTCTACCTGTACTTAAGCATGGTTTCTGCTTAGAATCTTTTCTATTGATGTTGCCTGATGATCTGCATTCAACATAGTAGAGACAACAACTCAAATAAGCGTTAAACAAGAGCAGCATGCATAAACTGGTATGTGAGCTTATTTAAGCAAGTAATCATATTAGTGAATTCTCCTTTATGTCTTTCCTTAGGAGAGAATAACAGTATAGTCAGATATTTAGTTTTCTCATATTGAAATATATAGAGCTACCTTTCCCTGATTTCTTTAACCCTTTGAGTGCCAGAGGGGTACGGAACGCATTGCAAAGCAATGCGTTTCATACCCTTCTGGCACACAAAGGGTTAAAAATGAAATCAAATAAGAAGCTGCAGCACAACTTTCCTTTCATTCATTTTTTTGGCACAGAAGCATGACATGTAAAGTTGGATAATACTTTGCATATCTTGTCTGTTTTCATACTCCTCATAGACCTAGTTGTTTTGTATAGAAATAAATGTGTCACACACACCATATATAAAAATCGCACTGGCATAAAAAGAGTACAACAGGAAAGTTAAATGGGTACAATTCTGGAGCAATGCATTCAATATCTTTCTAGTAATCAAGGGGTTAAAATATCCATTTAAATGAATCGAAATGTTCATTTCTCCATTATGGTACAGTACACAATAAAGTGCTTCACAGTAAATTGCTGGCACTTGAGAATCATTATCTGACTATTATGAAAATAGACAAAGTCCACACTAAATTTGTGGAGGAATTGAAACAGTCTGTATATGGGGACAGCAATAAGGTTATCAAAGATGTTGTGCTGGAGAGGATAAGTAGATTTTAGTATAAAAAATGAATGGATGCAAAATGAGATTGAACCTATAATGTAGGCAAACAGGTAAAAGAATGAACTGCACACAGCTACTTAGATTATGTGTATATTTTGAAATATAATGGTGGAAACAGGAGTCCCTGGCAAGCAGAATGACAACAGACAGTATTCTTGAAGCTTGATGTCTCTGCACACCCAAGTATCGTCAATGAATCTACTGTGAGATCATTCTTGCATTCCTTGATACATGATATATGATAGTAGTCCATTTCTCTAAACGCATGACATATCATGAGACATTTACTTTTATCAGTCCTCGGTAACAAACAGTACGCACTGTGATTTTTTTAATGTTTTTTCATTTCTTATTATTGGAGGTATATCTAAGCTAGATGGCTGTGATTCATTTTTTGTATCAGTGTAACAGTTTTTTAGGACACTCAGACACAGAAGGTTTGGGTAAAAACACAGTTTTATTGAAAACACAGAAATTAGAGTAACCCACACGGGTCCAATATATACAGACAGAAATAATACTGACACAGGTCAGGTTACAGATAGACTTAGTAACCAACACGGGTCCAGTTAAACACAAAGGTACAACACTGCCACAGGTCAGGTTACAGTTCATTTGAATCCTAGTGGAGAGACGTGTTATTAGGCCAGGATGTATGGACAGGTCCTGATAGGACTGAGGCCCACAGGACACTCTCTCCGCAGAGAGTGACACAAAATGACAGAGGCCACACGGAGGTATACGAAGACCCTGGTAATGACAGACTGCCAGAATAGTCAAGGGTGACTGATACAGTATAGCAGTACACTGTGACTCAAAGTGCAACCGGACCAACCCAAAGGGGTTAAACGAACGCTCAGATCTGAATATGGCTGCAAGGCCGTGGGGACAATCGAGGCGCCCAGGGAACAAACCAACCTCAGTTAATAGCAAGGAACAGCTCAAGCATACCGTAGTGCAACCTGATTGATCTCAACCATCGGGGTGGACGGATCCCGAAGCACAATAACCAGAGACTGGGTCACAGTAAGCGGGATTGCCGGACCAATATATGAGACTGGGTCACAGTAAGTAGGACTGCCGGAGCAGTATACAAGGCTGGGTCACAGTAAACAGGACTGCCAGAGCAGACTATACGAGGCAAACGAGGACTGTGAGAAGACAATGAGAGCACTGGAGGCATGTACTCCAACCGGATCACTAGATGGAGCGGGAAATCAGGCCAAATCGGTACACAGAGCAGGAACGTCAGCCAATCCGGGTTGGTACACAGAGCAGGAACATCAACCAGGCCGGGTGGTTACACAGAGCAGGAACGTCAGCCAATCCTGGTAGGTACACAGAGCAGGAACGTTAGCCATTCCAAGTTGGTAAACAGAGCAGGAACGTCAGCCAGGCTGGGTCGGAACACAGAGCAGGAACGTATCACGGTGCCCCGTGATTGCCTATAGCAAGATGTTGCCATAGAGCGACATTATTTCCTTCCTAGCTGTCGCTCTCACTGAGTAGCTATTCTTATAGGGCACCATGCTGATGAGGTCATTGCTCCACCTACCTGTCAGAGTTTTTAAACATTTCGTCTGACTACCCGTTCTGACTACGACCACTGGCGACGTCTGACTACCCGATCCAGTTCTGACCATTGGCTGCCTCCTGGTATTCTCTCCTTGTTGCGCACCGTGACCATTCCATGCCTCAGTTTGGATCCTGTGCTGTCTGTGTCTTCCGCCCTGCGCTTGCTTCCGTTAGCGGCACTTGTCGGTCACGCCGTGTGTCTGACCTCCTGTGGCTGTACCAGTTTGTGTTGCCTTGCCTATCCTCTGTCTGGCTACCCGCCTAGTGTATACCCGGTCAGGGTATTGGTCTGCTCCTTATCTCTGCCGACTGTGTGTATGGAGTGCTCTGCACTGTACTCACATCTACCGTGTAGTCCAAGGGCCATTCCGTTTCTGACCAGCTGTCTAGTGAAGGGTGAGGAAAGTGCCTGCACTGTTCCTCTCTGGTCTCGTGAAGGTGTGCCATCCTATCCGGGTACGGGAGTGCTCTGTACTGCCCCCACATCTACCGTGTAGTCCGAGGGCCATTTCGTTTCTGACCACCTGTCTAGTGAAGCATGAGGAAAGTGCCTAAACTGTTCCTCTTTGGTCTCGTGAAGGTGTGCCATTCTATCCGTGTATGGGAGTGCTCTTCACTGCCCTCACATCTACCGTGTAGTCCAAGGGCCATTCCGTTTCTGAATACCTGTCTAGTGAAGGTTGAGGAATGTGCCTACACTGTTCGTTCCTGGTCTTGTGAAGGTGTGCCACTATTTACTGCCACTTTGTGTCATTACCATACTACTGTTGTGTCAGTTGGTGCCACCAGCCTGTTGCCTTATCTCCTGTCATTCATTGTATTTAATAAAGTGTTATATTAAGTTCATCTGTACTTGTCAGTGTGTTAATTTCCTAGTCATTCCGTGACAGAACGTAATCAGGCAGAGTAATCAGGCAGTCCGGGTCATACACAGGATTCACACACAAGTCTGGAGCAAGCTCTAGACACAAGAACACCAGAAAAGGGCATTACAGCAGTGACAGGGCTCAGTATTTAAGGGCTAGCACTGGGTGGAGCAAAACCACAATAGCCAATAAAAGGAATCAGGAAGTAGCACAATGTCGCCAGTGATAACACGGGCACCATGACAGTACCGCCCTCTCAAAGGCCACCTCCACGCGGAGAGGGACCCGGCTTCTGGGGGTACTTGGCATGGAATCTTCGCATCAACACAGAAGCATGGAGGTCATTCAAATTTACCCAGGAACGCTCCTCAGGGCCATAGCCCTTCCAATGAACCAGATACTGCAACCGTCTCCTGAACCTACAGGATTCAATGATGCTCAGAACTTTGTACTCATCCTGACCTTGAACCTGAACAGGACCAGGGACCGCAGGAGTGGTAGTATAACGGTTGCATACCAATGGCTTTAGAAGGTATATGTGGAACACATTGTGAATCCGCATGGATGCTGGAAGATCCAGTGCATATGTAACTGGATTAATTTTGCGGAGAACCTTAAAGGGACCAACAAATCGAGGAGCCAGTTTATTAAAAGGGACTTGCAAATTGAGGTTTCTGGAAGATAGCCATACCCTATCCCCAACCTGGAAGGAGACCGCATGGAACCTCCTGCGATTAGCGTGATGCTGATAACGCTGGAACGAAGTACTGAGGGTCCTCTGTACCTGTGCCCATGTGGAACGGAGTTACCTGATATGCTCATCCAGAGCCGGAATCTGCTGCATCTGGAATGAGTCCGGGAGCAAGCATGGTTGGAACCCGTAATTGATGAGAAACGGGGAGCTCCCAGACAATGAATTAACCGCACAGTTCCTGGCAAACTCTGCCCACAGCAACAGGTCGGCCCAATTGTCATGATGATTGGACACAAAACAGCGTAGGAATTGTTCCAATCCCTTATTGGCACGCTCCACAGCCTCGTTGTTCTGGGGAAGGTAAGCAGAAGAAAAGGACAATTGTATGCCCATTTGGTCACAAAATGCCCTCCAAAATCTGGGTACACCGTGCAACTGAAATACCTCTCTGGCAAAGACAATATTCAACTCCTGGGCAGAGGGAAGGCCTGGGAGAGGCACAAAGTGAGCCATCTTGGAAAATTGACCACCATCAAAATAATGGAATACCCCTTAGGCACTGGCAACTCTCCCAGGAAATCAATTGAAACGTGGGAACAAAGACGCTCACCATTAGGTACAGGTTGAAGCAAGCCAACTGGGAGGTGTCTAGGGGATTTGGCACGGGCACAAGTAGTACAGGCTGTTGTGAAGGCGGTGCAATCGGCACGTAAGGAGGGCCACCAAAACAACTGTGAAAGAGACCAATCAATTGCTCCCTACCAACATGCCCAGCCGCCCGAGATGCGTGATAAATTTCTAGTAGGCAGGTACGAAAAGGATCGGCTATGAAACACTTCCCCACGGGGGTGTCAGAGGGTGCGGTAGCTTGGGTAGCAAGAATTTCCTCCCCCCATGGTGAAGTGAAGCTAGTACGTAAGGTAGCCAAAATGCTATCTGGCTGAATAATGGGTTACGTGACCTCAATCCATCTCAATCTCAGGACCAAATTGTCTGGAAAGGGCATCAGCCCTAACATTCTTAGAACCGGGCAGGTAGGATACAATAAAATTGAAGCGAGACAGGAACAAGGCCCATCTGGCCTGTCGAGAGGACAGCCTCTTGGCCTCAGAGAGGTACGTCAAATTCTTATGGTCGGTCAGAATTAGCATCGGAGCCCTTGTACCTTCCAGCAGATGTTGGCATTCTTTAAGGGCTAGAATAATTGCCAGTAGTTCTCTGTCCCCAATCTCATAGTGACTCTGAGCACTGGTCAACTTTTTTTAGAAAAACCCACATGGTCTTAGAACATTCCCTTGGTCCAGGAGCTGTGACAGTACTGCCCCTACCCCAGTCTCTGAGGTGTCTACCTCCAAGGTGAAAGGAAGGGAGGGATTAGGGTGGGACAATACTGGAGCAGATGCAAAAGTGGATTTCAAGGTCACAAATGCCTGTTCAGCTTCCTTAGACCATTGGGAGGAATTAGCACCTTTGTGCGTAATATCGGACAGTGGCTTTACAATCGTGGAAAGTTTTGAATTAATTTCTATAATAATTAGCAAAGCCAAGAAAACGTTGGATAGCCTTGAGCCCCTTAGGACGTGGCCATTGCAGAACTGCTGCGAGCTTATCCTTATCCATAGCAATGCCGTCCTTAGAAGTCACAAAGCCCAGAAAAGGTACCATAGATTTGTGGAACTTGCATTTCTCAATTTTGCAGTATAATTTGTTTTCTCATAACCTGAGCAAGACTGCTAACACATCCTTGATGTGTTGTGACAAATTAGATGAATGTATGAGTATGTCGTCAAGATACACAACTACACAAGACTGTAGCTTGTCACGGAGTATGTCGTTAATAAATTCTTGGAACACTGCGGGTGCGTTACTTAGCCCAAAAGGCATCACCAGGTATTCATAGCGTCCTGAACGGGTATTAAACGCCGTCTTCCACTCATCACCGGCTCTGATTCTGATCAACTTATACGCAGCATGTAAATCTAGCTTGGTAAAGATGGAAGAGCCTTTCACCCCGGTCAAAAAGCTCCGTGATGAGTGGAATAGGTTAGGCGTTTCTGGACATAAGTTTATTTAGACCACGATGATCGATACATGGTCTTAACTCGCCATTTTTCTGTTTCACAAAGAAGAAACCAGTCCCCGCGGGCGAGGACGACTTCCTGATAATACCCCTCTCCAGGGCATCCGAGATATACTCCTCCATGGCCCGATTCTCCTCGCAAGACAGTGGGTAAGTACGACTCCGAGGAGGAACGGCACCAGGAGGCAAATCAATAGCGCAATCGTAAGCCTGGTGCTAAATTGTTGATATTCAGCAGGCAAGGAGGGAGAGGTACACATGATCTTGGTGGGTTGTGAAATGCAATGCTTAATGCAGAAGTCAGACCAAGCCGTGATTTCGCAAGTCTGCCAGTCGAACCTGGGGTTGTGCAGATGTAACCAGGGAAACCCCAGGATGACCGCATGGTGAGGAGACTGGATAATCTGAAAACACTGCTTCTCCGTGTGGAGAGCCCCAATGCGTATAGACAGTGGTATAGTTTCCATAGTGATCGGGGCCAGTACCAACGGTCTACTGTCAATAGCTTCGATAGCCAAAGGAGATTCCCTTTCAGCCAGTGGAATCTTGTGTAAAGTGGCAAAAGAGTTGTCCATAAAATAACCTGCTGCACCGGAATCCACCAGAGCTGGAACTTCCACTGAGATTTTAGCCCAAGAAATTACAGCCTGCAGTGTGGGTTTTTGATTCACAGGTTCTAGGGACTGCTGAATGCCACCTAGGACCTGTCCCCTGAGGAAACCTAGGTGCGTCCATTTCCCGGACATATAGGACAGGTGCACAACAAATGCCCAGCTTGACCACAATATAAGCAGAGGCCCTGTCTGCGGCGATGAGCCCGTTCCTTGGTCAACTTAGTGAATCCTAACTACATAGGTTCACTATTCTCTTGGTTACGCTCAGGAGGCATGGGAGGTGAAGGAGGCATGGGTGGGAAACTTTGGCTTGTCTGTCCGACATTTCTGGCCTTTTCTGGTCCTTAGCCGGGATCCGCTCCCTGATGCGGGAATCAATCAAAACGGAAAACTCAATGAACTCATCCAAATCGTTTGGCAAGTCTCTACCTGTCGTTTCATCTTTAATACTGTCATTGAGTCCCTGTGCGAATGCTGTCACAAGAGCCTCATTGTTCCAGCCTACCTCCTCTGCCAATGTATGGAATTCAATGGCATAATCCGCAACTGTACGGGACCCTTGTTGGATCTCCATCAATCTTTTGGCAGCAGAGGTGGCTCTTCCTGGGACTTCAAACACTCTACAGAACGCCCGCAAGAACTCACTAAAGTTCTTGGTACATGGTTTGGCTGATTCCCACAAGGTGTTGGCCCACGCCAATGCTCTGCCCGTCAGCAATGATATCATAAAGCCCACCTTACTTCGGTCACTAGGAAAGGCTTGAGGGGTCAACTCTAAAAAAATCTCCAACTGATTAATAAACCCTCTACACAGGGTGGGTTCGCCATCATATCTTAATGGTAGTGGACTGGTAGCAGTTAACCCTCTATTTGAGTTTGCTAGCGTCATGGATTGGGCTCCCGGTGTCGTAGCGGAGGGGACCACTGAGGCTTGTACTGGCTTCTCCAAGTGAGCGGTGTGCTCCAATATCTTTTGTACTGCCAGTGCCAACTGATCCATACACTGCTCATGTAAATCCATTCTCCAAAAGATATTTTGTGCATTACCTTCACCTGTACCGTCTGAGGTCATGGCCCTTTCATACTGTAACAGTTTTTTAGGACACTCAGACACAGAAGGTTTGGGTAAAAACACAGTTTTATGGAAAACACAGAAATTAAAGTAACCCACATGGGTCCAGTATATACAGACAGAAATAATACTGACACAGGTCAGGTTACAGATAGACTTAGTAACCCACACAGGTCCAGTGAAACACAAAGGTACAACACTGCCACAGGTCAGCTTACAGTTCATGTGAATCCTAGTAGAGAGACGGGTTCTATTAGGCCAGGATGTATGGACAGGCCCTGATAGGACTGAGGCCCACAGAACACTCTCTCTGCAGACAGTGACACAAAATGACAGAGGCCACATGGAGGTATACGAAGACCCTGGTAATTACAGACTGCCAGAACAGTCAAGGGTGACTGATACGGTATAGCAAGGAGTAACGCCAATGTAACCTGCAGCACACTGTGACCCAAAGTGCAACCGCACCAACCCCAAGGGGTTTAACGAACACTCAGATCTGAATATGGCTGCAAGGCCATGGGGACAATCGAGGCACCCAGGGAACAAACCAAACTCGGTTAATAGCAAGGAACAGATCAAGCGTACCGTGGTGCCTGATTGATCTTAACCATCGGGGTGAACGGATCCCGAGGCACAATAACCAGAGACTGGGTCACACTAAGCAGGACTGCTGGAGCAGTATACGAGGCTGGGTCACAGTAAGCAGGACTATACGAGGCAACTGAGGACTGTCAGAAGACAGTGCAAACACTGGAGGCATGTACTCTAACCAGATCACCGGATGGAGCAGGAAATCAGGCCAAATCAGTACACAGAGCAGGAATGTCAGCCAATCCGGGTCAGTACACAGAGCAGGAATGTCAGCCAGGCCGGGTTGGTACACAGAGCAGGAACGTCAGCCAATTCGGGTCAGTACACAGAGCAGGAATGTAAACAGTCAGAGTAGTCAGGCAGTCCGGGTCATACACAGGATTCACACAGAAGTCTATAGCAAGCGCTAGCGACAGGAACACCACAAAAGGGCATTGCAGCAGTGACAGGTCTCAGTATTTAAGGGCTAGCACTGGGCGGAGCAAAACCACAATAGCCAATAAAAGGAATTAGGAAGTAGCACTGAGTCACAATGTCGCCAGCAATAACACGGGCACCGTGATAGTCGGTCTGGACTGTGGAAGAGCCAGTGGTGGGGGGGAATGTGAGAGGGACAGATGAGAGTGGAATAAAAAGTAGTGGAACAACAAGAGCCTGGAACAGGAAGTTGTCAGCAGGAATGAAAAGGACAGACTTGGAAGGGAGGGGGATGGGAGGAGCATATGGAAGTGAGGGGGACAGGCCAAGTAACATAGAAGGAAAGGGAGTGGGCCAGAGTACTTGAAAGGTGAAAAACTGGTCCAGAGGAAATACAAGAGAAGTGAACAGGCCAGAGGACATAGAAGGGTGGGAAGCAGGCTGGAAAAGATGAAAGGGAGATGGAAGGGAAAGGGTCTTGATTCATGAGGGAGTGATTATAAACTAAGTGGAGGGAAACAGGATTGGGCTGGGAATTCCCTACTATTTTCAGAAGACTGCCCTAGACTGGAACATGCTGTTGATGACATCTAAAGATTATGGGACTTTGAAAGAAACATAAAAGATATACAGATGCTTTCCAAGACATGTTTAGGTTTCATGAAATAAGCTGTTTTAGACAAAAACCTTTGCTATTTGTCATTGCCATTTTAAAATTAATGTTAACTACTTGAATTTTTGTTTATCATAGACCAAGCTGCCAATTGTGGCTGGCATAAGTCAGTGGGGTAAGCATACATGCATACTCTACATTTTCCATACTTATATGTTGCCAGTGGAAAGTGTTTCTTTTTGTATGGAAAGTCCTACACAAAATCATTAGTTAGTGCACTTCTCTGTTTAACAGACACTTGTGTCTACTGGACAGGAAAATATGTTCCATCAATGATTAATGCCTAAATATTTATATGATTGTAAAAAAAAGGTATTGGGAGTAGCCAAAGACATCTCAGGTGCTGCTTAGACTCCAAGGTGCCCTACACCTCTATCTTGGCAATAACTCCAGTTATCATACTGCTGTTACCTGGTAGAATAAATACCATTTACCTACCATTAAAGCAAAAAAACAAAAAAAAAAAACTAAGCCCTTGGGTGCTGGTGAGTTTGTTGTTTCACAGTGCAGTGGAGATCTCTCCAGCATCCAAGTGTATAGCTACTAGGCAGTAAATTGACATATAAATGAGTAAATAAACTGCCCACCATAAACCAGGATCTGGTATCTGGTGGAGGGATATTAACCACATCAATAATTCAGAATTCGGATACATCCAGCACAGACGAGGATCTCTAATGGGATATTGGGCTATGAAAGTAGCAAGCAAGATATGTTGTTTGCTTTGGTAGTTCATAAATGAACATCCAGTATAATCTCTTACTATAGAGAAGGTGTAGTAAATTGTTTGACCTACAGCTTTCAAGAACGACTCCCATCATCCTCAAAAGCCTCTACAGCTTTCAAGAATGACTCCCATCATCCTCAAAAGCCTCTTGCCATTTGGAGATCACCAGTGTTTTAGTCCCAAACTTCTGGTGGTCCAACAACTGACTATACTTGCTTAAGTGCAGTATTTTGGAAATATCTCCAAGAGTAAAACTGTAGAATTTGAAGTTTTTTTAGCCTTCTTCGGGGCTGTTATAGATTTGATATGTTAAAAGTGTTATCCAGTCCAAGCTATTACTTCTCATAGCCATTTGCTAAAAAAAAAAAATAGTAATAAACTGCAATGCTTATACAGTGATTGAAAGTTGACATACTATAATAACTTCTAAAAATAATAGAAATTATATTATAAAAAAGTGATATATAGATGCAGGGTTCTTTCTGAGTTAAGCCATTTTGACAGGATAAGCAGCTTCCATTGAGTAGTGTGGGTATCTTTGTTTACTTAAAGCAGAAAGTTATAGATAAGACATGAAAATCGTGGAGAATAATTGTGTGTGTGTGCATGCTCATCTGTGTGGAAACATGGCATTGGCTGTATGCCACAAACATAACCTAAAACACACAAATAGCAAAGAATATGCTATCACACACTGGCACGCCCTCATTGAAATAAACACACAGTCTTTTCTATCTCTTTATCACATATACACATGCAAGCAGATAATAATTTACAAGCATACCACACACACACACACACACAGAAACACAGTTTAACTCACAAACACATGCATGCACAGAATTGTTCACATGCACACATACAAACACAAACACAAACACACACTTAGTCTTTATCTCTTACACACACACATGGTCTCCCCCCGTTTTGGATCTCAAATATTTAATGCTGCAAACCCATGCCCCATTCTGGCCTGGAAATAGTTCATGGTGTGACTCAGTGCCTTCTAACACTGACAGAGTTTATGGTGTAATACCCAGTAATCTTCCAATCAGATGATAATGATGCACTCAAATGATTATGGTGCAAACACTTTCTCCTCTGGCAATCAAATGGTTCATGGTGCAACTTCCCCATTCTGAGACTCACATCTTTAATGAAATGTCTCTCTCCTTCCCCTA
This sequence comes from Rhinophrynus dorsalis, assembly GCA_037306005.1. NCBI lineage: Eukaryota > Metazoa > Chordata > Amphibia > Anura > Rhinophrynidae > Rhinophrynus > Rhinophrynus dorsalis. Next base: position 268,860,401 of record CM074724.1, read on the forward strand.
CTTGAGAAAGAGAGAGAGAGATAAAGAGGGAGAGATGGAGGGGTGAGTGGTACTCAAGGGGCCGTGAGTAAGGCAGAGGAGAAGAGTGTGAGCAGTGCATGGGGAGCCATGAATAGGGAAGATGGAGGGATGGATGATTGAGGCAGAGGAAATCATGAACAAGGCAGGAGGAGGGAGTGGTGAGCAGTGAAGTGGGAGACATGAGCAGGGCAGTGGGAGGGAGTGATGTGAAGTGGTGCAGATTGAGAGTGGGGTGAAAAATGCAGAGGGAGGGAGGGGTGGGAGGTGCACATGGAGCCTTGAACTGGGCAAAGGGAAGGAAGGGTGAGCAGGGTAAGGGGAGGAAAAAATGGGACAGAGACTGGGAGGGTTAAAAGGGAAGAAGGGGGGGTAGAAACAATGTGGTTGAGAGGAATGCAGTGATTTGGGCAACCCTTCCCAGATCATGTCCTTCATCCATAATTGTACTAGGACATGACTGGGGAAGGAGGCTGAATCTAGAGGTGCCTAGGTGTCCTGATTAGGGGGTACCCAAACTGAAATATAGCCCTGAAGATATATTATATATGTTCATGAAAAAGCACATTATTTAATAAAGAATAAAATCTATGCACATTTTAGCTGCTTATGCTGTGCTTACAATGCATTGTATTTCATACAAGAGCATAACCACCTGCACTATGATCAGCTTAAAACTGAGATCATTATATGACACGCTGGAGAGTTTATAGAAGACTACTAGTGAGTGTACAATGCTTAATTGGATGGCTTTTTAGGGGACCTCTTGGTCACCTGGTCAACTGCATCAAATGTGTGACTTATGGCTGACAACTTTTGAGGAAGCCATATTACAAGTTAGTTGTGAAGATGCTGCAATCAGTGAGATCAGTGAGACCCACTAATATATTTATTACATCCTATAAAAGGCCAGATGTATGTTTGTCAAATGCAGTCATGCTCAGTAAAGACTGCCCGAACACACAGAATGCTGGCCCCTGTACACTGGCTTTTACACTAGTTTATTATAAATAAATATACATACACACATACAAAAGCATGGATACATACCTGCACAAATCCATACATACACTTGACATGATATATACCCTATGTATAAATTAATATCACATAATAGGATAAGTGATTATTTTCACCAACCATAAAAAATGATACATTACTGAATAAAAGCTGCCAGATCAAAATCAATATTTAATTAATTAAGATTTGGTGTTTTTAATTTTTGAATCCAGAATGTTTCCAGTTTACTCAGTTTCAATAGTCAATCTTCATTTCTACTATCAAGCAAGGCCTGCTCAATACGTGTAATAGTAATTATCTCGTACTTACTCTCATGACAATTTTTACTATTTTTGGGGCACCATGTTTTTCCCATATCATAGACATTATTTCCAGACATTCTAAAAATGTAGGTCTGAGTTTCCTTGAAATGTCCCACATAATGTATTGTACACATGTCTGGAGGTATTCCACAAAACTAGGGTTGTAATTAGAGATATATTTCATGTCTTTTTTTACAACGATGAATTGTGGGCTCGCAGAGCTCAGTGCAGCCGCACTGCAATCCCAGAATTCCATGACGTGCCAGGAACATCAACGGTCCTTAACGCACAAACACAGATGACGGTCCTGTCACATAATTGATCATTAAGGGGTTAATCTTAGGCATAATTAGATTTCCCATTAAGTAGAGTAGGCAACCTCTCAGAGCACCATGAGGGGGAATGAAAGAAATGTCCACAATCACTAGTTATAGTGTATTTTTGATGGAAAAATGATTAGCATAAAAATATTAATGAATTGCTAATATGTTTTTCAGAATTAGGCAACATTTGTGCTTTTTGGTGAATGCATTTAAAAAAGTGCATGTGGCTAAAATATTTACCCTTTTTGAGATGATTAGCAATTGCACCTAATTCAACAAAACAATTAGCATACATTTTCACATGCCTGGCTAACTTTGCCATTAATTTAGGTTCATTTGCTAACTTTGTGATTAATTTAGGAGCATTCACTAACTTTTCCATTAGTTTAGGAGCATGTGTTATTCAGCATCAAGGCTTTAGTATGTTTATGCATAAAAATGTGAGCAATCACAAATAGATCATAAATGTATGGCTTTCAAATATTAGATGTTCTCCTTTCTTGCAATCTACCACACATTTTAATGGGAACTTTAGCTGTGTATACCCTGTCCCCATTCAGAGGTATGACTGTGTATGTGTGACCAGAGCAAACTCAGTTTCCCTAAATAGTCCAGTTCATGGTGCCTGTTTATTAAATAGTTTACATATTATTTATTGGCTTTTATTTATCCCCTTGAAAGCTAGAGTACCAATAAGTTGGAGTCCATTCTGTAATTTAGGGCATTAAGGTGAACTTCATTCAGGTGAAGTTCTACAGCAAAGAAACGGCACCAAAGGGGAGAAAGGAAATATTAATGATTAAAATGGGGCCTTTGTACCACTGGTCTCCAACACATCACAAAGCAATGCCTGGATTAATATTTTTATCAACGGGAATGTTTTTTTACCCTATATAACAGTTGGTTTGCCCCAGAACTGGATTTCTTTGATTTACTGAATATATCACTATAAGCTTTTTTGTTCTTGTAGTATGTAACATAAGGGTTTTTTTCTTAAACATACCTTAGTAACCTCTCTAGCATATATGATATGTGTTCCTTAGAACACCAATCTGTGGGGTTTATTCTATCATCACTAAAATAGGACACTCTGGGGGTTATTCAATAAGAGGTGATAAAGGGGTGATGACCTCTCCAGTTTATCACTTCTCCAATTCCTATGCTATTCTATGGACTACAATGTCTTTAACTTTGGAGTTCTTTGTAGGGTTGGGTGAAACCTCTCGCCATGTTCCCATGAGAAATCCCACAAAAACCACGTTGTTGTCCGCTTTTCCGCAGGAAAATTCACTTTAAAACCCAATGATTAAAATCTTCACATTTTTCACCAATTGTCCAACATTCTTCTCCGTTTTTTCAATGTCTAAAAAAGTTTCCGTCCATTGATTTACATGTTTTTTGCCTTTTCTCTATAAAAATGTGACATATTCCAGGAAGTGAAACACAGCAGAAGCAGCTACAGAGTGAGGTAGAAGTGCTGTGCTGTTCTGCTGTGATCTTTTTGTAAAATTGAGGCAGGAGAGGCCCATAGTGACTGCTATCACTATGAGCAGGTTTAAAAATAATAAATGAAGGAATTGGAAGGACCCTATTGTGTCCAGTAAGTCTGAGGAGGAGGAAGTGATCACTACAGAAGCAAGAGAGTAAGAGTGGGGAGCTTCACTGGATAGAAAGAATTTGACACGTGAGTGGATATTTATTCTATTATATCAGTTTTGTGATCATATACTGAATACTCTTATCACCATATATTCCAGCATACCCTTCGAGAAAACTTTCCATCGCAAGTCTATAGAGGGGACTGACAAGGAGCCTGTTCGAGTGCAGTCTGAATGCTGTGAAGGTGATGGTGGAGTAGCAATACGGAGATTCCACTCCAAAAATTTACAGTACAAATAACTAAACTGTGAGTGGATAATATTATCTTTTGCTATTTTGATTGATTGACTTCTGATCGACTTTTTTCCACATTCTCCTTCTTTTGCATGTATTTGGGAGATGTTAGAGACGTTCAATTACCTATAAGCAAGTGGGAGAATCATCCCTGAAGGACATTATTATTGCCATCATTATTATTATTGTTATTATTGTTCAGTTGTTTATAGAATTTATTGGGTAATTGTGGAATCATCTGAGTATTTGTGTAGATATATGAGGATGAGAATCACCACCACCACTTGCAATGAGCTTTTGGAATTTGCAGAATTTGCAACTGTTCTAATTTCTTCTGCTGCTGAGTTGCAAGGGCAGCAGAATGCTGAAGAGCAAGCTACTGTGCCACAGACCACCATGGACACAGTGGGAATGGGGTCAACAAGTGATGCGGGACTAGGACAGTTTCCACTTGCCAGCTCCAGCAATAATCCTGATCCTAGCTGAAGTGCTGAATCTGAGGCAGCAGAAGCAAAAGCAGCATCATTATCCACTGCCACAGAAATTGAAGGGGAATGTGGGGGATACCTGTTCCCTATCCCTATGCCCTGAAGTCATGGGTGTGGGACTATCTTTCTCTTGGGGCAGGCACAGTGTTGTCATCACCAATGGCACTGTGTCCAATTTGTGAGAAGTCAGTGAGAAGAGGAAAGGAGGTAACACACCTTGACACAACCGCACTGATAACATACATGAAACACAGACACCCACCACAGAAATCAAGCACCACTATTGATGTACTCCTGGACTCTCCAGAAAGGCAATAAGAGGTGAGGAGGAGATGAAAGAGGAGGAAGAATAGAGAAACCCAGGCAGAGACTGGAAATTCCATGATGAGCAAAACAACTAGCTCGCCATCGCCTTCTTCCTCTGTGGTAACTACATCTTCTGCCAATCCACCTCGTTCATCGTTACCTCCCCCGTCAAATGAAAATCACTCTGTTTGTGTTATGATGTGGCAGTCCATCTCTACCCATTGCATACTGTGTGGTGTACTGATCACACATGGTAGTGTAGTGGAGGATAATCACGTATCTTGAGAAAAGATGCACTCAAAGAGATCAGTGAAATTGTAAAATCCTGTTTATTCAAGTTTAAACATATATGTGAACAACAGGTTAACCAAGACTCAACATCTCACGTGTTTTCCACTAAGCGTGCTGAATCATAGACTCAGATAATCAGAAGCAGGGCATCAAGCAGCATCTGAGGAGATTCCATCCCACAGAAAATGTTAAGATGCTGACAGGGAGAGTTTATCATTACTATTGAACTGTCAGCAAGTTGTCATGTGTCCTTAGTTGAGTCTGGACAAGGGGTGTAGTGACAGCGGCAGTACTTGGTTTCTGGTGTCATGGTGTTTGGATACAGTTTCACCCCCAGATATTATTTACCACACACTGTGCATATTGCTATTGCTGATGAGAGGCACAGTTCCTTCTCTCGAGGGAAAAAGTTATATTCTAATAACAACATACCCATGATTTTGCAGGAGGGGCGGGTGGAGAAGAATTATTGGCCAACTTCTTCTTTTCTCCACATATACTGGGGGCTGCTTATTGTGCTGCTACTGCCTCAGGAGCATCACTGGTGCTAGTCATGGCAAGTGGAACCTTCATCATCCATCACACATGTTACTGCTATTGATCACACTCCCTTTTAGCTGCCTAATCATTCTATTGCTTAAACAACTCAGCAGCAGCAGCAAGAACAAACGTTGCTAGTTTTCCAGTTATGGACTCAGGAGGACATTTGACAATGGCCAGTGGCCACTGGCCAACATGATCTGCTGGCACTAGGCCAGCAGGGATTTTTTTTCTCAGGGTTTGTGCTTTAAAAAAACCCATAGTCCTACAAAAAAAATAAATACTTTTTTGGGGTTTGTTTCTAATAAAAAAATGTTTCCTCAGGGCTTGGGCCTCAAACAACTTATCTAAAAAATAGTCCTCTACAAAATACTCTATCACAGCGGTTCTCAACCCATGCCATCAGTGGTCAATAACAGGCCAGGATTTGAGGATTTCCTTGTTAGAGCACAGGTGAGTTAATCAGTTTGAATGAGCCTCTGATCAACACAACTGTAACCTAGCAGGGAAATTCCGAAATCCTGGCCTGTTAGTTGCCACTGAGGGCACGGTCTAAGAACCACTGCTCTATCAAGTTAAGTATCAGGTCACCCCAGTGGCAGCTTATGTCTCTATCACTTTACATACAAATTTCTTATTTTTTTTTATTTTTTTTTATTAACTGCCCACCCCAATACCAGTCAAGAAGACCCTGCTAAACAAATTCCCTGTTCAACTTCTTCATTCCCCAGACTCCACCCACCAACGCATGCACCTTCCTCAGACCCCTTTTATACTATGTCTTATGTTTTTTTTTATTGTATTTATGATTTGATTTTTTATTAACTGCCCCCAATCCCAGTAAACAACCCCCCCAAATAAAATTCCCTGTTCAACTGATTCTTTCTCCATACCCCACCAACACAGGCACCCTCATGCACCTTTTATACTATGCCTTTGGGAAATAAATAATATTTGTTATGTGTTGTGTGTAAATTGAATGTTCCCATTGATTTCAATGGAATGAGCTAGGTGATAAAAGTGGAAAAACTACACTTTTTTGAGATAAATTCTTTGCCAAGCGGGAAGTCCCATTATTCGCCGATTTCAGTTTGAGGTGTAAATTATAGCCCATCCCTAGTTCTTAGTGCATAGGCTCCATAGAATAACATAGAGATTGGAGAAGTGATAAACTCTATATGTCATCTCCACTTTTTCACCTCTTTATCACTGCTTAGTGAATCTCCTTCCTGTGTGTCAAACTGATGCAGATTTGATGTGTATGACTCATTTTAGAAAGTTTATGATATGGCTAGCTCAACATGACAATATGTAAAGAATTGTAATGGGTTACATTAGCATTACAAATTTCTTTTTATTCATTTGAATCATGTTTTATTCATTTTTAAATTCCTGTCTTTATATGGAAAATAAACAAACTATGACAGTTCATGTAGTTAAATAAAAACTCTGCAATAAAAGCAAGAGAAATTACCTTTACCACATCCAGGAATAACATGAGAGTAATTATATTTCAAAGCCAATATTTTATTTCTTCTGTCAGAATATTGAATTTTCTGTAAAGATTTTAAAATGTCAGTTAAAAAAATATTAAATTTCTAAGAAAATAATAGTTGTGATTGCACAAGAGAATGTAGGATCCAATCAATAATGAGATGGTACAGGAACATGAGAAATGTTACATTTATTTTATATTTATATTTCAGATCAGCATTTTAACCACATGGAGCCTAAAGATGTCTCTAATATACTGAGCGTAAAACACAAAGGGTTAAATTCAATAAGCAATGATAAAGAGGCGATAAAGAGGTGATAAAGTGGAGATGACTTCTCCAGTGTATCACTTCTCCAATTCCTAAGTTATTCTATGGAGCCTATGCACTAAGATCTGCAAAGTTAGAGAAGTCTTAGTGAATTGGCTCCATACAATAAAATAGGAACTGGAGAAGTGATAAATTGGAGAAGTCATCTCCATTTTATCACCTCTTAATCACTGCTTAGCGAATCCCCCCCAAAGAATAGAGGTACAATTCTGGGACAAGCCAACTGCATCATAGAGTATGACTAAAAGATCCCATAGAGTTAAATCGGATTTTTACCACTTTGCCCTAGATGCACTAAAGGTCGAATATCGATGTTCTATCAGAGCAGTGTCGTAGGCAGCTCTGCAGTATTCACAAAGTGTCTATGACCTCACTTCACCAGAACTCCAACAAAAATATACCCATATCGACATCTATCTGACATGGCTTCATCATGTCTACGAATTTGTATTCTTTGAATTGACAATTGTTCATTTCTATATGGAAATTAAACATAATCAGACACATTTGTATGCAAGGGGGTGTGTTGATATTATAATGTGACACTCATTCGGTAAACTCCGATAGCAGCCTCTGCTGTCGGAGTTCACAGTCTCCACTTCACCTAACTCAGGCTGTCATAGCTGGGATCTCCCCTGTACTTTCCTATGGAGTAACAGCAGGGAGAGCTACGACAGTCTGAACAGCATTTTCTGTGCTTCCCTACCCAGCCAGTAGGGGAACACAGGGAAGGCTTTCAGCACCTTGGACAGCATTGAATGCAATAGGCATGTGCATTGCTCACGCCTCTGGCACCCAAAGGACCAACAAACAGTGGAAGTCAACAGACAAATGGAAGTTGTGAGCAATGCACATCCCTATGGCATTCAATGCTGTCCATGGTGCTGAAAGCCTTTTCTGTGTTCCCCTACTGGCTGGGTAGGGAAGCACACAGAATGTTGTTCAGAATTGTCATAGTGTTGGTGATGTGTGAGGGGAGGAAATCCCTTCCACACCAACAGCACTTCGAAAATCCTGAATGATAATAGGGACTTCTTCCAACCTTCCTTTCCATCCAATAATTTTTGTGAATATGCCGATGTGTGTGCAGATCGAATTGTCGGAGTGATTCTAACACATCGACAATATCATACCGACATCAAATCGACATTTAGTGCATCTAGGCCCTTGAATATGGAAGAAGTCTCAAGCATCAATGACAATTTTATTGAATGTTTACTTGATCCCTGTGGTGCAGTTGGTTTGCTCCAGAACTGTTCCAGTTTTACTTAGTACATCAGCCATGCTGTGCAATGCACTTGATATCTCTCTAACATGCATGTGGATTTACGTCTCTGCTAGTCTACATATATGTATGGATTTAAAAGTAAATTGTATGAAATATAAAAATGTTGATGTAAATGCTGAAGGTCCCACTCCATGGTAAATGTGGTGGATGAGGTTTTTTTTGGGAACATGATAATTAATACCTCACTTCCTTGTAGATCTCAGGCTCTTAATAATTCATACTCAGACAAAGATCAATGCAAGAAAAGAAGGGTTGTCCCAAAACTTATTTGGGATTCACAGTAATTTTATATTTGCACAACACAATTTGTGTCACTCCTTTAAAATACCCAATTCAAGAATAATTAATGCATATGTTACATAAAACCCATTATTTTAAAAGAGAATTGTTTATTTTTTTTACATGCTATGTTGTATGCTGCATTGTTGTGTAGCATACACGTACTTACAAGTAAAAAAACACTTCCAATTAAAAATTTCAAGCTACAGCCTCAATTCCATTCAACCCCAAATTGTGTCCCAATAAGTCATTTTTCAATTTGGGAAACTGTACTGAATACAGCTTTGTGCACATCAGAAATTTCTTTCCCTGAATAAGGATACTTTTACAGTTAAAATATTTCCCCTCTGAATATCTGTATAAGCATTGAGAAAGCTAAAATTGCTCCCAAAAGATCCCAGGACTCAATTCACTGAGAGAGCTAAAATTGCTCCCAAAAGATCCCAGGACTCAATTAATTGAGAGAGCTAAAATTGCTCCCAAAAGATCCCAGGACTTAATTCACTGAGAGAGCTAAAATTGCTCCCAAAAGATCCCAGGACTCAATTAATTGAGAGAGCTAAAATTGCTCCCAAAAGATCCCAGGACTCAATTCACTGAGAGAGCTAAAATTGCTCTCAAAAGATCCCAGGACTCAATTAATTGAGAGAGCTAAAATTGCTCCCAAAAGATCCCAGGACTTAATTCATGGATTTGTGTAACTAAAAATTCAGAACTCGTTAGGAAAATGTCAACCTTACTTTGGAAAATCCCTAATTTGCTGTGCGCTGCCCTTTGAATATCTGTGTTGATTAAAAATGCAAGGATATCAAATGGGTGTTAACATATGATGAACCTAATTAGTAGATGATTATTAGTGACAACTCTACAAATGAATACAGAAAGTGCCTTAATGCACATTTGTTTAGTTTATCTTGAACAATATGGAGTGCTTCAAGGTCAGTACATTGGTATCTTACTATAACATTTTTAATATTACCAAGGGGGTAGAAAGATATTAAAACTCAGGACTGGGTTTATTCAAGTCATTGCTTATACTAGAATGTGATTTGTTGTGTTTGTTAAAAGGTTTAAAACTACTACTGGAAATAGAATGTTTCATGTCACTTTTACAAACAGCTTTCTCAGGAGGACGATCATCATCACTTATTGCACAAGAGGCAGCAACCATGGCCGCAGTCTGTTTTTCTTGTACAATTTTTGTACCACCAAAGCATCCATGCAATCCACCTATACCTTTCCTCTTACCCCTGTTGCTATCATGCTTGGGGGAAATAATGGTAGTAGTGTCAATCTTTACTGTTGTGTAAAGTTCATAACAGAGTTGTTAGCAAGTGGAGTGATGTTTTGTCTGTCTGCAAACATCTATTGACATATGTATATACATATGTATATATATGTCGCTGTTACTCTTAATCTCTGCTCAGGTGTAGGATCTATTGACTGGCAATTACAAAAAAACATGTTTAACTGTCCCTGTGTTACTTTCTACAAAACATACCCACACTGCCTGAAATATTAAACAAAACCTTCTCTTCTTTGTGACTAGTGTCAATATTTCAGACTGAAGTGTTATTTTTTACAATACAGGATAGACTTGTTAGCTACAGAATTAACAGCTTGCAAAGATTAAGTAGCTGGAGCAACACCACCACAACCCAGTATATGATTGTCATTCATGTTCTTACATATTAGAGTGAGTATGTGTAAGTAACATAGTGAGGTTGATGTATTAAGAAAAATTGGTGCAAATCTGGGGAAATCCAAGTATACCACATTAAATAAATACACAATTCAAAAATGCCCCTTGATTTTTAACTCCTTGAAGGTTGTGGGGTCTCCAATGCATTAAGAAGCAATATGTTGAAGGCATTTCAAGCATTCAAGTAGTTAAAAGCCACATTTAAATTAATGGGGATATTTATTTTTGCCCATGGTGCAATTTAGTTTGCACCAAAATTGTACCAATTTTAGTACAGCAGCCTCAGTATGTAAGGTTGTATCTGTCTGTTTGTCTTGTATTGAATGTATGAGGTATTTATATCTGTGTAGTATCTGTCACTCATTCGCAATAGAGTTATTCTTTATAAGTTGATGATGTAGCCAACAAGCATGGAAACAACACTAAACTTGATACTCATGTATACAGATACAGCATCAGATGTATCTGTGGGTTACAGCGAGGGACCAGTGATCACAAGCCACTGTGATTTAATGTACTGGTAATGGTATAGTAACCACACTAAAACAATGGTTAGAAATTTTAAATTCATATTTTTCTCTTCTTAGAGAACATGTAAGAAATCCCTTACCAGACAGAACAGAAAAAACTAAAACATTCAGTTGTAAGTTAAATTAAAAAAGAAAAACAATTCAGTTCTTGTTAGAGGTTGCAGATATTGAATAGGATAAAAATGTTCATAACGGAAGCACAGACAGGATCAATTAGAGGAACATGGGAACGTTTACAGAGAGAAGCTATGTGCACAATAAAATGTGCTGAATCCCAAACAGAAGTGAAATTATCAAAGTCAGTAAAAAAGGGTGACAAAACTTTATTTAAGTACATTTGTGAAAAATAGAGGCAACATAAAATTTAAATCAGAAAATGGTAGGGAGATAAATTAACATAAATAATAATTTATGCTAAGTCTTTAGAGAAGGCTTTGAAGAAGGTGATCCTCCAATGAAAATAAAAATTAATGTTAAACCTATGGACATTAGTCTGTTTATAGAGGATGACATGTGACTGATGTTATCAAAATTGAAACTGGATAAATGTCATGTTCTGCCCTTTCTTAAAGACTTTTCCTGCAATTCCATACCTGTTTTTTCTTTTGGTTTTTCCTGTTTGCTGGATCCTGGTTCCCCATCTTGTTTTGTATTTCCTCTGAGCCTTTATCAAGTGCCAGAGCTTCAGTGCTGGCACTCAGGCAAAGCATTCCAGTTCTTGATCTGTAGTTTCTGTCTAGTTCCAGAGTGTTTACCGTGTGTCTTGACTTGGCTTTGTCTTCGACTTCTCTCCTGCGCTACGATTATGTACCCTGTTTCCGACCTTGGCTCCATTGTTCAACTACTCTTCTGTCTGTCTCTTTGTACTGCCTTGCCTGCCTGTTACTGACCTTGACTCATTGTTCGACCATTCTTCCATCTGCTGTCAGAGGTCTTTTCAGTGTCTTTAAATTAATGGCAGGAAGGAAAATAGAAGGCATACTGTGATCAATCAGTCAAATATATCACAGGGCTGAAATAATACGGGGAGGAAGACGATACCCATATTGGGTATTGAATAGGACACAGAAACAAAGAAAAGAGCAATGAATAAAGGTTCAAAATAATAATGTCCTGCTTCATCAGGTGTTACAGAGATCCTAAAATGGCTATGGTACATACCTTATTTGTCCATCATTACTGCCACACCAGCAGTGACAATTAGAAGTTTGCTGCTACTGTAATTGCTGCAGCCGAGTCACGACCAAGTATTCATACTGGCGAAACTCGTTGATCTGTTTGCTCACACCTGCTCATGAAGATGTCTCATGGTCTGTACATTTTTATATTCTCTTTGGATACTTTTGTCCTCAAATGCTGTACTTTGGAATATAATAAAGATATTGCTGATTCTATTATGATACATAGTGCTGAAGCCTTAATGTTAGTGCAGCCTCAACATTGTCTGTTTGTACATATTTTGTGGAGATAAAGAGAGCTTCAAGGCTAGCACATGAAGACAATGACACTTGTATCAAAGCACTCGATAATAAAGCTTTAAGAGCATTGTATATGTCAAACTGCAACATTAACCCCTTTATCACTGGAGCCGCTTTATTTTTTGAATATTATTTATATACATCCCCTATAGAAGCTCATCAAAATTATTTAAGTTCAAATGTCTAATCAAGTTGTTCAAAGCTATAATAAAATGAATAGGGTCTAGAGGTCAACTTTGTCTTGTACCTTTAACTAGTTTAGATAAGGCAGAATTAAAATTACTGGTGGTAATGGTGGCTCTAGGATGCATATACATTAATTGGATTAATGTCTTAAATTGGGAGTCAATTTTCTGTAACTGTGAAATTCTAAATAGATGTGCCACAATATTTTATCAAAAACCTTTCAGCGTCTAAATTTATATTTATATTTTGGTTTAGTGAAAAGTACCTGGTGCCTACCAGGGACAAATCCTGTCTATTTAGGACAGTTTAGATCTCATAATCAGGGTTAAACAGGGAGATTGGCCTATAGGAGAAGACAAGATTCGGATTCCTACATGGTTTTGGATGAACAAAGCATTCTAGTTCTAGAAAATAAATTTCCTGCATGACTTTTAGTGTAAACTGGCCAATTTTTCTCATTTTTCATAAAAGTTTTTTTCATAATGCAAAACTTTTCTCCTTTTCACCTATTTTAACAATTTTTTCGCTTACATTTCCTATGGGTATATCACGGTGCCCATGATAAATGTGCAACATTTTGACATGTTTACTTCCTGATATTTTTTATTGGCTATGCTGTCTTTGCTCCTCCCAGTGACAGCCTTTAAATATCCTGGGCTGTCACTTATGCACTGCTCTTTCATGGTGTTTCCATTGCCTAGCGCTTGTTCCGTTACTCTCGTATGATACCAGTGTATGACCCAGACTGCCTGACTATTCTGCCTGTTTACCATTCCTGCTCTGTGTACCTACCCGGATTGGCTGATGTTCCTGCTCTGTGTATTGACCCGGCTTGGCTGATGTTCCTGCTCCGTGTACAACCTGGCTTGACTGACGATCCTGCTCTGTGTACCGACCTGGCTTGGCTGACGTTCCTGCTCCGTGTACCGACTTGGATTGGCTGACGTTCCTGCTCTGTGTACCGAGCCGGCTTGGCTGAAGTTCCTGTTCCTGTACTGTTCCTGCTTGCAAGACATCCTGCTCCTGCTGTGCGGCCGAGTTGCTCACGCTCTCTGTGGTCTGTACCAGGCCTCCGGTTGCCTCGGTTCTGTGCAGATAGTCCTGTCCTTGACCCACTCTCTCATAGTGCCTGTTGCTCCATTCCGGTAGTATCACTGGTTGCACCACGATCGCTTGGTCTGTTACTGCTGAGGTTGGGTTACTGTTGGGCGCCTCAGGCTATTTCTACATCTGCAGTTGCTGTAGACCGGAGCATTCGTTAACCCCTTGTGAGGCGGTTCTGGGCACTTGTATCTATATACGGTACTCTCAGTTGGACGTATGTTGCTCCTTACGGTGCCGTACACTTGGGCCATTATCCGTTGCTGTCTCAAGTTTGGCGTTACGCTGCACCATCCGGTGCTGTGCTCTGGGTCAAGAAAACCTTGCAGTCTCCAGTGGGCGTTCTCTATATTGCTGGTAGCCACCTTCCTATGGTGCCTTGTAGCCAGTTCTATCCTGGCTTCACCTGTCCCTTGTGATTCCAGTCGCTATTGTTACTCTCTGTGTAGAGAGCTACTTTTCGGCCTTCCACTATTAGGGCCAATTACTGTTCCTGGCCTAATAAGTATAATTCTGTCATATTCACACTGTATAATACGAAATGTACCTGACCTGTGTCAGTATTGTATATTGATCTTACATACTGGACCCATGTGGGTTAATCATATCATTGTAACCTGTGCTGTGTCAGCTTTCCATTTATCTGTATGCTGGACCCACGAGGGTTACTGTTATTCCTTGTGTGCTAATAAAACTGTGTTTTACCAAAACCTTCCATTTTTGAGTGTTCTAAACCATAACAGGGTACTACATTTCCCACTGCACTATTTCTTCTTCTGAGGACTATAGTGGAGAATTTAGTAGCTGGAAGTCAAAGCTGTGAGTCCTACAGCAACATATACCTTGAAAAATGCTGTCTGTCAATGGAAGGTTTTCTCTTCCTTTCTCACCAGCAGTCTCTCTCACTACCAGGTATCTCTCTACCTTTCTCACCAACAGCTCCCCCCATCTCTTTCACATTAGCAGTAGCAGTAGTATTTCCAGCATCTAAGGGAGTTTTTATACCAGTGTTTGTCCTTTCCCATATTACTGCCCGATCGCACTCTTTAAAGAAGAGACGAGACAACCTCGTGCTGATATGCAATTCGAGATCGTCATGTAGCCCTTTTGAACATGGCAACCTACTAAATGCGGCAAAAAGCAGCGCGGTATAAAAAATGCCCTATTTCAAAAGGATACCCATATTCTTGATGATTTCAAGTAATAAAACAAAAGTACAACCTACAATGTGGCAGATGTGTATTTTAGTGAAGGTGGGGGACTGGCATTGTGTGATTGATTTGGATAGATAGATAGATAGATAGATAGATAGATAGATAGATAGATAGATAGATAGAGCAGTTTTTACCATTGTAATGTTTGTATCAAATTGTTATCCTCCTCAGATTATTGACACGCATTACTTATCGGTCATAGCAGTGGTCTCAAGTAGGGTAGATGGTAGCAAGCCTTCTTCACATTCCTTCTCCACCTCATCTGTGTTACTGTTGATATATTTGTCCTGGATTTGTCTGTCATGTGTGGTTTCTGAAACCTGATACTCAGATGGTATGAGATGGTTCATTTTTAAGAATGTTAGTCTCCCAACATTGTTGCTTGATATCAGTGTCCTACCGACATTGACAATATAACCAGCTGAACTGAAAACCCACTCAGACTCAATGCTTTCTAAAGGACCACTAAGGGTGTCCACTGCAGTACGTGTCAATGTTGGCCACATACTGCTTTGTTTGCCAGTAGTCCGTGGGGTCATTGTTTCTGCCTAGAATGTAGCTATCCTGCAAGTATGCAGAAAACATCTGCAGTGGAAACACTTCTAGGAGCTACATGGTGTTTCTGTGTGTCAGTTACCAACCCATACTCAGGGAGCAAGTCCCAAAGAGATGTGCTGCCACCACCACCACCAACACCAATGTTGGGTTTTTGCCACCCCTGCTGAGATCCATGAATTGCCCTCTGTTCAGAATGGGATATTCTGGTTGATAATGTACAAAAAGGGGAATACTGGAGGCGCCTAAGGTATCGCTTTATCTATTTACTCAGATGGATGTAATGTGTTAATCTCGTATAGGATACAAAAATCTATTGCAACTAATAAAAAGTGGAAAATGATCTCTTATCTTATTCAAAAGTTAATAGATGTCACAACCACATTCAAAATACACATCCCTTCTCAAATTGAAACAGAACAAGGATTAGCCTCTTCCATATAAATCACAATTATCTTATACCCTTATCATCAATATTAGGCAAATAAGGAAACAATAAGGTTACATACACAATCGGCATAGACAAACAGATACACTGTTAACACGTAAGAGATGTTTCTCAGATATTAAACAAATAATGTATATTATAATGACCCATACACAGTATAAGCAGAACAATTGAAAATAGGTAAGTATCTAATAGAGATCAATAATATTTCAATAGATAACTACTGGCCTGAAAGAAACTTCAGTGTCTATAAGTCCTTAGATTCCATGTTCCAGTGTATCTTTAATTAGTGTCAGACATTAAAATTCTTCAGCTCCCTGATAGTATCCCAAAGTATTGGATCCGAGTGTGTCCTATGTCCGATCCTTATCGACTGCAATATATTCCTCGTTTCCACGTGGATATATATAGAGGAAATTATATCAATATATGTTATGCATTTAACAAAAAATAAAGTCAATCACTTACATATAAAAAGACGTGGTTCAGCTTTCCTCAATATCTTTCACCAGATTCCTCCATGCGATTCCCCTCCTCCGAACTCCTTTACACGGTTTCGTCTGCAAGATATCTCTCAGGACTCGCTAAAATCCATGTGTCTCGTTATTAAATGATGAAGTTGATAGTTGTAAACTTAACAAACTCTTTATTAAAAATCCAAGATTTAAAATTATAGTACAACTAAATAAAAACAATTTCCATACACATCACTCTTTCTCAGCTTGTTCTGTGCTAGTAATGAACGACTAGCGTCCTCTTTAAGATGGAATCTCTAACACGCTTATTCTGCTCGTACAAATGCTGTAGCATGTACATTGTGGAATTCCAACTGGTAGGGACCTATATTTTCAGCTGGTGATGGGACAGGTTGTTATGCTCTTGTATGGAATATAGAGCATTGCGTGCACAGTAGGAATGACTAAACTGAGCACAGACTTTGCGAGCAATAGTAAGCATCTCCCTGAGGATTTCAGATTTTGCCAGGAATCTGGTCACAGATAAATTTAGCACATGGACAAAGCAGGGCCCATATACTATTTCACATCTTCTCAAAGCAGAGATTATGATGAAGTCATTCCTCTATCACCTGCTCTCACTTACTTAAACCATCTATAGGTTTGTGGGACTATCTCTCAAAACTGCATGCACAAGGTGGCGTGACGATGGCATGGGCTATCCTGCAGCTGCTGCTGCTTCCGACTTTTAATCACACTGCCAGAACCAGAAGCATGATTACTGGCTTTCATCTGATGCTGTAAGCTAGTGTTATCAACTGTTGGTGCTGGGAGGGAAACCCAGTGAGCAGTCACAATCATATAGTCTGTGCTCTGCCTACTTGTTCACATATCTGTTGTCAGGTGGATTTTATTGTCATATGCACATTTCAGCCCTTTGCCCACTACACTAACCACGTGCTTGTACAATTCAGGCACAGCAGCCCTGGATAAATAACTGCAGCTTGGGATATGCCAGCTTGGAGCTACACATGACATCAGTTCTCTGAAACCTCAGTTTTCTACTTCCCAAGCAGGAAGTACCACTATTCGCCTATTTCAATTTGAGGCAAATATTTTCATCCATTTTCACACATCCCTGGATCACTGGAATGCGGATTATAAAATGGCGTTGTAAGCTTATTTAGCTTGAAAGAACCTGGTTTTACTAAGTGGCATGTCAAGTCTGGTATTTGCTTGGTATGCTCTAGTCAAATATTGTTTTGCTACAGTTAGTGTATAATATGTCTCCCTTTTTAGTTTAGCCAGTAAAATGGAATTTGATCATGAAATGCAGCCTTAGCTGCTTGCAAGTAGAAAATGGGCTAGATTTATGTTGTCAATTATTCCCAGCATAATCTGACCATGAAGAGTATAAAATCCTTTTAAAGTCCACAGAGTTGTGTACATCCTGTGGCATTTCACAGTCAAACTATGTGGATATGGGA
This sequence comes from Rhinophrynus dorsalis, assembly GCA_037306005.1. NCBI lineage: Eukaryota > Metazoa > Chordata > Amphibia > Anura > Rhinophrynidae > Rhinophrynus > Rhinophrynus dorsalis. The sequence goes on from CM074724.1 coordinate 268,878,128, forward strand.
GGTTTAAAACAAAAGGTCAAGGTAAGGTTAATTGATGCATGATCAGAAATGATTATATGCATTGCACATCTAATTACATTAGACATTACAGGGGTGGAGCAAAGAAAGTAGTCTATCATGGTAAATACATCATGGGCATATGAGTAAAAGCTATATCCCTTGTCAATCAGGTGAATGTCCCCAAATATCGGTTAGTGAAAGTAATTTAGTGAATGTTAGAATTTGATTATGTTTAGCTTTTCATGTGAGTGCTAGGGAGCCAAGATCAATCAAGGTGAGGGTCAATAATCTGATTGAAGTCTCAACCAATCAGAAATTTTGCATTCTGAATATTAGTGAGATTCTAAATGATCAAAGCAAAAAAGGGAAGCCTGGATTGTTGGGAACATAAACATTGCATAGTGTAACCATTTCTCCATCTATAAGTAATGAACAATAAGGTGAAATCCCTTTCCAAGTCCAAGTCCCACTCAGCCACACACAGTAATAATGCTGATGATGAGTAACCAGCAAGAACACAGGTTATCAGCATCCACAGCCTTAGTTTTGATGAATGCTTCTGCTGCTCTTGGAAGTGCAGCACCTGTGACATCAAATGGTAGTGCAATTTAAGCAACATCTATCCCCAGTACTAGTAGTAATAGTAGCAGCCTGTCAGAAATGCCACAGTCTATGAAGTCTACAGTAGAGGTGGGTGCAAGTTTCGCCGTGTTCTCGCGAGAAATCCAGTGAAAACCACATTATTGTCCACTTTTTCACAGGAAAATCTGCTTTTTAAAACGGAGATTAAAATCTTTGTGGATTTCTCCCATTGGTCAAAATTCTTCACCATTTTTTCAATGGCTAGAAAGTTTCTACACATTGCTATAAGAACGTGATGTATTTGCAAAAGTGACACACAATAGAAGCAGCTACAGAGCAAAGTAGATGTGCTGTGCTGTTCTGCTGTTATTTGGAAAATTGAGACAGGAGAGGCTCATAGTGACTGCTATCACTATGAGAAAGTTTAAAAATAGTAAAAGGGGGAGCTGGAAGATCCCTTATGTGTCCACAGAGTCTGAAGAGGAGGAGGAAGTGAGCAATACTGAACCAATGCTGGCCAGTCCCCCTAAATCAACCCTAGGGATCTTGGTGAATTTAATGGGAAGGGAGGAAGAATAGGGTAGTTCTAGTGAGAGCAGGACAGGTCAGCTGTCTGTTCTTGCTGCAAGATGTGCTCCTTCTGCTTCCATCATTGTTGTACCTGCTGTCACCATTGCTGTACCTGCTGCCAGACATGCTGCCCCTGCTTCCACAAATGCTGTACCTGCTGTCAGAGGTGCTGCCTCTGCTGCCACCAGTACTATGCCTGCTGCCAGTGATGATCCTGATGCCACCAGTGCTGTGCCTGTTGCCAGTGCTGAACCTGCTGCCACCAGTACTGTGCCTGCTGTCATATGTGCTGCCCTTGTTGCCACCAGTGCTGTACCTGCTGCCAGGTCCAAACCTGCTGCCACCAATACTGTGCCTGTTGTCAGACGTGCTGCCCCTGTTGCCACCAGTGTTGTACCTGCTGTCAGTGCTGAAGCTGCTGCCACCAATACTGTGCCTGCTGTCAAACATGCTGCCCCTGCTGCTAACAGTGCTCTGCCTGCTGCCAATGCTGAACCTGCTGCTAGTGTGTCTTGTAATACTCAGGAGGGGGAAAGGAGAAGATGATGCTAAGTGTGACAACAGGGGACCCTAAGTCACACTTGCCATCTCCAAGGAGTCCCGTCAGTGCTAGTACTAAGAAGGTCCAGCAGCTTTTTAGTGTTAGGAGTGAAGGAGGGTGTAATCAATATCCTTATATTACTAATGACTGTGAGGAGGAAGACTCTGGGGCTGAACTTGAGGTGGTTGGTGTTAGTAGTAGTAGCAGTAATGGTGAAGCAGCCAGAGGGACTAGTGTTAGGGGAGATAGGGGAAGCATTTAAGAGCATCCAGACTAGCGGTCAAGATATCCCACACCATTCCTGGCTATGAGAGACCCCTTCACTATGGTGTACAAGTGGAGCATGAAGAGGCCAGAACTGGTGCCGGGGGATAGCAGGCACAGTATTAATACCATCACCAGCAGCAGGAGCACAGATCAGCTGTCTGTGCCTGCTGCTACTGTTGCCAGTCTGCCTTCTTCAGGTCTAAAAGAAATGCCAAGTGTGTCATTAGGGGACCCTCTGTCACATTGCTCCTCACTAGTGTTGAGCGAGCGTGCTCGGCCGATGCTCGGATCGGCTCGAGCATCGCTCTGCTCGGCACATGGCGGTACTCGTCGAGTACCGCCATGTGCTCGCCCGCCATGTTCGGGTGGCGGGGATCTGTGCCGGAAGAGGCACAGATCCGAAGACGCTCCGCTGGACCACCAGGGACTGGAGGTACGGGGGCATTGCGGAGATGAAGGGGGACATTGTGGAAGAGGGGCATAGACTCTATGCCCCTCTTCCACAATGTCCCCCTTCATCTCCGCTATGCCCGTCTTCCACAATGTCCCCCTTCATCTCCGCTATGCCCCTCTTCCACAATGTGCCCCTTCATCTCCGCTATGCCCCTCTTCCACAATGTCCCCCTTCATCTCCTCTATGGCATAGAGGAGATGAAGGGGGACATTGTGGAAGAGGGGCATAGCGGAGATGAAGGGGCACATTGTGGAAGAGGGGCATAGCGGAGATGAAGGGGGACATTGTGGAAGACGGGCATAGCGGAGATGAAGGGGGCATAGCGGAGATGAAGGGGGACATTGCAGAGATGAAGGGGGCATTTGGAGATGAAGGGGGCATAGCGGAGATGAAGGGGGGCATTGACCAGGCACCCTCCCCTCATCAGAGCAGGGGGTGCCTGGTGAAATGCTCGTGTCGCCCCATGCTTTTCAATGGGGCTCGGGTGCTCGGCCGAGCACTCGAGCCTCAGGGGGTGCTCGGTCAGAGCACCCGAGCACCCGAGCATCGGGGTGCTCGCTCAACACTACTCCTCACCTTCTTCAAGCAGCAGTGAGATGTTTGTAATAGAGCAGCAGCACATAGGGACTAGTGGTGGTGGTGATGATGATGGTGGAGAACCTGGGGTGGAAAAGACATTGATGACCTTTTTAGCAGAAACGGAGAAGGAATGGGAGACAGGGATGAGGGTGGGCATTACCACCATTAACAGTGAGCTTTTGGATTTTTTGGAATTTGCAACTACTCTAATTCCTGCTGCTGAGATGCATGGGCAGCAGGATGCTCAAGAGCAAGATAGTGTGCCACAGACCACCGTGGGCACCGTGGTAATGGAGGGCAGGCACAGTGCAGACATCAACAATGGCACTGTGTACAATTTGTGACAAATCAGTGAGAAGAGGAAAGGAAGGAACACATCTATGCACAAGCGCCCTGATATCACACATGAAACACATACACCATGACATTTATGTCAAACATGTTAAAGTCAAACACCCACCACAGAAATCAAACACCACTGTTGATGTACCCCCCGACTCTCCAGAAAGGCAACAAGAGGTGAGGCAAAGATCAAAGAGGAGGAAGATTTGAGAAACCCAGGCAGAGACTGGAAGTTCCATAATGAGTGAAACAACTAGCTCGCCATCACCATCTCCTTCTTCCTCTAGGGTAACTACATCTTCTGCCAATCCACTTTGTTGATGTTAGGATGTGGCAGTTTGTCTCCACCCTCTGTGCTGCTCTGACCAAACATGGCAGTGTGGTGGAGGAGAATCACAAGCAAGGCATCAAGCTGCATCTGAGGAGATTCCATCCAGCAGAATATGATAAGATGGTGGTAGAGAGGGTTCATCATTACTATTAAACTGTCAGCAAGTTGTCATGTGTCCTTAGCGGTTCTGGCCAAGAGGTATAGTGACAGCAGCAGTACTTGGGTTCTGGTGTCATGCTGTTTGAATACAGTTATGCCCCCGATATTATTTACCACTCACACTGCATATTACAGTTGTTTATGAGAGGCACAGTTCCTGCTCTCAAGGGAAAAATTTCTATTCTAATAACAACACACCCATGATTTTGGAGGAGGGGCAGGTGGAGAAGAATTATTGGACAACTTCTTCTTCTCTCCACATAGACTGGGGGCTACTTTTTGTGCTACTACTATCTCAGGTGCATCACTGGAGATAGTCATGGCAAGTGGAACCTTCATCATCCATCACCCATGTTGCTGCTATTGTTGATCCAATTCCCTTTCAGCTGCCTAATCATTCTGTTGCTTAAACAACTCAGCAGCAACAGCAAGAACAGCAGTTGCAATTTGTACAATTATGGACTCAGGAGGAGGACATTTGACAATGACCAGTGGCCACTGGCCAACATGACCTGCTGGCACTAGGCCAGTAGGGCATTTTTTTCATCAGGGCTTGTGTTTTGGAAAAATTAAATAAAAAAAATAAAAAACAAAAACAAAAATAGTCCTACAAAAAAAATATACAATTTATGAGGTTTGTTTCTAATAAGTCTAAGTCCTACAAATCAATGTTTCCTCAAGGCTCGGGCCTCTAACAACAAATTGAACAAATCATCCTCTACAAAATACTCTATCAAGTCAAGTATCAGTCCACCCCAGTGTCTCTATCACTTTACATACACATTTCTTATTTTATTTTATTGATTTATTTTTTTAACTGTCCCCCCAATACCAGCCGAGAACCACCCCCCAAAACAAATTCCCTATTCAACTGATTAATTTCCTAGACTCCACCCACCAACAGAGGCAACCTTCTCAGACCCCTTTGATACCATGTCTTATTGTTTTTCTAATTGTATTTAGGATTTATTTTTATTAACTGTCCCCAATCCCAGTAAACAACCCCCCCAAAAAAAATCCCTGTTCAACTGATTCTATCCCCACACCCCAGCAACACAGTCACCCGCATGCCCCTTTTATACTGTTCCTTTGGGAAAGAAAATAATATTTGCTATGTATTATGTGTAAATTCAATGTTCCAATTGATTCCAATGGAATGAGCTAGGCGAAAAAAATGGAAAATCTGCACTTTTAGAGGGAAATTATTCACAGAGCAGGAAGCGCCATTATTCAACGATATTAGTTTGAAGCAAAATTTTTCGCCCAACCCTAGTCCACAGTATGGAGATACTTCACTCAGAATCCAAAAGCTAAGAATGTTTTTATCTGTTGTCTGTGCAAGAAGCATATGAACAGGGGGAAATCAGACTCACACCTAGGTACCTCCTCATTCAGTTTCCACTTGAATCAGAACCACATACCACAGGTCTGACTGGGAGGCACACTATCAACAGGTCAGAAGTGCTACAACTAACAGAAGCAGAATTACTCCTAAATGTTCCCGGGGCTCTGGGGTACATAGTAGAGTTGCTGTTGATATGTCAGGAGGGGAGTAAGGAGATTTTCTGATCCTGCTGCAGAGGAGTATGACTCTGAGTTAGTTTTAGAAGCTGGCAAGAGTGATAGAGGGCCTATACATACAATTAGTACCCCCACTACTTCGACATGTTATGTCATTAAAAGATTAAAGTTACACAATTCTTGTACTATGTACTGCCATCCACACTTACTAAGGGTCCCATAGCACGTGTCTTTTTCACCCTTTAGGTCAAACCAGAAGTCTGAATATATCTTTATGGTATTTCTACCATGATCCTTTTCTTATCTCACTGTTGTTATATATGTTGTTGTACAGATATCATTTGTATAGAACCCAGGATCTCTATGGAATAAGCAGAATTGCTGGAGGAGGTTAAGGTTATCAATCAGCACTACAGAATAAATTACAGCATATAAATAAATAATAATAATAATAATAATAACAAATTATATTTAAAATGTCAATACCTGAATGAGTGCTGAATTTTGGGTATCAGGAAGAACATGAAATGGCTATTAAAACTTTGCCATGTACAATGTGACATACATCAATGGTCCGAGGAGCGGCAACTAACAAAGAAATATTAAAAGAACAGAACAGATTTAAAATTATTACCTTCTATTTCTAAGTCTAGTGATGATTTATCTTTGTATAGTGTGGCTCATCTTATAATCTATCAAAATTCAGCACAGCCTTTACAGTATTAAAATCAGAAAGGATATGGAAGGGAACTCAAAGACAGATATAAAGTAAATGCATGACTGAAGGTCCTTGAAACTTTTGTCTTGTATGATAGACTTGGATATAATAGTTTCTTCTTCTCTTTCAGCTACATGCAATGCTGATAATGTATAACAGACTCCAGGAGTGTCATTAATAGTAGATAATAAATCACAAATATAATAGCAAGCAGTCAAAGAGCAGAATTTATAAATATGTGCTCCCCCTATCTAGTAGCTTGCAAACATCCATTTATACTCCTATGGTATTGATGAAAGACCAAGCTAGTGAATATAAGTGGCTAACAAACATTAGAGAAATCAAAATGGGGCTTTTAAAGAACAGAATCCTAGATTTATTATTTATTATTCTCCAGTGCGTTGTAATTCAATACATTGAAAACCTACCTAGCAATCAAGGAGTTAAAAGTAATTTTTTTATCAATGGAATTGTGTATTTGTTCTTTAAGGTGCAGAATGATAAATGAGCCTTCATATGGTAAATCAGCTGATTGCTCAAAAAATTGCTCCATTCCTCAGTACATTGATCTTGTTGCCTGATCAGCTTAGTTCTAAGAGAAACAGAAACCATTATAGTCAGGTATAGTGCTGATAACGTATGATAGAGACTATGTGGAATAGGACAAAACTCACAAAGAAAATGGCATACACTCAAAGAGCAGATTCTATCACGAAGTGAGGAAATAATGCTGTTCCCCGCTACTAATATTCTATATATCAAATATACATTTATAGCCTTATGTTGAGAAGGAAAAATGGAGGAATTCTGGGGAAAGCACTTTGTATCTGATACCTCTCTAACAGTGGTTAACCATCTGAATGACAGAGAGGTCTTCAATGCATTGCTTAGTGATGCAATAGAGGTATTTCTAACATTGAAAATCAAAAATAATCCCAATTTTAATAATATAGTTTGTTTGCCTCAAAATTGCTCTACTTTCCTTTTGAATATACTGCCCTGGGTTTTTTATGAATGGTGAAGCAATTCCCTGACTATTGTACAGTAAGGAAAGAAATATATAAGAGATCAACGTTCTGCACAGAAAGCCTTCAATTACACATATACGTACATTCAAATTCACTGAGTACATAAGTGTTCATTTGTTAACCCAATGACTAACATGGGCATCATTTTTGGGATTTTTTTTTTAATTCTCTACCGTGCAGCTGGTTTATCTCTGCATTAATCTACTTTTTTGTGCATATGGTCCTGCATTTCCTTGAACTCTCTTGAACACTCCTTGAACACTTACAGTTTAATTCACAGATAAGAAAATGGCTACAGCATGAATGTATCTTCCAGGCCATGGCCATTTGCAGTTAAACAAATATACTTTAAAATGTGTTGCTAACAGGAGGACTATGTACCATAACAGATTAAATATAACAGGTTAGATAGAAGCAGTGTGCCCCATTGGACAGGCACATGATGTCAGCTTACTTTTTGTGTCCTCTGTTCCACTGCAGTTCTCTCACTTGGGGGGCATGGAGGAGGCATGTAACAAGGCACAGTCTCACTCGTTGACATCTAACGCTATGGATATAAGTATTTATGATGTATGACATAGTAGTAAGCAGCATTATTTCCTCACTTCATGATATATCTTGCTCTTTGAGTGTATGCCCTTTTCTTTGTGACTGAGAGAATCGCAGGGGAACGGAGGACATAAAAAGTAAGTTGACATCACGTTCCTGTCCACTGGACCACACTGCTTATATTTCACCTGTTATTTTTTCATCCATGGTCAGATTTGGAGGAATGGCACTCAAAGAGTTAATTTATGGGTTGAAGCAGAGTTTTTCTTCATTCTTCACTTTCCAGATGGCTTAGTTCAGCTGTTTTTTCCCCATTCCTGCTCATCTGAGAATTTGGGCGAGTCACTATCTATAGTTGAGGATCATCCTACTCAATCATGCCAGCTTGAACAGAAGGAGAACAGGAAAGGAGCTGGTCACCTTTCCAGTTATTGCAGTGATCACCTATCCTATTGGATAGGTGATCAATGTCAGAGGGACATCAGGAGTGGTCTGATTTTCTTAAAAAAACAAAAAAAAAGGTTGCACAGTGTAGGATTAGAGTTACTACACTATGTGCATTTTTCTAAGATAAACACATGATTGATCCCATGCCAGTGGGAGTGATTATGTATATGGCAAAGTTTCAGAATGGGGCAGTATGTAGAATATTGTGTGGGGAAGCATGTCGAATCTTAACTCCTTGGATCCAGGGAGGTGCGCAAAGCATGGTAAAGCAATGAGTCTTACACCTCCCTGGCACTCAAAGGGTTAACTGGGACAGCATCTGGAATCTTATTTGTGTGGGGCAGCATGCTGAATATTAACTGGGGCAGCAAGTCAAATCTTAACTGTCTGGGACAGCGTGCCAGATTTTAACTGTGGCAGTATGTTGAATCTTTGTGTCGAATCTTAACTGTGGCACCATGCTGCATCTTAATTGGGGCAGAATGTTGAATCTTAATTGGGGCAGCTTGTTGAATCTTAATGGTGTGGGGCAGCATGGGGAACATCTCTATTGTATGTTAGCACCACATACACTACCTGACACCCCAGCCGTATTCCCTTGCCTAGGCAGTGTCAGTGGGGAGTTGTGTCTACCAGTAGGCAAAGGAACAAGGATGGGGAAGTCAGACAGTTTACATGGGGATCTGTGGCTACCTGTGAGCAATAAAACAAGTATAGGGGCCAGGCAGTGTACATGGGATTCTGTAACTACCAGTGGGTATGGAAACCAGGCTGGGGGACATCTGGTAACCATAAATCCCCATGGATGCTGTCTGACCCCTAGCCTTGTTCTCTTTGGAATATGGACCAAAATCATGCACCAATTGTAACGTGGTCCCCAGGGAATCCCCATCATCACCTAGAAAGAGTAGAATGTCATCAGCATACAGTGCAAGCTTTTCCTCTCTGCCCTCTACACTGAGTCCACAAATCAGCGGATTAGAACGAATTAGAACAGCTAAGGGCTCCAGGGCCAAGGCAAACAGGCTGGGTGAGAGTGGGCAGCCCTGTCTAGTTCCACGATGCAAGGAGAAGGGTTGTGAACTCAGTCCACCCGTCACCACAGAGGCCCTGGGATTGCTATATAAAATATGTATCCTATTAATAAAGGATGGACCAAATCCAAAACCCCGGAGTACGTGCCAAAGGTATGGCCACTCGACAGAGTCAAAGGCCTTAGATGCATCAAGGGACACTATCACCCGAGTTCCGATGGTATCGTGTGGAAGTTGCAGGTGCATAAATAGTCTTCTAAGATTGTGTGCTGTCAATTTGCCTGGGATAAAGCCAGTTTGATCTTCATGTACGATGGTTCCCAACACTTTGTTTAATCTGGTAGCCAATATTTTCTCCACAATTTTTGCATCCGTAGTCTAAAGGGAAATGGACCTGTAAGAGACACAAATCTCCAGATCCTTTCCTGGCTTGGACAATACAATAATGGAAGCATTATTCATTGAATCCGGAAAATGTCCGTCGTCAATAGCAGCATAAAAAGTATTCAAGAGATGGGGGGGCTAAGACATCCGCAAATTCCCTATATCACTCTGCAGGAAGACCATCCACACCCAAAGCCTTGCCCGCTGGTAATCCACGAATAGACTCCACCACTTCTCTAAGAAGTATAGGAGCATCCAACATTTGTTTATGTTCTAAGGAAAGTTGCGGAAGGTTACATTGATCAATCAAGACTAATATAAATGAGAGTAGAAGCGGTGAAATCACAAGTTAATCATCCGCGGGTCTAGAATCAGTTCACCCCCAGGATCTCGGAGTGAAGAAACCGACAGAGTCCCCCTGTGTTGACGTACAAGATAAGCCAGTAGCTTCCCCGGCTTATCACCATTTTCAAAAATATTTTGTTTCAAATAAAAAACATGATGGGCATTCAGTTCAGACAATTTAATAGAATATTGTAACGAGTAGGAAAAAAACTTAGCATAAGAAACCGGATCCCCACTTTCCACAAACTGTTTTTCTGCCTCAGCAGCATCTGATTCCATAGCCTCCACTTCTCTAGATCTATGTCTATTTTGCATAGATACAAGAGATATCAAAGAGCCCCTTGCAGCTGCCTTGGCAGCCTCCCAAACAATGCCCTGAGCAGCAGAATTGATATTATTGGCAAAATAGTCACATAGATCTTCTCTATGCTTAGACACCAGATGCGTATTAGTCAAACATAAGGGGCTAAACCTCCAGACTCTAGACCTAGGTCTCTGGTGTTAAAGTAAAGACAATAATAATGGGGAATGGTCGGAAGCCACCCTGGTCAGAAAACAGCAATCTGAAACCCAATTCCAGGTCAACTGGTTAGCAAACACATAATCAATTCTAGATAATGTTTTATAAGTGGCCGTGTGGCATGAGAATTCCCGGTCCTGCGGATGGAGAGTCCTCCATACATCTATAAGTCCCATATCAGCTACGATACTGAGGAAGGCATCTCTATGCAATTTGGAGTCAACCGCCGTCCCACCAAATCTATCCAAGTCAGGATTTATAGCTATATTAAAGTCACCCATACAAATTATATGGTGTTGTGACTTGTCAGAGACATATATAAGCATGTCCTTGAAAACTGAAGGGTTGAAAGACAGTGGTATATAAACATTCATTAAGACAAACAGAGATCCCTGTAACTTACATGTTAAGAAGAGGTAACGTCCTTGTGGGTCAGCTTTAAGGTCAATGAGTTCAAAAGAAACTAGTTTAGAGACAAGAATGGAAACACCCCTGGCATACATGGAATATGTGGCATGATAATGACTCTGTATCCAGTGCCTCCTAAGAGACAAAACTCTACCTGCAGTACGATGGGTCTCCTGCAACATGACCACCCCTGGAGTCTGTTTCCTGATGTGGTTTAAAACTCAAGATCGTTTTATAGCATCATTCAAGCCACGCACATTCCAAGACAAAAATTTACAATTTAGTGGCATCATCACAGAGATAAATAGTATGTGTTACATCCCTGGCCACATAGAGGGATCTGTTGGAATGAGGCCTGGAAGAGAGAGGAAAATTAACATCTAACCCAGCCCCTATCTGGCCCTTTTAATTTTTTACATTAACAGTACCCTTTACTGGCCAAATTTCAGGTAGCTTTTCAGTGGCATTCTGTGGGGAAAGTGAGTTACTGACAATAGTTATCCACTGAACAAGATGAAAGTTATTTACTCTCTGCCTGAACTTTCAGAAATTAAGTTCTCTGGATCTCTGTTTCCAGAGGTATGGCCTCAATTAAATTGTATCAGGTAAAACTGCCATTAAAGGGATAGTAATACATCAATATAATTACATTTAATAAAGTACCTAGCAAAAAAAATTAATTAATTGTGCCCTGTCCAATCTCTCAAACCTTTATGATTTAAGAGATATCAGCTTACAAAGTTGCACCTTCCTTCCACTTGCACTGATGTCAGCTTTCTATCTTACAGACGGAGATCGCAGTCCACAGATCATCCTGCGGCTCTTCAGCAGAGCCGAAATCTCGCTCTTTAGAAATATATACTTAATTTGAACAGTCTACAATGTGTGCCTGGTTTGCAAGCACACATTGTAGACCATTCAAATGAAGTATTTCTTTCTTACTAGAGTGATTTCGGCTCTGCTGAAGAGCCGCAGGACAGTCTGCGGACCGGGATCTCCATCTGTAAGATAGAAAGATGACATCAGTGCAAGGGGAAGGAAGGGGGAACTTTGTAAGCTGATATCTCTCAAACCATAAAGGTATGAGAGATCGGACAGGGCACAATTTATTCATTTTTTTACTAGGTACATTATTAAATGTAATGATATTGATGTATTACTATCCCTTTAAGGGAAAAAAGGCCAACGTTCAGTAATAACATATGAATTATGTTGATTTCAATACATAGTCTATAAGAATGGCTAACAAGTGTAGGCCCAACAAATCCAAGTAACGCAAAGGACATTTTTTCACATCACCATGCATCCCAGTCAGCTGATAATAAACATACAATACATTTAATACTAAGGAAAAAGATAACAGCCAACGTTATCTAGCAACCCTGATTGTTGTCAAGACAATTTAAGTTCACAGCCAATGACAACACACCAAAGTATCATATACATTCAAATACACCTATATATACCCCCAAAATAACTGACATTCATTACCTTGTTTGTGTTTTGAGTTTTGATGAGCTACAGCACAGGAACCAGTAGCGGAGGATAGCAATAGAGTAAGAGGCGCGTACATAGGAGGCAAGTAGAAGGAACTGGTAGCGGAGAGAGTTGCACTTAAATTAACACATAATACACCTTTGCACATTTGCCCTACATGCATACAAACACACATTTAGCTTTTTTTGTTTATAACACATCACACATATTTAACTTTTTTTTTGACAGTGTGAATCAGTGAGTGACAGTGAGTGAGTGTGATTGAGTGTTTCTGTGAGGGCCTGTGTGAGTGGGTGTGAAATGTCAAGGAGAAGAGAGGAGGAGATGGGATGGGGATAGGAGGAAGGTCAGGAGGGCATCCCTGGTCAGTGAAGGAGTGGTAGAGGGACATCTGTTGGGCGGAGGGGGAACCAGCCAAGGACAGCCATATGAAGGACAGGAACAGAACTGCCAGTAGACACCACCAACACCACCACCACCACCAGGAAGGCACTGGATGCCAGATACAATGCCCACTCTAAAGTATGGGTCATATTGGCCCACACCATACCCACAGCTACCCTCATGGATGGAGTCACAACATGGGCCCAGGAATGACCATACTCACAGGGAGTTATCCAGATACCAGTGGCCACAGTATGTCCCGTGGCCACTGGTCTATGAATACTTGGGTCTGATTGGGGAGCCATAGTACACATAGCAACAGGAGGACTTCACATCTCCAACACATCAGCAACAAGAGGTCCAGAGAGCCCAGAGTCCATAGACTTGGTGTTGGCACAGTCATCCTTTATCTCCATATCAGGGGGCTGGCCTGATACCTGCCCCAGAGCAAACCTCACCACCAGAAATGGAAGAACCCCAACATCCTGAACAACACAGTAGCCAGATGATGAACAAGAGGATGTTGCAGAGCCATCGCCAGCACCAATATCTCCAATCGCCATCCCCAATATCTCCAGCCCCAAAACATTACACAGGTAGACAGACCATGGAGAGGGATGAAGAGTGCCTACACATACAGAGGAGGCAGCTCAGGTTCCTGAAGAGGTGACATGGAGATGCACATAGGAACACTGCTACCCTCCATGCACTAGAATCCCACATGGCAATCCTAACGATGGAGTCAGGCAGTTCAGGACAGGCATCCTGAGCATGTTAGGAAAAATGTTGGTGGAAATGAGGGAGAACAATTGCAGGGAGAACCTACCACTGGAAAGGGAGCAGCAATCCAGAGAGGGGTCCACCACAACAACCTCCCCCCTCCACTGCTTCATCCAATTTATGTCTTTATATATTTCTGGTTACTAACAGGTTAAATAGCAGAGATGTCTCCAATGCATTGCAAAGCAATTCAGTGAACACAACTCCTGCACATATTACTTGCTTGTAAGGTGTTAGACCATGGGTGTTCACACTCGACACATATACTGTTGTCCAATTTCAATTCACAATCCACCTAGCAAAGTAGCAAAGTAGAACAACATGAAGGTGCTGTATGGAAATGATGTGAGTTGAACTTGAACAACTGACAACTACCCCTTAGCATAATATGTGCCAGGCTGTCCCCATTTGGTTCCATCCACTGGTGGGGTTATCAGTATGTTGTTAGTCAACCATGTGTTGGGTTAAATTTCCACTGACAGGATATATCAGACAAAAAACATATGATGGGATTGACACTCTGATGAGGGAAAATCCATCACACACACCTAGTAATCCAAGGTTAATTATTAATAATGAAGTTGAGCTAGGCTACAAGACAGGAGCATGAAGAGGACAATAGCTGGCACAACTGATTACACTATGCTGGGTGAACATAGGGAGTTATGTACCTAGGTGTGAGAGGGATTTGATGAGGTGGATATGACTCCCCTAGTGCTATCACTTCTCCCTTTCCTATGTAATCCAAAGTAGTCTATGCAGCAATATCTTTCAAACTAGAGCAATCTCATTGCATATGCTTCACTGAGTAACATGGGAACTGGATATGTGATATTACTGGATCTCCCCCATCATCTTCTTGCATTAATACATTTCTAAATTCATTCATGCTCCATGTTTAATTGATAGACCCCTGAGTTTAGGTACATACCATCACGAGTATAATGGATACATAACACACAACCCTTTTGTTATCTGGAGATATGGCAAGTCCAACATTAATATCAACAGACATATTATTGATGGTGATAAGCTTCCTTTACTATGTTTAGCAATACATGAACATGTTTGAATTGTACCGATATGCACTGGAGACTTCTAGAAGCAAACAAAGGGTACTTTTCACATTAAAACATGCTATTCATCCAATCTGAGCTGCTCATACTTTCTCCAAGAGGATTTTGAAAACTGTAGAGGAGCAGTATTGCTGTACATGTTTTCGGTTTAAATCTGAAGAAAAACATATACAAATACATTTTCATGTTTTTTCAGAGTTAAAGGGTTTTCAGGGGTTGGGAACAAAGTCTGGTATACCAAAGACTAAACAACAGGACTGGAGAACAGCAGGAGGTGAGATTCATGGACATGGAGTCAAGTTCCACCAGGATCACTTAGGCATTCTTCTGTTCCTTGATGGGTCATCCCATGCATGCCTGTGGGAAGGGATGACAGGATTTGAAACTGCACAGTCTGCCTGTCATGAGCAGGATGAAGTATCCTTATCATATTCACCTATTTGTTTGTGACTTGCACCCAAAAAAGGATAAGTGCAGAGAGCAGAACACATTGTTATAACTTTCAAATGAAACAACTGCCAGTAGTTAGAGTACCCTTGTTTTATTCAGCAGAGAAACAACAAAAGGTTACCACTCCTTTAAACCAGAGATGTCAATACACGGCCATATGCACAAATTAAAAGTGCAGTAACCCTGGGCTAAAACCACCCCAAATGCAACAAACAAAATTCCCAAAATTCTTATTAACTTATAACCCACTGAGTGCGAGAGAGGTCTTTTCTGGCAATGCTTCACAAAATTAGTGTCATATGCACAAAGCACAATAGAAGTGATTCTGAATCAAATTTCATGCAGTAGAATTAACAGATAAACATTCCTCAATTCTCCATTCATTTAAATGGGTAATGGAGACATATCGAGCAGCCAAGGGTTAAAAGTCCCATTTAAATCAATGGTAATTTGGGGACATTCTATCTGTACACTATGGTGCAGTTGGTTTGCTCCAAAATTGCTGTTTTTTTGCTTTCGGTGTAAGACACTTGTCAGTTGGGATTGGCCTAGTTAGAATCACTCAATTATAATAACACTATATTATATAATGGTCATCAAAATATCTCACTTTTTTGATGCACAAAGAGATGTTCTTTCTGTGCTAAGTGGACCTTCACACATTAAGTATCTATTCACAAAGCTCTTTATGCCACAATATTGCTTCTTTGGTCTGTTCGCAATGAGGAGGGGTCAATATTTGATTGCATGGGTGTTTCTGGGTGTCTCATTCAAAGGCATATTGAGGAACAAGGAACCAGGGGAGGCAAGGATGGTACCTGAGGCATTGTGTTCCTGAATGCATTACTGAGTGCATACAGGAACAGAACAAACTATTGTGTATCTCTTTCTAGGTGATCCAGTGTTTATATGCCAACTTCATTTAGGCTGATGTAATATGAGCAAGCTGCATCATAGGTGACAAATAAAAGTTGCCATTTTTATAAATGAGTATTTTACCCCCTCCATTGTACAGAGGTATCCAATGCATTGATTCACATCTCAGTGTTTTGGAGCCCTATTTAGGATTCAACAGGTTAAAAAGCCCATTTACAGCAAGGAACATTTTAGGAATTTGCATTTGCCCCTGATAGTGGTTTGCTCCTGAAATGCTCAAGTTCTACTTAGCATTATTGCATTGAGCATTTTCTCACTCCCTAAACCTCCTTGCCATCACTGAAACTTGGCTCACATCATCAGACACTGCCTCCACTGCCGCACTCTCATATGGAGGCACACACACCGAAGCCTGGCAACAGACATGGAGGGGGAGTAGGCATCCTGCTGCCCCCTAACCATATATTTCAGGTACTCCCCACTGTTCCCTCTCTCTCCTTCCCTACATTTGAAGCTCACACACTTCACCTCTTCTCTCACTTCCCCCTGCGTGTCGCTATCATATACAGGCCACCTGGTCCCACTGCACAATTCCTTGATCACTTCACCTCCTGGCTCCCTCACTTCATGTCCTCTGATGTCCCTACTCTCATCATGGGTGACTTCAACATCCCTATAGATAATCACAACACCCCCCCTGCCCTCAAACTCCTCTCCTTAACAACCTCCTTAGGCTTATCGCTGTGGACGAGCTCTCCCACACACAGTGATGGTCACTCCCTCGACTTGATCTTCACTAACCTCTGCTCGGTCTCCAACTTCTCTAATGTCCCCTTTCCCCTCTCTGACCATCACCTCCTCACCGGTAACCTCATCATACCACGCAAACCCATCACCCCCACCACAATCAAGCGCATGCGGAGAAATCTGCATACTCTTGATAAGCAACAATTTTCCACCTCCCTGCAGCCTCTTCTCAACCCCATCCTCCCACTTACTTGCCCAGACAAAACTACTGCTCTCTACAACAGCACTCTCACTTCAGCCCTTGACATCGCTGCACCTGCAACTCCACGCCACCCACGCACAACCCCACTACAACCCTGGCACACAAGACTAACGCGATACCTCCAAAGGTGCTCACGCACTGCTGAAAGGCACTGGAGGAAATTGCTCTCCACAGCTGACTTCACACACTACAAATTCATTCTCCGTTCGTATAGCTCTGCCCTCTCCCTGGCTAAACAGTCATTCTTCTCCTCTCTAATTTCTAATCTTTCCTCCAACCCCAAACGCCTTTTCTCAACCTTCACATCTATTCTAAACCCACCAACACAAACACCTTCCACTAACTTCTCTGCCCAAGATCTCGCCAACTGTGTCAAAGGCGACTGACAGGTCCAAAGGAATGAGTAGGGAGTAGTGGCCTTTTGACTTGGCTGAGAGCAAGTCATTGGCCACTTTAGTGAGGGCAGTCTCAGTGGAGTGATGAGGGCGGAATCCGGATTGCAAGGGATCTAGCAGGGAGCAGAGGAATTTAGTGAGCCGGTTATATGCAAGGCGCTCGAGAAGCTTGGAGGCGAACGGGAGTAGGGAAATTGGCCGGTAATTTGACAGTGAGTTTGGGTCCAGGGAGGGTTTTTTTAGGATGGGAATGATTAGTGCATGTTTGAAAGAGGATGGGAAGGTGCCGGTTGACAAAGAGAGGTTGAATAAGTGAGTAAGGATTGGAGTTAGTAGAGGGGAGAGTTCTTGGGTGAGCTGAGATGGGATTGGGTCGAGAGGGCATGTGGTTAGGTTTGAGCGAGTGAGGAGAAGGGAGACTTCATCCTCAGTGACAGGTGGGAAGGAGCTTAGTGTGTATGTGGGAGAGGTGACAGGGCTGGGCTGGCTGGGTGGGGGTGGTAGTGATGAAATGTCATGTCTGATAGATTCAATCATGACATTTCATCACTACCACCCCCACCCAGCCAGCCCAGCCCTCTCACGAGCAGGGCCCTCTGATCCTCCTGTTCTCCACATCTGATTGTACTATTTAACACCTCTGTATGTCTATTCCCAATTGTACAGCGCTGCGGAATTAGCTGGCACTATATAAATAAATAATAATAATAATAATAATATTCCTAGCATTGTGTAACATGGCATAACTGAAGATGCAATATTGTCTTTATTTTTTAGATCACTATCCTATAATGGATCAAATCCAATAAAAACTTTTTGTTAACATAATAATAATTATTTGTGCAATAAAATAATTTAAGTTTAAAAATGGTTTTATTTATAGGTTAGGATCACCACTATGGAAACATTTGTACTAGCATCCAAGGAGTTAAGAAACAAAGTTGTATATTTTCAGTTTTCTTTATGGTAGTTCTCTAATAGCTCCCAAATGTTTAAGTATGTAATATTAATTGTTTAACATCATGATTTTTCCACTATTCTCTTTTCATCTTCTGCCACCACTATAAAGCAAAGTAAAATAATAAAAATCTAGTTTCATATATTTACTTTTTAATAGGAATGGGTAACCAAAATTGTTGAATAATGGCTCTTCCCAATTGGAGAATAATTTCCAGCGAAAACTGCAATTTTTCTGCTTTTTTCCACCTAGTTCATTGCATTGAAATCCATGGGAACATTGAGTTTACACACAACACATAACAAATGTTATTTTATTTCCCCAAAGCATTGTATAAGAAGGGCATGAGGGTGCCTGTGTTGGTGGTGAATGGGGAAACAATCACTTGAACATGGAATTTTGTGTGTGGGTGTGGGTTGTTTACTGGGATTGGGGGGACAGTTAATAAAAGCAAATAAATAAAAAACAAAAATAGAAATAAGACATTATATATATGGGGTCTGAGGAGGATGCATTTATTGGTGGGTGAAGTCTGGGGAAAGAATCAGTGGAACAGGGTATTTTTTGCAGGTGTTGACTGGTATTGGGGGGACTGTTAATAAAAAATAAAGTATAAAATTGGTACATAACATGCCAGAGATAGGGACCCCCCTGACATAAGGTGTGACTGGGGCAGAATGATACTTGATGAGAGTATGAGAGTATTTTGTAGAGGATGATTTGTAGGACTTGTCATTATAGGCCCAAGCCCTGAGGAAATTTTGATCTGTAGGACTTAGACTTATTAGAGGCACAAGCCTTGAGGAAACATTGATTTGTAGGACTTAGACTTTTTAGGCCTAATCCCATGTGAAACATTGATTTGTAGGACTTAGACTTGTTTGGCACAAGACGTGAGGAAACAACTTTGACTAGTGTTAGGTCCAAGCCCTGAGGAAACATTCCTTTGTAGGACGTTGGCTTGTTAGCATCACAAGCCCTGAATAACCACTGATAATTTTTATCAGTTTGGCTTGTTAGCATCACAAACCTTGTGGAATCAGTGTTTTGTAGGTCTTGTTTGAAACAAGCCCCCCGACAAATTTTTTTTGGTGGGACTCTGGTTGATCTTGACTCCACCCAGGGCCAGCCTTTGTATACCTTGTCATAACAATACTTGGGCAACCTTTCATACTGTCACGGTTTTTGATGAACACTCAGACAAGACTAATAAGGTTAAAATGACTTTATTAAGATAAAGTACAGACAGTAATAATATAAGGCACAAGACCCCAAAAGGACAGTACGAAAGGGCCAATGTCCTCAGACAATTCTGGTGAAGGAAGCTCCGTGAATATCCATTGGAGAATGGATATGTATGAACAACGCCTCGATCAGTTGTCAGTGGCTGTGCAAACTATTCTGAAGCGGACTGCACATCTGGACAGATCAGCTCAAGCCTCGTTGGCAACCCCAGTTCAAGCACCGATGGTCCAAACTTTGGGTGTGAACCCGCCATGTAAAGGGTTGTCTGCTACTGCACCACTCCCGCTGAGATACGATGGGGAACCTACCCTATGCAGGGGGATTTCTCAATCAGCTCGAAATTTTTTTCTAATTTGCTCCTTAAGATTTTCCTACTGAAAGGAGTAAGATTGGGTTTATGATCTCATTGTTGACAGGTAGAGCCTTAGCCTGAGCAAACCCTATATGGGAGACGGCGAAACCTATTACTTCCAATTTTAATGAATTTGTGAGGGCCTTTCGCAGTGTGTTCGAAGTACCTGGGCGCAACATCTCAGCTGCTAAGCAAATAATGAGCATCCGTCAGGGCAACTGAACAGTCGCGGATTACTCTATAGAATTCCGCACATTGGCAGCTGAGGTGGGATGGAATGATGAGGCGTTGTAGCTGCGTTTGCATAAGGCCTCAGTGACCGGATCAAAGATGAGATAGCTGCCCACAAATTGCCAAATGCCTTAGACAAATTTATCGAATTTGTGAACCTTATTGATACACGTATCAGAGAAAGGATGTAAAATAGAGAATCTATATTACCAGTAGCAGTTGCCTTGGTCCTTCGGTGACCCTAGTGAGCTAGGGTCTGAGCTACCTTGTCCTCTACCGGGTTCCATGTGACCTAGGGCTCCTGGGTTTGAGTGCCAGCTGTCTTCCTCGGGACTCCTAGCGTTGCCTCCGCATTTCCCTAGTTATCTAGGGTCTCTATTGCCAGTAGCCTATCGTGGGCCTCCAGTCTACTTTGGGTTCTAGTTTCAGTGCCATCATCTGCTAGTCATTGCCTTCCCTTCTCCCTAGCCCACTAGGGGACTGGCTACTCTCAGTACATCTCCTCAGAGTGTGCGTTCCCTGCCATTTTGTATTGTACTTTATCTGTACTCTCCTTTTGGGCTCTTGTGCCTTATATTATTACTGTCTGTACTTTATCTTAATAAAGTCATTTTAACCTTACTAGCCTTGTCTGAGTGTTCACCAAAAACCGTGACAGACTACTGTTCATTCTGCTGCTGAGTTGTAGAAATCATGGGTGTGTTGTTGTAATATAAATATTTCCCTTGAGCAGGGGAGGGCTGGCAACATACGGCCCAGGGGGCAAATACAATTAAGTGGCCCATATCTACTATTGTCCAAGCCCATTGTCCCAGCCCACCCCTGTTTCCTTAATTTTAAAATTGTCCTTAATGCTGTGAATTAAAGCAAGTGATACCACAGAGCTTACTGTTGAAATGGGGCTACATTAGTGATACTACAGTGCTTACAATTTAACCCTGTGAGTGCCAGAGGGGTACACAACACATTGCTTTTTCAATGCGTTGTGTACCCCTCTGGCACTCAAATGGTTAAGTAAAGATAGAATAGTGATGCCATAGAGCTTGCAAGGGAAATGGATTATGCTACTAGTGCAGCTATGTTTGGATTGTAGCTCTGCGGTATCACTTGCATATAGATTCATTTAATAAGTTCTGTGGTATCACTAGTGTAGCTCCATTTTACACCAGCAGGTGGGAGATTGAGTGAGGCACTGGCCCACCAGCCCAGACACATGGCCAGCCCAGAAACAAAGTATTTCTGTTGTTACTATACCCCTTGTCCACTTCCCTCTAAGGATATGTGCCAACTTTCAGTTTTAATAGTAATGGTGAGCCCTACCTGCGACCAACTTAGCATATTTTGCAGGGTGGAATCTCCTCAGATACCACTTGATGTCCTGGTTGCGATTATCCTCCATCATGCTGCCATGTGTGGTCAGCGAACCACACAGTGTTTAATGGGTGGACACAAACAGGCACATGCTGACATTTATTGAATGGCTATCAGTTGGTGGGGGAGGTAAAGTTGAACGAGGTAGCTCATCAGAAGATGTAGTTACATCTTCCTGCGGCTGGACCCTAGAGCAAGAAGGTGATGTGAGCCAGGTGTTTTACTCACAATTGAACTTTCAAGCTCTGTGTGTATTTCTCTATTCTTCTTCATCTTTGATTTCCACCTCACCTGTTGTTGCCTTTGCGGAGAGTCAGGGGGTACAGCAACAGTGGTGCCTAATTTCTTTAGTGAGTGTTTGGCTTTAATATGTTTCATATAAATGTCATTGTGTCTGTGTTTCATGTGTGGTGGTATTATTGCTGCTAGGCAACAATTCTGCCTTCTTTAGGATCATGTTCCATCTGGACAATGCAGTGGATGTAAGGGGACTCCCAGGGTCAGAGAAATGTTGACTGCTAGTCTAGCCTATCTGCAGTACTTCCCCTACCACCTCAGTATGAGTAAGAGGATCTACTGTGGTAACACTAGTGCCACCAGCTACTTCACCATCGCTATTACTACTAACACCAATCACATCAGTTTCAGTCAATGAGTCTTCCTCCTCACTAGTAGTTTGTAGCTGCTGGATCTTCTTAGTAGCAGTAGTAGTATTGGTAAGACTGCTTGAGGATGGCAAGTGTGACTTTGGGGTCCCTTGCTGTCACACTTGGCATAATCTCCCCCCCTCCTGAGAATCAGAAGATACCCTGGCAAACACAGCACTGGCAGCAGACAGAAGTAGCTGACCTGTCCTACTCACAAACTACCCCTTTTTCCTCTGCCCATGACACAAATTTCCCCAAGATTCCTAGAAGTGATGTAGGGGCACTGGCCATCATTGGGTCAGGGGAATCAGTGCATCCAGACCCTTTAATGTTGGTAGTGGTCACTTCCTTCTCCTCAGACTCACTGTATGCATAACGGTCCTTCCAGCACATCCTTTTATTAGTATTCCAGTTCCTCTTCAAGTTTTGCAAAACAACTCATAGCACAACAGCCTAGCAACAGCCTAGCAGCCTCTCTATAGTTGCTTGTATTGTGTTTGACTAGAGGAGAGGTGAAAAACATGTAAATAAAACGGTGAAAAGTATGTAGCCATTGAAAAAAATAGCAACAATTTTTTGGCAATGGTTTTTGTGGATTTGTTCACTGGATCATGACATGACCTTTCGCCCACCCCACTTATTAATTATTCCATTAGCCAAAAGGTTTGGGTTTACTAAAATATAAAATCTCAGATGTAAAAGGTTCTATTTCCAAGCTTAAATGACAAGTCAGGTGGATTTGTTTTTCAATATATGAGAGAGAGGTAGAGTGTTGTCAATGGGGGGTGTATGAAACCACTAGGACAGTTAATTTTCTGTGCTTACATGTTGCTATACAATGCTTGCAGCTGCACTTTCAGGTATGCACCTCAGAGTATGATCACTTTATCACAAATGAGGCACACATCCCATGAAGCCCTGAACACCGTCTCTGTGTGATGTACAGTAGTGATGAGCGAGCACCCCAATGCTCGGGTGTTCGGGTGCTCTGACCGAGCACCCCCTGAGGCTCGAGTGCTCGGCCGAGCACCCGAGCCCCATTGAAGTCAATGGGAGGACTCGAGCATTACACCAGGCACCCCCTGCTCTGATGAGGGGAGGGTGCCTGGTCCATAGGAAAAGGGCAGAAAAGGATGGAAACACCACAGAAATGGTTCAGGGACAGCATAGGGAGGATGTCTGGATGCATCTTGGACTCCAACATCGCTGCTGGGAACGATCTTTCGCCCGTAGTACGCCATTTTTACAGACCGACCATAAAACACACAAAAAGGAAAATAAAAACGACTTTAGGCGAAAAATTGTTACCAAACAATATTTGCTGTATATTTACTTGTATATCATCTGCAAATTCTCCCAAAAATTTCCTTGATTTTCTGAAGTGAGGCCATGATTAAGAGGGAAACGTGCGCAGAGGCAAATTATCCCAAAAATTTCCTTGATTTTCTGAAGTGAGGCCATGATTAAGAGGGAAACGTGCGCAGAGGCAAATTATCCCAAAAATTTCCTTGATTTTATTGAACTGAGGCCATGATTAAGAGGGAAACGTGCGCTGAGCTGACCATCTAAAACATTATGGGTGAGGGTCTGCTGCAGAGCTGACCATCCTAAACATTATATGCGAAGGCCCGCTAGTGAGCTGACGCTATAAAACATTATATGCGAAGGCCCGCTAGTGAGCTGACGCTATAAAACATTATATGCGAAGGCCCGCTAGTGAGCTGACGCTATAAAACATTATATGAGAGGGCCCGCTAGAGAGCTGACCCAATAAAACATTATATGCGAAGGCCCGCTAGTGAGCTGACGCTATAAAACATTATATGCGAAGGCCCGCTAGTGAGCTGACGCTATAAAACATTATATGCGAAGGCCCGCTAGTGAGCTGACGCTATAAAACATTATATGAGAGGGCCCGCTAGAGAGCTGACCCAATAAAACATTATATGAGAAGGCCCGCTGGTGAGCTGACCTATATAAAAATTGTCAAACAGGGCCCGCTGGTGAGCTGGCCCTATATAAAAATTATATCACAGGGCCCGCTGGTGAGCTGGCCCTATATAAAAATTATAGCACAGGGCATATGGAAGAGGAGGAGGAGGATGAGAAGATTAAGAGTCAACCATATACCTGTTTTTTGGGTGGAAGGGGTGAATGGGAATACAGAGTATTCCCATCATTGTAAATAATATATGTAAAGTGAGTTTATGTTCCCCCGGGGCTTTCCTCCAGTGGAGTGGAGAAGTCAGGGGAAATCCAGGCCTTGTTCATTTTTATAAGTGTCAACCTATCAGCATTGTCGGTGGAAAGACGGATACGCTTATCTGTTATGATGCCACCAGCAGCACTAAATACCCGCTCAGACAGAACGCTGGCGGCAGGGCAGGCCAGCACCTCCAAGGCGTAGAGTGCCAGTTCATACCACGTGTCCAGCTTGGACACCCAGTAGTTGTAAGGCACAGAGGGATCATTGAGGACGCTGACACGGTCTGCTACGTACTCCTTCACCATCTTCCAAAACTTTTCCCTCCTTGTGACACTAGGCTGCGCATCAGGGTGAGGGTGCTGGCGGGGTGTCATGAAGGTGTCCCACGCCTTGGAGAGTGTTGCCCTGCCTTTGTCGGAACTGCTGTGTGCTCCCCTTTTCTCCCCTTCTCGGTTGGTCAAGGTAGCACGTACTCTGCCGCCAGCGTTGTCAGATGGAAAATTTTGGAGCAATTTTTCAACAAGAACCTTCTGGTATTGCACCATTTTGCTTGTCCTCTCCACCGGAGGAATGAGAGATGAGAAATTCTCTTTGTAGCGGGGGTCCAGAAGGGTGAACACCCAGTAATCCGTGTTGTCTAAAATGCGTACAACGCGTGGGTCACGGGAAAGGCAGCCTAACATAAAGTCAGCCATGTGTGCCAGAGTACCAACAGTCAAGATTTCGCTGTCCTCACCAGGAGGATGACTCTCAATATCCTCATCCTCTTCCTCCTCTTCTGCCCACCCACGCTGAAGAGATGGAACTAAAGTTCCATGGCTACCCTCTGTAGCGGAGGCAACCGTGTCTTCCTCCTCCTCCTCCTCCTCCTCCTCCGCCTCCTCCAATTGTCGCTGAGAAGACGAAGTGAGGGTGCTCTGGCTATCACCTTGTGTAACCTCTTCCTCCCCCATTTCCACCTCTTCCACATGCAAAGCGTCGGTTTTAATTGTGAGCAGCGAGCGTTTCAGTAGACACAGAAGTGGGATGGTTACACTGATAATAGCGTTATCGCCGCTCACCATCTGTGTCGATTCCTCAAAATTGCGTAAAACCTCGCAGAGGTCTGACATCCATTCCCACTCCTCACTTCTGATTACAGGAAGTTGAACGGAGAGGCGACGACCGTGTAACAGCTGGTACTCCACTACTGCCCTCTGCTGCTCACAAAGCCGGGCCAACATGTGGAAGGTGGAGTTCCAGCGCGTGCTCACGTCACACAGCAGCCGGTGAGCTGGCAATTGTAAGCGCTGCTGCAGCTTCAACAGGCCGGCCGAAGCTGTAGATGACTTACGGAAATGTGCACACACGCGGCGCACCTTGGTCAAGAGATCATGCACATTGGGGTAGGTTTTTAGAAATCGCTGAACCACTAAATTAAATACATGCGCTAGGCATGGTACGTGTGTGAGCTTGCCGAGCTCCAAAGCCGCCACCAAGTTACGCCCATTATCACACACAACCATGCCTGGTTGCAGGTTGAGTGGCGAGAGCCACTGCTCGGTCTGGTGACTAATCCCCTGCAACAGCTCTGAGGCCGTGTGCTGTTTGTCCCCAAGGCAGATCAGCTTCAGCACGGCCTGTTGACGCTTCCCCACTGCAGTGCTACACTGCTTCCAGCTACTGGCTGATGGGGGAGTGGCGCTGCGTGTAGAGAATTCTGAGGTGGAAACGGAGGAGGAGGAGCCAATAACGTAGGTGCTGGCGGAAACCCTGATGGAGGTAGGGCCCGCAATCCTCGGCGTGGGTAGCACCCGTGCCATCCCAGGGTCCGAGTCGCTCCCAGCCTCCACGACATTCACCCAGTGTGCCGTCAGGGAAATGTAGCGTCCCTGGCCACAAGCACTTGTCCATGTGTCAGTCGTTAAGTGGACCTTCCCAGTAACTGCGTTGGTCAGGGCACGGGTGATGTTACGGGACACATGGTGGTGTAATGCGGGGATGGCACACCGGGAAAAGTAGTGGCGGCTGGGGACAGCGTACCGAGGGACAGCTGCTGCCATCAGGCTGCGGAAGGACTCAGTGTCCACAAGCCTAAATGGCAGCATTTCGATGGCCAGTAATTTGGAAAGGTGTGAGGTTAGTGCTATGGCCTGTGGGTGGGTGGCTGGGTATTTTCTCTTGCGCTCAAATGCCTGGGGTAACGACATTTGGACGCTGTGCTGGGACAGGGAAGTGGATGTGGTCGCTGATGGTGCTTCAGATGGTACAGGTGCAGGGCGGGAGGTATGCGGGCCTGCGCCTTCGACAGGCGATTGGCCGGCACCGAAAACAGGGGAAGAGGAGGCAGTGGTGTGGCCTGCAGACACAGATGGGCGATCCAGGCGTTCCTCCCACTTATTACGGTGCTTGGATGCCATGTGTCGGATCATGCTGGTGGTGGTGAGGTTTCTAGTGTTCATGCCTCGGCTCATTCTGGTGTGGCACAGGTTGCAAACTACAATTCTTTTGTCGTCCGCACTTTCCTTAAAAAAACGCCATACCGCGGAACACCTACCCTTTGGCAAGGTAGATTTACGCAAGGGGGTGCTCCGTGGAACATTTGCGGGCCGGTTTGGTGCGGTCCGCCTTCTTTCTGTAGCCACACCACTGCCTCTTCCAGCCTGTTGCGGTGCTGCAGATGGCTCACCCTCAGGACTGCTGTCATCGCTCGGCTCTACACCTTCCCAGGTGGGGTCAGTCACCTCATCGTCCACCAAGTCCTCCTCCACTTCCTCACTCTGATCATCCTCCTCATGTCTTGATCCCACCACATACTCAGTCATTGACAACTGTATAACATTCTCCTCAACAAGGTCTTGAGATGGAAATAGTGGTTGATTTAATGGCAACTGTGTCTCATCATCATCATCATCATCCACTACTTCCTTTGACCTTAAATGCCGTTCACATCTGTCATCTTCTTGTGATTGGGTAGCCTCTAGAGGTTGTGAATCAGGGCACAAGATGTCATGTTCCTCTGCAAGCGTGCTTGGAGAGAGGGTCAAATGAAGGATTGGTGATGAGACGAGCTCCTCACTATATCCCAGTGTGGGATCACTTCTTTGACCAGACCGTGTATGGTGGGAGGAAGGATGATCAGAGTGAGGATTATGTTGACCAGAGTCTTGGCTACTGAGAGTGGACTTGGTGGAAGACAGGGTGGTGCTTAACCGACTGGAAGCAGTATCAGCTGACATCCAACCGACCACCTGTTCGCAGTGGTCAGACCTCGAGAGTGATGTCCTGCGACGCCCTGTGAAATGAGACATGAAGCTAGGTATGGTGGATGTCTTTCTTTCTTGTGCTCTGGCACCAGGCACAGTTTCTCCGCGTCCTGACCCGCGCCCTGAACTATCAGGATCACGTCCACTTCCCTGTCCCTTTTTACCCGCCTTCTTCATCTTACACGGAATATGTGACTTTGATATTTGAGTTTGAAGACTTAACAGTATTTCTTCCTATTCTGCAACTGTGCAGAGTACACAGAATATGCTGCTAAACTGCGGTGACGCACACTGAATGGAATATGTGACTTTGATATTTTAGTTTGAAGACTTAACAGTATTTCTTCCTATTCTGCAACTGTGCAGAGTACACAGAATAGGCTGCTAAACTGCGGTGACGCACACTGAATGGAATATGTGACTTTGATATTTTAGTTTGAAGACTTAACAGTATTTCTTCCTATTCTGCAACTGTGCAGAGTACACAGAATAGGCTGCTAAACTGCGGCGAAACACACTGAATGGAAAATGTGACTTTAATATTTGAGTTTGAAAACTTAACAGTATTTCTTCCTATTCTGCAACTGTGCAGAGTACACAGAATAGGCTGCTAAACTGCGGCGAAACACACTGAATGGAAAATGTGACTTTAATATTTGAGTTTGAAAACTTAACAGTATTTCTTCCTATTCTGCAACTGTGCAGAGTACACAGAATAGGCTGCTAAACTGCGGTGACACACACTGAATGGAATATGTGACTTTGATATTTTAGTTTGAAGACTTAACAGTATTTCTTCCTATTCTGCAACTGTGCAAAGTACACAGAATAGGCTGCTAAACTGCGGTGACACACACTGAATGGAATATGTGACTTTAATATTTGAGTTTGAAAACTTAACAGTATTTCTTCCTATTCTGCAACTGTGCAGAGTACACAGAATGTGCTGCTAAACTGCGGTGACACACACTGAATGGAATATGTGACTTTAATATTTGAGTTTGAAAACTTAACAGTATTTCTTCCTATTCTGCAACTGTGCAGAGTACACAGAATAGGCTGCTAAACTGCGGTGACTTTGATATTTTAGTTTGAAGACTTAACAGTATTTCTTCCTATTCTGCAACTCTGCACAGTACACAGAATGTGCTGCTAAACTGCGGCGACGCACACTGAATGGAATATGTGACTTTGATATTTTAGTTTGAAGACTTAACAGTATTTCTTCCTATTCTGCAACTCTGCACAGTACACAGAATGTGCTGCTAAACTGCGGCGACGCACACTGAATGGAATATGTGACTTTGATATTTTAGTTTGAAGACTTAACAGTATTTCTTCCTATTCTGCAACTCTGCACAGTACACAGAATGTGCTGCTAAACTGCGGCGACGCACACTGAATGGAATATGTGACTTTGATATTTTAGTTTGAAGACTTAACAGAATGTGCTCTAATCTGCAACTTTGCACACTAAACAGAATGTGCTCTAATCTGCAACTTTGCACACTAAACAGAATGTGCTCTAATCTGCAACTGTGCACACTAAACAGAATGTGCTCTAATCTGCAACTTTGCACACTAAACAGAATATATGTTGTTTTTTTTTTTTTTTTTTTTTCCCCCACACAAAATAACCTGCTGCCCCCACACACAGTAGTCCTAAAAAGGACTTTTGGTTCTTTTTTTTTCACAATTTTGCTTTTTTTCCTCCCTACACTGACTTTCCCTTCCTATCCTCAGCTCTCCCTGGCTAAGACTGAGCCGAACTCGCTGGTCAGGTGCTATACAGCACCCGACCACGGGTTCTGGCCAGCCAATCAGTGTAATGCCAGCAGCCAACATGGCTGCTGGCATTACACTGATGTCAGAGCCTCCCTGCACGTTTATTGGCTGCGCAGCAGCCGCAAAACGTGCGGGGAGGAGACCCGAACATGGCGGGCGAGCACATGCGGTACTCGTACGAGTACCGCCATGTGCCGAGCAGAGCGATGCTCGAGCCGATCCGAGCATCGGCCGAGCATGCTCGCTCAACACTAATGTACAGTAAAAGGAAGACATTTTTGCCAATTTTTCTGTGTCTTGTTAGTGTTGCACATTGTACAAAAGGCATAAATTGAAAAATTTTCAAAATAGACAGCTTTACACCTAGGGGATAGGCAGACAGACACAACACAAACAAAAATAGGCCACTGAGATAGCTCAGTGGTAAATGCCCTGGCTACAGAGCCTGTTCAAATATCAAGATTGCAGGTTCGAATTCTGGCAGCGCCAACTCACCCCTTCATTCTTCCAAGGTCGGGAAATGAGTATCATTGATTGGTTCAGCAATTATTCAGCTGCTGATTCAGTTAAATCTGAAAGCGATTTGAGTCCCACTGGGAGAAAGGCGCTATATCAGTGGTTCTCAACTCCTGTCCTCAGGACCCATTAACAGGCCAGGACTTAGGGATTTCTCTGCTAGAACACAGGTGTGGTGATCAGAGGCTCATTCACATTGATTAACTCACTTGTGCTCTAACAAGGAAATCATCAATTCATGGCCTGTTAGTGGGTCCTGAGGACAGGAGTTGAGAACCACTGCGCTATATAAATAGTAGTTATTATTATATCTATTCCAATGTGATATAATTGTTACCCAAAACCCTGTTTTTTCTCTCTCTCTCTCTTACCCCTCTACATCTTTCTCTCTCTCCTTTATCCCTCTCACTCTCTCTCCCCTCTAACTTTAAACATTTCCTTTTTCTTTTTCCCTTAGCCTTTCTATCTACCTTGCCCTTCTTCTTTCTTTCTTTCTTTTTCTCACACTACAATTTTTCTCCAT
Organism: Rhinophrynus dorsalis; assembly: GCA_037306005.1. Lineage (NCBI taxonomy): Eukaryota > Metazoa > Chordata > Amphibia > Anura > Rhinophrynidae > Rhinophrynus > Rhinophrynus dorsalis. Next base: position 268,908,453 of record CM074724.1, read on the forward strand.
ATTCTTCTCTCTCTTTGACTTTTTTCCTCACACTTACCCTCCATATTACTCTCTTTCTTTCCTCTCTCTCTTTCCTTTTTCTCTCTCTTCTCCCCTCTCCTTTCACTTCACATTTCTTCATTCTCTAATCTCTCCTATTCTCTTTATCTGTCTCATCTCTAGTTTCTCTCTTTTTCTGCCCTTTCTTTTTGCATTAATAGCTTGTTCTATAAGGCAGATAAAAGGACAATTCAGGGACAAGGTAACTCATGCACATTTGGCCTTCTTGATCTGATGAAACAGAATGCCTACCTATAATCAGCACATCAACAGCACTATAGGGAACAATTAAATATTTGTATTGATTTAAATGGAGCTGTTAATCCTTTGTCCATTAGAGACCTAAAATGCATTGATTGCAATGCAGTAGAGGCCTCTTTAGCATTAACAGTATATCACATCCACATTTAATGACTAGACTTAGATCAGAGAGACATACTCAACAGGGATAATCATTCAGTTTTTTAGAGGAAATAAAAATGGAGGGTTAGACTTCTGCTCCACAGGAGGAGACAGTGGAGCGATGACATCATATGTAACTCAGAAGTCCAAGGAGCAGGTAAGATTATGAAGGAAAAGGAGACAGGCTGTAATATAGTTCTTATATCAGTGTCCCATAAGCTATCATTGTAAAGAGGAAAGTCTTATGATGAGATATGTGCTGGGTGGACAGTGTGCACATCCAGCATAACTAATAATAGTTTTTAGAGGAGCTGGGGGGCACAGCCACTATCTCAACCCTATCAGGACTGCGGTGCCTATGGTAGAAATAACTCAATCAGTAGTTGAAAAATTCTAGGAACTCAAGGACCTAAAACTTAATAAAATATTGCATGTCCTCTAATAGGCAAGCATCAGGCTGTGCAGAGCACCTTTCAGCTCCTGGCTCATACAAAATCTCCCACTCATTCAGTTGCCTCTTGACATTATGCTGGTACATATTGAACAACTTCCTAAGATATCCTAAAAGGCTTAACTGTAGTAAATGGCTGGAGCATGCCCTGCTGTGAGTGGAAGTAGCAGCATCTGCCACTTTGTGAGGTTCTGCCTGAGCCAGGAGCTGCAAGACACTATGCACTGCCTTCTGCATGCTAGTTGAAATTTCTATACCAGTTGTTTGAGATATGTTTAATTTTGTCTTTACATGAATACTTTGTAAGCATAGGATTTGTTAACAGACAAACAATCTGAGAGCTGAATCAAATGTCTGAATGGGTCTGAGCTCTCCCACAGTCCATATTTTTGCTCACCACAGCATAAGAGGGAGAGTGATCACTTGTACAGAGAGGTTGCTAGATTCAATTCATAGCAGAGAAAACCAATAAGTTACAAGCAGCAAGCTACTGATATCCATGAAAATACTCTGATTTTTTTTCTTCTTTGCATCTTCAAGCAAGTTTATTTTCAATTTGTTTTAGATAATCTATTTGCTTGAGTAGTTTCATTCCTGATCTTACTATCCTTGTGGATTCTGGAATTAATCCAAATTTTGCCAGCTAGATCCTGCTGCTGTCTTGCTTATTTGGGGGTACATCAAGCAAGTCAGAATTCTGTATCTTAAAAAGGATTTCAGATTAGGAATGTACTTGGTCAGAGAAAATGGAGGCTTTGCAGAACTGTATATAGTTACATTTTGTTTTGGACACATTTCTAGTTCTTCTTCCTCCACTTTCCGAAGCATACACATGTTAAAAATATACATCATAATGATGTTCCCTTCCAGATATGAGTGTTGCGGATGTACATTGGAAAGAGTTTTTAGAATATATAGAAAACAATGTCCAGCAAATGCAGAAGAGCAGGGTACAGTAAAATTAAGCAGTAAATGTACTGAAGAAAATCAAAAGAATACAACACTGCTTTGGGCAAAAGCCTTTCATTTACTATTTTATCTTAGTCTGCTTGGCTGTCCCAGAGTGTAGAACATTGTTGTTGATATACATTATTTCCAGACACATAGGATTTGATTCAAATGTCCCCAACACCAAAAAAATAAAAACAGCCAACAGTATTTTTTTATGAACAGTAAGACATGCAATTAGACGTCATAAAACAGCTAAAGGCAGTTTTAAAATCACAAGGTATATTGAAAAAATCATCCATTGAAAACAACAGAACAGCTATTGTCAGGAACCATTAAATTGTGTGCGGGCATGCCAATGCACGATAAACTGATACATTTAACAGCTGAAATTCTGAACCCAGACTTTCTGACAGCACAGCACACAATGGAGAAAAAAAACAGTTGGACAAAAGTAATCAGGGAAACATCAGCTAACACAACACCCAGCAAACACAGCAAGAGCAAAATTAACCCTACAAAGCCAAGCAACTACATGGAAAATATCCGTGCCTTACAAACAAGTCATGGACAACAAAAAAAACCTATCAACCCCAAGGGACAAAGCAGCCCAAGACAGTCTTTCACACCATACCTCGGGAACAACAGGGGTTAACACACAACACATATGTACACACAGCACAACACACCTGTCAATCCCAAAGCAACCAAGGCTCAGTTGTGCCAATCAATGGAGACCCAAGGTGCACCTGACAACACCACACATGCTTCTAACAGGTACCCAGCAAGTACAACAAATCAGGCAAACAAAAACAGACACACCACAAAACACTTACCTGGACAATAAACACCTTCTCATTGGTCACTCCCTACCTGATGACCACACCTGGACAACACCCCACCATTATCTTAAAGGACATCTCACTGTCCTCAGACATGGTGTGTTTACACTGATACCACTCAGAGAGAGAGAGAGATAACAACCAGGATGTTTGCATATAAATTCCTGCTAAGACATTGGAGAAGAAGGTGTGCGATGCATAGGGATCCCCATCAACTTCCAAGCACAGATGCTGAACATCCTTTGCCTGTTGCAGTGCTGATGCTCTAGCTGAAGAGCCAGACAGAAGCTTATCTCCACCTGGAGGACCACACCAGGCAGCAGCACCTCAGCTGCAGCAACAGCTCCACAACTGCCATAGGGACCTGTGGAGCAGTACAGGGATGACAGACTGCCACAAAGACACATGATATACTGCACAAGGGTCATGCTTTTCGGAATGATGGATGCTGAAGAGAGAGACATCAAGAGGAGACGTCACACAGCATCACTGACGTATATGAGGTGATCAAAGAGTACTCTGACCCCATATACAGTAACAACTGTGCCCTATCTGGCTTACAAAAGCAGATGTGTGCCATAAATTTTATGTAAAGTGTATCCTTCCAGTCCACAGAAGGGTATGTATCTAGCAGTGTTTCAGGTGTTAGTAGCCTTCAAGAGGAAGGCCAGGAGGTAAATCCACTTACCCTCCACTCAGATGGAGTGGGCACATGTCAAGTAGGAGTGCTGCATAAGGGGAGGCATGCCAAGGTTCATGAGTGTATTAGTCTGCAAACATGTACGCATAAGAGCGTCAATGCATGAGGGACATCTCTTCACCAACAGGAAGAATTGCCACTCCATCAACATACAGATAGTGTGTGATTCCAGCATGAGGATAATCCATATCTGTGCCTCCTGTCCTGGCAGCTGCTGTGACTCATACATCCTCAAACACTCATCCACCCACAGAGACTTTGAGAATAGGACCTATACAGAAGGATGGCTTTTGGGTGAATCAGCAATCCAAATATCCAATCACATCCACAGGTGCACTCACATAACTAATGTAAAGACAGCTTAGCATGGTCATGACACACAAGTCGTATGCCCCCCTTACACAACATCATCCTCATAACATGCGGTCCCTGTCTCACTATGTCCTTTTCTTTCCAGAGCTAATGCTGAGTATGGGTGTAAACTGTGGTTACTCACACCACTACCAAATCCCCAAACTCCTGCACAGGAGAAATACAGTGAGGCTCACTTCCAAACAAGGAATGCCCTTCATTGCACCTTTAGCCTGCTCAAATCCAGATTCTGGCACCTGGATCGCTGATGGGGAGCTCTGCAGTATGAAACAGGCAAGGCATGCAAAATCATCCTAGTGTGTGCCATACTACACAACATAACAGTGGACATGTCTAGTTGGCGAGATTGAGCCACTGCCCATTATGAAGGTATCTCTTCCACCTGCACAGGATGAGAAGACCCTGAGTGGGGTGGAGATATGAAGATATGAGACAGGCTCATCAGGGACCACGTCATCCGTGAGTATAATACACAAATCAAACACAGTGCATGTATGTCCATGATCCGGTTTGGGGTATGTGTGCAAACACACTCACACAACACATAATGATCTGTTTCACTCCACATGATGACTGACATACACAACCCTGATACTGGCTACTACAACATCACAACTAGGGGTGGGCGAAAGTTGTCGCCGTGTTCCCGTGGGCAATTTCGTGAAAACCCTGTTGTTATCCACTTTTTCGTGGGAAAATCCCCTTTAAAACTAGTGGTTAAAATTTTCGCATTTTTCACCCATTAGCCAAAATTTTTCGCCATTTTTTCAATGGTTAGAAAGTTTTTGCCCATTGATTTACGGTATTTTCGCACTTCTGCTATAAAAACGTGACATTTTCACTGAAGGCAGACACAATAGAAGCAGCTACAGAGCAAGATGTGCTGTGCTGTTCTCTTGGGATATTTTGCAAAAAGTGAGGCAGGAGAGGCTCATAGTGACTCCTATCACTATGAGCAGGGTAAAAAATAATCAATGGAGGAGCTGGAAGGACCCTTATGCGTCCACTGAGTCTGAGGAGGAGGAGGAAGGGAGACTACTGAACCAATGCTGTCCAGTCCCTCTAAATCACCCCAAGGGATCTTGAGGAATTTAATGGGAAGGGAGGGAGAAAAGGTAATGGGAAGGAAGGAAGAAAAAGGAATGGGAAGGAAGGGAGAAAAGGGTAGTACTAGTGAGAGCAGGACAGGTCAGCTGCCTGTGCCTGCTGAAAGATGTGCTGCCCCTGCTGCCTGTACCACCTAGGGTTGGGCGAAACGTTCCGCCTCAAACTGAAATCGGTGACAAATGGCACTTTACTCTTGGTGAAAAATTTCCAGCGAAAAGTGCCAATTTTCCACTTTTTTCTGCTTTTTTCACCCATTGAAATCAATGGAAACATAAACGTTACACACAACACATTACAAATAATGTTTTATTTCCCAAAGGCATTGTATAAAAGGGGCATGTGGGTGCCTGTGTTGGTGGGGTGTGGGGAAAGAATCAGTTGAACAGGGAATGTTTTGGGGGGTTGTTTACTGGATTGGGGGGCACTTAATAAAAAAGAAATCCTAAATAAAATAAAATAAAATAAAAACCATAAGACATGGTATAAAGGGGTCTGAGGAGGGTGCCTGTGTTGGTGAATTAATGAATCATTTGAACAGGGAATTTGTTTTGGGGGGCTTTCTTGACTGCTATTGGGGGGACAGTTAATAAAAAAAATAAATCAATAAAATAAGACATTTGTATTTAAAGTGACAGAGACAGGAACCCCCTGACATAAGCTGCCACTGGGGTGGACTGATATTTGACTTGATAGAGCATTTTGTAGAGGATGATTTGTTTGATTTGTTGTTAGAGGCCTTTGTAGGACTTAGACTTATTAGAAGTCCAAGCGCTGAAGAAACATTGATTTGTAGGACTTAAGCTAGTTTGGCACAAACCCTAAGGAAACATTGATTTGTAGGACTTAGGCTTGTTAGAAACAAACCCCCAAAAATTGTTTATTTTTTTTGTAGGACTATTTTTTTTTCAAAACATAAGCCCTGAGATAAAAATAAAAATGTCCTATTGGCCTAATGCCAGCAGGTCATGTAGGCCAGTGGTCAATGTCAAATGTCCTCTTGAGTTGCAACTGCTGTTCGTACTGCTGCTGCTGAGTTGTTTAAGCAGCAGGATGATTAGGCAGCTGAAAGGGAATGGGATCAATATGGAAGATGGATGATGAAAGGTTCCACTTGCCATGACTGGCTCTAGTGATGAGCCTGAAGCAGTATCAGAAGAATAAGTAGCCCCCAGTATATGTGGAGAAAACTTGACCATTAAATCTTCTCCACCTGTCCCTCCTCCAAAATCATCATGAGTGCGTTGTTATTAGAATATATATTTTTTCCTTGAGAACAGGAACTGTGGCTTCCATCAGCAACTGCAATGTGTACAGTGTGTGTGTGGTAAATAACATCTGGGGGCACAACTGTATCCAAACACCATGACACCAGAACCCAAGTACTGCCGCTGTCACTGTACCCCTTGTCCAGACCCTGCTAAGGACACATGACAACTTGCTGACAGTTTAATAGTAATGATGAACCCTCCCTGCCAGATTAGCATATTCTGCCAGTGAACAATCAAAGATATGGTTGACAACATCTTAATAACCACACCAGTGGATAAAACTAAACGGGGACAGTCTGGCACCTAGTATGATAAGGAGTAATTGTCAGTTGTTCATCCTCAACTTACATCACGGCCAAGCAACGTCTTCATGTTTTTTTGCTTTGCCAGGTGGATTGTGAGTTTAAATTGGACAACAGTGTATGGGCTGTGTGTGATTACCCATGCTCAAACACCTTACAACCAAGTAATATGTGCAGTAGTTGTATTCACTGCATTGCTTTGCAATGCACTGGAGACATCTCTGCCACTTGACCTGTTAAAATCCAGAAACATTCATAGACATAAATGGGATGAATGAGTTAAATTTTATTATGGGGAAATATGACAAATAGGGCTTTTTTATTTTGTTTTGGTGGGACTTTGAAAGGGGCTGCAGAGGTAGGTGCCCTCACTGATTGTCACTGACTGGAGGGGAGGGGTTGTTTTTGACCCCTCTGTGGTTTCATCCAGGTCCTGTCCTGGTTCAGCTGGTGGTGGTGAGGTGTGTTGCAGAGCAGGAGTCAGGGGGCCAGTATGTGAGGACTGTGGGGATGCTTGTTCCCCCTCCACATCAATGGACTCCTCACTTCACACCAATGTTTCTCCCCTGGTTGAGTCTGTACTGTGGGTGTTAATTCCAGGGGTAGGGGTCCCTGTGGCTTACCAATATGGCCCAGGTGCTCGGAGTCCAGTGGTCACAGGTCATACCATTTTTCTTGAACAATGTGTTGCTTATCCCTCTAGCACTCAATGGGTTAGGTGGTGACCTCCCTGTAACTCCATGTGTAACATTGTGGAGGAACATAACAGATAGTTTTATGACAACGTGATGGCAAATATTGTTTGTGTTCAGTGGGTATATTTGATCAACACAGCCACAAGGGGGTTAAACCTGGACTTGAATAGGATTTGGCCAGCTTAGGCCTTCACATTTCTGCTTTGGTTGTATGGTATTATGTCCTTGTTTAAACCCTCTCAGTGCTGTGTTGGTGAACTTTTGGGAATCAATGCTGGCCACGTGTTCAGTTTGCACTGTGCTGGCTCATACTAGGTGGTATATAGTTATGGAATGATCCATTTACTGTTAATCTTGCCAGTGTCATATCATAGAGGGATCGCCTCAAAAGTGGTTGAAGACAAGTTCTGCCTCAGCATCTCCTTCCAAGGATTGAAGCTGGTGTCAACCTCTGGTACCTCGGGTGTGCATGGCAAGTTCTCCCATTCCATTCTTGACTTGCCTATTGCAATAACCCCACCACTTCTTGGTCAACTCCAAGGTCCTCACAACTGAAAACTCATTCACCCTGGTGAGAACATGATGCCAGATGGCCTTCTTCTTGGCTCCCAGACCATGGACCTTCTCCCTCGGGTACAGGATAGTCTACCTTTCCAAATGCTGTGGACAAGGACCCTATTCTCCTCGTAGATGTACTTGGGGTCCTTCAACCTCTCCTCGTCAGCACCAGCCTGGGACATGTAAGTGCTTTGGCTTTCAGGCCCTACCTGCACTGATCCTGACTGTGTGGGATGCTCCCTGACATTTACCCCTCATCCCACTAACAGTTCTGTCCCTGGCCTCTGTGTACCTCATCTTCCATGGGTAGCCCTCCACCCAGCTGGTCTCCATCTCCTTCTAGGACCAGGGATGCCCTTCTCAGCTTCGTCCTCTCCTGTGCCTCTCCTCATCCCTCTATTCTCCTCTCACTGCCGTCGCACACCAACTAACAGTCAGGCACTTACACAGGCCCTCACAGACACATTTGATCACACTAGGAACTTTTATTTATTTTGCTTTCAACACTCTGGGTTGGGTTTTTAATATTACTGCACCTCTATTTTAGTTAGAAGTTATTTTCACTTAATTTTTTCACTTATTAAAGGGATAGTAATACTTTGTTTTAACTTTATTTTATTTTGTAGGCATTAAAAAAACATGAAGAATGATATAAGTCTTATCTCTCAAACCTTTATGGTTTATGAGATATTCACAAGCAAAGTTTCCCCCTCCTGCCCCTTTTACCTACTGTAAACAATCTCTTCTCAGATGTGGAATGCAGTCCATAGACTGGACAGATAACAGAAGGGTACACTCTTATTCCTATGAAAACAATGAAATCCCTGCCCCCCTTGACAAGCTTTTCAGGTTTTTCCCTTATCTTAATTGAAGATTGTCCCTCTCTGCAGTCTACCTGGGCAGCTCCCTTCTGCCCTGGCTGAAAAGTGTTACATCAGTAAAAGGGGCGGGAGGGGGACACTTTGCTTATGAATATCTCTTAAACCATAAAGGTTTGAGAGATAAGACTTATATAATTATTCATGTTTTTTTAATGCCTACAAAATAAAATAAAGTTAAAACGAAGTATTACTATCCCTTTAAGTTTCACTTTATTGCTCTTAGGTTGTGTTTATTCATTAGTCAGATTGAGACCCTAATCTATTTACAAGTTAAACTTTTCTTTTATTCTATATATGCACAATTAAAGTTGACAGAACCTTACCATGATATCTACCCAGCCATCCTAAACTCCCTGGATATATGGGATAAAGCAATAGTTAAACATGCCATGGCAACCTTTCTTTCACAAGTTCATTAACTTGTGTTGTCCCGTGAACTCTCCTTTTATGTTTAAAATATGGAAGAAGACATTACATATATTGAATGCAACAAAAATAAATAACAAACTTATCAATGTCTGAATATTAATTTAGTGCTAGATCCATGGTGTTCATTGATATCCAAACTGATAGAATAGACTTGTGGATTTCTTTTTCCTTTTTTTTTTTTTTTTTTTTTTAAGCTTTATTGAATATTAAAATAGAATTACAAATTGCATGTCACAAGAGTATGTAGTCAGAAAAGATACAATAAACATGTAATACAAGGAAACATGCTAGGGACTATCAACATATGCATAATCTGAATAAAGAGCATCATTGAAGAGGTATCCCTTACAGAGAGACATATTTGATCACAATAGTAAGAAAAAATGGGTTAATCCCTCAAGCACTAATAAGAAAGTAAGATAGATAGCACAAGAAAGAGGAGGAAGAAAGGAAACACAGAAAAGGGACAAGGAGTACCAAAGGAGGAAAGTATCCGACAGGGGTGAATTCAACCATGTATAGTTTGAAATAAAACAAATAACAATGTTGTCAATTGAGGCCTGTGTACAATAGCGCACTATAGGACAGGGGTCTGAACAGGACAAAAAGGAGACTAAGAAGACCAAGGAGACACACCATCCCAGGCCAACCAACCAGCCCAAATCGCAGAGCAGACATCAACAGAACCAGTGCTGACTGCATAGGTCCTTTCCAACTGATATAGACTACGAACTGCTTCCTTCCATTCTTGTAAAGTGGGAGTAACCGTAGATTTCCAATAACGAGGTATCAGGGCTCGGGAAACATTTAACAAATGGCCTAGCAAAATTCTAGACGTAGAAGATAGCAAAGTCCTATCCCCCAAAGCAGAGAAGAGATATAAGGGTGCGTCAAGTGGTAAAGAGGTCGACAGTATATGTTCTAGTGCAGCCTTAATATCTAACCAATAACGCTGAATGTTGGGACAGAACCACCAAATATGGGACATATGACCTACCTCTTGTAAACATCTCCAACAATGAGGGGAGATGTTGCGATAAACAGACTCTAACCTATGAGGAGTGTAGTAATAAGTTTAAAATGCTTTTCCTGTCTGGCCGTATCAGTGGCTATTCGAAGTAGGCATGCATATGTAGTAAACCAAAAGTCAGTGGTCCAAGACATGTTCAGTTCTTTCTCCCAAAGAGCAAAATACCAGGGTTTAGTTGTCAAAGAGAAACTTTTCTCTAGGAAGCGGTAAATCTTGGATAAGGATTTGAATTTAAATTTACCGTCAGTAAGAAGAGATTCAAAAGGGGACAAATCTCATGCATCATATCCTAGAGTGGTCAAATGTAGCTTGAAATGTTTTAGTTGTAAATATTGCCAAAAGGCAGAGGCAGCCAAACCATAAGTCATACACAAACCTTCCAGAGCCTGCATGCCAGTAGAGGGGAAGAGAACCCACAGGGTATGTATATCTTTAGAATACCAAAGTTGAAATAGCGAACCTACAGCACCAGCCGGAAATTCAGGATACCCATATACTGAAATACATGGAGATGGATAAGGTGCTATAAGAGTCAGGCCTTTGACAGCATACCAGGTCCGCAGCAAGTGACCCAAAATAGCGTGAGAGTGAACAGCCAGTGAAGCCAAACGAGGAAGCAACCACAGTGCATTATGCGGAGCAAGGTCTGTAATGCCGCAAAAAAGAGCGGACACCCACTCACTGTGAGGGTCATAGAAACAAGCCACCAGTTTTTGGATACCACAAGTCAGATATAGGAGTCGGATATTTGGAACCCCCAAACCTCCCCGGTGTCTCGGCTGATGCAGTCTTCGTGAATCTATTCACGGAGGTTTATTTGCCCAGATATATGCATTCAATCTCGATTGAAGAGTTTGTAACATCAGTTTAGAAAATGTCAAGGGAATGCATTTGAGTACGTACTGTATCTTTGGAAGGGCTATCATTTTTACCAAATTGATCCTGCCGAACCAAGAGACCAAGACCGGGCTCCAAACACTAATGTCCTTTTCAATCCATGCCAAAAGTTCCTTATAGTTAGCATGCACTAAGAGTGTAAAGCGCGGGAAAATCTTAATCCCCAAATAGGAGACTGAGTCCTTAGACTTGTGGATTTCATCAAAATGTCAGCTAGGAGATCTCAGGAAAAAAGAACACAACAACCCATTTAGCTTAGTTATAAAGTATGAGAGTGTTGTAAAATTAATGACTCCTTACCTCCACAAATGAACCTGTCACCTTGAATTATTTTTACATATTGAAAAGCACATTCAAAACCTGTAAGTCATGTGAACCAGAGGTCCAGCAGATTTTTACTCTAGGAAATATTCACACTTCTATTTCTGGACAAGGGAAAGTCTCCTGGTTCGGTACAGTACAGTACTTAATTAGCTTATAAGATGTCACTACAACTTTAATTAGTATATGAAAGATAACCAAAAATATTTAATTAGCATATGAAATGTAACTGAATATTGCCTTAACTGAACATTTGTTGGTCTTTTGGCTACCATGACACATTGGCAGTTTTTAATAAAGACTTCAAATATGCAAACTTGAATCAAGGTGCCCACTTTAACACTTATCATACTGTTTATATCCTGTAATGCTAAAAACCTTGATAACTCTTTTTGTTTATGTTGCTATATAATTTAGTCTTAATGTCCATATTTAAAGTAGGCCTCTCAACTTTAGACAAGTTTGTTTTAAATATAATTACCATGTTAACAATTTTTTGTACACGTCGTTTTTGGAGAAATTGACCTTTATATTTTGGTTACACAGTGTTGATTCTGTCTAGATTAATTTATAGCTCACTGTGTTGTAATATTGTCCTAGCACATAAAGTAATTAAATAAGTTGCCAGATGGTGCAGCCAACAAATAATGGTTAATTTCTCAAAAATATTTATATTACAAACAAATGGACATTGCAACATTTTGATTATTTTTATTTCTCTTTAAATTAAATAAAACATATCTTAAGGTAATCCAGTCATTTTCATTGATACATGAACTGACTCCTGACCTGCTTTCTCCTACCCACCTTTCTGTTTTCTGTACCCCACCACCTGCATTCCCCTTTTTCTTGAAATTTATTATAATTGACTATTAAAATGTATTTCCTTTTACTTAACAATTTTAAGATGACTAGGTATTTTTTTTTAAATAATCATTTTTGATGGGACATGTTTCTTAATATTAGTAGTTCATCAAAAGCATTCCATTCATACTAGAAACTGAATTAGACAACAATTCTATTTACCTGAACATCCATGCTTCAGTTGCTGACCATAAACATATCCATATCTCTCAAAATTCACTGTAACTCATACTACAACAGTCATTCATACTACAAATTGGATTATTCAAATAGTATTTATCTCTGTCCTAACTATGTAATACAAAACATTTCACATCAGTATGATTGTTGCTATGTTATAGTTACTGAAAAGGTATTTGTAACATTAGTGTGTTACCATTAATATACATTTTCTAGTATATAGACACATCTATATGCATTTTTCTTTGGCATATGGCAGGGATAATCAATTTTCTAACCTACAGCGGCTGAGGGGTGAAGAGGACAACTCATATGATCACCATCCAGCAATTGAGAAATGTAACCATGAATAGCCTAAATGTATCTCTTGAAACTATAAACTAGGGGAAGTCAGTTGTTGCACCTCCAGCTGTTATAGACTACAATTCTCATCATGCCCAACCAGCCATTGAGAAATAAAGATTTTTAGTTTTAGATAGAAAGTAATGTTGTATTAGATAGGATATATGATAAGGAGAAAGTACAAGCTTGGTTAATAATGCACCTGCCCGATCAATTGGATCTGAGGGTTAAATAGATCAGACAGGATGAGCCACTGTAACCCCTGAGGAAGTGGCAAGATAGCCATGATACACGTTGGGTTTGGAACATTTGGAGACAGACCTCTATCATCACAAGCAGCTTCCGGTCATGCCTCTGGTAGATGTTAGCATGTGTCTGGCTGGAACGCCTGCGTAGACAGTGTTAAGTGGATCTCCAAGTGATTGTTTCATTGGAATATCTCACTCCCATATAGTGAGGAGTTTCTTATATATACATCAGGATGGTTGACATCTGAGAATTGGCACGGAGGTTGGAGACACGGCAGTGGACCAATAGAAGCTACAAACTGGAGGCTGACAAGTCTGGGAGCTCACATGCACAGAGAAATAATGATTTGGTAAGCAAATTTGTATTCTTTACACAATTGATATAAAAGTAAAGATAGTGCTGTTAGATTATTTTCTTCTGCACCCCTCATTTTTTAAATTGTGCTCACCAGTAAGGGGGAAGGTCCCGAAGTCGAGGGAGCAGCACCTGATTAGATCTATAACAGTATTCAAAGATTGGATGTATTACTCTCCATTTCTACTCATTCTGTGTCATCATACATCTTTTTCAATATCGTCTGTCTTCATCAGATATCCATTGACAATAGACTAAGATAAGTGAATTTATATTGGTTTATGGTTCTTTATGGACATATAGACTGGCTGTTTCATCTGTGTACTTCTCATTTCTTTCATCCATCCATCTCATATCATTATATTAAGACTAGACATTGTATAACCTGGAGTGGTAGTATTGCTATTCTAGTGGAATTGAGTTCTAGTAGAGGATGATATCATCTGGATTTATATCCCTATATTAATCTCCTGGTGGGCCTGTGCCAGGCGTGGGGAGTTTGGTGGGGAGTTTGGTTGGGAGTCGTGCTGCAGGGATTATCTGCATCAAGATTCCCCATCTAACGTGCGTTGTTTGTCATTGAGAAATGTAACCCTAAATAGCTTAGTTGCTCCTCTAGCGGTCATATACCAGGGGAAGGAAATTGTCAGACTTACAGCTGTTGGCTGGTTGAACATGAAATGAATGTATTCCCCAATAGCTAGAGGTCTGACATCTTGAGAGGTACAACTCTGCTATGCAGTGTGTTAAGTTTCTTAAAGGGATAGTAATAAAATGGAACCTCAGCTTAAAGGGATAGTTTTACTGAATTCCATCTTGTAGCACTTAAAAAAAGAAATGAAATGCCCCCAGTGCCATATCTGAAACCCTTATGGTTTAAGAGATAATCGCTTTCAAAGTTCCCCCCTCCCTAATACCAGCGCTCTGGCTCACTGCAGGGGAATCCAGTCCATGGACAAGTGGAGGGTCTGCAGCAGAGCTGAGATCACTTTATTGCAAAAGAAATCCTTCACTGGAATGGTCTTCTACATGTGTTTAGTTTGAAAGCAACATAGAAGACCTTTTCAGTGAAGGATTTCTTTTCCAATAACGCAATCTCGGCTCTGCTTAAGAGCCTCCATCGGTCCTGGGACAGGATTCCCCTGCAGTCAGCTAGAGCACTGACATCAGGAAAGGGGTAACTTTGAATGCAATTATCTCTCAAATCATAAGGGTTTGAGAGATGGCACTGGGGGCATTTCATTCCTTTTTTTAAGGGCTACAAGATGGAATTTAGTAAAACTATCCCTTTAAGCTAAGGTTCCATTGTCATTGATATTAAAACTCCTGATTCCAACACACCAGACAGTCTTAGTTTTTCTGTAAATTTTGGGGTTTTCAAGATTACATCTCAAAATAAGACAATGTAGAAGGTCAGATGGGAGCACTATATGTCGAATTTCAAAAAAGGGGTTAATATGTCCAAGGGAGGCACACTGTGTCGGATTTCTATAATGTATACTGTATTCTGCACTGCTTTTGTTCAAACAACGGTGGTTTTGAAACTGTCGTTGTGGCTTCTACGCCTCAACTTTGAGGCAGAAAACGTAACCACAAAACATGCATTAATACTGACCACAGTTAATAGTATACTAAGTTGTTTCTTAATGTTTTTTTTTTTCTTTTTGACTGGCTGTGCATATAATTACTGCTGGATTTCTTTTCACAACTTGGGTACTAGGAAAACAAAATCTGACTTAAATAAACACCTTTTTTTTTTAAGCGAGGATAACAGTATCAAGCCCCTAATCTACTAAAAAGAACTAGAGGAAATCAGGAGCAAATCATCTACGCAACTGAGGTCAAATACAAATCAATCAACGTCCCATTGATTTGAATCTGGCTCTTAACTTATTGCTTGGTAGAACTGTCTCCAACAAATTTCATCATATTCAACGGGGTTAAATGCCTCATTTAAATCAACAGGAATTTGCATTCTGCCCTATGTACAGTTGGTTTGCTCCAGAATCACGCCACTTCTGTATATAAGACCCCAAATATAGAAATCTGTAAGGTTTTGCTTATTGTTTCGTATAATATCAACATGTAAATATCCCTATTATTTCAATTACAAGCCATATTTATTGATGTTAATATCCAGAACAGTGATATTCTACATACAGCTCTCAGATGTTTTTCAGCTGGCCCCCATTCTGTTCCATGGTGCAGTGAGAACAAGAGAATATTTCCCTCTTTCACACCAAAAATGCTCTCTCCCTAAACACATCCCCTCTTTTCCCCCACAGCCTGCCTATTTTTGAACACAACTTTATTCCACTTTTATACCCTCTATTCACTCAAGAAAAAGTCAAGAATATCATAATTTTTTTTTCTAGTGACTATAACAAAATTACTAAAAGTAATGCACCCTTTTGAGTTTCTCATCACTGACGTAAACAGCAATTAGATTCCTTAAGTCTTTGGTTTCAACAAGAAAACTTGCTGTTGGCATAAGACCCAGGCAGCCAATCTAGTGTTTGGCTGTATTTGATCATCTCCTCATGGCAATTAACTTGCTTCCCAAAAGCTTATAGTTTAACTCTCTTTAATGTAAGTTGTATACATTTGATGTGGCCTTTCTTCATTTAATAATGTACTACATTAGAAGCAATCTGCTCTCTGTTCTATCTTCTTTTAGCTTCATTTCTCTGTTCAAACTGTGAAGGAAGCAACATTTGGCTCTGCTGGGTTCCCTAAAGCATTTTCTTTAGATCTTCATATTGGATTATTGCAGTGAACTTCATCTGATATCTGCTTTAGTCCACATAAATGTTAGTTGTCAAACTGGCTTCATTTTACTGGTTCAAGGTTAACCCCTTGAGTACCTGAGGGTTATGCAATCCATTTCAAAGAAGTTCTTTACAGACCCCTCTGTTTCTCAAGGGGGTAAGAAGTTATTTTGAAAATGTTCACTAAATAAAATGCAATAAATTGTAAAACATACCAACTGCACAAATGTTCAATACTGCCACTGACTGAAGTGCAGTGTTTAACCCCAAGAATGCTAGAGAGACCCAACACATGCCTTGGAGACCTCTCTAGCATTCAAGATATTAAAATATGTAATTAGCAGTAAACTTTTTAAATGAAAAAATATATATTGTAGAGATTTTCCTATTGAGTAAAATAAGGGTACTCCCACTGCCCAGAGATTTCCAGAGTTATTACAGTTTAAACCCATGTTTTTTTACATTAGCAGTGCCCTCTAGTGGTCAAATTCTAATTAGATTTCCTGTTAGATTCTAATGGAGAGGAAAGTCAGAAAAGTCAGAGACATACAGTTCTCCATAGAATGTGATAGACACAGTCTGTCACTTCCTGTCAGTTAGAACTATCAAGGAGTAAACACAGTAAATTCACTTCCTGATTATTTAAACTGCTATAAATTATGAATAAAACATCTGACAGCAGTGGGAGTGACCTTGTTTTATTCAGCAGGAAACGCTCTGTAAAATATGTGTTTTCATAAAAAAGTTTACTGCTCCTTTAAATCAGTGTAATATTTTATTTGTCACTTATGGCCTGCTTAATTTGCCATAGAATTGTTGCTATTTTTATCTGGTGCACAAGGAAAAATGGCTTTATACAGAAAACAAGAGGAAAGAAAACAGACTGCAGCATAAAGAATGAATGAGCATTTTCCTAAATGTAATAATAATGATACATAACAAGACTCACCTAAATCTCACAACTATAATTAAACTGTGCAAAAAAAACCATAAATAAATATAAAAAAAAATAATGTTTAAAGTGTGTGAAATAAATGCATCTACTATAATCCCTTGATTTAAATATTTTGTATAATAAATCAGTATAGCATGAATACAGGTAATAAGTGAAAAAGCAGAGATCCTCAAAATAAGATTAAAACTACTCAAGCCAACAGTCAGAGAATATCTCAAAACATGATGCACACAGGTAACTGTTGAAACCACTGTGTTTAAAAAGTAAAAGGAATAATTATTTAAGGGATTAAATTATGATCTTAAATCTTTCTGGAATAAATTCTCATGAAAATGAATTATTCTATAACAAGCTTACAAGTCCTAAGATGTACTTGGACAAGATAAGATTGTTTTAGATGTACTGTTATTCATTATATTTTTCTACCATATTCACAATGTAGCAACTAAGAATTAATTTGCAAATGTGGACACAGAACAGAAAGAGCATAAATTATTTTGTAAAAATAATGGTATTGGAACTATGCAAAAAAAATAAATAAGGTACAACACAGAAAGTACAAATACAAAATATCAGAGGCTGCACTAGTTTATTTAGTGACTTGGATAAACTGTTAATGAAAGAAACTAAGATATATTAGGAAAAGGTTGCATTAGACAAGTACATAAAAATATGTGGATTACAAAAGGTTTGAAATCCATAAGGTTACAGCTTTTGGTTTAGATGATTAAGGGTTCCATGAGAAGTGAACTAAAACATTTGATGATTGTTCACTGTCATTAATCAAACTGATCAGAAAGAGAGCGACCATCTTGGAGGATGTTTAAAATTAATAGTTAAGTTATGGTTACAGATTGTTTTAATTTAAATTCTCTTATAAATCTAAGGACTTCGTAATATAGTAATTAGAGAATATCATCCATAAAAGGAAAGAATGTTACAGGGAGAAAGATAGCGATTTAGATTTGAAAGAGAATTGAACCACTAGCAGTGAGGAAACTGAATAGGAAATATAAAGTTTGTGCCCACATAATAAATATTATTTAATCCATATAAGACTAAAGAATATATACCAATCAAAATAATATTCTGCCTCTTTACAGGTCCATGGTAACACCCCACCTTCAATATGCCGTTCAATTTTGGGCCCCTTTTCTGAAAAAGGACATTATGGAACTAGAGAGAGTGCAGAGGAGGCCTACAAAACTAATAAGGGGAATGGAACATTTTAGTTATGAAGAAAGGTAAGAAAAGTTAAATAAGTACACACTAGAGAAAAAGAGTTTTAGAGGGGATATGATAAGATTATATAAATATGTTCAGGGCCCATACGAAGGGCTCTCTAAAGACCTATTCATTAACAGAACGGTACAAAGGACAAGGGGTCACCTGCTAAGGCTTGAGGAAAGGAGATTTCGTCTGCAACAGCAGAAAGGATTCTTTATGGTAAGGACAATAAAGGTATGGAATTCACTGCCTGAAGAGGTAGTGCTATTGAATACCTTTAAATAGGGCCTGGATACTTTTTTAAAGGAGCACAATATAGAAGGCAATGTATGTTAGTATTGGGCTTAGGACATAAAAACAGTTATTGCCATTAAATGGCACAGAACTGGTCTCTCTAATACTATTAGATGGATATTGTCCATAACACATAGGAGATCCAACAACACTATACATTTCTGCTCTCTTTTGTTTTTGCTCATAAACCTGATACTTGCTGTGCACCTTCATATCAACATTAATGTACATGATCCTGACCCAGATCTGCATATAGGTGTCCAGATTTCTCTGTGTGCTGTCTGTCCTCTTTCTTTGTGTAAAGAGGTCCCACATATATACTATTTCATTAAAGGGCATGTTGTAACATATTATTATTCCATTATACACATCAGTCCTTAACCTGTTGCATGTCAGACGGAACAGCAGCGCATGGCAACTGAGATCTTTTGTTCTTTTGCTGAGGCATTCCATCAATTGGATCTCCTCTGCCACCTTTCATGGGACCACATGAGAATCTCGCTCTGTTATGCAATGCAAGATTCTCGTGTCGCCCTTTTCACTATGCCCACATGATGAAAACATTACTAATACATTACAACACTACAATCAATGAAGGGCAACGCTGTCCCACATTGCTAGTATCTCCATAGTTCTCAAGTTAATAACAAAACAACCATTCCTGAGATAGAAATAAACTATTAAAGTGAAAGTTAGTTAAAGTACAGAGGAAGGAGAGATTCAATTTTTTCCTTCCTGTCAGAATATAAGTTTGAAGTTAAACATTTTTAAATATAGTTAGTCGCCATTGGGACATATTGAAGGTGGACAAAATATTAGGCAACATAATACCTGAATAATACCACATTAAAGGCAGCTTCCCCATTAGATAATCAATAGGGGTTAAGCGATTCCAAAAATGTGAGACATGTTATGGTTGTAAAAAAAGGAGGAAAATAGGAGGAAAATAATTAATAAAAACACCTTTTTAGGGTCAGTCACAGTATATGCTACAATATACACATAATAAGCAAAATGTTGAACAAAAAGACCATTACAAAAATATATGAGCATATTAAAAGATAGAAAAGGAGTTTCAACAACACCCAGTTTCTAGGCATCTTAAAATGTCACCCTAGATTATTAACTTTTTATAGTATAGACAGAGTAGATAGACGTTGGAAGGGAGGAGACCATATGTACAGTACATCTACAAGAGATACATACTGAATATTTGAACTGGACTGCCATAATCCAAAAGGATTGCATACTAATGTGCAACTATCATTTCCTCTAAGTCCCTTCCTTTTTTATATTTGTATGAATGAATTAATTAAAGGGATAGTATTGTTATATTTTTAGGAAATGGATTCTTGAAGCTAACAAAAACCTAAACTAAATCCCTTCAAACTACTATCCATTTAATCTCTTTATTTACATAGCCCAACATTTATACACAGTGCTTTACAATTTAAGGATTTAAACAAGTCCTTTGCAAAGAGAAACACTGGAAGGGAGGTCCGTACCCAAAAGCTTACAATCTAAAGTGGTAATGGGATACATACAGAGTACATAAGGGTCAAATAATTTATAAGAGCCTTAGTTATACAAAGTCAGTGCATTCTACCATGTTTCAGTTTTGTTAAAGAGGTGTTGTTTTAAGCATGACTTGAAATACCATATGAGTGGTCTAGTAGCACAAGGTAGGAGGAAGAGCATTCCACAGACAAGGACTCAAGGAGCAACAAGAAAAAAAGTTTTGAAACGTGAGAGGGCTCTAGACACAAAAGGCACTGAGAGAAGATGGTCATTGGCTGTAAGTGGTTGGATGGGGTATAGCAGGAGATCAGAGTGGAAATGTAGGAAGGGGTGGAGGAGAAAAGGGTCTTGAATTAGAGAAGCAACATTTTGTAACATATCCAGAGATTGATAGACAGCCATTGGAGAGATTTGAGGCGGAATGGGGCAGGGAGAAACCTAGGTGACAATAGGGAAATTTCTGCTGCAGCATTCTGTGTGGATTGAAGTGGATGGAGTTGTAAGGCAGTAAGCCCAAAGAGAAGAAGGTTACAGTAGTCCATTCAGGAAAGGATGAGTGCTTGTGTCAGAATTTTATCTGTGTAGGAACAGAAAAATGGATGTATTTTTTACTATGTTACACACGAGAAAGCGGCAGGATTTATCAATGGTGTTAAAATGAGGATGGAATGAGAGAGCAGTGTCAATTATCATCACTAGGCACTGTGCTTCTGATACTGTATTTATAGTAGTGCCATTTACAGTCTACTGGAAGGATACTACTGGACCAGGCCTAGGTGGGATTAGGATTAGCTCAGTTTTAGACATTCTGAGATAGCCAAGAGGCAATCTGTGACTTTAGATTGAATATCAGGAGACAGTCAAGGTGCAGGTAATTAAAGCTGGGTGTTATCTTCACAGAGGTGATATTTGACTCTGAATGAGTTAATAAGATCGTATAGTGTTAAAAAAAGAAGAGAAGTGGTCTGTGAACAAAACCTTGAGAAAAACCAACAGAGAAATGGATGGGAGAGGATGAAGAGGTGGCAGAGTAGACACTGAAGGATTGGTCAGTTAGATAAGATCTATGGATTACCCCATTCCACCACCACTTACAATCAGCCAATGACCGTCTTCTCTGAGCTCCTATTGTGTCTACAACTGTCTCATGTATCAAAACCTTTTCTCTCAATGCTCCTTAGCTATGGAATTCTCTACCTCCCACCCTATGCCACTGCACCTCTCTTATGGTCTTCCAAGTCACACTTAAAACTACACCTCCTGAACAAAACTTAAACATGCTAGAAGAAACTGTTGTTAAGTTATGGATTCCTAAGCAGTGAAGAATTTGGAGGAGGAGAGCATGATCAACTGTGTCAAAAGCAGCTGAGAGATCAAGCAGGATAAGTATTGAAAAGTCAGCTTGAGATTCAGCAATGTTTAGATCATTGACGACTCCTGTGATATATTTAAGAGACACAATTATCACACAATAAATGTGTAAGCACATACAGGATGGTAAAGCTAATATTTTAAGAGTATGGCAGTACTCAACAAATATACTAATGATACTGTTATAATGCAATGTCCAAGTGCTTTCTGGTATAGTTAGAGTACATCGCTACCTTTATAGTTACAGTTATACTGCATATGTTTATATATTTTTTATACTCCAATACAGTATAGATTTACTAAATGGGCTAAAAGGCTTTCAGTTGTACACAAAGAGTCTAGAATTAAGGTGTACAATATATTCTATTCTTGTAATATAGTCTACATTTATAAATCTGGACTTTTCTGAGATATGGTAACCTTTATCTTCCTTTGGTAAGTTTGTCCTTTGTTAAAGTGAACATTCTTCATTTTTCCTATTTTGTTCTTTATTATTATTGTGTTCTTATTATATTATGCTAGCCCCAAATCATGTGCTTTCTATTTTAATACAGTAGAAAGAAGAATAATATCCAATCCAAAGTCCAATCTATCCAATCAGAAACAACAGGGTTAATGTTAAATGATACATTTAGAAAAACTGATTGGTGGAGCTTCAAAAGCAATAGAAGAAGAGTGCAGAGACTTCAAAAACCGGGAGAAGGACACAGTTTAAGGGCAGATTAAGGGCAGATTAAGGGCCAATTTAAGTTTTAGTGGCACACAAAATTAATATAGTCATGTTTTAGCATCTAACATAAAGCTACACTTGCTAATACAACTATTTTCTTGTCCGCTCTCTGCTTTTTCATGTATTTATCTAATCTTATCCAAGTACACAGGGAATTGTATGCTGCTTATTTTATAGTTTGCATTAACATTCTCTCATAAGGGATTTATACTTATCATTTAACCCGTTGGAGGATTACAAGCTTTTTTTTTCTTTTTTAAACCACTTGTTATCATGGTACCATTTTTGTAGCTTATTTGTGTCCGCATTGTTTTGAGCTGATCTATATACAAGGTATTTAAACAAATATTGTACTAGTAGTTTATTCAGGAGACTAGTAGAGTAAAATGATACCTTTATTCGCTAAAGTGGCTCTAGAGTGCAAGCGTTCAAGACAACTATGTCTCTTCTTCAGGCATAATAATATTTATCTAATCTTATCCAAGTACACAGGGAATTGTGTGCTGCTTATTGTATAGCTTTCATGAACATTCTCTCAGAAGGCATTTATTCTTATCATTTAACCCTTTGGAGGATTACAAGCTTTTTTTTCTTTTTTAAAAAACTTGTTATCATGGCACCATTTTTTAGCTTATATGTGTGCACTATGTTTTGAGCTAAACTCTAACAAATTTTGTGCTTGAGGACTCAATAGTTTTTATACTGATCGATATACAAGGTATTTAAAATAAAATTGTACTAGTGGTTTATTCAGGAGACTAGTAGAGTAAAATTATACCTTTATTGGCTAACTGAGTGGCTTTAAGGTGCAAACATTCAAGACAACTATGTATCTTCTTCAGGCCTAATAATAATAATAATGATACATAGTTGTCTTGAAAGCTTGTATCCTAGAACCACTCAGTTTGCCAATAAAGGTATCATTTTTACACTATTAGTCTCCTGGATTCTTTATGGCTCACACAGTACCACTCTTTTACACAATAAGTTTATTTAGAGGGATGTCTTAGACTTTCCTCACTTTCCACTTCATTCCTGGCCCTGCTCCTTTTCATATCACCATATCACAGACGCAGCAACATCACCCACATCACCAGGTCATAGGCCCACATCACTACTTGTGTCCAATGAGACATGAGGTATGTATTTTTCCTTCAGGGTGAGGGGGAGTTTAATGGTGAAGAGCAAGAGGAATGGGAGGGAGGTTGAGGAAAGAAAATATTTGAAGGTGGCTGAGAAAAGAGAACGTTTGAAAGAGGCTAAGGAGAGGAAGGTCTAACGGAACTCAGGGGAGATGAATGGAGAGAATGAGTGCAGAAATAGCAGTGACAGGGGGAATAGGCTCCCTTATTTTAAGGGAGGAGGTGTTCCATATTAAAGATTTCTTATTGAGTGGTTGAATTTATAGATATTCAATTGTGGCATTGGATGTTATGTATTGATATTAATTTAAGCTTTGATATAGTGTGACAGGTCTAACTTCACAAACATAATTAGGAAGTGGAATTGTATCACATTTTGTGTCATATGAAATGTTATTTATTTGTATAACTGTCCAAATAGTTTTTAGTGCTAAGGAGGTCCCTAGTACATTACTTCACAATAATGTCCTCCCCTGCTTTCAAAGGGTTAAAACCTCATTAACATTAATATGATATTTTATTTGTCCCCAGTTTATGATTTGTGGTTTACTCTACAATTGCAACTTTTTGAAGTCTAAAATCTGTTAGGTGATAAAGCTTCATATTATTTGCTTTTGTTAATATAATTTATATAAATCAACAAAGCAGTTAGTTTGTGCTTAGTGCTTACTATATATTTTGTATCCCTTTAAAAGTTCTCCACACAACTTTATAGACGCTAGCTAATCTTGTCCCTGTCTGCTCCAAAATATCTTATTGTAAAAAAATTAAACTAGGCATAAAATCGATATAATAGTAAATCAATTTATTGAAACTGAAAGAAATCATTCACTGATTCAACCCGCAGCAATCAGATTGGCTAATCTTACTGACTTTGAGACAAAAAAAACCTCTATGACAGAAACACATGCTCTGAAAGTAGCACTATAAATCGATTCTATTTTTCCACTGTATGATTATTTTGCTCTTAACACCCTCTAATAAAAGGGCTGTATTGAGTCAAATGTAATCATTCAGTAAAATATTGCTTGTGTATCCCTCTAGAAAGTCGGTTTTGTAATAAGCAGTTGTCAGGCTGACACTGTTTTAAAGATTATTCATCTGAAAACAGATAAACTAGACAAAAACAATTTATTTGATAAACGTTAGAGATGTGCTCAGGTTTAAAATGAATACAGACATGAAAAAAATGGGATATCCAGTTTTATATTACATATCATTGTCCAGAATACTTATCTGTAGATTAACAATTGTAAAATGGGAAAGAAAGTTGTTTGCCCAGTCATAGGGAAAATGGCTATAAAAATAAAATCTATATGTAGAAAGTTGAGTCATAATTTTTAAAGCTCCAAACATCATCTAATAGCTGAGATATTTCGGTATAACAGATCACCATTTCCTGCAAAGCTGCCTATATGTTTACTCAGGCAGTGAAATGTAATTTCAAAATGATCATGTAATTTTTAATTGGCTGTCAGTTTAGGGCTGATATTTAAGATTGTATGGCTTCTTTTTCATTACAATAATTACCCCCCTCACTCCAGATACATACATGCCCTCATTATCTCCTCTCTTGATTACAGCAACCTTCTCCTAAACTACTTTCCTCTTTCCCAACTGTCCCCATTCCAATGCATTTAGATGCTTCTTCCAGCTTAGTTTTCCTTTCTCATTGATTTAATATCAGCCCCTCTATCAATCTCCACATTGGACACCTGTTTTGTCTAGAATTAAATTCAAAAACATGGTTCTAGTCTACAAAGTACTCACAGACAGTGCCTTTCTGAATATATCTACCCTTGTCTCAAAATCCAATGATTCCTTCTGCTCTGTCTCAATATCCAGTGATGACTTCTGCTCTGGCCATGACACACACTATACATATATATAAGGCCAGCACTCACAAGTCTTAAAAATATTATAATTTTATTGTATGTCCACTGTTTCGGTCCAGTAAGGACCTTTATCAAGAACTTACGGGACCGAAACGTTGGACATACAATAAAATTATAATATTTTTAAGACCTGTGAGTGCTGGCCTTATGTATGAATATTGTTACTTTGCTAAGCACCCAGGCAATTTGATATTGAAGATTGGAGTGCCAACCCCGGAACTTTTCTTGTATATAGATACAAAATTAATAATAATATATTTCAATTTCACATGAATAGTTTCACCCGTGTAAAAGTATAAAAGTGTCAGTTTACTGTATGTTGTCAGTCTGTGCTTGAGAGAGAGGGAGAGAAAAAGAAGCTGATTGTAGGAAAACAGAGGGACCTGGGGTTGCTTGATAGTTTGGTAGTAGCCAGTTGCTCTCTGGGTGTTGCAAAAAAGAATGCATAGTTTAAAATATGTCTGTTTATAAACTCTTTGATATATCAACTGGAAAGTGTGACTCTGGACAAGTAAATATGCAATAGTCATCTTGTCCATTATAATCAGCATCACTGCTACCAAGTCCACTTCCACCCAGGCGACATTCTGACTTCCGCTGTGCTATTTTGGGCAGACTGAGTTGTTGCCTCCAATTCACTGGGCCTTCCCATTTACTCTTGTAGAGCACTGTTGCCTCCGTTACACTGAGCCTTCCGTTAACACTGGCAGAGCACTGTTGCCTCCGTTACACTGAGCCTTCCGTTAACACTTGCAGAGCATTGTAGCCTCCGTTACACAGAGCCTTCTGTTAAGACTTGCAGAGTATTGTGGCCTTCGTTAACACTGCGCTTCTGTTATCCCTTGCTATTCGCAGTGGTTAGTTACCGCACCGTCCAGTGCTATTGGGCGATTCCAACAGCTCTTGCAGTGTACAGCCTTTTCCGTTACCGCACCGGTCGGGTGCCATTGGCTCTAAACACCTCAGCTCTTACAGTGTCAATGTCTCCGTTACCGCACTGGTTGGGTGCTACTGGCTCTAAACACCTCAACTCTTGCAGTGTCAGTGTCTCCGTTACCGCACTGGTTGGGTGCTACTGGCTCTAAAACACCTCAGCTCTTGCAGTGTCTGTGTCTCCGTTAATGCACCAGTTGGGTGCTACTGGCTCTTATCCCTCAGCTCTTGCAGTGTACATTATCTCTGTTAAACTCACCCGTCTGGTGCTCACGGCTTAACGTGTGCTAGCTCTTGGTCTCAGTGGTCTCAGTTCCCTGCTCCGCACAAGTAGTAGTCCCAGTCCTGACTTGTTGACTGGTGCTCTTACATCTTGCACCACAGTCTTGCACCTTTACCATCATCTGGGCATTGTCAAACACACCACAACAGAGACTGATTGCTTTACATGAACTTTAACCCATGCTGTACCTGCAATGCCTGATTATGCCTGTCCTGTGACAGTATCTATTAATTTCCCTGCATACTGGGCCTGAGAGGGCATCTGTACATGATTGTCATTTTCCTGTCATACTGTATTGCCTGTAGTGGGCAGTCTTTCGTGTCTTTTAATAAAACTGTGTTTTATTCTAACCTACTGGTCTGAGTGTCTTACAAAACCGTTACAATTAGCTATAGGCATAAAGGTGAAAAAGCAATTGCATAGGAGTGAGATTTTTATGTAGACGCTGTAGGTACAGCTGATAAAAAAAACAATTGAAAACATAATAAAAACAGTTTGACTGATAGGTAGGGATTAGGGATGGGCAAAAATGTTCCCCTCAAACTGAAATTGATTAAAAATGGCATTTTCCGCTTGGCGAAAAATGTGCCTCGAAAAAGTGCCATTTTACAGCTTTTTCTCACTTTTTGTGACTAGCTCATTGCATTGAAATCAATGGGTAGAAAAAATTTTATCCACCACTCAAACATTTTCTACAGCCATATAAAAGGCTGTCAGACTCTCACAGCATACCATTCTGTGTTTGTGAGAGGACAGAACAGCATGTTTTAGAGCTAGATAAAATAGGCAATCAAAGGGGAATTGAAGCTTAGTTGGAGAGTCATATAGGTAGGATATTTGTTTTATATAGTAGGGGAGTCTGGGGGCACAATAGGGAGAGGAAGGGAGTAAGGAGGTTGACCCAAAATACCCCAAAATTTGATGTGACTGACTGGCAAGACACATACAGCTGGAGTCCAAATTGCGTGCTGATTTTACTTTTATTGTCTCTGTGCTGGAGAAGTCTGGGGAAAGAAGTTGCTGATTTTGTTTTTTAGCTATATATATTTTTGGGACTAACTGTGATAAGATATGGTCGTCAACTTAAAAAAAAAAAAACAACATAAATAATGAAACAAATAAATATATTAGACAGGTCACTGGGAGCTCTGTGGTTGGGGCAGACTTGACAGACAGCAGACAACGTTGGGAATTTTGTTGAGGGCAAAGGCAAGACATCATACTCCATCAGTTGCATACTGCAGAGAGTAAAAACACACACAATGCACAGGCTGGAGGAGGAAAGATGGAGGAAGTGCAGGGGCGTGGGATTTGTGTTAGTGTAAAAACTGACTGCAGCAATCGTTGCTGGCGCATGTGCAATAAATGATGATGATCCCTCTCCTCCCGGGGTGGATGCAGTTTGTCAAGGTCCCACCAATCACACCATGCCAGTACCCCACAACTACTACCATAAACATCTGCCACATTGTAGGTTGTACTTTATTTATTTTTGATCACTTGACATCATCATCATGAATATGTGTCAGTGTCATTTAAGCAAGAAGTAAGTGTTGTGGGCAAAGGACAAAGGCACGCAGCATGCTAACACATTTTTCAAGGTATATGTTGCTGTAGGACTCACAACTTTGACTTCCAGCTACTTATTTCTCCACTACAGCCCTCAAAAGTAGTAATATTGTGCTGGGAAATGTTGCTTCATATTAAAATAGGGAAAAATGTGTTGGAATAGGAGAAAAATGTGTTAGAATGTGTTACAATAGGAGAAAAATGTGTTGAATATGAAAAATGTGTTAGAATAGGAGAATAATGTGTTGGAATAGGAAAAAAATTTGCTGGAGTAGGCAAAAAAGAGGAAAATTTTGCATAGGAGAAAAAGAGAAAACTTTGGCCTCAAATTTGTTCTGCAGCATGGTCATGACCCCACACATGCAGCCAAAGTCATTATGAACTATCTTCAGAGTAAAGAATAACAGGGAGTCCTGGATGTGATGGTATGTCTCCCACAGAGTCTTGATCTCAACATTATTGAGTCTGTCTAGGAATACATGAAGAGAAAGAAGCAGTTGAGTATGCCTAAATCCACAGAAGAACTGTGGTTAGTTATCCAAGATGTTTTCTTCTGTGCACTCACTATGCATTTTGTTAATTGATACTAGTAAACTATTCACATGTCTATTTTTGAAATCATTCATCAATCAATTCATCACACCTGCCTAAAACATTTGCACATTGCTGTATATATTTTATATATATATATATATATATATATATATATATATATATATATATATCTTACACTCATCCCAGCCAAACAGTTTAAAGAACAGCTACTCAAATCTGATTGGCTGGGATGTGTGTAAGAACATCCCAGCCAATGGATATGAGGGAAATGGAAGTGAGACTGCCCATATATAAAGACAGGCTCACTTCTAGTTCCCTCAGTGTGCTATAGGCATCGGCCCAATGCAGGACTGAAGGGCACCAGTGCAGATCATCAGTGTCTCTGCCACCGCCGCCTCCGTGGCTGCACAACGAGACATGAAGATTTAAGCTAAGTACATTTACTTAGCATTTATGCGTGACATTTCTTCATGGTGAATATTTATAGTATTTCTTCAAGGCATTTTTACGTACTTTGGCATTAAATAGAGGCATTTATTTTATGGAATATTAATGGCACAATAATATTTCAACATTTGAGTGCCAGTGAGGTATGCAACCCATTTCTTTGCAATGCGTTGTGTACCCTTCTGTCACTGAAAGGGTTAAACAATGTCATTGTTAGTGCTTTGTATTAATACTGTTGTTTTATTTTACAGGCAGATGACAGAAGGAAGAGAAGAAAGAAGATAGAAGAAAGAAGAGAAGACTGAAGAGAAGGACAGTAGATGACCAGGAAGCTGAGGACTCCGCTGGACATCAGGATTAATGGTAAGTGTTAATTTTAGTGGGGGTTTTTTTTAACTTAGTCGAGTTAACCCTATGAATGCCGACAGGGTAATTATACTCCACTGGCACTCATAGGGTCAATTCTTGTAACATCTGACAAATTTTTCATACTTTGAATGTATAGATATGGGGCGTAGAGCCCCATATCAATACATCCACTGAGGACTTGTTTTTTTTTTTAAGGCTTTTTTTTCATTCAAGTTTCTGTTTAAAGAGCCGATACGGGACTCAAGTAAAAAAAAAAAGTAGGTCTTAATTTTCCTGCGATAACTTGAGTCCCTTATCAGGTTTTCATGGTTAACGCAGACTTTTGAATTGATAGTTATGGGGTTTTCATAATTTCCAATGGATGAAAACACCTCTTAACTTTATTATACAATGGCTCTTTTTTTGCAGGTATTTTTTCACAGCACATGCATTTGAATAGATTAGTGTGATTGAAAAAAATGCTGTCAGAAGAAAAAACAACCGTCTACAACATTTGGATCTAGCCTTTAATCTACCCATCTTGTCTTTGGTCTTCTTCTTGGGCAATTAATGCCAAAAATTTGTTCAGTCCGTCTACTGTCTGGTCTTCTTGCTATGTGGCATGCCCATTTCCATATTAGGCACTTTACTCTATCAGTGATGTCATAGACCTTTGTTTGCTGACGAATCCACTGACACATTTTTTCAGTCTCTTTTTGTTATGTTCAGAATTCAACACTCCATACTTCTTTGTGTAAACTTGAGTTTTTGAATGGCTATGGCACTCAGTGTCCATGTTTTATAGCAATAAATAAGAACACATTGGTTGAAAACCTTTCGCTTGAGACTGAGTGGTCTTAAAGGGATAGTAATGTTTCACAATAAAAGCAGCTCCAATTAATCTTCATAGTATTTGGGCCACGGGGAGTGTTATTGCAATACTGTCAGAGATGTAGTTCAAGAGTAATTGAATGATAAAGTATCCCCCTCCCGCCCCTTTTACTGATGTAACACTGCTCAACTCAGAGCAGCAGGGTGGTGTCCAGATGGCTTGCAGAGAGGGACAATGTTCAATTAGCATAAGGGAAAAACCTGTCAATGGTGGCAGGGTTTTCATTTTTCTCACAGTAAGAAGATTGTCCCTTGCTGTGAGCTGTCTGGTCTGTGGACCAGATTCCACATCTGAGGGGAGGTGGCTTACATTAGATAAAAGGGGTGGGAGGGGGATAATTTATCATTCAATTACTCTTGAACTACAACTCTGTATCACTGTTTGTTTTGACTCTCAGACACAGAGTTAAGATAAAAACACAACTTTATTGAAAAGTTAATAAGAACCCTCACAGGTCCTGTACATACACATATGATACAGACACACGACAGGTTCAAATAGTATAGCAAACAATGATACAATATAGTAGGCTCTACCAGCCTTGCCAAATGCCGGGTAAGGCAGCCTGGAGATTAGCACAATGAGATGAAATAGGCTCTACCAGCCTTACCAATATACCGGGCAAGGCAGCCTGGAAACTGGCAACACAAGAAAAGGGAGGCTTTACCGGCCTTGCCAATATAACGGGTCAAGGCAGCCTGGCAACTGGCACAACAATATGAAGGAGGCTCTACCGGCCTTGCCAATATACCAGCAAGGCAGCCTGGAGACTGGCACACAAATGAAGGAGGCTCTACCGGCCTTGACAATATACCGGGCAAGGCAGCCTAGCAAAGTGACAAAAAGTCTGGAAGCCCCACTGGTGCTGTAACGGAGGTAGCATCAGCAACGATGGTAATGTGGAGCAAACCGGTAACACATACTGGACAAACAGGGAGGCCCTACCGGTGCTGTAAGTTGGTAATGCAAGCAACCTGTGTAATATTGGAGCAAACCAGTACCGCATACTGGACAACACAGAAGCCCAACCGGTGCAGTAATGGAGGCAGCAAGCAACCGGTGTAATGTTGGAGGAAACCAGTACCACGTACTGGACAACACGGAAACCCTACCAGTGCAGGAATGGAGGCAGCAAGCAACCGGTGTAATGTTGGAGCAAACCAGTACCGCGTACTGGACAACACGGAAGCCCTTACCGGTGCTGTAATGGAGGCAGCAAGCAACGGGTGTAGTATTGGAGCAAACCAGTACCACGTACTGGACAACACGGAAGCCCTACCGGTGCTGTAATGGAGGCAGCAAGCAACCAGTGTAGTATTGGAGCAAACCAGTACCGCGTACTGGACAACACGGAAGCCCTACCAGTGCTGTAATGGAAGCAGCAAGAAACCGGTGTAATATTGGAGCAAACCAGTACCGCGTACTGGACAACACGGAGGCCCTACCGGTTCTGTAACAGAGGCAGCAAGCAACCGGTGTAATATTGGAGCAAACCAGTAGCGCGTACTGGACAACACGGAGGCCCTACCGGTTCTGTAACGGAGGTAGCAAGCAACCGGTGTGATATTGGAGCAAACCAGTACCGCGTACTGGACCACACGGAAGCCCTACCGGTGCTGTAATGGCGGCAGTGAGCAACCGGTGTATATTGGAGCAAACCAGTACCACGTACTGGACAACACGGAGGCCATAGCCTAGTACCCAAGGTACAACCAAAGGAGGAATCCAGTAGTCAGAATGTTGCCCAGGTGACCATAGTCCAGAGGGAAGAATGGCAATCAGGATCCAGGAGCAGGAGCGACAGCCAAACTGGGTCAGGAACGGAAACAGGAACGTCAGCTAAACCGGATCAGGAACGGAAGCAGGAATGTCTCTGGAGTGTCACTGGCTGTCTGGGTAAGTACACTGACAATGGAGCAGTAAGGGGTACAAGCAGGCCCAGTAGACACAGTAAACCATAGGCAGGTGATCACTGACATAGAGACACCATGAAAGGGCACTCAAAGGGTGCAGGAGCCCAGTCTATATAGGCAATACTGGGCGGACTAATAACAGGCAACCAATGGAGAGCCCTTATAGCAGACTGACAGAAAAAGCCAGCAATCATGGGCACCGTGATACTCTGACAGTATTGAAATAATACTCTCTATGGCTCAAATACTATGAAGATTAATTGTAGCTGCTGTTTTTGTGAAACATTACTATCCCTTTAAAGACAGTAATACTAAGTTTTCCAAATGTTTCCCACTTTTATTTGTAGCTCAATTTCCCTCATGGTGTTTTCCATCTTTTGACAGATCCTGTCCAAGGTAAACATACTTGTCCATTTCTTCTAGTTCTTGTCCATCTACTGTGATTTTCTTGGTACGCTAAATTTTTAAACATCATTTTCATCTTCAGACCCAAACTTTTTATTTCATTTTTTGTAGCTGTTCAATGCGTTCATGCAGTTCTTCAGGATTACTGGCAAAGTTTATGATATCATCTGCAAAATGCAAGTGATGTAAGTAGTCTACATTGATCTTAAGTCCTTTTGTCCCAATTTAGTTTGTGGAAAATAGTTTTGGGGAGATTGTGTCTTATCGTGAGACCCCTTTTTCTATGTTGATATGGACTTTATCATTGTTGTATTGATGCAGTTTCATTTTCATATATTGATTGGAGGATATTGATGTAAGCGTTATCTATTCCTTGTTTGATCAGGGCATAGATTATTTATTGCTTTTTCACTGAGTCAAAGGCCTTTTCATAGTTAATGAAGGCTATGCATAATGGAAGGTTGTATTAATTATACTGCTGTATAACTTGTTGCACTGTCTGGATATGGTCTATACTGAATCCACTCCTGAAGCCTGCTTATTCTTTACGTTGTGTGGCTTGTGCCACAGTAGGTATTGTGTCAATTCTACTTGATAGTACGTTTGTGAAAACCTTGCAACATTGGTTGGTAGTTTACTTTTAGATCTGCCTTATTACCTTTTTGTGCCATAAGATTTGAATAAAATACTGTTGCTCCCCTATTTCTCATTTATATTTCAGTATTGCTCATCTTTTTTCTGCATTTGGCTCATATAATCTAATTATCAAGCAATATTTTTTCTCGTCTCATTGAGAATCTTCTCACTTCAATTACAGTCAATCTCTCATGCTCCCTGGTTACTTGTTATGACATTTTTTGCATCAATTCATTCTTTCCACATGGGGAGCATATGGAAAGATGATTAGCTCTGCCTTGTTCATAGTGAATAATATTCCAAATACCTACTTCTACTATTGGGATTTTTTCTTTATTTGCTGCTTTATTCTGTTTTTCTTAATTCTTTTGCACTAACACATCCAGAGTAACTTGTTGCTTTGCATTTTTAATGCATTTTTATTGATCATCATCATTCTTAATCCCCATTTGTATGTGATTTTTATGGGCACTTTTCTTGAATTATATAGCTTAGCTTTCTTGATATTGCTTTTATTATTGTTTACACAGTAAGCAAAAATACCAAAAGAGAAAGCATGATTAGAGATAACATGATATATAAAAAACCAGAGCACTGAAACAAAACGTTTCAGTGGATGGTAGTGGAAGTTTTTTTATGTGGAATTTAGGAAAAGGTGTTTAGTGGTATATGAAGACGGCAGCTTTGGAATGAGATTTCTAATGTGATTAAATATAGTATGTCTGAAGGGCTATACTACAAAGTTATTTGTCAGCACATATTAGCATGTACCTTGTAGTATAAGAGTGTAAAACAAGGCAAAAAGGGACAAAACAAAATGAGGGAATCTAACTGCGAGTGTAACTATTGATATTATTCTTTCATTTGTCCTATTCAATACTACACTTAGATCCTCTCATTTTGTGTTGTCCCACTTGTCTTGTTTTGTGCTCTTCTATTACAAGGTATTTGTTGGTTTTTGGTGGACAAGGCCACCAATGTAATGAATAGAATCAGGACTCGATTTGGACCAGACACAGTGTGATGCCTCAGTTCAACCAATCATATCTTCATATCACCTGAATGGTGTGCTGCTAACATCTTCATTTCCACCCATTATCATAACTACTTGTTTATCCATCCATCACTGTTTTTTTTGTTTTTATTAGACAAGTAGAACTCATATGACTGGAGGTATGAGATCAAGGTACTGTTTTCCTTTATATTATGGTAACTTTTGGACCAGACTGGACACCAAAGACACTCTTGTGAGTGTTATTTGGAGTATAATTTTTAGATGTAACTATGTATTTAATATTGTTTTAGGTTTGCCATATAAATACACTGTATTGATTTGTGCTAGTATTGTGTTTTTAAAATTACATATCAGTATTTGCATCAGTGAGAGGTACTGATAAAAGAAAAGGAGGTTACAACTAAGGAAGTGTGTGAATGATCAACACATGAAGAGATTGGAAAGAAAATAGGACCTGCAGCTTCCCATGGGAATTCACTTGAGAAGACCCTTTCTGCTGATACCTTCCACACAGGGAAATGAGGTGAGTGAAAGTTGGTGCTTGCGTACATGTACATTTGATGAAGTATGCATGCATGATAAAAAAGATTTCTGTATGCATGATGACATGTATAAAATGCTGGCAATAGGTATGGGCAAAAGTTTTCATCTCAGAAGAGAAACAGGATAAAAAGTGCACCTTTACCCGAGCTGTACATTTTGCACACAGAGTGCAAGTGAGTCAGGTTCCTTCCTGATATAGCTGTTATCTCTGTGTCAGAGGAATATGGGGTTGTGAGAAGGGAGCAAAGGAGAATTACCCCAAATATCCCAACATTCTGCGTGACTGACTGGGAATCCACAGGCAGAGGTGATCCAAGTTTGTTTCTGATCTATTCTCTCTGTGCTAGAGTCCGGGGTGTGAAAAGAGTGCAAAAGGAAGTTGACCTCAAATATCCCAAAACCACAGGCAGAGGTGATCCAAATGTTTTCCTGATCTGGCTGTTATGTGCTGGGGCAGTCTAGGGAAAGAAACAGTTTAACAGGGAGTATGTTGTTGTGTTTTTTGTTGACAGTGATAGGTATAGGGGAGAAAGATAATTAAAAAATAAAATAAAACAAAATAAAAAGATAGATGACAGAGACAGGAAACCTGATGTGAACTGTGACTGAGGCAGACTGGTATTAAAAGAGACAGAGTATTTTGTAGAGGGCCAAGATATCACATACAATCAGTTGTGTTGTTTACATTACATTAAAAACACACACAGTAGTTGACTAATGTCCAGCAAATTCACAATGGGTAGGGGGAGGGTAAAAGTATTTGGAAGCATTGCAGGGACAAGTGATTACAGTGGTAGTCCAAAAACTGACTACAGCCATGGTTGCTGCAGCATGTGCAATAAATGTATACCTGACTGATGCAGTTTGACAAAGTCTCGCCAAAAGTTCCACCACTAGCAATGGCAATGAGTCACATTCCAGTGTTGATGGCATAGTGCAAGAAAGAGTCATAGCTCAACTAACTGTTGCATCTAACAGTGAGACAAACAAAAACACCTGTCCTGAAAGTAGTAGCAAGTAGCAACTAGCGAGAGTAGTGAAAATCCCTCCAAGGGAAAAGTAAAAAAGAAAAATCTCTGGTCTCTGGGATAACATAATACAAGTGTTGTTGATGTGTCAGATAGGGGTGGGTGAAAAGTGAGAACATTTCCTGCATGACTTTTAGTGTACGACGGGCGATTTTACACTTTTTTTGCGAAAGTCTTCTCTTTTTCTCCAATGCAAAATTTTCCTCCCTTTCGCCTATTCCAGCAATTTTTTTTCCTATTCCAACACATAGTCTAACACATTTCTCCTATTCCAACACATTTTATTCATATATATATATATATATATATATATATATATATATTTCCCAGCACAATATTATTTCTTCTGAGGGCTGTAGTGGAGAAATAAGCAATAACCATTGCTGCAGTCAGTTTTTACACTAACACAACTATGCATTTGCTAGACATTACTCAACTACTGTGTGTGCTTTAACTCTCTACAATACACAACTGATGGAGTGTGATTTCTTGCCTTGGCCCTCAACAAAATTCTCAATGACATCTGCTGTCTATCAAGTCTGCCTCAGTTACAGAGCTCCCAGTCAGCTGTCTCATATATTTTGTAAGTTGTCCACCACATCTTACCACAGTTAGTCCCAAAAAAGATACCTATAACTAAATCAATGACACAGACCTTTCTGGACAAGGAACCCAGGAGCAGGACTAGGAAAGCCCAAGGCCTGAAGAGAAGGAGTACAAGCAACTCCTTCAACAAGGGCAGGTGGCAAGAAGCTGGGGAGCGATGCTAGGGTGCGTTGCTAGTGGACGTAGGCCCCCTATAAAGTGTTGTGCTGCGGCCAAAGCCGGGTAAAGATGCTGGCCGCGAAGCCAGATGACCCCCTTCAGTTGAGCTGAAGGAAGCCCAGGAGAACACACTACAGAGAGGACTAACACCAACTGCCCCAGGGAGAGCCTAAACCTAAGGTACAACTCACCAAGAAGTGGAAGCGAGATGCCGGCTGGGGGTACATAGAATGTAGACCGGCCAGGGATGAGGTAGGCCGCAGAATCTGATAGTGGAACCAGAGAGCCAAAGACAGCCAGGAATCCAGAGGAGGAAGGAGGAGCAGCCAGAGTTCTGGAGCAGACTGGGGGTCCAGGGAGGAAGAGCAGCCAGAGAACTGGAGTGACTGGTGGTCCAGTGAGGAAGAGCAGCCAGAGAACTGGAGTGACTGGTGGTCCAGGGAGGAAGAGCAGCCAGTGAACTAGAGCAACCTGGTAGTCCAGGGAGGAGAGCTAAACTGGAAGCTGCTGGAGAGGTAGAGCAGAGACCACGCTCACCTCCAGCGAAGCTCCGATTACTGAGCACCGGTCCGAGCCATGAGCTCGAGTAAATGGAAGGAACGCGTCATGACGCTGACGTTACAACACATCTGAGCATCTGACGTCGGCGCATGTGCAGACGCGCAGCAGAAGCCGGAGCTGGCACCAGAGACCTCCCAGCTCGGCGCCTCGGACTGGGTAGGTACCGACAATCAACAACTTCTTTCCCGAGACTTCCCCAGCACAGAGAGATATTCTCTGGCACCGGTAAGAAACTACAGCAATCTATTTATTGATGAGGTTTACTGTAATAACAGACCACAACCTACTAGTATGGCTGAATAGAGTTGCAGGAGACAATGGACTATTGTTACACTGAAGCCTCTCCCTGCAACCCTACAATTTACCATTCAATACCGACCCAACAGGGACAACAAAAACGCTCATGGACTATCCTGACAAGAAGACGACTGAAAGAATTTTTGGAAAGTTCAGAGATGGATCTGTCTGGTATAACACCTGGACTGTCCAAGACTTGGGGGAGGGGCGACAGGGAGTACTGTGACCAGATGTAATGATTTTGGACACCTACAGGGAAATCAGCACAGGGCAGTGTGGTGACATTCACTTCCAGGACTATAACATTTGAAATATTGCTCATTGTGTAGCCAACTGTGACATCTCTTTTCCTCCTCT
This sequence comes from Rhinophrynus dorsalis, assembly GCA_037306005.1. Taxonomy (NCBI): domain Eukaryota; kingdom Metazoa; phylum Chordata; class Amphibia; order Anura; family Rhinophrynidae; genus Rhinophrynus; species Rhinophrynus dorsalis. The sequence goes on from CM074724.1 coordinate 268,946,131, forward strand.
ATTCTTATCTTGATAAAAGTGTCTGGAAATGCCTGTTCCTTTCTACACTCCTTAATACAAGTCTTGGCTCTATTTCTGGAGGGGCTTGGAGCTAGGGATTATCATCTCTGCCACTGCAAGAGCAAATTCAACTGCCTCGCTGTTCTAATGGCATCATGCCCCTGGAAATTCCATCTTGGTTCTGCAGCTAAATTCACTAGCTCTGCCAGTCTGTCAGTGAGCAGTATCCAGTTGTTCCTACCTGAGTATCCAGGACCTCCAGCCACCAGGAAGTAGCAGGGTTCCAGCCGGCTGTGGTAGAGGGACAGCAGCAGTGGTGGTTCAGGAACCAAGTACCCCAAAAAGGGTCCAGTAAATCCAATACAGCTCTACCTGTTTTTGACTCTAGATGCAAGGCATCCAGAATCAGCCATCAATGGATGTCTAGAAGAATCCAAGAATGGATGAGTGACAACTGGTTAAGGTTATACCCAGCAAATTTCCCTTATCCACTTCTGTCAAAATCTCTTCATGAAGTCTCATTTTCTCAGAAATGCTGTCTTTAGCATTTTCTCCACCTCCTATGGATAATATTATTTCTCAAGACTCAAAAATATATAAAACTTTACCCATTATCTGAACCCCACCCCTAAAATAAACACCCCACGCCTCTTTGAATCTTTCCCACTTTCGAATACAAATGCCCTTCTTATCATTCTCTCCTTTGCATAACTGCCTCCCACCAAATAAACATCCTGCATCACTTGGGCTATCAATTCATGCCATTGCTGCACAGTCTCACACTGTCACAGATGCCCTCATTATCATTATTTATGCCTACATTCCTTATTCTACCCTTTAGCTGCCTCCATACAAATATACCACCTCTTTGCCCATACATCCATCCCATTGCATTGTCTCCACCTAGTTTCAATAAGTCAAAATCTAATTCCCATCCTTTGTGTAGAAGCATTTTATTATGACAGTAGCTACCATAAAATGTAAACATGCCAGATGCAAAAACATTCTATACTACTCTCTGTAACTATCATACTCTTATCCTTCCTCCCTGCTACTTATTTTAGCTAATAGAGAAAGGAGGCCCATAGGATATCTACTACATTTATTTTCTTTTTTTTCCCTTTTTTCCCTTTTTCTTTTAAATAAGCTTTACTGAATAAAAGAAATAATCAGTACACTTAGATGAGCATTGGTGCTGTTTCTCCCTACCCTTAGCTGTGTTTTTTTGAATGTCACTATCACCTGGATCTCAGACTGCAAACTTAACTTTGGGACTAGCAGCAAATGACATATAAGAAAGGGCCCTAGGGATGTTTATAGGGATAGTCAATACTTTCCAACTATATTGCTCCCACCTATATACCCCATTTACACGTGCCTTATTTTTTCATCTCTGTATGCAAGATTTGTTTTTCCAATAGTCATATAGTTATCAACAATTATCTGCCAATTTAAGCATCCTTTACCACTCTTTTGGTCAACTATCTACATACTAGTGTAAAAGCCTATGTACACGGGCCTTGATTCTGTGCATTCGGGCAGTCTCTACTGTGCATGACTACACTGGCAGTCCCTACTATGCATCACTGCATCGGACAAACATACATCTGGCCTTTTATAGTATAGGATACTATAATACATCACAGAACACTAAATAAAGGGGGGTCTTCTAGGAACAATAAATGCCCCATATATATCTTGTAAAGATATTCTCAAAGGCTTTCTCTTTATGATCATTCATCTTCTACATGTATAAGATCACTATTATTGGTCCTGCGTTTTGTTATTTTTTTACCAGTGGAAGGCATGTCAGACAGTGTATGCAAGGATGGGGAAGTAGATACTGTATGTGTGGTGCTGTTGCTACAGTGGTACAGTGAAATAAGGCTGAGATGCCAGACAGTGTATGCATGGTTCTGTTGAGATCAGTGGACACTGGAACAAAGCTAAGCTGTCAGACATTGTATGTGTGGTACTGTAGCTATCAGTGGGACAAGGTTGAGGAAGCTGACAGTTTATTGTGGTTCTATGGCTAGCAGTGGAATAATGATTGGGCATCGAGAAGTGTATGTGTAGTCCTATGTGGGAAAACTGAACAAGGCTGGGAAAGCAGGCAGTGTATGTTGCAACACTGATCAAGGCTGGGAAAGCAGGCATTGTATGTATAGTACTATGGCTACCAATGGACAGTGAATCAACACTAAGATGCAAATATAGTTTTTGATACCTTTATTGGCTAACTAAGCAGATTTAGAATGCAAGCTTTCGAGAGAGAGGTATTTACGATGCCCGTGGGTCTGTTAGAAAGGTTAATCCACTAAGTAATAATGTGACAAGAATTTTCTGTCCTTATTCAAACCATTATGAATAGATTTGAACTTTAACATTAACTTAACCTCCCATACTTTTCTGTCCCTCTGAGTGCAGAATAGTCCCATCAATACAGTTAACTTAATGTCCCTGACACTGTGTCCATTTTGACAAAAATGTTCTCCCACTGGTGTCTCTGTCTTTTTGTTGTTAACAATGGATCTGTGGGAATTAAACCTTTTATATAGTGGCTGTCCAGTTTCCCCCTCATAAAGAGCTGTTGGGCATTTTGCACACATGATAAGGTATATTACATTGGACGACTTGCAGGTAAAGGTACCATTGATCTTATAGATTAACTTGGTGTTTGGAATTGGTATCTTGTCCATGGTATAAATGTGTGCGGTCAGATACAGAAGGCTACCCAAATACCAAGAAAAATCTGTTGAGCTACAAAGAACAACACAAGTGAGAACTTCAAATGAAATTACATACGGATGAAATACTTCAGAACATATTCCCACAGCCTCCCTTACTCTCCTCCAGACAGCCTCCCAATTTGAAACAACTGATGATAAGGAATGCCTCGAATAAAAATACAAAAAAAGGCACATCTCCCTGCCTACAAAAGAGGTGTGAAACCTGCGCACACATTTACACCACGGACAAGATACCAATTCCAAACACCCAGTTACATTATAAGATCAATAGTACCTTCACCTGCAAATCATCCAATGTAATATACCTTATCATGTGTGCAAAATGCCCAACAGCTCTTTATGTGGGAAAACTGGACAGCCACTACATAAAAGGTTTAATTCCCACAGATCCAGTGTTAACAACAAAAAGACAGAGACACCAGCGGGAGAACATTTTTGTCAAAATGGACACAGTGTCTGGGACATTAAGTTAACTGTATTGATGGGACTGTTTCGCACTCAAAGGGACAGAAAAGTATGGGAGGTTAAGTTAATGTTAAAGTACAAATCTATTCATAATGGTTTGAATAAGGACAGAAAATTCTTGTCACATTATCACTTAGTGGATTAACCTGTCAAACAGACCCACGGCATCATAAATACCTCTAAAGCCTCAGAGGAAGAGTGCAATTTATCATTTACTGATCAAAGTATCTGGGTTGAGTTCTCCACTCTGATTTCCATTCTAAACAATGCAATGTGTACTTGCATTTAAGAGAGATGTTTTCATATTTATCTGTATAACATGCCTGAGGAAGAGACCTAAGGAATTGAAAGCTTGCATTCTAAATCTGCTTAATTAGCCAATAAAGGTATCAAAAACTATATCTGACTCCCGTATTTCTACGACTAACATGGTACCAACTCTCATCTGTTATCAACACTAAGATGTCACTGTATGAATGATCTGTAACCATCAACTGATAGTGGAATGAGGCATGGTAATTAGAAAGTGGGTGAATGCATATGTACAAAACAATGCACTTAACCCTGTGGCACACATGGTGTGCTCTTATTCTTTAATGCATCGTATTGATTACCTACACAATCATGTAAGTGATCAGTACTGTGATCAGGAAGTAATTCATTGCATTTCATTCCCTCCCTCTTCAGCCTAGCATTCTACAAACATCTGGATGGAATTTGAGGACTGTGAAGAAGAAGCCACATCATAATGATGATGCAAGTAGCTGTTCAAGGTTTTCAAATTCATCCAGGTTCCTGAGGCTCCCCAAATGGTATGATTGTTTATTAAAAGAAAATAAGTAAAATAAAAATATAGTTTGGGAGGGAAGAAAGGGGGAAAAATTAGATCCACTTGGATGTACTCCATACATTTTTGGCCTGGTGGAAACAACTTTTTGCAAATGTTCAGCACACATACTTGGCACTCAAAATAGGTTAAAAAAAAAAAAAAAAGGATAATATAGCATACAATTTGGAAGCTGTTTCAAATGAACCTAAGCTGTTATAAGGTGTTAGTTCTTGAATTCTTCAGTTGCAGAAAAAAATACATTATAAGAAAAAGACATGAGCAATACAGTAGTGGAAAAAGTGCAGCAAAGGGAGTATTGTATATGCATATTGTCAGTAGCTGGTATGGTGGGTGGGGGACAATAGATGAGATGAGTAATGTGCAACTAATGTAGCCAAAGCATAACTGTAGGCAAAGCACAACTGTAACCAGCTGAGCATTTTAATTTTAATGTTGCAACTAACAATATACCTTGTATTTATGTCAAAACAAAACCAAAGAGGTATCCAGTTGAATTACACTGTTGGGAAGTAACTTTGATAGATACAAATGTTATGGAGTAATGAAATTGAAGGGGTATATCTGCACAAAGAACCATAAAAAAACTAACAAAAACACAAAAGAGAGGGGAGAGGCTCACAGTTCACAGCTTACATTGGTACCAGCACCGCCACTACAGACAATGCTCAAAATGATGCTTTGGCGTCAGTGGCCATCCATGCCACATGGATTGATGCAGGATTATGGCAGCAGTTGGACGCATCAGAGCAAGATGCGTCATCTGCAGGCGCGAGGCTTCTGAATGAAGCAGGCTTCTGTTTTATGTGTTTGCTTCCTGTAGTCTCCCCCTACCTACTTCCTGAGGAGGTATTTAAAGGGCAGACTGAGTCCTGACTCAGTTGACCTTGGGTTGTTGTACAATACAGTTCTGTTTCCTTGGGCTCTGTATATGACCTGGCTTGTCTGACCATCCAATCTGGTGCTGACCTGTGGTTCTGTGTGACTATTCTCCTGTCTTATCCTGTGTATAGTGGACACCCAATCTGGTGCAGACAAGTGGCTCTGGCTGACTATTCACTTGTTTGTTCCCTGTACCTAGCAGACACCCAATCTGGTGTGGACCTGGGGCTCTGGTAGACTAGCTATTATACTGACTGCAGGCGTGAGTCAAGTATCCACTTCCTCTATACTGAATGCAGGCATGAGTCAGTTATCTGCTGCTACCATTCTGACTACAGGCGTGGTAGCCTCCCCGCAGTTCCAGACCAAGATATCGTGTTCCTGCTCCTGTTCCATTCCAGTTCCTGGTTCCAGTAGAGACTACCAGTGGCTTTGGCCTAGTCTCTAGCAGTGTGGTCAATCTTGGCAGCTTACTATTTCTGATAGTATCACTTGCTTGCTTGTGACCCTCTACTACCTACTACTGTGTGCTACCTTACTTGTATTTTAATAAATTGCACTTTACTATACCGTACCGGATCCTGAATATATCTGGGGAACTGTGACAATAGTGCAGACATCTTGATTATCCACAGGAACATATAAATTAGAATTATACTTACATTTGTATATTGTCATGGACTGGATTCCAATGATAAAACTGGCTTGTGAAGGATATTGAAACTGCCTTCACACAGATATCCAGATCCTCAGACACTCAATCCCTTTGACAATCACCACCTTGTGGCGGGGCTTGAAAGAAAACAGAAGACAAAGTAGAAGGAGAGCTAAACTGTTGTTTTGTAACAGCACATGTATCAGAAGATAATCACCATTGAATACTCACTTAATGTGTTAAACCGGCTACACAAATAAATAACTGGTTTCAAAGCCAGTGGGGATTAAAGATGTTGGTCCCCCCCACAAACAGAACCACTCGGACTCGCATCAGATGATTCTCTCAATGTTGAATAACATAGTTAACAGCTTCAGGATTAAAAAAAACAGCAGACCAGATGCATCCAAAGATGTATAAAATGTATTTAAAAAATACTAAAAATCCTCAAAATGTTTTGTGGCTTACTTGCCACTTCATCAGGAGAAATACAGTGTTATAAAAAAATACATACTGGTCTGCCAAATACTAAATTGCTTTATATACAGGTAATCCCTGTATATCACCATCGAATAATCACTTAATGTGTTAAACCAGCTACACAAACAAGTAACCGGTTTCAAAGCCAGTGGGGATTAAAGATGCTGGTTCCCCCGGCAAACAGAACCACTTGGACTCATATCAGTTGATTCTCTCAATGTTGAATAACATAATTAACAGCTTCAGGATAAAAAAAAAGCAGCAGACCAGATACATCCAAAGATATATAAATGTATTTAAAAAATACTAAAAATCCTCAACATGTTTTATGGTTTACCTGCCACTTCATCAGGGTGAATACAATGTTACAAAAAAATACTAACTGGTCTGCCAAATACTAAATTACTTTATATACAGGTAATCCCTGTATATCACCATTGAATACTGAATGTGTTAAACCGGCTACACAAACAAGTAACCGGTTTCAAAACCAGCGGGGATTAAAGATGCTGGCTCCCCCTGCAAACAGAACCACTCGGACTTGCATCAAATGATTCTCTCAATGTTGAATAACATAATTAACAGCTTCAGGATTAAAAAAAAAAACAAAAACAAAAAAAAAAACAGCAGACCAGATGCATCCAAAGATGTATAAAATGTATTTAAAAAATACAAAATATCCTCAACATCTTTCATGACTTACTTGCCACTTCATCAGGAGGAATACAATGTTGCAAAAAAATACAAACTGGTCTGCCAAACACTAAACTGCTTTATATACAGGTAATCCCTGTATATCACCATCGAATACTCAATGTGTTAAACCAGCTACACAAACAAGTAACCAGTTTCAAAGCCAACGGGGATTAAAGATGCTGGTTCCCTCGCAAACTGAACTACTCAAGCTCGCATCAGTTGATTTAGTTTAGTTCTCCTTATACCTTATCTTCAAAAAAAATAAAACTAGGCTGTATAGTGAATTAATAGTAATATCAAATGATAACATGTCCACAGTAACAACAATAAAAAGAGAATAAATACCCATTATGAACTATCCAAAATTAATAATACTCATTGATGAACCTTGGTAGTCCACAAATGTAAAATAAATGAAAGTGAAGCATAGACGGAGCTGAGATGAAAATGATTAATGTCCCAATGAATAATGAACATATGAGGATTATAATCCTATGAATATGTGATCAATGAAGTAAGAGCCCAAACTCTTCAGTTAATAAAAATAATCCTGTTCAGCTCAACAGAATAATGGTCTTGTCCATAATAGAGAAATCAAATCTAAGACATAAACAACAGAAAAAGGTAAAATACAGAGGCAGGCTGTATAGTATTTAATAAACATACAAAATATCACATAAGAACTCCCCCCTCCCACTGCACTCACAAGAAGGCCATCTTGGGCTTTAAGCATCTCAAGTCCCCGCTCCGTATCTTCTGACATACGGTGCCCTCTTATGCCATCCTCACTGATCAATAAAGAGATCAGTGCCAAAGTAGTCTATTTTAAGCTTCTGTTACAAAGCACAATGCGATAGATGCTTGCAACAATTTATCTTATGCTGTCCTTTCTGGTCAATAAGGTACTCAGTGCCTCCATTATGATATGTAATGCCAGTGTCAGATGGATGTTTACAAAAATATCAAATCCAGAACAGGATGAGAATGCACATTGCATGGTTAAGGTACACATGGAGGTACCATCAGAGAATGTCAATGGCATTGCTGCTACAAGCAGGATACTAGAGGACTGGAAAAAGGGACCTCAAGAAAATGAGGAGGGACCCTGATCTCTCTGTGTGCAATAACTGGGGAGGGTAAAGAACACAACGCATGGCATGGATTTACAGATCCACTCCTTCATGGGAAAGGTATATATAGTGAGTTCTACTTACAGTACATCGAGTACCTTTAAAATCATACAATATGCAAATATAGTAAAATGTATGGAATATCAAATTAAAGTGATAATGATATCATATTCATAATAATTTGTAACATGAATGACATAAATACATACATTGGAAATGCATAATTTTGAAAACAAATAAACTGAATGGAATAATATGAAATAGATGATAATGATAAAACTTCATGACCAATATAAAACTGATGGCAATTATGGTTTTCTTTGAATTAGAACCAATAAGCCAAAATAGCATTAATAATGCTAAAGGTGAAATCTAAACTTCTCCCTTGTAAGCTAGAACCACAGGTACAATACAAAAACACACAGGAAAAAGAATGTGTTCACCATAACCAATCCCTTACTACAAATAAAACATAGGTTCAATAACCCAAATCAAAGGAATACAATTAATTAACATTATATGGCTATGGATTTGATCTCTAACAATTTATTGAAATGATATACTTAGCTGCTTTATTTTATGTCTTTAAAGTCCCGATGGATGTTCCACTAACATGAGGATGATAATGGCAATGAATTGTAATAAAATCATGAGAAATAGATATAAAAAGTTTAGATGACAGATGAAAGTAGTTGTCCACTTAACATATAACTTTTGCTGTTCTTATATGTGGTCTCATCCACATTCAGACAAATAATCTAATAAAGTGCAAAGCTGTTTATTAAATATAAAATAAAAAGCAGCTTACAAACTTCCAGTGGTATATTTGATAATCAAAAGCTCAGTCCTTTCAGCCTCAAATCATGTCCCAAATATTTTGGACCCTTGGCATTGCTCCAGTGCTGGAAGGTATTCCCAGCAGCTCTTAATCCCTTATAAGCCTCTTCCACTTTTATAGTATTCATCCAGCCATCTCAATGGATGATCACCTATATTCAATGGTTATAATGTGTTTTTTCCTGTTCGATAGTGTGGGGAGTGTAAAGGTTAAAATGTTATACAGCACTTCAAGGGTTAATATTCTGATTTGTTTCATATCGCATTGTGAGGGTTAATATTCTCATTTACTTTTCTAGCTGCTTTTTCACTGCCAGATGTAAACCGCCTTGCATGGACACACAGCCCCCTTTTGCTTCTAAAGGAAATAGCCAAGGTTATTAGGGAAGTACAGCATGTTTAGCTTCTAGCTGATATTAAAAATGTTACAGGAGGTCCTGTTTTATCATATCACAAGCGTTAGTTGTTTTTTTCCCAGATAATTAATGTGTAATGTGCATGCACTTTCATTCAGCAAATTAACTTGTTCTTATTATGTTAATCCGCCCTTATTTGGTTCTGTATAAAATATCTGCCTTTTGTGCTGAATAAACAGAGGCTTTCCCTGAATAGATACAAGTTGTGTCTTTCTAAGGGTTAAAGTTACCTCCAAGTGTACTTGTCTAAATCCCGGTGCTGAATTGCTGTTTTTAAAATAGAGAAAGCTCTCCGGACTGCTAGCAGAGAAGAGAGAAGAAATACAGGCTCACCTTTTGAAGGGGGCAGAGTAAATGATCACCCCTTCAGGGAGGAAACTGGGATGCTGGCTGCTCAATCCAGATCCTACAACATTTGGTGTTCTACCTCATCAGACCACGGGTTTCTAATTTGGAGTGATACTAAAAAAGATGGTATACTCTGACAGAGCTAGGATACCAAAAGCATGTTGTGGACCCATGTCCACCTCCTCAGGGGTTAGTTTCTTTTATCCCCCCAATAAACCTTCATTCTTGCTCTCAATACAATCAATTTATGTACAGGGTATTGTTCTTATCTCATATTTATACCATGATCTTATTCAGTTTCTAAAAATGTATTATACAATTTATATATATGTAATATTATATCTAAAACCATCTTAAACCATTGTATAATTGTAAAACATTTTCCCTCTTTAGCCTTTAAAATTCATGCCACCAGATTAATAATTAAATCATAATTAATACAAGGTGCATTAGGAGAGCAGGAAAAAGAAGAAAGGTAGGGAAACAGGGGAAAGTCATGGAATTATTTAGACCACCTACCAACTCTATGACAATACTCGTGTGTTCAATCATTTAAATCCAAGAAATGCATACATTCCCAGTACCTTATACAAAATTAGTTTAATTAATCACACACATTCTACCTTTCTCCCCCTTTTGAATCCACATGGACCAGAGGTTACAATCGATGAAGGAATTATATTTAATTATTTCTTGCTTGTAATTATTGCTTATATGCAAGCAGATATATCAGTCTCTACATTCAGACCCTTGTATGTTAAGCTTCCTTATTTAGTAATCCATCTCCTTTTTTTCTTTCTTCAGTTATTGAATCTATTGACATTATTCTATAATGATTATAGTAATACAATCTGATCTACCTCCATATACCTCTTTGCAACTGGTATGCCAAATTTTTGTTTGCCAGAAGCAAATTTTACTAACATTTCACTGAACCTTGTTCTTAATTTCCTTTCTGTATGCCTAGCATATTGAGTCCCACACACAGGTAAGCACTTTTGTAATGAAGATATCCATTACTTTCTCCATGTTTTCTATGATTCCTGGGGTATAGTACTGCTCCTTCATGGAACATAACAGTATCCAGAAATTCAGCTTCTTCCCACTGGATATTAGATTTAAATTTTACTCATACATTGATATAATTAGTCTGTTTTGGGAATAAGTCTATAAATGCTAATGACATTATAAGCTATATCAGGAATCCATATTTATCAACTCTTGAGGCAGTGTTAAAGGATTATATCTCTGAAGCTGAAAGATGGATACCAAAAAGTCCTTTGAGTACCAGGTGGGTGGTCAATAAATTGCAGTAGGTTAAATACTGACTAATGGTCACTGTGGTATTTGGTACCAAGCAATAACTAATTAACTCTGTAACACCCATTTAACTATTGTAACAAAGTCTAATTGTAACTTGACTTGACCCCATCCTCACTTTTGATCTTCATATTGACACATCCAAACTTCATACTAAAATTGGTGCTCTCCTTAAAAACAAATCCTAACTCACCTGGTAAGGAATATATTCTTCAATAGATGTTAATACCAGTCATAAAGTATGGGAGTGTAGCATATGCTTCTGCACCACCATGGTAATCCGGAGGGGGGCAAGGGGGGGTCACTTGCATCCGCCCTACAATTACCCTCTCCATATAAGCAAAGTGGCTGTATTGGCTGGCCTGGGGGTCATATTATGGCTCCCCCCACTGGAAAAATATATATGGAAAACCCTGTGCTCCACATATCCATCTTGGTAAACTTGACATTCTGTATAATTGTATCTGAGCCTAGCTCTGGTCCATCTTTGATATCTGGAAGACCTTAAGCAAATGAAAATGAAAGCAGTATTAGACCAATCTAATAAACACAATTATATCATAAAAACTATTTAGAAGATAATATCTTCAAAAATCTTCACTTTATTTAAAAAAGAATGAACAATAATAAAATATCTAATGTGTCACAAGATATTCAAAATATATCACCCGAGATGACACTGAAAAATAAATGTTAAGTCAAACTGGTCAAAGCACATAAATAATATGTTAATGACTGAGCTCGCCACTCCAGATATTGGAACATGTCAAAAGTGGATATATTTAAAAATCACATAAACATAAGTACACATTTCAACTGTATACCCACTTGTATAGGTAAACAGTGACAAAGTTATATATCTATCCATGCTTACAAATTATATAAACTAAACTGTGTAAAAATGACAACATAAAATGATAAATATAAAATATATCTCCTTAATGATAAATGTAACAAAACAGGAGACATAAAGTAAAATACAGGCATATACTCATTACTATAAAGATGATGGCAAGAAAATATGTCCATTTACACAGACGGTAAGATACACTTCAACCTTGACTTCAAGTACACTTTAACACCAATAATATAAACTTTGTAAATAAATCACTTACAAATAGTAAAATGATAAAACTTCATACATCATGTGAATCTCTCCTGGACAGGAAAAGACAATCTCCACTACAATGCGTTTCACACTCTAAGGTGCTTTATCAAGCTGAAAGTTGGCATATTGAACTAAGCAGGATTGACATATTTGATGTAAAAGAATACATTTGGAAAATAACTTTTAAGGCCTAAGAGACCCACAAGCGCTTCCACAGTTTTTTTGCTATTTTGTATAATTCATTATGTTGAATTGCCTTCCAATATAATTATACTGCCCATTATTGTGATATATTTGAAGAACTAAAGTGGCTAACACTTGAATGTAGACATACCTTTCACCTTTCTTGCGTAGTTTATAACCACTTATCTGGAAAGCTACCAGTCTACCAGAGCATTATGCACATTGCAGATTTCCATACTAGCTATAACCTCTGCTCCACTGCTAAAAACTCATTGAATATCCCACAATAGGAGATGGTCAATCTGCTTTCTCCTTCAGAGTTTCAAAAGCCTGGAATAACCTACCTTTAAAAAAAATCAGATATTCTCCAAGTCCAAAATACCTAAAAAATAACTGTTTCTTTGTATCCAAAAAAATAATAGATAAACATGAACAATATAAACAGATTACAAATTATATACAGTTACATATGTTGTGTAAATATATATCTTCTCACTATAAAATCGCTCCATGACACAACTGAAAACAAAATCAATGTCAACAGGAGTTATGCACTAATAAAGTGATGAAGGACTGATAAAGCAGAGGTGACTTCTCCAGTGATATCACTTTTCCATTGGCTTGGTGAATACTATAGAAGTGGAGGAGGCTTACAAGGAATTAAGGGCTAGATTTAAAGGCAGCCGTTAAACCATCCGCTAAGTCAAAAAGGCACGTCGGCCGCAAAGAACACATGATTTACGGCAGATTTAAAGGTAAGAGTACAAGAATAGCTATCGAGCATAGACACAATGAAAACACGTAACACAAAAACCAGCGTTGCACCTGATTTCGCATCACTGTGCGTCCTAAACACCCGTTAAAACACAACTTAAGTCAAAATGTAACATTACGGCTACCGTTGTCTAGCAACCCTGATAGATGCACAAACAAAATTCAAACCTACAGCCAATCCCAAGGGCCCAAAGTATCAAAAATGTTCAAATACACCTATATATACCTCAAAATAACGGTCACACCCTGTCTGTGTTTCGAGTTTTAGCAAGCTAGATCACAGGATCCAGGAGTGGAGGATAGTGTTTAGAGAGAGGGAGAGAGAGAAAGAAGCATACAGAGGAGTAAGGTAGAAGAATTTTGGAGAGGAGAAAATTACATTTAAATAGACACATAGCACACTTTTGCACATAGCACATACATCCATACAAACACAAACACATACACATATATATACATAGTCTTTTTTTTTTCATCACACGTTACACATTTTAAACTTTATTTTTACAGTGTGAATCTGTGAGTGAAATTGTGAGACAGAGAGTAAGTGGGATCGAGTGTGTCTATGAGGGCCTGTGGGAGTGCCTGGGTGTGAGTGGGTGAATGATGTCCAGGAGAGGAGGACAGGAGAGAGGGATGGGGAAAGTAGTGGAGGAGGAGGAAGGTCAGGAAGGTATCCCTGAGCAGAGCAGGGGTGGGAGAGGGAGATCTGCAGGGTAGAGAGGGATCAGGCCCAGAAGAGCAGGCACACGCAGGATAGGGACAGAACCTGCAGTGGGACAAGGAGTAGTTCCTGGTGACCACCACACACAGGCAGGGGCAGAGCAGGCAGGACAGTCCGGTTCTGACTCCTCGCATGCTGGAGCTGAGGGGGACAGGGTCAGGGATCCCCTGATATACTGAGGATTAAAACACGGCCCTCATGGAGGCTGTGCTGGAGCGGGAGAGTGTCCTTTTTCTGGGGGAGAGGGTCCCTGGCCTGGCTGCGAGGAGGAGAGCTGCCTGGAGCCAAATCTGCAGCCGGGTTAATGTGGTGGCCACCTGCAGCCGGGATGTGGACTCAATCAAAAAGAGATGGGTTGACTGCAAAAGGCAGGTGAAGAAGAAGATGGGGGATGCCGCCCTGCTCGCCCAAGGCACTGGAGGTGGTCCACCTGTCCCCATCACCTTCAGCACATGGGAGGAGAGGCTGCGGCAGACTCTGTCATCTACCCTCATTGATGGGGTCCCTGGAGGATCAGACACTGGGGATGAGAGGAGCCTCCACACCACAGGTAAGTGCATCACCCCAAAACCACACACCACCTCAAACCACATAACCATCACAAACAAACACAGTCACATCCCAACATTTGCCCGTCATTCATCCACACAACTGCACCAACACAGCACCCTGAGGGTTTAAACAGGACGCAAGACAAGGACAAATGTCAAGGTTCAACAAGGCCCAAACCTGTCCAACTCCCTGGTTAACCCTCATGTTGATGTGCTGATCACACACAATACACACAAACCATGCTCAGAAAAGTGTTGTATGTCAAACATCACAATTGTTTGCACACAATGTTCCCAAGCCAGTGAGATAGCTCAGTGGTAAATTCCCTGACTATGAAGCCTATTCAACCTCAGGGTTGCAGGTTCGAATCCCGGCAGGGCCAACTCAGCCCTTCATCCTTCCGAGGTCGATAAATGAGTACCATTGATTGGGTAATAATAACACCTATTATTTTCAGCTGCCAATTTGGTTAATTCCGAGAGCGTGCGCTGACAGCGCTTTGAGTCCCACTGGGAGAAAGGCGCTATATAAATACTAGTTATTATTATTATTATGTTCCCACAAGGAATCCAGCACATAACCCCATGAGTGCTAGAGGGATTATCAATGCATCGATCAACAATGCTTTGGCAACCCCTCCGGTACTCAAAGGGTTAACCAGACAACAAACACATGTCGATAGGCTAACAATTTTATGACACATAGGGGACATTCACTAAGTGGTGAAAAAGAGCTGATGTAGGGAATTTTATACTTACATACCCTCACTTTACCAATTACAATGTTAGTCTATGGAGAATATTCAATAACATGAATCAAGCTGCACTGAGATCACTGGAGAAGTCAGCATCATAATCATTTCATCAGGTCTACTTAACCGCTTACTGAATCACTAAAAGGATGGATCAGGTCACAAATCACACTGCCACTGAGAATAACTGGTTGTATGTGCAACACACAGGCCAAAAACAATTACACACAACTAAAGGTGAAAAGGTTGGCCTTGGTGTTGTGTATGCAATCATTTACTCTAACTTGAATTTATATATCTCACATTTGATTCACATATGGATCCTCAGGAGTGCTGATGCCATGGATGGATGGTACACCAGCCACTATTTGCAGGATACATATGGGAACCAAGTATGAACCATTGAGGTCAATAACAGGCCCTGAATTATGGATATCTATGATCGGGTCTGGCTGCCTCACACAGAAGGATGGATGGGCTGATCCAGGAAAAAAAGGCCTCAATCAAAGATATCCTTCAATACTGGCTTGATTGTTGCCCCTCAGGATTCAACTTGAACAGACCTCATGGACAGGATCCTGTAATGTATATCAATCCCTGATTGCCACGGTGGTATCCCATACATCACAATGCAATGCATAGAATACCATCATGACAACCAGAGAGTGACATGTAAAATCAGACAAAATCCAGCACTGTATGAGATAAACTGATAACATAGGGATGAATACCACTTGAATCACACTGCAGATCAATTACAAAAAGATATGTACAGAAAGAAAAACGACCAGATATGTATGTGGATATGTCCCTTTGAAATGGGTACAAATATGTCCCAACAAGATGTGAACCCAGAGTTCAGTTCAGTACGTGTGATTGTCCTACTGCCCATATATGTGCACCCTTAACAAACTCATCAGAGTACACATACCTAGTATATTAGACCTTACTTAGGTGGGTATCAGTGGTATCAATGAAAGTTAGTTTGTGATGGCTGCACATATATAGGCATTAAGATAATCACATGTACTGAACAGATCTCTGGGTTCATATCTATCAAGGATATGTTTGTACCTATATATCAGACCATATTCCTCTCTGTGTACCTTGGCATGGCAATGGTTAATTTCACCTTGATGTAACATTGTAGGCATCATATAGAGATGTTTAGACAGATGTTGCTGTATGTGACAGCTGGAGATGTCAGTCATTTGACAACACGGAGGCTTTTCAGCAGACTCAAAATTGACCCATTTGGAGATAACTACATCTTTGGCATTGTCTGGTTTGTAAGCACACTCTGTGGACCATTTCAATAACGGCTCCATCTCCAAATGGTTTAATTTTGGGTCTGCTGAAGAGCCTCCGTGTGCTCAAATGACTGACATCTCCAGCTATCACATACAGCAATATCTGTCTAAACATCTCCTATAATGCCCACAATGTTACATCAAGTTGAAATTAACCATTTCTATCCCGTTAAAGAGATAGTAATAGCTAAAATGTGAAAGGAAAAATATATGTTATAGGATTGATCCACCGGGTAAAGCAAGGGTATTCCCACTGCTGAAAGGTGTTTCATGCCAAGAGTATAACAGCTCAAAGTTGAATATTTCATGGACAATATCACAGTGGTCTGAAAATGTACTGTGCCAATGTTGCAAGACAATCATCTGGCGAACTTTAGTCCAGCGAGCATAAATCCACAAAGGATGATGTGGCAACAGCGCAGATGTACAATTTTAGGCCACTGGGATATGGCATCAAAGGAATTCAACTCTGAGCTGCCATACATGTAGAATAAAACACCCTTCAAGTATTAATATCAATTTGACACCATCATGGCTAAGTTTACTGATCACACAATCTCAATTCTCCAAACAGCTTATGTGCCTCCAGCACTCCAGGAGCCCGTGGAGGAGTCCACCTCACCACCCAGTGAGGAGTATACGGAGGAGGGGACCAGCTAGTGGGTACCATACCCAACAACATCCATACCTCTTGCCCAACTGGATGTCCCACCTCTGTCTGCACCACCTTTGGCTACACCACCTCAACTGTGTTATATGGCGATGTCGTGTGTTGAATTTGAACAACAAAACATACCCCTTAGCACAACAAATGGTACAACATTGAACATTCGTCTACATCAAATGTTGTGTTTAACCCTTTGAGTGCCAGAGTGGTAGGCAACGCATTGCAAAGAAATGCGTTGGGTACCACTCTGGCACTCAGAGGGTTAAGGGGATAACCAAACAAACAGCTATGTGACTTAGTGGTGACATAACAAGCAGGACAGATAAATGGACATGGATGAATATTGTCTTGGATTCAAACACTCATTGTGCAACTGACTTACTGGGGAACCCGATGTTTTTAACCTAGGATTTCAATATGTAGCACATACATTGGTATCCTGGGATGAGCATTGGGGTCTCCAGTAAGTTGAGTTGTTGTTTTCCTAAGGGTGTAACAGACTTCACCAGTGATAACACTTGTCCACTTAGTCTAGTTGTTCATTGATGTAGCCCATGTACTGAAATATGTCAAAGTGGAGCAATATCTCAGAACATTGATTGTACTGAGCAACACAGAAACTGGACAGGAATTCACTGTGGAAGTATGTCCCCTGTATCACCTCTTTATCACTCCCACAACACATTAGTGTATCACTGCCACCATCATCTGTTTGCATGAATACATCACAGAGTCCACTCACTGGCAAACAAGTGGTGGACTCCTGTGATGCGGGTGATCCCTTTCCAAGTATGGGGGATACTCTATCCTTGAATGTGGTTACGCATTGACAAATGTGTAATCCAATATATCTTCATACAGACACAGATTGAATAGTGATGGTTCTTCTTTATTGTGTCTCAAAGTACATTAGAACGTACATGTGTTTTCTGTGTGTATTGCCTATATGCATTAAACACTTGTATGAGAACACTAAATGTACTTTGAAACTAAATCGTACTAATATAGTAACACTGCTGTACTGCTCATGTGTTGTCCACAAGGTTTAACAACTCTGTAGATGAGCATCCTAACTGTACAGGTTATTACACTTGTGAATTTGTGTTTCTGTGTCTATATGAAAATGTTCCAGTAGAGGTTGCTGTGAACCTCAGGTCAAACATTGCATCACCAACAAAATCACCAGAAATAGCAAGGGGTGAGCTTCATAAAGGTGTTGTCAAGACATCAATCCAGTCACATGGAAGATCTTCAGTTCAAGGATGGATCATGTTATGGATGCCTGTGGGACAAGAGGACAGGATTTTGAGCAGTAGACTGGAACTGATCATCAAGCAACAACAATTTCGACTTTATAATCCCCTCAATTTTCTTAATTACAGGTGAGTACACAAACCATTGCTTGGTAATGTGTTGTGTACTCATCTGTAACCAATTATGTGGAGAACTAAGGACATGTGCACCAGCCCTATGGATATGTGCCTCTGACATGAATACACACATTAACAAGTGTTCTGAGAGCTCCATGGAAGCAATGAATTTGGGCTACCACTGTGAAAGTGACAGTGGCAGCCCAATGTAATTTGTTCCATGGAACTATTAGGACATATTTGTTGATGTGTGTATTCATGTCAGGGGCACATATGTCTGCACACTCACAGGTCAGCATGGAGTCCTTGGTCATCTGATTTACGTTTCATGACCTCTACGTTGTGTAACAATACCACTGTACATCCACCCCTCTGCTGCTCTTTTCAGCTCTAGCACAGTACAGCACTGGATAATACTCTTTCGCTACAAGACTAGCATAGTTGCTCAGGCTATGATCATGGCAAATCAAGTTAGTTGCTGTCAATCAAGCCCTGTAAGGTGATGAACATGGGTTATGTGTTGTACCTTGTTTCTCCTGGGGGTGTGCATGATATCCTTGGGGTCTGTATGTCAACGTGGAGAGGGGAATGGAGGATGGTTTTTGAATCCCCACACACAATATGCCACGTCCATGGTATGGTTGATGTTTGGGGCCATTCTGCTGTCGGTGCAGTGCTGTGTCAATGTTCCTGTGGGTGTGACAGAACATCATGTGCAGTGTGGTTAGTGTATTGGCACCAATTCACAGGACTGATGGGAGACTTGAATGGATTGTTTGCATGCCTGTGTTATACTCACAGGTAAAGTGTTCTGTGATGAGCCTGTCTCAAGGTCTCCTCAACATGGCCGATGTCCATGGGCACTTCAGGTATGGGAGGGGTCCTGGATGTGATCCAGCAGCCTGGTGTCCACTGCGATGTTGTGCAGTATTATGTCACACACCTTTCCAGGTGCATACTGCAGTGCTCCACCCGAGTGTTCCAGACATCGAAATCGTGACTTGAGGAGGCCAAAGGTCCGCCCAGTGGCATTCCTCGTTCTGCCATGAGCCTGGTTGTACCTTTCCTGTGCATGTGTTTGAGGATTGGCCACAGGGGTCAGTAGTCAGGACTTGCATCCATAGCCAGCATCACCTGTGTAATGTGAGTGACATGGTGAGACAAGGAGCACATGTTGTGTGAATGATGTTTTGTGTGGTGGACGTACTAGCTGTGGGCCAGGAGCATGCTGAGCAGCGTTGTGTGTACACCTGTGGATGTGGTGTGATTTTGTATTGTGAACTCACCCAAAAGCCATCCCCCTGTATAAGTTCCATTCTCGAAATCTCTGTGGACTGAGGAGTTTTGGAGAATGTAGGAATCATGTGAGCTTCCAGGATACTTTGCACAGACATTCATAATCCTCATATTGCTGTCACACACCATCTGTGTATTCATAGAGTGGAAGTTGTTCCTGTTGATGAATAGCTGTGCGTCACGGGCTGGGGCTTTAATACGGACATGGGTGCAATCTATAGCCCCATGACCCTGGGCATGCCTCCCCTTGTGTAAAAGGCCTGCTTGAGGTGTATCAAGTCCATGTCAGTGGTGGGGAATTGTATATAAGTACTGGCCTTGCTTTTGAGGGCTGGCAAGACCTGGCCCAGCACCCTGGAGAATGTGGCCTGTGACATGCCAGATGCGTAACCCTCAGTGGACTGGAAGGCCCCACTTGCCATGAAGTGTATGGCACACAGTAGTTTTTGCAGGCCAGATAGGGCATGGTTGTGGATGTAGATGGGATCCACCTGATCCTTGATGACCTCATACAAGGCAATGATGCTGTCAGGCCTCAACCTGTAGCAATCAATGACCTCATCATCGGTCATTCCAAAAAGAGTGACCCTTGGGCGGTATACCCTGGGCCTTGGTGGTCATCTATACATCCTCTGCTTATGTGGAGCATCCTGTTGCTGTGGAGCATCCTGTTGCTGCAGATGTGCATCTGCAGGCAGGTGCTATCCTACAGGTGGGGATGGACTCCTGTGTGGCTGCTGAGCCAGAGCCTCCTCACCTGCAACAGGTGAAGGCTGTTGATCAGGTGTGCCTGGGGGTTGCTGGTGTTCCCTAGCTCTCTCCCTTACACGCCTTTTCTGCAGTCTTCGCAACAATATGTAACCCAACATACTGATTGAGCACTCTCTCTCTCTCTGTCTCTCTCTATCTCTCCCTCCCTTAGTGGAAAACGAGCCACAGGTGAGTGTGGTGAGTTGTCCCTTTAAGTACTTGATAGGGCGTTGTGTAGGTGTGGTGATGAGGTGAGTGCTGATCAATGGAAAGTTGTTTTTGTCCAGGTAAGTGTTTGCAGGTGTGTGTGTGTTATAAGATGTGGTGTGTTGTGCTTGGTATGTCTCTGCCATTTGCAGGTGTTTAGTTGTGGGGTGCAGGTTGCATGTGCATCGCGTGTTGATGTTGCACAGGTGAGCTTGTATTTGCAGATGTCCGTGTCGTGTGATAACCCCCATTGTTCCATGCCATGTTGTGTTGGTGTTTTTTGGGGGTCCTTGTACCTGTGATGTTGCTTGTTGTTGTGTGTGGAGTGATTTGTGGTGTCTGTCCATGTTTTTGTGTTGTTTTGGCATTGCATGGGTTAATTTTTCCATTTACCTGCTTGTGCGCTAAGCATTTTGTGTATTTTCCTATGTAACGGGTGTTTGGTTTTGACCGTTAAGTGTCTAATGGCTAAGAAAAATGGGTCTTAACTTTTTCCCATTAAGTGTCTCTTTTTTTCAGCCGTTAACAGTACTGCAAGCCTTTGAATGGCTCTGGGGAATCTTGTTCCATGTGCTTCAATGCACGTAAGTATATCGGCCGTAGAGATTCTCAAAATGCCATTAGCTGTTCTTTAGATGGCTCTTTGAATAGCTACATGAAACTTAACACACCCGTTAGTGCTTTTTTTTTACTAACGGCTGCCTTTAAATCTAGCCCTAAGAGCTGCAGGGAATGTCTTCCAGTATTGCAGCATTACTAAAGGGCCAGTAGGGACTGGGCAAGGATTGAAGATGAAAGGGCTGAGAGCTTGATGGGTGAATGTACTATTGGGAGGTTGTAAGCTTCCAATTTGTCTTGTTCTTTTAGGTTTTATACTTAATAAATTATGCTTTGAGATTTATCCATATGAGCTTTTCATTAGAAAATATAGCACTTGATTTATGTTTGAGATAAATATATGCACAACAGTATTTACTTGGGAGCATGC
Organism: Rhinophrynus dorsalis; assembly: GCA_037306005.1. Classification (NCBI taxonomy): domain Eukaryota; kingdom Metazoa; phylum Chordata; class Amphibia; order Anura; family Rhinophrynidae; genus Rhinophrynus; species Rhinophrynus dorsalis. The sequence continues at coordinate 268,967,637 of CM074724.1, forward strand.
ACATCCAAGAAATATGTTGGAGACCTCTAACACTCAAACTGTTAAATAAAATACCCATTGAATTCCCACAGAATGTTTATTCTCCATAATGCTTTTGTTTTGCTAAAAAACTGCACTTCTTTATCCTCCTACATGAAGCCCCGCAGTGTTCTTCTCTCTCTCCATTCATAGTGTGTGCTTTTGAATTTTGCTTCTGTTTCTTCTGCCTTACATAACAAAATTGTCTGTCTATTTTTAATGTACATCACAACTGATATACTGTAGAATGAGCCCTTCAGAAATATATCAGTCTTGTTTATCTAATTTAATAATTTTCTAGAATCAGTTTCAAAGCAGGCCATGATATGGAGTAAATAGGGGTTAGATGGTGATCCCGAAGCCAAAACACCAACTGTAAAGCAGTGAAAACCCAAATGTCAGCTCCCTGTGACCTTAGGATAGTCACTGTTTCTCTCTGTGCCTATGTAAGCTCTACAGGACAAGCATGGGACTCACTGTGCCAGATAAATTGTGTAAAGCACTGCATATAATTGGTAACCGTATAAAAACAAAGATTATTATGCTATGATCACTCTTTGCCTCGTGTTTTATTACATGATCCAAAAGCTTTGGACTTGCTTATAACTAATCTTTCAACTGTGCATAATATGACTGTATATAACTGAAAGTACACATTTAATAATGTTTGTGTGAAACCTAACCCCTAAGGGTACTTGTGACTTGACACAATGACTTTGTTACTAATCTGCTGTGTAGAGATAAGCTCTCTGTCCATCTCTGGGGCCATCTTCAAAGATTGCCCTTGGATAATATGTCTTGATAACCTCATAGCACATGCTCGGGGGTGGGGGGGATTTCTGGAAGCCTATTAGTTCTGTCCTCTCAGTTGACTGTCATGATAAATAGGCTTGTTTGAAACTCTCTCTGGGGAGACAGCATAATACCCCATGTCTAAATGTGACCTCCCTTAAGGCTAATTGTAAGACCAACCAAACTAACAGTTATAGGACATCAGACCCAGAGGATAGTGGAATGTAATATATTTATTATGATTGTTGCTAAGGATCATTTATGTTATTAAAGCAAGGGCTTTGAAAATGGTTTTATTTCCTTTTCTGTAATTCCAAAGTGAATGTTATATTTTTAAAGAATAACTTATAAATGTAATTTATAAATGAATATCCTATCAAAAATAAATTACAGGTTATAACATATATATGGTAAAGACATGTTAAGATTAAGTCTGGAATGTTGTCAGATTGATGGTGAACATGTTTCTTTCGCCAAACATTGTATTATCCATTGTGCTAAGTAAGTATTAATTTTTATTGGTTTGGGTATTTGGTACCTTTCTACCAAAAAGATACAATTTTAAAGGGATAGTAATGTTTCACAAAAACAGCAGCTCCAATTAATCTTCATCGTATTTAGGCCATGGAGGGTGTGATTTCAATACTATCAGAGTTGTAGTTCAAGAGTAATTTAATTATAAAGTATCCCCCTCCTGCCCCTTTTACCTAGTGTGAGCTGCCTCCCCTCAGATTTGGAATCTGGTCTCTTGACCAGACAGGTTGCACCAAGGGACAATCTTCTTACTGTGAGCATAAGGAAAATCCTGCCCCCCTTGACAGTTTTTTTCAGGTTTTTCCTTATGCACACTGAAGATTGCCCCTTTCTGAGATCCATCCAGACAGTCTTGTTGCTCTGAGGTGAGCAGTGTTACATTAGTAAAAGGAGTGGGGATATTTATCACTCAATTACTCTTGAACTACAGCTCTGACAGTATTGAAAAAAACACTCTCCATGACCCAAATACTATGAAGATTAATTGAAGCTGCTTTTATTGTGAAAAAATACTATCCCTTTAAACAGTACTTTCATCTTGGACCAATATATTATACTGGCTTCTGTTTTTTCAATTTGGTGTTATTTTGAAAGTAAAGGTTCCTCTTGCTGATCTCTCTATCAACACTCATTATTGGACATCTGCTGCCTTATCTCTGATCATGACTGCTGACAGTCAGGAAAAACCCAAAGGAGACAGCTGAACATTGCAAAACTAATCAGCAGGGGCTGCCTATAAGGGAAGGTTGCATTCAGTCCTCTATTAGGATTTTGCAGTGTGAAAAAATATTATTTTAGTAAATAAATATTATGGCTGAAAATCCAATAATATAATTCAAGGCTGAGGATATTATATATTCATGTTCATAAGTTTAAGTTGGAAAAGGCATTTTACAGAGTGTGCCAGTACATGTTTTCCTGAAATTTTCACCACAAAATGACATGAAATTAGTTTCAGTTAAAAATATAGGGCTAGATTCTATTACAGGTGCTAATTTTATGTCTGTTTTTATCTCCAGTTTTCCCCATAGACGTCAATAGGAAAATGTTTGATAAAACGGGTGATAACATTTAGCACCTGCAATAGAATCTAGCCCATAGTCAGTTAAACAAGTTTGAAGATGGCTTCAGGATAGACTCTACATGGGTTTGTAATTTGGAGTAAGCAGAATGAATCATACTAGATATCATTTGGGAATTTTTTATTTTAAACTGCAGGAATCATGCTTTTGTGGAAATAGGAAACCATGCTGACCATTACCCTTTATCTGGTATTTTATACGTAACTAGGCAAAAATATATACAACATTGCCTGTAACAGTACATTAAACTGTGACATACACAACTCAAACTCACACACTGTGTGACAAACACTCTCACACATAATCTCACATAGACACACAGTGTGAAACAGACACACTCACATACAGTGGCACATGATCAATGTCAAATACACACAGTCACAGAGAAACATCCACATACACAGTGACAGTCTCACAAAGAAACTCAAACAAAAGTTTGAAATACACACATACACACACACACGCTCAGAAACTGAGTCTCTCTCTCTCACACACACACATATGCAGACAGTCTTACATATACACAGTGTCACATAATGTGTTTCTACACTGATGAGGGAGCATACATTTTGATTTATTATAAATGTTACTGCTGTAGTAAAGTACTTCTACACTGAGGAGGATGAATACATTTTGAGTTATTGAAAGGAGATGGAGACTATATGATTGGATTCATGTATGGGCAAAGAGGTGGGAAGTGTATATTTGTAAGTAGGCTGAGCAGCTGCATAAGGAATGCAGGCGAAAAGAGGTGCAGGGTGTATACTTGGGGGAGGTGATTCAGAAGACAAAGATATGGGTTTGTGCAATTATGGACTGAATGGCCCAAGAGGTATATGTCTGCATGGAGATAGTTAAGCAGCAGAGAGAATGATAAGGAGGACATTTGTCAGAAAGTGAGAATTTGTGCAGACAGCTGCAAAGAGGTGCAGGGTGTATAATTTTAGGGAGGTGTTTCACAGGGTGAGTAAAGTTGGGCACAAAAGAGCATGCAACATAAAGTAGCACTAACCATGCCACCATGATGAAAAAGTTGACATGAGAATCTTGCCCTGCATCAAAAGAGTGAGATTGTCATGTCACCAATTTAAATGTCACTTCAGGCTTTCTGCCTTGTCATTCTGTATGCAAAGAATAATAATATAATAATAATAATAACTAGTGTTTATATAGCGCCTTTCTCCAAGTGGGACTCAAATTGCTTTCAGTGCACGCTCTAGGACTTAACTAAATCGGCAGCTGAAATAATAGATGTTATTATTACCCAATCAATGGTACTCATTTATCGGCAGCTGAATTAATAGATGTTATTATTACCCAATCAATGGTACTCATTTATCGACCTCGGAAGGATGAAGGGCTGAGTTGACCTGCCGGGATTCGAACCTGCAACTCTGAGGTTGAATAGGCTCCATAGTCAGGGACTTTACCACTGAGATATCTCACTATTTACCACTGAGACATCTCACCACCAAAGAAGGGAAGAGAAGCTGAGGTCGTTACATACCCTTTTGGTTTTAAAAGGGTTAAAATAACCAAGGATAATGAACATAATTTGAAATCCCGTAGCCCTACTAGCAACTGTCATTTCTGCCACCATGAACTTGATATCTAGGACTCAGAGGCGGATTAAGACTCCATAGGGCCCTAGGCAAGGTACCAATTTGGGGCCCCACATGCCTTGATCCGGTGCTTCTGACACAGAAGGCTGCTAGCTGGTACCAGCATTTTGGTTCTAATGGAAGTGGGAGCAACTGGATAATGCTTGTCTCTTTTAACAAAAAGGGCATCTGACACAAGATGTTAGTGGCAGCAAAAGGGCATCTGTCTGTGACCAATCAGCTGGAGGCAGGGCCCCTCATATTGCCTGGGCCCTAGGCAGTAGCCTAGGTTGCCATAATGGATGATCCGGCTCTGCTAGGACTGATTGAAGATGTTATCTGACTGGGCCATTAAGATTTTCTGGGCATAGAAAGATAAGTGTGTGTTTGTGTGGGGGGTTATCATTAGAGGTTGTTAGCTGTGAGAAAATTTGTATGGTCAGTATTTATATGAAATGTCTATAATAAAAAGACATAGAAGGTTTTGTAGTTATAAAAAACTGCCGTCTGATGACGTATTTTGGATTATGTTCAATTATTCAATCCATTTGTTTTAATACAGAAAAAAGTACATTTTTTAATTGTGCATTTCAGTTTGAGGCAAGTTGATTGACAGACATCTTTACTGAAATTGTGCCTTGCCAACCATGCTTCTTTTCTTTTTTTGCACTGTAACACATTCTGACACATTGTATAAATAATATTATTTTTAAATCAGCCTTTTACAAAAGTACTAATGAGGCATTGTTAAAATTACCTCTATAGTGCTATAAAATGCTTTGGGATTCAAGAAGAAAAATTAATAAAGTTCATAGGATACCAGTAGTGGTGGCACTGATGGGGACATATTGGCAGGGTGAGGGGATAAAATATCAGGGTCCCATTGTCCTCCAGTACTTGAAGGTCTAATACTAACCTGCAAAGTATCTATGTCACTGAGAAGCATCAGTTATGGTGGGAACTCTCAATCCAGCTGGAAACCTACACTTACCTGAGGGTGGTCGGAGGAGGGCAGGGGCCAACAAGCATCTTGAAAAATTAATTTACCCCAGCCTCACCTGTAAAAAATGTAGAATACTTAATTGTCATGAATGGTGAAAATGTATACAACAAATAACTAAACAGCTCAATCTTGCACTATGCATAAGACACCACAGGCTGGAAAAAAATTATTCAACTGATTTGACAAAAAGACAAAACAATTGCAAAACAAAGCCAAAATCCCACCTACTTGAATAGACACCCTTGTGTGAAAGAATAAAGTAATTTAACTTACTGAGTTCCAGAGTGGTGTTCAACTTATTATGGAGCAATGCCTTGGTCACCCCAATGCAAAGGGTTAAAGTATGAATCTACAGTAAAACTCTCATACTTGTATTTAGAGATGTGCAAATTGATACTATGAATTTGTTTTTCATTCAAAATAGGCTGTTTTGCAAGAACTGAAACACATCTTGCAAAACAGCTATTACAATTATACTTTTTGTAAAAAAAAAAAAAGAAAAAAAAAAAAGAAAACCAATTCACTTAATTTTATACGTCATTCATAGTCTGTTCCTGTCCAGGCAGTCATCTACCCTCCCACTGCCCCCTCCCAATTAGCAGTGTTTTCCTACTCTCCAAATGTGTACTTCCCTTCCTGTTCCTAGGGCCAATACCCTTGCTTCCATATTTTACAGCCTGCACCCCTCCAGTCCTTGTCTCTGCCCCATATTCCATATTTTGGTCTAATCCCCTCCTTCCATGTCCTTGATCCACTTAACTCCTTTCAGTATCTTTGCCTGACTCTCCTCTCTTCCATCTTTCTGTAGTTCTTCTCTTTCCCACTGCTCTTGACCTGTCCGTTCCTCTACTTACTCCTCCCCCGCACTCATGCCATCCCACCTCCACCCCCTGCTCTCCTATCTTCTTGTTCCAGAACTCTCCTTTTCCTCCTTCATTTTGTCTCCTCTGTACCTCCCCTATTTTACAATTGATTCAGAGTGTCATGCTTGCTATCAGGACAGGAAGCAGACCCACAGGGCAGAGGGGGGTAGGTTACTAGCCAAGACAGATGCAAAAACAACAACTAGTAAAAGATGCTAAGATATTGGAAGTAGTGAATATAAAGTTCAGCTCACATGCATATGAAAGCTGGATGCTGGTTGGGCACAGGTTGACAGATTATCACAGTGCCCATGATTGCCTTTAGCAACACTGTGCTTGCAGACGACATTGCTGTACTTCCTGGTTGTCACGCTGAAGCACATTCGCTATTCTTATTGGCCACCTCTAATTGCCAGATTGAGTCTCCACCTACTTGCTAGGCATTATAGGCTTCAGTCTGCCTTTGCTCATTTGCCTTTTCATGGTGTACCTGTGCGCTATAGCTCTTGTGATTCCGATGCTCAATTTCTGTGTATGACTCCTGGCTCGTTTTGACTTCAGCTCCATTTGATCCCTGACTGCTTACCCACTCGGTTTGACTCCTGGCCCTGGCTGTCTACCCGCTCTTGGTTTGACTCCTGGCTCTGGCTGACTACCCGCTCTGGTTTGACCTGGCTCCAGCTGACTTCAATCCTCAATACCCATGGTCTACTGTCTGCTCTTGCACTCCTTCATTGAGCAGTGCTCAGTCTGTGTCAGTTCATGTCACTGACATTTTTGCTATCGCCTTTCTGCGCCATTGGGTACCCTAGCGTGCTAGGGCCTCACAGTCACCACTGCCTGTTCAGCTACCCTTGCATTGTAGGGAGTCTCAGTCACCACTGCCTGTTCAGCTACCCTAGCATTCTAGGGAGTCTCAGTCATCACTGCCTGTTCGGTTACCTTAGCTTTCTAGGGAATATCAGTCACCACTGCCTGTTCGGTTACTCTAGCGTTCTAGGGAGTCTCTGTCATCACTGCCTGTTCAGTTACCCTAGCGTTCTAGGGAATATCAGTCACCACCACCTGTTCGGTTACCCTAGTGTTCTAGGGAGTCTCAGTCACCACTGCCTGTTCAGTTACCCTAGTGTTCTAGAGAGTCTCAGTCACCACTGCCTGCTTGGTTACCCTAGAGTTCTAGGGATTCCTGTTCACCACTTCCTGCTGGTTTACCCTAGCATTCTAGGAGTCCTGTCTCTGAGCTCAACCACCCTAACATATTTGGGGAATTTCCCTCTGTTCCCAGGGGCTTTACAACTGCTCCTGTACTAGTAGCTACTACCATCACTGCTACTAGAATATGCCTTCAGTCAGAGTGGTATTTACCTCCTTCCAGTCGGGTGATCCTCTGCTTGATCCTTACCTGCCTAGTGAGGGTTGGGGAAGTGCCCAGACTCTGTCCTTATACCTGGTCCAGTGAGGGTTGGGGAAGGACTATCTATTTCTTTCTTTTTTTTTTTTTTTGAAAGCTTTACTGAAACAATAATAGCAATACAAAAAGACGATATCCACAATCTAATATCAAGAGTCACAGACTCTGCAAAAGGATGCATAAAACAGTAGCAATTCTAACAAATGCAGAGATAAAGCATCATGATCATGAAATGAGAAACAGTCTCAGGAACATCATCTTAAAGGTGAAGTAGATCTCAGTATAAAGAAGAAAAACAGAGAAAATATGAAAACTTCAAAGAAAGGAAAGAAAAAGGTAAAGAATGGAGAGAACAGAAAAGCAGGACATAAAAGGAAACCAAGGGGGTGACCACCTGGGATGAGGCACAAACCACCGCAGCAACAAATCCAACAGATCTGGAAACACACCCAAAACACATGTGTCTACATCGGGCCAGGAGCCTCAAAACATCCAAAAGGTTGTCATGCAAGATGAAAGCATTATGGATACGCAGAGACATAGCTAAATTAACACACCATCCCAGGCCAACCATCCGGCCCACAACTCATAGCAGAGTCCAGAAGAACCAATATTTGAGGCATGAGTGTTTTCCAATATATAAACTTTACGAACAGCCTCCTTCCACTTATTCAGCGTTGGGGAGACCTGAGTTTTCCAATACCTGGATATCAGAGCTCCTGCCACATTTAACATGTGACAAAGCAGTATCTTAGAGCGAGGGGACAGGAATGGCACCACCCCCATATCCGAGAAATGAAAAAGAGTGGCCTCTAAAGGTAAAGAAGTGGAAAAGATATGTTCTAAAGCCTGTCTAAAATCCGACCAGAATTTTTGTATATTAGGACATAGCCACCAAATGTGGGTCATGTGTCCAACCTCTTGCAAGCATCTCCAACAGGTCGAAGAAGCAGTCCCATATATAGAAGCCAACCTATGAGGCATACAATACCACCTCATAATAAGTTTAAAGTTTGTTTCCTGTCTAGCAGTGTCAGTGGCGGAGCGGAGTAGATGGGCATAAGTAGCAAACCAGAGTTCAGAATATACCCAAGTCTTTCTCCCATTGGGCAAAATACGAAGGCTTTCCAACTAAGGCGATAAATCTTGGAGAGCAAATTAGAGCTAAGCCTCCCCTCCAGCAGGAGTGATTAAAATGGGGTGAAATCTCGTGGTTCATACCCAATAGCACTTAAGTATACTTTGAAGTGTTGTAATTGATCATATGACCAAAAGACGGAGTTAGGAAGATTATGTAGCAAGCAAAGAGTCTCCAAAGGCAACAGTCCAGTAGAAGGGAACAAGGCTCCAAGGGTATTGATATTTTTGGAGAACCACATCATGAATTGCATGCCCATAGCACCAGCAGGAAAGTCAGGGTGACCATACACTGAAAAACAAGGAGACGGATACGGCGCTACCTGAGTCGGACCTCTAGCAGCAAACCATACTTTCAACATATGTCCCAGAACAGCAGAAGAGCATATCGCAGGAGGAGTCGAACGAGGTAGAATCCAAAGTAGGTTGTGTGGAGCAAGATCCACCACACCATAAAAAAGCGCACTAACCCACTCTCGATGAGTCTCATAGAAGCATGACACCATTTTTTGGATACCACTCGCCAAATATAACGAGTGAATATGCGGCACTCCCAAACCCCCATGGATCCTTGGTTGATAGAGCAGTAGCAAATCTAATCACGGAGGTTTATTGGCCCATATATAAGCGTTCAGTCGAGATTGAAGGGTCCGTAGCATCAGTTTGGAGAATTTTAAAGGAATACATTTGAAAACATACTTAATTTTTGGGAGGGCAATCATTTTTACTAAGTTTATCCGGCCAAACCAAGAGACTAAGACAGGGCTCCATATACTAATGTCCTTTTCAAGTCTACACAAATAGTCCTCATAATTAAGCTTTACAGAAAGGGAAAAACTCATGGAGATCTTAATCCCCAAATATGTAATTGATTCTTTCACCTATGCATATGAAAAGGACCGGCTTAACAGACGAAGAGTAGGCGTCGGGAGGCCTACTTGCAAAATATCAGATTTAGTATAATTGATTTTAAAGTTGGAAACAGCACCATAATCATTAAGCACTTCCGTAAGCTTAGATAAAGAAGCATGTGGATCTATTAATGTGAATAACATGTCATCTGCAAAGCTAGCTACTTTGACCGATCCACCTACAATTGGAACTCCTTTTATGCACAATTCCTTCCTGATACGTGACAGCAGTGGTTCCAATGCCAATACAAAAATAAGGGGAGACAGAGGACAACCCTGCCTTGTACCATTAGAAATGACAAATGGGTGGGATAAATAACCATTGACTGGCACTCTGGCAGTAGGTGATTGGTACAAGCTAAGTATACTATGAAGGCCTCTTGCACCGAGACCCAAATAACGGAACTGTTCCTCAAGATACGGCCAACCTAGACGGTCGAAAGCTTTTTCTGCGCCTACCAACACAAAAATAGCTGGAACTATTTTAGTGGTATTATCCTTTGTTTCCCTCCCAGGAACAAAACCGGCTTGATTCTGATGTATCACCTGGGGAAGGTAAGTTTTGAGACGGTTCACTACAATTTTTGCATACAGCTTCAGATCATTATTAAGTAGTGAAATGGGGCGATAGTTTCCGCATAAAGAAACATCCTTGTTCAGTTTTGGAATAACCGATATATGGGCAGACAACATATGCAAAGGGAAATGAAGGACAGAATGGATAGCATTGAAAGCTGAAAGCAGGTGTAGAAGTAGGGATTCTTGGAAGGATTTATAATATGCAATAGGAAAACCATCTGGCCCAGGACTCTTCCCCAACGGTGACGTTTGTAGAGCCTTTTCCAATTCGACCATAGAGAAAGGGTCCTCCAACACAGCTAGCAAGGTCTGTGGCAGAGACTTCACACCAGATCGATGAAGAAAAGCGCGTATACAGTCTCTATTAATCGAACTCAGAACAGTGACCTCCGTCGGGTGTAAATTGTAAACAGACAAGTAAAAGTCACAAAACGCCGCTGCAATATCTGGAAGGGTAGTAACAGAGTGACCAACAGAATCCTTAATAGATCGGATATAGGATCTGTTCTGTTTAACCGCCACCATACGTGCCAGGAGTTTCCCACACTTATTTCCATGAAGATAATGGCGATATTTATACCAGTGAAAATATTTTGTTGTCGCAGCAGCATGATAATCAGCCAATGCCTCTCATGCCTGAATAAGAAGGTGACGGTCCCCAGCAGAAAAAGTGGACTGATGCTTAGCTCCACACTTTCAAACTTCAGCTACAAGGGACTCCCATCGCTCTTGACGTTCCCGTTTACGCTTAGCCCCCCATTTAATGAACACTCCCCTGACTACACACTTATGGGTGTCCCACACTATCTGAGGAGCAACTCCACTCACTACATTCACGCGAAAATATTCATCAGTATTCGACTGGATATCAGATTGAATCTCTGGATCCACTAAGTGGAGCTCATTAAGACTCCACGTCGTAGATCCAGAATCATAAGAAGGTAAACATATCTTAATCCAAACCGGGGCATGTTCAGACCAAGTAATGGGTTCTAGACCTGCCTCTATAACCGTATGTAACCTATAATGATCCAAAAACAAGTAATCAATTCTAGAATATTTAATATGACAGGGAGAGTAAAATGAGTACTTTCTCTCTCTCGGATTGAGGGATTGTCATACATCAACTAAGTGGGTGTCACCCAATAATTCCCTAATCCTGTGAAGGGTGGGAAAGGAAACACTTGGACACTCCCGAGGAACTATCCAAAGCTGGGTCTAAAGGGATATTAAAATCACCACCTAGCATCAAATGTCCAGCCCAAAACAGTGTAAGCTTCCTCATCATTTTCTTGAAAAAACTGGCTTGCCCAGCGTTTGGTGCATATAAATTTGCTAATGTCAGAGTTGTTCCATAAATAGTACCTTTAGCAAAAAGAAATCTACCTTCAGGATCCAGCATCTGATCCATCTCTAGCCAGGGTAGATGTGAGTGCACTAAGATAGCGACCCCTTTCCTGTTAGTCTCTGCTGAAGCAAGGCAAACCAGTAGAAAATATCGACTGGAAAAAGAAGGTTCACGACTCCGGGAAAAGTGCGTCTCTTGTGCAAAAACAAAATCAGCCTTGAGCTTCTGAAAATCTCTCAATGCTGCATATCTCTTCTCTGTGGTGTTGAAGCCCCTAGCGTTAATAGACACAAACCTTAGATCACATTTGCTGTATATGGCCATTCAGATCCAATGGAAGGGAAGCCAAGATGCCAAAAGCGGATCCAATGCCGCATCCCCGATGGCCACAAGCAAGAGAAGAAGGGAGGGGTTAAGAGAGAAAGAAAAAGTAAAGATCAGTAAGAAAAAGAAAGAAAGAGAGACTCTCAATCGATGGCAGGAGACTAAGGTCACTAGGACACATAGCACCTGCCTGTAGTAGTTTGAGAAGGCCAAACAGGCCAGGGGGAAGTATTTGAGAGAGTAGAAGGACTAATCTTAAAGACACTAGATCAGAGTCCGAAGTGCAATATGGAGGGTATACGAGATTACATAGGTATCAGAAAGCGTTTACCTTAGAAAAGGGAATAATATAAAACAGGGCTCAAAATTTCCACTCGCCACCAGCCAATGGCGAGTGAAAATTTAGCCCTGGCGAGTAGAAATTCAGCAAAGGACTTAAAATTATAAGTCCTGATATAAAACATAGAGAGCAAGAACCTCGGACATCAACATATGTCATTAAATAATCAACAAACAGACAAAAGACACATTTGACCCATAATCACCACGAAGATAGTATGATGGAATCAACTCCCGCCATTCCCCATTCCAGCTGGTCCTACCCATGGCCCTCAAAAGGTCAAGAGCCAGCAAAACATTAACAGTCTCTACCGGGAGAGGGAAGGGACCCACCCAATTTAATTTTTTTTTTTTAAGTTTAAGGTTACAGGGCCATTCGAGCCAGCAACCAAAGCCATCACACAACTCAACTACTCTATATCTAATGGAGACCCGCACAATCCCCCCCGAGTGACCTAGTAACCATGCAAAATGCTCCCTCTCAGAGAGAGGGAAACAACTGATCGTTCAAGCACATCATGTTTACATTATCTGAAAAAAGCTATATATTCAAAAGGGTATCTAAACCGCACCATCGTCCATCACCCCATCATTCACAATAACATCAAACCCAGGGACCTGCCACAATCAAACTGCAAAGATTCATCATCAACACTCCAACACAGTCAGACCTCATCCAGTGGTCAGGGGTCACAAGGGAGCCCACGGCCAGCATGAGTACTCCCACAACCCCCGCCCAGCGGAATTATCAGCATTCTAACACAATACCCCAACGTTCACTCCCACTTTCACACGCACATCCATGCCAAGAACAACCATACTATCTACAAAAGGATACTTGTCACCTACCCCACAGCACCCAGACCTCCCTCCGATGTCCGGGAGGCACGAGGGAACCCATCCAGTAGAACGGGCTCTCCCATGGTCCCTGTCCAGCAGAGCTACTGCTCATAAGCATTGAACCCTCATAACCCCACCAACCACTTCCATACCTCCATAACTATCCATGTTTCAGATCACCAAGTGGTCGGTAAGGAATAAAGACAACCCCACTTTCACCTCACATACCCAAACTCACAATCCCATGACCTGGAGCCATAAGTTAACCCAGGCCAGAGCACAGGCCACCCCACAACCCCAGACCAGTGGAACAACTGCTTCCATAACCTAACAGAGCAGCAGGGCAAGTGTAAATAAGAACAATCAGATAAGTAGCATATAAATTCTGTATTAGGCAAGAAAATACAGATATAAAATTACCCTGGAACCCAATCAGTCCTGGTGCAGAATAATCAAGTATCAAGAGGGTCCAGGACACTCAAGGAAGTCCTGACAATATTATAGCAGGTGTGCATATTGGTTCAGTACAGGTCCCAAGAGTTCGAAGAGGACAGGATTCATGGGTCAAGTCAATAAACAGAATGCAGCCAGAAGCTACAAAACAACATTCATGTTGATGGTAACTGCGATGAGGCCCACTCATCAAAATCATCTCGCAGACGTTTAAGTATGGCAGGTTTAATTATAGATTACTTGTCCCGGCACTCTTTCGGAGAGGACTGCCCCAGTGGGGTAGGGAACTGCAGATGGGAATTAGCATCTAGGGGATTAGCAACCCCTAAATTGGTACAAAAGGCAGGAATCTCTTCCACGTTCTTTAGAGTGGCATTCACTCCTTGGTTGGTTGCAGTTAAGGCAAATGGAAACCCCCACTTGTAGCGTATTTGCAATTTTCGCAAAAGGTCTGTCAACAGCTTCAACGCCCTCCATTGTTGCAATGTACATGGAGCTAAGTCCTGATATAGCTGGAGGGACACACCTGCATAGCGAATTTCACCCATCTCATGGCCCTTCTGCATAACTTTTTCTTTATCCCGATAGCTAGAGAAACAACAAACAACATCTCAGGGAGGATCCGAGGGGCCACCCCTCAGACGAAGTGCTCTATGTGCCCTTTACAATGGGATGGGGGAATCAGACTGGATACCCATCACCTCTCTGAAGACGGAGTCCAATGTCGCTGCAAGGTCCTTGTATGGGACCGATTCAGGGAGGCCTCTTACCCGCACATTACAACAGTGACTTCGGTTCTCCAAGTCATCGACCCGGTTCAGCAGTAGCTCGATCACATTGTCCTGTTGTGCCATAACAGTCTCCAGGTTATCCTGCTGTTGGCAGATATTGTCTCTGGCTTTCTCCAAATCAGACACCCATTGGCCCAGAAGTGACAAATCTCTCTTTAGTTCTACGAGCTCTTCTCATACAGCTTCTTTCACATCCACCACGAGGGCCTTAATGTCGAACTTCGTCGAGAGGTGAGTTATATCTTCCGCCATTAGGTAGCCCGGAGCGGATCATGTAGCATCTACTATGGTGTGATTAACATGCCCTTCCACGTCCCTAGACACTGGCAAAAATGCGGGGCTCTAAGGATCAGAATCAATATAAGAGTCCAGGCTATGATGAGAGTCACCAGCATGACACAAAGGCCCAGACGCATAACAAGATTGCGGGGGTAGGTATTCAGTAATCTTTCCCTTTCCACGGGTTTTCTTCAATGTTTTCTTGTTGAAAACATGGTAGCGACTCCACCATCCATCACGAACCAATCTAAACAGAGTAGAAACCCTCAGGCTCGATTTATACCAATATTCAGACTCAATCCAGCAAAGCACCACGTTTAAGCAGCCATCTTACTCGGCGGTACTCCGCCCCCCCCCCAGGACTATCAATTTCATGCTGTTATTTTTCTCAATAAAGATATTCATTTTTACTGACACAGATGAAACCTGCTCTTAAGGTAGCTGCCCCTGAGAATTGCTTGAGTGCAAAACTAGAGAACGAAGCTAGGAAGTGGTGTAAACTGAAGTAGCTCAGAAAGGTAAATACAGAACTAGGAGCACACAACAAAACAATATCACAGGATCCAAATCAGCTTACACTATCAGGTCGGGAGTGAAGGAAAGGTCTGGGCAGGCTGCAATCAAGCTGATTTAGAATACAAATCCAAGGTCATACACATGAAACAGGAATGTCAGCACTGGTAAACGTAGTCAGTAACACACTATACTGGTGCACTGAAGTGTCTGTAATGCTACTTGATATAGGCCTCAGCAGGCTCTTTTTGGAAACAGACTTGAAGACAGGCAAGATCATAGCCGGAGTGAATGGAGTGGGTGTTTTCAGGTATGCTTTCAGATCTGCAGATAACAACAGAGCAGGACTTTCAATCTATAAAAGGAAATGCTCCTGTTTTGCTTTACTACTTATAATGATGACTTCAGAAATATGGGGGAAATCAATAAATTACAATATATAGAATATTCATACACATTATTCCTGCATCATGATGTATTAATCCCCATACATTAGAATGTTTATTTTGTCTGATGAATACCTGAATGCAATATTGTAGCTTGTGGGCAGTTAACATACATAATTTAGAGCAGATCTGAATTTGCCATTGATAAATATTTTCAATTATTTTACATATTATGCTGGAAATATGCAGTAATACTGTACATATCTATTTATTATTTATCATTTTTTTTCATAATGTTTTCTTTAATGTACATGGTCTGGACTCTGCAAATAATTCCTACAGGCATACACTGAATACATTGCTATCCTTCACTCTTAAAGAGATCCGTTGCCTCAGCTGCTGAGGAACTTAAAACAATCACCAGTTAGGCTAAGAGGAAATTAAGTAATTCTGGGGGTAACAACTGTATCAAATAAATATTCATTTTATTTTAAAAGAGAATTTTAAGTCTTTGAATGCATTGGAGACCTCTCTAGCATTCAAAGAGTTAAAAGTTCCATATAAATCTAATTAACTTTTTAGAATTTTTATTTCTCCCTTATGGCATGTCTAGCTTGCTCCAGAATTAACCCAATTCTTCTTCCTACATCAGCCTCCTTGTTGTTGTTCAAGTCAAAAACCATTACAGTACAAAAAATGAGTCAGTGAAAGCTTTCCATTACAAGATTCCCTGCCTCAATCAAAGACGAAAACATTTCTTGCAGTAATTTTTGTGAAAAAACAATTTCCCTTTTTTTTGTGAAAATTCTCACCCATACAAAATACATAAAATTTTCACCTATTTCACCATTGCCGATAAATTTCCCATGAGAACTTTGCCATTTTCTCCTATGTTTTATTTGACTGCTAAATGTCCCACTTCATTAGTACTTCTTCTGAAGGCTGAAGTGGAGAAATAAATAGCTGTAAAAGTTGTAAACATGTGCCTTGAAAAAATTGTTAGGGGCCTTTGTCCTTTGCCCACAAAGAAACATTGGTACAACCATCCTTAAAAAATAACTGCAGCTTGGGATATCCCAGCAGGGTGGAACAAATGACATGAGTTCTTTGAAGTCTCTGTTTTCAACAAAAGAAATGGGCAGAATGCCAAAAGCCAACATATTGGCAAGTTAACTATTCCAAAGGCATACCTTTGCATTTTTTTGCAGGTTTTGACCTCTTTCTAAAAACTCAGTAAGTGTGGGATGGCAGTACATAGTGGAAGAACTGTTTAACTTTATTGCTTTAACAACATATCTTGTGAAAGTGGTGCAGTTGGTGGCTACTACTTTCAGGACAGGTGTTTTTGTACTTGTTTGCAGCAGTTGGTTGAGCTTCTACACATTCTTCCATTATCTCAACACTAAAATGTGACTTATTGTCATCATCAGTGATCTTACATAGTTTTTAAATAATACTGACACTGGTGAGGGTAGAACATTTGTTGCGACTTTGACACCTTGGAACTTGGGTCACCTCTGCCTGTGTCTTCCCAGTCAGTCACATCCCCAGATTCTTCTGACACAGAGATAATAGCCAGATCATGAAGGAACTCAGATAAGAGATTCTTGCGTCTACTTTGTCACTTCAAATTTTAGGGTAGTTGTAGTAATCCTCTTTTGCTCCTTTCTCACACCCCCAGCATCCACTAGGTCAGAGATAACAGCCAGAGCAGGAAGAAACATGGAATACATCTGCCTGTGCTTTCCCAGTCAGTCATATAGAATTTTGGAATGTTTGGGGTTAATCTCATTTGCCTTTTTCTCACCTCTCCCCAAGACTCCCCTGACACAGAGATAACAGCTAGACCACAAAGAATCTTGGATCACAGCTGCCTATGTCTACTTGGTCACACACAATTTTGGGGTAAACCTCCTTTGCTCTCTTCTCACACCTCCAGAGTCCCCTAGGTCGGAGATAACAGCCAGTTCAGTAACGAACTTGGATCATGGGTGATTGTGTCTACTCGGTCACACAACATTTTGTGCTATTTGGGGTAAACTTCCTTCTCTTCCTTCTCACAACACCAGGCTTCTCTAGGACAGACATAACAGCCAGATTAGGAAGAAACTTGGATCACTTCTGCCTCTGTCTTATCAGTCAATCACACAAAATTTGGGGATATTTGGGGTTGACCTTCTTTCTCCCCTCTTGTCCTCCAGAGTCCTCAAGTCTCCTCTAATATAGGGAACAGATTTCATGCCTACAAGACTCCATAAACTAAGCTTCAACTCCAAATTATTAGCCTGTCTTCTCTATCACAAAAACTTGGCATGTGGTGGGGAAACATTCAGTCTTCTCGTTGATTTCAAGTCAAATAGCTAGGTGAAAAAAGCAAAAAGAAACTGCACTTTTTGAGACAAAATTACCACTTCATGAAAAGTTTAATTTTTCTCCTTTTGAGGTGAAAATGTTCACCCATCCATACTTTTAAATACACAGAATCATTTAATTTTAGTGATTTCTGACTGGGAGAAGATCTGATTTTTTGGGTAGCTTATTCCAGGCTTTCAGAGATCTGAAGGAGAAGGCAGACTGACCTGGTTATATCTTGTGGTGTGGAATACTCAGTGAGTTTTGAGCAGTGGAGCAGAGTTTATACTTAGTATGGAGAGTTAGAATGAGCATTTTGCTTGGGTAGTCTGGTATCTTTCTAGGGAAGTGGTTATTAACAAGGCAAGAAAAATGAATGTTATATCTAGATATAGGTGTTAGTCATTTTAGTTTACCAGGAGACAACGACAGCAAACCACAGGTCTGACTGGAAAACACACCATCAACATGTCAGAGGTGCCACAACTTGCAGAAGCACTCCAAAAACTTCCTGGGACTCTGGGGCACATAATAGAAGTAGTGATGTTATGTGTCAGAGAGTGTGCCAATAGTTTGCTAATTTGAAATGGCACATATGGCTCCTGCTGCAGAGGAGTATAACTGAGTTTGCTGTAAGAGATGAAAAGAGTCAAACTGCCCCCTGATCAGGACTCAAAATCTTCACAAAAACAATCCCAAAATATGCATGTGGAATGGTAAGGTTGCCAAAATGTTGGCAGTGGACATGCTACTATCTATATTCTTTTGGTGAAAATTGATTCAGAGAACTGAGAACTCACTGGCATATCCCAAGCCGCAGTTATTTTTCCAGGATTGCTGTGCCAGAATTGTAAAGGCAGGTGGTTAGTGTGTTGGGCAAAGGAATGGAAAGTTCATATGGATAGAAAATTCACCTGTCAGCACATATTTGGACAATTGGGCTGAGCACAAACTATGTGACTGACAGATCTGTGGGTGTTCCTTGTTATGGTTTTCAAGACACTCAGACCAGCCGGTAAAATAAAACACAGCTTTACTGAATAAAAAGAAATATCAAGGAACGCCCTCTACAGGTGACAATAGGAATAGCGAACACCAATAGAGTAGCTATCACAAGTAAGTAGGTAAACAGGATTGTAATGGTAACATATACAGATAGAAAACAGTAGCCAGGCTACTCAAGGGTTAATGCAACAAAGTCAGTCTTAATTGTGGAGTTTGGCACGCCCAAGGTGGTGATAAAGCTGTAGATGGTAGTGCACAGGAGGCTGAATGCACACTCAGTACTGCCTTAGATAATAGCGGTGCATAGCCTTCATGGGCGTAGCGATAAAGACCACAATGGAAGTTAGTGCTAGAGTCGGTAGCCCCCACGGGCATCCCTAATGGAGACTGCTAGATTGCAAGAACTGGCCAATAGCCCCCACGGGCGTAATAATGGAAACCAGCAATACAGTGATACCAGCCTTTAGCCCCCGCGGGTGTATACCGGAGAAACCTGCAAGAGCTTAAGCCAATAGCCCCAAGGGCATAATACTGAGACTGCTGAAACGCTAGAGATGGCCAATAGCCCCACGGGCGTACACCGGAGGCCACTCTGTGCTGCACGAGAGGTGAGCCAATAATCCCCACGGGCGTATACCGGAGACAATCACTGAAGCCAATAGCGCCACACCGGATGCGGTAAGCAATACCGACTACTCTGCTAGGTGGAGGATTGAGCTGCCAACCAAATAAGCGTACAACGCGGCCAGCTCGGCAGTAGTAGCAGTATACAGGAATAGGCTCAGTAATAAGCGTAAAGGCTCACAAGAGGTATGCCAGCATTGAACAGATTAAGCAGCTCGTAGGAATCAAGCTTAGCGTGCATGAGAAATGCTCTGCAAGTATCAAGGAGGCTCTAAACGGAGGCACAGTTCAGCAGTTGGTAAAGGAGACTCAGCACAAGATGCCCAACACAGAAGGAGTACTGTGGTGAGATGCAAACAGTCTGGTACTCAGCCTCAGCGGAAGTCAGAATGTAGCAACGGCGACAGTGGAGCAGGAAGCTGTACACGCAGGTCACAGGAACAAGCTGGTTCAGATCACGGAGAAAGAAGTCAGCCGGGCCAGATCGGTACACGGAGGTGGCTTTCAGACAAGCCAGATCAATCACAAGCAGGAACGTCAGCCGGGCTGGGTCGGTACACGGAGGTGGTTCTCAGACAAGCCAGATCAGTCATAAATCAGGAACGTCAGCCAGGCCAGGTCGAATCACGGAACAGGAACGCAGGAGCATAGTCAGGATAGGCCAAATCGGTACACAGGAATCATGATCCACTGAAGACAGCAACAGCAACACTGGCTGAGGAACACCACGAAAGGGCAAGTGACAGGTGTCAATGGCTGGGTATAAAAAGGTCACTGGGGGCGGGCTAAACCTCCTCGGCCAATAGGAGAGCACCACAAGTGAGAGTGACAGAAAGGGATCACGGGTACCATGATAGTACCCCCCTCTCAAAGACCCCCTCTCCCTGCATGAGGTCTTAGTTTCTGGGGATATTTAGAGTGGAAGTTGCGCAAAAGCCTAGGCGCGTGGAGGTCCTTCTGATCCAACCAAGAATGTTCCTCCAGGCCAAAACCCTTCCAATGGACCAAATATTGCAACTTCCCCCTAAATCTCCTAGAATCAATGATACTCTGGACTTCGTACTCCTCCTGGCCTTGAACGTCCACTGGTCCAGGAATCACTGGAGTGGTAGTGTAGCGGTTGCAAACCAAGGGTTTCAAGAGAGATACATGGAACACATTATGTATACGCATAGAGGCTGGGAGTTCCAATGCGTATGAGACAGGA
Source organism: Rhinophrynus dorsalis (assembly GCA_037306005.1). NCBI lineage: Eukaryota > Metazoa > Chordata > Amphibia > Anura > Rhinophrynidae > Rhinophrynus > Rhinophrynus dorsalis. Next base: position 268,988,029 of record CM074724.1, read on the forward strand.
TTGACCTTATGGATAACTTTGAACAGGCCAATGAACCGGAGATCCAACTTATTGGAGGGCACCTGCAAATTGAGGTTTCTGGAGGAGAGCCATACCCTATCCCCTACCTGAAATGAGACCGCTGGTAGCCGTCTGTGATTAGTGTGCCGCTGATGTCACTGAAATGACTGACTGAGGGTCCTCTGAACCTGTGCCCATGTGGAACGAAGTTGCGCCATATGCTCATCCAGGGCAGGAATCTGTTGTGACTGAAATAAGTCCGGGAACAGGCATGGCTGGAACCCGTAATTAATGAGAAACGGAGAGCTCCCGGACGATGAATTAACCGCACAATTCCTGGCAAACTCTGCCCATGGCAACAGGTCGGCCCAATTATCATGATGATCAGTAACAAAGCAACGCAGGAACTGTTCTAGTCCCTGATTGGCACGCTCAGCCGTCCCATTGGTCTGGGGATGGTAGGCGGAGGAAAAGGATAATTGGATGCCCATCTGGCTGCAAAATGCCCTCCAAAACCTGGACACGAACTGGCTCCCACGATCAGAGACCACCACTCTGGGTACCCCATGCAAGCGAAACACTTCTTTGGCAAATATTATAGCCAATTCCTGGGCCGATGGAAGGTCAGCGAGAGGCACGAAATGAGCCATTTTAGAGAACCTATCGACCACCATTAGGATAAATGTGTACCCCCTAGATGCAGGCAGCTCTCCCAGAAAGTCAATTGATATGTGGGACCATGGACGTTCACCATTAGGTACAGGCTGGAGTAGGCCCACTGGCAGATGCCTGGGGGTCTTGGCATGAGCACAGGTGGCACAGGCTGAGGTAAAAGCGGAGCAATCGGCTCTGAGGGAAGGCCACCAAAACAACTGTGACAGAGACCATATTAGTTGATCTCTCCCAATATGCCCAGCAGCCTTAGAGGCATGGTATGTCTCCAACAATCTGGTTTGAAATGGCTCATCCACAAAACACTTGCCCACTGGGGTTTCTGGGGGAGCCCTAGCTTGAGAAGCCAAAATCTCTTCCCCCAGTGGCGAAGTGATGCTAGTACGCACCGTTGCTAGGATACAGTTAGGCTGAATAATGGGTACCGGGTCTTCATCCCTCTCAATGTCCGATGTGAACTGTCTGGACAGGGCATCTGCCCTAACGTTCTTTGAGCCTGGTAGGTAGAACACTACAAAATTGAACCGAGACAGAAAAAGTGCCCACCTAGCCTGTTGAGAGGACAGCCGTTTAGCTTCCGAGAGATAAGTCAATTTTTTGTGGTCAGTTAAGATTAACACCGGGGTTCTGGTACCTTCCAATAGGTGACGCCACTCTTTGAGAGCAAGAATAATAGCCAGAAGCTCTCTGTCACCAATCTCATAGAGGCTTTGGGCAATGGAGACTTTTTTAGAAAAGAACCCACAAGGTCCTAGAGCGCCACCTCCCACAGGACGTTGGGACAGCACTGCCCCAACCCCGACTTCAGAGGCATCTACCTCCAAGGTGAATGGCAAGGTGGGATTGGGGTGGGACAGCACTGGAGCAGAAACAAAGGCAGATTTCAGAGCCTCAAAGGCAGATTCAGCTGCCTCGGACCATTGAGAGGGATCAGCACCCTTATGTGTCAAGTCAGACAGTGGTTTCACAATGGTAGAAAAGTTTTGGATAAACTTTATGTAATAGTTGGCAAAGCCCAAAAAACGCTGGATGGCCTTTAACCCCTTGGGACGAGGCCACTGTAAGACAGCTGCCAAATTTCCTTGGTCCATAGCAATGCCATCTTTAGAAATTACGAACCCCAGGAATGGTACTTGAGACCTATGAAATTAGCACTTCTCTAGTTTACAGAACAGTTTATTCTTGCGTAAATGCAGCAGGACCTCAGAGACATCCCTGATATGCTGGGTAAGGTTGGCAGAGTGAATCAATAAATCGTCTAGATATACCACCACACAGGACTGGAGCATATCATGCAGGATATCATTAATAAATTCTTGGAATACTGCAGGAGCATTGCATAGTCCAAATGGCATCACCAGATATTCATAATGCCCATTTCTGGTATTAAAAGCCGTCTTCCACTCATCACCAGCCTTAATCCTGATCAGGTTATATGCTGCCCACAAATCAAGTTTAGTAAAAATGGAAGAGACCTTTATCCTGTCAAATAACTCCGTGATGAGAGGAATAGGATAGGCATTCTTAGGCAACAGTTTGTTTAGTCCCCGGTAATCAATACATGGTCTAAGCTCGCCATTTTTCTTTTCACAAAGAAGAACCCAACCCCAGCCGGAGAGGTAGACTTGCGTATAATCCCCCTCCTTAGGGCGTCCTCAATGTACTCCTCCATAGCCCTGTTCTCATCACAGGACAGTGGGTAAGTGTGAGCCCTTGGGGGCACCACACCCGAGGGCAGATCAATAGCGCAATCATAGGGTCTGTGCTGGGGCAATGCGCTAGCCTCCCCTTTGCTGAATACGTCACTGAATTCTTGGTATTCAGCTGGCACAGTAGGGGAGGTACAGAGAATCTTAACAGGATGCGATAGACAGTTTCTGGCACAATGCTCAGACCAAGATTTAACTTCACATTTCTGCCAGTCAAACTGGGGATTATGAGACAGTAGCCATGGAAACCCCAAGATGACCGCATGATGAGGAGATTGAATAATCTGGAAGTCATACCTCCTCATTATGGAGAGCCCCAATAGACATAGTAATAAGAGTAGTCTCCCTGGTAATAAATGCTGGTTCCAATGGTCTGCCATCAATGGCCTCAATAGCCAGGGGAGACTCTCTATTGAGTAATGGGATTTTGTGCAATTCGGCAAAGGATTGGTCCATAAAGTACCCGGCAGCACCAGAGTCCACCAATGCCCTGGCTTCTACGGACAGGTATGCCCAAGAAAATACCACCTGGATGGTGGGTTTCAGTGAACTTGTGTCTAGGGACTGTTTTACACCACCTAGGGCCTTTCCACCAAGGTACCCTAGGTGCGTCCGTTTCCCGGCCTTACCGGACAAGTGCGGAATAGGTGCCCAGCCTTACCACAATACAAGCAAAAGCCCTGTATTTTACGGTATGCCCTCTCCTCCTTAGTATGTCTAGTAAACCCAAGCTGCATTGGTTCTCCAACCTCCGGTAACCGTTCAGGAGGAATGGGCGGTGAGGGTGGGTTTAAAAGACTACCGTGCCTATAGTTTTTGGACCTTGCCCTTTTTGCCAACCGTCTCTCACGGATGCGGGAGTCAATAAGCATGACATAGTCAATGTACTCATCCAGATTACTAGGAACATCTCTGGCGGCTATTTCATCCTTAATGGATTCGGACAGACCCTGAGAAAAGGCTGCCACTAACGCCTCATTGTTCCATCACACCTCTGCTGCCAAGGTCTGAAATTCGATGGCATAATCGCCCAAGGTACGATCGCCCTGCTGTATCTCCATTAACCTTTTGGCAGCAGAGGCAGCTCTGCCAGGAACCTCAAAAACTCTGCGGAACTTCCTTACAAACTCATTAAAGTTCAGATTACAGGGTTTGGCATTTTCCCACAGGGGGTTAGCCCATGCCTGTGCTTTTGTCCATCAATAGTGATATCATAAATCCGACCTTGCTTCTATCATTCGGAAATGCTTGGGGCGTGAGTTCCAAGAATATCTCCAACTGATTAATAAAGCCCCTGCATTGTTTCGGTTCACCATCATATCTTAACGGTAACGGCGCCACCGCCGTTAAGCCTCTCGAATGTGTAGTGGAAACTACAGGCAAATTATCCTGTGTCGAAACTGGGGGGACCACCGGATTCTGGTTAGGTTTGTCAAGGTGTACCGTACGCTCCAGTAAAGTTTGCAAAGCCAGTGCCAACTGATCTAGGCGCTGCTCATGAATATCCATTCTCCAGTGGATGTTCTGTGTGTTACCTTCACCCTTGCTGTCTGAGGTCATGGACCTTTTGTACTGTTATGGTTTTCAAGGCACTCAGACCAGCCGGTAAAATAAAACACAGTTTTATTGAATAAAAAGAAATATCAAGGAACGCCCTCTACAGGCAACAATAGGAATAGCGAACACCAATAGAGTAGCTATCACAAGTAAGTAGGTAAACAGGATTGTAATGGTAACATATACAGATAGAAAACAGTAGCCAGGCTACTCAAGGGTTAAGGCAACAAAGTCAGTATCAATTGTGGAGTTTGGCACGCCCAAGGTGGTGATAAAGCTGTAGATGGTAGTGCAACTAGTGTGCTATGTATGTGAGCTGCTAAACATTTTTGAGAATGCAACAATGCTGATTAGTTGCATAGGGGCAGGAATTGGTGAAATTCTTCCACTCATACTTACGGCAGAAAAAATTGAGGAACATAGCTAAGGAATATTGCCATAACGACAACACAAATATGCACCAACTAGTCAAAGACATGTTATTGTGCTTTTGAGCACATAGTGTTCATCAAAAGCAATGAGGAATATATTCTTGCAACTTTTCTGGACCCACACTTTAAACCCTAAATTACAGAATTTCTTCCAAAGTGGTCAGTTTGTCATAATAAGGAATCATGACTATCAGCAACACCTTTCTGAGGAATCAGATTCTGTCAATGAATATAGAGATATGGTTATAGAGTGGAGAGTTGAATTGTGGATGATTAGAGGGAGAAAGTTAGGGCTAAAAATCTGCTAGAAAGCATAGTGAAAAGAAAGGCAGCAACAGGTTTATACCAGCAGCAGCATCAATTAGAACATAACATTCCCAACATATTTCTGAGCACATGGCGATTCAGGTGTCTCAGGGACAGCAATCCAACATTTGTGGTTGCAGTGAGCAATAAAAATTAATAAACTCCTTGTTTTAGATCTTACCTGTGGAGAAACAGGTGATTAGCCCCTTTTTCCCCTCTGATATAATTTGGTGGTGTTATGGACCAGGAACCAGACAGACACAAAAATGTAAAATGCGAAACACCTTTATTAAAATAACCAAAGCAAACAATGCAAAGTCTTGAGCGTAAACGAAAAGAAAAGGTCAGGAACCAAAGCAGGTACTCAGGCAAGCTGGGGTCAGGAATACGGAGATCAGCAATGTCAGGAACAAGCGAGGAGTCAGGACCCAGAAGAGATGTCAGAGGAAAACAGGTCATTCACAGATAAACAGGAACTCAGGAGAATGCAATTGCAAAAGCAGACACAAGGGCAAGGAGGAAGTGAGCCTACCTGCTTTAAATACCCTGGAAGGGGTTGGCTGAGTAACCATGGAAACTGAGAGATCAAGGCAGTTTGTTAAGCATCAGGAAAGGTAGCAGTAATCAACAGCCAAGTGTTAGATCAGACCAGTCAAACTATGACTATACCCCTCCTCAATGACCCTCCCATGGGACAGGACCAGGTTTGAGGGGAAATCGTGCATGGAAAGCATGGAGGAGGGAGGGAGAATGCACGTCCCAGGTTGGAATCCACGAGCACTCCTCTGGACCGTACCCCTTCCAATGGACCAAATATTGAAGCCTCTATTGGAACCTATGCAAGTCAACTATGGAGTGGACCACAAACTCCTCATGGCCATCAAAGTGCACCGAATGGGGCTGAGGAGTGACCATAGTAAAACAATTACATACCAGGGGTTTCAGAAGCAAGATATGGAACACATTGTGTATCCGCATCTTGGGAGGGAGGTCTAGGGCATAGGTCACAGGGTTCACACGTCGGAGGATACAGAAAGGCCCCATAAAACAGAACTCACACTTCTCTTATTTGCAAAATAGATTATTCTCTCTTAATCTTTGCAGGACTCGGCTACATCTGTGTGGTGGCTTTCCATGGAGGCGGAATGGATCAGAATGTCATCTAAGTATACCACCATGCATTGTTAGAGCATGTCCCGGAGGATATCATTTAGGAATTCCTGGAAAACCGCAGAAGCATTGCAGAGACTGAAGGGCATTACAAGGTGTTAAACACAGTTTTCCATTCATGGCCCTCCTTTATCTGTACCAAATTGTACGCCCCTCGCAGGTTCAGCTTAGTAAGCACCTTGGACCCTTTCAATCGATCGACTAGCTCAGTAATAAGTGTAACTGGGTAGGCGTCCTTAACCGTGATATGGTTGAGCCCCCTGTAATCAATACAGGGTCTCAGTTCTCCAATCTTTTTCTTCACGAAAAAGAATTTGGCCGAGGCAGGAGAGGAGGACTTGCTGATGATCCCCACTGGGACAGCATATCTGCAACATACTCCTCCATGGCCAGATTCTCCATGACAGAAAGAGGGTAGACCTCGAGGAGGTATGGCACCCAGTTGCATTCAATGGTACAATCGTATGGGTAGTGAGGTGGGAGCTCACCAGCCTAGCCCTTATCGAATACATCACATAACTCTTGGTACTCGGGGATGTGGTTAGCACCTTCACCACTTTTACTATGCATGTCTTGGAACAGTTGGGTGACCATGCCACAACTTCAGCTCTTACCCAATCGAACGTGGGATTGTGTTTGGGCAAGCATGGATAACCCAAGACCACAGGATAATGAGTACAGTGGATCACCTGGAACTGTAAGGTTTCGTGATGGAGAGGCCCTACAGCCATAGACAAATGAGCAGTTTTGTGGGTGATCTGCGGCAACTGTCATTGATTGCCTCAATAGCAAGTGGAGTGGTATGAAGCTGTAATTGAATGGAGTGCTTCTGGGTGAAGGCACTATTGATAAAGAGGCCGGCTGCACTGGAGTCAGTGAGTGCCTCTGTATAAATGGAAATTTTGCCCCAAGAGAGCCCAACAGAGACTGATGGTTTATCTTTAAGGATAGCCGGGGACGCCGAGATGCCACCTAAAGTCTGTCCCCTATAAAGCCTTAGGTGCGGGCGTTTCCTGGATGTGTGTGGAAAGTTCTTAGTAAGTGCTCTGCCTTACCGCAGTAAAGGCACAGGCCCTTCCTCCTCCTAAAGGCCCTCTCCTCAACCGAAAGGTGAGTGTACCCAAGCTGCATGGGCTCCAAATCACCTGAGGTCTTGAGACTAGGAGGCACAGGAGGAGAGGGAGGCACAGGTGGGGACGAGAAGCTTGAGGCTAAATGGATGGGATGCCTCTGCAAGAGCTCCCTGAAGGAAGGTCTCTCACAGATTCAGAAGTCAATCAGGATGCAATATGAGATCAGTTCCTCTAAATCTCTGGGGAGGTCCTGGGCTGGAATCTCATCTTTAACCCTATCTGAAAGCCCATTAGAGAAAGCAGCCATGAGATCCTCATTATTCCAACCAAATTTGGCTGCCAGGGTACAAAACTCTATGACATAATCCAAAACCGTCCTTGTACCCTGCCGGATGGACATTAGTTGCCAGGAAGCCGAAGTGGAGCTGCACGGTACATCAAATATCCTTTTAAAGGATGCCACAAACTCAGGGTAATTGTATACTATAGGTTTCTCCGTCTCCCAAAGGGGATTAGCCCATGCCAAGGCCCTGTGTTACGGTTTTCAGACACTTCAGACAGAGGGTATGATAAAACACAGTTTTATTGATAGAAGTAATGAACAATATCGCCCTCTACAGGCACACAGTGAAAACAAGGAATAAGTGTCTAGACCCTTACAGGCCAGTAGACTGGATACAGACAGAGTAGAATATATGAAAAAAAAACAAAATATATACTAGGGCTGGTAACCCAGAGAGGAGCACTCAATAGTTAACACAGTCCTCGTCAGTCTCTGTTGTGGTGTAGGCACACCCAAGGTGTAGCTGAAGCTTGTATAAGTATGAGGAATCAATACAGAGTCCACAGGAGAGCAATCGACTTGCACGGCAGAACTGACCCAGAACGCTAGAGCAATAATGGATAGCCCCCACGGGAGTAACAAATGTCACCAGTACTAGGGAAGCGTGAGTCGTTAGCCCCCACGGGCGTAAACCGGAGACTACAAGCTGCAAGAGCAAGGAACGTTAGCCCCCACGGGCGTCTAACGGAGACTGCAAGCTGCAAGTGTAAGAATCGAGCCCCCTCGGGCGTAAACGGAAGCCAATAGCTAGTGCCAGGTAGCCCTCACGGGCGTATAAGACTCCACCAGTGCAAGTGCATGGGCAAGGAGACCACCGGTACGGTACCGGAACAACTACCCTGCAAGGATGAAGTATGAGCCGCCGTCTCTCAGGCCCAAGCGGCCGGCTCAGCAGTAGTAGCGTAGCACTGCAAGGGTTAACCAAGGCACCTGGTAGGAGGTGAGGCACAGCAAGGAATCAGCTCTGCAATCGATATTGTCCTGATGGTACAGCTCTGCAAGCTTAAGGAGACTCAGGGCTCGATTCAAATGTTGACGTTAAAACCAACGTGAAGAAAAAAATCTGCCTTCACTCGTTAAGCAAGACCAGGTAACGTGAGATTCAAATCTTCCTTACCCAGAAAGGCTAACGAGCGATAACCAACAAAATAAACGTTACCCTTAAACCTGCGTCGCATAGAAAATCTTACCTAAAAACACATGATAAAAATGTTACCTAGCACCACAGTCAATCACAGCACTGCAAAGTATCAAGTTCAGTCAGAAAATCCAAAACCCACGTCGACAGTTCTGAACAGCTTTCTCTGTGCTTCCCTACCCAGCCACTAGGGGAACACAGAGGTGGCTTTCAGCACCATGGACAACTTTGAATGACATAGGGATGTGCACTGCTCACCCCTGTGGCATTCAAAGGGTTACAATCAATAAAACTAGTACACCAAGCACTACACAATGCCCCCTTCCACACACACCCCCCCTTAATATGTCACATATATTGCATATATGTGACATACTAACCCCATCTACATCCACCTCATGGACTTCCATGTAGTGGACAAATCTGTCTTTTATTCCACAATTAACCCTTTGAGTACCAGAGAGGTAGGAAAGCATTGCTTAGCATGTTTCCTACCCCTCTGGTACCCAAAGGGTTAATAGGCAAGGTATGGACTACATACCTTGCCTGTATATATATATGTGTGTGTGTGTTTGTGTGTGTTTTAAACTTTTTTTTTTATTAAAATACTATCATTAGACATTAGTTTAAATTAGATCTCATTCATTTTTAACCCCCTACCTCCTGTGTCCCATTGCTATTAGTACTTTTGCTCCACTCTCCTTCAAACGGAGAGTGGAGCAAAAGTACTAATAGCAATGGGACAAAGGAGGTAGAACATTATAAATGGATGAGATCTAAGTTAACCCTTTGAGTGCCAGAGTGGTACTTGCAAAGCAATGTGTTGCATACCACTCTGGCACTCAAAGGGTTAAAATACAACTGAGGGAGCAGGCTGCACTGTGACTGCAGTGCTTCCCTCATCTTCAATCATAAGCACTCCCTTTGCTGCGGGTGACTGTGAAGCCCGCAGCATAATACAGTATAAGCCTGTAGACTAGAGATCTATTGGAGATAGCGGAGGAGGGGAGAGAGACATAGGAGGAAGCGGGTGGTAGGCTTGTATTTGCTGCCCGCTTCCTCCGATACCTCTCCTCACACGTTGGCATTGTGCCCAGCTGCCTGGCGTCACCTTGTGCAATTCGTCCCTTTTCACAAGGCGTTGTACAATGCGCACAGCAAAGAGTGACACACAGGATCACGGGGACCCTGATACCCTGTCAGAGAGTAAGGAAATCACAAGGCCCACCTTACTCCTATCAGATGGGAAGGACTGTGGTACCATCTCAAGATAGATACTGACCTGGTTAAGGAAACCTCTGCACTGGTTAGGGTCACCCCTATAATGCTGGGGAAGCAGGGCGGACCCAGTCATGCCTCTAGTAACATTGGGATCACCATTGGCAGCCGGAGCGAGAGCAGCAGCAACTATAAGGCAGCCTGCGCCGAGGTTTGCTGAGGTGGTGGAGCCAAATGAGCAGTATGGAGCAACAAAGTCTGGATGGCTAACATAAACTGGTCCATGCGCTGGTTTACCTGGTCCAGCCTGGAAAAAACATTTGATGGATTGCCTGCGCCTTCTGCATTCATGGCCCTTGTGTACTGTTAGGGACCAGGAACCAGACAGACACAAAAATGTAAAATGCAAAAACCTTTATTAAAATAACCAAAGCAAACAAAGCAAAATTGTGATCGAGGAGCGTAAACCAAAAGACCAGCCTGGGTAGGAATCAAGGCAGGTACTCAGACAAGCTGGAATCAGGAATACGGATTGTCAGGAACAAGCCAGGAATCAGGAGCCAGAAAAGACGTCAGAGGAAATCAGGTCATGCACGGATAAACAGGAACTCAGAAGAACACACTTGCAGCCAGAAGCAGACACAAGGGCAAGGAGGAAGTGAGCCTAGTTGCTTTAACCCCTTAACGACCGGGGAATCCGGCCGCAGACGTGACTCAACGACCACGGAGCAAAATTTTTTTTTGCTCCGTTGCGTTCCGGACTCCCCGAACGGCGTGCAGCCGCGGGGGGAGCCCGGAACTCGATGACGGTCATAGTACGTCATCGGTCGTTAAGTCAAATCGACCCTTGACGTACTATGACCGTCAAGGGTCGTTAAGGGGTTAAATACCCTGGAAGGGGTTGGCTGATAACAGTCAGGTGAGTAACTATGGAAACTGAGAGGTCAAGGCAGTTTGTTAAACATCAGCTGACTCAGCCTGACACAGGGAAAGAAGGGCACCAGTAATCAACAGCTGAGTGTTAGACCAGATCAGTCAAACCATGACAGGTGGATGTTTTGTTTTTTCCTTTGTTATTTACATCTGTACTGTATTTTGCTTTGCAAAGGAATGGTTGGAATGTTGACTGGTTCCATGGCTTGAAAAGAGGAATTCTAATTGGATAATAAATAACTAATTTGGATGCTTATCTTGATAAGATGTAATTACTTGACTGGTCAAGCATACCAACCCTGTTTCAAGACATAGTTTACATTCTAATCTTGATAAGAGTCACTATGTCTGTTGCTCTTTAAAAACTTCCATTTTCTGGATTCCTGCTCCCAATCTTTGAGCTACACTGTGTTCCTGTTGATACTCTGGTATTTTGTTCATATTTGATCTCAGCCTGTTCCTGACCTCTGATCCTGTACATTGCTTGATCTTCTGTTATGACCCATCTTGATTTCCTCTCCGGGCCAAACCTTGGCTTCCAATTTTAACTGCCCTTAGCTGCTTGTTTAACTGAGAGCTTCCTGAGACCTCTGGTTGATCTCAGACTCTGCCTGCCACCATCTATCTGTGAGTTGAATTGATCTCAGTATTTGTGAGTGGCAGGTTGATCTTCTGCAGGACCTTCGATGCTTTGAAGGCTTGTGGGATTAATCCCATCCTAAGTTCCAGCAGGTTAATCTCTGATTGGGTCTAGCTGCTACTTAACAACCAGTCAGATAGATCCCAGTCCCAACTGTTTGCTGTTGCTCGAATATCTCTGCTTCTCTGTTGACTACAGCTTGACTCCCAGTCGGACCACGAAGAGTAAACCTGCAGAGACCTCTTTCTATGACTAGTTAATCCTCACTAGTCATCCCTTTTGAACTCCCCCTATTGTAGTCCAGTTTCTGCCTTGATCCCTTCTGGGCTGTGAGTGTTGCATACTGCTCGGGTGCTGCTGTTGATCTCTTGCCGAACTCCATTTTGATATTATAGACAGTCTCCTATAGACATTACCACTCTGGTCCTGCAAGAGTACTAATATATCTTCCCAGACATTGTTACAATAAGAGTGTCTGGAAGTGTATAAATAAAATAAAGGCTGTTCTGTTTTACCCTCCACAATACAATTTTCAGCTGTATTTCTGTGGGGGAATCCTGGAGGGGAGTTGGTTGGTGATCCTCATCTCAGCCACTGCAAGAGCTAAATTCACTTACCTCACCCATCTACCGGAGAGTGTCAGCCATCTGTTCCTGCCTCCTGCCTGATCCAGGGTATCCAGAGCAAGAATCCACAGTGGGGCACAGCTGATTGGGCAAGACTGTGTGCAGTGACCTCCACAACTAGTGGCAGCAGTGGGATTAGGCAGTACCAGAGGATGCAGTAGAACTACAGCCAAGATTTCTACAGGCAACAAAATTGTGAATGATCAGGAGATTCGCAGACTTCTAGGAGTGGATTTCAGTGAGGAGGCTTATCAAAAGACAGTCATCTTTGGCTGGTAGATGGCAGCTTGTGAGTAGCATAGAAATCTGAGGGACTCCTACTCCTGCTCAGACCATCCACCTCTTTATCTGGAGGTCCTTCCAGACTGGAAAGCCACCTTGTTCCAGGAGTGATGCAGAATGCTGGGTCTAGAATCCTGTGAGGATTGGAGCTACCAGATGGAGTATATGTCTCATGCTGAGTCAGAGATAGAAAAAGACTTCCGAGCTTTGTTACAACAAGCAAGATGCTTTCTCTAATGGTGGGACTCTACTGGTCGCCTATGAACCTGATAACCAGATGCAAAAGGATGGCAAGAGCTCTATCCAGGAGGCCTGGTGGAAGATGCATTTCTGTATTATTTGAATTTTGGGATAGACTTGATTTAATAGCAGGGTAAGTTAATGTAAAGATGGACAGAGGAGCTGCCATTTATAGCAAATGCAGAGGAGGAGACCCCCTGGGTTTGCTGATCAGCTGGAAGAGAGATATAGAGTAGGAATACCTCTACATCTGCAGAGAGGAGTGTTTAGAGACCCTCAGTCATTGTGTGGTCCTCCAAAATGAGGATGAATTGTTGTACCAGTGAGAGTGGACATTGGAGCTGCCCAGATCAGATGGAAAGGCAGTGCTCCACAGCATGGTAGCTGTGGAGGCAGAGGTGCACCTATGTGAGGGATGACAGAAAATCAGTCTGGGTCCCTAACCAGTGGCCTTGGAAAAGAATCTTGAGAAGTCCTATGGTGAGGATACCAGTGACACTGGAGAGAGACAGGTGCCCTTGAGTCTCATGGAACTGGAGGAGGCCCTGCAGGATGGAAGCCAGTGGGACAAAGCTTCTTCCCAACAGCGCCTGCAGGGCAAAGAGGTGAAGGACCCAGCAATCCATTGCCAATCAGAGAAAGATATCATGGGGAGGCAGTTTCCTGAAAGGACAGTTATGGGGCAGGCAGCCATATACCCCATTAGCCCACCAATGTGCCAGATGTATGTGGTGCTACAATAGAGAAGAAGGAGGTTACTGGACAACCACCCCAAAAGCCCCAAAATCCCTGACTGGACCTGAGGCTACTAGGGAAGGAGGAGTTCTGACCTAGGTCTACAGTACCACTCTTCACCACCGGAGGGGGGTAGAACCGCACGAGATGGCTGTTCAAGCAACCGGAATAGCACAGACCACCGGGGGAAAAAGTGAGGCAACAGCTGGGTGCTGACTGCCGCAGGGGTACTGCACCACCAGGCACCCACCGAATATCACACAAGTCCCAAGCCACAAGGTCTCCCCCACCAAGGTGAGAGACAACAGCAGGAGAGAGGTAGGATACTGTAGACCTCAGGCACCGCCTCACACAAGCACTCACGGTCACGAGGGATGTCAGGGGTATGCAGTGAGACGAGCAGGCAGCGGGTAGTGAAGGACGTCACAGAGAGCTAGAGCCAGTAAATACTAAGCAAAGCCAAAGTCAGTGAGGAAGCCAAGCAGGTCAAACTGGGAGAGACTGGAGCTACGGAGAGAAGGCAAAAAGATTAGTCAAACGAAGCCAGGGAGTCAAACACCAGAGAAAATCCAAAAACAAGCTAAGTTCAGCAACAGGAACTAAGGAGCCACAACACGGAGTAAAACTCGATAATCGGGTCCAGCTAAGCAAGTGAACAAATCCTAAATACCCTGCCTAACAAATAGCAAGGGAGGGGAGGAAGAACTAGTACGGTGACTGACAGTAACCAAAACTACAAGAAAGGTAAATTGTAAAAATAAGAGAGATCTGACAGTAACGCTGCTCACCTCAGAGCAGCAAGACTGTCCAGATGGATCACAGAGAGGGACAATCTTCAGAAAGCATAAGGAAAAACCTGAAAAACATGTCAAGGAAGGCATAGTTTTCCTTATGCTCACAGTAAGAAGATTGTCCCTTGCTGTGACCTGTCTGGTCCCAGGACCAGATTCCACATTTGAGGGGAGGTGACTTACATTAGGTAAAAGGGGCAGAGGGGATATTTTATCATTTAATTACTCTTGAACCAGAACTCTGACAGTATTGAAATAACACTCTCCATGACCCAAATGCTATGAGGATTAATTGGAGCTGCTGTTTTTATGAAAAATAGTTATACATTTAAAGAGCCACAAAGTGGAGTTTAAGGTAGGTTTTCCAAATACAGTTTATTTTGATGACTCTGTATATTTTATAAATTTTTTGGCATCATGTTGGTGATTCATACGGCACCACAGAGCTTACAATCTATAAAAGGAATTACCCATGGTGAGTCACTTTCTGTGAAATGTAAGATATGTGGTACTTGAGGGCCACCAACATGACACCACACATACAATATACAATCTGTGACTTACATGGCACCACAGAGTTTAAACTTTATAGGATGTGACCTGTAGTGGGTAATTCCTTTTAGATTGTTAGGTTTGGGGGATTACAGAGTCATATATTGTAAGCTTTTTGGTGTCATGCAAATCATAGACTATACCTTCTGTAGTGTTGTGTTGGTGACCATCATGGCGCCTCAAAATTTGCAATTGACATGATCCACCGCTTTTTATTCATTTTAAACTATAAGTCCTCTGGTGTCATAATGGTAATGCATTGTAAACTACACCTTATTGCTGACTATGGTGCCATGTGGTTCATAAATTGCTCTGTGATGCCATGTAGGTAACCCTCATAGCACCACAGAGATTGCACTGTGCAGGAATTGACACACGATATGTAATTCCTCTTGGCGTGTAAGGTAAGGGAAACATTGGAATTATTTTACATTTCCACTGAAAACTATGGAAACATAAGGTAAGAAAAATCATAGGACTATGGAATGCCCTAATGTAGTCTACATCTACTGCTTATCTATTTAAAATTGTACATTGGTATGGAATGACCATAGGGGAGGGCCAGAAGCACATAACTATACTTATCTGTTTTCTTTTTTGAAATTGCCTTCCTTCATTGAAATGGTCATAACTATTTGACATATAACGGAAAGGTATGCAAGACATACAATTTTGGAAAGTAGACATGCAACCTCATCAAATGTGTTGTATGCCTTTCTGCCCCAGCCTGATGTGCACAAATATTTTCATAATCTGTACTACAAAAAATGTTTTTTTTTCACATTTCTACCACTTCAAAGGCATTAAAATATTTTAAAACCATGGATTGTCCTACTCTGTTCAGTAAATGCTTGCAGCCTGAGAAAAACTGTACCCATTGTATGGGTTGACCTACTGTATGGGGTTCCAGGAGTCCTAACCCAGACTTGCCACTTCTCTTTATTAAAATGACCTGTTTGCATTAAGATGTATATAACTATTAGTTATATGAAGAAAATGTAAGCAAGGCATCAAGGACTTGATCCAATTCTACCCGGTAAAATTGGCATTAGGGGAAAAATGAACACTGAACAGTACACACACAGTGATACCGTTGCAATTTAATTGCCCTCTCAACATGAACCATAACGAATTTTGGGACAAAGAACCTAACCAGTCCTATACCTGTACTAGCCCTAACACTATCCTAAAACACATAGCTGGAACACGTACCTGTAATCCTAACATCCAACAGGGTCTTCTTCACCCTGGTCTTCTGCTTCAATACTTCTTCCGTAGGTTTCTTTCCTCTTCTTCTTCATCTGACACCCTCTTCTTTCTACCTCTTCATCTGTTATCTTCATCTTCTTTCGTAATCTGTGCTCCTCTTCATTGTTCTTGGAATTTAGTAGAACTTGTAACAAAAAATGTAGTTATAAAAATATAACTATTGTTAATGTTATGCGGTGGCAGGAAAAAACAGCCAATCAGCTTCTAGCTGGAGGGATGACTAAAAGTGCTAGAAGCTGATTGGCTGGGAGGTGTAGTTACTGCAGGGCACATTTCATGCCTTGCATAGAAAACCAGTTTTCATGGAGCAGGGTACAAGAAATGTATCTATGGCCTGATACAGTTTCTTTAATATATTTACAGCTTTGTGGGTTTGTCTCTCAAAAGCTCATCATGATAAAGTGGTATATGGATGGTATGGGCTACCCAGCAGCTGGCTTTTGCTTCTAGTTCCAAAGGCACCATTGTTTCTGACCTGATGCTGCATGCTGCTGCCCACTGATGGTAAGGCTATCCAGTGATGATCATATAGTCTATACTCTGGCCAGTCCTTTGCCTACAACACTAACCACCTTCATGTACAACTCTGGAACTGTCATCCTAGAAATATAACTATGGATTAATATATGTAAGCAAGGTATACAATCTCAGTTATTTAAAGCCACTGTTCTAACAAAAGTATAGGGCAGCATGTCAAAGGCTAACATTTTGGCACCACATAGAAGAAGAAATATTTAACTTTATTGCTATAACAACATGACTAGTGTTGGTTGAGGTGGTGGACAGCTAACTCAGCATCATACTCCTCCATACTTTGCATTTGCATAATTGTAGTAGAAGACATTGATGTTATTGTTAATTATGAAAATGTTGACCCAGTCTCTGAGAAATCTACAACACTGCTATTATGTGTGACTCTGCCAGTTGAAGGAGTGCTTCTCTGTCAGAATCACTTTTCTCCTTTTCTCCAATGACAAATTTTCCTCCTTTTCCAGAAATTTTTTCACCTATTCCAACACATATTTCTCCTATTCTAACACATTTATCCCCTATTCAACACATTTTTCTTGTATTCCAACACAATTTTCTCCAATTTGAACACATCTTTCTCCTATTCTAACATTTCTCAGTACAATATGAGTTGTAGTGGATAAATAAGTAGCTTTGATGCTGAACTGCACATTCACCACAGGTGCTGAGAGTTGAAATCAATAGTGTATGGAAGAATGGTGTTCAGTATAACAAACAAATAATGGTCCAGGCATGAAGTGAGAAGGCAAATTTGCAAATTGCAGTCTGCTGTGAGAAGGTTTGGTTGCAGCACATAACCCTAGGATTGATTAGCGTACTTGTGAGATATTGTCTTGGGCCCCGCAGTGTGACGAGTCTTGTCTCTCGCTCCTGGTGAGACTGGCATGTGCTAATTCCCCTGGCCTACCTGAGGCCTATTCGAGTTTCTCTGATGTGTTTCACAAAGTCCAGGCCAGGGCATTACCTCCACACAGACCATATGATTGCTCGGTGGAGCTACTGCCTGGTACGATCCCTCCTAGGGGCCGTATATACCCTCTGTCTGTGGAGGAGAACAGGGCCATGGAGGAGTACACCTCTGATGCCCTGGCTAGGGGTATTATTCAAAAATCCACATCCCCTGCTGGCTCTGAATTTTTTTAAAAAAAAAGAAAGACAGAGAGTTACATCCATGCATCAACTTCTGTGGATTAAACAAGTTGATGGCTAAGAACGCTTATCTGATAACCCTGATTATTGAATTATTTGACCATTTAAAGGGGTCCAGGATATTCTCTAAACTCAGTTTAAGGGAGGCATACAACCTTGTCAGAATGAAGGAGGGCCACAAATGGAAGACAGCATTTAACACCCGGAGCAGGCATTATGAGTATTTAGTTATGCCCTTTGGTCTCTGTAATGCTCCTGCTGTCTTCCAGGAATTTATAAATGACCTGTTGAGAGAACTATTACAAAGTTGTGTGGTGGTTTATTTGGAAGACATCATCATTCACTCTCCTACGTTGTAGATTCATCGTTCGGATGTGTCCCAACTATTACAACTGCTAAGAGATAATAACTTGTGTTGCAAGTTGGAGACGTGAATTTCACAAACCTCAAGTAAACTTTCTGGGGTACATTATTTACACATCTGGGTTGGCCATGGACTTCTAGAAATTGTCCGCAGTGTTGAAGTGGCCTCATCCTATTGGACTTAAATCTATCCAAAGATTTTTGGGGTTCGCTAATTACTACCGGAAGTTCATTAAAAAATGTATGACAATTGTCAAACCACTCACTGATATGAATTGTAAGGGTGCTAAGGCCTCGGAATGGTCTCCTAGTGCATTACTCGCCTTTGAAAACCTCAAGGCAGCATTCTCAGCAGCTTCCATTTTGTTGCACCCGAATCCCGCTCTGCCCTTTACCCTGGAGGTTGAAGCGTCTGAGATAGGAGTAGGCGCCCTCCTTTCGCAGTGCTCAGCTCCTGGGGAGGCCTTACGTCCATGCAACTACTTCTCTAGGAAACTGTCCAAAGTTGAGATGGTATATCAGATTGGGGACAGAGAGTTACTGACCGTCATCCTGGCATTGAAAGAATGGTGTAATCTCCTGGAAGGTATTAGTGCTCCAATCTTGATTCTAACGGATCACAAGAACATCATTTACTTGTCTGAGACTAAACGCTTGTCGTCCCGGCAAGCTAGATGGGCATTGTTCTTTTCCAGGTTCAATTTTGTGGTTTCCTACCTCCTGGGCTCTAAGTATGTTAAGGTGATTGCCCTATCTTGCTAGTTTTGCAGTCTATCCAAAGAGGAGGTTCCTCCCACGCCTATTATTCTGGCTGATCGGATTCTGGCTACCATACAAACATGTATTACCTCTCCTCTGGGAGAGGAAATATTAGCCACTCAACTATCTGCTCCAGCAGAGAAACCTTGTTGGAGGTGCTTTGTTCCCGCTCAGTTGTGCATTAAACTTTTGGAGACATACCATGCTTCTAAGATAGCACATTGGGCGTGACCAATTGATTTGGTCCTTATCTAGACTATTCTGGTGGCCAAGTCTCAGATCCGATTGTGCTGCTTTCACCACAGCGTACACCAGGGCTCAAAATTTCAAGTCCTGAGCTACTAGCCAGGCCTGAAAAGTTACTCGCCACCAGTTTCCACTCCTAGCCCCACCCATAGCAGCGCCTTTAACACCACCCATGTCCCCGCCTTTAACTCCACCCATATCAGGTTCTTCTTTCTCCCCCTTGCGCCTCTCTTTCTCCCCCATGTACTTCTTTCTCCCCTTTGCGCCTCTCTTTCTCCCCTTTGTGCCTCTCTTTCTCCCCCATGTACTTTCTCCCCTTTGCACCTCTCTTTCTCCCCATGTACTTCCTCTTTCTCCCCCTTGTGCCTCTCTTTCTCCCCCTTGTGCCTCTCTTTCTCCCCCTTTCTCCCCTTTGTGCCTCTCTTTCTCCCCCTTGTACTTCTTTCTCCCCTTTGCGCCTCTCTTTCTCCCCCATGTACTTCTTTCTCCCCTTTGCACCTCTCTTTCTCCCCCATGTACTTCTTTCTCCCCTTTGCACCTCTCTTTCTCCCCCATGTACTTCCTCTTTCTCCCCCTTGTGCCTCTTTTCTCCCCCTTTCTCCCCCTTGTGCCTCTTTCTCCCCCATGTGCCTCTCTTTCTCCCCTTTGCGCCTCTCTCTCCCCCATGTACTTCTTTCTCCCCCATGTACTTCTTCTTTCTACCCCATGTACTTCTTCTTTCTACCCCATGTACTTCTTCTTTCTCCCCCTTGCCCCTCTCTTTCTCCCCCTTGTACTTCTGTCTCCCCTTTGTGCCTCTTTTTCTCCCCCATGTACTTCTTTCTGCCCCTTCTTTCTCCCCCATGTACCTCTTCTTTCTCCCCCATGTACCTCTTCTTTCTCCCCCATGTAATTTCTCCCCCTTGTATCTCCCTTTCTCCCCATGTACTTTCTCCCCCATGTGTCTCTTTCCCTTCCCTTGTACTTCTTTCTCCCCCATGTGTCTCTTTCCCCTCCCTTGTACTTCTTTCTCCCCCATGTGTCTCTTTCCCCTCCCTTGTACTTCTTTCTCCCCCATGTGTCTCTTTCCCCTCCCTTGTACTTCTTTCTCCCCCATGTGTCTCTTTCTCCTACCTTGTACTTCTGTCTCCCCTTTGTGCCTCTTTTTCTCCCCCATGTACTTCTTTCTGCCCCTTCTTTCTCCCCCATGTACCTCTTCTTTCTCCCCCATGTAATTTCTCCCCCTTGTATCTCCCTTTCTCCCCATGTACTTTCTCCCCCATGTGTCTCTTTCCCCTCCCTTGTACTTCTTTCTCCCCCATGTGTCTCTTTCCCCTCCCTTGTACTTCTTTCTCCCCCATGTGTCTCTTTCTCCTACCTTGTACTTCTTTCTCCCCCTTGTGTCTCTTTCTCCTACCTTGTACTTCTTTCTCCCCCCTTGCACCTCTCTTTATCCCTCCTGCCCGCCCGCATCATCACGCGCCCCTGCGGGCCGTGATGACATACAGACAGAGAAGAGGAAGAGGGCAGAGGCACCGGAAGAGAAGCGCTTGCAGCCAGACAGTAACGATCAGTCTGCTGGCAGCAAGCGCTTCTCTTCCGGTGCCTCTGCCCTCTTCTCTGTCGTTATGTCATCACGGCCCGCAGGGGAGCGTGATGATGCGGGAGGATGGAACTTGTCATATTGGCGCTGGCCCCTTGCGAGATGTCGCCAAACTGCAGAGTGGAGGAGGTGGGACACTAGCACCCTAGCACCGCGAGGGAAAGCTTATATTCAAACTGAATACAGGGCTTCAGTTTCCACTCGCCCTCACTAAATATCTACTGGCAAAATGCGAGTAGGCGAGTGGAAATTTTGAGCCCTGGCGTACACTACTTTTGCTCAAAATATGTCACCTCTACATTTGCCTGTCGGTCTCCTCCAACCTGTGGCCAATGTGGAACGGCCCAGGTCACATTTGTCCATCGACTTTATGGTTGCTCTTCCGGCTTCTATGGGCTTCACGGTCATCCTGATGATTGTGGACACATTTTCTAAGATGGCTCACTTTGTTCCACTCAAGGGCTTACCATCCGCGCAGGAATTGGCGGTGGTGTTCACTAAAGAAGTCTTTCGGCTCCATGGCATACCCAGGGTTATTGTATCTGACAGAGGAAGTCAGTTCGTGTCCCATTTTTGGAGGTATTTTTGTGCTCAGATGTGGATTCAGCTGGCATTCTCCTCTGCTTACCACTCTCAGTCTAACGATGCGGCAGAAAGGTCTAACCAAGCCTTATAACAATTTCTCCGTTGCTATATTTCTAACCACCTCGAAAATTCAGTTACCTTGTTACCTTGGGCGGAGTTTGCCTGGAATTGCAGTATGAAATCTTCCACACAGAGTTCTCCATTCTTGATCAACTATGAGTTTCAACCATCTGTCCTTCCTGAGGGTTTTGAGGCACAAGAAATTTCGGCTCTGGATGAACATCTGAGGGCTCTTCGTTCCTCTTGGGTTCGGGTACAGCATACCCTACGAGGTTCTGCTCAATGGCAAAAAAAGCAGGCTGACTGTGGCATTTGCCGGCACCCAATTTACAGGTAGGGGAGAGAGTTTGGCTGTCATCCCGTAACCTTAACCTCCAGGTTTCCTGTAACAAACTGGCTCCTCAATTCATTGGTCCTTACCGTGTTCTGTGCAGAATTAACCCTGTGGCGTATGCTTTGGATCTTCCAGCTTTGATGAGCATTCACAATGTGTTTCACGTTTCTTTGCTCAAACCCCTGATTTCTAACCGTTATACCTTGAGCACGGTTTGGCCAGCTCCTGTCAAGGTTGTTGATCATGAGGAGTATGTGGTACAAGGCATTCTGGACTCCATGTGGGTCTAAGGGCGATTACAATACTTGATGGGGTGGGGGGTATGGTCCTGAGAAACGCTCCTGGATACCTTCAGGTGATGTTCATGCTCCTCTCTTGGTGCACAAATTGCATGCCCGTTTCACTAGCAAACCAGACTCAGGCCACGGAGGAGGGGCCCTTGAGGGGGGGTACTGTCACAGCGTACCTTAATTGCAGCACTGCCGCATCGGGCGACACTGGGAACTGGGGGCCTGGAATGAAAATTTGGCATCATTACAAACGTCGCTCCAGGCGTCCGGCCTAAGGACGCTTGGTGCCTCCAGCGGCAGTCTGTGTTGTCTCCCTAGATGGCATGGCTGCTCAAAATGATGCAGGGTTGCAGGTTGTAGTGGAAGCATCTCTGCTCTGATGAGTCACTTTCGGCCCAAAGCTGCCTACTGACTCAGGCCTCAGTCTTATGCAGTTTGGTCATGTAAGTCTCCATCTACCTACTTTTTGGCTGGGTTTTAAAGGGAGCTGGATCCTAACTCAGCTACCCTTGTTGTCCAGTGCACTTCTAATAGTTTGTATCCTGTTCTCCTGTGTATGACCCTGGCTTGTCTGATATCCAATTGGTGCTGACCTGTGGCTCTGTCTGACTATCCTATCTGTACGCTACCTTATCTCTTGGAAATCCAGTCTGGTGCAGACCTGTGGCTCTGGCTAACTACCCGCTCCATGTATGATCCTGGCTTGTCTGACTATCCACTCTTCCAATCTGGTGCTGACCTCTGGCTCTGGTTGACTACCCGCTCCGTGTATGACCCTGGCTTGTCTGACTATCCAATCTGGTGCTGACCTGGGGCTCTGTCCAACTATCCTCTCTGTGTTGCCTCCTGACTAGTGGACTAGTAGTCTCCCTTGTTGCCATCCTTTTGGGAGATGGCCTTCTCCTTACTGACTGCAGGTATGAGTCAGTAGTCTCCCTGGTTGCCATCCTTAGGGGAGACTACCATTGGCTTTGGCAAAACAGCACTTTTCCTGGAAATTTTTGCCAAAAGCTAAGTGTCATTAATCGCCAATTTTGGTTTGAGGCGAAAATGTTTGCCCATCCCTAATTTGTAATAATTACTGCACTATATAGTGCTATTGACAGCCACAAACTCAGTTAATTTCAGTCTGTGCCTCTCCTCTCTAATTTTCATCAAACTAGGTGTTCTCAATTTATAATAACAGTTATTAATGCAAAAAATACAGAGGATGAGCTGCACCATAGTGGACAGATAAAAATGCTTTTAACTTAACTCCTTGAATGCAAGATACTTCTCAGTGGAATTATCCCTAACATCCAAATTACTAAAAGCTCAATTTAAATAAACGGGGATATTTATTTGTTACCTATGGTATAATTGGTTTGTCTAAATTACGGTTATGGCAAATGTATTTGGTGTACTTCCTAATTTCTCATAGTCTTCCATTATTTCCAGATTTACAGACATCAGCTCCATGAGTTTAAATGTGAAATCTAATGATAACATGATTAGATTCCTCACTTGGTTGAACTAATACTACCTCATGCCCATTTTACATTATGGAAAAAAAAGCATTTATTCTTGTTACAGCTGTACCATTTAATCCTTAGTGCAAGCACATTCTACCAGTGATCTTTAGAATATCATATTTGCAGAACAGTTAATATGCCTAGGCAAGCTGTTTTAATAAATTATTAGTGCTGAAATTCCCCTTCTGCTTTTTTCATCGTAAAGAACAGAAGAGAAAAGAAAGTCAGATGTAAAAAATGCAACACATCATATATTGGAATTTCGCAATAACAGCACAGTCTGAAGATGGAGTCTTTACATGGGAATTTATTGAACAAGTTAAAAGGCTCTGAAATGTCTATAATTGCTATGTCAGTTAACATCATCAATAGGATTTTCAATAAAATGAAACCATTCATCCATTTAATCCCCAGAACTATCTTAACAAACCTTCAGGTAACAAGTTAAATGTTCAAGTCAATGACCAACATTTTTTATTCCAGATCTGGAAGGCAATTGTCCAGCAATAACCTAGATTTCCCAAATGTATTTGCGTTACAAAATATAACCCAGTCATTTATAAGGCAGGCTAGCAACACTAGCACTAGCAGGCACAGGCAGCTGATCTGTGCTCATGGTGGTATTACTGCTGCTAGCCGCTAGTACTGCCTTCCTCAGTATCATGTCCCAGAGGCACAATACTTGGGAAAGGGGAATCAGAAGGCACAGGGTCAGGGTGATGTTGTGGCCTCACTTGACTGCTAGTCTGGCTGCTCTGCATATCTTCCCCTTCCACCTCAGCAGAGGATCTACCATGGTCACACTAGCCCCACCAGCTGATTCACTAACAGTAACAACATCAGTTTAAGACTCAGAGTCTTTATCACTATCACCCCCTCCATCACTCCCAGCACAATCTCTAGCTGCTGCATTGTAGTAGTACTGAGACTGCTTGGGGATGGTAGGTGTAACTTAGGTTCTCTTGCTGTTACACTTGTCATCATCTCCTCCATCTCCCCCCATCCTGAGTATCACAAGGCACACTGACAGTACTAGCAGCAGGCACAGTTAGCTGACATGTCCTGCTCACACTGCTACCTGCTTCTTCCTGTACCTGTGCCTGTGACACTATTTTCCCCAATATCCCAAGGGAAGATTTAGGGGGACTGGACATCATTGGGTCTGGGAAATCTGTTGGTAGTGGTCATTTCCTCCTCAGATTCACTGGATCCATCACGGTCCTTTCAGTTTCTCCATTTTTTTGTCATCCAAGTGCTCATAGGGATAATTTTCACAATTTACATTGCACAACAATCTAGCACCTCTCTCTCTCTCTCTCTCTCTCTCTCTAGCTGCTTGTATTGTGTTTCACTTCCTGGAAACATTATGGTTTTGACAGGAAAACATGAAGTACGTGTAAGTAAAGAGGTGAAAAGTTTTTAGCCATTAAAAGAAATAGTGAAAATGTTTTTGCAATAGGCAAAAACAGCAAAGATTTTAAAGTCGATTTCCCATGAAAAAGCAGACAAACGTGTTTTTTATGGATTTTTTCATGGAAATGCAACAGCTCCTTTCACCTACACCCCTATTGATAATGCTGGTTGCTCAACACTATTAGTGCATGTGGCTGAGTGGGACTTGGAAGCACTGATGATGCTGATGATGATGATGACTGACAGGATGACTGTGTTTTTTTGTCATCTTCGCTTTACCAGGGTCAGACTTTACAGTTGTTTTCTTAAACAGTTTATAGATAGTCACCCTGCTTAAGGTGTCATAATTCTGCCTTAAGGCTGTTAACTTGCTCTCTTAATAGATAATTTTCAATTTTTATTTTAGTTTAAAGATATCCTCCCTGAAATAATCACATACTTTAGTAGATAAATAGTTTGCTCCTGGGAAAGATATAGTAAACCCTGTGATATTTCCTACAAAAACAATGTACTTTTAAACAAGAAAACTATTACCAACAGTCTTGAAAAGTCATAAGACAAACCCAAAATGGCCACTGATTCACAAACTAGGCATGAATGGCTGACAGGAAACTGTTAATTCAAAGTGTCTCTTTTTAACACAATTAACATTTGTTTTTGTTTTTTTCAACCAATGTTGTCAAAACCAGTAACTATAAATGTTAACACATAATAAATCATATAAAAATACCAGTTAAATTACCCACTAAATCCTCAAAACTGAATATACAGTAGAAGTGGCTAAAAAGCAATGTTCATTCAACAGTAACCTGATTTCTTGCACTTGGGCTCCAAAATCGACATACATTTTCACAATACTACTACTGTTAGCATGCAAGTCACCCCAAAAAATAATCTACTAAATTATTCCCCTACAAACCTATTCAAGACTATATATGTGTATAGTAACTCAGCACATTACTTAGCATATCTCCAAAACAAAACTGATCCTATGATATTACCTACAATCTGTTTTAGTAAAATAAAATACTTTTAAACAGGCAAATTATATGGCGCCAGTGTCTAGCAGGAAACTGCCCAGTCACACTTTTTCCTTTTAACAAAGTAACTTTATAAATGTATTTCTTAAACCCAAAGTATAGATGTCGGACAACAAAATGTGTTAAAAGGCTCACTAGGCCTCAGTTGTATATATCTATATATATCCATATATATACCTATATATATCGATTCAACCTTTTATTTTAACAAAACAACATTTGCTTTTTCAGAAAACACATTATTAAAGGGATAGTAATACTTTGTTTTATATTTATTTTATTTTGTAGGCATTAAAAAAACATGAAGAACGAAATAAGTCTTATCTCTCAAACCTTTATGGTATGAGAGATATTCACAAGCAAAGTTTCCCCTCACTGATGAAAATGGTCAAGTCTGCCATCTAGCTGTCAGATTTGGAATCCAGTCCGCAGATCAGCCGGTGGCTCTTTAGCAGATCCGAGATTGCAGGATATAAAAATAACTATTTCATTGGAAGGGTCTAAAAAGTGTGCTTGCAAACCAGGCACACTTTTTAGACTATTCGAATGAAGTAGTTTTTCTTATATCTCGCAATCTCGGCTCTGCTGTAGAGCCACGGCAGGTCTGCGGACCGGACTCCAAATCTGACAGCTAGATGGCAGACTTGGCCTTTTTGGTCAATGAGGGGAAACTTTGCTTGTGAATATCTCTCAAACCACAAAGGGTGAGTAAACAATCTACGCATCACACCACATTCACAGGGGCGCTTACATGATTAATGAAAATCCAGCTTAGTATGGTCCATGTGTCACTTCAAGGGATGCAGGATATGGCTACAAACACTGGCTTCGCAAATCCACAAACATCTGCCCAGGGCTGCTTCAATGAGGGACACATCAGGACTAGGGGTGGGTGAAAGTTCTCTCTGTGTTCCCTCGAGAAATCCCATGAAAACCATGTTGTTGTCTGCTTTTTCGCGGGAAAATCCGATTTAAAATGTACAAAATTGTTTGCCATTTTTTCTATGGCTAGAAATTTTCTGCCCCTTGATTTAGTGGTTTTCGCCTTTTCGCTATAAAAACGAGACATATTCGAGGAAGTGAAACACAACAGAAGCAGCTACAGAGTGAGGTAGATGTTCTATGCTGTTCTGCTGATCTTGAGGCAAGAGAGGCTCATAATGACTCCTATCACTATGATCAGGTTTAAAAATAATAAAAGAAGGAACTGTAAGGACCATTATGTGTCCACTGAGTCTGAGTCTGAGGAGGAAGTGAGCACTAAAGAAGCAATGCTGGCCAGTCCCACTAAATCACCACTAGGGTTTTGGGGGAAATTAATGACAAGGGAGAAACAAAAGGGTAGTAGTAGTGAGAGCAGGACAGGTCAGCTGCTTGTGCCTGCTGCCAGACATGCTGCACCTGCTGTAAAGATGTGCTGTGCCTGCTGTCAGACATGCTGCCCCTGCTGCCAGTGCCACCATCAGTACTGCCCCTGCTGCCACCAGTGATGTGCGTGCTGTCAGACGTGCTGCCCCTGATGCCAACAGTGCTGTCCCTGTTGCCATCAGTGCTGAAGTTGCTGCTAGTGTCTCAAGCTCACTAATACTCACTAATACTCAGGAGGGGTTGAAGGAGAAGATGACCCTAAGTCACACTTACCATCACCAAGCAGTACAACCAATGCTAGTGCTACTACTAAGGTCCAGCAGAGTGTTAGCATTAGGAGTGAAAGAGGAGGTAATCAATAACCTCCTATTAATAGTGACTGTGAGGAGTAAGACTCATGGGAAGAAATTGATGTGGATGGTGTGAGTAGTAGTAGTAGTAGTAACAGTGATGGTGAAGCAGCCAGTGGGACTAGTGTTAGGAGAGTGGTAGGGGAAGCAATTGAGAGAATCCAGACTAGCAGTCAAGGGAGCCCACACCATTCCCCTGACCCTGGGAGTCCCCTCCCCCCCCCACGGCATTGTCCATGTGGACCATGATCCTGAAGAAGGCAGAACTGTCACCACCGCAATATGACCATCACCAGGAACACAGATCAGCTGCCTGTGCCTGCTGCTACTGCTACCAGTCTGCCTTCTTCATTTCACCAAGAAATGGGAAGTGTGACATTAGGGGACCCTTTATCACATTGCTTGTCACCCCCTCCAAACAGCAGTGAACTTTTGGAATTTGAAGAATATGCAACTGTTCTAATTCCTGCTGCTGCTGAGTTTCTTGGGTAGCAGGATGCTGAGGTGCAGGCTAGTGTGCCACAGACCACCGTGGACACAGTGGGAATGCGGTCAACAAGTGATGCGAGACTAGGACAGATTCCACTTTCCAGCAGCAGCAATACTCCTGATCCTAGTTGCAGTGTTGATTCTGTAGCAGCAAAAGCAGCAATATCATTTTCTGCCCAAGACAGTGAAGGGGAATGTGGAGGAGAAGAAGAAAGAGGACATTCTTCTCCACCTTTTCTCTATCCATAACCCATGAAGTTATGGGGGGTATGGGACTATTTTTCTCTGGTGCAGGCACAGTGAAGGTACCAACAACTATATTTGCCTCCTGTCATCACCAACAGCACTGTGCACAATTTGTGACAATTCAGTGAGAAGGAAAAAGGAGGGAACGTGCCTTGGCACAACCACCCTGATAACTGACACCATGACATTTATGTCAAACATGTTAAAGCCAAACAACCAACACAGAAATCGGGCACCACTGTTGCTGTACCCTCTGACTCTCCAGAAAAGCAACAAGAGGTGAGGTGAGGCGAGGCATAGATCAAAGAGGAGGAAGAATAGAGAAAACCAGACAGAGACTGGAAGTTCAGTGACAAGAAAAACAACTAGCTCGCCATCACCTTCTTCCTCTAGGGTAACTACATCTTCTGCCAATCCACCTCATTCATTGTTACCTCCCCCGCCATATGATAGCCACTCTGTTGATGTTAGGATGTGGCAGTTCGCCTCCACCCATTGCACACTGTGTGGTGATTGGCCACACATGGCAGTGTGGCGGAGGAGAATCACAACCAGGGCTTCAAGAGGCATCTGAGAAGATTCCATCCTGCAGAATATGCTAAGATGCTGGCAGGGAGGGTCCATCATTATTATTAAACTGTCAGCAAGTTGTCATGTGTCCTTAGCAGGTGTGGACAAGGGGTATAGTGACAGTGGCAGTACTTGGTTTCTGGTGTCATGGTGTTCGAATACAGTTGTGCTTCCAGGTGTTATTTACCACACTCACTGTGCACATTGTAGTTGCTGATGACAGGCACAGTTTCTGCTCTCAAAGGATTCTAGTAACAACACAGGGGCAGGAGGGGCAGGTGGAGAAGAATTATTGCCCAACGTTTCTCCACATATACTGGGGGCTATTGATTGTGCTGCTACTGCCTCAGGTGCATCACTGGAGCTAGTCGTGGCATGTGGAACCTTCATCATCTATCACCCATCACCTACTTTACTACTATTGTTGATCTCATTCCCTTTCAGCTATCTAGTCATCCTGTTGCTACCCTTTGAGTGCCACAAGTGTACGCAACTCATTGCTTTGCAATGCGTTTTGTACTCCTCTGACACTCAAAGGGTTAAACAACTCAGCAGCAGCAGCAAGAACAGCAGTTGCAAATTTCGCAATTATGGACACAGGAGGACATTTGACATGACCAGTTGGACATTTTGTTTTCCTCAGTGCTTGTGCTTTAAAAAAAAAAAAAAACTCCTACAAAAAAAAAATATATATATTTTTGGGGGTTTGTTTCTAACAATCCTAAGTCCTACAAATTAATGTTTCCTTAGGGCTTGTGCCAAACAAGCTTAAGTCCTACAAATCAATGTTTCCTCAGGGCTGGGGCCTCTAACAACAAATCTAACAAATCATCCTCTAAAAAATACTTTATCAAGTCAAGTATCAGTCCACCCAAGTGGCAGCTTATGTCAGGGGGTTCCTGTCTCCATTACTTTACATACAAATTTCTTATTTTATTTTATTGATTTATTTTTTTATTAACTGTCCCCCCAATATCAGTCAAGATCCCCCAAAATAAAACTCGGTGTTCAACTGTTTCATTCCCCAGACTCCACCCACCAACACAGGCACCCTCCTCAGACCCCTTTTATACCATGTCTTATGGGTTTTTTTAATTTTATTTAGGATTTATTGTTTATTAACTGCCCCCCAATACCATTAAACAACCCACCCCCCAAAAAAAATCCCTCTTCAACTTAGTCTTTCCTCACACCCCACCAACTTCATGTCCCATTTATACTATGCATCTGAGAAATAAAATAATATTTGTTATGTGTAATGTGTAAATTCAATATTCCCATTGATTTCAATGGAATGAGCTAGGCAAGAAAAGTGGAAAATCGGTTCTTTTCGCAGGAAATTATTCACAAAGCAGGAAGTGCCATTATTTGCCGATTTCAGTTTGAGGCAAAATTTTTCTCCCAATCCTAGTCAGGACCAGGAATGCTATTGAATACATCTTTGGCCTCCTTAAAACAAGATTCAGCTGCTTAGATAACTCAGGAGGAGCTCTGCAATATGTGCCAGGCAACATACTAACATGTGCCATACTTTACAATAATGCAGTTGACACAAGTGTAGTGGAGGATCTGGAGCCACCAAACATTGTGGATGGAGGTGCCTGTTCCCCAGCCTGAAGATGAGGAGACCCTGGGAGGGAAGGAGACATGAGACAGGCTCATCAGGGACCTCCTTACTTGTGAGTATAATACATGAATCAAAGACAATGCATGTATGACCATGATTAGGCATGTGGAATGTGTGGAAACACACTCACACAATACATAATGATATGTATCACTACACAGGATGACAGAGAGCCACATAAGCCTCCAGCCCTGAAACTGCCTGCTTAAACATCACGTAGCTGACACTGTAATGAACACATGAGTCTGACATGCCATGTTTAAGTCTAATGGAGGTGTGAATTCAACTGACATCTGTAATTCTGTTGGGGCATGATGACATTGCCACTGCATGGATATCAACTATCACTCCAGCAAACACTGCTATACCCGATTGCCTATGTCCATCATTTTCTAGAAGTATTACATGCAGCAAATAATCAGGTTTAGAGATGAACATATTCATTTCAAACATATAACTCTTGGAGTATTAGAGAGGTATCCAGTGATGTCCATTCCTCATTCTTAACCCTATGAGTTCCACAGGGGGATGCAACCCTTTGCAAAGCAATGGGTTGGATACCGATATTGAAGTCAAAGGTATAATCGGATAATGATTGCTAATCTTTTGAGTATTACACATTTATGCAGTGCAGTTTCAACTCCTGTCATTCCTTCCTACAGGCATCCAATGCATGACCCATCATGGAACAGAGGGATGTCAAAATTACCCTGGTGAAACGCTGACTCCTCTTCCATTTAATGCTCCTCCTGCTGCTTCATATTTCTCTGGCAGTATAACGTCTTTGACATGAGTCATATGGTGAGACTAGATGAAGGTACATCTGTTCCTACACAGTGGAACAAAGAATATACATCACTAGGGGTAGGTGAAAAGTCCAGTAGTGTTCCTGCTAAAAATCCTCAGAAAACCCATGATGTCCTCTTTTTCATTGGAAAATCCACTTTAAATAAAGCAATTAAAATGCTCACTGTTTTTGTCCATTGCCAAAAATGTTTCACTGTTTTTCAATGGCTACAAACTTTTCTCCTTTTACTTACAAGTTTTTTGTGCTCTCCCTATAAAAAAAGTGAGGTTTCCAGGAAGTGAAACACAAGCACATATTGGAGAAAGGTAGACTTGGAGTGGGGAGTGGAATGGAGAGAATTACACATAACATACTTTCACACATATTGCACTCATTACTTCCACACACAAATACAAACACACACACACCTTTTGTTTTTGGGCACACAACACATTTTATATTTTTCTTTCATACAGTGTGATTGAGTGAGCGTGAGTGGAAGATAGTGACTGTGACCGAGTGCCTCTGTGAGTAACTTGGTGTGTGAGGTAGCTAGGGAAATGGTATTGAGATGGCAGGGAGAGGAGTGGAGGCTGGAAGAATGAGGAGAGGTACAGGACAGGAATAAAGAGAGCAGGGGTTCCTCAGTCAGGGAAAGGGGGGGAGAAGGAGACCAGTCAAGTACTTATCTTCCAGAGACCAACATCACAGTGGGAGGTGAAGGGAATGTAGGAGAGGAGCACATACATCCAGGGACAGAGCAGGCAGGGACTAACAACCAAATGGCCACACACTGTGCATACATCCCAGACTGCAGTGAAGGAGGACAGACTGCATGACCCCATGTACTCCCATGAGAGAACCTGGCCCTGGTTCAGAGCATCCTGGACAGGGAGCACATACTCTTCTCCACAGAAAAGAGCAGGGGGGTTGATGTGCGGAAGAAGGAAGCCTGGTGTCAGGTGAAGGATGCAGTCAACGTTGTGTCCAAGTGCAAACGTAACTCAGACTTCATCAAGAAGCACTGGGCAGACTGCAACAGGACAGTCAAGAACAAGATAGGAGAACTGTACCTGCATGCGAGAGGCACTAGAGGTGGTCCACCAGCAAACATCACCTTCAATGTCTGAGAGCAATTCTAAGCCAAAAGCTGTCCACAACAGCAGTTGAGGGGATCCAAGGTGGCCTCCCAGTAAGTAACATTATAGGTAACTGTCACCACACAAACCCTGTTAGCTAGGACTGCACATCACAATGGCAGCTACACAAACGGACATGAGTTATCCCTCCAAGTTGACAAATACATCACTGATAGGGTTAAAACAAGGAGATAATGGTGTACAGCCAACAGAAATCTGGTTCAGTAAGCAGGCAAACTTATTTTGAATCACAAGGTTAACCTGCTCAGTGCTGCATTGCTCAAGCATGCTCACCTCACACAAACAATGATTGCCATCACAATGTAAAGTAAAACATCTATTTTGTTCTTGAACAATGTTAGACATGTTACCAAAGGGATGTCAACACTTAAAGGGGTAGTAAAGTAACAAAAAAGTATCCCATAAATGGAAGCTGCAATAAAAAAAAAACACTTGATGTGCTTAATCCTTTCTCTCAAACCGTTATGGTTTGAGAGATATAAGAAAATAAAGTCCTCCATTCCCTCCCCTTTCTTCCTGACGAGCTGTAAATCTGTCAGAGGCAGAATCCGGTCACCCGACTGTAGGCGGCTATTCGGGAGAGCTGTCATCGGGATATCTAACTATAATTACTTCATCGGTATGGTCTACAACGTGTGCCTGGCTTGCAAGCACACATTGTAGACCATTTCAATGAAGTATTTTTTTTTATTGTAGCTACCATTTAGAAGATACTTTTTGGGACATTACATTCCCTTTAACAGTGGAGAAACACAGTACATCACAGTCATGTTGCAGAGTTCCACCCCTGATAGTTGAAAAAACACAAACTGGTTGCATGTCCAACACACATGCCACAGGTGCACTACCCCCATGGCCTGAAATGACACATTTACACAGGATCCACAACCATAACAGCAAAGTTGAGACAATAGTAGTACCGCACACAGGCAAAGTACATCTAAAACCACACACTGATGGGGGAACACATCAGGCTAATCAGCTAGAAAACACATTTCACTCAGCAGGATAACAATCCCAAACAACCACTCAAAATTTGATGCTGAAACAAACACTCAGATTAGGGTTAACCAAAAGGGGAACCATATCCCTAGTCTTAAGAAGCAGATGATACAAGACTGTGGATAATGTGAATGGTGGTCCTAATATCCATATAGCCAAAGTTGACTACCCCTGGGTTCAAACATATGTGTGCCTATGTCACATAAGTGTCAGCCCTCGGCACTAACCTGTTCGTGCCTTTTGGGTTTGGATGCTTGCACCTCCCCCCACGGGCTTCCTCATTGGCTGACCGGGGTTTTTAGGACCTCTCAGCTGTTTCCCCGGTGGCCGATTATTGAGCTTGCTTGCTGACGGCATCAGTGTTTGTTTACTTCGGCTGTTCGAGTAGTTCTGGTTCTGGGTCTCCTGTCATCACGGTTCCTGTCCGCTCTGCGGGGTTCAGCGCTCCCACCTCTCCTTGTGTTCTTACCCTCGCTTTGTTCCCTCAGCCCGCCATTTCGGTCCCTTCCGTTCCGGGCCGCCTCGCCCTCTGGTGCTACCCGTAGCTTGGCTCGGCTGTGCCTTGCGCTCGGGTGCAATCCAGGCGGTGGTGGCGGGATTGGGCCTTTTTAGAAGGGCCTCCCCGGTGGTTCCCTCCTTCCCGGTGGTGTTGTGGGGTTTTGTGTACGGGGTGGTTCTCCGCTGGCGCCCCCTTCGTTGGCGCTCGGTTCCGGCCTATTCCGGTTGCCCTGCTGGCTTGCCGCCGGACTCTCCTCTCCCGCAGTGGGCTGCTGAGCTGGACGCCGCTCTTTGAGCGATGCCTCGCGTTCTCCCTGGGCATTCGTGCTGTGGGGGGTTGGGCGGTTCCTGCGGCAGTGGGTTTGGGCCCGCCGGTATTCTATATCATTGTGGGCATTCGGGTGACATTGGGGCCGGGCCCTGTGGCCGACTTGGTTCCCCCCTTGCAGGGTTCCTGGTAACCCTTTTTTCCCTTGGGAAGTTGATTCCGGGAACTTTGTTCTCTTTTGGAGTGGTGGTTGCTGACGCGGTCCTCCCTGAGCTGGGGACAGGAGGTGGTTTGTCAGGTGGACCCTGGAGCTGCGTTGGTCAGGCATTGACTGTTCCGTCTACCCTAGTTTTCCCTGGGGACCTCCTAGGGCTAGGGAGGATTTGGGCTTTCCTAGGCGAGTCTTGCTCCCTTAGTCTGGCACTGGGGTCAGTTGCCTGGCCTTCCCAGTCCTTCCTAGCTTCCCTTCTGGTTCATCCGTTCCTGGCACTGTTTGACTGGAGGAGGGCCCTCGGATCTCCACTGTGGTGTTGTTTTCCTTACTCCCTCTTGCATAGAACAAGGTGGGCTTCCCGCTCCTCGGTGGCTATTTCACTGCCTCTCCTCCTTCGGCATCCTCCTCCTTGAGGTGGCTGCCGCTGGTGGATTGGCACATCCCTTTACTGGAAGCAGTTCCTTCTGTGGACAGCGTAGTCGGGATCTGATTCCTAGCTTCCTGGTCCTTTGGATCTTGCGCCTGACAATAATACCTCCTCATCATGTATACATGCCTCCTTGCCATCCCCAATGTTTTGGATGCATATGATAACAAAAAAATCAAACACAATAGGTCAGTTACATAACTGTACAGGACATTGTCAAGCAGTTGAATCAATTCAATGTATTATATACCATTCTGTGATTCAATGGGTTAGATGTAAATGCCATCATCTTGCTTCCCTCTTGTCATTGGCCAAGTCAGTAATCAGACAATATATTTTTCCCCAGCCAGTATCTGTGCCTGCAGCAGAGCAGGAGAAAAGTGAGAAGCAGCACATAATGACCCCCAGTGCTATAGCCCCTCAAGATCCAGTAGAAGGCACCAGCTGGATACCACACCACCACATTCACAGCATGGGTTGACCACCCACATCAGCACAACAGTGGATGCCACAGGAGTCCCAGCAGTGGATTCCAAACCAACTTTGGAGGCTACCATCATCTGCCCAGTTGTGGGTGACTCCGCCACCACCACTAGCACCACACCAATGGCACGTAACTGGATGCCCACCATGCAGCAGTATGGGTCCCACTGGGACCTAGACCGCCTCACCAAGCATACAGCAACACAATAGTCAGCAGCCACAACCGATGTGGGAAGGGAACACATCACAGTGGCCACAGTATGACCAATGACCAATGGATTACCATCATCTTGGCCTCATAGGTGAGCCATAGAACAAGGTGAACAGGATTCACCAGTCAGTGAGGAGATCATAGATGTGGTGGGGGCAGAATACTCACCCACAAATGCATCACATTCTGGTCCCCTCTCACCTGTTGATACATTTGCCTCATCAGCAGCTGCAGCATCAGAGGCACACACAGAACATAAGGTAATCACTGTTCAAGGGTCAGATACAGAGCAAGATGAGAAACATCAACAGCACCTCCATGTGCAGCATCCATGACCTCATCATATGCTACAGCTACTAGAACCACCAGAATGGAGGAGGAGTACATCACCATACAGAGGAGGCTACTGAGGGAGACAAGGTGCTTCAATAGGACTGCCTGCATACTGTAGAGACATCTGAAGCCAGTGTCAATGGTCTGGAATACCAGCATGCCATCCTCCACACAGAGTTGCGGCATATAGGGACTGTAGTCAGTGACATGCTTGGCCAGCTGCTTGTTGAAATATGTAAGCATAATCTTATCGAAAGACTGCTTGTGCAGGGAGTCCAACAGTCAGCTGAGGGGTCAACAGCAACTACCTTCCCCTCAAGTGTGACCCTCACAACAACCTGTAGATACAACAGAGTCACCAGGCAGTTGGAGAGGGCTTCTGCATCCTCTTCCAAATGTCAAATGTTCCAACATTAAAAATGCACTTTTTATACAAATCATGTCTTTGATTCCTTCAGGTATCTAACAAGGTCAGTGCCAGAGATGTCTTCAATGTATTGCAAAGCAATGAGATGAACACAATTTGTACTTTGTGAGAAAGTGTTGGAGCAGTGGTAACCAAACATAACACATCTGCTGTTGTCCAATTTCAACTGACAACAGACCTAGCAAAGAAAATGTCTCAAATGTGTTGTCTGGGAATGATGTGAGTTAAAGTTCAACAATAGCTAACTCTCTAACTCTGGTCACACAGGGATAGAAGCATTTCAACAAAAAGGTACACCTCCTGAACTTGGTATTATGTCAGGCATGTGGCACAGAGATCACACTGAGGAAAACACCACTCTCACAATGCACAATACATTGTCTGAGACAAAAACATATCCCTTTCAGCATCTAGGGCATCCTCTAGGGTTTTGCGTTCATCAGGGGTATGCATGTGTGTGATAGAGGTGTCTTAGGGGCTATTGTGATGATGATAATAATAATAAGTAGCATTTACATAGCTCCTTTCTCCTAGTGAGATTCAAAGCACTGTCAGTGTGCGCTCTTGGAATTAACCAAATTGGCAGCTGAATAATAGATTTTATTATTACCCAATCAATGATACTCATTTATTGACCTCAGAAGGATGAAGGACTGAGCTGACCCTGCCAGGAATTGAACCTGCAACCTTGAGGTTTGAGCTAGCTGTGCAGTCAGGGCATTTGCCACTAAGCTATCTCACCAGCTTGGTAGGGATGGTAGAGATGCGCACAATGCATCACACATATATGTGTTGTACACATATGGAAGATCAACATGTCATGATGGAAGAACTGATCAACCATCACTGTTGTTCTATATCCACAATGGGTTACTTCTAGGGGTGGGCAAAAAGTGAGAAAAATTTCCTGCATGACTTTTCGTTAAAAACTGGTGATTTTTCTCTTTTTCACTAAAGTTTTCTCCTTTTATCCAATGCAAAAGTTTCCTCATTTTCACCTATTCCAGCAATTTTATCACCTATTCCAACACACTTTGGGCTCGATGCAGATTTTGGCGTCGGCAGAAAAAAACTGGCGACGGTACTTTTTGAAGTCAAGTATGCAATGCAAATGTTCCCACAAGTAAGAAATAACAGCAGTTTTTAAACACACAACGCCTGTCGCCAAAATATCAAAATATCTCCCACTGAGGACAATGTAAAAGCTAAGCCCAGAGCCATTCAAATGTTGGAGTTAGGAATAGCATGAGTTAAATTGCAACATTTCCAACAGAAACCTAACACCTACATTTTTAGGGGCACAACACAAAACTCAAAGTAGAAAACCACAGTAGAGGAACACAAAACAGAGAAGCAGGTCATTTAACGACATAACCCAAGCATACAGAGGTCAGATATTAACCCCTGCAATGCCTAGCAAATAAAACAACAAGGCCTAGACCAGTGCTTCACAATCCCTTCATCCAAGACACCCCTAACATGCAATCCTGATGTTCCAGGGCACCCCTTAAAGGCACAAGGAAATTCCCAACAAGAAAATAACATTTGCTTAACATGTATGTATGTATGTATGTATGTATCTTTATTTATATAGCGCCATACATGTACACAGCGCTTTACAGAAGTTGAAATAATACAATACAAAAACGACAGAACTGGGGTTAAGAGCATTAAGGTTAAGTACAATCATTACATTATTTGTGAGGGAAAGTGCAGCAAGGGAATCATACACTAGGAAAGGGACCCTGCCCCAAGGAGCTTACAATTTAGGCTGAATTCATATTGACAAACAGACACTAGGAGGAGTATTATAAGTGCAGGTACAAGGTGTGGTGAAAGAAGTGCAGAAGGATTCCGATGAGACTGTCAGTATGCAGAAGGACATTTCTATTGAGATGCCTCCCTGAGCAGGTGGGTTTTGAGGAGTTGCTTGAAAGTGGTGATTGTGGATGATTGGCGAACGGTGATGGGGAGGGCATTCCAGAGTCGAGGAGCAGCCAGTGAGAAAGATTGTAGTCGAGAGATGGCTCGAGTTGTGTAGGGAGAGGACAGGAAGAACCCTTGAGAAGACCGTAGGGGACGGGAAGGGGTGTAGCAGGAGATAAGGGCAGAAATGTAAGAGGGTGCTGAAGAACAGAGTGACTTACAGGAGAGGAGGAGAATCTTGTAAGAAATACGATACTTTATAGGTAGCCAATTGAGGGATTTCAGGAGGAGATGAGATGGAAGGTATCTGGGAGCAAATGTGGTGATTCTTGTGGCTGAATTGCTAACAGATTGAAGTGGAGAGAGATGAGAAGCAGGAAGACCAGAGAGTAGAATGTTGCAGTAGTCGAGTCTAGAGAGAACAAGTGCCTGAGATAGTGTTTTAGCTGTTGATAGGCAGAGGAACGGACGTATTTTTGCATCAGGTCTCACTGTGTCAATGACAATGAGGAGAACATAGTACATTTTATGTCCCATACACACATCTCACCAAAAAATGTGTGAAATGAATATTACAAATCACTAATGCAGAATATAGCAACATGGGAAAAGTGGTGCACCCTGAGCTGGTGGACATGGCACACCAACATGCCATGACACCACTGTCCCACACCATACAAACAAGTCACAGACAAACAAGAATCCAGCAACCACACAGGGACAGGGGGAGCACAAAGCAGCACAACATAAGCGATCACATAACACTCTGGAACAACAGGGGTTAACACACACCACAACATGCACACCTGGCACTCAAAACACAAATCAAGCTCACCTATGTAACCTCAGCAGCCAATGGAGACAAACACACACCTTACAGATACATATCAATTACAGCACATCACATCACCAACCACAGACACACCAGAAAACAATTACCTGTATGACACGCACTTTACCATTGCTCTATTGGGACCACATGACTGCTCATGGACAACACCTTACTGCTGTTGAAAACTGACAGTCCACCCTCCCCAGATGTAGTGTGAGAGAGAGACTGGCATGTGCCCCATTACATAACATTGATGTGGACATACATCTCGTGGAGGATGCTGAGCCACAACAGATCATGGAGGTCCCTGTTCCCGTTGATAGAGAGGAGGTTATGTTAAGCGGGATACAAATGTGAACCAGGATCATCAGGGACTACTTCACCTGTGAGTAATATGCATGTGTGAGCATGGTTGTGCTTGTGGAATGCATGCAAACACATGCACACCAAAAATAACCATCTGTTCCACTCCACAGGATGACCCATTGCCACAGCCCTAGCATGTCAAGGACATCATCCCTCAACTTTGGATCAAAGGTACACCAGATTGGCCATGTACATCACATACTACATTGTACTGATGGCAAAATCCATCTACCAATTGGAACATAGTCATGGCACTGGTAAAACCCTTCAAGCCACAGAGGGATATCCAATGAAATTACATGCAATGCATTGGATACAACTCTGCAATTACATGTGTTAACCCATTGATTAATAGAGGTGTACACAAAACATTGCAAGGCAATCAGTTGTGTACCCCTTCGGCACTCAAAGGGTTTGCGGGATAATGGACTCACCCGGCATGTGAGCAATGGTTGGGCAATGCCCAATGGAGAAGAATGGGAATGGTTATGGTGTGTGGTGTTGCCTACGGTATCAGAGTAACGATCTGGGAGTCAGGTTGCAAGGCCCACCATGCTGACCTGTTTGTGTGTGTGTAGCACAGTGAATATGCCCATTGATTGTCAATGTGTTGTCCAGGTGTCATGAACACATGATGTTCCGATCAAGGGGATGGCAAGCAGACATATGTATGTGTGTCACGCGGACTCAGAGCACACACCTCATCAGTTTGGAAATCGAGATCCATTGAATAGATCCACTGATTCCTGGGTCTTGGTTCACACACTGATGTGGTTGGCCAGTCACACATACATATGTCTGCTTGCCATCCTCTTCATCTAAAAGTTATATGGTCATGACTCCTACACAACACATTGATGAGAAATGGATTGTCTACTCCATGTCAAATGACAAAGGGTTAACCCGTGGAGGAAGCTTCTCAAAGCATTGCTGAGCACTGTGTTGTGTACCCTACTGTCTCCCAAGGGTATGATGATGGTTCAGCAACAGCATGACTGTTGTTTTCACAGTGCAGTTTACAATCTTGTTTTCACCTCCTGCAGGCATCCATGGCATGAACTCCAATGGATCCAATGTTTGTCCCTGTCACCTGTTATTGTCAATGTCAGTGAAACATCTGAGCATACATGACTGTCTTGTGTCATTGATTACCTCTCCCTCGTCAGGGTATTGAAGAGACAGTAATATGTAAAAGGTTTTAAAAATGTATGCAATAGGGTTTATCCCCTTAGTAAAACAAGGGAACTCCCACTGCTGAAAGGTGTTTCATTTAAATGTTATTAGAGCTCCAAGTTAAATTTTCAGATGTAATATCTCAGTGACCTGGAATTGTACAGTGGCGCTGTTGCTACACCATCCCATGGACAGCTCTGGTCCCAGCACCATAAATCTCCATAGGATGGTCTAGCAACAGCGCCGTTTGACAATTCCACGTCACTGTGATATTTCATCTATTATGTTCAACTTTGAGCTGAAATTACTTTTGAATAATACACCTTTCAGCAGTGGGAGTTCCCTTGTTTTACTTAGAGGGATGAACTCTACTACATATTTTTTTAAACATGTTACGTATTACCATCCCTTAATTGTGTTAATGTTGTTGATCCGTTGATCTATGTAACGTGTTCATGTTGTTCAAGTTCAAGTCACATCATGGAATAATACCCTGATGTTGTTTGGCTTCGATATGTCTGTGAGTTGAACTTGTACAAACATTTCTGTATGTGATGTATGTATTCACCCCTGGTTTAAAACCTTGTGATGCCATTCATCGTGCAAGAGTTGTGTTCAGTGCATAGCTGTGCAATGCATTGGCGACAAATCACTACCTTACACCCATATTAGATGTGCATGAGTTGTGTTCACTGCATAGCTATGCAATGCATTGGAGACAACTCTGCCACTAACCAGGTCTGAGAAAAAACAAAGAAACATGGACATGTGTCGAAGCAACAACTGCACAATTATTGAGTCAATAATGGACCCCTATTTTTTTTGAGGGGGTGCTTTGGGAGGGGCTGCAGGGGTGTCCTGCTGCACTCGATGCTGTGAGGCCCTAGTGGATCTGGAGGCTGTGGGTGGCAGTGGTGAAATGCTGGCACTGGTATTGGCACAGACACTGGAGGCCTGGGCTTGGCGTAGGTTCTCCAGCCTGTTGCGTTCCCTCATCTCAACAACCACCTGGTCCATCGCAGCTGACATTCTGTTGGTGTAGGTGACCAGGTGGTTGGTGAGGGTCAACTGCTGGCCCTCCATTGCCCTTATGCTGACCAGGAGGTGTGCAATATGCTACTCCAGCCTGTTGAGGGACTGCGCACACCTCCTGGCCACCCAAAGTTGCCTCCTCT
This sequence comes from Rhinophrynus dorsalis, assembly GCA_037306005.1. NCBI lineage: Eukaryota > Metazoa > Chordata > Amphibia > Anura > Rhinophrynidae > Rhinophrynus > Rhinophrynus dorsalis. The sequence goes on from CM074724.1 coordinate 269,029,509, forward strand.
GAAGTGACACACACTCCTGATCCAAGATAATTGTGTTTGCATGAGTGTGTGTCGATGAGGGAGTGGAGACCGGTGGTGGGGATGCAATTTGTGGGGCAATTTTCTCCCCCTCAGGCACTGTAGATCTGGATGACGGGCTGGAGAAGGCTGATCACCATCATGGCGGTGAGGGCCACCCTGGAGGGACTGTGGGGACATTTCCAGTTCTGGAATCTCCCCTTCACTTCCCCCCAGTGTACATTGGTGGTGTGGATGGTGGCGGCGCGGTGAACACAGCCCTAGCTTGGGGATGTTGTGGCTCCCCAATGAGCCCCATTGGGCCATTGAAATGTAGACCCCTGGGTGTCCTCCTGCCACATGTGTTACTGTGGCTTCCATGTAGGGCCATACCCTACCTTCTGTGGCATGGCCACTGTCTCAGGCATCCAATGGCTACCAGTCGGTGGTGGTGGTAGTGGGGCCTGGTAGGCCAGCTGCTGCTACTGCTGAGGTGCTGGTGGGGCCTGGTAGGCCAGCTGCTGCTGCTGAGGTGCTGGTGGGGCCTGGTAGGACAGTTGCTGCTGCTGCTGAGGTGCTGATGGGGCATGGTAGGACAGCTGCTGCGGCTGCTGTTGTGGTGGTGGTGAGGCCAGGTAGGCCAGCTGCTGCTGTGGTGGTGGTGGGGGCAGGTAGGCTAGCTGCTGCTGTGGTGGGGGGGCAGGTAGGCCAGCTGCTGGTGTGCTGATGTGGTGTTGGTGGTTGTAACAGGATCCTAAGTCCTTGGGTTGACTTAGCCTGCTATGCCAGTTCTCTCTCTTACAGGGGCCGCCAGGGAAGGGTGATGTCTCCGGTGCTCCGCTCCAGCTATCCCAGGATGGGGGTCAAAAGAAGACCCTTGATACCACCCCAAACGAACGACACAGAACCCCAGTCAGGTTCCAAAACTGAACACACTTTATTTTGGCTGAATTCAGCTCTTTAAGCAGAGTTAATTGCATCAAGTCAAACAGTTAACAAAAGGGTACAAAACATTCTATAACTAAATCAATATAATTAAATTTAGTCACAATTGGAACAATGGGGCACACAGTGGCACAAAGGGCTGAACTTCATGGATAAGGGGCAGGAGTAAACATGAGAACAATGGAAGCTCAGACTCTGTGGAGCCTCTGCACTTTGGCCGCTTCTTACAGCCAGCCAATGAGCGAGCGAGCTACCAGTTCAATTGCCCAATCCCGTGGCCGCCGACATTTCTCCATGTTATGGCAATGGAGTCCCTTTAACTTGGTTCTTAGTCAGTCAGCCAATCAGAACCGGTAGGCAGGCAACCAATCGACCAATCCGAGGGGCGCCTACTTTTCCCATGCAAAGTCAATGAAGGCCCTTTAACTCGGACTGGCCAATCAGGAAGCCGCCTACTTTCCCATGTAAAGTCTATGGGGTTTTTCTGACCAGGTTGCTCCGCATAGCAGCCAGCCTACGGCTCCGTTCGACCCGTGAATTCAGTCTTTTTGGTGGAACAAGTGAACTTCCACAGTAACGGCCTAGGGTCCATTACATTTCCCCCCCCTTCGAGACCCAAGCCAGAGGCAGCTTGGATGAACGCTGGCTTGGGAAGTCCGACACGTTCCTGCGTGGAGGAGGGTCGCCTCTTGTCCGGGCCAGGTAAAGGCTGGAGCCCCTTGTCCGGGCCAGGGAAAGCGTTGGGCCCTTTGTCCGGGCCAGTAGACAGCAGATGCGCCCCTTGTCCTGGGCCAAGGGTTAAACTGGGGCCTTTGGTCCTGGGCCATGGAACCCGGTGCCTCTTTGTCCTGGCTGGCACCAAATCGGGAGGTCTCTCATGGGCCATGCCCCCGACAGAGCTGAGGTCAGGCCCTCCTGGGTCTGGGGCCAGTGGCTCAGGGTCCATAGACAGTCCATGCGGAGGAGTTCTACTGGCCACTGGGTTCTCTGGGCTCTTACAAGGTTGTAGATCAAATTGTGGGGAGATGGGCACACCTCCCCATTTTGGTTTGGCAAGTTCCCCATGGTGGCAGGAGAGGAAGCTGTTCCCACTCTCCTGAGTTGAGGCAATATGCAAAGGGCTGTTGTCAAAACTGGTGGACCTCTTGCCCAGGGTAGGGGCATCCAGAGGACCGGTGAGGAGCGTACTCCCACTCACCAATCCAGGGCAAATGGATTCACTGGGGTAAATCAAACAGCACCCAGGGAGGACGGTGGTCCCACTCCCTGAGGCCGGGATAACGGCTGGCCTGGTGGGGAATGCATTCCCACCCACCAGGCTGGGGCAAAGGAATCCAGGGGACACCCCAACATCCCTGGTGAGGACAGTGGTCCCACTCACCAAGGCTGGGGACTCAGGCAAACGGGCAACAAGCGGTGGGCTGTGGATGAGGACTGTTGTCCCACTCATCACAGCGGTATTTTCACAGGGCCTGGTGGGTGGGAGACTGGAGAGTTCTCTCCCACTCGCAGGTATGGGGTTCTCTGGGCAAAATGCAGGGTTGCTGGTGAGACATGCCTTTTCCCTCACCAGTTCAGGAATACTAGGGGCCATAGCAGCATTGCCTTGAGGTGGCCTGCTGGGCTCCTCTTCTGCTAGGCCATCCACTTCCAGGCCTCTTGTCGTTCGGAGGGGGAACACCTTTCCAATCCTCCTGGCAATTGTGTGCATGCACCGGGATAGCACACTTCCCTCTTTCTCCAGGGAAATAGCAATAGGGGAATGACAGGGCCAGCTGCTGGGGACCTGCTTCCCGTCCACCACAGCAGGGTTTCCCCTGGACCTGGTGAGCTCGCTCCCACTCACCAGGTCATGGGTCATGTAAAGGCTGGGGGGCTCACTCCCTCCCACCAGTTCAGGGTTGCCAGATGCAGCCGCACTGTAGCCAGTCAGCCTGTTGGGGCCACCTCCGTCGGGCCCAGCACAAGGGATACTGGTGAGTACCTGTGTCCCACTCACCTTATCAGAAGGCATAGGGGTACTGGTGGGCTCGCTCCCATCCCCCAGTTCACAGTCCACAGGGACAACAAGAGGATCAGCAGCACTGTTTCCCGTCAGTCCGCTGGGATCCTCTTCTTCAAGGCCACCCACTTCAGGGCCATTCTCTGCCCTGAGGAAGACCGCAGTCCCATTCCACAGGTCAGTAACATCTGTGCCCCTGGAGAGCACACGTTTCTCCTTCTCCAGGGCAGGGCAAACACAGGGCCTGGTGCAGACCTCGGTCTCGCCTCCCAGGCCAGAGGAAATAGCGCCACTGGGAGCACCATGGTCCCACTCCCCAGGGCTGGGTAATTACTGGAGCGCCGGAGTTCTTGAAAGTAGTGCTGCTCTACTGCCATTGTAAGTTGGGCCACCGTCTCTTCCAATGGGTTGGGTCCCAGGCGAGGCAACAGTTTCTGCACCCCCTCCGACACCGGATCACAGAACTCATCAAATGGGTGTTCATCTGCTGGAACGGAGCCGCCATGGCAGGGCAGGTTGGTCAGCAGGGTCATCTCTTCCAGTGGTGCAGGATACAGGTGGACTGTCCCTGGTCCCTCTCTTGCACCATGCCTTTCAATCTTCTGGAAAAGACTCTGGTATGCTCTTTCAAGATGACACTCCTGCTCCGCCAGGTCACAAAGTTCCCCCTCCAGCTCTGGGGTGTCATGGAGGCCCAAGATCCTCTCCCGGGCATCCCGAATATCCCAAAAACGACTGTCCGCCTTGCTGCCAAAGTTGTGGTCACTCCACAAGAGCGCCCATACTTTTCCAGAGCTGCCGTAGTCATAGCCATCAAGGACCCTTAGCGTGGTGCAGAGCTGTAGCCCTTCCGCTCCGCTTTATGGCGAAAGGCTGTGTACCGGTCTTGCAGACGAACCTCCTCTTCGACGTAGCAGGCCAGACTTTCTTCCCACTCTGGTAGAGGATTGTCCCCCAACAGCGACCAGCGCAGCGCCAGTAGCTCCTCCGTCTGTCTCCAGTTGGGTGCAACATAGTCCCAGGGTTCTAGCGCTGCCATCAGTAACCGGCTGGATCCCCTCAGTGGAGTGAGAGAAAAGATCCCACGAACTGTTGCTGAAACCGGGGTCAAGCCAGCGGCTATATCTCCCCCTGCTGGGCTGGTTTCAGTTTGATCCGACCGCTTGCCACCAGTGTAACAGGATCCTAAGTCCTTGGGTTGACTTAGCCTGCTATGCCGGGTCTCTCTCTTACAGGGGCCGCCAGGGAAGGGTGCTCCGCTCCAGCTATCCCAGGATGGGGGTCAAAAGAAGACCCTTGATACCACCCCAAACGAACGACACAGAACGCCAGTCAGGTTCCAAAACTGAACACACTTTATTTTGGCTGAATTCAGCTCTTTTAAGCAGAGTTAATTGCATCAAGTCAAACAGTTAACAAAAGGGTACAAAACATTCTATAACTAAATCAATATAATTAAATTTAGTCACAATTGGAACAATGGGGCACACAATGGCACAAAGGGCTGAACTTCATGGATAAGGGGCAGGGGTAAACATGAGAACAATGGAAGCTCAGACTCTGTGGAGCCTCTGCACTTTGGCCGCTTCTTACAGCCAGCCAATGAGCGAGCGAGCTACCAGTTCAATTGCCCAATCCCGTGGCCGCCGACATTTCTCCATGTTATGGCAATGGAGTCCCTTTAACTTGGTTCTTAGTCAGTCAGCCAATCAGAACCAGTAGGCGGGCAACCAATCGACCAATCCGAGGGGCGCCTACTTTTCCCATGCAAAGTCAATGAAGGCCCTTTAACTCGGACTGGCCAATCAGGAAGCCGCCTACTTTCCCATGTAAAGTCTATGGGGTTTTTCTGACCAGGTTGCTCCACATAGCAGCCAGCCTACGGCTCCGTTCTACCCGTGAATTCAGTCTTTTTGGTGGAACAAGTGAACTTCCATAGTAACGGCCTAGGGTCCGTTACAGTGGTAGAGCACTGGATGTGGTTGACTCCTCAGGAGAGCTTGTCCCAGGATCCCACATAGATGCAGGCGTGAATGCTGTGTGGGTAAATTTCATGATATGATCAGTGATGTGAGCCATGACAGGAGTGCTGCAAGACCATGACATTAACCTGTGAACCGTTGAGTGGCAGGATGGTATCCATTGCATTGCTTTACAATGCATTGGTGACCATCCTGACACACACTGATTGCTGAACCTGACAAGATCTAATACATGGATTCATAAAACCTATAGTAATGTAGCTTTAGTCATCATATGTACCCTGGGGTGTGAGTATGGGAAGGCATCCCCATACATCTGGATACATGTGGTGAAAAGAACTGGACCAGCACACCTTGAGTGATACAATCCCATTGCATGTACATCACCTAGACCTCGACAGCAAACACACTAGGGTCTCTGTGAACATCAATGCACCGGTGATGACAAATGAACACTGAGTCCAACCAATGATGTCAGCTACACTAACCGGCACAGCGAGCACACCAACAAACATGCACTGTGGAACCCAACAACACAACTGGAGGACACACCAAACAGGTCCCCGGGATGGCTGGAATCCAAACATTCAGCAGACATGGGTGGGGTTATGCAATACAATTGGAGGTTACTTTTACCCTTTCCTATGTTATGCTATGGAGCCTAAGCACTGATATGTCACAGATTGTTTAGATCTCAGTGCATTGGCTCCACAGACTAACACAGGGATTGCAGATGTGATGACACTGCAGTTGTCATGTACACATTGTTACCTCTTTCTGGTACACTAGTGAATGTTCCCCCCGTCATGGTTGAGCTTTGTGAATCACATATGTCCTGCAGAGTGGTGATGGCGGTGAATTCCACCCTGGCCATCCACACTCTGCATGCTACATATGATGCAGAAAGCTGATCCTTGACTTTTCCACTTGGACTAACTACCTACATGTACAACGCCTAGCCCTGACATGCAGTACCAATACCCTCCTTGCTATCTCCCATAACCCTTTGTTTGCCAGGGGATTAGCCAATTTATCGTGAAACAATGCTTTGCTTATCCCTGTGGCACTCAAGGGGTTGTGTGCTGACCTCTTTGTCACTCTATGTATGACATTGTGATATACATAACAGTCATATCTTTGCCTCAGACATGATGGTGTGTATTGTTTGTGTGTTGTGCATGATGTAGACAGCATGAATGGAGTTCAACAGGGACTTGACCATTACCATTCAGACTGGGTTTGACAAGTATTCTGTCCTTGTTTGACGTCCCTCCAAGCTGTGTTGCTGAATTGTGGTGTGGAATGCTGTCCATGTGTTCAGGTGTCACTGTGTTGGCCTTTGTCTGGTGGTGTCAGGATTTGTGTGATGTGTGTATAGGCCTTGATGCACTCTCTGGTGGACTGGAGGTTCCTTTCATCCCCGATGTCACTCCACCCTGGGATTCCCTGAACTGCTGCTGTGGACAGGGTCCTCCGTAATGCCACCTCCCACTCTGTGTAGTGCATGCGCAGGGGTGGACCACCCCTGTGCTGACAGCATGCATAGCCTCCTCGCCCATCTTCTTCTTCACCCTGGCCTTGCAGTCGGCCCACCTCTTCTTCACTGCTTCCAGTGACCGGATGCAGCTGGACACTGCATTGACTGCATCAAGGACCCCCCTCCATGCGGCTTTACGCTTGGCCCCAATGCCATCAACCTTCCCCCTGGGGAACAGGATCCGATCTCTGGAGATGACTGCCTTCACCAGGGTGAGGTTCTCCTCCTCAGTAAATTTGCACTCTCTCACCCTGTCCTCCTCCTCACCCCCAGAGGTTATATGAGAGCCCTGACTGTGGCTCTCCAGCCCTGCCTGCAATAGCCCTGGCTGTGCATGGTACACCCCCTGGACTACCCCTGATCCCATGCTCTCCACTGACCCTGCACTAGATGTGACTTCTCTGAGATGCCTAAATAGTAAAGTAAATACAGTCATAGCAATAGAAAACTATAGAAAAGTACTTATGAATCCTTAAAAATACTGACTGCAAGGGGTTAATGTGGCAAGCAGGAGGGAGAAACCAGACTCTACATAGCAAGTAGAATACAAAAAGGAAGGGGGTTAGTCAAGAACTAATGCTTTTCTTGACAAAAAGCCTGGAAACAATGGGCTGTTGGGATCTGTATAACTGTATAACTTACAGCATAAAATAAAAAAGAGAGGCTAACTAGGAGAAAAGCTTTTAAAACTGACCTTGTGCAAGTGGGGATCTATTTTTGTTTAAGTGCCTTACCCTCCAGGAGGATGGAACTTCACCCCATGACTCTAGTGTTCCACAGATGATGAAAGAGAAATAACATTCTCCAAGCAAGCCGAAAAAATAAAAAGTCAAGAAGCATAATGCAGGATATAACCTCTCAGTGATACACATGAAATGAGATTATATACAAAACACCAATGTTGAAGATTTCTGATCAACAAACATATTTAACCTCTTGAATGTTAGAAATCCCCAACACATTGAATTGTAATGTGTTTGAGACCTCTCATTCAAATGGTTAACAAATTCAATTTTTACACAGTCAATGTGATTATACAAATCCCAGATATCAGTGTTTTTTTAATACAAATATACTTGGCCTATTTGTTAGCTTGATAAAATTGCTGAGCTATTCCTGATAAGATGACTATAATGTTATTTTCCTGTGAGCTGTGAAGAATTTGATGGAGGTGAGAACATCTAAGCAAGAAATGAACAATTGAAGCCATTTGCATTAAACTTCTGCTAGTATCATCCTCAGCATTAACAAATGCATAGCTTAAAGGGATAGTAATACTTCGTTTTAATTTTATTTTATTTTGTAGGCATTAAAAAAATATGAAGAACGATATAAGTCTTTTCTCTCAAACCTTTATGGTTTAAGAGATATTCACAAGCAAAGTTTCCCCCTCCCGCCCCTTTTACCTAGTGTAAGCCATCTTTTCTCAGATGGGGATCTGGTTGTAAGACCAGACAGATAACAGCAGGGGACAATCTTCTTACAATGAAAACAATGAAAGCCCTGCCCCCCTTGACAAGATTTTCAGGTTTTTCCCTTATCTTAATTGAAGATTGTCCCTCTCTGCAGTCTACCTGGGCACCTCCCTTCTGCTCTGGCTGAAAATTGTTACATCAGTAAAAGGGGCAGGAGGGGGACACTTTGGCATTGAATTACTCTTGAACTACAACTCTGACAGAATTGAAATAACACTCTCCAAAGTCCAAATACTATGATGATTAATTGGAGATGCCTTTATTATGAAACATTACTATCCCTTTAAGAGAAGCATTTTTAAATTAAATTATAGTGCTGAAAAACTACTGTTTACATCCCTCCACTCACATTACTAATACTCTGGGCTTGAGACATAATTCCTTGTTTTGTTGTAAAAGTTTGGAGAAACAACTTGTGTAAGCTGGGGATTTACAAAGTGTAAGGGCCCAAAGTCCTTGTTTTCCATTTTTAAATGCACATATATTTTTTTTTCTTTACTCTAAAAATTATTTGCAACAAAACCGAGAGAAACTTTAACACTTTAATGCTTTTGACTGCCAGAGGGGTATTCAATGCTTTGCAAAGCAATGGTACCCCTCTGGCACTCAAAGGGTTATGGTGTACATGAAGCTATCATAATATCTAAGCATGTGGGTGCTAATATTTTTAAACACATTACTAGGCCATGCTTTGGAGACATCTTTCTACTCCAAAGGGCTAGCTGGAAAAACTTCAAAACTAAAGTAAATTATCTGTTTTGTATTACATATATCTATGTGGGACATCTACTTAAAAACAGGCCCTCTAGACAACCCATAGCTCTGATCTGTTTATTGCATTACCCTCTATGCATTGTATACCTCTTGGAAACAAATAGGGTTAACCCTTCAAAATGTTTTGGAAACCTAGCTAGAATTGAAAAATGCATAAAGCTCTTTTAAATTAATGCAAATTTGGGTAACTGTGGTACAGTTCTGCTTAGTAAATTAGCCTGTCTGTGCTACTCTATCAAGTTACCAAATTGAACCATGTTAACACTTCTTGAAAAGTTTATACAAGATGAGGGAAGGAATAAAATTACACAGAGCAAAGTTGCTCCTAAGCTCTGGGTTTGTTTTCCATATGTTCTGGACATTTTAATGATTGGGCATACCAGGCGTACCCTGAGGGGCTCTCACCGTGAGTTCCCAATAATGCCAGTTTTATAGACAGAAACATACTTAACCCTGTGGTCGCATGGTCAGGAAGGAGTGAGACTGTTTTGCGTGCACAAAAAATGAATGTGGTTGTTTTTCTCTCAAACAGGAAAGGAAGAAAAAGAAAGCAGTAAACTTTTGTTATGAAAAATATATTTTGAAGGACTTTTCCTTCTTAGTAAAACAAAGGTACTCACACTGCTGAGGGATGTATATTTTCAGTATTTTTTAGAGTTTAATCTCAAATAACAGCATCATCAAGTGGTCAGATTCCAATTAGTTATTCTGCTGCATTCTCTAGAAGTCAGTCGCTGACAGACAGTTCTCCCCAAAATGTAAAATAAACTTCTGAGTTACAACTTACAGAAGTAAACATTTGAATAGACAACAGACAGCATTGGGAGAATCCTTGTTTTACTCAGCAGGAAAAGCTCTATAACACATACGTTTTAATAAAAAACAAGTTTTCTGTTCCCTCAAGCAAATACAGCATATTTACCTATATTTAGGGGCCCCCATTCACAACTGCACCTGAGACCAAGGGGTTCCTAAAACTGCACTGTTTGCTGGTATAGTAAAATAATTATCACGTGTAAGAAAATAATTGTATACATAATCTGGTATTTACTAAAGGTCAACTTGCCCCATGATCAAAACTTTTTCTGCTCATTTCCTACATTGCTCTATTTATGAATTTTGTTATGCACCTATGGAATTTCATTTTTGGTGATTTCTATTGTCATCTCTACTGGGATGATTCCATTACAGAAATAGACACTTTTAAATGCAAGCTTCCCATGAAGTGATGATAAATGTATTTATTGCTGATCCAGGGCTCGATACTATTAGCAGTGCCAAAACTGGTGTTACAGTATAAACAAGCAAGGTGTATTTTGCATACATGTGTTTTACTGGTTTTCTATTTTAGAACCACGGTAAAACAAAGCCGGTGTAGGCCGCACATGTCACCATACTAACAAAAATGGCGGTCTTCTTTTATTGAACTATGCCTTAAACTACTGCCTAAAAACATGCTAAACTTCAAACTCCAAGGAAATAGGCATACTCTTGATGACACAAAGGTCAAGTTAAGTGTAGATGGCGTAGATTCACTAAAGGTCGATGCTGTGGCAATATGATTTTGTCGATGCATTCAAAACATTTTTTCATTTCATATATAAGGAGGGCAGTGTATGTCAAATAAAACTGGAGAAAGAAGAATGTTGAATGAGAGCACTATATGTCAAAATAAAAATGGAGAAAGTTAGTATGTTGAATGGGAACACTATATGTCAAATTACTAAGGGATTGGTTAATATGTCGAAGGGGGGGGCACTGTATGTCGGATTTCTAACATGTTGTGTAGTATGGGGAACAACACCATTGTGTGTTAGTCCCATATACACTATCTGACACCCACAGCCTTCTTTCCTTGCCTACTGGTAACCACAGATCCCCATGTACTGTCTGACCCTCTCCAGCCTTTTCCTTCCCACTGCTAGCCACAAATCCCCATGACCACTGCTTGAGCAAGGGAAGAAGGCTGGGGTTGTCAGGCAGTGTATATGGGGCTAACATACAATGGTGTTGTTCTCCATGCTGTACTGTACAACATGTTAGAAATCTGACATACAGTAGCCCCCTTTGACATATTAAACCCCCCCCCTTAGTAATTTGACATATAGTGTTCCCATTCGACATACTAACTTTCTCTATTTTTATTTCAACATTTACTGCTCCAATTCGACATACTAACTTACTCCATTTTTATTTCAACATATAATATTCCCATTCGACATACTAACTTTCTCCATTTTTATTTTGACATATAGTGCTCCCATTCGAAATTCTTCTTGCTCCAGTTTTTATTTGACATATGCTGACCTCCTTGTTTATGAAATGTCTTTGACAAAATCATATTGCCACAGAATCGACCTTTAGTGAATCTAAGCCATCAAATTCTTAACTTGACACTTCTCCATTTGTTTTGTCCTTAGAGAGCATGCGTGAATGTATTCTGCGCTGCTTTTGTTGAAACAACGACGGTTTAAAACCATCATTGTGGCTTCTACACCTCAAATCTGAGGCTCAGAATTGCTGGTAGAAAATGTAACCACAAAATACATGGTATTACTGACCATAGTTAATAGTATGTTACTTGCGCGTTGGTTTTAGTTGTTCCTTATGGGCTTTTTTTTGACTGGTGGTGCGTATAATTACCCCTGGTTTTGTTTTAACAACTTGGATAATAGGAAAACAAAACGTGACTTAAAAAAACACATTTTTTTTTTGTTTTGTTTTTTTTGTTTTTTGTTTTTTTAGGGGGTTAACAGTATTGAGCCCCCAGGGAGATAACCTACTGCCTTTTGGAGTCAGGAAGGATTTTGTTTACCCACTTGGGTCATAATTGGAAATTGCAACTTTTTTTTAACCCCTTGAGCACCAGAGAAGTAGTCAAGGCATTGTAACAGCTTTGGATACCTCTCTTGCACTCAAAGGGTTAAATGTGTTTTTTTTTTTTTTTTTTGTTTTGCCTTCTTCTGGAGCAACAAAAACAAAGTCAAAGGTTGAACTTGATTTATGTATGTCTTGTTTTCAACCTCATCAACTACATTACTAGAATGACCTCTATGGATGAGCTTGAGTCACAAACTACAGTTCTCCACAGTAAGTGACAGGAACAGCACTACCTGGTGGCGACAACAACAGAAAACAAGTTAATGTAAAAAATCTCACAGCAATATTCCTTAAAAGGTACTCTCACCTCTAAGCAATTCATAGTATTAAAACACATACAGTGTACTTTAATACTGTATATTGCTGGTCCTGTGAATTAAAAATAAATAAAATATAGATTATGTTTTTTATTTTATTATGTCTGTTTCTGCAGCCAGTAGCGGAAGCATTCAAGGAACTGAAAGATTTCAGGAGACAGGTGGAGACCGTAGAGCACTCCGAGCACCATCCTTGCCTTGTGTGATATCACAAGCCACTCTGTTGACACAACATTCAAAACAGGATAAAAGGCACGTATTGTTCCTTCATAGCAATGCAGTGCATGATGTCATGTGATGGGGAGGGGCCCCCATCCAAAGAGGTAGCAGTGAGGATACATAGGATGTAACCTCACTGGTATCAAAGGTTGTTTATGGGTGTGAGTGTTCCTTTGATGTCAGGTTTCCAATTAATTTCTCTATATGATGATCCCATAATACAATTCTGGATTCACATTCTTGTAAAAAAAAAAAAAAAAAAAAAGATAGTTCTTTTAAGTGTCTGTTTAGACATGTGGAGGTGCTAAATCAACCACATGGCTGATTTCATGGTTGAGAAAATTTTTGCCACAGACCTGACTAGATACTTGAGGTTAATACGTTGCCATCCTATCGCATTCAAAGCGTTACATTTTTCTGGAATTTGTGCCTTGAACCCAATGAATCCATTATAAATGCCGAACACCTTTTTTATTTAATATTTGTCTTCAAGGGTTTGGGTTACAGAAAGAAGAAAAGGAGAAAAAGGCATATTTTATTAACTCTCCCTACTAACAAGGTCTCCAATGCGTTGCTTTGCAATGAATTGAGGACCTCTCTAGCATCCAAGGGGGTTAATGATATGCAGCAATGCAAGATATCTTCAGCTAGATGTCTTTTAGCATATGGGTTAAACGTGGTTTAGTAATTTTCTCGAGAACATTACAGCAGATGCTACCACTTATGCCTGATATTTTGTTTTGCTCCATGTGTTGTATAACTGTGCTTTAAAAGAATATGCCTCATTAAGAGAGCAGAGACTGAACTCATCAGACATGGTTCTTGCAAAGAGCAGACTGGCATGTTCCGCTACTGAGCAGAGATATCTATCCTTTTATATACACTGTCAGATACAGATTGAGACTTCGATCCCATGGGAATTCACCTATAACACTTAATGAAATTCATAAAAATATAATTGGTTCATGTACTGTATGTTAATATGAAAACTAATTCAAGAAATTGATTCTTCTGAGTTTTACATTTATTATATTTTTTATAGTTTATCACAAATGTTGGAGCAGAATATGGACAGTTCATGAAACTCTTGGTTGAGAGAAAGAACAACTTAACTCTCTCAGCAGGGTGAGATTTCCTAATAGGCAGAGAAGGCAGCTTCAAGTTTTGAGGGGTGTCTCAGCTATGCTAGCCACCCCATACATTCTGAATTGCATTTGTGTCCAAAGCAATGTCAATATCCCTGAACCAGTTTATATATCCCTTTACAGGCTACAGGAGATCTTTCTAGCAAGCAAGGGTTTAGACCCTTTTTATTATTTAATATAGGAAAAAGGTATTTTCTGTGCCAGGAAACAGTGGGTGGGATTGGGGAGGGGTCATGTGAGGCATATGGGTGTGGCCATTGGTGGAGCAAAGGGCTCCAGTGATGTAATTTGGCCATGAATATCAGTAACATACAGAAATGACCATGCTGTATTACTCATATCACATTTTAACGTCTTTTACATGAGATTGACAGCCAATGCATTGCAGAATGTAGACTTGCCAAGGAAAATATTTCCTTGTTTAACTCTCTGATGTCCAGAGAGGTGTGTGACTTATTACAAAGCAATACATTGCACATTTCTCTTGCCTTCAAGGTTTCAAAAGAGCCTTTTTTCATGAAAAAATGTTACAAGACTTTCCCTGCTGAGTAAACTAAAGAACGCTCCCATTGCTGATAGATTTTTAATTGAAAATCACTTTTAACAAACATGGCAGCTGGTTTCAAAAGGTATTTTTAAATGGCAGAGCTTGTGTGACTAGCTACCAGTCACTTATGAAGTGAAAGAACAACAGCTCCTGGAGACCACTAAACATTGCAGTTTAATGTAAGAAACACAAGTCTGATCAGTAATAACTATATGTGGAAACTCTTCGAATCTCTCCTGGAGACTCTGGTTTTCAGATTGAATTACCAGGTTTCTGGTGATAGAGGTTTCCATGCAAGGAGTTAGAAGCCCCATTTTTAATTGAGTGTATTTTTATTTGTCCTCTATAGCGTAGATGTCTTATCCCTGAATTATTCTACATATGCATATGACAAATGTCAAGAGACCCAACCTAAGAAAACATCTTGCCGGAAATATATACAAACATTTAGCTGAATGCATCCTTTGTAGGCAATCCCACCTTTTCTCTGCTGGACCTAATTTATCAGTACCAAATAGCATGTATAAATCTCAGCCATAATATAAACAGTGCATCTTCTCTTAAAATGGAAGGCAACTTTTGACTCTCAAGCTGTTGAGGACTACAAATTCCACTATCCCCAACTGGCCAGTGGCTGACTGGGGTGTGGTGGCTAATGGGAGCTGTAGTCCTTCACAGCTGGAGAGCTAAAAGTTACCTACCTCTTTTCTGTTACAATCATTGATCAAAAAACATTTTGTCAATGTTTTATATTATCTTTGGCCCAAATCAGGAGCAGCAAAAAAGTTGTTAAATATAGAATGAGGTACACTTGTGCAAGAATTTACACCCCCCTCCTCCTCCACAGACCACTGCCAGCTTTTCCCTTTATGCCTACAGAATGTAACATGCCCATTGAAGTTGTTATTGCCTGGTGGCTTATATATGATGTACAATTGGATCAATCCCTAGCAGTGCCACTTAGGTCCTTGCCCTGTTTCATATAATGATGACCAAACCATTCAGATGGTTAATAATATTCTCTGACAGTGACAGTAACCTTTGTCCTACATTACTATCTCACTGCTAAAGTTGGTAATGTATTAAAGCCTCTAAAATTGTATTTAACATGCTGTGAAATCAGATAACTGAATTAGCTGGGATCTTTTCTTTAAAGGAGTAATATATAATAGGCAGTGGAATACTTAGAAGCTTATTTAATGAGAACAACCACATAAATGCACTCTAGGTTATTAATAACATTCTGTTGGCTTAAATTGGGCATTAAACTCCCTGAATGGTAAATGAGTCTCCAATGCAATGCAAAGCAAAGTTGAATAAAGATACTTATCATGTTACTTACATACAGAAAGCATAGATGATAGCTGTCTAATTTGTAATAGTTAATGTCCCAAGTAAAATAGTGTACACTTATAAGGACAATTAACAGATCTTCAGTTCTTGAAATAGATTGTCCTAAGTGAAACTGAATAGTGTCTACTTGTAAAGGAATTATTTAAAATAACACCTTATATCCGATGAAAATACTACAGATGTTAGTTCAATAAGATGTCAATAAAATGAGATTAGTGGAATGAGTGAATGAATAATGAGTTCAAAGATCCAGTTGTTAGATGATGATAACAGGATGACGATGATAGAAATAAACTACAATATGCAGCTCAAAATCTAGTGACCTTGTTAATTTGGATAACATCTAGTAGAGAAATATAAGCTCAAAATCAGAAAGAACAAATACAAATATATTGGTCATATTTTTATTAGAATAATTAAAACATTTTCCAGCCCATCTTGAGCTTTAAGCATCTCAGGGGTCCCTAACCTTGTTAACCATTAAAACTATGCCCATCAGACTATCCTTATTAGTGTTGAGCGAGCACCCCGATGCTCGGGTGCTCGGGTGCTCTGACCGAGCACCCCCTGAGGCTCGAGTGCTCGGCCGAGCACCCGAGCCCCATTGAAAAGCATGGGGCGACACGAGCATTTCACCAGGCACCCCCTGCTCTGATGAGGGGAGGGTGCCTGGTCAATGCCCCCCTTCATCTCCGCTATGCCCCCTTCATCTCTGAATGCCCCCTTCATCTCCGCAATGTCCCCCTTCATCTCCGCTATGCCCCTCTTCCACAATGTCCCCCTTCATCTCCTCTATGCCATAGAGGAGATGAAGGGGGACATTGTGGAAGAGGGGCATAGCGGAGATGAAGGGGGGCATTGTGGAAGAGGGGCATAGCGGAGATGAAGGGGGACATTGTGGAAGAGGGGCATAGCGGAGATGAAGGGGGACATTGTGGAAGAGGGGCATAGAGTCTATGCCCCTCTTCCACAATGTCCCCCTTCATCTCCGCTATGCCCCCTTCATCTCCGCAATGCCCCCGTACCTCCAGTTCCTGGTGGTCCAGCGGAGCGTCTTCTGATCTGTGCCTCTTCCGGCACAGATCCCCGCCACCCAAACATGGCGGGAGAGCACATGGCGGTACTCGACGAGTACCGCCATGTGCCGAGCAGAGCGATGCTCGAGCCGATCCGAGCATCGGCCGAGCACGCTCGCTCAACACTAATCCTTATATTAGCTTGTGCCCAGAATGGCCCTGAATACTGTTAATTTTCATTTTGCCATTTAAAAGTGTCCTCCTCAATGTGATGAATGAAAGTCCTCTAGAAGTATGATCCTCTAGCTGACTTTCATCATTCCTCTGATGAACTGAAACAGAGGTTCCAAAATACCTGTTGGGCCATCCCAGTAGTACACTCATGATCAATGTTGGTTTCTCCCATGCTCCTGTGTTAATCCACCCCCTATTCCCTAAAAGACTCAAGATTCTGCTCACTGCACTTCTTCTTGAACACACATATAGGTAGGACTGGAGATGCCGGCATCCTCCAGAGGGTTTTTATTCATCACATTGAGGAGGATGCTTCTGAACAACAATTGACAACTAAGAGCACACAGCTCTATTCTGTGGACAAGCTGATGTAAGAACAGTCTGATGGGCACTGCTTTGATGACTAGAAGGGGTAGGGGCCACTGAGGCACATAATGACAATGGTAAGCAAATTGTGAATGTATTTATTGGATAATTTTATTTTTTTTTTAATTCTAATAAATACACTTCACTTAGCATTTGTTATGCTTTTGTACTTTTATTTATCTAACAGAAAATTATATTTTGATTTAAATTATGCTTTTACTATTTTGCATGCTAAAGAGGTCTCCAGGGAGCAGCATGACAACCTGGAGGGCGCTAACATTGCTGAATCAGCCAGCATGTTCCCCAGTCCTCCAACTGCTTTCCTAGGGTTCTAGTGAAGTATAATAAAGATGGGGTCAGTGGAAAGTGGTACAACTAGCACAGGCCAGCCACCTATGCTTGCTGTTGATGCTGTCAGTGTACCTCCTTCTGAGATGATGGCAAATGTAACATGCTAACATAGTAGATAAGGCTGAAAAAAGACATGCGTCTATCAAGTCCAGCCCATGCCAAAAACACCCCTGTTGATCCAGAGGAAGGCAAAAAAGCCCTCTGGAGCCATTTCCAATCTAGTCCCAAGTGTGTGTGTGGGGGAAATGATTCCTTCTTGACTCCAATTGGTAGTCAAATAGTTCCCCAGATCAATATCTTATTTGCTTTGAAGCCATCTGTCATAATTGTCAATATTGTTCTGTGCTAGATAGGCATCCATTGCTTTTTTGAATGCAGTTGCATTATCTGCAAGCACAACATCCAGAGGCAAATAATTCCATAGCCTTACCGCCCTTACTGTAAAGAATCCCTGCCTTTGTTTTAGTCGAAAGCGCCTTCCCTCTAGTCTTAATGAATGACCTCTTGTTCTTAGCTCAGCTCTTTGCATAAATAATTCATTGGATAGTTCTTTGTATTGACCTTGAATGTATTTGTAAATGGTAATCATATCACCCCTTAGATGTCTCTTCTCTAATGTAAACAAACCCAGTTTGGCTAGTCTCTCTTTATAAATCAGATCCTCCAATCCCTTTATCGGTTTTGTTGCACATCTCTGCACCTTTTCCAGTTCATTAATGTCTTTTTTTAGAACAGGTGCCCAAAATTGTACTCCATATTCTAGATAAGGCCTAACCAAGGATTTATACAGAGGTAGGATAATATTAGCATCCCTTGCTTCTACACCTCTTTTTATGCCTGCTAGTAGTCTATTTGCTCTTGCAGCAGCTGATTGACTCTGTTCACTGCTGTGAAGTCCATTGTCTATCAGTACTCCTAAATCTTTCTCTAATGAGGATTTCCCAAGTTGTTTCCCATTTAGAATATATGTAGCAAGTTTGTTTCTACAGCCCAAATGCATTACCTTACATTTATCTACATTAAATTACATCTGCTACTTTTCTGCCCATTCACTTAGTTTATCTAAATCCTTCTGCAGGGAAAAACATCCAGCTCTGTATGTATTTCCTTACATAGCTTAGTGTCATCAGCAAAGATTGAGATACTTTCAATTCCCACTTCTAGATCATTAATAAACAAATTAAAAAGCATTGGTCTCAGGACTGAACCCTGCTGCACCCACTTATAACCTTAGACCAATTTGAAAAAGTTCCATTTACAACAACTCTCTGCCATCTATCATTTAATCAATTCTCAATCCATGTACAGATAACACCGCCCAAACTGAAGCCTTTTAATTTATGCAGTAACCTGTTGTGAGGCACTGTATCAAAGGCTTTTGCAAAATCCAAGTATACTACATCAACAGCAATTCTCCTGTCCAAATTACTACTCACTCTTTCATAAAATGCAAGTAAATTAGTCTGACATGATGTGTTCTTCATGAAACCATGCTGATTCCTACTAATGATATTGTTTGTCTTCACATAGTTCTGAATACTGTCAGTTAATAACCCTTCTAGTATCTTATTCACTATGGAAGTCACGCTCACAGGTCTATAATTTCCTGGTTTGGATCTTGCTCCCTTTTTAAACAATGGAACTACATCACCTTTCCTCCAATCACAGGGAACTATGCCTGATGAAAGTGAATCAATAAATATTAAGTATAATAGTTTTGCTATTACTGAACTAAGTTCCATAAGTATCTTTGGGTGTATACCACCCGGTCCAGGCACTTTACTCACTATAACCCTTTCCAGTCTCTTTTGGACCTTTGCCTCAGTAAGCCATGTAGATGTTGGAGGAAATTCTGTGGTTTTGTCTGTTTGCCTATAGCTTGTCATTGCTGCTTACTTTGTATATACTGAAGCAAAGAACGTATTTAGGGTGTCAACCATAGCTTTATCCTCACTAATCAATTTACCTGTCTCAGTCCTAAGAGGACCAATAACAACCTTAACTTTTTTGTTATTAATATACTTGTAGAATTGAAAGCAGGAGACTCTGTCACATTTGTCATCACCAAACAGCAAGAGACTGGTGGTGATGAATGAGGGTGATAGATCATCTGCTGTGGAAGAGAGTATGAGGGCATTTTTGGCAGACAGTGATAAGGTATGGGACAAGAGATGCAAAGCATAGAGATGCAAAACATTCTGTCCTTTGTTGTTACTGTAATTCCAGCTGCAGGGTTGTCAGAGACAGATGTTCACCTGTCTCAACAGCAGAATGATGATGGCTAATATGCCACAACCACTGTGAACACCATGGAATTGGGTTCAGGAACTCGTTATATGCAAATCGAACAGGTTATACTTGCCACCACTACTCCTGGCCCTAGATCTTATTCTACTGCTGATGTAGCTTCATCACCTGACCCTGCCAGTGAAGGTGATTATGAAGTAGAAAAATAAGTCACTTTTTCTCCACCTCTCCCCTAACTGAAATCATGGGAATATTTTTCCCTTGGAGCAGACACATTGCAATAATCAGTGACTGCACTGTGCACTATGTTTGATAAGATAGTGAAAAGGGGTGGGATGCACCCTCAATAGACTAAGAGAAAAGGTTTCATCTTTAAGTATAAAAATCCCATGGGGGATGCGGGGACCATGCGGATATCTCAAAGTAGTCCCCAAAACATAGGAAGGGAGAGAAAACTAGAGAACACCTGCAAAACTTTATGACCAAAACTTGCATATATAGAAGAAGGCCATTCTTCTCCATCTCCCACCTCATTGTAGAATGTATGAGCAGATTACCAAGTCACTGCCTTGCAGAGATGATCCACAGACTCTTGTTTCTTCGAAGCCCATGGTGTTCTCAGGGAGTGCATTGAATGGACAGTAATCAGGAATGAAGCCAGATGAGATGTGAATATAAGCTTGTCTGATAGTCCATGTAAGCCATATGGAAATTGCTGCTTTAGAAGACGGTCTGACCTTATCAGGGCCTTCACATACGACAAAGAAGATATTCATCTGTCTGAAATATACTGTAGCTGTGACACAGTGACAAAAGACATCCTACCACATTCAGAGAATGAAACACTTATGAGAATTTGGACAGAAGGAAGGGAGAACCAGCTTCCAATTCATGTAAAATGCAGAGAAAACTTTTGGCTGAAACTCAGGAACAGTCCATGAAACAACTAGGGATGGGCAAAAATTTTCACCTCAAACTGTAATCGGCGAAAAATGGCACTTTAAGCATGGAGAAAAATTTACAGCGACAAGTGAAGTTTTCTTGCTTTTTTCGCCTAGCTCATTGCATTGAAATCAATAGGAAGAAACATTTTTCTCCACCACTTAAAAGTTTTCTTTACTTTTCTACAGCCATATACAAGAGTATCAGGCTCTCGCAGCATGCCATTCTGTATTTGTGAGAGGAGAGAGCAGCACGTTTTTGAGCTAGAGAAGATAGGCAAATAAAGAAGAATTAAAGCTTAGTTTATGGAGTCATTTAGGAAGACATTTGTTCTCTGTATTAGGGGACTCTGGGGGCACTCTGGGGGAGAAGAAGGGAAGAAGGAGGTTCAACCAAAATACCACGAAATTTGGTGTGACTGGCAAGACACAGGCAGCTTGGGTCCATGTTGCTTGCTTGATGATTTTGCTCTTATTGTCTCTGTGCTGGGAAAGTCTGTGGAAAAAAGTTGCTGAGTTTGTTTTTTTAGTTGTATATATATATATATATATATATATATATATATATATATTATACAACATGGTTTAGATAACCAAAGCACAAGAGCACTCATAGGGCTTTTTATAAAAAACTAAATGCATTTATTGAAAGTAGTTTTACATAAAAAATCAATGTTTCGGCTCCATTACGAAGCCTTTCTCAAATATTATTGCCTATTTGAATTAGTCATATGTTGATGTGATTTACCTAGATTATTTAAGTGAAGCTGTGGCACCGGTAGGCTTCCTGTGGCTCTCCGGTCATTTTGGGCTAGCCCTGTTTAGTTTATTGGTGGCTGCTTACTATACGACCAGATTCAGGGACCACCCGACAATCATGTAATTATTTAAGATAAATCTATGTATATGGGTTTGCATGTAAAAATATTTGTTGACTAAGGTTACACTCTACCAACACCACAATTATTTCTTTTCTTTGTTATAAGTATCCAGGTCACCCTCTACTAGGTCTTAGTAGTGTCTGCTAGAAAGCAACACACATAGAGCCAGGGGTGCATGGACCTCTGTCCCAAGGATCCAATACTTACTATATCTAAATATTTTGGATACAACATTGTTTTCACAACTAATGGACCCTATACTTGAACCATATGGCAACTGTGATAATGGTAAGAATTCCGTTGCTGGATTTGAACATCGAACTATAAATGACTTCATCGTACCACCAATACCGGGTGGCACTTTCAGGATCTATGGCAAAACAAGGAATTACTTTTGTAAGCTTGATGCTATTTTATCTTCTACCTGTTGGATAGGAAGAAGCAAGGTGGAAGGAGGTTGTTGAGGACATACTGGGTCCCCTGGAGATAAGCTCTAGTACCCAATCAGCCCAGATGATGTTCTTACACTGAAGGACTTAATGTTGGAGTCTACCCCCATTACAGACTTGCCACCCTCAGGCAAAGGAAGGTTTATTTTCAGGAGGTTTGAGATAAGCTTTCTTCTGAGGTCAGGTGAACTTAGACTTCCCTGTGTAGTGAAAGGAGACGCAAAGGATGATGATCCTGACAGATGAGGAGAGTCTCTAGAGTGCCTATTAGTGTGAAATGCTGCCCCTCTCATCTTAATTTTGATAAATGGAGTACTTTTACCACCTGTGGCTTGACTGAAAATTGTATCCAGTTCAGGTCTAAATCAAAAGGAACTTTTGAAAGGTAGTTCCACTAAGAATTTCTTTAGGCCAAATCTGCATTCCATATATTCAGCCACATGAGACATGAGATACAAATGTGGTTGCAGAACATATATCAGCCATCTTTGCAATCTCTATAGCTGCTTCACCATTGTAAACATCAGCATCTTGGAGGACACTGAAAATGGCCAGGTCTTCCTCCATGAGAGCTTCCTCTTGGATATCTTTTATGTGCTCTTCCTAACAGGCTTCTATTGCTCTGCATGCCCATGCAGATACAAAGGCTCCATAAATTATAGTGCCTCGTTCAGAGAACATACAGTTAGGGAAAAATTATTTGATCCCCTGCTGATTTTGTACATTTGCCCACTGACATAGAAATGATCAGTCTATAATTTTAATGGTAGGCTTATTTGAGCAGTGAGAGTAAGAATAACAACAACAAAAAAAAAATCCTGAAAAACGCATTTCAAAAAAGTTATAAATTGATTTGTATTTTACTGAGTGAAATAATTATTTGACCTCTTTGCAAAACATGACTTAGTACTTGGTGGCAAAACCCTTGTTGTCAATCACAGAGGTCAGACGTTTCTTGTAGTTGGCCACCAGGTTTGCATACATCTCAGGAGGGATTTTGTCCCACTCCTCTTTGCAGATCCTCTCCAAGTCATTAAGGTTTCGAGGTTGACGTTTGGCAACTCGAACCTTCAGCTCCCATCACAGATTTTCTATGGGATTATGGTCTGGAGACTGGCTAGGCTACTCCAGGACCTTAATGTGCTTCTTCTTGAGCCACACCTTTGTTGTGTTTTGGGTCATTGTCATGCTGGAATACCCATCCACGACCCATTTTCAATGCCCTGGCTGAGGGAAGGAGGTTCTCATCCAAGATTTGGTGGTACATGGCCCCATCCATCATCCCTTTGATGCGGTGAAGTTGCGCTGTCCCCTTAGCAGAAAAACACCCCCAAAGCATAATGATTCCACCTCCATGTTTGACGGTGGGGATGGTGTTCTTGGGGTCATAGGCAGCATTCATCCTCGTCCAAACACGGTGAGTTGAGCCAAAGAGCTCGATTTTGGTCTCATCTGGCCACAACACTTTCACCCAGTTCTCCTCTGAATCATTCAGATGTTCATTGGCAAACTTCAGAGGGGCCTGTATATGTGCTTTCTTGAGCAGGGGGACCTTGCTGGCGCTGCAGGATTTCTGTCCTTCACGACGTAGTGTGTTACCAATTGTTTTCTTGGTGACTATGGTCCCAGCTGCCTTGAGATCATTAACAAGATCCTCCTGTGTAGTTCTGGGCTACATTGATCATTGAAACTCCACGAGGTGAGATCTTGCACGGAGCCCCATACTGAGGGAGATTGACAGTTATTTTGTGTTTCTTCCATTTGTGAATAATCGCACCAACTGTTGTCACCTTCTCACCAAGCTGCTTGGCAATGGTCTTGTAGCCCATTCCAGCCTTGTGTAGGTCTACAATCTTGTCCCTGACATCCTTGGACAGCTCTTTGGTCTTGGCCATGGTGGAGAGTTTGGAATCTTATTGATTGATTGCTTCTGTGGACAGGTGTCTTTTAAACAGGTAACAAGCTGAGATTAGAAGCACTTCCTTTAAGAGAGTGATCCTAATCTCAGCTTGTTACCTGTATAAAAGAAACCTGGGAGCCAGAAATCTTGCTGATTGATAGGTGGTCAAATACTTATTTCACTCAGTAAAATGCAAATCAATTTATAACTTTTTGGAAATGTGTTTTCAGGATTTTTTTGTTGTTATTCTGTCTCTCACTGTTCAAATAAACCTACCATTAAAATCATTTCTTTCTCAGTAAGCAAACGTACAAAATCAGCAGGGGATCAAATAATGTTTTCCCTCACTGTATGTCTATTCAAGGAGTCCAGTATTTTTTTAAGTGGAATCTTTGAGAGCTGCAGTACTTTGGACAGGAACAGTACTATGTTTAGACAAATGAGAAAATGTCAAATGTACTGCAGGTGGAGCAAACCATAAATCCACCTTATCCTGCAGAAAAGGCATAAGTGAACACATTCTTTAGGGATTAATAAGGCTTTGACACTATCTCACAATTGGACCTCAGCATATGTAGGTTAGGAGAATAATGATTACATTTAAATGAAAATACAGATGGTCCCTCCCACAGGGAGTTATTTCAGACCAGTAAAACATCCAGGATAGTCCGAATCAAGGCTTCCACTTAATCAGAGTGCTTCTCCCTAGAAGATAGGTCTGATGGTGAGCTGGAAGATCAAAGCAACCACTCATTCCTTCATTTGCATAATCAGAAGACTCTTGGTTAGAGACTGCGGTAGTCTAGTTAAAGCAGTATTAGACTGTCTCTTAGCTGTAATCTGGAGGGTGTGAGCTGCAAGCCATTTGTCAAAAGTATTTGCTATGGATCCTGAAAGTATTTTGGTCCATTTTCCATAATCTCAGGGTTTCTTCCTGAGATTAATTAGGCTGAAGTGTGGTAGAAGTAGCTGAGTAGAACACACAGTAGGAAGTGGAGTCTCCTGATTGGAGCTTCATGAACTACAAGGTATTTTTTGGTCTTACTACCTATAGTCTGAACATCCCCCTATTTGGGCTCCAACATGGCATCTATAAGAAAAGAGAAGAAGCAGAGATTGAAGTAACAAAAACAGAAGACCCCACTTACTGGCTAATCAGTCACACTAAAAGAGAGATGGCCCTGAAATTAGGGGATCCTAAGGGCAGACTAATATGAAGTGCTGTGTCTGATAAAGCAACATTTTTTACAGTTCTAATCGCCAAACAGGGCATTTCAATAATAAGCTCTAATAAAGGCTGCTCAGTCTGAATAAATGCTGGATTAGTGTGACTTAAGTTCTCACAGTACAGCAACAGATGAGGCTTGAAGACTCTCCAGAGCAGCATACTCAGCTTTCTGATGGCTATGCACCAGTGTTCCCTTAGAAGGGGGAAGAGGCACTGTGGATAGGCTCTAAATGTTAGTTATTCAAGTACGTTCTTTAAGAGATAAATCTATCTCTCATCCACTGCTGTTGGTGTGGGCTAACCCCTTCTGCACCATATTTATTGGACCTATAAAGTGTCTGGAAATGTGGAAATGCTCAGATGTAAGGCCAACACTTCTGTCTAAGGAGGTAAAAAATACACAACAGCTCCTGCCCCCACATATATATAGTATTCACTGCACCATTCAAACTGGGTTGTCATTCTCCCTAGTCCAGGAAGTAGAAAAAGTAAGAGGTGATTCACAGATTATGGTGCTTTACCCCCTCATTCCCTAAGGAACTGAGGTACGAAATGAAGGTATACAATGGATCCCAGAGAGCATCCTGCAACAGATGTTTAGAAAACAAACCCCCCAAAGCAATGCATTTCAACATGGGGAAATTTCCCTGTACTTTCTAAAGGTCAGGGGGTGGGAGGAGTTTGAATCTGGAATGCCCTGCCTCCAAGACGGAGGAGCTCTATACATCGTGGTCTTGCATCCCTCAAAGATGTTACAGATATCTCACTTTCCATCTTGTACAGTTTTAATGTGTATGTGTGTGTGTGTGTGTGTGTGTGAACTTTCATTTTACTATAATGTAAAATAAAAATCTAACCATAAGAGTGAAAGATAAAATTTTCACACACCACAGCCAGTGTTCTCTGTGTATTCCTAAATGTAGAAACACTGAATTTGATGACTGCATCTTATTACCATGTCCTGGATGGTAACCCCCACACCCACCTTCAGGAGTAGGGATAGGAGAAAATTGTCGCCGTGTTCCCGCGATAAATTTTGCAAAAACCTTGTTGTTATCTGCTTTTTTGCAGGAAAATCCACTTTAAAACTAGCGGTTAAAAGTTTTGC
The DNA here is from genome assembly GCA_037306005.1 of Rhinophrynus dorsalis. NCBI lineage: Eukaryota > Metazoa > Chordata > Amphibia > Anura > Rhinophrynidae > Rhinophrynus > Rhinophrynus dorsalis. The sequence goes on from CM074724.1 coordinate 269,055,403, forward strand.
ATCTTTCTCACATTTACCACAATCTTTTGCCATTTTTTCAATGGCTAGAAAGTTTCCAACCATTGATTTACTCTGTTTTTGCACTTCCGCTATAAAGATGTGAGGTTTTCGCTGAAGGCGGACACAGTAGAAGCAGCTACAGAGCTAGATAGACGTGCTGTGCTGTTCTCTTGTGATATTTTGCAAAAAGTGAGGCAGGAGAGGCTCACAGTGACTCCTATCACTATGAGCATGGAAAAAAATAATCAATGGAGGAGCTGGAAGGACCCTTATGTGTCCCTTGACTTTAAGGAGGAGGAGGAGGAGGAAGTGACTAGCAGCACTGAACCAATGCTGTCTAGTCCTCCTAAATCACCCCAAGGGACCTTGGGGAATTTAATGGGTAGGGAGGGAGAAAAGGGAATGGGAAGGGAGGGAAAAAGGGAATGAGAAGGGAGGGGGAGAAAAGGGTAGTACTAGTGAGAGCAGGACAGGTCATCTGCCTGTGCCTGCTGCAAAATGTGCTGCCCCTGCTGCCAGTGCCACCATTGCTGTTCTTGCAGCCACTATTGTTGTACCTGCTGCCAGACGTGCTGTCCCTGCTGCCAGTGCCACCATTGCTGTACCTGCAGCCACTAATGTTGTACCTGCTGCCAGTGCTGAACCTGCTGCCATCAATACTTTGCCTGCTGCTAGTGTTTCTTGTGGTACTCAGGGGGAAGGTGAAAATGATGCCAAGTGTGACAGCTCATCACCTCCTCTAAGCATCAGTGAGATGCCTGTAATAGAGCAGCAGCACGTAGGGACAAGTGGTGGTGGTGGTGTTGGAGAAGCTGGGGTAGAAGAGACATTGATGGCCTTTTTATCAGAAAGTGAGAAGGAATGGGAGGAAGAGACGAGGATGGGCATCACTACCACCACTGGCAATCAGCTTTTGGAATTTGCGGAAATTGCAACTGCTTTAATTTTTTCTGCTGCTGAGATGCAAGGGAAGCAGGATGCTGAGGAGCAAGCTAGTGTGCCTCAGACCACTGTGGACACAGTGGGAATGGGGTCAACCAGTTATGCGGGACTAGGACAGGTTCCACTTGCCAGCACCAGCAATACTCCTGGTTCTAGTTGCAGTGCTAAATCTGAGGCAGTAGCAGCAACATTATCCACTACCACAAAAAGTGAAGGGGAAGCTGGAGGACAAGAAGAAAGAGTCCATTCTTCTCTACCTGTTCCTTATCCCTCCCCCCCAGAAGTCATGGGTGTGGGACAATTATTCTCTTCTGGCAGGCACAGTGCAGTCATAATCAACAATGGTACAGTTCAAAATTTGTGACAAGTTAGTGAGTAGGGGAAAGGAGGGAACACACCTTGGCTCAACCTCCCTGATAACACACATGAAACACAGACATCATGACATTTATGTCAAACTTGTAGAGCCAAACATCCATTACAGAAATCTAGCACCACTGTTACTGTACCCCCTGACTCAGGAAAGGCACCAAGAGACGAGGTGGAGATCAAAGAGAAGGAAGAATAAAGAAACCCAGACAGACACTGGAAGTTCCATGATGAGCAAAACATCTAGCTCGCCATCAACATCACCTTCTTCCTCTAGGGTAACAAGTACATCTCCTGCCAATTCACCTCATTCATCGTTACCTACCCTGCCAAATGATAGCCACTCTGTTAATGTTATGATATGGCAGTTCATCTCTACCCATTGCACTCTGTGTGGTGCACTGACCACACATGCCAGTGTGGTGGAGGAGAATCGATACCAGGTCATCAAAGTGGCATCTAAGGAGATTCCATCCCGTAGAATATGCTAGGATTCTGGCAGGGAAGGTTCATCATTACCATTAAACTGTCAGCCTGTTGTCATTTGTCCTTAACGGGTCTGGAAAAGGGGTACAGTGACAACAGCAGTACTTGGTTTCAGGGGTCATGGTGTTTGGATACAGTTGTGCCCACAGATGTTATTTACCACACACACTGTGCATATTGCAGTTGCTGATGAAAGCTACAGTTCCTGTTCTCAAGGGAAAAATATGTATTCTAATAACAACACACACATGGTTTTGGAGGAGGGGCAGGTGGAGAAGATTTAACTCCTTCTTTTCTCCACATTTACTGGGGGCTACTTATTCTGCTGCTACTGCCTCAGATGCATCACTGGAGCTAGTTATGACAAGTGGAACTTTCATCATCCATCTTTCATGTTACTGCTATTGTTGATCCCATTCCCTTTCAGCTGCCTAATCATCCTGCTGCTTAAACAACTCAGCAGCAGCAGAAGAAGCAGCAGTTGCAACTCAGGACTCAGGAGGGCATTTGACAGTGGCCACTGGCCAACATGAGCTGCTGTCATTAGGCCAGTAGGGCATTTTTATTTTTTCTCAGGGCTTCTGTTTTGAAAATAAATAAATAAACAAATAAATAAAAAAAGTAAAAAAAAAACATAGTACTACAATAAAATAAAATGTTTTGGGGGGTTTGTTTGTAAGAAGCCTAAGTCCTACAAATCAATGTTTCCTTAGGGCTTGTACCAAACAAGCTTAAGTCCTACAAATCATTGTTTCTTCAGGGCTTATGCCTCTAACAACAAATACTGCAAATTGCCTTCTACAAAATACTCTATCAAGTCAAGTATCAGTCCACCCCAGTGGCAGCTTATGTCAGAGGGTTCCTGTCTCTATCACTTCACATACAAATTTCTTATTTTTTATTAACCCTTTGAGTGCCAGAGGGGTATGCAACGCATTGTTTTGCAATTTGTGTTAAGTTGTAGCTAGACAAATTGATGATATTTGAATAATCTGTCTCTACTGTATTGTCTAGTCTATTTGGTTCTCTGCCTTGGATTTTTTGGGGATAACACCTCCTACCTCTTCCCCTAGTTCCTCTACACTTAGTCTTTTGTTGGACTCCTCCAACCCCAACCCCAACTTGGTGACCTCCCGGCCTAAAAAAAAAGACCCAGAGGATGATTTAGATCCTGTGTGGGTCTCTCTGGGGGTTACAGCCTGTAATTCTCTTGGTGTTGCATGCACGCCAAACATTACTGACCTAGTGGCACACTCAACAGGAAATATATCCAGCCCTAGTACTGGAGGTTCTCTCTGGGGATTACAACTTTTTAATCTTTTTATTTGAATCTTCCCCCTGTACCTCCTTCTCATCATTGCTTCCATGGCTGACTCAAGAACATATGGCTTCTGAGGGTTTTGTGGACTCCCTCTCTGACTGGTATTCCTAGAGGAGACCTCTCTCTTATTGTAATAATCATTGGATGATTACATTATTTTTCTTTGACCATTGATCGTCTCCATCTCTAAAAAATGTTTTATTTTTATTTTCAATTAGTTCTATCTGATGGTTAATAACATTTTTATTAGTCCTGTTCTCAAATAAGCTGCAATCCCTAGATTGTTTATATCTGTCAATCTCTGCAATCTTTTGTTCAATTGTTTGATTTATCTCAAATATTTTGCTCTCCCTATATTCGATTATCAGCTGCACTAGAGAGAAGGAACAATTGTCTAGGATCTTATACCAGCACCACAAGATCTTGCTGGAATGTCAGAATGAGGTCCAATCATAATACTCTAGGGATCATTTTAAATTCTAAATATTTGATAAGGGACTTCATATCCCACCATTGATTGCATTCAATTTTAAGTAGATTTTCCAACTGATATATTTAGAATTTATGAACAAAATGGATGAGATGCTATAAATTCAACATAGGACAGCAGCCACCATCTTTATGGCAATGGTGAAAAGGTTGGACTAGAATCCTTACTGAAGGAGGTATATGTTCCAAGACCTGCATGTCCACTAGAGAAAAACACATCTAAAGATGAATGTTTCTGGAGCAGATTGCAAGGGAACCTGGACATAAAGAAGCAAAGAAGAGGAAGGGATTTGTAATCTATACAGTACCATTCCAAAATTGCTGTCAAAGGGATAGTAATACTTCGTTTTAACTTTATTTTATTTTGTAGACATTAAAAAACATGAAGAACGATATAAGTCTTATCTCTCAAACCTTTATGGTTTAAGAGATATTCACAATCAAAGTTTCCCCTCCCCGCACCTTTTACCTAGTGTAAGCCATCTCTTCTCAGATGTGAATCTGGTTGTAAGACCAGACAGATAACAGCAGGGGACAATCTTCTTTATATGAAAACAATGAAAGCCCTGCCCCCTTGACAAGCTTTTCAGGTTTTTCCCTTATCTTAATTGAAGGTTGTCCCTCTGTGCAATCTACCTGGGCACCTCCCTTCTGCTTTGGCTGAGCAGTGTTACATCAGTAAAAGGGGAGGGAGGGGGACAATTTGTCATTGAATTACTCCTGAACTACAACTCTGACAGAACTGAAATAACACTCTCCAAAGTCCAAATACTATGATGATTAATTAGAGCTGTTTTTATTATGAAACATTACTATCCCTTTAACTCCCACTGGTCTGCCACAGAGGAAATCATACAAAGGTAGACTTGTCAGCAGGGGGTTTCTTGACTAATCAGGTCTGCATGTCCACTAGAGAAGAAACACATGTAAGGATAAATGGCTCTGGATCAGATTGCAAGGGAACCTGAAGATAAAGAAGCAAAGAAGAAGAAGAAGAGATTTAAAAACTATGCAGTACCCTTCCAAAATTGCTTATGATGCCCACTGGTCTGCTACAGAGGAAATTGTACAAAGGTAGACTTGTCAGCAGGGAGTTTCTTGACTAATCAGATCTGTTTAATTTTGGAGAAGGTTACACCTGGATAGTAGCTGTAGTAATCACCCATCACTGGGGGCACCTAAAACCATGGCTCTTCTGCAGAAAAAAGGACTGTTGGGGGCAATCTGAAGCAAAAGAGCCCTATTGCTCCCAGTAGCACGGCTAATAACCTTCTCTAATTATAGGCCATACAGCCGTTTACTTACTTGTGCAAAAGAGACTAAAGACTTGTCTGCCAATAATATTTTACCCAAAAAATACATCACACTGCAACAGAGATCTCTAAGGGCTTTGCACTGAGCCTGGCAGTATCCTATGCATTAAGATAAGCATTAGCCTCCAGGATCTTAGAAACTGCAAGAGCAATGTTCTTTGTTAGCACATTCACATTTACTGCTCCTAAGAGTTGCTCCTTCCAAGAATCAATGGACCTAGTTACCCAAGCAGTGGCTGAAGTTGGGGGTAAAGGGGACCAGAAGCCACAAACTTCTCCTTAACCATTTGAGTGCCAGAGGGGGTACGTAATGCATTGCAATGCAATGCATTCTGTACCCCTCTGGCACTCAAAGGGTTAAGAAGATAATCTAGGCACTTATCCATCTGGTTGTTACTTACTGCTACATCTACAACTAGCAATGCTATAAGTTTAGAAAGGTGTGAAATCAGAGGGTCAACTGCAGGGGAGTAATCCATTGGAGGAGTGCATCAGGAAAGAACAGATAAAATAATTTCTTATCAGGCTATTTCCATTCCTCCAAAAGCACCTGGTCTAAGGAATGATGGGGAGAGAAAAGAGCAGCATCCTTCTTGCACTTCTTGAAAATATCTGGGGGGAAGGACTTGAATCAGCAGCTTCAGAGACTATAAAGGTCTCCAAAACTGCTCTAATAAGACTGTCAACAGGAGACCCAGGGTCTTCCTCAAAGGATTCCCCAGGAGTAAATGAGAAATCAGATTCATTCTCATCAGTTTCCTTTCCTGGTCAGAAGAATTTTTCATGTGTCTGTATGTTGTGTCTGTTGAGAAGAACATGGCAGTTGCTGCCAATTTTTCAAACTGAAGCACACACGAGTCTACTCAAAACTTCATGGTCTTGATGAGATCCTTACTGTAGTTCTTAAAGGGTTAATATTAACATGCACATTGAACAAAATCTGACATCCTGTGGTCCTGCTAGCAACTGTTATCTCTGCCTTCATTAAAGGGATAGTAATGGATCAAGTTAACTCCATTTAATATTGTAGATACAAAAAAAATAAACATATCAATCCCATTCCGATCTTTCAAACTTGTATAGTTTGAGAGGTATAAGGTTCCAAAGTTCCCTGATCCGTCCCCTTTCATCAACATCATCATCTATCTTACTGCAGGAGATCCTGGTCCCGTGACCATCCAGAGGCTCTCCAGCAGAGCTGAAATAGCTCAATCTGAAACTAAATACTTCATCTGAACGGACTGCAAAGTGTGCTTGTATGACAGTATTTCCTGCAGTAAGATAGATGATCATGTTGATGAAAGGGAATGGAGCAGGGGACTTTGGAACCTTATATCTTATATATATATTTTTATATCTACAATATTAAATGGAGTTAACTTAATCCATTACTATCCCTTTAACATGACATCCAGGACTGACTTATGGCAGGTTATTATCATTGAATCACTCTGTTCTAGTTAGTATTGGATCTCATAGCTTATGGTACATGTATAAAAAGGAAATTTAGTAATCTGTACCATATTTCTGCAGTTTTCTCTTCTACATATGGAATGTGCAAAGAAGGAATGCCATCTGAGACTTAACTAAGTAAATGCACAGTATAATATAAGAAGTGCTTGGAGTTTTGTATAGTTCTCACTAACCGTGTGCAAAACTTGTTTCCATTTCCTCATCTGTGTATTAAAATCACCATCACAGACAGCCAAAACTGTAATGAAGTTCTAGGCTTACTGCAAAATGAAAAACACCCAAATTTGGTTAGGTTGTTCAGAGCAGATCATAAATGATTATATAACTGTAACAAATGTCTCCAGTCATAACACTCTGTCTGGTGTCTGGTTAATTAAATACATTTGGTACAGATGATCAGCTCCTCTAAGGATCTGAATTGTTTTGCTATATGAATTGGTCAGTGAAGCACTGAGAGATTTTGCACATTGTTGTTTAGTGCTGGATTTGATCTGAATAGCTAATAACAGCAGATTCTGCACAGCGACTGAGATTCTATTCTACTGATTGCTGCAAGAGTAAATGTTTTAACCTTCATACACCTTCTTATAATAACTCTACACTCTAATGTAGGTTTTCAGGAAAACAATTAGTACAGAGGCAAAAATGATTTCATGTTTATAGACTCCAGGGGGTCACACCCAAAGGTATGATAAAGACGTGTTAAATTGTAGATAATGTCTCAAGAGTGAAAGATTTTGCAATTCCTATATTATTTAGTACTTTTTTGTGATGTGGGAACCTATTGATTCCTTGTGGTCATGATGATTTTCTGCAAAGATTAAGGTAAGTGGTAATTTATTATTAGGCATTTTAGTGTCATTAATTACATATAGTATGTTGCAGGCACATTATGCAACAGCACCACTTTTAATCATGACTGAAATGTGAAATAAAAAACAAAATTGATGATGTAAGTACATTTATAAATGTTGTTCCAAAATATTAAATTGAACATTTCCCAAAATCAAATTTGATTTTAATCTGTAGTGTTTATTATAAAACAGGATGACCAATTGTTATCTGGAGATTCAAGAGAAGTGCCCAACTGGTTAACTTGCTATAGGTGGACAGGCCAATGCATTATGGGAAACAATGACTGTGTAATGATGGTTACACACCTAATGGAGAACTAATACCTCCTCATAACACTCACACTTACCTCATTAAGACCCCTAGGAAGTTTGGCCTTGAGTCTTGGTTCAGGAGATCTTGTATCATTTCTGCAGGGAGGGAGACAGAACAGTTGCTGACACTTCATTCAAACTGAAGCAGTTAAAGTATATAAGTCTACTTAACCATTTAATGACCTGAGGGTTGTGTCATTCATTGAAAAGTGAAGTATTGCACACCTCTCTTCTCTTTAAATATTGAGCAAAACTTGAAGTCCCTTGGTCCTGCTGGTAACTTTTATGACCACATCAATGCATATGACATCCAGGATACTAATAATTTATTCAATTTGTCTCCACTGCACCTTTAATATTCTTCCCCAGTCCTGCAACTGACAAATTTACTACTAATATCACCAGCAGAAAGTGATTCTGTAGATATAAGAATCTGGAAATATGTCTTCACATATTCAATGCACATTGTGTGCTGCACTGAACATAAATCACAATGTAGCAGAGACCACTACAATTCAGGTACTAAGGAAGCATCTGCAAACTGTTCATGCTCAAAATGGCAAGGTACATTAGTTTTATTGACTGTACTATTGACCCATGCAAAGCATTAGTCAACCACCTGCTACAAACTGCAAGTCAGTGTCACTTGTTCTTTTTTGTGGGATGGACAAGTGACACTAACTGACACCACCTGATTTCTTAGGGGACAGTTGAACATTATGAAAATGCTTAATTAGAGCAGACGTGACAAGGAGTGTGATCTCAGTCCTTTCCCTCTACAGCATTTTTTCACACACTATTCACATTACAATTGTTGATAACTGCAAAGTCACTCCCTGTTCAAAATGAAAAATATTCCAACACACAGATTTTATAGGAGGTGGAGGAGGAGACAGTGGGGGAGATTCACTAAGCAGTGATAAAGAGGTGTTAAAGTGGAGATGACTTCTCCAATATATCCCTTCTCCAATTCCCATGTCTCAAAATAATCATATAACTAAACATTGTCCTCCAAGTCTTACCCACATAAATCATAGAGGCGCACCTTCTCTCCATAGAATAACACACTTCCACCTCATCATCCCCTCCCTACAGGAGCCATAGACTCATGCACACACTGTCCCTCCAGTCTTACTTCACAGTAACAATGGAACCACACACTGTCTCCGAGACTTGCCCCACAGCAGCTGTGGAATCACACACTATCCCCCAGCCTTGCACAAGAGTAACTATAGAATCAAACACTCTCTCCCCAGCCTTACACGACAGTAAAAATAGAACTACGCATTGGTTCCTAAACCTTGCTCCACATTAACCATAGATCCACACATACTAACCTCCTAGCATTGTCTCAGATGCAGTAGCCATAAACCATACTTACGTCTTCTCCAATCTATGTTCTGCTGCACTGGTAGCCTTAGAAGTGTACAGATGTGTCTAACCTCAACGTGGAAACTGGCAAAAATCCCATAAAACATTTAAACGGGTTAGCAAAAGGCTACATTTTTATCTTTTTCAGTTAGTAGGAACTTTCGTTGAAAAAATAGCAAATTGAATATTCTACAGCCTCTTAATCCTGTAATATCTGATGCTTAGATGACTCAGGAGGAGGAACTAACTTGTGAAAAACCAGAATGTCAATGGTGGCATAATGTTCCATCCAACTGGTAGTATGCAGTGTTATATGCATGGCATGTTACTACTAACAATTTTTCTAGGCATGCCTTTTAAAGGCCTCCTACAATTTTTTTCAGTGCTTACCATCCCATAGTAGGCTATGCGAACAACTTCCTTAAAGGTTTCACCTCTAATTATAATACATTTTTGCAAAGTTCAGTTTAAAAGTATAAACTCTTTCCTAATCCATTATTGCTCAAAAGTATACCTCCAGTAAACCTGTCCTCCCTCCACCACTATGGGCTCGATTTAAAGAGTCTGATGGACAGTAAGCAATTCAAAGAACTGTGCCATGAAGAACTGTCAGCAGAAAATGAAGCATATCGGCAGCTAAACTTAGTGGCCATTTCCCCCCATTAAACAAATTACAAATGCTCTACACTGCAATTCAAAAGACTGTGTTAGGTGCTATGATGCGCTAAGGGACCCACTTTAACCCCTTAACGACATGTGACGTACTATGACCGTCACGGTCCTTGAAATACTCAAGGACCGATGACGGTCATAGTACGTCACATACTTTTTACTTACAGCGCTCTACCGGGAGTGCTGTAAGTAAAAATAGGGCCTGAAATTGACCGCTACAAGATCGGAGCGATCTCTATCAGGCCCCATAATGACGCGCCGATACACGCGACAGGTCACGTGTACCGGTGCGTCCAAGTGCTCCTATGCGGTCATTATGGGACGGAAATGTCCCAGGACCACCGGTCCTTAAGGGGTTAAAGTGGGAAATTCTAGACGCAGCTTTTTTGGATGTAGAATCCCTTAGCACATCTTTTAACAGCCAATGCAGGAATTGCACGTTAAAACAAAGTTAAAAAAAAAAATCCTAAGTCACCAGTGGATGTAGTCATATGGTGCTTAAGTGCCTTATCAGTATATCTAAAGTACACCCAAAATGTGTCCAAACGTAGTAGAATTAACCCTATGAGCGCCATTTGGGTATGCTTACCCCACCAGCACTCATTGGGTCAACCCGACTAAGTTACAAAGCAACATCTCCTGCAAAGTAACACTTGCTGATCCAGCAGAGTCTTCTTTCCTCTATATTCTTTCTTTGCACTTCTTTCTTCTCTTCTTCTTTCTTCTCTCTTCTTTATTCCATCTTCTTTTTATTAAACCTGTAAAATCAAAAAGAGAGCCATAAATAAATATTTTTTAAAAAGGACCTACACATCTATGCATAATTTAACTCCTTGAATTGCAGAGCAATGCATTGTGTACCTCTCTGGGGCTCAAAGGCTTAAGGTATGCAGAGGTGTGCGGATCAATAATGTCAAACATGGCCAAAGTTCCCAAGAGCAGTCCTCATTAAATATAAGTCCATCATTTTCACATACCTGCAAAAAATTGCCTAAATAATAATTCATGTTATTTTTCCAACAGTGGAGGAGAAATCCAGAAGGAGAACCCCCCACGTACCTTACAGGCTGATGCCCATTCCATTATGAGGGAATCTGAACAGAGACTGCCTTTCTATATGGGCAGTCTCTGTTCAAATTCCCACACAGCCATTGGCTGGTATGTGTACTTACACATCCCCCAGCCAATCAGCTTCTAGCAAGTTCCTCCAATACCCCACTCAAAGCTGATTGGATGGGAGGAGCGCAAACACACATACATCCCAGCCAGTGGCTGTGAGGGAAGAAGAAGAAAAAAAGATCAGTGCTTGAAAGTATGTCAGGCACCGATTGTTAGCTTTTTTCCTTTGATGTTCCCATAATTGCCACTAGTTAACAGTGTTTTGTGAACTTAATGCAAAATATGGACCTTTGGCCACAAGACCTTTTCTGTGGCCTAACATCCGTTGTGCTTTCAGCTGGTAGGGCCATTGAACAGCAACTTAAATATTTTATTTTGTGGTAGTCAATTTGGTCCTACCGCATGTTTTATCACACTCCTTTAAATCGAGCCCTATGTCTGTTAATAGTTTCTGAAAAGGCATAACTGCTGACTGTATTTGTCACATAAGTAGGGATGGGTGAATCTTTTCACCTTAAAAGTGAGACAGGAAAAAATAGCAATTGCAGCCGAGCAGGACATTTTTTGCAAAAAATACTGCTCTTCTGCTTTTCCAGCCTAGCTCACTGAAATAAATGGTAAGACTGAATTTTTCCCCACCGCATGGCAAGTTTCCCTTCCTTTGCTGCAGGGAGTAAAAGGGGTGTGAGGTTCCCACAACATGCCATTCTGCATTCATTCGATAAAGAGAAAGCAAAGCAATTTTGCATCCAGTTAATATAGGCAAATAAAGTGAAACTAGAAAATAGTTTACTGAATCTTGTAGACAGTAAATTTGTGTTTGGGGGTCCTGGGGAACTCTGTGGAAATCTTGATATGGCTTTTATTGCTGTGCTACGGGAGTTCTGGGGTGTGCAAAGGGATCAAAGGAGATTTACTCCAAATACCCGAACATTTTGTGCGAATTACTGTTATTGCACAGGCATCTGTGAACCAAGTACCTACATGATCTGACTTAAATGTGTGTGTAGGGAGTCTGGGGGGTGTATGAAAGGAGCAAAAGAGATTTACCCCAAAGTACTCCACAATACGGTATGACTGAGAAGATACATGCAGCTGTGATCCAAGCTTCTTCCTGATCTGCCTGTTATCTCAATGTTTGGAGAGTCTGAGGGAAGAAGCAGTTGAGCAGGGAGTGTGTTTTTTGTGTTGTTTTTTTTTTTTTTTTTTTTTTTTAGTTGACAGTGGTAGGGATAAGGAAGTTAATAGGATAGGGATAGGTGACAGACACAGGAAACCTGACGTGAGCTGTGACTGAAACTAAGAGGCGATTCTTGTGCCTTGTTCTGCTAACCCACACTTACTGAGTTCTTGGGAAGGAGTCAAAAATGTCCCAAAAATAATGCCACATTACACTTGTTGAATGGCAAAGTTGCCAAGATGTCAGCACTTGACATGATGCCATATTCTTTTTTTTAAATCAAGGATTTAAAGAACTGATGTCATGTGTTGCAACTCACTGGCATATCCCAAGCCACAGTTATTTTTCAAGGACAGCTGTGCCAGAACTGTACAAGTCAAGCAGGTGGTTAGAGTGATGGGCAAAGAGCTGGAAACCTCATACATAAAAAATTCACCTGACAACAGATATGTGAACAAGTGGACAGAGTACAGACTATATGACTGTCACTGCTCATTGGTTGTCCCTCCAACCAGTGGCCAACAATTGCTTGCAGCATCAGGTCAAGGACAGCCCAGTATTCTGGCAGTTATTAAAGGACAGAAGCAGGGTAGCTTATACCATCGGCATGCCACTTTGTGCATGCAGAGTTTTGAGAGGCAATCCCACAAAGCCCTAGATGTGTTAAATTGAAGCAGGTCATAGAGTAATGGCTTTTATCCTCTCCTTTAAAGTTGGGATGGGCGAAAATTTTCACCTCAAACTGAAATTGGTGAAAATGGTATTTTCCAACTGATGAATAGTTTCCCACTTTTTTCACCTAGCTCATTGTGCATTGAAATCAATGGGAAGAAATTTTTTTCTACACCACAAGTTTTCTACAGCTATATAAAAGGGTGTCAGGCTCTAACAGCAACCCATTCTGTGTTTGTGAGAGGAGAAAGCAGCATGTTGTTTGAGGTAGAGAAGATAGGGAAATTGAAGTTTAGTTTAGGGAATCTTTTAGGTAGGACATTTATTTTTTGTATTAGGAAAGTCAGTGGGGCACTCTGGGGAGAAGAATGGAGGAAGGAGGCTGACCCCAAATGTTCCAAAATTCCAAGTGACTGACTGGCAAGATACAGGCAGCTAGGGACCTATTTGCTTGCAGACCTTGCTGTTATTGTCTCTGTGCTGGGTGGGGATGTCTGGGGAAAGAAGTTGTTGATTTTGTTTTTCAGTTATCATTTTTTTTGACAGACTATGAGAGTGATAAGACAGGGTAGACAACTTAAAAAATAAATAAATAAAACACACAAGGGGCGGGGGGAGCATTTCAGAGATGTGAGATTAAAGTAGTAGTTCAAAAACTGACTGCAGCAATAGTTGCTGCAGCGTGTACAGTCAATGATGATGATCCCTCTACTCCAAGGGAGGATGCAGTTTGTCAAGGTCCCAACAAAACGTCCAGTACAACCAGTGCCAGTACAAGTGAAGAACCATATAAGAAGAACACTGAAGATGATAAGTCGAATTCAAGTGTTGATGATGGCAATAGTATAATAGAGGAAGGTGTAGCAGCTAAACCGCCTGCTGCATCAGATAGAGAAACAAACAAGCACCAAAACACCTGTCATCAAAGTAGTAACGAACTTTGTTACAGTAAAAGTAAAAAGAAATTGTTTGAGACCTCTAAAAGCTTAGAGGAATATAAGGTTAGTGGGCAAGAACTGTCAGGTGATGCTGTTGCTGCTAAGGATGACCTAATGATGAATGATGATGATGATGCAGATCTAGAATATATCTCTCCAGCATCCTTCGCTTGTTCAGATACAGATGAAGTTAGGGTGAGGATGATGACATGGCTATAAGGTTAGCAGAAAGTCATAGGCTGAATCTTCCACCACTGAAAAGGAGCACTGTGCCTGTCTATAAACTATTTGACAAAGCCATTGGAAAGTCTGACCCTGGACAAGCACAGGTGTCAAAAAGTACACAGTCAACCTATCAGTCATCATCAGAATCATAGCCTCTTCAAAGTTCAAGTCCCATTCAGCCACAGACATCTGTGTTGAGTACCCAGCAACAGTAACAAGAACAGCAACACAGGTTATTAATATCCACAATGTTAGATATAACGAGTGCCTCTGCTGCTTCTGCTGGAAGTGTTGACTACTACCTTCCTGTAACGGTTTTACAGGACACTCAGACAAGCAGGTTAGAATAAAACAGTTTTATTAAAACAAAACAAGAAAGACCGCCCACTACAGGCAATACAGATTAATAGAGAGATAGTGGCTTACATATGCTTTCTCAGGCCCAGTATACAGATGCAATGAATATACATATACTGTCACCGGACAGGCATAGAAACATAAGGGTACTCAATGGTTAAAGTACATGTAAATCAATCAGTCTCTGTTGTGGTGTTTGACACACCCAAGGTGGTAATGAAGCCGCAAGTGGTGCTAGATGAAACAACACCATCAGTCTATTGAACAGAGATAGCTGCTTAGGCTGAGCAAGAGCCAATGGGACCAGAGCCAATAGCACCCTTGAGGTGCGGTAACGGAAGAGAGACACTGCAAGAGTAAATGGGACCGGAGCCAAGAGCACCCCTTAGGTGTGGTAACGGAAGAGACACTGCACAAGCAAATGTAACGTGAGCCAACGCACTCCCTGGTGCGGTATGATGGTACAACACTACGAGCAATAAGGGACCAGAGCCAAGACACCCTTATGGTGCCGGAACAGAGCACACACTGCAAGAGCTAACGGAATGCCCAATAGCACCAAGCTGTGCAACGACTGAGAGGGTAATATAGAGGCACCGTAAATAGAGGTCACGATTGCTCTGCTAGTGTAAACGGATAGGCTCAATAGTGTAGGCAACAAGCTCAGCAAGTGTTAATAACGGGCTCAGAAGCAGAGGCAACAAGCTTGGCAAGTGTACACGGACAGGCTCGGTAACGGAAGCAACAAGCTCAGCATGTGTTTTCTGACAGGCTCGGTAATCGGAGGCAACAAGCTCAGCAAGTGTTCTCAGACAGACGTGGTAACGGAGGCAACAAGCACAGCAGTGAACGGACAGGCTCAGTAACGGAGGCACAGCTCTGCAGATGATAAGTAGTGATCAGTCTGTACAGCACTGCAAGCACAGTTCAGAATGTCGCCAGGCAAGAGATCAGGATCTCGCTGGAACGTTGGAAGTAATCACGGAGCAGGAACGTCAGCCAGAGCCGGGTCAATCATGGAGCAGGAATGTCAGCCAGAGCTGGGTCAATCACCGAGCAGGAACGTCAGCCAGAGCCGGGTCAATCACTGAGCAGGAACGTCAGCCAGATCCCGGTCAATCACAGAGCAGGAACAACCAGAGTAGTCAGACGGGCCGAGTCAGTACACAGGAATGCAGGAACACAGCAAGGAATACACAGGTACAGGAACACCACGAAAGGGCACCTGACAGGTGCCATAGGCCCGGTATATGAAGGGACACCCTGGGCGGGCCAATCAAGCTCCACCAATGAGAGAGCACCACAGCAGAGAGTGACAAGGAATCAGGGGAACCGTGATAAGCCCCCACGGGAGTAGTAAAGGAGACAGACTACACTGCAAGAGCTTGAGCCAATAGCCCCCACGGGTTTAGTAATGGAGACAAACTGCACTGAAATAGTTTGAGCCAATAGCCCCCACGGGCGTAGTAACGGAGACAAACTACACTGCAAGAGCTTGAGCCAATAGCCCCACTGGGCGTATAACGGAGAGCAAACACTGTACGAGCTAGAGCCAATAGCGCCTCCCCCGGGCGCGGCAACGGAGACCGACTACACTGCAAGATAGACAGGATGAGCTGCCACCTATACAAGCATCTGAAATGTAACTGGCTCAGCAAGTGTAGCGGAACATCAGCAACGGCTCTGCAAGTGTTAATTGAGGCTCAGTGACTGGAGACAGCAGCTCTGCAAGTGTACTGGAGGCTCAGTGAACGGAGACAACAGCTCTGCAAGTGTTAACGGAGGCTCAGGGAACAGACACACAGCTCTGCAAGTGTAAACGGAGGCTCAGGGAATGGAGATAACAGCTCTGCAAGTACAACCGGAGGCTCAGCAAACAGAGGCATGGCTCCGCAAGTGTAAATGGAGTCTATGACATGATCAGCCCTGCCACAAGCACAGCGGAAGTCAGAATGTCGCCTCGGCAACACCAAACAGCAGGAAGCAGGAACGGTGGCAAGGTCAGCAGTAAGCCGGTTCAGGTCACGGAGCAGGAAGCCATCCAGGTCGGGTCAGATCACGGACCAGGGTTCTCAGACAAGCCAGATTAAGTCACAAGCAGGAACGTCAGCCAGGCTGGGTCAGATCACAGAGCAAGATTCTCAGACAAGCCAGATCAGGTCACAAGCAGGAACGTCAGCCAAGTCGGATCAGATCACGGAGTAGGAAACCAGGAGCGTCGTCAAAACAGGCCAAATCGGTACACAGGAATCAGGAACACTGGAACACAGCAACAGCAACACTGGCTCAGGAACACCATGAAAGGGCACCTGACAAGTGCCAAAGGCCAGGTATAAAAAGGCCATAATGGGCGGGTAAAACAGGCTCAGCCAATGGGAGAACCCACAACCGAGAGTGACAGAAAAGGATCACGGGCACCATGATAGTAAAGCATTGTGCGTATACTATTTTACATGTAGCGTTGTGTGTATATTGTGTTTGTATTGTAGCCCATGCATCTTCTTGCAGAAATTTTGATAGGAGTGGCCAGGGACAGTTTTTAATAATATATATACATATATATATATATATATTTTTTTTTTTTTTTTTTTTTTTTTGACTGACTGTGATAAGATAAGGTGACAGACAGCTGACTGGGAGCCTGATGTGAACTCTGTGAGTGAGGCAGACTCTATAGTCAGCAGACACATTGAGAATTTTGTTGAGGTCCAAGGCAAATCACACTCCATCAGTTGTGTACTGTAGAGAGTGAAAACAGCCACAGAAGTTGAGTAAGGTCCAGCAAATGCACAAGCAGGAGGGGGAAAGGTAGAGCAGTGTAGAGATGTGGGAGTAAAGTGGTAGGTAGTTCAAAAACTGACTGCAGCAATGGTTGCTGCAGCATGTGCAATAAATTATGATGATCTGTCTCCTCCCGAGGCTGATGCAGTTTGTCAAGGTCCCAACAATCACACCATGCAGCCACCCACCACCAATACCGCACACATCTGCTACATAGTAGGTTGTACTTTTTTTTAATCACTTGACGTCATCATGAATATGTGCTAGTGTCACTTCAGCAGGAAGTAAGTGTTGTGGTCAAAGGACAAGTGCACTCTGCATGCTAACACATTTTAAAGGTATATGTTGCTGTAGGACTCACAACTTTGACATCCAGCTACTTATTTCTCCACTACAGCCCTCACAAGAAGTAATATTGTGCAGATTAATGTTGCACCATAGGAAACATAGGCAAAAAATGTGTTGGAATAGGAGAAAAATGTGTTGAATAAGAGAAAAATGTGTAAGAATTGGAGAAAAATGTGTTAGACTAGGAGAAAAAATTGCTGGAATAGGCAAAAAGGAGAAAAATTTTGCATTGGAGATAAGGAGAAAATTTTCACGAAAAAAGAATAATTTTTCGTGTTTCACAAAAGTCATGTTGGAGGTTTTTCTCACTTTTCACCCACCCTTTGTAGTAATCCAAAAAATAGAGTAAATCTCTAGGTGGCAAATAACACAAAAATATTGTTCCAAAGGTAGCATAAACTTCTGAGTGGTTGATACTGCAACAGTAACTAAAGTGAGGCAATCATAGAAGCAGTCCACTTGTTAAGCAGTTCTCAAGAGGTTAATAGCGTTTCTTCAGTGGGAGAGGTTAAACATAGCATAAGCAGTAAAGGGGTTACTACAGTCAAAGATCATATCCAAAAACTTGCTATTCTTAGATTCATATTCATCCAGACAGAAGCAAAGTCAACTCACCAAGAGTTGCTTTAGTTATTATTGCAATAACAGCCACTGAGAAGTATATGCCACCTTTGGAAACAAAAATATGCTTTGACAACCTGGGACCTTCCTCAGGCCTAAAAGGTTTGGCATCACTACACCGATGATTCAATAAAGCATCTTCTATCAATTGCCATCTGTGTGATGAGTGGTGTCTGCTGCTGGACACCGAGGCTGAATACACATCTATCTATCTATCTATCTATCTATCTATCTATCTATCTATCTATCTATCTATCTATCTATGCTAGATAGATAGATACACGCATCAATCACACCACACCAATCCACCATTTTCACATTTTCCACATTCAGTGGAAGTTTAAACTTTATTTTTTAATATCTCTTTAAATTTAAGGCTTACATAGCAAGTACAGGAACAGGCTTGCAGTAAGAAAAACTAGAAAAAAAATTATTGTGCAGGCTTATAGAAAGCTAAAGCGGAACTGACACCCATCTTAAACTTTGTGGCTAATAATTACCATATACTGACTAGCTGCTCAGTGGTGCTAGTTGCCAGAATATTAAAGAGTGCAGACATCTTTCCATAGTGACGGCTGCACGCCTGGGCTGTCAGTCCCAGTCTGCTCTAGGAGGCATTGCTTATGGTCCATAGTTTCTCTTTTAAAAAACTATCCTGAAGTAAAACTGAAAGAAGTTAACAAACTATTTAAAGAACCTATGTTTTATTAATTTAGTTGAGCTGATGCACCTTTTCTTCCATGCTTAATTATAGTCATTAAGCACAACAGAAACTAACTGTGTAGGTTCCCTGACACTCCTTGGTGCAACAGGACAATGTATACTTATGCATAGGGCTGTGTGAAAATTTTCATCAGCAGGAGGAAATCCATGGAAAACAGGGCCTTCTGCCTCCTTCATAAGATCCTACTGGAAACCCCCTCCCATGACTTATATCATGCTAAAGTGAGTGATAGTCTGCATGAGTATATTCATGATGATATATGTGTCATGCATGCACTGTGCCATCAACATGAGAGTGTTAGCATCATGCCCTGTAACATCAGGATTTGTAAGGAAAGGTTATAACTTACTGTTAGAATGCTGAAATATGTGCTGGAACACACAAACAGGAGGAATATAGCTCATTTTCCAGGGAAATTCAAATTTTCCACACATCTCTACTCATGCACATAAACATTAGCATAATTAAATGAAAGGGTAGTAACATTAGGGGGATGCAGGAAGCCACCTTTGGTGCCAGCTGCTGCACTAAAGCAGGGGTGCTCAAACCTGTTCTCAAGGCCCCCAGCAGAAGTGGATGTACTTTATTCAGGCAGATACTTCAGAATTTCTGAGAAACTGATTGATTCACCTGTGGTGATATGAGGAAATCTTGAAAACTTACATTGTTGGGGGAGGCTGAGGACATGTTTGAGCTCCTTTAAACTAGAGCTTGGGTATCGATGTTCAGTCTCCAATGGCCACAAACAGAGCAGGATTTAAACATATTCCTATTTTAGAACAAAAGAAATGGAGGAAGCAAAGCACTACAGTCAGTCACTTGAAAATACATTAATTATTAATAGTGTATAAAAGAGGTGCTTTTCAGATATGCAGCATCTTCTCTGGCATCAACAATATCACCTTCAAATTCTAGTATTTTGAATGAACTACCTGTTCTCAGAAAGGAGAAATAGAAAAGAAAAGCTTAAAGATCTGAGAGCAGCTATTTAACATATAAAATATTGCTTCTGTTATATGTTGCTCTTACACAAACAATTCTTTATTAGAAGGATCCAAAAGTGTGGATGAACTGTAGTATCATTAGGCTCTGGAAATGGACTGTCGGGTTTTCAGCTGTTGCTCCAAAGTGTCTATTCAGTTGTGATTCTTATTCCAATCGTATAGGCACCTTGGAACAATAGCTGAAAACCTGACCGACAGTCCATTTTCAGAGCCATTCATCCATACGGAATCATTTGTGTTAGTGCAACATATCACAGCAGCAATATTTCACTTTTCTTTTTTATTTATCCTGTTTGAGAACAGGTAGTTAATTCAAAATAAGTGAGCAAAATAAGTGAGCCTTTCTACTGCCCTTGAGGGTCGAACAATAAGACACTTACACTAGAGCGTATGAGCCCTTTAGTGCATGATGGCACTCCTATATTGTACCTGTTAAGACTATAATCCCAACAAGCCCCAAATATCTCCTCTATGGAATGCACAGGAAAATTAATAATTTAGGTAATGTCGTCTGTGTCTTGTTTCATATATAATAAAGATAATAAACAGAGAGAAAGTGCTGGCACTGGAATGTAGCCAGTCAGCTCTCTATTTGTCAAAAAGTGACCTGTTCAAAGTAATAATTAACAGTAGCAGTGGCTGCAAAGAATCGCTAATACTTAACTTTTATTCTATATGATAAAAATAAAAAACCTCATAGCTTACTTTTAACCCTTAATTAATTTGGGTGAGCAATAAAATAGCCATCAGCGGGTTCATCTTAGGCCCTGCGAGAAAGCTGAGAGGATGGCTAAAACTTAATGATGTTACTAGTAGTGTAGGGTTAAAATAGATTTATACCCAAACTAGTTTAAGGTTGAAAACTGTTGTGTAGACTTATGAAACAGCAAAGTGATACTTTTAGTATTCTTGTTGATAATTTAAGCTATGCAAATCAGAGTATGGGTTCAGCGGAAACTGCAGCAGTACCTGACGAAGACGCTAGTAATAGCGGCAAAATGTGTTGGGCGATGCCTATCAGTGGGCACACTGGTACTTGTGTATAAAACAAAGATAAAGGATGGTTTTAAGAGGTTCAGCACTATGGTTGAAAATAGTAATTAGGGCAAGAATGTGGAATGCTCCAGCAAATGGCCACAAAGTTTAGATTGAGGGAGCAACCATCTTGCTGTTCCTACTATGAACAGAAGGTACTCAGGGTGTTTGATAATGGCTATGTTAAATATTTTTAGCATCTGTATTAGTAATAGACATCAGACTTGAGCAGAATCTTGCCTCAGTAAATCACGCCTATCGTATTCTAGACATGCTTCCCTTGATTAGCCTGTAACACTGTTGCGAGTAGACAGATTGATCTCAGAGTGAAGTAGCAACATTGATTGCCTGGGATGCAGACTGTCTTAACAGCTGAAAACTATGATGGTGGGTTAGTTTTATACTTGTCTACTGTTTAAGACTGACTCGGTGCGGACTGGCATTACTTGCTCTGACCGAGGACAAACTGTGTACTGCTGCAGTTTCCGCTGAACCCATACTCTGATTTGCACAGCTTAAATGATCAACTAGAATACTAAAAGTATCACTTTGCTGTTTCATAAGTCTCCACAACAGTTTTCAACCTTAAACTAGTTTGGGTATAAATCGATTTTAGCCCTACACTACTAGTAACATCATGAAGTATTAGCCATCTTGTAGGCTTGCTCACAGGGCCTAAGATTAACCTACTGATGGGAATTTTATTGTTCACCCAAATTAATAAAGGGTTAAAAGTAAACTATGATTTTTTTTACTTTTATCATATAGAATAAAAGTTAAGTGTTAGCAATTCATCTCCGACTCTACTACTGTTAATTAAGACTTTGACTGGGTCACTTTTTGACAGACAGAGAGCTGACTGGCTACATTCCAGTTCCACTACTTTCTCTCTGCTTATTCTCTTTTTTATGATTTCTGATTATGGCATGTGAAGTCTGGGAAACAATTAGTGTCCCCTCTCTCACCTGCACTATTTACTTCATATGTAATGTGAAACAATACACAGGGGAAATACACAGTCCTACACTACCCTCCCCTTTGTGCAAGCAGAATTAAGGGGAGAGTATTAGATGTAAGTAGATTAATAAATTGGATTTAGGCATGGATAGAGCAAAGACATATGTTCCATTTGCTAGTTCAGTGAGGATATGCCTTAGTACACTGTGAACTAATAATGGTATAAATTGTATTCATTTTGATAGGCTTTTTCTATAATTCTGGGGCAAGCCATATGCACAATTGTGGACAAATATTCAATTCACTTAAATAGAGCTTTCAAACCTTTGAATGTTAGATAGGCCTCCAAAGGATTGCACAATGATACACTGGAGACCTCACCATCACCATTCAAGAGGTTGCAAGCTATTGAAACAGCTATTGCATTAGTGGAACTTTAGGTAATTTTTATTTGTTCCTTTTGGTGGAGCTGGTTTGCTACAGCAGGGATGGGCATTGTGAGGCCATCTGGCTGCTCTAAGAATGATGGGAGTAGTAGTCCATGAGTGTGCTTCATATTGCCCAACCCTGTGCTACAGAATTGCTCCCATTATTCTTACTCCATTAGTTTACATAATCCAGAATTCAGCAATTATTTGATTAGCAATGTTGAGAAAGACATAGTTGACGAAATTATTAAAACCCTTGCTTTATTTGAATCTATAGTTCTCAAGTGTAGTCCTTAGTGACCACTGTCATTATTTTTGAACAGTCACATCCCTAAAATCCAACCTACATAAGCAGTGTGACACATAATAATTTTATTATCACTTTTGCAGTGTTAAATATATGTGTTGTAACCTGTGGATGATCTGTTATGACAAACTATAAATCAATTCTCCTTTCATTAATTTGTTCAACGATGCCATTGTAAGCAAAAGGTTGGTAAAGTCACATTCTGTGCCTCTTCTTTAATCAGAACTGAAAACTGAGATAATGGATCAATAATAGCCATTTAGAAGGTAAAATGCAATGGTAACTGCTGGAGGCTGATAAAATGCTTCATGACCAACAATCATGAGTGGTAAGAATGAGATTAGATTCATAAGCATGTTTTGTTGTGCAGAATTAGGTTTTATGCTTGATCACGTTTGAAGAGAGGCTTCATCCTTCAGAAACCTAATATGAAGATGTAAGCATGCCTATCATCTACTCATACAACTACAGATGTGTTAGTTCATCCATGATGCATAGTAATCAGTCACTGAGAAGCTGTTCAAGGAATCTGATCATTTCCTTAGGCTTTAGTTTTTCACAGAATATAAATGATTCTTGTCTCTCTCTCTCTCTCTCTCTTTCTCTTAGATTCCTAAGAAATCTGCTGCTTTTTTTCTTTTTTGAAACTTTCTTAGAACACAAATGGTATACAGGACTTCAATAACACATACAGAGATAAAGTCACACCTTAGCTGAAATATCTTAGTGTCGTGTTGGTCAGTAGTCATTGGCAATAAAAATGTCCATAACTGTAATTACATTTTTTTCATTTCATAGAAATTCTCATATAGATTTTATATTGGGTGGAAATTAAAATATCAATGATTTCAACAGGAAAACATTTCTGGACATGGTTTACAAACACACACATACAGAAAACTAAAAAAAAAAACCATACACGTGCAAAAATAAGCAAGTACACACAAAATATACAAGCATGCACAAAACATTCACATGCAAAAAATACACACACACACACACACAAAACATACACAT
Source organism: Rhinophrynus dorsalis (assembly GCA_037306005.1). NCBI lineage: Eukaryota > Metazoa > Chordata > Amphibia > Anura > Rhinophrynidae > Rhinophrynus > Rhinophrynus dorsalis. The sequence goes on from CM074724.1 coordinate 269,078,718, forward strand.
ATGCAGAAACCTACACAAAACAACATACACATAACATAAAAATATATGCATGTACACAAAAAAAATCTTTACCCAATCAAGAATCAGCTGTGGTGAAAAAGTAATGTAGAAAAAGTACTTCCACAGGAATTTCCACTGGAGTCAAAAAGCATTCTTTTCCACCTATCTACAGCAATCTTCTGGAAATGTAAGTTACCCTTGCAGGGGAGAATATGAGCCACATTTACAGCCAAGTATAAAAAATATCCTACACCACTTAAATTGGAATTGTCACTTTAAATCAACTTAGGCAATTTAAAAAAATCTTGAAAATTTACCAATATGGTGTGTTAGAAATGTTTTATTTATCACAACTGTGCAATGCTCTCCTGTGCTGGCAAAAACAACTACCCCTAGCTCACCTGTTCCACCCATGGTGTACTCCTCTCCCTCTCATTTCCAAGCCAGTTGCAACTTTAACCCTTTGTATTCCATGTATGTATGCAATAATACATTTTACATCTCTGTGATACTCAGAGGGTTAAAAGCATTTAGTAATTGATATAGTGGGAGAGGGTTTCTTCAAAGACTCTTCTGCCTTTGTCACATCTCTGTGTGACTTTGCTTCATCAGTATAGGATGGTAACCAATACACTGGAACACTGTGTAGCTCTTAGGACTGGTCCCACTGCATGTCAGATGGTTTCAGCATACTTGCAGGATAGCTACATTCTCTGCAGAAACAGTGACCCCATGTACTACTGACAAACAAAGCACTGTGTGTTGCCAGCATTGACATGTACTGCAGTGGAAACCCTTAGTTGAGTCTGAGAGAGTTTTCATCTGGTTACCTTGTGAATAACTGTAGGATGCAACTATCAAGCAGCAATGTTTTGAGACTAAGATTCTTAAAAATTAACCAACATCTCATACCATCTCAGTATCAAATAGCAGAAACCACACATGATGGAGAAAGCCAGGACACATATATTAACAGCAGCACAGGTGAGGAGGAGGGATGCAAAGAAGGATTGCTACCAACATTTCACAAATTTTGGGATTTATTTGGATGTATTGATATGGGGCTTATGGCCCCATATCAATACATACATTGGTCACATTGGTAACAATTTTTTTATGCTTTTTTTGCAGGTTCAATTCTTGTGTCTGCACTTTTGAGATGCTTTAAGGAATTCTGCTCTCTAAAAAAACGGGTGCAGATTTTCACCCATCAAAGTGGGTCCCTTAGTGTATCTTAGTGCTAACTAGTGATGAGCGAGCACCCCAATGCTCGGATGTTCGGGTGCTCTGACCGAGCACCCCCTGAGGCTCGAGTGCTCGGCCGAGCACCCGAGCCCCATTGAAGTCAATGGGAGGACTCGAGCATTACACCAGGCACCCCCTGCTCTGATGAGGGGAGGGTGCCTGGTCCATAGGAAAAGGGCAGAAAAAGATGGAAACACTACAGAAATGGTTCAGGGACAGCATAGGGAGGATGTCTGGATGCACCTTGGACTCCAACATCGCTGCTGGGAACGATCTTTCGCCCGTAGTACGCCATTTTTACAGACTGACCGTAAAACACACAAAAAGGAAAATAAAAACGACTTTAGGCGAAAAATTGTTACCAAACAGTATTTGCTGTATATTTACTTGTATATCATCTGCAAATTCTCCCAAAAATTTCATCGATTTTCTGAAGTGAGGCCATGATTAAGAGGGAAACGTGCGCAGAGGCAAATTATCCCAAAAATTTCCTTGATTTTCAGAACTGAGGCCATGATTAAGAGGGAAACGTGCGCAGAGGCAAATTCTCCCAAAAATTTCCTTGATTTTCAGAACTGAGGCCATGATTAAGAGGGAAACGTGCGCTGAGCTGACCATCTAAAACATTATGGGTGAGGGTCTGCTGCAGAGCTGACCATCCTAAACATTATATGCGAAGGCCCGATAGTGAGCTGACGCTATAAAACATTATATGAGAGGGCCCGCTAGAGAGCTGACCCAATAAAACATTATATGAGAAGGCCCGCTGGTGAGCTGACCTATATAAAAATTGGCAAACAGGGCCCGCTGGTGAGCTGGCCCTATATAAAAATTATATCACAGGGCCCGCTGGTGAGCTGGCCCTATATAAAAATTATATCCCAGGGCACGCTGGTGAGCTGGCCCTATATAAAAATTATATCCCAGGGCATATGGAAGAGGAGGAGGAGGATGAGAACATTAAGAGTCAACCATATACCCGTTTTTGGGGTGGAAGGGGTGAATGGGAATACAGAGTATTCCCATCATTGTAAATAACATATATAAAGTGAGTTTATGTTCCCCCGGGGCTTTCCTCCAGTGGAGTGGAGAAGTCAGGGGAAATCCAGGCCTTGTTCATTTTTATAAGTGTCAACCTATCAGCATTGTCGGTGGAAAGGCGGATACGCTTATCTGTTATGATGCCACCAGCAGCACTAAATACCCGCTCAGACAGAACGCTGGCGGCAGGGCAGGCCAGCACCTCCAAGGCGTAGAGTGCCAGTTCATACCACGTGTCCAGCTTGGACACCCAGTAGTTGTAAGGCACAGAGGGATCATTGAGGACGCTGACACGGTCTGCTACGTACTCCTTCACCATCTTCCAAAACTTTTCCCTCCTTGTGACACTAGGCTGCGCATCAGGGTGAGGGTGCTGGCGGGGTGTCATGAAGGTGTCCCACGCCTTGGAGAGTGTTGCCCTGCCTTTCTCGGAACTGCTGTGTGCTCCCCTTTTCTCCCCTTCTCGGTTGGCCAAGGTAGCACGTACTCTGCCGCCAGCGTTGTCAGATGGAAAATTTTGGAGCAATTTTTCAACAAGAACCTTCTGGTATTGCACCATTTTGCTTGTCCTCTCCACCGGAGGAATGAGAGATGAGAAATTCTCTTTGTAGCGGGGGTCCAGAAGGGTGAACACCCAGTAATCCGTGTTGTCTAAAATGCGTACAACGCGTGGGTCACGGGAAAGGCAGCCTAACATAAAGTCAGCCATGTGTGCCAGAGTACCAACAGTCAAGATTTCGCTGTCCTCACCAGGAGGCTGACTCTCAATATCCTCATCCTCTTCCTCCTCTTCTGCCCACCCACGCTGAAGAGATGGAACTAAAGTTCCATGGCTACCCTCTGTAGCGGAGGCAACCGTGTCTTCCTCCTCCTCCTCCTCCTCCTCCTCCGCCTCCTCCAATTGTCGCTGAGAAGACGAAGTGAGGGTGCTCTGGCTATCACCTTGTGTAAGCTCTTCCTCCCCCATTTCCACCTCTTCCACATGCAAAGCGTCGGTTTTAATTGTGAGCAGCGAGCGTTTCAGTAGACACAGAAGTGGGATGGTTACACTGATAATAGCGTTATCGCCGCTCACCATCTGTGTCGATTCCTCAAAATTGCGTAAAACCTCGCAGAGGTCTGACATCCATTCCCACTCCTCACTTCTGATTACAGGAAGTTGAACGGAGAGGCGACGACCGTGTAACAGCTGGTACTCCACTACTGCCCTCTGCTGCTCACAAAGCCGGGCCAACATGTGGAAGGTGGAGTTCCAGCGCGTGCTCACGTCACACAGCAGCCGGTGAGCTGGCAATTGTAAGCGCTGCTGCAGCTTCAACAGGCCGGCCGAAGCTGTAGATGACTTACGGAAATGTGCACACACGCGGCGCACCTTGGTCAAGAGATCATGCACATTGGGGTAGGTTTTTAGAAATCGCTGCACCACTAAATTAAATACATGCGCTAGGCATGGTACGTGTGTGAGCTTGCCGAGCTCCAAAGCCGCCACCAAGTTACGCCCATTATCACACACAACCATGCCTGCTTGCAGGTTGAGTGGCGAGAGCCACTGCTCGGTCTGGTGACTAATCCCCTGCAACAGCTCTGAGGCCGTGTGCTGTTTGTCCCCAAGGCAGATCAGCTTCAGCACGGCCTGTTGACGCTTCCCCACTGCAGTGCTACACTGCTTCCAGCTACTGGCTGATGGGGGAGTGGCGGTGTGTGTAGAGAATTCGGAGGTGGAAACGGAGGAGGAGGAGCCAATAACGTAGGTGCTGGTGGAAACCCTGATGGAGGTAGGGCCCGCAATCCTCGGCGTGGGTAGCACCCGTGCCATCCCAGGGTCCGAGTCGCTCCCAGCCTCCACGACATTCACCCAGTGTGCCGTCAGGGAAATGTAGCGTCCCTGGCCACAAGCACTTGTCCATGTGTCAGTCGTTAAGTGGACCTTCCCAGTAACTGCGTTGGTCAGGGCACGGGTGATGTTACGGGACACATGGTGGTGTAATGCGGGGATGGCACACCGGGAAAAGTAGTGGCGGCTGGGGACCGCGTACCGAGGGACAGCTGCTGCCATCAGGCTGCGGAAGGACTCAGTGTCCACAAGCCTAAATGGCAGCATTTCGATGGCCAGTAATTTTGAAAGGTGTGAGGTTAGTGCTATGGCCTGTGGGTGGGTGGCTGGGTATTTTCTCTTGCGCTCAAATGCCTGGGGTAACGACATTTGGACGCTGTGCTGGGACAGGGAAGTGGATGTGGTCGCTGATGGTGCTTCAGATGCTACAGGTGCAGGGCGGGAGGTATGCGGGCCTGCGCCTTCGACAGGCGATTGGCCGGCACCGAAAACAGGGGAAGAGGAGGCAGTGGTGTGGCCTGCAGACACAGATGGGCGATCCAGGCGTTCCTCCCACTTACTACGGTGCTTGGATGCCATGTGTCGGATCATGCTGGTGGTGGTGAGGTTTCTAGTGTTCATGCCTCGGCTCATTCTGGTGTGGCACAGGTTGCAAACTACAAATCTTTTGTCGTCCGCACTTTCCTTAAAAAAACGCCATACCGCGGAACACCTACCCCTTGGCAAGGTAGATTTACGCAAGGGGGTGCTCCGTGGAACATTTGCGGGCCGGTTTGGTGCGGTCCGCCTTCTTTCTGTAGCCACACCACTGCCTCTTCCAGCCTGTTGCGGTGCTGCAGATGGCTCACCCTCAGGACTGCTGTCATCGCTCGGCTCTACACCTTCCCAGGTGGGGTCAGTCACCTCATCGTCCACCAAGTCCTCCTCCACTTCCTCACTCTGATCATCCTCCTCAAGTCTTGATCCCACCACATACTCGGTCATTGACAACTGTATAACATTCTCCTCAACAAGGTCTTGAGAAGGAAATAGTGGTTGATTTAATGGCAACTGTGTCTCATCATCATCATCATCATCCACTACTTCCTTTGACCTTAAATGCCGTTCACATCTGTCATCTTCTTGTGATTGGGTAGCCTCTAGAGGTTGTGAATCAGGGCACAAGATGTCATGTTCCTCTGCAAGCGTGCTTGGAGAGAGGGTCAAATGAAGGATTGGTGATGAGACGAGCTCATCACTATATCCCAGTGTGGGATCACTTCTTTGACCAGACCGTGTATGGTGGGAGGAAGGATGATCAGAGTGAGGATTATGTTGACCAGACTCTTGGCTACTGAGAGTGGACTTGGTGGAAGACAGGGTGGTGCTTAACCGACTGGAAGCAGTATCAGCTGTCATCCAACCGACCACCTGTTCGCACTGGTCGGACCTCGAGAGTGATGTCCTGCGACGCCCTGTGAAATCAGACATGAAGCTAGGTATGGTGGATGTCTTTCTTTCTTGTGCTCTGGCACCAGGCACAGTTTCTCCGCGTCCTGACCCGCGCCCTGAACTTTCAGGATCACGTCCACTTCCCCGTCCCTTTTTACCCGCCTTCTTCATCTTACACGATATATATGACTTTAATATATATGAGTTTGAAAACTTAACAGTATTTCTTACTATTCTGCAACTCTGCAGAGTACACAGAATAGGCTGCTAAACGGCGGTGAAACACACTGAATGGAATATGTGACTTTAATATTTGAGTTTGAAAACTTAACAGTATTTCTTACTATTCTGCAACTGTTCAGAGTACACAGAATAGGCTGCTAAACGGCGGTGATACACACTGAATGGAATATGTGACTTTAATATTTGAGTTTGAAAACTTAACAGTATTTCTTATTATTCTGCAACTGTACAGAGTACACAGAATAGGCTGCTAAACTGCGGTGAAACACACTGAATGGAATATGTGACTTTAATATTTGAGTTTGAAAACTTAACAGTATTTCTTACTATTCTGCAACTCTGCAGAGTACACAGAATAGGCTGTTAAACGGCGTTGAAACACACTGAATGGAATATGTGACTTTAATATTTGAGTTTGAAAACTTAACAGTATTTCTTACTATTCTGCAACTCTGCAGAGTACACAGAATAGGCTGTTAAACGGCGTTGAAACACACTGAATGGAATATGTGACTTTAATATTTGAGTTTGAAAACTTAACAGTATTTCTTATAATTCTGGAACTGTACAGAGTACACAGAATAGGCTGTTAAACGGCGGTGAAAGACACTGAATGGAATATGTGACTTTAATATTTGAGTTTGAAAACTTAACAGTATTTCTTATAATTCTGGAACTGTACAGAGTACACAGAATAGGCTGTTAAACGGCGGTGAAAGACACTGAATGGAATATGTGACTTTAATATTTGAGTTTGAAAAATTAACAGTATTTCTTACTATTCTGCAACTCTGCAGAGTACACAGAATAGGCTGTTAAACGGCGTTGAAACACACTGAATGGAATATGTGACTTTAATATTTGAGTTTGAAAACTTAACAGTATTTCTTATAATTCTGGAACTGTACAGAGTACACAGAATAGGCTGTTAAACGGCGGTGAAAGACACTGAATGGAATATGTGACTTTAATATTTGAGTTTGAAAACTTAACAGTATTTCTTATAATTCTGGAACTGTACAGAGTACACAGAATAGGCTGTTAAACGGCGGTGAAAGACACTGAATGGAATATGTGACTTTAATATTTGAGTTTGAAAAATTAACAGTATTTCTTACTATTCTGCAACTCTGCAGAGTACACAGAATAGGCTGTTAAACGGCGTTGAAACACACTGAATGGAATATGTGACTTTAATATTTGAGTTTGAAAACTTAACAGTATTTCTTATAATTCTGGAACTGTACAGAGTACACAGAATAGGCTGTTAAACGGCGGTGAAAGACACTGAATGGAATATGTGACTTTAATATTTGAGTTTGAAAACTTAACAGTATTTCTTATAATTCTGCAACTGTACAGAGTACACAGAATAGGCTGTTAAACGGCGGTGAAACACACTGAATGGAATATGTGACTTTAATATTTGAGTTTGAAAACTTAACAGTATTTCTTATAATTCTGGAACTGTACAGAGTACACAGAATAGGCTGTTAAACGGCGGTGAAAGACACTGAATGGAATATGTGACTTTAATATTTGAGTTTGAAAACTTAACAGTATTTCTTATAATTCTGCAACTGTACAGAGTACACAGAATAGGCTGTTAAACGGCGGTGAAACACACTGAATGGAATATGTGACTTTAATATTTGAGTTTGAAAACTTAACAGTATTTCTTACTATTCTGCAACTCTGCAGAGTACACAGAATAGGCTGTTAAACGACGTTGAAACACACTGAATGGAATATGTGACTTTAATATTTGAGTTTGAAAACTTAACAGTATTTCTTACTATTCTGCAACTCTGCAGAGTACACAGAATAGGCTGTTAAACGGCGTTGAAACACACTGAATGGAATATGTGACTTTAATATTTGAGTTTGAAAACTTAACAGTATTTCTTATAATTCTGGAACTGTACAGAGTACACAGAATAGGCTGTTAAACGGCGGTGAAAGACACTGAATGGAATATGTGACTTTAATATTTGAGTTTGAAAACTTAACAGTATTTCTTATAATTCTGGAACTGTACAGAGTACACAGAATAGGCTGTTAAACGGCGGTGAAAGACACTGAATGGAATATGTGACTTTAATATTTGAGTTTGAAAAATTAACAGTATTTCTTACTATTCTGCAACTCTGCAGAGTACACAGAATAGGCTGTTAAACGGCGTTGAAACACACTGAATGGAATATGTGACTTTAATATTTGAGTTTGAAAACTTAACAGTATTTCTTATAATTCTGGAACTGTACAGAGTACACAGAATAGGCTGTTAAACGGCGGTGAAAGACACTGAATGGAATATGTGACTTTAATATTTGAGTTTGAAAACTTAACAGTATTTCTTATAATTCTGGAACTGTACAGAGTACACAGAATAGGCTGTTAAACGGCGGTGAAAGACACTGAATGGAATATGTGACTTTAATATTTGAGTTTGAAAAATTAACAGTATTTCTTACTATTCTGCAACTCTGCAGAGTACACAGAATAGGCTGTTAAACGGCGTTGAAACACACTGAATGGAATATGTGACTTTAATATTTGAGTTTGAAAACTTAACAGTATTTCTTATAATTCTGGAACTGTACAGAGTACACAGAATAGGCTGTTAAACGGCGGTGAAAGACACTGAATGGAATATGTGACTTTAATATTTGAGTTTGAAAACTTAACAGTATTTCTTATAATTCTGCAACTGTACAGAGTACACAGAATAGGCTGTTAAACGGCGGTGAAACACACTGAATGGAATATGTGACTTTAATATTTGAGTTTGAAAACTTAACAGTATTTCTTATAATTCTGGAACTGTACAGAGTACACAGAATAGGCTGTTAAACGGCGGTGAAAGACACTGAATGGAATATGTGACTTTAATATTTGAGTTTGAAAACTTAACAGTATTTCTTATAATTCTGCAACTGTACAGAGTACACAGAATAGGCTGTTAAACGGCGGTGAAACACACTGAATGGAATATGTGACTTTAATATTTGAGTTTGAAAACTTAACAGTATTTCTTACTATTCTGCAACTCTGCAGAGTACACAGAATAGGCTGTTAAACGGCGTTGAAACACACTGAATGGAATATGTGACTTTAATATTTGAGTTTGAAAACTTAACAGTATTTCTTATAATTCTGGAACTGTACAGAGTACACAGAATAGGCTGTTAAACGGCGGTGAAAGACACTGAATGGAATATGTGACTTTAATATTTGAGTTTGAAAACTTAACAGTATTTCTTATAATTCTGCAACTGTACAGAGTACACAGAATAGGCTGTTAAACGGCGGTGAAAGACACTGAATGGAATATGTGACTTTAATATTTGAGTTTGAAAACTTAACAGTATTTCTTATAATTCTGGAACTGTACAGAGTACACAGAATAGGCTGTTAAACGGCGGTGAAAGACACTGAATGGAATATGTGACTTTAATATTTGAGTTTGAAAACTTAACAGTATTTCTTATAATTCTGGAACTGTACAGAGTACACAGAATAGGCTGTTAAACGGCGGTGAAAGACACTGAATGGAATATGTGACTTTAATATTTGAGTTTGAAAAATTAACAGTATTTCTTACTATTCTGCAACTCTGCAGAGTACACAGAATAGGCTGTTAAACGGCGTTGAAACACACTGAATGGAATATGTGACTTTAATATTTGAGTTTGAAAACTTAACAGTATTTCTTATAATTCTGGAACTGTACAGAGTACACAGAATAGGCTGTTAAACGGCGGTGAAAGACACTGAATGGAATATGTGACTTTAATATTTGAGTTTGAAAACTTAACAGTATTTCTTATAATTCTGCAACTGTACAGAGTACACAGAATAGGCTGTTAAACGGCGGTGAAAGACACTGAATGGAATATGTGACTTTGATATTTGAGTTTGAAAAATTAACAGTATTTCTTACTATTCTGCAACTCTGCAGAGTACACAGAATAGGCTGTTAAACGGCGTTGAAACACACTGAATGGAATATGTGACTTTAATATTTGAGTTTGAAAACTTAACAGTATTTCTTCCTATTCTGCAACTCTGCACAGTACACAGAATGTGCTGCTAAACTGCGGCGAAGCACACTGAATGGAATATGTGACTTTGATATTTGAGTTTGAAGACTTAACAGTATTTCTTCCTATTCTGCAACTCTGCACAGTACACAGAATGTGCTGCTACACTGCGGCGAAGCACACTGAATGGAATATGTGACTTTGATATTTTAGTTTGAAGACTTAACAGTATTTCTTCCTATTCTGCAACTCTGCACAGTACACAGAATGTGCTGCTAAACTGCGGCGAAGCACACTGAATGGAATATGTGACTTTGATATTTGAGTTTGAAGACTTAACAGTATTTCTTCCTATTCTGCAACTCTGCACAGTACACAGAATGTGCTGCTACACTGCGGCGAAGCACACTGAATGGAATATGTGACTTTGATATTTTAGTTTGAAGACTTAACAGTATTTCTTCCTATTCTGCAACTCTGCACAGTACACAGAATGTGCTGCTAAACTGCGGCGAAGCACACTGAATGGAATATGTGACTTTGATATTTGAGTTTGAAGACTTAACAGTATTTCTTCCTATTCTGCAACTCTGCACAGTACACAGAATGTGCTGCTAAACTGCGGCGAAGCACACTGAATGGAATATGTGACTTTGATATTTTAGTTTGAAGACTTAACAGTATTTCTTCCTATTCTGCAACTCTGCACAGTACTCAGAATGTGCTGCTAAACTGCGGCGACGCACACTGAATGGAATACGTGACTTTGATATTTTAGTTTGAAGACTTAACAGAATGTGCTCTAATCTGCAACTTTGCACACTAAACAGAATGTGCTCTAATCTGCAACTTTGCACACTAAACAGAATGTGCTCTAATCTGCAACTTTGCACACTAAACAGAATGTGCTCTAATCTGCAACTGTGCACACTAAACAGAATGTGCTCTAATCTGCAACTTTGCACACTAAACAGAATATATATATTTTTTTTTTTTTTTTTTTGTTTTTTTCCCCCCACACCAAATAACCTGCTGCCCCCACACACAGTAGTCCTAAAAAGGACTTTTGGTTCTTTTTTTTTCACAATTTTTGTTTTTTTCCTCCCTACACTGCCTTTCCCTTCCTATCCTCAGCTCTCCCTGGCTCAGACTGAGCCGAACTCGCTGGTCAGGTGCTATACAGCACCTGACCACGGGTTCTGGCCAGCCAATCAGTGTAATGCCAGCAGCCAACATGGCTGCTGGCATTACACCGATGTCAGAGCCTCCCTGCACGTTTATTGGCTGCGCAGCAGCCGCAAAACGTGCGGGGAGGAGACCCGAACATGGCGGGCGAGCACATGCGGTACTCGTACGAGTACCGCCATGTGCCGAGCAGAGCGATGCTCGAGCCGATCCGAGCATCGGCCGAGCATGCTCGCTCAACACTAGTGCTAACGCATGTTAATGAGTGGCATATTTTGGCGTTTTGTTATCTGTCAATGGGCGCAGATGGCAGCAAGATTAGCTCCCAAGGTGGTTTAATTTTAGCCAGTGTTTCTTTATAGGGCAGGTAATTGCATTGCTTGCCGTGCTTGTAGAAATGTCGTCAGCTGTTTTTTTGGTGTCAGAGGTAACAGGATCGAGGCCTTAGTCTGAATGTTTCCTAAATCTTTTCACTATTAGAACTGTATAAGATATATGACTTTAGTATACAGAAGCATCAGAGTTTATATTTATGAGCAAATCATAACACTGAAAGATAAATTGTAAAATGCTATTATTTTGGTTTTTTTTGTATTTTGTTGAAAAAAAATATATTAGTGTGAATCTAAAATCTTAAACAGATTTTGGCTTAATAGATTAAGCAATTATATTTTCAGATTAAATGGAAATATCCATTAGCCTCTATTAATAGCAAAACTGCAAGTAAGGTTGCATGAGTATTTCCTGTGTGGTTATACATAGGGATGAGCGAGCACCCCGATGCTCGGGTGCTCGGGTGCTCTGACCGAGCACCCCCTGATGCTCGAGTGCTCGGCCGAGCACCCGAGCCCCATTCAAATGAATGGGAGCACTCGAGCATTAAACCAGGCACCCCCTGCTCTGATGAGCGGAGGGTGCCTGGTCAATGTCCCCCTTCATCTCCGCTATGCCCCTCTTCCACAATGTCCCCCTTCATCTCCTATGCCATAGCGGAGATGAAGGGGGACATTGTGGAAGAGGGGCATAGCGGAGATGAAGGGGGACATTGTGGAAGAGGGGCATAGAGTCTATGCCCCTCTTCCACAATGTCCCCCTTCATCTCCGCTATGCCCCTCTTCCACAATGTCCCCCTTCATCTCCTCTATGGCATAGGAGATGAAGGGGGACATTGTGGAAGAGGGGCATAGCGGAGATGAAGGGGCACATTGTGGAAGACGGGCATAGCGGAGATGAAGGGGGACATTGTGGAAGAGGGGCATAGAGTCTATGCCCCTCTTCCACAATGTCCCCCTTCATCTCCGCAATGCCCCCTTCATCTCCGCAATGCCCCCGTACCTCCATTCCCTGGTGGTCCAGCGGAGCGTCTTCGGATCTGTGCCTCTTCCGGCACAGATCCTCTTCACCCGAACATGTCGGGCGAGCACATGGCGGTACTCGTACGAGTACCGCCATGTGCCGAGCAGAGCGATGCTCGAGCCGATCCGAGCATCGGCCGAGCACGCTCGCTCAACACTAGTTATACACCATAATATCTATGTCAAAGTAAATGTTTATTTAAAGGGGAGCTTGAACTAACTATGAGATGACATAAAATTCTTATACTGCCAGCTTGAATAGATATTAAAGAAACTGACAGTTTCTAACATGCACATCCGTATAGCTATTAGTGTAAACAACCTAATACAAGCATTGAAATCATTCAGTATGGCATAAAATAAATTTTTATTTGCTGATAAGTGCAGTTTTCTACAATACTGCTGATGACATGTTTAATATATTCAAAGTTTGCATAATGGATAATCTGTGTTTGAGCTGGTACAACATATTGAAATTTAGAATACCTGAATGCTTGCACTTTAACTAAGGCAGTTCAATTGTCTTTGAAGTGACTTATTTCAAGTCTGATTTTTCTTTTCCATCATGAGAATCACTATTGTCATTTTATGAAACTTAGAAATAATTTGTTAACAAAAGGCAAAACATTTCAATGAAGATTAGACATTTATTTTATATACATTTAGGACTAATGATACAGATTTAAATATTGGAAGTACAGAACCAAATCAATGTAATGTAAGGGCAGAGATACACTAAAGGTGAATGTTGTGACAATATGATTTTGTCAATGTGTCCAAAGCACTTCAATTTTTCAATATAGACACAAATCGGCATATGCACTAAAATTTAGGAATTTTACAGGATTATCAAACTGCTGTTGGTGTGGAAGAGATATGTAAGAGATGCCCTCCCTTGCACATAACCATCACAAGCAGTATGACAATCCTGAAGTTGGAGAGCATTCTCTCTGCTGACCCACTTGGTCAGTGGGGGAGTGGACATGATACTTTCAGCACCACGAACAGCATCACTCCCTTAACCCTTTGAGTGGCATATGGATGTGTATTGCATTTCAAACATCGGAGAGGCATGGGTGTCGTTACACAGAACCACACAATCTGGCAAACCACAGAAGATAGCCAACGCTTTCTACAAAACCCTTCATAATCTAAACATAGATCACAATGCCCTTTCAGATGAGTTGAAACAGACTTCAGTCCTTTTTAAATAGGGTTAAGGTACCTTCACTCCATCCCCAGGACATACTGGATCTGTGGATGAACTTTGCTCAGCCATCAAATCAATTATACAAAAAAGGGGAGAAGGGGAAACCACTCTCAATGGCACTCACAACTTAACTTCTATTATATTCAAAAATCATTTGATAATAGGGCAATATTAGACTAAAAACATCTCTTTATTAGTATCCATTAAAAACAAAGAAGGAAAAGGAAACAAAAGAAATTAAAACATAAAAGAGAGAGGGAAGGATGATGTGTTGGACTTGACTGAGACCTTAATAAAGTTCAAATGATTCCTATCCAAGTAAACAATCTAGCACTAAATTATCGATGCAGACGAACAAAATTGTCCAGAGTCTATAACAAATTAATTGTTCACTTGTCACTTAGATATAAGGGATTCTAAAAAACTCATTCATTGGAGATCGATAACTAATACCAAACAAATACAAAAACTAAATCGGTTCTTAGGTGTAACCAGTAACACACATAGAATAACTTCATTAGAACTGATTTAATTAAGTCTGCAACACTAAATCATAGATAGCACCCATGATCCGTTCTAAATTAGAAACGGAGGCAAAGTGTTGCTAAACTTAAAGCGGAATTTCAGTTCTATCTTGGGTTATATTAACCCTTTAACTACCGCTAAGTTAGTATTCCATATCTTTCCGGTTACATCGAAATTCAGTGCATCATAAACTAACAATTGGTCTCTCTAGTACTGTCCACACTATTTTAACACATCCCCCCTCTCTTCCTTTACAAACAGCCTAACGCGTTTCGTCCGGTAGAACCGAACTTCATCAGAGGCAAACACCGATTAACCATAAATCTCGGTGTTAAATACCTTCGCCGTCATAGCCTCACAATGATACCACCAATCAGAGATCGAGTTATACTCTGACATCATCCACATAGAGCAACATAATAGCAAGTAAAGATATACGCGAAAACAATTCGTGTCCCATCAACCTCATTGTTGAATCCTTATTTTGTAGAAATTTCTACGCTTGATCTTCCCACAATCTACTCAAGGAAACATTTCATAGCTATACAGATCCAAGAAATTCTCCTAATACTATTACAGCTCCACAACGAAAATCACTCCATCTCCAATTATTACTATACAAAGAAAGAGCACTGCAAGGGAAAAAAATTCCCCAATGTTGATAACATACTATAAGGGAAAAAATCTGTATCTTACATTGAGAAATCACTTCATCACTAATTTCTCAAATGTGCGGAGATAAAACCTCGTTCTATCACAAATGAAGTAACCTCTGCAATCATCATGGGGAAATTTAATATCAAGCTTCTCATCTTATTTTCGCTTTTAATGTCCAAAATTATGTACTAGATAATTTCCAGGGTTAACTCACCATAAGACTGAATAATCACGAAACCATATATATCAGAATTTTAAACTCATATATAATACCATTACAAAGGGATAAATTATCCAATCCCAGGGTAAGTATAAAACATTAACCCACTGTATTACAGTAATATAAACACACAAGCACAGTTCTCATAATCTACTATTAGGGGATGTCAAAATCCAATGCAATTCAATAGATCTTGTATTTCTTAATGGTATTAACCCTTATGTACATTAATCTAAATCTTATATTACATAATGGCATCTAATAAGTATAATAATAACCTTAAATCCATTATAAAAAGACACCATAATTCTGGGTTTCATTAATGCCTTTAGGATGTAAAACATCCAAATTAAAGATCCAATAGCATTCTTTTCTCAAAAGAGCTTGAACAACATCCCCTCCTCGGATACCTAACGTAACCCTATCTATACCCCAGCATGTAAATGTATCCAATTTAGAATTGTGTGCTTGCAGAAAATGACGTGCAACTGGTGATAATTTTTGTCCCCTAGAGAGATCTTTCTTAGCGTTTATAATATCCCTCACATGTTCTCTTATTCTGTCATGTAAACGTCTTTTCGTCATCCCTACATATTTCTTAGGACATCCACATTGTAAGCAATAAATCAAGGAAGAAGTTTGACAATTAATATATCCAATGATCTTGTGTATTTTATTAAAACGATCTTTAAAAGATGTTACTCTCGTCATATATTTGCAGATACTGCAACTATAACACGGATATGAACCTTGCACAGGATATTTTTTCTTATTACCTACAAAGTGACTCTTCACTAATTTGTCTTTTAAATTAGGACATCTTCTGAAAGTGACTGGTATATATAGTCACCTACTATCTCTTTTAAATCAGTATCATTATGTAAGATCTCAACATACTTATTCAAGATGTGTCTAACTTTATATACATTGGTACCAAAGTCTGTTATAAAACGTATCTGACTAGGATCTCTCAATTTCGGTTTTTGAAAGAGCAGGTTATTCCTATCTGTATCTAATGCTCTATTGTAAGCCTTTTTAATACAAGTCAAGGAATAGCCCCGTTCAATGAGCCTTTTCTTTAAGAGTGAACTTTGTTCTTTAAACAGATGAATATTAGAGCAATTTCTGTGTACACGTAAGAATTCCCCAACAGGTATATTATTCTTAACAGACACCGGATGGCAGCTGTCAGAATGGAGAATGGAATTTGTAGCAGTAGGTTTCCTGTACAGATCTGTGATTATGGAATTATCCAATCCCCTCTTGATTGTAATATCCAAGAAGTCAACTCTATTCAAGTCCATCTGATAAGTCAATCTTAAATTAAAGTTATTTGTATTTAATGTTGTTATGAACTGTTCAAAAAAAACTCTCAGTTCCATCCCAAAGGATCAGAATATCATCGATGTATCATAAGTATAACAGGATATGATCTGTATATTTCTCATTTAGGTCATTAAATACGTATTCGCGCTCCCACCAACCCAAATATAAATTTGCATAAGTTGGGGCGCAGGAACTACCCATCGCAGTTCCTCTAATTTGTAAAAAGAACCTATCATTAAAAGTAAAAAAATTATGAGATAATACAAATTTCAACAATCTCAAAAGAAAGTGATTAGTCTCTTGTAAATCTTGTGATTGTGTCTTAAGGAAATACTCTACTATAGACACAGGAACACAACATACTTACCATATGAGACCCAGGAACGGTCAGACTGTGTTGAATCCAGACAACAATTAAATGAACAATTAACAGTTATCAATCTTAGTAACAAAGAGATAACTGATATTCAAGCTTCAGTTTTGAAGCGTGGTCTCTCTTTTTCTCCTTCTATGACATGTAATAAGTTTAATCTAATAAAGGACCTTCACCTGTATATTAGAAAACTTTTATTAAAAATTTTTTTTATCAGGCATGATGATCAGGGATCAAAAGAGGATAGGCAGGATCTTGAGATGATTCAGATTTTGGATGATCTTCTCAAAGAGAATCAAGTTGATAATTGGATGGATAAGTTGAGGTTAAAATCTACGTTTACTCCTTCCATCAATATTTCTCCCCATAGTCAGGTGTTTTTGGATCTAGTTAGTAAAGATCTGTTGGCAGAGAAATTCGATTATACACTAAATAACCTTACAAAAGAAGAAAATCAAGCCATCAAAGAACTACAGGATTGGCAGGATGTGGTTATTAAACAATCAGATAAGGGAGGCAATGTGGTGATTTGGCCCCGGGAAATGTATTTGGAAGAAGCTTTTAGGCAATTAAGAGATCCACATTGCTATAAACAATTGACAGGAGATCCATCAAATGATTATTTACAAGCATACAATAAAATTATTTTCGATGCAAAAAAAGATTTGATTATTAATGAAAAGGAGTTTAAGTATCTGTCTGTTCAAAATCCAAAGGTAGCTACATTTTATCTTCTTCCGAAAATCCACAAAAATAGAACTAGACCGAGTGGTAGACCTATAGTTTCAGGTAATGAATGCTTAACAGAAAAAGCTAGTCGTTATTTGGATATTCGTTTGAGGGATTTTGTTATTACATTGCCCTCTTACGTTAGAGATACTATGGATGTGTTACAAAAACTACAAGACATTTGTATTACGGATAATACCTTCCTAGTAACATGCGATGTAGAGTCTTTGTACACCAGCATTAATCATAAGGAAGGATGTCAGGCAGTAGAATATTTCCTTAAGACACAATCACAAGATTTACAAGAGACTAATCACTTTCTTTTGAGATTGTTGAAATTTGTATTATCTCATAATTTTTTTACTTTTAATGATAGGTTCTTTTTACAAATTAGAGGAAATGCGATGGGTAGTTCCTGTGCCCCAACTTATGCGAATTTATATTTGGGTTGGTGGGAGCGTGAATATGTATTTAATGACCTAAATGAGAAATATACAGATCATATCCTGTTATACTTACGATACATCGATGATATTCTGATCCTTTGGGATGGAACTGAGAGTTTTTTTGAACAGTTCATAACAACATTAAATACAAATAACTTTAATTTAAGATTGACTTATCAGATGGACTTGAATAGAGTTGACTTCTTGGATATTACAATCAAGAGGGGATTGGATAATTCCATAATCACAGATCTGTACAGGAAACCTACTGCTACAAATTCCATTCTCCATTCTGACAGCTGCCATCCGGTGTCTGTTAAGAATAATATACCTGTTGGGGAATTCTTACGTGTACGCAGAAATTGCTCTAATATTCATCTGTTTAAAGAACAAAGTTCACTCTTAAAGAAAAGGCTCATTGAACGGGCTATTCCTTGACTTGTATTAAAAAGGCTTACAATAGAGCATTACATACAGATAGGAATAACCTGCTCTTTCAAAAACCGAAATTGAGAGATCCTAGTCAGATACGTTTTATAACAGACTTTGGTACCAATGTATATAAAGTTAGACACATCTTGAATAAGTATGTTGAGATCTTGCATAATGATACTGATTTAAAAGAGATAGTAGGTGACTATATACCAGTCACTTTCAGAAGATGTCCTAATTTAAAAGACAAATTAGTGAAGAGTCACTTTGTAGGTAATAAGAAAAAATATCCTGTGCAAGGTTCATATCCGTGTTATAGTTGCAGTATCTGCAAATATATGATGAGAGTAACATCTTTTAAAGATCGTTTTAATAAAATACACAAGATCATTGGATATATTAATTGTCAAACTACTTCCTTGATTTATTGCTTACAATGTGGATGTCCTAAGAAATATGTAGGGATGACGAAAAGACGTTTACATGACAGAATAAGAGAACATGTGAGGGATATTATAAACGCTAAGAAAGATCTCTCTAGGGGACAAAAATTATCACCAGTTGCACGTCATTTTCTGCAAGCACACAATTCTAAATTGGATACATTTACATGCTGGGGTATAGATAGGGTTACGTTAGGTATCCGAGGAGGGGATGTTGTTCAAGCTCTTTTGAGAAAAGAATGCTATTGGATCTTTAATTTGGATGTTTTACATCCTAAAGGCATTAATGAAACCCAGAATTATGGTGTCTTTTTATAATGGATTTAAGGTTATTATTATACTTATTAGATGCCATTATGTAATATAAGATTTAGATTAATGTACATAAGGGTTAATACCATTAAGAAATACAAGATCTATTGAATTGCATTGGATTTTGACATCCCCTAATAGTAGATTATGAGAACTATGCTTGTGTGTTTATATTACTGTAATACAGTGGGTTAATGTTTTATACTTACCCTGGGATTGGATAATTTATCCCTTTGTAATGGTATTATATATGAGTTTAAAATTCTGATATATATGGTTTCATGATTATTCAGTCTTATGGTGAGTTAACCCTGGAAATTATCTAGTACATAATTTTGGACATTAAAAGCGAAAATAAGATGAGAAGCTTGATATTAAATTTCCCCATGATGATTGCAGAGGTTACTTTATTTGTGATAGAACGAGGTTTTATCTCCGCACATTTGAGAAATTAGTGATGAAGTGATTTCGCAATGTAAGATACAGATTTTTTCCCTTATAGTATGTTATCAACATTGGGGAATTTTTTTTCCCTTGCAGTGCTCTTTCTTTGTATAGTAATAATTGGAGATGGAGTGATTTTCGTTGTGGAGCTGTAATAGTATTAGGAGAATTTCTTGGATCTGTATAGCTATGAAATGTTTCCTTGAGTAGATTGTGGGAGGATGAAGCGTAGAAATTTCTACAAAATAAGGATTCAACAATGAGGTTGATGGGACGCGAATTGTTTTCGCGTATATCTTTACTTGCTATTATGTTGCTCTATGTGGATGATGTCAGAGTATAACTCGATCCCTGAGAGTACTAGGGAGACCAATTGTTAGTTTATGATGCTCTGAATTTCGATGTAACCGGAAAGATATGGAATACTAACTTAGCGGTAGTTAAAGGGTTAATATAACCCAAGATAGAATTGAAATTCCGCTTTAAGTTTAGCATCACTTTGCCTCCGTTTCTAATTTAGAACGGATCATGGGTGCTATCTATGATTTAGTGTTGCAGACTTAATTAAATCAGTTCTAATGAAGTTATTCTATGTGTGTTACTGGTTACACCTAAGAACCAATTTAGTTTTTGTATTTGTTTGGTATTAGTTATCGATCTCCAATGAATGAGTTTTTTAGAATCCCTTATATCTAAGTGACAAGTGAACAATTAATTTGTTATAAACTCTGGACAATTTTGTTCGTCTGCATCGATAATTTAGTGCTAGATTGTTTACTTGGATAGGAATCATTTGAACTTTATTAAGGTCTCAGTCAAGTCCAACACATCATCCTTCCCTCTCTCTTTTATGTTTTAATTTATTTTGTTTCCTTTTCCTTCTTTGTTTTTAATGGATACTAATAAAGAGATGTTTTTAGTCTAATATTGCCCTATTATCAAAGGATTTTTGAATATAATAGAAGTTAAGTTGTGAGTGCCATTGAAAGTGGTTTCCCCTTCTCCCCTTTTTTGTATAACATTGTCATTTTCCACTTGGCACCGACACCTATTGTGGTGTTTTAACTCTTATGATCTTTTTCAACTGTTGCTGAAATATAATTATTTCATCAAATCAATTACTTTGGGGAAGACTCCAGGTCCAGACAGCTTCTCTTACTATGCTTCTACAAGTTCCGGCCCTCCTTTTTCCCTATATGCATAACACCTTCGATGCTGTACTGCATTTGTAATCAGTCTGGACTTCCTGGCTGGTCTAGGGCATGCGCATTTTGCAGAAGATGGGTCTGGACAGTCTATACTCTTTATCTCATCAAGTGAATTTCCTTCCTCCTAACTTTTACTGGTTAGATTAGTAAATGTTCCTGTTCCTTGGTGATCTCTACAGCATGCTAGGCACTTGTTCCAGTCAGAAATCAATGGAGGACTTTTCCTAGGGACTTCACCACAATAGGGAAATGCATCATTAATGCCCCTAAATTATCTATCTATTTCTGCCACTGCCTTCTCTTACAGCCCTCTCCCAAAACAAAACCTTACTTTTTTGGCTCTCTGGGAGAAAGAACTCTGTTTCCTTGGACATGTCTCAATGGTTTTCCATCCTCCGTCTGCACTACAAAACAGCCTGGGGTGCTAAAACAAGAGATATGAATTATAAAAATAAGCTGCTGGTACATGATGCCCCCCCTCATCATCCCATTTCTTTTGGAGATGCCTCTCTCACACAGGCTCCATGTCACACATATAATGGTCCTGTCTGGTCATTGCAGCTTATTGGACCCAGATCTTGAAGCAGATCAACACAGCACTTGACCTCTCCCTACCTAAAGATTCTTTACTTTGTCTGTTCTCATACAGACAATGACTCTCCCCAAACCTATCACTACTAGTTGGCTCTGCCTAACCCTACTATTGAATGCTACAAAAGGCTTTTATACCTCTTTATTACAGGAAAAGGGAACATCCTTCTAGTTTCCTATGGTTTACTAAAGTCGACTTGAACATCTCCTTGGAAAGGCGTCATGCCTTATCCACTGACCCAATGCCACGTATTTCAGGCACTTGGTCCAGATGGCTGTAATATCTCCCTCTGTGCCATTTGCCCCCCCCAGCACAGTTTAGCTCCCATTCTTCAAGTCTTGGACACTGGGTTGAGCTATGTGTTTCCTAAGGCTGGATGATGTTTTATTGCTTCCCTTCTGCATAGGAACACTTAGAGGATAGCTCTGATTGCTTCCTGGAACATTGTTCCCCAGAAGGAAAATGCCAGTGGGGAATTGGACATCATTGAGTCAAGGGTATGTGGGCTCCCTTGACAACCATTGCTGCTGACTTCCTCCTCTACATCTGCAGCAGCAGCAGCAGGGTCCATCTAGCTTCTTTTGGTGAATATAGTGCAAGCCATTACTTACAACAAATTCTATTTAAAATTTAACTTTTTTTCTGCTTCTAGTCTCTTTCTCTCCTAAATGACACAACACTATATGGTGGGAAATTCTAGATGTTTACACTATTGAGGTGGAAAGTTTTGCTTCCATTGGAAACATAGGTGGAAAATGGAACCATTCTTTTGGGAAAGTCTGTGCTGTTAGAGAAACAGGAAAAGTTATGGGTTTCTCTATTGAC
Organism: Rhinophrynus dorsalis; assembly: GCA_037306005.1. Lineage (NCBI taxonomy): Eukaryota > Metazoa > Chordata > Amphibia > Anura > Rhinophrynidae > Rhinophrynus > Rhinophrynus dorsalis. Next base: position 269,100,837 of record CM074724.1, read on the forward strand.
AGAAATTCTAGGGGGAAAAGTGAAAAAGACATGCTTTTTCATGAAAATTCCTGCAGGAACAAAATTTGAATTTTTACCCTTGCCTCGTCATATGCTAAAGTTAGAGGAAATATGTCTAAGTACTACTTCTTTGGAATGAATAACAGATTCATGGAACAACCTCCAATTAGAGGCGCTAGGTACTAATACTGTAAGCAAAGTTGAAAATGATTGGGATAGATATGTCTATTCTAAATTCAAGTTTGTGTATTTGAATTAGGTTGGGAAATGGGCACACTGAATGGACCAGTTGGGTCTTATCTACCATCAAAATGTGTTTCTTTGTAATGTACTCTGCTTCCTGTGTATATATGATTTATTTCCACCTATTATTCTATGCCTGATTGTCACAAACTAGGACTATAGGCCCTGCTGAGACAGTGGGGAGAAGGTGGGAGTGAAAGGGTTAACAATACCAGACCCCTGGTTACCTGTTATTATTCCTAGCAACCACCACATTAACCCCTGAAATCTCTTCTGCACTATCTCCCCAGTAGTACAATTTGCTGCCACCACCAAGACTATATAACTGGGCTTCTTCGGTTACCCCAAACATAACAGAATTACAGTAAAAAAAATCACCTTAACCCCTTAGTGACAACAGCATGCTTACGTGGCTGTCACCTTAACGCCTGTGGTTCATTTTTTTTTAAAATGATCCCGGAGTCTCCGAACAGCGTGCAGCCGCACCGAGACCCGGACTTCCGGGACTTACCAGGTACATCCTCTGTCACTAAGTGACAGTTTTTGCTGGATGTACCTGGTAAGTCAATTGTCGCTGTGGGGTTAATAATCATACATATAGAATTAACCCTTTAGTAGCTTTACGGTGCTGGTTACAAAAATACAGAAATAAAAGACATTCACAAATAAAGATTACACATAAGCAAAACAGTCCATAAAATAAAATGGGAGAAACACAAGAAATCCTTAAATACAGTTACCGGTACTTTAAAGAGTCCTTGGGAACTTTAGATGGTACATCCCCCTTCAGTTGCTACAAAGAAATTACCTGTTTTATCCAAAAAACACATATTAAAGAGATTCCACAGTTCCTTCTAAGAGGCCAACCCTCTTCAGTTGTTACCTGGGAGGGTTAGGGGTTTGGCTTGACTGTTTACAGCCCACTCAATCAAACCTGTCATATGTTTTTGGAGAGTTCTACCTGAAAAGTCATAAGGCTTACTAAAACATGCAACACACAGCACACTTCTATAATGTTATAATAATCATATTCCTCATATCTGTGTGAATATCTGGACACCAAACATGCTGGGTCTAACTGGTTGCAAAGTGGCTATTCTTGTAACTCATAGCAGGAACACCTCTCCATGGCATGTTTGGTACCCACCACAAGGTAAAACCTGGGCATTCTGAATATATATTTTCATTGAACCATTTTACACTATATATCCATGTTCTCCCTATTTCCTAATATTTAGGTGTCCCCTGGATGACCTCCATCAAAGCAGAAAGTCCAATATAGTTTATGACACTCTGTTCTGCTCTGGCAATGCTCATTCAGTTTCTGGTGATGTTTTCTACTTAGCTAATTTAGCAAACACTTTAAAAGGTACAATAAAATACACCAAATAAACAAATTATACATACCAGGGACCTGCAAGGCCAAACTCATTCCTTGGCATGACACTGATGAAGAGACCTATGTTGTTATAGAAATCTTGCAATCTAAACCTATTCAGTTATCCAATACATTTTCTCCCGGCTTACTATACCATTCCCTTTTCTCTAGCTTATCCCTAATCTTGAATTACAAAGTTTATGGTCCTAGTCTCTAAACATTTTCTTCAACCTTTTTCATCAAAACAGTTATTGAGACAAAACTGATTTCTTATCTCAAATGTGAAAAATGAAACATTCTTAAAAGCCCAAGTGCATTACTCTGTTTTGAAAAGTATACATCTCACACAGAAAAGGCCATTGTTACTGGTAATAGAAAAACATTTTCTTTACAAAATGTACACAGCTAAGAAAAATCATCAGAACACTAAACACGGGGATCTCCAGTTTGACAGTTAATAATAATAGAAATTACCTTTCTGACACATTGCTTTACAATGGCTTGCAGTCGTCTGTAACATCTAAGAGGTTAAACATTAAATAATGCTCTGATGTCATAAAACTGTAGAATCTAAAGTGTCTTTACAAAGTAATACATATGTGGTTAATTCTATTTGCCTGAGATAAATATATATTAAAGAGGTAGTATACACTTATTATGAAAAAAGTATGTTGTAAGGCTTTTGCCATAGCTCAAAACAAGAGCAATCCCAATGTTTGTAGATGCATCTTTCAAAAGTTTATAAAAAGATAACTTGGTCATTTTCTTATAGCTTGAGTGCATGATGTTTTGCAGCCAGGTGACACTTTTGCTATTACAGCCTGTAATATAGTTGAGTGTGGCAGATTACAGGCACATGTACAGTGACTCTATGGGGATATCCTTTGAGCACAAAAACAATCTGTGATATCACCCTGTGTGTTGGAAAACAGTAAGTCTGGAGGACCAAAGCTGATAAAGTAATGAAGAAACAGCAATGACTAAATCCTTGATGCTGCCAGCAAGAGCTATCCTTTAACCTAAAATGATCTTGTTCTAATGTTATACTACTTCTTTAAAGGAGCAGTAAACTTTTTATGAAAAAATGTTATGGGGATTTTCTGCTGAGTAAAACCATTAATTCAAAATGTATTATTTACAGCTCAAACTTTTTTTTGCCAGCTGTGCAGTGTTATTTGTTTATTGCATTATGTGTGAGAGCCTTAGCTGCTTATTACCATCCTTCATAGTAAATATAGCACCACCTGTTGACCACAATGGAAAATTGACCTTTAAGTCTTTGAATGTACTGGAGGTACTGAACACATTGTAACTAGCAGGAGCACCATTCTTTCTCTCAGCAGAAGAAGCAATTGTGTATTTTTTTTAATTAAAAAAAAGCTTTTTTGCTTCTTTTAACATTTAAAATTAATTTCAAAGAATGCTAATGGTAAAATACATATGTAAGAGGAATCCCAACTGGGTTTTTATAGTTCTACAGATACTTTATGGTTAAAATATAAATGGGACACATGCAGTAGAGAGTATGTTACTATATGAAAGCTTATTTAGGTTATGGAAGGCTGCCATATACTGATGATTGATGGCATTGACCTCTGAGTTATTAAAACATCTGAAGCTGTCTGAGGAAAATGTCTTAGCTTGCAAAAACTTTAAAAACATAGTGGTGGAGCTATCATAGCCCCCCATATCAGGAATCACCCATTGTCCAGCTGAAGCCAGCTACAGTGAGCAAGGGAGGAGGGACCCAAGGGACCAAACACTATCAATCCCTCCTTAAATAGTCCCAGCCTCCCTCCCCCACCACAATATACCTGAACTCCCCTGGACAACATGTAATTAAAGGCAATGCCAAATCTAGGTCAACAAATCAAACAAAAAGGCTATATATATATATATATATATATATATATATATATATACACATACACACAATTAACCCTTTATGTGCCGTAGTTATATTTATTAAAACTAAAGAAAAATGCTAAATATGTGAATTAAATAAAATAAGATACCATGGTGTAAGCAGCTAGAATGGGAAAAAAGGACAAAGTACAAAACAAACAAAGATAGAAAACCCACAGCGCTAAACCACCATGATTAATATATTTAATGTGAAGGATGTGAATGAATCTAGTGATTAAGGTATGGAAATGCTGCAAGGAAAGAAAGAGGGGGCTTGTCCCCAAACCCCCAAACTTAGGAAAAACTTAGAAGAAACACAAAAGCAAAGATTAACCTGCACTGACCCATACTGATAATATAAATTGTAAGCCCCGTAATAAGCCTTTATCATAATTGTGCTGTGCACATATTCAGGATGATATCAAGTAATAAAAAAAAATAAAGTGTAACCTACAATGTGTCAGATATGTATTGTAGTGGTAGTGGGGGGGGACTGGCATGGTGTGATTCGTGTATGTATTTTTACCATTGTCATACTCTATCCTCCTTCTCAGATTATTGACACATATTACTTATTGGTCATAGCAGTGGTTCCAAGTGCGGTAGATGGTGGAAACCCTTCTTCACATCTGCTCTCCACCTCCTCATCTGTGCTGCTGTTAATATATTTGACCTGGCTTTGTCTGTCATGGGTGAGTTCTGCTACTACTACAACTACTGGAGCTGGATGTTGATGTAATTCTACTGCCACTACTACTAGGTGTTAAAGGTGCAGCCCTTTTAGCAGCACTAGAGGTACTCTTCATATCTAACACAACCTGTGTTGCTGTGTACTCAAAACAGGTGTGTGTGGCTGAGTGGGACTTGGACTTTGAAGAGGCAATGATGCTGAGGATGACTGATAGGGTGACTATATGCTTTTTGACATCTGTACTTGTCCAGGGTCTAACTTTCCAATGGCTTTCTCAAACAGTTTATAGACAGGCACAGTGCTCCTTAAAAGTGGCAGAAGATACAGCCTTTGACTTTCTGCTAACCTTAAAGCCCTGTCATCATCCCCACTCTAAACTTCATCTGTATCTTAACAAGAGAAGGCTGCTTGAGGGATATATTCTAGATCTGCATCATCATTAGTCATCATTAGGTCATCCTCAGCAGCATCAGCATGACCTGACAGTTCTTGCCCACTACTACCCTTATATTCCTCTAAGCTTTTGGAGGTCTCAAACAATTTCTTTTTACTTTTACTATAACAAAGTTCACTATTACATTGAGGACAGGTGTTTTGGTGTCTCACTGTCTGATGCAGCAGGTGGTTCAGCTGCTACACTTTCCTCTATTATGCTTTTGTCAGCATCATCAACACTTGAATGTGACTTGTCATCTTCAATGTTCTTCTTATATGGTTCTATATTTCTACTGGCACTGGTGGTGCTGGGCCTAGTTTTGTTGGGACCTTGACAAACTGCATCCTCCCTTGGAGTAAAGGGATCATCATCAATGATTGCACACGCTGCAACAACCATTGCTGCAGTAGGCTTTTGGACTACTACTTTACTCTCACATTCCTACCCTCCACCCCCCTTCCCCTTGTGCGTTTGCTGAACATTCTGCAACTACACTGTGTTTTTTTAGTGTACAGTGCACAACACAACTGACGCAGCTACTGTATATGATGCCTTGCCTAAGACCAGTCAGCTGTCTTTCACTGTAACCTAAAATATTTTGCTTTTTATTGTTTTTCATTTTTTATTTTATTTTATTTTTTTAAGTTGTCCACCCTGTCGTCTTATCACAGTCTGTCCAAAAAAAATAACTGAAAAAGAAAATCAACAATGTCTTTCCCCAGACTTCCCCACCCAGCACAGGAACAATAACAGCAAGATCAGCAAGCAAATAGGTTGCCTGTGTCTTGCCTGTCAGTCACATGGAATTTTGGAGTATTTTGGGGACAACCTCCTTCCTCCCTTCTTATCCCCTAGAGTGACCCCAGACTCCCCTAGTACAGAGAACAAATGTCCTACCTAAATGACTTCCTAAACAAAACTTCAATTCCCCTTTGTTTGCCTATCTCCTCTAGCTAAAAAACGTGCTGCTCTTTCCTCTCACAAACACAGAATAGCTGCTGTGAGAGCCTGACAGCCTTTATATGGATGTAGAAAACTTTTGTGTGGTGTAGAAATATTTCTTCCCATTGATTTCAATGGGTGGAAAAGGCAGAAAAAAGCAAAAGAACACCACTTTTAGCTGGAAATTTTTTGCCAAGCGGAAAGTGCCATTCAGTTTGAGGCGAAAATTTTCACCCATCCCTACAAACGAGCACCAAAACACCTGTCCTCAAAGTAGTAGAGAACTTTGTAAAACTAAAAAGACATTGTTTGACACCTCTAAATGCTTAGAGAAATATAAGGGCAGTAGGCAAGAAGCTGATGCTGATGATGACCTAATGATGAATGATGATGATGACGTAGATCTAGAATTTATCCCTCCAGCATCCTCCTCTTCAGATACAGATGAAGTTAAGAGTGAGGGAGATGACGACATGGCCAGAAAGTTAGCAGAAAGGTGAAGGCTCAATCTTTCACCACTGAAAAGGAGCACTATACCTGCCTATAAGCTGTCTGAGAAAACCATTAGTCATCATGTCAGTCATCATCAGCATCATTACCACTTCCAAGTCCCACTCAGCCACAAACTTGTGTTGAATATACAGCAACAACAACAGCAACACAGGTTATTATCACCTGCAGTCTTAGCTATAATGAGTGTCTCTGCTGCTTCTGGAAGGGCTGCACCCTTTGACACCTAGTAGTAGTAGCAGTAGAACTGCATCACCATTTAGCCCCAGTAGTAGAAGCAGTACCTTGGGGACCCCTCAGTCCATGAAGACCACAGTATGGAGATACTTCACTCAGGATCCAAAAGTTTTGACAGAGAAACATATTAAAAACAGAAGACATGAGGAGGAAAAGGAGGGATGTGAAGAAGGGTTGCTACAATCTACAAGTAGTGGGACCACTGCAGTAACCAATAAGTAATGTGTATCAGTAATCTGAGAAGAAGGATAGCTTAAATTTGACACAAACATGATAATGGTAAAAAACTGCTGTAGGAATTTTATATATAAATATATCTATCTATATATAAATATATACATACACGCACATCAATCACACCAAGCCAGTCCACGCCCACCATTACCTTACACATATGCCATATTGTAGGTTGTACTTTTCTTTCTTATCTCCACTCTTGGTATCATTATGAATATGTGCCAGTGTCACTTAAAGGGATAGTAATGTTTCACAATGAAAGCTCCAATTAATTTTCAAAGTATTTGGGCCACGGAGAGTGTTATTTCAATACTGTCAGAGCTGTAATTCAAGAGTAATTGAATGGTAAAGTATCCTCTTCCCATCCATTTTACTGATGTAACACTGCTCACCTCAGAGCAGAAAGGTGGTGTTCAGGTGGATCACAGAAAGGGAAAATCTTCAGTTAGCATAAGGAAAAAACCTGAAAAACCTGTCAAGGAGGCAGGGTTTTCCTTATGCTCACAGAAAGAAGATTGTCCCTTGTTGTGAGCTGTCTTGACTCAAGACCAGATTCCACATCTGAGGGGAGTTGGTTTTTCAATAGGTAAAAGGGGTGGGAGGGGGATACTTTATCATTCAATTACTCTTGAACTACAACTCTGACACTATTAAAATAACACTCTCTTTGACTCAAATACTACGAAGATTAATTGGAGCTGCTGTTTTTGTGAAACATTATTACTATCCCTTTAAGCAGGAACACATGCTGATGTAGGACTCTCAGCTTTGACTTTCAGATACTAATTTCTCCACTGCAGTCATTGGAAGAAGTAATATTGTGGTGGGAAATGTTGCAGGAAACATATGAGAAAAATGTGTTGGAATAGGCAAAACATTTGTTGGAATTGGCAAAAAAGAGGAACATTTTGCCTAGGTGAAAAGAAGAAAACTTTTGTTAAAAAAAAAAGAGAAAAATCACCAGTCTTTTGTGAAAAGTCATGCAGGAAATGTTTTGCACTTTTTGTCCACCCCTAATGTCTAGTATGAGAAGGACACACTGGATAAAATCTATTTGGCAGTTCCAGTGTCCTATACCACCAAATAAGAATTGTGTAGCTATTTTCCACAAATGATACATTCCTCAAGCTTGTGGTAATGTTAATGCAAACAGTTTTAAATTGTCAGTAAGAGAGTTATATACCTAGAGTGAGCTCTTTGCTTGTTGGGGTCATTTTGTGTATCTAGAAAGAAATGGTATAGTGTGGATGTGTGTTTCTTGTTCAGGTTTGTGAAGATTACTTCAAAAGGAGTAAGATCTCTGAGGGGATGTATCTGTCTGTGTCTACACAGTTCACTTGAGGTTAAAGATAATTTGTGCTGTAGTTTGTTGTATTCATTTGATTGGAGGATACATGGTATTGCATGTTCGCAAATTGGAAATTACCTTATCCCATATCACAAGTGTGTGTGAGATTCAAGAGTATCTCTCAGTCTAAGGAGAACTGATTCAGCACAGAAACCATGGAAAACCAGATAGGAGCAATGGTTTCATAATTTCCAATATAATTTGAACCCATAGTTTTGTTCAGTAGAATGTATCCAATAACAGTTTGTGGGGAGCTGGATCACCTGAAAAATTGTTTTTTTGCTGCTCCTGGTGCTGAAGGTATAAACGCTTTGTACCCTCGCTTTTACTATACTGTCTAGCAGTGTTTTTTGGCCCTAACTTTCTCCATCTCATCATCCACAATGCAACCCTCCACTCAATATATAAGCATATTTTTATATTCCTTGACAGAATCCAATTCCACAGAGAGATGTTGGTCATCATCATGACTCCTGGTTGTGACAAAGTGATAATGCTTTGGCAGAAAATCAGAAATGTTGTGTTTAATGTGGGGGTCCAGTAAAGTGGCAAGAATATATTCCTCATTACTTTAAATCAACACTATGTGAGGATCTTCCTCAAAGCACACTAACATGTCCATGACTAGCCTACCCTCGTTAGCCATTCTGATAGACGGCTTATTGTATAGCTACACTACCCAGACATTGCTAGTGGTCGGTAATGTTTTTTGCCTTGATGGCAGTTTTACCGTGCTTTATTGAATCAAGGTCTTAAAGTACCTGCCAACACCACTGCAAGAACATTATGTTCAGTAACTACACATAGAGTGAAAAGACAATGAATTTAATAATATAGTTTGGTAAAAATGTGGGCTGAAGGAATCTAAACAAGCTCAAAAGATGAGTTCATGATTTCCACTAATCTACTCCTCCAATCTATCTTCCAGCCTTTACTATTCAGATTCTATTTAACCACTCTTTTTATTCTGAAATGCATCTTGTTAAATTATAAATTAGATGTAATTTATGGATTAAACATGCCTCCCTCAGTTTACTTTACATCTATGTTTCCTTACAAACGGCTTTCATTGCAGGTTGACAATAACATTGTGAATGCTGCTAAGAATCAGTTGGGTGCCTTTAAAAGTGATTCTTTTGTAGACTGCCCTTTTAAATATTAAATTGCTTCAAAATGTTGTTCAGTTAGTATACGATCATTTACACCAAATCAGCAAGAAAGCTGGAGTTGCATTCTTAGAATTGGAAAGCTGTGCCAAGATTTCAGATGTTTTATTTCCACTTAAAATATGAAACTTTTTACTTATTTTTACTGGAATGTAAGGTGTGCAAAATAGATATTCAAATTTATAGCAGCACAAGTGACTGATATTGTCATATGTGCCTATCTAATGCAAATACATTTTATATGAAAAATTGTCCATTTTTCATTGCTTTCTCCAAATTGTGGGCAATTCAGGAGTAGATGGGCATTTCAGGGCTTGCTTTTCATCTGCTCCCTTTTAAACACCGTGTACAAACAGTGCACAGAGGAAATCAGTGTAATCCCTTTACTTAAGTATTTTTGTGGGTAGTATTAGCGCTTTTTCATATTAAAGTTATAAGCTGGCATAGTTATGTACATCCTATGCATGGGAGTAATCTGTATAAAAGCATAGGTTTTAGGAGCAGATATATCAGTGCAGTAGATGAGCTGAACTGGTGGATTTGCCCATTCCCCCTCTCAAAACAGTAATCAGATTTGTGATATTGGCTGGAATTTTATTCAGATTGATAACCTCCTATTATTTTTAAGAATAGGTTTAAGTAGAGGTTTCTTAAATAGTCAATAATGTGTAACAAAATAAGAATGCATACCTTTTTTTAAAGATAAACTAATGTGAAGAAAGAAGTATGTTAAAATGTATTATTTTAGTAGTTAAACACTGTATTTAATTCATAAGGAGAAGTACAGTATGAATACACATATACTTATCTCTATGAGCACAAGGGAAAGATCAAACTGTGTGATTCCTGGAGTCATAGAGATAAGTATATGATGTGTAGTCATACTTTGTTTATTATTATCACTTTGCACTTCATATATATGATAATATTGCACATTGCTAATGGGCCACTTTGAATTGTTTGTAGATACATGGTATTGCACGTTTGCTTTACATATACTTTCTCTCAGACTATAGAGGCATTATTCAATGTTGGAATGTCTTCATGACTCCATATTCCTGTGCTGGATGGTTTTAAAGTGATTTGATGTATTCACTTGATTAATTTTGTATTGTCTGATAAAGCTTTTGTTTGGTTTGGTATACTCCGAGAGTGTGCGTCAGTTATCAGGTTTCTTGTTTAGGGGAGGGGAGGCACCCCCCAGTGGTTTTCCCCGGTTGGTTAACCCCTTCCTTTCTTCCCTTCCTTCTGTATCATTGTATTTCCCTATGAGTGCACCTCAGCTGATTACAGTTTTATCTTGAGTTAGGAGTTATGTACGGATCTGGTGCAATTCCTCCCCTTTGTTTTGGTCCCATAATTATGACCACATGAACAACACCTTACTGCTGTTCAACAGTGACAGCCCATCCTCCTCAGATGTAGTGTGAGAGAGACACTGACAGAGAGACAGACCAACACCAGTATGTACACATGCTTGTACCTATGATGACAGTGGAGGAGAAGGTGTGAGATGACTACGGCTCATCCCCCTCCACCAAGCACCCCTGTCCAACAGCTGTCCTCTGCTGCAACTATTCATGCTCCTGCTGAAGACCTGTCATGCTGACTTGTTCATGTGTGTGTAGCACAGTGAATATGCCACTCCATTGCTTGTCAATGTCTTGTCTAGGTGTCAGGACCATGTGAGGTGTCCATAAGGGGGATGGCAAGCAGACATATGTATGTGTGTCACGCGGACCCTGAGCACACACCTCATCAGTATGTAGATCGAGATCCATGAAATAGCTCCTCTGTTTCATGGGTCTTGGTTTACACACTGATGTGTGTACCCACTCACATATACATATGTCTGCTTGCCACACTGTGAATCAAACCCCATAAGGTCATGATGGCTGGACAACAGCCTGACGAGCAATGGATTGTTCACTCCATGTCAAATAACCAAGCTGTACCCATGTAGTGCCAGGAGGGTCTCTAAAGCATTGCTGACCAATGTGTTGTGTACACCTCTGCACTCAAGGGTATGATGATGGGTCAGCAATAGCATGACTGTTGTGTTCATTGTACACCTTCCAGTCTTGTTTTCACCCTCTGCAGGCATCCATGGCATGACCCCTCATGGTCCAGAAGTTTGTTCCAGTGACACGTTGAATCCACGTCCATGAGGATCACCTGTCGGTGTCCATGTCAATTACAAATCTGATCACATATGACTATCTTGTGTCATTGATCACCCCTCCCCTGTCAGGTATAGTAATACTAAATATGTTTCATAAACCTATCTAGTAGGGTTCACTCCCCTGAGTAAAACAAGGGAATCCCCCTGCTTTGCATTCCAAAGTTATTTCAGTTAAAAGTAGAATGTTATAGCCTGAAATTGTCGAGTGGCACTGTTGCTACATCATCCCATGGACAGCTCTGGTCCCAGCACCATGAATCTACATGGGATGGTGTAGCAACAGTGCCACTCGACAATTTCAGGCTATTTAAAAAACAACTGTGAGCTGAAATAACCTGTGAATGAAACACCCTTCAGCAGTGGGAGTTCCCTTGTTCTACTCAGGGGGATGAACAAACATATTTTTTCAAACATTCTAAGCATTATTATCCACTAAATTGTGATCACGTTGTTGATCTATTGATATATCTAATGTGTTCATGTTGTTCAAGTTCAAGTCACATCATGGAACAACACCCTGATGTTGTTTGGCTTTCATATGTCTATGAGTTGAACTTGGACTAACATGTCTGTATGTGATGCGTGTGTTCACCCCTGCTGTAAAAGCTTGTGACGCCATTCATTGTGCATGAGTTGTGTTCACTGCATAGCTTTGCAATGCATTGGAGACAACTCTACCAAACAAACAATATCTTAAATAGGAAACATGCATGGACACAGATGTTATGAAGAAGTTAACATATTTATTCAAAGGGCCTGGAGAAGGTTGGCCATACTTTTTTCTTTTTTTTTTTTGGGAGGGTCGGGGGGGGGGCTGTAGAGGTGGATTCCCTCCGACTATGGCGGGTTACCCAAGGGGGTCTGGTGGCTGGTGGTGGTGGTGGGGGTCGTGGATCAATGCTGGCCGGTGATACTTCCCTGGACCCCTCCCGTGATGGCTGTCCCATGTCCTGCCACTCATTTTGCCTGCGGTTGGAGTCCTGCATCTCGACCAGCATGTGGCCGAAGACCTCTATCATCCCGGTGTGGAACTGGAGCTGCTGCATGTTCGATACCACCTGCTGTGCCTCAATGGCCCTGAGGCACCCCTTGATCCACCCCAAGGTCAGCTCCACTCATCTCAGTGCTCAGGCACACCTCCTAATGACCGTGAGTTGCTCCCCCTCGATGGCCGCACAAGTCGCATCAAGGGCCACTGTGCCCGTGGGTGTTACAAACGTGGAAGCAATGGAGTCTTGCAGAGGCAGTGGTGTAGTGTGGGGGAGTGGACTCCCATGGAGTGCCTCAGGAGGACCTTCACCTGCATGGGTGCTTTGTGGGGAGAACAGGTTCTGATCCCTTGGCCCCTCACTTCCCTCATATTCCCTGGCCTCCGAGTTGCTGACTTGTGTTGGTGGGGGTGATGGTGGTGATGGTGGGGTGAACATCTCCCTTGCCTGGGGGTGTAGTGGCTCCCCTAGGAGCCCCACGTGCTCATACCCCATAGGCCATACAAATGTGGACCCTTGGGTGTCCTCCTGCCACGTGTCCCTGTGGCCTAGAGGTTGGCCCGAACCCAGACTGCTGTGGCATAGGCACCATTTCAGGCATCAGATGCCTACCTGTTGATGGGGGGGGCTGGTATCCCAGCTGCTGCTGCTGCTGTAGTGGGGCCTAGTAGGCCAGCTGCTGCTGCTGCTGCGGTGGGGCCTGGTAGCCCAGACAAAGATGCGTAGGACGTTTCGCTTGTTTTTTTTTAATGAGATGTTTCTCGCATTTATCGTTTGTTTTGCATCAATGATGAGGTCAGATTTAACCTTTCCAGGTAAGGAAGATTTGAATCTCACATTACCTGGTCTTGGTTAACTCGCGAAGGCAGTTTTTTCTTCAAGTTGGTTTTAACTCCAACATTTGCATCAAGCCCGTAGTCTCTGGGCTGCAGTGACTGTGGCAGGATTGCAACAGAGTAGAGATGTTTGAAGCAACTTACTTGCAGCTCCTGATTGGAAGTTACAGGAAAACAGGGCAGTTACAATATGACAAATAGGGATGGTTCAAAAGTCTTCATGTTCCTGCAGGTTCTAGGGAAAAGCTTTTCCCATATAAATTTCTGCTAAAAGAGAAACCCATAATTCGTCTGTGGTTTCGCTACCATCACAGGATTTCCAGTAAGAATGGTTCCATTTTCCAACTACGCTTTCCACAGTAGGCAAAACTTCCCAGCCAGTATTTCCCACAATCCAATGTGGTTTAGTTAAAGATAAAATAAAATTTGTTTAATTACTGACTACCGCTATGACCAGCAAGATATGCTGAATGGACTGTGCTGCTGCTGATTCAGATGTGGAGGAGGAAGACAGCATCAGCATGGGGAAGTACACTGAAAAAGGCAAAATTGGATAGCATATGAGCAGTAGCACATGTCAGCTGCCTGTGCCTCTTACTACAGCTGCCAGAGTATCTTCTTCTGAGAAAAGGCAAGTGTGGAGCAGGGGAGCATCTTTCACACTTGTCATCCTCAACCAGTCCCAAAGTGAAACAAGTGGTGGTGATGAGACTGAGGGTGATAGCGGAGCATCTGGTGTGGAGGAGAGTATGAGAGTGTTTTTGGCAGAAAGCAATAATACTGTGTTAATGGTTGCTGAATTTCCGGTTCTCTGCTTACTGGCACATTTTGATGCTCCAAGATACAAAAGAGTTCACCAAATAAATGTGAGAAATTGTCCAATGAGTCATTCATGAAGTATGAATTTGAATGCTACGACCATGCATGTTGTAGAGTGATAGCAATGCAAACATGAAGTGAATAAACCACAGTGTCGCACATGGGCAAACAGTTAATAAATACTGTTCATAATGCTGTCATTATAATGACAAAATCCATGTCCTTGTAGAGAGTTCAAAACAATCCAAGATGAAATGAAAGGGAACTCCATCACTTATCCGAAGTATAAATGTGATAATATATAATGTGATAATATAATACAACCAAAGGACATCCACATTAAATCCATAATGCAGAGTGTTTACAAATAAAACACTCTGCATCCGAAAGAACTAAATCACGAGTTACAACTAAATAGCTTCATATAACATGGTCTGTGTTCATCAACAGAATTGGATTGATTTTTTGCAGATGATCTGCTTATCTGGATCTACAGTTGTTGTGACAGTAGTACATTGATGGTGGTCCTTTTGCGTGATACACAGAGCACTAACCCAGCTGTCACACTGCTATCCTTATTATATATGAAGTATGGACTCATATACATGATGGTTATATGTGATACCAGTATGGATTGACTATCAATACCACATGGAGGTGATCCTTGATTTTTGGCTGAACTATATTATCACTTTCATACTATACAGTGGATAAGTGATGGAGGTCCCGTTCACTTCATCTTGGTTTGTTTTGAACTCTCTACAAGGACATGGACTTTGGCATTATATAGACAGTATTATTAACAGTATTTATTGCTATTTGTCTGTGTACAACACTGTGCTTTATTCACTTCATTTTTGTATTGCTATCGCTCTATGACATGCTTGGTTGTAGCACTCAGACTCATCCTTGTCGAATGACTCATCCGAAAATATTTTGCATCTATTTGGTGAACTCTTTTGCATCTCAGAGCGTAGCAAAGTTCTGGTGAGCGTAGAACCTGCACTTATGACAACCATTAGAACAGTATTCAACATTTCTATACAGTTCCATTATGGACCGTCCGACTGCCTTCAGCAGGCAGTTGGAACTTGGGAACAAGGGGTGTGATTGTTCTTTTATTATTTTTCATTCTCTTTTCTTTTTTCTATACATTTTGTTTATTTTCTGATGATGCTGCTGGGCCTCTGACATAAGGGACCAGTGACATCAGCAGACTGTACTGGGCCCCCAACCTCGTGGGAGGCTTGGAGGTCTTTTTGTAAGTCAACATTTAAATAGCTCTGGAGTTAGGTTTGAGATAAACCTGAGGAAGGTCCCATTCTTGACTGAAAACATTTGTCATTTGATTGTTCTTTTATTATTTTTCTTTCTCTTTTCTTTTTTCTATACATTTTGTTTATTTTCTGATGATGCTGCTGGGCCTCAGACATAAGGGACCAGTGACATCAGCAGACTGTACTGGGCCCCCAACCTTGTGGGAGGTTTAGAGATCTTTTTGTAAGTCAACATTTAAATAGCTCTGGAGTTAGGTTTGAGATACGGCCTGAGGAAGGTCCCATTCTTGACTGAAAACATTTGTCATTGCTCTGATGGATCAATAAATAATTTTCTTTTATTCTCAACCTGCATGATGAGTACTGTCTCTCAGCTGGATATCCAGGCTGAGTACATCTATATCAATATAGCTCTATCTATCTATATATATATATATATATATATATATATATATATATATGTTTAAATATGTATATATATCCTATATAATAATTAGATAAGATGTTTGTCAGAAGCCATCATGTGCAGTAGAGACTGCCCGAACACATGGAATGCTGGGAGCACAGAATGCTGGGAGTTCTGTTCTGGGAGCATTCTGTGCTTTCGGGCAGTCTCTACAGTGCATGACTGCGTCGGCGGCAGGAAGCAGAGCAGGACTCTTAACCCCTTGAGTGCCAGAGGGCAAAGGGTTAACATCACCCGAACCTTGGCCCGTGTACACGGGCTTTAACACTAGTGTATATCTATCTATATATATATATATATATATATATATATATATATATACACACAGTGGGTATATAAAATGTCTATACACCCCTGTTAAAATGCCAGGTTCTTGTGATGTTAAAGAATGAGACAAAGATAAATCATGTCAGAACTTTTTCCACCTTTAATGTGACCTATAACGTGAACAATTCAATTGCGAAACAAACTGAAATCGTTGAGGTGGAAAAATAAAAAACTCATAATAACCTGGTTGCATAGGTGTAAACGGCCTTAAACTAATACTTTGTTGAAGCACCTTTTGATTTTATTACAGCAATCAGTCTTGTTAGGTAGGAGTTTCTTAGCATGGCACTTCTTGACATGGCAATATTTGCCTACTCTTCTTTGTAAAAGTGCTCCAAATCTGTCAGATTGTGAGGACATCTCCTGTGCACAGCCCTCTTCAGATCACCTTGCAGATGTTCAATTGGATTCAGGACTGGGCTCTGGCAGTGTCATTCCAAAATGTTAATCTTCTTTTGGTGAAGCCATGTTTTTGTGGATTTGGATGTGTGCTTTGGGTCATTGTCGTGCTGAAAGGTGAACTTCCTCTTCATCTTTAGCTTTCTAACGGACGCCAGAAGGTTTTGTGCCAAAACTGCCTGGTATTTGGAACTGTTCATAATTCCATCCACCTTTAAGACCCCGGTTCCAGCTGAGAAAAAACAGCCCCAAAGCATGATTCTGCCACCACCATGCTTCACTGTGGGTATGGTGTTCTTTGGATGATGTGCAGTGTTGTTTTTGTGCCAAACATTCCTTTTGGAATTATGGCCAAAAAGTTCAACCTTGGTTTCATCAGAATATAACACATTTTCCAACGTGCTTTTGCGGGACTTGATCTTTGTTATTGCAAACTTCAGCCAGGCTTGGATGTTTTTCTTTGTAAGAAAAGGCATCCGTCTTGTCATCCTAGCCCATAGCCCATTCATATGAAGAATATGGGAGATTGTTGTCACATGTAGCACACAGCCAGTACTTGCCATAAATTCCTGCAGTTCCTTTAATGTTGCAGTAGGCCTCTTGGAAGCCTCCCTGACCAGTTTTCTTCTCGTCTTCTCATCAATTTTGGAGGGACGTCCAGTTCTTGGTAATGTCTCTGTTGTGCCATATTTTTCCACTTGATGATGACTGTCTTCACTGTGTTCCATGGTATATCTAATGCTTGGGAAATTCTTTTATACTTTTCTCCTGACTGATATCTTTCAACAGTGAGATCCCTCTGATGCTTTGGAAGCTCTCTGCAGACTATGGGCTAGATTTAAAGGTAGCCGTTAAACCAGCCGCTAAGTGAAAAAGGCACATCGCTCGCAAATAATACAGGAGTTACGGCAGATTCAATAGCTACTCTACAAGAATAGCTATCGAGCGTAGGCACACAAAAAACACGTAACACAAAAGCCGTTGTCGCTCATGTTAATGCACAATGGGCGGCCAAATCACACGATAACTGCGCTCAAAACAATATGTAATATAACGGCTGCCGTTGTCAAGCAACCATGATTGATGCCAAAACAAATTCAAACACACAGCCAATCACAAAGCCCCAATGTATCAAATAACTTCAAATACACCTATATATACCCAAAAATAACCATCACACACTGTCTGTTATCGAGTTCTTCAGAGCTAGATATCAGGACCCAGGAGCGGAGGATATCGATCAGAGAGAGGGAGAAAGGAGCAGTCATTGGAGGTAGAAGGAGATTTTTGAGTTTGGAGTTTGGAGAGAGGTGCACTTACTAGTCACATATTACACTTTTGCACATATTATATACACACATACAAACACAAACACATACACATACATATACATAGTCCTTTTTTTTTCATAATACCTTACACATTTTACTTTTTATTTTGACAGTGTGAATCTGGGAGTGAAAGTGTGTGACAGAGAGTGACTGGATCGAGTGTGTCTGTGAGGGCCTGTGGGAGTGCCTGGGTTTGACTGGGTGAATGATGGCAAGGAGAGGAGGACAGGAGAGAGGGATGAGGAGAGTAGTGGAGGAGGAGGAAGCTCAGGAGGGGATCCCTCAGCAGAGCAGGGGTGGGAGAGGGAGATCCGCAGGGCGGAGGGGGACCCGGCCCACAAGAGCAGGAACACGCAGGACAGGGACAGAACCTGCAGTGGGACGAGGGGTAGTTGCTGGGGAGCACCCCACACAGTCAGGGTCAGACCAGGCAGGGCACTCCGGCTCTGAGTCATCCCATGCCGGAGGTGACGAGGCCAGGATCAGAGACCCAAAGTATACAGAGGAGGAGAACACGGCTCTTGTGGAAGCTGTCCTGGAGAGGCAGAGTGTTCTCCACCCGACAGCAAAGGTCCCTGGCCTGTCAGCGAGGAGGAAGGCAGCCTGGAACCAGATCTGCAGCCGGGTCAACGCGGTGACTCCATGCAGGCGGGACGTGGAGTCCATCAAAAAGCGATGGGGTGACTGCCGGAGGGTGGTCAAGAACAAGCTCTCAGAACTCGCCAAGCACGCCCGAGGCACTGGAGATGGCCCACCTGTCCCTATCACCTTCTGCGGCTGGGAGGAGATGGTGCGGCAGAATATGTCCCCAACCCTGATCGAGGGGGTTGTTGGAGGAGCTGACACTGGGGTTGAGAGGAGCCTCCACACTACCGGTAAGTGCAACACTACAGAACAACACACTACAGCAACCAACACCAGCTGCACACACAGTCACACCTCAACACATGCCCATCATTCATGCACACAACTGCACCAACACAGCACACTGAGGGTTAAAAACAGGACACAACACAAGGACATATATCAAGGTCCAACTTGGAACAAACCTGTCCAAGTCCTACTTCAACCCTCCTGTCGCTGTGCTCATCACACACAATACACAAACCATGCTGTTCAAAATGTCGACTGTCATAGATCATCACTGTTCACACACAATGTCACCCATGTCCCCACTGGGATGTCAGCACTTAACCCCTTGAGTGCTAGAGGGATCATCAATGCATCGATCAACAATGCTTTGGCAACCCCTCTGGGACTCAAAGGGTTAACCAGACAACAATCAAGTCAATAGGCCAACGATCACATGCTACACAGGGGACATTCACTAAGCGGTGACAAACAGATGGTGGAGAGAAATTCACCCTTACACATCCTCATTTCACCAATACCAGTGTTAGCCTATGGAGAATATGCAATAACATGAATCAAGTTGCTAAGGTCCCATCGTATACACTCCATAGAAAACACTGGAAATGGGGAAATGAGATCACTGGAGAAGTCAACATCATGTACACTCCATCATGTCGACAACACCGCTTACTGAATCACAAAAAGGATGGAGCAGGTCACACATCACAGTGTCACTGAGAATAACTGCTTGTATGTGCAACACAAAGGCCTCAAACAATACCCCAGAATTAAAGGGGGAAAAAGTAGGCCTTGGTGTTGTGTCTGCAATCATTTACTCTAACTTCAAATGACATATCTCACATCTGATTCCCACATGGATCCTCAGGGGTGCTGATGCCATGGATGGATGGTACACCAGACACTGTTTGCAGGATACACATGGGAACCAAATATCACCCATTGTACCTTGGTCACCAACAGGCCATGAATGATAGATATCTCGGATTGAGTATGGTTGCCTCACTCAGAAGGATGGATGGGCTCATACTCAAAGAAAAACAGGCCTCAATCAGAGATATCCCTCACTACTGGCGTGATTGTTGCCCTTCAGGATTCAACTGGAACACACGACATGGACAGGATCCTGTCCAGTTCATCAATCTCTGATTGACAGGGTGGTATCCCATGCCCTACAATGCAATGCATAGGATATGATCCTGACAACCAGAGAGTCACCTGTCAAGTAATGAAAAATTGTGAATTGGACGGGATCAGCTAAGAGGATAGGGTTGAATAACACTTGATTCCCACTGCACATCTGTTCAAAAAAGATATGCACACAAAGGAAAATGGTCAGATATGTACCTTTCAAATGGCTCAAAATATGTCCCAACACGATGTGAACCCAGAGATCATCTCACTGCCTGTGATTGCCCTACTGGCCAGATATGTGCATCCATCAGAAACTAACTTACATTGATACCATCCAAATACACATACCTAGTATATCCCACTCTACGTAGATGGGATATACGAGGTATGTTCATATCCATCATATCAATCCAATGTATATTTTGATGGGTGCACATATATAGCCAGTAAGGCAATCACACCTACTGAAATGATCTCTGGCTTCATATCTGGAAAGGATATATTCATATCCATATGAAAGGTACACATCCACATGCATATATGACCATTTCTCCTTGTATGCAACTGTAATGGCATAGCAATTGTTAATTTCACCAACATGTGGATCCATGTTAGTCCTATCCCTCCAACCCTCATGGTTAGACAGATATCGCTCTATTTGACAGCTGGAGATTTCAGTCATTAGACCACACGGAGGCTCTTCAGCAGAGCTTAAATTGCCCCATTCAGAGATGGATACATCTTTGAGATGGTCAACAAAGTGTGCCAGGTTTGCAAGCACACTCTGTTCACCATTCCAATGAAGTTTACATCTCTGAATGGGGCAATTTAGGCTCTGCTGAAGAGCCTCCGTGTGGTGAAATGACTGTCAAACATGTCAAAATGACTGTCAAATAGAGCAATATCTGTCTAACCATGTGGGTTGGAGGGATAGGACTAACATCGATCCACATCTATCTCTTACAATGCCTACAATATTACATCATGGTGAAATTAACCATTGCTATTCCGTTAAAGGGATAGTAATACCTAACATGTGAAAAGAAAAATATATTGCAGGGTTCATCCCCTGAGCAAAACAAGGGTATTCCCACTGCTGAAAGGTGTTTCATTCAAAATGTAGCACAGCTCATAGTTGACTACTG
Organism: Rhinophrynus dorsalis; assembly: GCA_037306005.1. Classification (NCBI taxonomy): domain Eukaryota; kingdom Metazoa; phylum Chordata; class Amphibia; order Anura; family Rhinophrynidae; genus Rhinophrynus; species Rhinophrynus dorsalis. The sequence goes on from CM074724.1 coordinate 269,121,705, forward strand.
CAGGGGCAATATCACAGTGGCCTGGAACTCTACAATGGCGATGTTGCTAGACCATCCTATGGACAGCTTACGTCCAGACGCAATAAATTCTCATAGGATAATGTAGCAACAGTGCCAATGTACAACTTCAGGCCACTGGGATATAGCACCAAAGCAATTCTATTCTGAGCTGGGAGACTTTTTGAACAAAAACCCCCTCCAGCAGTGGGAGTACCCTTGTTTCACTCAGGGTGATAAACCACAAAACATATATTTCCCTTTCTGCATTTCATGTATTAGTATCCCATTAATCCCATCATGGCTACGTTTACTAATCACACAATCTCAATTCTCCACACAGCTTATGGGCCTCCATCGCAGCAGGAGCCCGTGGAGGAGCCGACCACACCACCCAGTGAGGAGTATACAGAGGAGGGGACTAGCCACTGGGAACTGTCTACAACTACCACACCTCCTCCCCAACTGGCTGCATCACCACTGCCTGCCTCTCAACTGGCTGCCCCTCAACTGCCTGCCTCTCAACTGCCTGCCTCTCAACTGCCTGCCTCTCAACTGCCTGCCTCTCAACTGGCTGCCCCTCAACTGCCTGCCTCTCAACTGCCTGCCTCTCAACTGGCTGCCCCTCAACTGCCTGCCTCTCAACTGCCTGCCTCTCAACTGGCTGCCCCTCAACTGCCTGCCCCACCACAGGATGCTCCACAAATGTACAGCGGCTGGATTCAGGGGGAGAGATGGATGCATCCCACTACCACCGGGAGCTATTACCCTCCAGCAGCAGCACCACCACCACCAGGGAGGCAATGGTTGCCCGGAAATGTGGCCACCAGCCAATATGGGCCATATTCCACCGAGATGGATCTACCCTCCTGGATGGCTCCCCAGCATGGCCCCAGGTATAATCCCAGGTGGGGGCCAAGCACCTACCACTGGCCAAGGTATGACCCTTGGCCACTTGACTACCAACACCTTGGCCTGATTGGGGAGCCCCAGCGCCCTCAGCCAAGGGACTTGTTCACCCCACCACCTCAACCAGCACAGACATCAGTGGGCAGCAGTGGGTCCCTTGATGTGGTGGGCACCCACACACCGTCTTTGCAAGCCACTCCACCAACACAAACAGCAGTAGCAGCCACAGCACACCCAGTACCAGCAGAGGAGACAGCAGAGGCTGGGGAGATAGAGGCTGAGGAGACAGCTGAACCTGTGGAAGCAGAGGCTGAGGAGACAGCTGAAGCTGGGGAAACAGAGGCTGAGGAGACAGCTGAAGCTGGGGAAACAGAACATGTGTCACCTGCCACTCCCATCTCCAGCAGTCAACGCACCACAGATCTGAAGGCTGAGTGCATGGCCCTTCAAAGAGGACAGCTCCGGGCAACCCACGCCACCAACGACAACCTCACGAGGAACCGGAGGGAATCCCGGAGGAACACGAACAGGTTGGAGACCAGAATCCAAGCTCTGGAGTCAGAGGTTGCCAGGGGGAACACACAACTCCACCAGATACATACGGGGATGATGGACATGTTTGCACAGGTGCTCGTGGAGTTGCGAGAGATTAACCGCAGGGAGAACCTGAGGATGGAGAGGGAGAACCTGCGTTCCACAGAGGGGTCCACTGCACCCACCACCCCTTCCAGTGTTACCCCAGAAGCCACACCTAGGGGACAGAGGGTGACAAGGCAATCAGCCAGGGCATCCACCTCTGGCACCAAGTCTAAGGCCCCCCCCCAAAAAAAAAAAAATGAAAGGCCCAACCTGTCATCTGCCCCCTCAATAAATGAAAATTGTGCTTTTGAATCCTGTCTGATCTGCTGTGTATTCACTTATAGATTGGGTGGCAGGGTTGTCTCCAATGCATTGCCAAACAATGCAGTGAACTCAACTCCTGCCTGGGGGAAATGTTTGTGTGATGTTACAACATGGGTTCACACACACACCCACACCGTTGTCCAAATTCACCTGGCAACCCATCCCTGTAGCCATGTAACACGACAGTGTTATATGGCCATGATGTGTGTCAGATTTGATCAGAACATACCCCTTAGCACAACAACTGGTGCAACACTGAACATTCGTCTGCATCAATTGTTGTGTTTGAGGGGAAAACCAAACAAACAGCTATGCGACTTAGCAGGGAAATAACAAGCATGACAGATGGAACATGCATCAATATGGTCTTTAAATCAAAATTCTATTGTGCAGCTGACATACTGGGGAACACAATGTACACCCTAGGATCTCAATGTGTGTGTTACACATTGTGATCCTAGGGTGAGCATTGTGTTCTCCAGCAAGTCAGTTGCACAACAGGAGTTTGAATCACAGCCTAACTTACTGCATAACCCAATGATCTTCCTAAGATTTCATTGTGTAGCACGCACATTGGAACCTTAGGCTGAGCATTGGCTTATGTATTAAAGGGATAGTAAACCTTGAGAATAAGTTCATTCTATATTGTAGCCCTTAAAAAAACATGTAAAATGATATGTCTTATCTCCCAAACCATATATGTTTGGTAGATAAGACTTATATAATTTTTCATGTTTTTTAAAGGGCTACAATGTGAAATACACTTATTTTCCAGGTTTACTATCCCTTTAAGTTGTGTTGTTGTTTAACTAAGGTTGTAACACACTTCACCAGTGATAACACTTGTCCACATGGTTGTTTTTGTTGATGTAGCCCATGTACTGAGATATGACAACCTAAAGCAATCTCAGGACATTGATTATATTGAGCAACACACAAACCGTGTGTTATGGACACAGGTATGTTGCTTCAGAATTTGCGACAAAAACTGCGTCCATTACATGGATATGTTCCCCTGTCATAAAATCACATTTAGTGTTTTAGACACCATTTTCCTTTGTTGTCTCCCTGGTCTGTTTGGGCGGGAAAATGACAAAGGAGGACAACCTGCTCTTTTGTTTCTCTTCCTTCTAGGAGAAGGGGAGGAGGGGTGTGTCAATCAGGTAAAGTGGGCTGGAGATGGGTGGGGCTTGCCAACAATAAGAGAGGTGTGCAGAGAGTCAAAGGGGGCAGTCTTGGCAAGTCTTGTTGGAAGAAGGGTCTTGGAGCAGGAGAGAGCTATGGAGAAGGGAGATGTGACCAGCAGCAAGGGGGCCATGCCTTGCCTAGGCCCCAAGAACTGTTCCAGGATCCTGGCCTGTTTTTTCCCCTGTGGCACCATCCTCATTGTTCCAGATAGATGAGTATAGAAACTAAGTATCTCTCTATTATTTTCATACTATCTATATTATTTCTAGGAAAAATACCTTGGTAACCAACGTATAGTGTTTTCTACTATAATTGTTGTATTATGTGTTTATTTGCACTGCAGTAAGTAATTGTCTAGTTAATATTATTAGATGTTTTAGCTAGAATATATTTGATAATATACAGTGTATTGTTAATATTATTGTTTGTTATTAAATATTATTGCTTATTGCTAGTACTGGGGTGTTATTGTGTTAATTGTGGTATTGGTCATTAGGACAAATTTCTCTGGATATATCCTTTAATTAAAGGGTTGGCTTTTTGGGTGTGGGCAAATTCATATTGCTTCTAATAGCTGTGTTGGGGTTTGTGTGGTGTGAGCAAGTTGTAGGCCTTGCCTTTGTTCATAGATTTTATCTCAGAGCAAACACATGGTCTGACTCCATCTTGCTAGGCCCCAGCCTGTCTCCACATGGTTGAGGACGCCATTTTGTAAAAAAAGCACATGGTGTGAGTTTGCAGTTTCTTCACAACTACATTGATTTTAACACAGCTGCTATTGTGCAACCTTTTGCGCCAAATTAATTCACCCAAAGCCACGAACTTAAAACAAATGGCGTAGTCGGCAGGATATTCGCAGAAATTATTAATATTAATGATTAATAACCGTTATTGACATATTTCCTAGAAATTTATATTTTGTTAAAAAATACATTTTTTAATTAATATTTTTTCCTGGGCAATTTAGTAAGTAAGCGTCCCAAGTTATTTTTGTGTGCCAGTACCACACTGCGACAAGAGTGGTGGGTTTTAGTATTGTCACACTGCAAGGGGCTTATTCACTAAAAGAGGATTTGTGCGCTGGAATACTCTTGAATTGTAATAGGTGTACTTTACATGCTTTGATTATAGACTTGTGGGGCCCTCATAGAGGAGTTTCAAACTTCAAAGTGCATAGATAAGTGCTCATATTACAGTTACCTGTATTGTCTGTATTGCATATATGATACGTGCCTGGGTATTGTGATGTATATGCCTGGTTATTGTGTAGGTGTATGGGTATAGATATATACAGAGGCAAGAGGGAGCGTTTACAGTTGCACTGCTTCAATTAACCCTTGTGTGCTCTCATTAGAGGAGTGCTAACTTTGAGGCATTTTAATTGTAAACGTTTAGGTCAAGGTTCTGCAATTGCCGGACGTGATATTTCTAGTGTGGCTAGATTTATTGCGCATATGCATATCTCTGTACTGTCAAGATTTCCTATTAAAGGGACTTTAATTAACTCTTGTGTGCTCTCTGTAGAGTGTAACTAACTCTGAAGTCCTACTTCAGTTAAATCCTTGTGTGCCTCTGCAGAGAAGTGGCTAACTTTAAAGTCACGCTTCAATTATAGACTTGTGTGCTTTCCATAGAGGGTAACTACATTGGACAATTGACTAGTCACTAGCACTTGTACCTAGACAGGTGACTTGAGCTCCTGAGGCAGGTGACTAACTAGCATTTGTACCATTTGCCTTTGTGGAGATGTCACTAACTTTGAAGTAGTGCTTCAATTATAAAACTTGTGTGCCCTTTCATTGGGAGAACTAACTTTGAAGCCTAATAGGAAGTCACCTGACGTGCAGGTGTGTGTATATGAGTTTGTTTGTTTTCTTCAAAGGCATAAAAACATTCAACAGTTTGTGTGTTCTGTAACTTTCATAGTGGTTTGCGTGTTTTCTCCCTGTGTGAAAGTAAAAACATACGTGTGCCTGCTAACCTGTGTTCAGGTACTTGGTTAAACACGCATATCTGTTCTGCTGTTAAAGTGCTTTAATTAGAAACACTTGTGTATTGTTTACAATACTTACTTTAAAGTATATTTAACAGAGAGCATGAATTTCCTGAAAGCATGAATTACTGAGTGCTTTGATGGGGGATTAATTCTACACTGCCCAAAGTAATATGTCTGGATAAACTGGATTATTACCTACATAACATTGTACTGTATCAGGTGACTTTGAGCGCTTGTTCCCTAGGCAGGTGACTAACTAGCATTGTACCATTGCAGTGGACAATTGACTAGTCACTAGCACTTGTACCTAGACAGGTGACTTCAAATACTTGTACTAAAATTCCCAAGACTGATGTATGTGTTATGTATGAGTTTGTTTGTTTTCTAGAAGGGCAGGAAAAAACATCCAACAGTTTGTGTGTTCTGTGACTTTCACTGTTAGTTTGAGTGTTTTCCCAAGAGTGAAAATAAAAACACATAAGTGCGGCCTGTGTGTGTGTGTGTTAGTGGTATACACATACTAGTAAGGCTCACTACAAACACGTGATTGTCCTACCGTCTGATTGCGCTTGAGATTCTGACTGAGAGAATGGGATTCTTTAAGAAGAAGTTGAGTGCATTGATTGGGGGCAAAAGACCCAAATTTGGGGCTGTACCACATTGGGCTACTGCTATGGGTAGATGGAATGCCATAGCAGATGAGCTAGTACGTCACAGTGCTCCAGTGTACCCAGAGGTTGGGGAAGAGATAGGAGGTATGGCACATAAGCTTGATTTAGGGGTCTATTCTAAACATGAGAGCAGAGCTGCGGCAGAAGTGGGGTGGATTATTTTACATGCCTTAAAAAATGAGGTAGTAAAGAGACAAGCCCTAGAAAGAGATTTAGCTGATGTAAGACAAAAATTGTTAATATCAAATGAATGTTTGGAAAATAACAATGCCCGTAAGACTGAATTACAGGAGACTAATACTCGGCTAATCAATAAACTTGACCGTTGTCGCTCTCACAGGAGTGAAATGCCATACACCACCAGAAAGGTGAGAACACTGACTACAGGGCCCTGCAGGGACCCAGAGTCACTCTTCTCATCCTCCTCTGAAGAAAAGGAGTACTCAAAATACTCATATGTTTCCTCCTCTGATGATGACGAAAAGGTGGACAGCTTCAAAGCTCGCCCACTCATCACCCAGCAGAGAAAACAAAGGGTACACAGGGACTATGATAGACATGAGTCTGTAAATGCTAAAAGAGGGTCCCCTTTGTCAATGATAAATGGTACAGCAGAAAATGGTCAGATTTTTGTGAGTACAAAAAGGTTAGCAGAATTGGGGAAATACAAAACAGAGGAAAAGGTTAATCAGAAAAGGGGTGTCTCCATGGCTAGCAAGCCAGAAAGAAAGGATGAAGGGAAACCACCTATTGATAAACCTAAGAGGAATAATAAACAGGATGCTTCCACACACACAAAGGTGTCAAGGAAAGAAATGATGGTAGATCTTGTTAAAGCTGGTGTCAATGTAGATGAGCTAAAAAAAAGGTCAAATCATGTCTTGTTCAAAAGGTGTAAAGCTTTTAAGAGAAAGGTACATATTAATGTACCTATTTCTAAAACTCTCACTAATGAAGCAAATCTGATATACACACCATCTGAATTTAATATTCCTGTTGCTAATTCCTGTCCTCCTGTTCCCCATCCTAGGAAAACAAAATCCCTGTACCCATTATGTGCCATAGCGGACAATGACGGAATGGACCCATGGGACGGCCAATCCCCAGCACAATGTTACCCATCAAGGCTGGTGATCGACAGCCCCATGTTCCTTTGACTGTAGGGTGGGGAAAGGAAACCAACCACACCTAGGTTTTAGCCTTAGTATACACTGGGGCCGAGGTAACAGTGTTACAGGTAACCCTTCCAAACCTGTAGGCCCCATCATTTCACAGAGAGGGTCTAGGGGAAAGAGTAACTAAGGCTATACAAACCACAGTCACATATTCCATAAACAAAGGGCCCCTGGGTTTATGGATAATATTTTGAGTTTCCAATTTCCTGACAATATCTTGGGGGTAGATATATTGTTAGGACACATAATAGAGATGCAGTTGAGAGGTGTTCAGATTTTGGCTTTCCTCACAAACCCTCTTATGTTCATGCGGCATGGGAGGTGGAGAGAGGAAATACAAACTGGACACCTGTTGTCATTCTCCCTCCCTGTAGTCCAACAAGGGCTGCCAGGAGGATTGAAAGAAATCAGATTATTCAGTTTTAGTTCATCCTGCAATTTTGCTCTTTAAACGCTCCTGTGATTCCTGTTAAGAAGCCAGACGGTTTCTTGGTGTGGAACGATAGATTATTGGGGACTCAATAGAGTGGCACCGCCATTGAGCGCTGCAGTCCCCGGTATTGTCCCTGTCATTTATGACAGCCAAACAGACACAGGGGTGGCATGCAGCGATTGAAATAGTGGATACTTTCTTTTCCAATTCTCATTGCACCTGAGTCACAAAATTCCATTTGCATTCACTTGGGAAGGAAGCTAATATACCTTTGATGCCCTAACACTATCTACACTCCCCCGCCACATGCCATGATCCGGTTGCCAGAGAATCAAGCCAACTTCCAATACCTTTTAGAGACTGTGACATTAAAGGCCCCAACCACTTGGGGTGAAGAGGCCTACCTATCCGTGCAGAGGTGGGCCAGGAGTCCAACTCTCATGAAGTGGAAAATGGTACACACAAGAGCAAGGTGGATTAACAAAGCTTCAATGGTCTCGCGACATATGAATTCTTGCCACATCCAAATACTTGGAAGATACCTGCGTTACAGCTTTCTCCAATCAAGTCAACTTTGCCATATGAGGAATTATACCCTGCAAAGAACAAAAGACGCTGGACTGTTGTAACATGCAATCCGTATGGAGAGGTGGTGATATAAGAGCAAGATATAGGTGATTCAAATTACCAGAAGTATGCCGATATAAAGAGACTACCTTTGGCTTATTACATGGAACATTAGTGTGGGGAGGTACAGAACTCTGGGAGAAGATTTGGGCAGCCGCCTGAACAAGACTAATGCCAAGAGTTGTGGGGGAAATGAACCTCAATAAAACTACGGAAGAACTGACTCAAATAAGGAACCTGAAGACCAAAATGAAGACTTCCCGTATAGTTTTCAAAACTGACACCGGTACTCGCTTTGCTGGTCAGTCCAACAATGGGCGCAGGCTATCCCATATCACCCCAAGCCTCGGGGTTGATTAAAAGGTGCAATGGGCTTTTGAAAGGACAGATTCATACACTATCCCCAAGTATGTCATAGAAGGGGTGGGATAGAACTTTTACACAGGCTCTTAGGATTTTACATGACTGACCAACAGAACTTATCTCTATATGCCCAGCTTACATGTAATGACAATCCATTTGTTAGTTTGCGGGTTGACATGTACTGGTAGCCACCCCATATTTCAATTTAAACTAACATTTTATTTTATTTTTTCTCTTGGTAGTGGGAGAGGTTAACAGAAGTTAGTCTTTCCCATAGGAGGCAATATGCCTCCAGGAACAAGAGGTAACCTTAGTGCTCACTAAAAAACTGACCAAAGAGGGTTGGAGCACAACAGGGAGTTTGAGTGTGGATGGATGAATGCATCTCTGTCTAGGAATGACCCAAGTAGGTTAATTGCTGGTACAATCCTAGGAGAGGTGGCAGCCTGGGTACCCCATAAAATCTTGTTATCCTGGGATGAGGATAAACAAGTGCTCATGGGGTCCAAAGTGTGGGTGTTACCGCGATCCACTGATCAGCACAGGCAGAAAGGAGAGGTTATTTCAGATGGTCCTGGTAATACTAAAGTTGTATTATGAAATGGTGATTCTGTACCTATCTTCTTTCCCTCAAATAGATTGGTGGCCGGCTAGCTCCTCTGAACCCTTGATCGTCCAACACATTCATGAACCCCTTGGCCAGCTATGCAAGAGTGGACAACTCCTCTGACTGTTGCAGCACCATCCCCGTCAGTGAGGAAGGAGGGTACCCGTTCCTTGGAGTCCCGTGGGCCCAGCGAGAAATGAGACAACTCTCTGGACACAACACTGGACTCTACTACCAAACTGTCTTATGAGCAGCTACAAATCAGGGCGGTAGCTCTCCAAAATCGCCTAGCCCTGGACTGTTCTTACTGCCAAAGTAGGAGTTTGCTGGCTGGTAGGAAAATAATGCTGCAGTTATATTGTGAACTATGAAGGCGAATTTAATTATGATCCATCAAAACTGACAGCTATAATAGACAAACTCCAGGAAACATCAGACGTTGGACTATTTGGGTGATTTGGGAAGTCAGTGACCTACCTATCCAGTGAGCGACTTTAGTGTGGTTTATGACATGGGACCAAGAGGTGGAATGTTATGGACACAGGTATGTTGCTTCAGAATTTGCGACAAAAACTGCGTCCATTACATGGATATGTTCCCCTGTCATAAAATCACATTTAGTGTTTTAGACACCATTTTCCTTTGTTGTCTCCCTGGTCTGTTTGGGCGGGAAAATGACAAAGGAGGACAACCTGCTCTTTTGTTTCTCTTCCTTCTAGGAGAAGGGGAGGAGGGGTGTGTCAATCAGGTAAAGTGGGCTGGAGATGGGTGGGGCTTGCCAACAATAAGAGAGGTGTGCAGAGAGTCAAAGGGGGCAGTCTTGGCAAGTCTTGTTGGAAGAAGGGTCTTGGAGCAGGAGAGAGCTATGGAGAAGGAGATGTGACCAGCAGCAAGGGGGCCATGCCTTGCCTAGGCCCCAAGAACTGTTCCAGGATCCTGGCCTGTTTTTTCCCCTGTGGCACCATCCTCATTGTTCCAGATAGATGAGTATAGAAACTAAGTATCTCTCTATTATTTTCATACTATCTATATTATTTCTAGGAAAAATACCTTGGTAACCAACGTATAGTGTTTTCTACTATAATTGTTGTATTATGTGTTTATTTGCACTGCAGTAAGTAATTGTCTAGTTAATATTATTAGATGTTTTAGCTAGAATATATTTGATAATATACAGTGTATTGTTAATATTATTGTTTGTTATTAAATATTATTGCTTATTGCTAGTACTGGGGTGTTATTGTGTTAATTGTGGTATTGGTCATTAGGACAAATTTCTCTGGATATATCCTTTAATTAAAGGGTTGGCTTTTTGGGTGTGGGCAAATTCATATTGCTTCTAATAGCTGTGTTGGGGTTTGTGTGGAGTGAGCAAGTTGTAGGCCTTGCCTTTGTTCATAGATTTTATCTCAGAGCAAACACATGGTCTGACTCCATCTTGCTAGGCCCCAGCCTGTCTCCACATGGTTGAGGACGCCATTTTGTAAAAAAAGCACATGGTGTGAGTTTGCAGTTTCTTCACAACTACATTGATTTTAACACAGCTGCTATTGTGCAACCTTTTGCGCCAAATTAATTCACCCAAAGCCACGAACTTAAAACACCGTGGACATCACATCACAGTGGAAGTGTGTCCCCTGTATCACCAGCTAATCACTCACAACACACATTAGTGTATCACTGCCATCATGTCATTGCATGTATACATCACAAAGTCCACTCATGGTCAGGCAACTAGTGGACTCCTGTGATGTAAATCATGCCTTCCTTTGTATGAGGGATACTCTAGCCTTGGGTACAGTTCCACATTGACAGGTGTTTGATCCAACATTCATTCATACAGACACGGATTGAGTAGTGATGATTCTTGTGTATTTAGCCAATATGCATTAAACACTTGTATGAGCACAAAAAGGTACATCTGAACTAAATGGGAATACATTAGAAATGCTAGTGAACTGCTCATGTGTTGTCCACATAGTTTGGCATCTGTGTATGAGCAGTCTTACTGTACAGGTCTGATACCTGGATGTTAGTACACACATTAATTTGTGTCCATATGTGAATGTTCCAGTAGAGGTTGCTGTGAACATCAGGTCAAACATTGCATCACCAACACAATCACTTGAAACACCAAGAGGTGAGCTTCATGGAAGTGTTGTCCAGACTTCAGTCCAGTCATATGGAAAGTCCTCTGTTCAAGGATGGATCATGCTATGGATGCCTGTGGGACAAGAGGACAGGATTTGGAACATCACCCTCGAAGTGATCGTCATGCAACAGCTACACCATCATGATCCTCTTAATCTTTCCTGTTACATAAGTCTACACAAACCACTGCTTTGTAATGTGTTGTGTACTGGTCTATGAACCATCATGGGGGGAATTAAGGGGGTGTTAACCATCCTTAGGGATATTTGCCCCTGACATGGTTACACACATCAACAAATAGGTCCTAATAGCTTCCTGACAACAATATATTTGGGCTGCCACTGTCAGAGACAGGCCAGATATGTTTGGTTCATGGAGCTAGTAGGACATATTTGCTAATGTGTGTATTTCTTTCTGGGGCACATATCACTGCACACACACACACACACACACAGGGCAGCATGGTGTCCATGGAGATGTGATCCACATTTCATGAGCTCCATGTTGTGTAACACACTATTACTGTCGATCCACCCCTCTGCTGCTTTCGTCGACTGTAGCAAGCTACTGGTCCCATGTCCCCACGAATGCCCCCTGAACCCCTTATATGACAGAGTGCTATCCGATGCATTGGCTTGGATGAGACTCCCTTGCTACAGGGGTACCATGGTTGCTATGGGTCTGATCCTAGCAGAACACTTTAGTTGGTGCCTAGGGAGCTGTGGGATATGCTGAACAAGGTTAAAGTGTTGTACCTTGGTTTCCAGGGGGGCATGCATGATATCCTTGAGGTAGCAGTATCAACATGGACGACAGGTTGTCAGATGTATTCGGAATCTCTAGGCCCAATCTGACTGGTCCACGGAATAGTTGATGCTGGTGGTCCATACTGCAGCCAGTGTCAGGGCTGTGTCACTGATCCTGTGGGGTGAAACAGAACATTTGTGTTGTGGTAGGTGTGTATGCATGGATTGTGTGCATACATGTATTATACTCACAGCAGAAGTGATCCCTGATCAATCTGTCCCTTGTCTGCATCCCTGTTGGGGTTTCCTCACACTGAACGGTATCCACAGGGTCTTCAGGTCTGGGTGGGGGATGGACATCGTCGATGAGTCTGGTGTCCACCGCGATATTATGTAGGATGACACATGCCACGATGATGTCGCAGACCTTGCCTGGTGCATACTGCAATGCTCCCCCCGATTGGTCCAGACATCGGAATCGGGACTTGAGGAGGCCGAAGGTCCGCTCAATGGCATTCCGTGTTCTGGCATGAGCCTGGTTATATCGTTCCTGGGCATCGTTTTGGGGATTGGCGACCGGGGTGAGGAGCCATGGCTTGCATCCATAGCCAGCATCACCTGTTGAAAGTGAGTGACATGGTGTGACAAGGAGCACATATTGTGTGAATAATGTTTTCCGTGGTGAACGTACTAGCACATGTGTATGTCGTGTCATTTGGTGCTGTTAACTCACCCAGAAGCCATCCGCCTGTATAGGTCCCATTTTCGAAATCCCTCTGCACAGATGAATTTCTGAGTATATGTGAATCGTGACAGCTCCCGGGAAATTTCGCACAGACATTCATGATGGCCAGGTTGCTGTCACACACCATCTGCACATTCATGGAGTGGAAGTTTTTGCGGTTCAGGAACATATGTCCCTGACATGCTGGTGCTTTGATACGGACATGGGTGCAATCTATTGCACCCATGACCCTGGGCATGCCTCCCCTTGCATAGAAGCCCTGCTTCAGATGTGTCCACTCCGTATCAGTGATGGGGAAATGTATGTAGGTACTGGCCTTGGCTTTGAGGGCTGGCAAGACCTGGGCCAGCACCCTGGAGAATGTGGCCTGGGACATGCCAGATGCGTAACCCTCTGTCGACTGAAAGGCGCCACTTGCCATGAAGTGTATGGCACACAGGAGTTTTTGAAGGCCAGTTAGAGCATGGTTATGGGTGCATATGGGATCCACCTGCTCCTTGATGACCTCATACAGGGCTATGATGCTGTGTGGCCTCAACCTGTAGCGATCAATAACCTTGTCATCGGTCATTTCAAAGAGAGTGACCCTTGGGCGGTATACCCTGGGCCTTGGTGGTCGTCTATGCATCCTGGGCTGCTGCAGGGGTCCCTGTGGCAGCTGGGGAGCATCCTGTTGCTGCAGCTGTGCATCTGCAGGCAGGTGTCCTCCGGGTGGGGATGGGCTCCTGTGTGGCTGCTGAGCCAGAGCCTCCTCACTTGCAACAGGTGGAGGCTGTTGATGAGGCGTGCTTGGAGGTTGCTGATGTTCCCCAGCTCTCTCCCTTGCGCGCCTTCTCTGCAGCCTTCGCAACAATATGTAACCCAACATACTGTTTGCTCTCTCTATCTGTCTCTATCTCTCTCTCTCTCTCTCTCTATCTCTCTCTCTCTCCCTCCCTGAATGGAAAACAAGCCACAAGTGAGTGTGTTGAGTTGCCCCTTTAAGTACTTGCTAGGGCGTTGTGTAGGTGTGGTGATGAGGTGAGTGCTGACCAATGGTGAGTTGTTTTTGTCCAGGTAAGTGTTAGCAGGTGTGTGTGTGTTATAAGATGTGGTGTGTTGTGCTTGTTATGTGTGTGCCATTTGCGGGTGTGCAGTTGTGGGGTGCAGGTCGCGTGTTGATGTTGCCCAGGAGAGCTTATATTTGCAGGTGTCCGCTTTGTGTGATAACCCCCATTGTTCCGTGCCATGTTGTGCTGGTGTTTTTTTGTGTGTCGTTGTCCCTGTGGTGTTGGTTGTTGTTGTGTGTGGAGTGATTTGTGCTGTGCGTGCATGTTTTTGTGTTGTTTTGGCATTGCACGGGTTAATTTTCCCATTTACATGGTTGTGCGGTAAGCATTTTGTGCATTTTCCTATGTAACGGGTGTTTTGTTTTGCCCGTTAAGTGTCTAACGTGTGTGAGAAGTGGGTCTTAACTTTTAGCCGTTAGGTGTGTCTTTTTTTCAGCCGTTATCAGTACCGCAAGCCTTTGAATAGCTCTGGGGTATGTTGTTCCATGCGTCTGAATGCACGTAAGTGTATCGGCCGTAAGGATTGTGAAACTGACGTTAGCTGTTCTTTAGACGGATCTTTGAATTGCAACATGACACTTAACGCACCTGTTAGTGATTTATTTTACTAACAGCTGCCTTTAAATCGAGCCCTATGGCTTTTGCTCTGAGATGCAACTAAGCAAACATCAGGAAAATCCTACTAGAACGGCTGAACTTTATTTGCGATCAATCGGAGTCAATTTAAATGATGGCAGGTGTGTAATGACTTCTATTTAACATGAGATTAAATGTGATTGGTTAATTCTGAACACAGCCACATCGCTAGTTATAAGAGGTTATTGTGAGGTGTTTTTTTTCCCTCAACAATTTCAGTTTGTTTTGCAATTGAAATGTTCACATTATAGGTCACATTAAGGTGGAAAAAGTTCTGACATGATTTATCTTTGTCTCATTCTTTAACATCACAAGGATATATATCTATATATATATTGTACTGTGTAAAAATCTTAGACGCATGTGTAAAAATGCTGGAAAGTAAGGATGCTTTCAAAAATAGACACGATAATCGTTTATTTATAAATTAACAAAATGATAGTAAGTGAACTAAAGAGAAATAAAAACCAAATCAATATTTGGTGTGACCAGTCCTTTGTCTTCAAAACAGCATCAAATGTTCTAGATACACATGCACAAAGTCAGGGATTTTGTAGACATATAGACAGTTGCATGATTAAACAATTATAAAAAACAGGTACTAATGATCATCAAGTTAAGTTGAAACACAATCATTAACTAAAACAGAAACAGTGCACTAGGAATAAAATTGGGCGAGGAACAATCAAACTCAATTAACAAGGTGAAGTTGCTGAAGACAGTTTAATGTGAAAAGTCATACACCATGGTAAGGCTGTGCACAGCAACAAGACACATGATAGTTATACTGCCTCAGCAAGGTCTCTCCCAGGCAGAAATTCCAAGGCAGACAGATGTGTTGTACAAGCTCTTTTGAAAAAGCACAAAGAAATGGTCAATGTTGAGGACTGTAGATGAAGTGGTAGGCCAAGGAAACTGAAAGACACATCTTGCTTACTTTCCTCTGCAATCTGAAGATATTCAGCAGTGTCATCAGCTCATAATTGTCAGAAAACAGCATGATCATGGTACATTGATCTACTGTCCAGAGAAGTCTGGTCAGAAGTGGTCTTTATGGAAGACTTGCAGGCATCAAAGCCATACATGTGGAAACAAGGAGAAAGTGACTCAACTATTCACAAAAACACAGGAACTGGGGTGCAGAATAATGGCAGCAGGTGCACTGGACTGATGAGTCAAAATTTGAAATATTTTACTGACAGAAGGCAGTTTGTTGGCTGATGGGCTGGAGAGAGGTACAAGAATGAGAGTCTACAGGAAACAGTGAACCAAGGTGGAGGTTCCTTGCAAGTTTGTGACTGCATTTCTGCAAATGGAGTTGGGGATTTGGTCAGAATTAATGGTTTCCTAAATGCCAAGATGTACAGGCAGATACTTATCCATCATGCAATACTATCAGGGAGGCATCTCATTGTCCCAAATTTATTCTGCAGCATGAGAACGACAAGACATCCAACGTCATTAAGAACTATCTTCAGCATATAGAAGAACAAAGAGTCCTGGAAGTGATGCTATGGCCCCCACAGTGCCTTGATCTCAACATCATTGAGTCTGTCTGGGATTACATGAAGAGAGGAAAGCAACAGAGGCTGCCTAAATCAAAAGAAGAACAGTGTTAAGTTCTCCAAGATGTTTGAAACAACCTACCTGTCATGTTCCTTAGCAAACTGTGTGCAAGTGTACCTAGAAAAATTGATGCTGTTTTGAAGGCAAAGGGTGGTCACACCAAATATTGATTTCATTTTGTAAATTTTTACGTTACAGAATTTTTCACACCTGCCTAAGACCTTTGCACAGTACTGTATATATATATATATATATATATATATATATATATATATATATATATATATATATATACACAAAGATATATAATAAAAAATTATATACAGCTGCATTTTGTTTTTAGATATAAAGAAGCAGTTATTTTTAAGGATTTTTTTGGGCTGGTTATTTCAGACTTTTGAAGCTCTGAAGTAGAAGGCAGATCAACCAGTGGAGCAGAGGTTACAGTTAGTATGGAAAGCTGGCATGAGCATACTTTTCAGGTAGTCTAGATAGCTTTCTAGAGAAGTGGTTATAAACCAGGCAAGAAGGGTGAAGGGTATTGTTAGGTTTATAAACTGTGGTGTAGAACCTCCAAGGAAAAGCTGGGGAGCGAAGAATTGAGAGCATGGCTTGGGAGCAGAGCAGTCATTGGAAGTGTCTTTGCTACAGCTAGGTATGAGTTTAAGGTTGCTGGCCATGAAGCCAGATGGCAAGATAGATGCTTCCTTCAGCTGTAGACCACCTGTAGGTTTTGAAGTAGGATCTTATGCAATGCACAGTCTAGGACTGGTGAAAGTCTTTAGGCAAGTTGAGCAGTTCAGGCAGATAGAGACAGGAGTAGTCATAACTGAAGGAGTTACTGGAAAGTAACCTAGGCCATAGCTAGCATCGTAACCGAAGCTGAAAGGCAGAAGCTGCTGGTGCAGTAGCAAGAGCTGGTTGTTTGACAAGGTGAGTTTTAGCCGGCACAGTTAGTTGATCATAGTTGGAGTCGTTACCAGAACAGTCTGACAAAACTGGAGTTGGAGTGGGTAGTTGGACAAAGCTGGAGTACTATCCAGAGAGGGAAGTGGGATGTAGCCTGAATCATTACCGGAGCAGGTAGTCGCACAAGCTGGGGTCGTAGCCAGAGCAGGAAGTAAGACATATCCTGAGTCAATACTGGATCAGGTAGTCATACAAACAGAATCCGGAGCCAGAGAAGATAGTCAAACAAAGCCAGGTCAGAAATCAAACAATCAGCAGATGGGTCACAGCAGACTGGATCTACAAACAGGGAAGTTGTAGAACAAAAACGTCATAGCCACCAATGAGATTACTGGAAAGGTCAGTTGATCACCGAACAAGGAATCAGGAAGTGTGACAGTAGCCCCAACTCAAAGGATGGCCTCCAGGCATCCAGGCTTATAAGGGGGAGTCTGATGAATGGCCCTGATGAAGGCAGGTGTGTGCACATCCACCCAAGGAACCCAAGACCAATCCTCTGGACCATAACCCTTCCAGTCCACCAAGTACTGTAATGACCCCTGAACCATTCGTGAGTCCAAAATATTCTGGACTTCATACCAATGGTGACCACGGATTTGAAGGGGCAGAGGAGGTCAAGAATTCACAGTGAACCTGTGACAGGTTTCAAAAGAGAAACATGGAATGCATAATGGATCCGAAGTGACAATGGCAGAATCATGGAATAAGTGACTGGGGATAACCGTTGTTTAATGGCCCAGTGTACCGAGGACCCATTTTTTGTGATGGCTGTTGTAGTCAAAGGTGTTTTGTGGGCATCCGAACTCTGGATCCTGGCTGATAGTAGAGTGCTGACCAACAATGGCATTCAGTCTGTCTCTTGTATTGCCCAGATGTTTTAAGCAGACACTGCCGTATGGATTTCCAGTGCCTTTGCAAATCAGACAGCTAAATATCAGCAGCAGGGTCTACTGTGGCCTGATAGGCAGGCAGGGCACCTGGGTGGTAACTGGTGGTAGCATTAAATGGGATACAAAATAAAGACTTGTTGAATGTATTTTCAAAAGAAAATTCTGCCAATGGAAGAAGGGACACCCAGTCGGATTGGTTCTCATTAATATATTGTCAGAGGTATAGTTCCAAAGATTACTTGGTCCTCTCTGTTTCTCCATTTGTCCAAGGATGATAGGATGAAGAGAGAAATAATTCAATCCCCAAATGTAGACAAAAAGACCATCCAAAAGTGAGAGGTGAATTGAACACTTGGTCAGACGCAATTTGCTTAGGCACTCCATGAAGGTGAAAGAACTCTCGGACAAAGATATCAGTCAGAAGTCAGCACTCTGAAAAAAACACATGAGCTATCAAATATCTTGAGCTCCATTAACCCTTTCAATATCAGATGGATATGTAAAGCAGCGCATTGTGCACCCCTCTGCAACTCAAACTGTTAATAACTGGAAATATTTACACATAGGAAGCTGTATTTCAGTCTTGAATATTACTTTAATCCTGTCTTCGAGGATAGGATTTAGTAATTTCCCTCCTTGGTTGCATCTTGCTTAATACAAAAGAATGAGCCACTGATTAACTTTCCTGTTCTTCACCATATCATTAAAGTCAGACCTGTGCAAGGCCCTTAAGGACAGGTTTGAACACACCTACTTTAAAAAGTGTTTCTAATTACAAACTACGGACTTAATTCTGTTGCAGATAATAAGTGTTATGACTGGTTTTATCTCACAGATTACTACTGAAGTCTATGGGTGAATTCGTAGATGAACCAGTAATAATTTTGTTACTGGAATTCAGTCCTATAATAGTGGCTGAGATGACAATTTTATTCAGTGTTAATGAGATATAGGGACTTCTGCAATATGCTAAAGAAGTGCAATTCTCGAGCAAACCAAATGCACCATAGGGGACACATTAAAATTCAGATTCATTTCAATGAATGTATGATATAGAGGCCTTCGATGTATTGTGTGAAGAAATGCACTGTAGACCTCTCTACCATTCTAGAGGTTTAAGACATTATCTTGGGAATTGTTGTTTATTCCCTACTAGTTGAAGAGCCCGTGTACACTGGCCACAGTGCCACTCAGCAATGGCCGCGGTGCAGTCATACACAGTAGAGACTGCCAGCGCCGCACCTGATATGGAGCGGGGCGCTCCGAATTCAGACCGTACTCCTCTCTGCGCACCGACTACGGTCTGAATTTGGAGCCCTGCTCTGTTATCAGCTGCGGCGCGGGCAGTCTGTAGTGCGCATGACTGCAGTGCGCGCAGCTGTCTCTACTGTGCAAGACGGCTTCTGACAAACACACATTAGCGAATTATTATATAGGATAGTGCATATGGTTTGCTACAGAACTGCATCTCTTTATTTTAAAGAATACATTCCACAGGGACTTTTTCTTTTTAAGTGAAGCAGAGAGTTACAATATTTCATCTACAATGAGTACATACTTGAATGTACTGTGGTTCAAAAAATACCAATTATTCCTTTATTATATTTGCAATGAACATTATTCCCTACTGTCAGCAGGTGAACATATATTTTTCTGTGTTAAGCCTACACTGAATTAGTTTTATTTTACAAAAACTTAACATTTCGAATTTCTTTTATGCAATATTCAGTTTGCTACAAGAACAAGATTAATTTCATCCCAGGGGGTATATTTGCTTCCCATTTCATTTAGTAATAAAGAACTAGAGCAAAGATATGTTGTATAGGAAAGGTCTGTAGCCCTCTGGAGAATCTCCTGGCTGTGAGTATCTAATGCCTGCACAAAAAAAATGACTTTACTTGTTTGACAGTGAAAGCAGAGGAATGAAATAAAGGGTAAAATAAATATTGCTCTCAGATATTATTTGTTTGGCATTTGGCCGATGTAGTCAAGCAATTTTAGTACATATTAAGCAAATCTGCACTGCACCTGACACTCTTATGTGCTTATTCATAGACTGATCAAGGCTGTTAAAAGCTAAATGAACCCTAAGAGTTAATGGCTCCTTATTTTCGTTTTATTTATCAGATTGATTTACCTAGGAAGTTGTTCTCACTAAACAATCAAGTGTATCTGTCTACCATCTCTAGATTTTTGTGTTCTTTTGCAATAATTTGGAGCATAGAGATTATTATTATTATTTCAGTCAAATGGATCCAACAGTTCTTGTGATGTGGTAACTGTAGGGAGGTCTTTTTTTTCAGGGACAGACAAAGTGTTGCAATGTTATTATATTACTGACACTGGGCTTAATTCTATTACTACCAGTGAAACCGGTGGTTATAGCAAAAACACTAGCACCAAAGAAAATCAACCATGTACACCAGCTATTCTATTGATGGAAAGGTACATGGTAAAAAAAGTGATATTGGCCAAAACTCATGTTTTGGCAAAATGCTCGTTATTGGTTTGTGTTCCCACAACTAGCGCTAAATAGCGAGATTTGTGGTAATATCAAAGAAAAAAACAAACTTTCATTGTCTGACAGTGTCAAAATGAACGTGCACTAAAACTAGTCATCCATTCTTCATTTATCTTTCTTTCTTCTCTTCTCACTTTTCCCCCTCAGTCTTCTGTCTTCTTTTCTGTCTTCTGATCTTCTTTCTTCTGTCTTGCTTTAAAATAAAATTAAAAAAAACATTATTGGTCATTCAATTTTGATAAAATAATCCCGATGCTACCGTTAACCCTGTGAGTGCCAGGGGGTAGTCCCCTGGTGGTAAAAGGGTTACTATAGGTGGCATCTGAAAGTCTGTTCCATTATAAATAGAAATATTTTTGTTTAAAATTGTCCATAAGCATTAAAATGTTAAAGTCATGTACCCCCATGCCTCATTTTCATCCACACAGAGGGATCCTTGTGACCTCTTGGGCCATTTCCCGAGACACACTGCCAGAATTTTGAACCAAAACTGGCTTTTATATATCAGTCTTAGTTCAAAATAAATTGACAGTCTCCTATTGGCTGGGAAATGCTTATGCACCTCCCAGCCAATCAGCTTCTAGCATGAGTGGGTGATGACAAACCCCTGTCAATCCATAAGCAACCCAAACTCACCTGTGCACTAGCCAATGGAGACTCACCGTGCACCTGACAGCTTCACACACACACACCTGACAGGTATACAGTAAGTACAACAAATCACACAAACAACAACAGCCACATGGCAAATCACTTACTTGGATAGCACACACCTTCCCATTTGTCACCCCCCACTTGATGACCACACCTGGGCAACACCCCACCACTGTCTTAAAGGGGCATCTCACCATTCTAAGATGTGGTGTGTTTACAGTGAGACAACTTAGAGAGAGAGAGACATGGGAGACAAAGGTGTTCAAGGACTATGGATTGCCATCAACCCCAATCACACCTGCTGAACATCTTTCACCTGTTGCAAGCGCTGATGCTCTGGCTGACAAGCCAGATAGAAGCCTCTCTCCACCTGGAGGACCCCACCAGGCAACAGCAACTCTTTTGCCACAGCCAGATCTCCCACAGCTGCCACAAGGACCTGTGAAGCAGCACAGGGACAACAGACGTCCACAAAAACACAGACTACTCTGCACAAGGGTTACGCTATTCGGAATGACAGACACAGTAGCGAGAGACTGCTACAGGTTGACGTTGCGCAGTATCATCAACCTATATTAGGTGATCAAAGATGACATCACCACATATACAGCACCAACCATGCCTAATTCTTGAATGCATTTTGGTACAGTACAAAAATGTTTATGCTTTAATGTATTGTTAATCATATTAAAGGAAGCCTATCCCCAACAAATATATATATTTGATACAACACTTTACAACCAAGTAATATGTGCAGGAGTTGTGTTCACCACATTGCTTTGCAATGCATTGGAGACATCTCTGCCACTGAACCTGTTATAAACCAGAAAGATTCACAAGGATAAATGTGATGAATAAGTACAATTTTATTTTGGGGAAATATGACAAAGATTTTATTTTTTTTTGGGGGGGGGTTGGAAGGGGCTGCGGAGATGGATGTCCTCACAGACTGTCTCATGACTCTAGTTGTTCATGGGGTTGGTATAGGGGTCACACTAGAGGGGGAGGTTGTTGCAGCTGGCACCTCTGTGGATTGCTGTGCTCTCCCCATCCACAGGTTCTCCCTGTGATTGTTTTCCCTCATTTCCACCAGCATGAAGCCAAGCATGTCCATCATTCCAGTCCTGAATTTATGTATCTCTGTAGTTAGGATGGCTTGCTGGGATTCCATTGTATGGAGGGTAGCTGTGTTCCTCTGCACATCCCACTGCAACACCCTCAAGTACCTGATGGATCTTTTGGCTGTCTTCAACTGCCTCCTCTGGATGCTTATGCACTCTGCATCCATCCTCATGGTTTGGCTAACTGTGACAGGTGGATATGTCTATGGGTGGTGGAGTTTCAGGTGCTGGGGATGGCTCTCCAACTTTATCTGCTTCTTCCCGTTGGCCATTGGGTTTCTCCAGGTCTTGTGGTTGTTATGCTGGTGGTAGCAATGTGTGTTGGGGGGTAGGTGTCAGGAGGTCAGTATGTGAGGACCCCGAGGATGCCTGTGCATCTCACACCGACTTACACAGTCTCTCACAGACACACTTGATCACACCAACTCTCTGTCACTCCCTTACACTTATTCAATCACACTGTAGAAACAACTTTATCTTTTATGTTATGTGTATTGAAAAAAAAAATATGTTTGTTTGTATGTGTGTATGCAAGATGTGCCAGGGCATATTATGTGTTAATGTTAGTGTAACTCTCTCTGCTCCCAACTCTGTCCACCTCACTCAAGTGCCAGTTTCTCTCTCTCTATCGATATCCTCTGCTCCTGTGTCCTGTGCTCTAGCTCGCAAAAACTTGAAACACGGTATGTCAGTTATTTTGGGGTATATATAGGTGTATTTGAATATACCTGATACTTTGGTGTGTTGTGATTGTCTGTTCAAAATGTCTCCCAGGAGTCCATAGTCTGGGATGTGTTCTAAATCACCTCCCAGCCAATCAGCTTCTAACAGGGGGATGACGGAACCTGATAGAAGCTGACTGGCAGCTGCAGAGCCTACAACTTGTTTGTTCAAAGGCACAATATTTTTGCTTTAATGGTTAATTTTCGATGTAGAAAAACATTTTTGCAAATAGGATTGGGACAATGTTTTTAGATTGTGGGAATATAGTGTGTCGCCTTCAAATATGCCCGTTACTTTAACCCTTTGACTGCCATAGAGCTATGCAATTCATTGTACACCCATCTAGCACTCAAAGGGTTAACCAATGCACATATTTCCAACTTTTGGTCACAATGTAACGTTTAATGTTTTTTCTTTTTACAGGAAACTGTTTGAAACAAAGATACAGAAGAGAAGAAGATGAAGAGACTGAGGGAAAAAGAAGTTGGAAGATGGAAGATGACATAAGAAGATGGACAGTGTATGAAAGATAAGTGTTACACAGATCTGGGTGTTAGACTAGGTTTAGGGGTAGTGTAGTATTGTTGCACTTTACTGTTAGGGGTAGTATAGGGTTAGTATTTGGGAGGGTGTCAGTGTGTTGAGCTCACTCCCGGTACTTGACAGTATGTTGGGCACCAATTGCTTTTCCTTAAATGTTCCCATTACCCATGCTATTTAGCGTGGGTTTTGGGTAGGGGTGGGCAAAAAGTGAGAAAAATTTCTCACATAACTCACAAACTGACAGTTTTTCTCTTTTTTAAAGAAAGTTTCTCCTGTTCTCCAATGCAAAATGTTCCTCCTTTTCGCCTATTCCAGCACATTTTTCTCTAATTCTAACACATTTTTCTCCTATTCCAACACATTTTTCTCCTATGTTTCCTATGGAGCAACATTTCCCAGGACAATATTATTTCTTCTTAGGGCTGTAGTGGAGAAATAAGTAACTGGAAGTCAAACTTGTGAGTCCTACCGCACCATATACCTTGATGAGTTAGCATGCAGACTGCATTTGTCCTTTGTCTGCAACATCTTGCTTCCTGCTCAAGAGACACTGGGACATATTCATGATGATGTCAAGTAATTAAAAAATAAAGTACCACCTACAATGTGGCAGATGTGTATGGTAATAATGTTGGGGGACTGGCATGGTGTGATTGGTGGGACCTTGACAAACTGCAATCACCCTGGGAGGAGAGGGATCATCTTCATTTACAGCACATGATGCAGCAACCATTGCCCCAGTCTATTCTTGAACTACCACTTTACTCCCACGTCCATGCATTACTGCAGCTTTCCCCCTCTTGCTTGTGCATTTACTAGACATTACTCAACTACTGTGTGTTTTACTCTCTACAGTACACAACTGATAGAGTGTGATGTCTTGCAGCTTGCCTTGGCACTCAACAAAATTCTTAATGCCGTCTGCTGTCTATCAAGTCTGCTTAGGTCACAACGCTCACATCAGGCTTCCAGTCAGCTGTCTAATATATTTATTTGTTTAATTATTTATGGGTTTTTTTTATTATTATTTTTATTTTACTATATTTTTTTAAGTTGTCCACCCTCTTATCACAGTAAATAAAGACTGTCACAACGAGAGAGTAGGCTCTACCGGCATTGCCACAATACCGGGCAAGGCAGTCTTAAGATTGGCACAACAAGTGAGTAGGCTCTACCGGCCTTGCCAATATACCGGGCAAGGCAGCCTATATACTGATACCCAGGAATAGTTGGCTCTACCGGCCTTACCACTATACCGGGCAAGGCAGCCTAACAAGGGCACAGAGTAGGCAAGTACTGGTGCTGTAACGAAGGTGGCCTCAGTGACTGGTGATAGTGGTGGAGCAAATCAGTTGCAAGTTCTGGACAACAAGGAGGCCTTACCGCTGATGTATAGGAGTCAGCAAGCAACTGGTGAATAGGAGCAAACCAGTACCCGCGTACTGGACTACAGGAAACACAACTGGTGCAGTAAAGGAGCAAACCAGTACCCGCGTACTAGACTACACGGAGACGCTACCGGTGCTGTATAGGTGGCAGTAAGCAACCGGAGAATATTGGAGCGAACCAGTACCCGCGTACTGGACTACACTGAGATGCTACCGGTGCTGTATAGGTGGCAGTAAACAACCGGAGAATATTGGAGCGAACCAGTACCCGCGTACTGGACTACAGGGAAACACAGCCGGTGCTGTAAAGGAGCAAATCAGTACCTGCGTACTGGACTACACGGAGATGCTACCGTGCTGTATAGGTGGTAGTAAGCACCCGGAGAATATTGGAGCTAACCAGTACCCGCGTACTGGACTACACAACTGGTGCTGTAAATGAGCAAACCAGTACCCACGTACTGGACTACACAGAGATGCTACCGGTGCTGAGAGGTGGCCATAAGCAACCGGGGAACATTGGAGTGAACCAGTACCCGCGTACTGGACTACAGGAATACACAACTGGTGCGGTAACGGAGCTAGCCAGTACCCGCATACTGGACTACATGGAGACACTACCGGTGCTGAGAGGTGGCAGTAAGCAACCGTAGAATATTGGAGCGAACCAGTACCTGCGTACTGGACTAAAGGAATACACAACCAGTGCTGTAAAGAAGCAAACCAGTACCTGTGTACTGGACTATGCAGAATACACCTAGAGATCAGAATGTCGCCCAAGCGACCATGATAACTGAAATAATCCAAACATGATCCAGGAGCAGGAGAGACAGCCAGGCCGGGACAGGAAGCTGGAACAGAAACAGCAGTCAACCGGATCAGGAACGGAAGCAGGAACGTCAGCCCAAACCAGATCAGGAACGGAGGCAGGAACCACTTCAGCAGAGAAGGCTGTCAGTCAGGTTGGCAGGCAGACACTGGAGAGTAGAGGATTCAACCAAGGCCCAGGGAACACAGAAATACAAATGCAGGTGGCTACTGACATAGAGACACCACAAAAGGGCAACCAAAGGGTGCCAGAACCCAGTCTATATAGGCAATACTGGGCGGACTAAAACAGACAGCCAATGGGGAATCCTCACAGATAACTGACAGGAAAAGGCAGCAATCACGGGCACTGTG
Organism: Rhinophrynus dorsalis; assembly: GCA_037306005.1. Taxonomy (NCBI): domain Eukaryota; kingdom Metazoa; phylum Chordata; class Amphibia; order Anura; family Rhinophrynidae; genus Rhinophrynus; species Rhinophrynus dorsalis. Next base: position 269,147,458 of record CM074724.1, read on the forward strand.
ATACTCCAACATACCAACACTTCATTGGATATCCTATCTGGTGCAAACCTGTGGCTCTGACTGACTACCGGCTCCGTGTATGACCCGGCTTGTCTGACTATCCTTTCTGGTGCTGACTAGGGGGCTCTGTCTGTTTCCTCCGTGTGTTGGTCCCCACTCTACAGACACCCATCCTAGTGCAGACCTGGGACTCTATCAGACTCCTAGACAGATTGCAGGCTGAGTCAGTGCTAGTCTTTTGGGTGTTCCAAATTACCTTAAGGCTCCAGTGGGATGAGGCCTAGTCTCGGACAGTGTGGGGGATCTATTGGCGGACTGCTATTTCTGATACAGTGCTTTCCTCTTTGATCACCCTCTGTGTGTTATCTGTTTACGTGCATTACTGGTATTATTCTAATAAAAGATTGTTTTACTTTACCGTACTAACTCCTGGTTTATTCCTGGGAACTGTGACAGTACGCAGGGGCCATGAATACGAACGGTAATAGTAATTCAGCTTCTCAAAGCATCCTGGATAGGAGGGAAACACAAGATCAACTTATTGATCAATTGTCTTTTGCCTTACAGACCTTGTTGCAGTGCACTGTGCATCTCTAATGAAGAGACCCACAAACGGTGTCCTCCCCCCCTCCACACTCAACACTGGTGGTTTCTACCTCTCCTGATGCAGGCATGATCAAGAGGTTGTCTGGTTTCGCTCAGCCCCCCACAGCGGTATGGGAGAGACCCAGAATCATGTTGTGGGTTCCTCAACCAAACTGGCATATATTTGGAGACTGTGCCGCATGGCTTTCCAACTGGGCGCAGTAAGGTCGGCTTCCTTATCTCTCTCCTCATGGGCAAGGCATTGGCATGGGCCAATCCTTTATGGGAGACTGATAAACCAATTGTGCATAACTTCACAGAGTTTGTGAAGTCGTTCAAAAGTGTGTTTGATATGCCAGGCTGTGTGGTCTTGGCTTTAAAGAACCTATTAACCATTCACCAGGGCACTCGTACTGTGGCAGAGTACGCCATTGAGTTTCACACTCAGGCAGCAGAGGTAAGCTGGAATAATGAGGCCCTGGTAGCTGCCTTCTTCCAGGGGCTTAACGATTCCATGAAGGATGAAATCGCGGCCTGTGATTTACCTAACCTACTGGATGAGTTAATTTCATTCTGTATCCTTAAAGATACTAGACTCAGAGAAAGACCCTCATTTAAGGAGCACCTGCGGAGGGCTCCGGGCAGACTTTCTTCTCATAATACTGGCCCACCCTATCCTCCCTCACCTCCCATACCTCCTGGACTTGTCTCTGAGGTGGGAGAACCTATGAAGGTGGGTGCTACCTGACTTTCGAAGGAGGAGAGGGCCTTCAGGAGGAGGGAGGGACTATGTCTATACTGTGGCAAACTAGGACATATGCTGAGGCCCTGCCCAGTACGCCCAGGAGAACGCTCACACCCAAGATCCTGTCAGGGAAAGATCTTAGGCGGCATATCGCAGTCCCCAGAAAATGTTTCTGATAAGCCCATGTTGAGGGTGTGCATCTCTTTGGGGAACAAGTCGGTCTCTGTCCCAGCACTACTCGATACGGGTGCTGCGGGTTGCTTTATCTATGCGGAATTTGCTGCCTGGAAAGAGGTTCAATTGCAGTCCCACTCTTCTCCACTGGCCGTGGAGGCTATTGATGGTAGACCCCTGCTACCATCTCACATTATGCAGGACACTACTCTGTTAACCCTGAAGGTGGGAACCCTTCACATCTAAACCCTGAAGTTTCAGGTAATTAACTCCTCTCATTATGCCATCGTGCTGGGGTTCCCGTGGTTACAGTGGCACAACCCTAGGATGGATTGGCACACGTGCAACATTTTGCCCTGGTCTTCACAGTGTTATGAATCATGTCTCCCCTGTCCTGTGAGACTGACTAATACTACCTCTGCAGCATTACCTGAGGAGTACTTACCATTTATGGAGGTGTTCAGTGAAAGCCAGGCCAGGGGCCTTACCACCACACAGGCAATACGATTGTGTGCTGGAGCTTGTGCCTGGCACATCCCCTCTTAGGGGCCGTGTCTATCCCTTATCAGTAGAGAAAAACAGAGTCATGGAGGAGTATGTTTCTGATGTGCTGACCAGAGACATAATCTGTAAGTCCTCATCTCCGGCAGGGGCCGGATTTTTTCTTGTTAAAAAGAAGGACGGTGAGCTAAGTCCATGTATTGATTTCTGCGGGCTTAACAAAATATTGGTTAAAAACACATACCAGAATCCCCTAATTACCAAACTCTTTGACCGTTTCAAAGGATCTAAGTATTTTACAAAACTTGACCTAAGAGCTGCCTATAATTTGGTTCGGATAAAGCAAGGTAACGAGTGGATGACAGCTTTTAATACACCTAATGGGCATTATGAATATTTGGTGATGCCATTTGGCCTCCGCAGTGCCCCAGCTGTCTTTCAAGAGTTCATAAATGACGTGCTAAGAGAACTCTTACAGAGTTGTGTGGTTGTGTACTTGGATGACATCTTGATTCACTCCTCATCCTTGGAGACCCAACGGTCGGCTGTATCCAAGGTCTTGAGCCTATTAAGCAAAAACAACCTGTATTGTAAACTCGAAAAGTGTGAGTTCCATAAACCACAAGTGACATTTCTGGGATATATTATCTCTGCATCTGGGTTTACTATGAATCCCCAGAAATTGTTGCAGTAGTGGAGTGGCCTTGTCCTATGGGACTCAAAGCGATCCAGAGATTTCTGGAGTTCGCAAATTATTACCGGAAGTTTATTAAAGATTTCTCCACTATTGTCAAACCTCTGACGGACACGACTTGTAAAGGTGCCAAGACCACTGAGTGGTCCCAGACAGCCATAATGGCATTGGAAAGACTGAAGGCAGCATTTGCTTCAGCCTCAATTCTGTTACACCCGAATCCATCCCTGCCCTTTATCCTGGAGGTGGACGATTCTGAGATTGGAGCTGGTGCTCTTTTATCTCAATGCTCAGCTCCTAGTGAAGCTTTACACCGATGTGGCTATTTCTCGAAAAAGCTGTCCAAAGCTGAGATGGTGTACCAAATCGGGGACAGAGAATTGTTTGCCATTATCTTGGCTCTGAAGGAGTGGCGACATCTCCTTGAGGGCACTACCTCTCCGATCCTGATTCTTACGGATCACAAAAATCTGATTTATTTATCAGAGGCGAAACACTTGTCTTCCAGGCAAGCCAGATGGGCTCTATTCTTGTCTCAATTTAATTTCGTAGTCTCCTATCTCGTGGGTTCTAAAAATGTGAAGGCAGACATGTTGTCCCACCAGTTCTGCCGTCTTTCCAGAGAGGAGGTTCCACCAATCCCGATTATTCCAGCTGATCAGATCCTTGCGACCATATGGACTTGCAACCCCTCTCCCTTAGGAGAAGAGATCATGGCTGCCCAGGCCTCGGCTCTGGCCGAAAAACCAGACGGGAATTGTTTTGCCCTGGCTCAGTTACGTATTAAGCTGTTGGAGATGTACTATGTGTCCAAAATAGCAGGTTACATTGGTCGGGACCAATTGATCTGGTCATTGTCTAGAGTCTTCTGGTGGCCAAGTCTCAGACTGGATTGTGCGGCTTTTACTGCTGCTTGCACAACCTCTGCGCAGAGTAAGACTCCTCAACACCTGCCAGTCAGTTTTCTACAGCCTGTGGCTAATGGGGACCATCCATGGTCCCATTTATCTACTGATTTCATGGTCGAACTTCCTAGTTCCATGGGCTTTACAGTTATACTTATGATCGTGGATAAATTCTTGAAAATGGCACATTTCGTACCTCTCAAGTGCTTGCCTTTTATGAAGGAAATGGCAGTGATATTTGTCAAGGAGGTTTTCGATTAAAGGCATAGCCAGGGTTATTGTGTCTGATAGAGGAAGCCAATTTGTGTCCCAGTTTTGGAGGTGCTTTTGTGCTCAGATGGGAATTCAGCTCTTCTGTCTACCACCCTCAGTCAAATGGTGAGGCAGAGAGGTCCAACCAGGCCTTAGAGCAATTCCTCCGCTGTTATAGAACCGACCTACACGACAATTGGGCTACCCTGTTGTCCTCGGCAGAGTTTGGCCGAAATTGTGTGGTCAATTCTTCCTCACGGAGTTCGTCTTTCCTTATCAATCATAGGTTTCAACCTTCTGCGCTATTCGAGGTCTTCCAAGCACAAGAGATTCCGGCTCTAGATAAGCATTTAAGGGCACTCCGTTTCTCATTGGCACGGGTACAGCATACCCTATGTGGTTCTGCACAGCAGCAGAAAAGGCAGGGGGACCGTAGGCGACTGCCGGCACCTTCCTTCCAGGTGAGAGATAGAGTGTGGCTGTCTTCCTGAAACTTGCACCTCCAGGTTCCATGCAATAAGCTGGTTCCTCGTTTTGTTGGTCCCTTCCAAGTGATACGCAAAATTAACCCTGTGGCTTATGCTCTTGATCTTCCTGCCAATATGCGTATCCACAATGTATTTCACGTGTCATTGTCACATGCTCCTGTTCGTCTAGACTCTGTGAGAGTTGCAGATCACGAGGAGGGGTTTAAAGGGCAGACTGAGTCCTGTTTCAGTTGCCCTTGCATTGTTGTACAATACAGTTATGTTTCCCTTGGGCTCTGTGTATGACCTGGCTTGTCTGACCATCCATTCTGGTGCTGACCTGTGGCTCTGTCTGACTACTCTTTTGCCTTCTCCCATTGTGTAGTAGACACCCAATCTGGTGCAGACATGTGGCTCTGGCTGACAACCTGAACTGTGCATGACCCGGCCTGTCTGTCCATCCATTCTGTTGTTAACCTGTGGCTCTGTCTGTCCATTCTCCTTGTGCATTCCGATTTGGCTTAGACATCCTTTCTGGTGCAAACCTGTGGCTCTGGCTGACTACCCATTCCGTGTATGACCTGGCTTGTCTGACTACCCACTCTGGTGTTGACTTGGGGCTCTGTCCACTGCGCCTCCAGCATACCAACACTTCAGTGGATATCCTATCTGGTGCAAACCTGTGGCTCTGGCTGACTACCCGCTCCGTGTATGACCCAACTTGTCTGACTATCCTTTCTGGTGCTGACTAGGGGGCTCTGTCTGTTTCCTCTGTGTGTTGGTCCCCGCTCCACATACACCCATCTTAGTACGGACCTGGGGCTCTATCAGACTTTTAGACTGACTGAATGCTGAGTCAGTGCTAGTCCTTTGGGTATTCCGAATTACCTTGAGGCGCCAGTGGGCTGAGGCCTAGTCTCGGACAGTGTGGTGAAACTATTGGTGGACTGCTATTTCTGATACAGTGCTTGCCTCTTTGATCACCTTCTGTGTGTTATCTGTTTACGTGCATTACTGGTATTATTCTAATAAAAGATTGTTTTACTTTACCGTACTGACTTCTGCTTTATTCCTGGGAACCGTGACACTATTGCAACATTCTACTCTCTGGTCTTCCTGCCTTTCATCTTTCTCCACTTCAGATTGTTCTCAGCTCAGTTGCAAGAATAACTAACTACCTTTGTTCCCAGACACCTTCCCTCTCAACGGCTCCTGAAATGTCTCTTTTTGGCTACCTATAAGGTCACATATTTCTTACAAGATTTTTCTTCTCTGCTTTAAGTTGCTTTCTTCTTCTGCACCCTTTTACATTTCCGCTCTTATCTCCCACTGTAGCCCTTCTCATCACCTGCTTTCGTCTCTCCCTACACAACTTGAGCCATCTCTCTTTTTTACTGGCTGGCCTTTGACTTTGGAATGTCCTCCCTATCACCATTTGCCAATTACCCACACTGATCACTTTCAAGACTCTCATGGAAACCCATCTTCTCAAGGAGGCATTTCAGTAACAATATCCTCCTTGTGTACACTCACAGTCACATTAGAATCATTCTGCTCTTCCTACACTAAGTTTGTACTTGTCATGATTTCTAATTAAATGGTAAGCTCCTTAGGGCAGGGTCCCTTTCCCAGTGTATGATTCCCTTTGCAGCACTTTTCCACCACTAATATTGCAATGACCTCAATTTAGCCTGATGCTGTTAATCTAGTTCTGTATTTTTGTACTGTGTTATTACAACTTCTGTAAATTGCTGTCTACATGTATGGTGCTGAATAAATAAAGATACATACATACATACATACATACACACATACATGTGCTATATGGTTGTGGAGGTTAATGAAACATGTATATATGTATATATCCTATATAATAAAACACTAAAATGTTTGTCAGATGCAGTTATACACAGCAGAATGCTGTGAGCATTCTTTGAGTTCGAGCAGTCTCTACAGGACATGACTGCATCGCGTGCGCTGCCAGTGAGGTGATGGCAGTGTGCAAAGTAAGACCGACCTCTTAACTCTTTGAGTGCTTTGGAATGCTTTGCGTACCCCTCTGGCACTTAAAGGGTTAGCATCACCCAGACCTTGGCCCATGTACACGGGCTTTTACACTAGTATATATATATATATATATATATACGGATTGCAGATGAAAAACATCGAGCAACAGGCGCACACTAGGGTCTTTTAAACTTAAAAATCAATATTTATTCAGGTAAAAAAAGATCAACGTTTCGACCCCCTTGGGGCCTTTCTCAAGACACCATACCTTACACACAAACAACCTTAAATACAGTGCAACATTAGCGCCAAAAGACCACGAGGCAATCGCAACAGCGTCACTGCATCCTGTGGAGCGCAACGCAATGGACCGCAAAGGGCTAAATTAACCCTACTGATGCCACAGTCCAATGCTCGCAACCAGTCCGCATCATTGCGGCCATCAGCCCCGGTGTAAATCTGACACCAATGTATCGTGAAACAGTGAATATATGGAACATCATTACTAATGAATTAAACATAAAATAACGTACCTAATGATATACAACGCAGACGCAGACAAAAGGGTTCGAAATGGCTGACATTTTTGTCACGTTAACACCCGTATCTCATAACACTTAACCATGCAAAACTAAAACCACAAGTAAGGGTAGTAGAAGTGACATACCTCCCATTGGAATCACACAGAGAGTTACTAAACATGCTTCTTATACACATCACAAGAAGACAAGGGACAGCATCCGCCGCCCTGCTGAGTTGGTAATGAATCTCATCGCCATAAGAGATGCATTGTATCCAAATTCACTCTAGTTCTTCAGATAACAATAGTAATATGATTGCAGTGGGCATATAGGACTATCTTCGTCCTGCATTGTAGCACATTCTTCTCGGATCAATTCTCGGTAACAATCAAACAGTCCACTCCATTTGAATTCCGATGTTACGGTATGATGCTAGTAGGCATGTGGGCCTGGCTCAACGTGGGCTGCAGTATAGCAGACACCCCGGAGTCCAGTTCTCGGTCCCAGCCAATTACTCCAATGTCATAAAGGTCCCAGATATTTCCCTGGCTCTACGTGTGCTACCCCAGGGTAGACAACACGGAGTCCCATTGTGGGAATGGTATCAACAGATTGGAACCTTATGTGTAAATGTCCATCAAGCAGAACAATTGCCCAAATGTTATGTACATCTAAACTGCATATATACAAATATCCAACCCAGTGATTACCCAACTTTCGGATGTATGTCACTTCATATGTATAAACGGGGTCCCATCCGTGCCCCTCGTTCCCCCTAGGATGAGGAGACAGCGGCCCCGCTATCTAGTGTCCAAGCTGCTGTCCCCAGATCCCAATCGGGGAATCATGTCAGCCATTGAACCCCATGACGCGTGTATCTTCTGAACATAGGGGCGAGCGCACCCCCCGCAACAAAAGCAGGCGCACGGGGCACAGTCACTCCCAACAAACAGAAGCCAATCTGACTATTTTCAAATCCACTCAGAGAGTGCTCATATATCCATCCGAGCGGGAGGACCACATAGGAAAGAAAGTCAAATAATGGACACACATATAATTTCACAATCATGTGTATCCAAGAACAATGTTACATGTATTAAAATGACCGGTTAGAGGAACTAATAAACTCGTGAGATGTAAAACGATATACATGGTATTTGATGATATCACTCCATCACCCACACACTGAGTGTGAAGGGCATCCCTAAATACTCCCTAAATATTTTTTAAGTGTTATGACTGAATACCAATTGTGGGGATATAAAACAATATATTGATGTAACAACCCATGTGAGTTCTCATAAAAAGCAATGTAGAGAGAGTTTGTCATTTAGCCCATGAGGAGCGACTGTATCCAAAAAGTGAATCCATTTCGCCTCTTTCTGTAACAACACCTTGCCTCTGTCACCTCCTCTCTTCATGGGGGGCACCTGGTCTATCACCATATAATGCAAAGTTGGCAGCGAATGATTGTGTTGAGCAAAATGTGTTGCTACTGGTTGATCTTTGATTTTTGAACCCAATTTTCTATCCGGGTTCCGTGTAGCTTCCAGTGCTGCTTTGATTGCTGCTCTATGGTTATTCATACGTTCTTTGAAAGTGTTAGTGGTCTTCCCCACATAATAAAGACCACAGGGGCATACAATGAAATAGATCACGTATTGGCTAGTACAACTTAAGTGCTGTTTGATATAAATCTTAAATCCTTTTCGTGGATGTTTAAAAGAAGGACCTGTCAACATGTATCTGCATGTGACACACGAAATGCACTTGTAACATCCTTTCTTAATCATAGGTTTCTCCACTGTATACGCCAACTCAGAGTCTGTCTTGACCAGTAAATCTTTCAAGCTCTTACCTCTTTTGTAACACATCATTGGTAAACTTTTAGGTATTTGTTCCAATCAAATTTGGAATGCCTATTGGTGGGTACATGAGACAGTCCCCTCTGAAGAAGTCTAGATTCTCCCATAGTTAGTACATGGGATGATAAATTATAAATCAAGTTTTTGGGAGAGGAGGTTTTGAATTCACGTCTGTTTTTCCCTTTGCCCCCCCTCCATGTCCTCGTCCTCCTATTGCACCTCGATTCGTTTGCGCTCTTGTGGTTACCCCTAAAAAAGAAGGAGTCGTTTCTGTCGAGCTATTCTCCGTCTCAGACTCTAGGGAGGAGGAGAAACTGTCTTCCTTATCAGTCAATCCCTGTATCTGGGTTTTTTTTCTAAAACGTCTCCTGAACGTTGGGTGCTTAGTCAATTCTGTAGTCCCACTTAGCCACCTATATACTTTATGTTCTTGATAATCATCAAGTACCTTGGTAAATTTCTCACGTTTATACTTAGCTAGTCTATTTCTATAACTTTCTATTTGTTCCTCAAGTTTCTTGAACCAGTCAGTCCCTGTGTCATTCCGTAAACTTTCACTATGTTTAGACTCAAATTCTAAAATATTTTTTCTGACCACAATTAATTCACTATTAATCTCTTCCACCACCAACACCATCAGATCTAATGAACATTGATTGAGAATTCCTACCCATTTCTTGCAGAAAGTTGCATTCAAGCGTCCAATGGTAGGTACATTCTTTATACGGAAACCTCTGGGTATTTTCTTTTCCCTGTGATACTCTGACAAAGTGATGCCATGTAAAATCAAATCAACTTCACGTTTTTTGTATTTCAAGATCTGATGATGTAGTTCTGCTGATGTTTGTTGTCCCAATGTAGTAGAAAAATTCTCTTTGAATAGTATAGAATCCGTCTTGGAGTGGTCAATCCTATAAGTGTGAGCATTTGGGTCATTCCCTCCAGCTGTTTCAAAAAATGTCTCCATAGGTTTTGTTCGCTGTCCCACAGCTTACTATATCTGGTCTTTCAAAAATATATCAAATATGTTTCCCAACGTGGGTGCACCACAAAATACTGAATAGGAATCCAATATCTTATATATCCATATGAAAAAAGGTGGGCACTCCAAAACTTTTATATTAAAATGACTCTACTTGCCCGGTGCAGCCTGAAAAGATTCATACATATGGATTGCAGATGAAAAACATCAAGCAACAGGCGCACACTAGGGTCTTTTAAACTTAAAAATCAATATTTATTCAGGTAAAAAAAGATCAACGTTTCGACCCCCTTGGGGCCTTTCTCAAGACACCATACCTTACACACAAACAACCTTAAATACAGTGCAACATTAGCGCCAAAAGACCACGAGGCAATCGCAACAGCGTCACTGCATCCTGTGGAGCGCAACGCAATGGACCGCAAAGGGCTAAATTAACCCTACTGATGCCACTGTCCAAAGGGAAAAACAGACGTGAATTCAAAACCTCCTCTCCCAAAAACTTGATTTATAATTTATCATCCCATGTACTAACTATGGGAGAATCTAGACTTCTTCAGAGGGGACTGTCGTATGTACCCACTAATAGGCATTCCAAATTTGATTGGCAGGTTGATTTATATCGGTTTTCTTGTAACTTAAGATTGAAAGAACATTTTTCACAAGAATTGTCGGCTACACACCAGAGTACACCCTTTAAACCCAAATCTGTATTTGATCCTGTCAGTAATAATGCTTCTATAAAGACATTTCACAGACTGGTAGAACAGGACATAATGGCAATCCCTAACACACAAAAGCAGTTTTCCAATCTATCAAAAATGGAATGGGAAGCAATTAAAACACTATCTTCCGATTCTAATATTGTGATAAGAAGTGCGGATAAAGGTGGAGCGATTGTCATTATGAATTATTCTGACTACAGGGATGAAATAATGTCACAATTAGCAGACACTGAGACTTACCAATGCTTGACTTTTGATCCAACTAATCTATTTAAACTTGAGGTGGATAAATTAATAGATTTGGGCAAGGGAGCAGGCTGGTTGGATGAAAAGACAAGTAATTTCTTGACTACAGAACATCCAAGAAAACCTATACTATACACTCTTCCTAAGATTCACAAATCAATCACAGCACCCCCAGGGAGACCTATTATATCGGCCATAGGATCTTCCTTACATCCTCTAGGACAATTCATTGATTTCTATCTTCAGCCGTGTGTTCAAAATTTGCCATATTATTTGAAAGACACCAGCGAATTTTTGAAATTGCTGATAGCATTGAATGCTGATATGACAAATGTATTACTTGGTACCATGGATGTCAATTCTCTATACACAGTTATCCCTCATTCAGATGGGCTTGCTGCTGTTAGAGACTTGTTAATTAACAATCCAAAATATGAGGGTCCCCCGGTTGATTATTTTTTGTTATTGCTGGAGTTTTGCCTGACTAAGAATTTCTTTAAATTTGAGAACAAATTTTATTTACAGAAGACTGGGACCGCTATGGGAGCATGCATGGCCCCTTCATATGCGAATATATATATGCACAGGTATGAGATGGAACATCTACAAACACATGACTTGTTCAGACAACACGCATTAATGTACACTCGGTACATAGACGACATGTTTATTATATGGAGAGGAAATGGGGGAGACCTGGAGAGATTAGTGACTGACTTGAATATGCAACATAACCATATTAAATTGACATTGACTTATAGTCAAACAGAAATCCCTTTTTTGGATATCCTGGTACAACTGAAAAATGGAAAGATAGAGACCACCATTTATAATAAACCTACGGATAGAAATAATGTCCTCCAAGCCACCAGCCACCACCCACCGCATTTGAAAAATAGTTTACCAAAATCTCAAATGGTAAGATTGAGGAGAATCATAAGCAATGAGGCATCCATAAATACAGAACTGACAAAAATGGGGGATACGTTTCTGGAGAGGGGATATGAAGAGAAACTAATTAAGGACTGTATACAATCTACGACAAAGATATCCAGAATTGAAAGCTTTGCAAGAGCAAAACCTCAAAAGGAAGCTCGATTGATATTTTCAACAACATACAATACATGTACAGACTATTTGAATAAGAGCATAAAGAAACACTGGCCTGTTATAGCCAGCGATCCGTCATTGAAACAAATACCTAAAAGTTTACCCATGATGTGTTACAAAAGAGGTAAGAGCTTGAAAGATTTACTGGTCAAGACAGACTCTGAGTTGGCGTATACAGTGGAGAAACCTATGATTAAGAAAGGATGTTACAAGTGCATTTCGTGTGTCACATGCAGATACATGTTGACAGGTCCTTCTTTTAAACATCCACGAAAAGGATTTAAGATTTATATCAAACAGCACTTAAGTTGTACTAGCCAATATGTGGTCTATTTCATTGTATGCCCCTGTGGTCTTTATTATGTGGGGAAGACCACTAACACTTTCAAAGAACGTATGAATAACCATAGAGCAGCAATCAAAGCAGCACTGGAAGCTACACGGAACCCGGATAGAAAATTGGGTTCAAAAATCAAAGATCAACCAGTAGCAACACATTTTGCTCAACACAATCATTCGCTGCCAACTTTGCGTTATATGGTGATAGACCAGGTGCCCCCCATGAAGAGAGGAGGTGACAGAGGCAAGGTGTTGTTACAGAAAGAGGCGAAATGGATTCACTTTTTGGATACAGTCGCTCCTCATGGGCTAAATGACAAACTCTCTCTACATTGCTTTTTATGAGAACTCACATGGGTTGTTACATCAATATATTGTTTTATATCCCCACAATTGGTATTCAATCATAACACTTAAAAAATATTTAGGGAGTATTTAGGGATACCCTTCACACTCAGTGTGTGGGTGATGGAGTGATATCATCAAATACCATGTATATCGTTTTACATCTCACGAGTTTATTAGTTCCTCTAACCGGTCATTTTAATACATGTAACATTGTTCTTGGATACACATGATTGTGAAATTATATGTGTGTCCATTATTTGACTTTCTTTCCTATGTGGTCCTCCCGCTCAGATGGATATATGAGCACTCTCTGAGTGGATTTGAAAATAGCCAGATTGGCTTCTGTTTGTTGGGAGTGAGTGTGCCCCGTGCGCCTGCTTTTGTTGCGGGGGGTGCGCTCGCCCCTATGTTCAGAAGATACACGCGTCATGGGGTTCGATGGCTGACATGATTCCCTGATTGGGATCTGGGGACAGCGGCTTGGACACTAGATGGCGGGGCCGTTGTCTCCTCATCCTAGGGGGAACGAGGGGCACGGATGGGACCCCGTTTATACATATGAAGTGACATACATCCGAAAGTTGGGTAATCACTGGGTTGGATATTTGTGTATATGCAGTTTAGATGTACATAACATTTGGGCAATTGTTCTGCTTAATGGACATTTACACATAAGGTTCCAATCTGTTGATACCATTCCCACAATGGGACTCCGTGTTGTCTACCCTGGGGTAGCACACGTAGAGCCAGGGAAATATCTGGGACCTTTATGACATTGGAGTAATTGGCTGGGACCGAGAATTGGACTCCGGGGTGTCTGCTATACTGCAGCCCACGTTGAGCCAGGCCCACATGCCTACTGGCATCATACCGTAACATCGGAATTCAAATGGAGTGGACTGTTTGATTGTTACCGAGAATTGATCCGAGAAGGATGTGCTACAATGCAGGACGAAGATAGTCCTATATGCCCACTGCAATCATATTACTATTGTTATCTGAAGAACTAGAGTGAATTTGGATACAATGCATCTCTTATGGCGATGAGATTCATTACCAACTCAGCAGGGCGGCGGATGCTGTCCCTTGTCTTCTTGTGATGTGTATAAGAAGCATGTTTAGTAACTCTCCGTGTGATTCCAATGGGAGGTATGTCACTTCTACTACCCTTACTTGTGGTTTTAGTTTTGCATGGTTAAGTGTTATGAGATACGGGTGTTAACGTGACAAAATTGTCGGCCATTTCGAACCCTTTTGTCTGCGTTTGCGTTGTATATCATTAGGTACGTTATTTTATGTTTAATTCATTAGTAATGATGTTCCATATATTCACTGTTTCACGATACATTGGTCTCAGATTTACACCGGGGCTGATGGCCGCAATGATGCGGACTGGTTGCGAGCATTGGACTGTGGCATCAGTAGGGTTAATTTAGCCCTTTGCGGTCCATTGCGTTGCGCTCCACAGGATGCAGTGACGCTGTTGCGATTGCCTCGTGGTCTTTTGGCGCTAATGTTGCACTGTATTTAAAGGGATAGTAATACTTCGTTTTAACTTTATTTTATTTTGTAGGCATTAAAAAAACATGAAGAATGATATAAGTCTTATCTCTCAAACCTTTATGGTTTATGAGATATTCACAAGCAAAGTTCCCCTCCCTGCCCCTTTTACCTAGTGTAAGCCATCTCTTCTCAGATGTGAGTCTGGTTGTATGACCAGACAGATAACAGAAGGGGACAATTTTCTTTGTATGAAAACAATGAAAGCCCTTCCCCCCTTGACAAGTTTTTCAGCTTTTTCCCTTATCTTAATTGAAGATTGTCCCTCTCTGCAGTCTACCTGGGCATCTCCTTTCTGATCTGGTTGAACAGGGGGGGATTCTTTGTTTGTGAATATCTCTTCAACCATAAAGGTTTCAGAGATAAGACTTATATCATTCTTCGTGTTTTTTAATGCCTACAAAATAAAATAAAGTTAAAATGAAGTATTACTATCCCTTTAAGGTTGTTTGTGTGTAAGGTATGGTGTCTTGAGAAAGGCCCCAAGGGGTTCGAAACGTTGATCTTTTTTTACCTGAATAAATATTGATTTTTAAGTTTAAAAGACCCTAGTGTGCGCCTGTTGCTCAATGTTTTTCATCTGCAATCCGTATGTATGAATCTTTTCAGGCTGCACCGGGCAAGTAGAGTCATTTTAATATAAAAGTTTTGGAGTGCCCACCTTTTTTCATATGGATATATATATATATATATATATATATATATTTTTTTTTTTTTTTTTTATTAATTAATTGTTTTAACCCTTTGAGTGCCAGAGGCAGTGAGTTGCACACTCCTCCGGCACTCAAAGGGTTAATAGGGTAGTTCAGTTTTTGGCTTTCTAATTTAAACCCGAAATAGGTATTTTCGAAAGTAACAAGGGACAGGTATATATGAAATTAGCATGATCCATGTATAAGCTTCTGATAGGAAGACAAAGTAACATCCTGAGATAACAAAAGGAGGAGTTGATTGCTTCAGTTACATTCCCTAAGGAATGTCTAAGATGGAACAAGTAAGCACAAGAAGAATGATGTCTGAAAAATAAGTACATTTAAAAAACACTATTATTGTGACCCTTAAAGGATAAACAACACTGAGTCTTATGGGGGTGAGTCAATCCAAGATGGCAATCTAAGAGGATGAAGTGGTTGCATGGAGGTAACATCATCCTCAATATTTATAGTGCTATTTGCAAACATATTAATTAGTGTGGTAAGCGCCATACTTCTTAAGATATAGTATATATATTTTTTCTGTCTGTCTGCAGCAGACAGGCATTGTGAACAGATATTATCCATTACATATGGATCATTACATTATTATTTAGGGCATTACTAAGGGATCTTTTTAATTGTATGATATTTTTATTTTGTTCATGTGGTGATAATAGGAGCAAATAATCATAATGTACTATAACTGAAAAGAAAACATGCTAGGATACTGTTACTGGTGCATATAGTCTTAGGCATCAGTATATGCAAAAAGTCACCAATACATGTGAGGAAACAAAGTTATGAGACTTATAGATTTAGGTTATTACATATTGTTTCATATATGCCATATATCTATATATATTTGTTGTATACACAAATAGTTCTCTTGCAGTACTTTTATTTTGGCTATTGATGCTTTCAATTTCCAATCTGTAAGGGTCATTTTATGCGCTGATTCCTTCACACATATGAGTGATGGACTCAGATGATGGTTTTGAAATACAACAGCTCATTTAGCAACACTGGTGTATGTTCCATATGTTGTAATATTGGAACAGACACAAGAGGATCGTTGACAACAATAACTGGATCACAATATTATTTTCTGGATTTATTTATCTGGACTAATTTTTGGTAATAAACATTGTCTTTTGTATAATTTTTGCTATTCAGAAAATCATTATTATGTGTGTGTGCACATGCCTGTGTGTGTGTGTGTGTGTGTGTGTGTGTGTGTGTGTGTGTGTGTGTGTGTGTGTGTGTGTGTGTGTGTGTGTGTGTGTGTGTGTGTGTGTGTGTGTGTGTGTGTGTGTGTGTGTGTGTGTGTGTGTGTGTGTGTGTGTGTGTGTGTAAAAAAAAAAACAAGTGTCCATCAAGTTCAGCCCCCACTACATATAACCCCTGTTGATCCAGAGGAAGGCAAAGGAAAAAACATTTAACCCTTTGAGTGCCAGAGTGCTACGGAATTCATTGCTTTGCAATGCATTCCGTACCACTCTGGCACTCAAAGGGTTAAGCCCCAACTGGGCAAAAATATTCATTCCTTGCTCCAAATGGCAATCAGATATTTATCTGCTTTGAAAGCAACTGTTAGAAATATCAGTATTCTTCTGAGCTATTGATTATGTTTTGAAAGAAATGAAAGTATCAGCAAACACAGTATCCAGAGGCAAATCATTCTATAACTTTACTGCCTTTACTGTAAAATAAATCCATGCTTTGTTTTAGGCAAATGTGTCTTTCCTCTAGTCTTAATGGATGGCCTCATGTTTTTTGCTCAGCTGCTCTTTGAGTAAATAGTTCCTCAGAAAAATGTTTGTATTGACCTTGAACATACTTGTACATTTTAATGATATCACCCCTTAGATGTAAACAAACGTGGTTTGGCTAGTTTTTCTTTTTATCACTCAGATTCTCGAATCCCTTTATCATTTTCATGCATGTTTCTGAACTTTTTCCAGTTCAATGTCTTTTTGAAAAACTAGTACTCAAGGCTATGCTTCATATTACAGAATCCAGATGAGGCTTTACCAAGGCTTTATGTATATTTCCATACGGTGCATCTATATTCCGTTTTATACATTATTGTACCCTATTTGCTCTTGCAGCAACTGAGTTTCACTGCAAACTATTGTGCAGTGCATTGACTATCAATACTCTTTCTTTTATGAAGACTCCTCAAATAGTTTCCCATTACGTGTGTATGCGGTATGTTTATTTCTGTATCCTAAATGGAATTGGCTGATATAACTTTAAATATCATGTACTTGCTGCTAGCATATGTAAAATTAATGATTCATGTTATACCCCTAAAATCCTAATGTTGCATTTTAACACAGTTAAACTGTCTTACTCTGTGCTGTTTATAATCAGATAACAGCTAAAGTATTATGACTAATGTCCACTGCCCTACAATCAGGAAGGCGGTTTTCTCAACTCAGTCAATTTACAGACAATCCTGGACAATCAATTGAGAGACATCTATCAAGACTGCTATAATACTTGAAATCCTGGTAGGAGATCATACAGTACATTGCTCCTGTACTGCCAGCACACTTTGTAGACTGTTCTAATGAAGAATTTCTTTGAAGATAATGCTACTACGACTCTGCTGAAGAGCTGCCTGGTCCTGGGACCAGGATCTCAATCTGTCAGCTAGACTGCTGACATCTGTAAAAGGAGTGGAGGGGGGGGGGGAGGTTTATATCTCTTAAACTAGCAAAGTTTAAGAGATGGGACTTACATCTTTTCAATAATTTTTTAATATGCACAATTTTAAACTTCATTAAAATTAAGTAATACTATCCCTTTAAAGGGACAGTAATACTTTATTTTATGTTTATTTAATATTGTAGCCATTAAAAACTTTAACGAAATGCCCCTGGTGCCATCTCTCAAACCTTTATGGTGTGAGAAATTATCATATTTAAAGTTCCCCCCTCCCTCTCCTTTCCCTGAGGTCAGAGCTCTAGCTGACTGCAGGGGAATCTGGTCCCGGGACAGTTTCAATGAAGGATTTGTTTTTTAATATCTCGATCTTGGCTCTGCTGCAAAGCCTCCGGCTGGTCCCAGGACTGGATTCCCCAGCAGTCAGCTACAGCGCTGACATCAGGGAAAGGGGATTGCACTGGGGGCAGTTAGTTAAAATGTTTAATGGCTACGATATTAAATAAACATGAACAAGAATTACTATCCTTTTAAATGTCATCTGCCACTTTTCTGCCCATTCACTCAGTTTATCTAAATCATTCTGAAGAGAAAAAACATCTAGTTCTGTATGTATTTCCTAACATAGCTTAGCGTCATCAACAAAGATTGAGATGTTACTTTCAATTCCCACTTCATTAATAAACAAATTAAAAAGCATTGGGCCCAGGACTGAACCCTGTGGCATCCCACATATAACTTTAGACCAATTTGAAAAGGTTCCATTTACAACAACTCCTTGCCAGCTATCATTTAACTAGTTCTCAATCCATGTACATATAACACCAACCAACCCGAAGTCTTTTAAATTATACAATAACCTGTTGTGAGGCACTGTATCAAAGACTTTTGCAAAATCAAAGTATACTACATCAACAGAAATTGCCTTGTCCAGATTACTTCTTACTTTTTCATAAAATGCAAGTAAATTAGTCTGACATGATCTATTCTTCAGAAAACCATGCTGACTCCTACTAATAATATTGTTTGTCTTCACATAGTTCTGAATACTGTCAGTTAGTAACCCTTCTAGTATATTACCCACTAGGGAAGTCAAGATCACAGGTCTATAATTTCCTGGTTTGGATCTTGCCCCTTTTTTAAACAATGGAACTATGTCAGCTTTCCTCCAATCACAGGGCACTATGCTTGATGAAAGTGAATATATTAAGTATAATGGTCTTGTTATTACTGAACTAAGTTCCTTAAGTACACTTAGGTGTATACCACCAGGTCCAGGTGCTTTATTCACCATAACCTTTTCCAGTCTCTTTTGGACCTTGTCCTCAGTAAGCCATGTGCATGATGGAGGAAATTCCATGGTTTTGTCTGTTTGCGCATAGCCTGTCATTGTTGCTTCCTTAAATATACTGAAGCAAAGAATGTATTTAGGGTGTCAGAAATAGCCTTATCTTCACTAATCAATTCACCTGTCTCAGTCTAAAATGACCAATATCAGCCTTAACTTTTTTGTTATTAATATACTCGTAGATTTGTTTAGAGTTTTTCTTGCTCTTGTTTGCAATATTTCTCTCACTTTCTCTCTCTTTCTATGCACTAAGATGTTTTCAACTTTGGAGATCTTAGTGAATAGGCTCTATAGAATAACATAAGTACTGGAGAAGTGATAAACTGGAGGGGCAAGATTCACTAAGCGGTGATAAAGAGGTGATAAAGTGGAGATGACGTCTCCAGTTCTTAGGTTATTCTATGGAGCCTGCTCACTAAGGGCTCGATTCAAATGTTGGCGTCGCCAGAAAAAACTGGAGACGCTGGTTTTAACGTCAATTGAGCAATGCAAATGTTCTACTAGAAACAAGCGACGCCAGTTCTGAAACACACGTCGCCCGTCGCCAGAACAGCAAGATCTCACCCATAGAGGATAATGTACAAGCGACGCCAAAAGCGATTCAAATGTTGGAGTTAGGGCTAACGCGCGTTAAATTGCAACATTTCTCTCCAGAAATCTAACGCCTATTTTTTTTGGAGAAAAACACACAACTCAGACTAGAAAATCACCTTCGCTGAAAATAAAGAGAGAAGCAGGTCATTCAAGGACAGAAGCCAAGCATACAGAAGTCAATATTAACCCCTGCAATGCCTAGCAAATACAACAACAAGGCCCACAACAGTGCTACACAACCCCTCCACCCAAAACACACCTAACATGCAATCTGGATATTCCAGGGCATCCCCTGAGGGCACAAGGGAATACCCAAATTAAAATAACATATGCCCAACATCAGGTCCAACTGTGTCAATGACAATGTGGAGAAATGGTGCCTCAAATGTCACATATGCACATCTACCCAAAAATGTGTAAAATCAATATCATCAAACACCAATGCAGAACATAACAACATGGGAAAAGTGACGCACCCTGAGCTGGTACACATGGCACACCAACATCACATGACACCCTGCTTGTGAACCACTGGCCTACACCATACAAACAAGTCACAGACAAACAATAACAATCTAGCAACTCCACAGGGACAAGGGGAACACAAAGCAGCACAACATAAGACATCCCAAAACACCATGGACCAACAGGGGTTAACACACAACACCACATGCACACCTGTCACTCCAACATCAAATCAACTCACCAATGTAACCTTAGCAGTACATGGAGACAAAACACACACCTGACAGCTACATACCAATTACAAATAATCACACCACTAACCACAGACACACCAGAAAACAATTACCTGGATAACACACACACCTTATCATTAGTCCATTATGACCACATGACTGCACATTGACCACACCCTACTGCTGTTTAAAAGTTACAGCCCACCCTTCTCAGATGGAGAGAGAAAAACAAAACAAAACAACATAACAGAAGAGAACAGAACAACAGTATGTACACATACCTTTACCTGAGGCGACAGGGGAGGCGTAGGCGTGAGAGGGCTAGGGCTCCCCATCAGGGCCGGATTTACATCTCAGGAGCCTGTAGGCACAGAAATCTGAAGCGCCCCCCCCCCCAAAAAAAAAAAAAAAAAAAAAAAAAAGTGCAATGAACTGGAGGACTGTTTAGTGTTCAGAGTGTCAAATCTCCCTATTTAAATGAGCAGTAAAATATATATATATATATATATATATATATATATATATATATATATATATATATATATATAATCTATATCAGAAAGTGTGATTGCACTAGGTGTTTATTTATATATATATATATATATATATATATATATATATATATATATATGTATATGAAAAAATGGTCCTTCATTTACTGAGGTTACTAAATAAATACTAGCGCCTGGGTGCTACTAGAAATATATTAATATCAAGAAGAAATGATGCAGTGACCAGGGTGAAGAAGGTAATGCACAGGACTCACAGGGCCTGTTTGTACAGTTGTGTTTATTGTGAAGACTTGCGAAAGGCCCTTCAGAGGGTCGAAACTTTGACAATAAACACATCTTCCTTTCCACAAGCAAGTCCTATGAGTGCTCTTTTTCACTGAATCACATCTTGTTTTATATACACCACATATATCCCAGGGCAATCTCATTTTTTCATTCAGCATTTATTAGGACTCTCTTTTGTATTTCATTGTATTTGTCCTTAGTGGCCACCAGGTGGTGCTGTGATCTCTTACAATACAGATTCCCAGGGTATGACTTAACCCTTTGATTGCCAGAGTGCTACGCAAAGCAATGCGTTGCATACCACTCTGGCACTCAAAGGGTTAAGCTCTCCCATAGGGGCCACTATAAAACAAAATACATTTTATATCACATTTTGTACTGTGTCTAAAAGGATGATTAAAAAAAAATATTTGGTGCTGTAATAACATTTGTAGGAAACATCTCCATGCATTGGTGATACAGTTATGGTTTACTTCAGTCTTCACTCATGGATACATACCCACCCTCATACCCGGCGGCGGTGCAGGCAGCCGGCTTACCTAAAATCAAGGCGGGCCGCGCAGCTACTGTGGGTCCGTGCAGGCAGCTCATTCGTCTGCCCTGTGTGTGTAATGTGGCTGGCAAGCAACATTGTTCCTCCATGGGCAGGGCTGCAGCTCCCTGCAGGCTACACCAAGCTTCTGGGAGGAGGCGGGGCAGTACTGTTCCGGGAGCCAAGTGGTGAAGACTGAAGTGAGGAGGAATGCTCAGGTACAGCTTACGTGACACTGGTGACACGGACTCCAGCTTTTGTCACCTGGTCTGTGTGTGTCATCTGGCTGGAGCAGTGAGCAGCGCAGCAAACCCCCCCCCCCCCGTCCCGTCCCGTCCCGTAGTCCAAAGGAAATGGCTGGGTAATTTTCAGAAAAAAAAAAAAAAAGCGATCACAATGACAGGCGCCCCCCTGTGGGTTGCGCCTGTAGGCAGATGCCTACTCTGCCTTATTATAAATCCGGCCCTGCTCCCCATCCCCCTCCAAGCACCCCTGTGCAACAGCCATCACCTCCTGCAGCTGTTCATGCTCCAGCTGAAGAGCCATCCCCACCTGGAGGACAGTACCTACCAGCAGCACCTCAGCTGCAACGACAGGATGCCCCCCAGCTGCCACAGGGACCTGTGGAGCAGCAGAGGGCTGGCAGACAAATGGCCAGGCCCCGGATATATCGCACCAGGGTAACGCTGCTGGGAATGACTGAGGAAGAAGTCAGGGACAGATACAGGCTGACATCCGAGAGCCTGCTAAACCTGTATCAGGTGATCAAAGATGACATAGACCCTGTTTACTCTGTAAACCGTGCCCTGACAGGACTGCAGAAGCTTATGTGTTCCATCCACTTCATGGCAAGTGGATCATTCCAATCCACAGAGGGATATGTGTCTGGAATGTCCCAGTCCACCTGCTCCAGGGCACTGACACAGGTGTTGACAGCACTGAAGAGGAAGGCAAGTGCCTACGTCCACTTCCCTACAACAAACATGGAGTGGGCACGGGTTAAGCAGGCCTTCTACGCCAGGGGAGGAACGCCCAGGGTCATGGGGGCCATTGATTGCACACACATCCGATTAAGAGCCCCTGCACATCATCCACATCTCTATGTCAACAGGAAGAGTTACCACTCAATCAATGTACAGATGGTGTGTGATGCTGGGATGAGGATTACCAATGTGTGTGCAAAATTCCCTGGGAGTTGTCACGACTCACACATCCTCACCAACTCCTCTGTACACAGGGATTTTGAGAACGGTACACATACAGGAGGATGGCTGTTGGGTGAGTCAACAGAGAACACACACCCCCACATCCACAGGTGCATGCACATGACGCATGTACATACCCATTTCAGTATGTGCATGACACAAAGGGGGGGGGAAACACCAAGTGTTGATGAAGAGGTGATGAAGATCAGATGACTCTACCATGTCATCACGTCTGCACCTTCCATGTAATGACATGTTGTCATGTGCCCACGTCCCTTCAACTGTGGACATCTCTGTGCATAGGCTCCATAGAATAACATGGAATTTGGAGAAGTGATGGACCAGAGAAGTCATCTCCATCACTTCACCTCTGCATCACTGCTTTGTGACTCCCCACCCCATGAATACATCATCCATGTAACATGACACCATGTTACTACTCATCTACAGGTGATGCTGGCTATGGGTGCAAGTGTTGGCTGCTCACACCAATCGCAAATCCACAGACACCTGCTGAGGAGCGCTACAATGAGGCACATGTCCGGACCAGGAATGTCATTGAGCGCACATTTGGCCAGCTCAAATCCAGGTTCCGTTGCCTGGATCAGTCTGGGGGCGCTCTGCAGTATACACCTGCTAAGGTATGTGACATCGTCCAGGCATGTGCCTTGTTGCATAACATAGCTGTGGACACACGTCTCGTGGAGGATGTGCAGCCACACCAGCCTGTGGAGGTCCCTGTTCCCACTGATGGAGGGGAGGATCTGTTGACAGGGACACAGATGCGAAACAGGCTCATCAGGGACTACTTCACCTGTGAGTACCATGCATGTGTGATTGTGGATGTGCTTGTGTAATGCATGCAAACATGTAAACCAACAATGATTATCTGTTCCACTCCACAGGATGACCCAACAGCATAGTCCTACCATGTCAAGGACATCATCCTTCATCCTCGCATCAAAGGTAAACCATATGGTCCATGTACATCACATACTGAGTTGTACTGATGTGAAACTACATCTACCAAGTTGAACAAAGCCATGACACATGTGGAACCCTGTGAGTCACAGAGGAATACCCAATGCAATGACATGTAATGGATGCCACATAGCAATACCATGTTTTAACCCCTTGAGGGCCATAGGTGCACACAAAACATTACAAGGCAATCAGTTGTGTACCCCTCTGTCACTCGAATGGTTCAGGGGATAATGGATCAGACTTAGCTAGAATGTGAGCAATGCCCAATGTAGCTGAATGGGGATGGTGGTTGTGTGTGGTGTTGTCTAAGGTATGGCAGTAATGATCCGTTAATCAGGTTGCAAGGCCTGCCATGCTGACTTGTTTGTGTGTGTGTATATAGCACAAGGAATATTCCACTCCATTGTTTGACAATGTGTGTTGTCCATGTGTTATGACCATATGAGGTGTTCATCAAGGGGATGGCAAGCAGACATATGTATGTATGTGACACGGACCCTGAGCACACACACCTTATCAGTATGTAGATCGAGATCCATGAAATAGTTCACCTGTTCCAGGGGGCTTGGTTTACGATATGATGTGTGTGTCCACACACATATACATATGTCTGCTAGCCAACACCTTTATCCAAACAAAATAAGGTCATGATGGCTACACAACACGTTGACAACAAATGGATTGTTCACTCTGTCACATAACAAAGCTGTCACCGTGGAGTGCCAGTAAGGTCTCAAAAGCATTGTTGATCAATGTGTTGTGTACCTCAAGGGCATGATGGTGGTAAAGCAATAGCATGACTGTTGTGTTGATAGTGCATCTACAAATCTCGTTTTCACTCTCTGCAGGCATCTATGGCATGACTCCTCATGGTCCAGCAGTTTGTTCCGGTGACATGTTGACTCGACGTCCATGGGGATCATCTGTTCGTGTTGATGTCGATAAAACATGTGACTATCTATCTTGTGTCACTGATTACCTTTCCCATCAGGGTTTCAAAGAGATAGATGATAGTGATACTTGTAATGTTTGAAAATCCATGTAGTCGGGTTTATCACCCTGAGTAAAACAAGTGAACTTCCTTGCTGACAGGTGTTTTATTCCAAAGTGGTTACAGCTCAAAGTTTACATCCATAGATCCAATATCACAGTGGCATGAATGTGTCATGTGGCGCTGTTGATACAACATCTTATGGACAGCTCCGGTCCCTGCACCATGAATCCCCATAGGATGAAGTTGCAACAGCGCCATTTAACACCTTCAGGACAATGTAATATTTGATCCATGACTTCAAGCTCTGAGCTCGGATAACCTTGGAAAGAGACACCTTTCAGCAGTGGGAGTTCCCTTGTTCCAATCAGGGTGGTGAACCCAACTACATATATCATGACACATTCCAAGCATTACTATCCCCTTAATTGCGATCATGTTGTTGATGTATGTAATGTGTTCATGTTGTTCAAGTTCAAGTCACATCATGGAACAACATCCTCATGTTGTTTGACTTTCAAATGTCTGTGATTTGAACTTGGACAAACGTGTGTATGTGATGTGTGTGTTCACCCCTGCTGTAAAAGCTTGTGACTCCATTCATCATGAATGAGTTGTGTTCACTGCATAGCTTTGCAATGCATTGGAGACAACTCATTCCCTGACACCCATGTTAGATGTGAATGAGTTGTGTTCACTGCATAGCTTTGCAATGCATTGGAGACAACTCATTCCCTGACACCCATGTTAGATGTGAATGAGTTGTGTTCACTGCATAGCTTTGCAATGCATTGGAGACAACTCGGCCAAACAAACCACATAGTGGATGAGAAACATGCATGGACACAGATGTAATGAAAAAGTGCAAACATTTATTAAACAGGCCTGAAGAAGGTTGGCCTTACTTCTTTTTCTTGGGAGGGTAAGGGGGGGGGGCTGCAGAGGTGGATTGCCTCTGACTGCGGCGGGTTACTCGTGGGTGTCTGGTGGATGGTGGTGGTGGTGGTGGTGGTGGATCACTGCTGGCTGGAGATGCATTACTGGACCCCTGTTGTGATAGCTGGCCCATGTTGTGGCGCTGGTTTTCCCGCCTGTTTGTTTCTCGCATCTCCACCAGCATGTGTCCCAGCACCTCCATCATGCCAGTGTTAAATTGCGCCTGCTGGGTGTTGGCGACAACCTGTTGTGCCTCCATGGCCCGGAGGCACCCCATGATCCTCCCTATATTCACCTCAATCCTACGCAGGGATCGGGCACACCTCCGTAACACTGTCACCTGCTCACCCTGGACAGCCACACATGCCGCGTCGAGGGCTGCTGTGGGCGCAGGTGACACAGGCGTGGTGGGCATGGAGGCTGGCAGAGGTGGTGGTGGGAGCAGACGACCATGGGGTGCCTCAGGAGAGACTGCAACATGGAGGCTGTGGGGGGATGTGGAGAACCGATCCCCGGACCCCTCACTACCCTCTGTTACTGCAGCCTCAGGATGGGGCACATCTGTTGGTGTGGTTGGGGGTGATGGCGTTGGTGGTGGTGGTGGGGTGAAAACTGTGCGCCCCTGTGGCTGCTGTGGCTCCCCGATCAGGCCAATATGCTGGTAGTCCAGGGGCCACATCATGGATGCCTCCTGGCTTCCGGATCTCCTAAGGGGGGGCTGAGGCCTAGCCCACATGCTGGACTCTGCATGTCCTGGCATCTGGACAGCCTGTGGCATTCTGTGCCTCGCCATAGGCTGCAGTGGTGGAGACACGTGGACTCCAGGATCATGCTGGGGCCACTGCTGGGGGCCTTGCTGGGGCCACTGCTGCTGCTGCTGGGGCCACTGCTGCTGGGGCCACTGCTGCTGCTGCTGGGGGCCTTGCTGGGGCCACTGCTGCTGCTGCTGAGGCCACTGCTGCTGGGGCCACTGCTGCTGGGGCCACTGCTGCTGCTGCTGGGGGCCTTGCTGGGGCCACTGCTGCTGCTGCTGGGGGCCTTGCTGGGGCCACTGCTGCTGCTGCTGGGGGCCTTGCTGGGGCCACTGCTGCTGCTGCTGCTGGGGGCCTTGCTGGGGCCGCTGCTGCTGTGGTTGCTGCTGTGGTGGTGGTGGCAGCACTCCTGAGGTGGTGGCCTCCTCACAGGAGGTTTCCCCGGACTCCTCTGCTCGGGATGTTTGGTAAGCTGTGGGGGCAAATGACATGATGGAATTAGTGATTTGAGCCATGACAGGAGTGCTGCACTACTGTTACAATGACATGTGAACCGTTGAGTGGCAGGATAGTATCCATTGCATAGCTTGGCAATGCATTGGTTACCATCCTGACACACATTGCTTAGCTTGATATGATCCCATACATTGATTCTTCTAACCTACAGTGTTGTAGATTTGGTCATCATGTGTATCCTGAGCAGTGGGGATGGCAAGGCATATACCTCCTTGCTATCCCCATTCATCATAATACATGTGGTGACCAAAAATAAAACATAACACCTTGAGTGACACAAACCTATTGCATGTCATACACTTAGCTTCAACAACAGAAACACTGTGACCTCTTAACACAACAATGCACCAGTGGTGAACGATGACTACAGAGTCCAACCGATGGTGTCAGCAACAGGAACACACCAAGCACAACAAGCAACATGATCTGTGGTACCCAACAACCTAATCAGCTGGAGGACACACACACACAACCCAGGACAGACATAATCATAACACACAGCAAACATGTGCATGGTTATGCTGTACTGTTAGGGGTTACTTCTTTGTTTTCCTATGTCATGATGTTGAGCCTAAGCACTGGTGTATCACATGTTGTTTAGATCTCAGTGCATTGGCTCCCAAGGATAACACAGGGATTGCAGGTGTGATGACACTGTTGTTGTCGTCATGTAAACATTGCCACCTCTTTCTGACACCCTAGTGAATGCCCCCCCCCATCAGGATTTAGCCTTGTGAATCACATATGTCCTGCAGAGTGGTGATGGTGGGGAATGTCCCCTGGCCAGCAACACCCTGCAGTCTACATATGATGCAGAATGCTGAAACTTCCACTTGTACTAACTACCTACATGTTCAACACCTAGCTCTGACATGCAGTAACAATACAATATGAAACACACCAATTCCCCTCCTTGCTATTCTCTGATAACCCTTTGGGTGCCAGGGGACTAGACAGTGTTTTGTTGAACAATGCATTGCTTATCCCTGTGGCACTCAAGGGGTTGTGTGCTGACCTCTTTGTCACTCTTTGTATGACATTGTGATACACAGAACATTTAGATCTGTGACTGACACATGACAGTGTGCATTGGATTTGTGCTGTGCATGATGTTGTTTTGGACAGCATGAAGAGGGTTCAATAGGGACTTTAGCATTACCATTCTGGCTGGGTTAGTCAAGTATTCTGTCCTTGTTTGACATCCCTCCAAGCTGTGTGGCTGGATTGTGGTGTGGAATGCTGTCCATGTGTTCAGGTGTCACTGTGTTTGTCTCTGTCTGTTAGGTGTCAGTTATGTGTGATGTGTGTGGGCCTTGATGCACGTACCAGTGGACTGGAGGCTCCTTTCATCCCCAGTGTCGCTCCATCCAGGAACACCATGGACCGTGATGGCGGAGATTGTCCTGCGTACAGCCTCCTCCCACTGGGTATATTCCACACGCAGGGGCGGACCACCTCCTGTACCAGCAGCATGCAAGGCCTGCTCACCCATCTTCCTCTTCACCTTCACAATGGGAGACAGGAATGGGAAAAGGGTTGAACTAGATGTACACAAGTCTATTCTCAACATGAATTACTGTGTTACTATGTTACTATCTTACCTTGGCCTTGCAGTCTGTCCACCCTTTTTTCACGGACTCCACTGACCGGCTGCGGCTGGATACAGCATTGACCGCAGCCACGACCTCCTTCCAGGCTGCCTTCCTCCTGGAGCTCAAACCAGCAAGGGGCCCTTTGGAGAACAGGACCCTCTCCCTTGCAACTACAGCCTCACAGAGGACAAGGTTCTCCTCCTCAGAGAACCTGGGCTCTCTCGCCCTTTCCTCCTCCTCACCACCAACAGTTTGTTGAGAGCCTTGGGTGTGGCTCTCCAGCCCTGCCTGCACTGGCCCTGGCTGTGTGTGGTGCAGGGGGTCTACCCCTCGTCCCACTGTCTCTGCCCCTGCACTGGATGTGCATGCCCTCAGGTGGCTGCCCCTCCGCCCCAGAGATCTCCTTCTCCCTCCCCTACCCTGACCAGGGATGCCCCCCTGCATCTCCTCCTCCTCTTCTCCTACACTCCCCACCCCTCTCTCCTCTCCTCTCCTCTCCATTGCTCTCACACACTCACACCCAGGCACTCACTCAGGCCCTCACACACTCACTCACTCACTCACTCTCTGTCACTCACTTGCACTCACAGACTCACACTATCAAACAAAAAATAAAGGTGTGATGTGTTATCAAAATAAAAATGAGCTATGTGTGTGTATGTGTGTTTGTGTTTGGATGTGTGTGATGGATATGTGCAAAAGTGTTTTATGTGTATTTTTATGGTGTCCCAATGCTCTCCAACTCCTATCTGTGTGCTATGCTCCTCTCTACCTCTCACTCTGTAAAGCTAACCTCCACTCCTTGGGTCCTGAGATCTAGCTCTGTGAACTCGATAACAGACAAAGGTGCGTAGGTGATTTTGGGTCTATTTATAGTTTTTTCGACTGAACTTGATACTTTGGGGGGCTGTGATTGGCTCGAGCGCTTGGTAACGTTGGACGTTTCGCTTGTTTTTTGCTTTTGGAGATGTTTCTCGCGTGTTTGGCGTCGACGATGAGGTCAAATATTTGGCGACTCCAGTTTTGTAGTCTTCGTGTGTTTTGTAGGCCATCGCGCGTTAACTCTTTTGGGTATGGAACATTTGAATCTCACGTTACCCAGTTTGGTTTAACTCGCGAAGCCAGTTTTTTTCTTCACGCTAGTTTTAACTCCAACATTTGAATCGAGCCCTAAGTTCTCTAAAGAAGAATCTTAGTGCATAGGCTCCATATAATAACATAGGAATTGGAGAAGTGATGAACCGTAGAAGTTATCTTCACTTTATCACCTCTTTATCACGCTTAATGAATCTCCCCCCTCGCCTATTCAACCAGGGTCCCCCATTAATGATTATGCACATCATAGAGCAGCAAATATATTTACTAAAAAGTGAAATTTACTTTGCAATTTTGTAATGTAGAGCAGAAAAAATAACTGCACTTCTAATTCTGTATCTTAATAGCCATCATATGAATATTGATTGAAAAGGCTGCCCAGTGTCTCTATAATTAATCAGTTAACTTAACCCCTTAACGACAATGGACGTACATGTACGTCCTCTGTGGCTGTCACTTAGTGACAGAGGACGTACATGTACATCCAGGAAATCCGGATCCCCGCGCGGCTGCACGCCGTTCAGGGACTCCGGATTCTAATGGGAAAAAAAAAAAAAATGTTAGACGGGCGTTAAGTGACGGCCGCGTCTGCACGCGGCCGTCACTAAGGGGTTAAGCAAGTAATGTGTTGACCATCCATGCATCTAAATCTTACGTGGTTAAATTAAATTCTATGCATCTTAACATTTCTTATATCCCTTTTTTGTTTTAAGTAAAAATAGGTGAATATTTCCATATTATTCCCAGGTACATATATGGATTATATAAATTCATATACATAATCATCATGAATTACATTATTAAATATATTTATCATTAATTTGCTGACCTTAAAGTGCATACAAATATTAAAGCCCTCAATGTGACAAACTGTGCAAATCCATAGTAGCCTATCACATCTGTTAAGACAATGAACATCTCCGAACATGCTTTAAATGGACACTAATGTCCACTAAACATTTTTTCTTGTTTTGTAGATTGAAAAAAAATATTATGTTGTGCAAATCCCATCTCTCAAACCTTTATGGTTTGAAAGATAATTGCAGTGAAAGTTCCCACCTCCACCCCCTTCTCCTGACGTCAGTGCTCTGCTGACAGCAGGAGATCCCGGTCCTTGGACTTGCCGGTGGCTCTGAAGCAGAGCCAAAATAGCGATATTGGAAAAGAATGACTTCATTGGAAAGGTCTATAAAGTGTACCTGATTTGCAAGCACACTTTGTAGACCGTTCCAATGAAGAAATTATTTTCCAATATCTCTAATGCAGCTCTGCTTAAGAGCCTCTTTGTGTCGGCCGACACGGATCTCCTTCTGTCAGCTTTACAGCTGATATCAGGAGAGGGGGAACTTTGGATGCGAATATCTCTCAAACCATAAAGGTTTCAGAGATGGGATTTTTGCAACATAATTTATTTTTTTTAATCTACAAAACAAGAAAAAATGTTTAGTGGACATTACTGTTCCTTTAAAGTGCATTCTCACTGATATTAAAACCTTCAATCTTAAGTGTAGTAAGGTGAGACATTTCCATGTATAATAACTTAATTGTTCACTTCATTCTTTTTCATGTTAAAAGATCTGGAGCTAATAATTTCCAGTAATCACTTTTTTTATCAATAATTAATGTTACAGATAACCAGGATCTCTAGAGGAGGTCTGAAGTAACCCCACCTCATTCTAATTCATGCATACCTCTACTTTGTGGAGCTAGGGAATGGTGGCAGTCAGAAGTAGATCAGAAACCCAATGTTTGGCGGTTCTGGGGAACCCTCTTATCTCTTGCTGCTATCCAGATGCCAGTTATTATTTATCACTTTCAATTTAGTCATTTAATGTATATATTATGGTGAGTTAGCGCTATGAGCTTATTTTCTTTTTTCTTTGTATTCACAAATCCCCCTTGCTCATTTTAGCTGCTTCTCTGTTTAATTCACATTATTTGCATATTTACAATTGTATTTTCAATTTTTTTTTCTTAAAGGTCCTTAAAGGCATGTGTGTTTGGCTCTCTTATGCTCATATGCCTTGCCAGTTCTAATTGTTAATTCATTTGTGGCCTGTAGGGCTGGTAAGTTCTGACCTATAAATAGGATAAAAGGGCTCACAGTTCTCTTTGGTCATTTACCACTTCCTGCAGGCCATAAGAGTCTCATTTCAAGTAAGTCCCCTCTTACACCTTTTTTAATGTAATTGTTTGTCCCCTTGTTTTTAATTGCATACACAATGCCAATTCTTATGACGCGTTTCCTTATAATATCTGATTAGCCCCTTTCTCATGTTTTAAAAAATCCTGTTTTTTTTTAAAATTTAGATAGGGTACAAAAGGTATATTATAGTAGGTACTTGCCAAATTTTGAGGTACCTTGGAGAGGTTGGCGAACTTAACATCTCTTGGCCATTTGATGGACTAAATCCTCATATTTATCAATCAATTTATTATATATGCCCTAGGTAGGGCACATATTTACATTCTTGTATGGAAGAGCACAGGGTCACTTTTTTGTTTTGTCTATATCAGATACTGATCTTGATAATAGCAACCACCAGTGGTGCTAGAGACAGCAGAGACCAAAGAGGACCCAGACTGTTGAACAGCTCTAGGAAGCTAGAGTACAGATGACAAGTCAAAAGATTTGGGAACAGATAGTAGCTGCCAATGACTGCTCCCGGAGAATGGTGGGCAGCTGCCAACCATCAAAGCAGAGTGGAACAAGGAGCTGGGAAATGGAGGATGACCTGAAGTCATCTCAGTAACAATAACTAGAGAAGGATATAATCAGAAGGTTGTTGAAGCAAAAAGATGACAGGAACACAGTCAGGAAAGTCGGCCTGAGAATTGAGAAGTCCTGGAAACAGAAACTATGGATGCAAAGGAACACTGAACAGGAACTCAGGAAGAAACTCTAAAGAGAAGCACAAGTACCAGACAGGCTTTATGAACAGGCCCTGGACACAGGCAATGGAACTGTGAACATGCCCAGAACTAAGTCTGAAGCATATATAAATAAGTCAAGAGGACATGGTAAGGTAAACCTTCTAGTCGATTTGAGACGTGGAATGTAAGAAATAGAATCTCACAGGTTGGATCTTCTATCCATATATCCAACTCTTACACAGTAGTTAACTCCACAATTAAAACAGGGTGTTGAAAATGCTTATATTATTTATTTTTTTACTTGATGGCTTCAGGTAATCATTTTCATCAAATGTAAATTGGACAAGTTCCATGATAATAAAAACATGGCAATTGCATCACAAATCCTGATGCAGGCCCCAATATATGTCCATTATACCTGTCCAAATTGGGAAGATCAAAACACATACAAAGAAAAGGTGTGTTTAGACAAAATTCAAAAATTGTTTTTTTTGTTTTTATATGACTAAGGATAAACTAGCAATCACCCACTTCATGACTAAAAATTAAGAAAAATTAAGAATTATTTATCCTCATTGGGTCCTCTGCATTAGAATAATTAGAAAGTGTATGTGTTGAATAATTGTATCTTAATTCTTAGTAATAAATAAAAACAACTTCTAAAGCTTACTATTTATTGTTTCTGTCCCTATAAATTATTTGCAATTTATTTAATTACTCTACTTAGATGTTTATGTAAAGGTGGGTAAAAGATAGAACAAGGAACAAATGTGATGGAGGGTATATGTTTATTTCAGTACGTTAAAATGATAAAAAAATGTTCTGAAGCATATACATGGAGGCTCTGAGGGAAAAAAATTAAAGAAAAAGAAGAACAGTGATAGTGGAGTGGGAAAAGGGAAAAAATAAAAAAAGTGTTAGAATGTGAAGTAGATGAAATGGGGAGACCAGCTATGCACTTATTGTGACATATGTAGAGAGCTTGAATGTAGATTCCCAAACATCTTTCCAGTCCTCCAGAGGTAGCTGAGATCCTATATATTTTTCCCATGCACTCAGGTATGGGGGTTTTATTATCTTTTACACTGTTTGCTAGTGTTTGATATATGCTGGTAATTGTTTTTAACCCTTTTATACAATGCAATAAAGTATACTGGCATTTTTTAACAAAATCATGTTTCATATTTCATATAATGTATAGTCAATGTAGAGAAGGTCTAAAAATTGCTCTAATTTCACATAAAACTGGAGACTGTGTTTCCCTAGAGTATATATAATTCATCTGAGCCCTACATTGTACATGCAAAAAGACACAGGTGACAGAAAATCTGCATTATCTGGTTAAAAAGTAAATACCAATTTTTGAGCTTGCTTCAGGAAGTATAACAACTTGCAGATATTTATGTAGCCCTTTAAAGGGGAAACTTTCTTAGGAAACTAATGTTGTGTTCAACTCTAATACAACACTGTACAATATTTGTAATCAACCTAGTAATTTTCAGTTTGTCCGTTGTGTTAATAATTCCTTTTTTACTTAAAGGGGATCTATCACCCCTTAACAACTTTGTGTAGTTTTCTTATATAGTGAGTATGCTTTAAAGTGTATTATTATTTTTTTTTTTAAACCACTTGTTTGCAGAAATTAAAAGAATAAATACAGCCCAGTGCCTACTTCTGGGCAGACTGTGATTACCTGATCCTTGCCGCAGCCTACCACTCTGCCTTTTGTACAATGTTACCCTCCCTTCTGTACTGCTGCAAGAAAATACATTTTCTGTTAAAGGGATAGTAATAATTATTACTAATCCCTATATTAAATACATATTAAAAATAAATGTATTGCCCCCAGTGTCATCTCTCAAACCTTTATGGTTTGAGAGATAATCACTCCTAAAGTACCCCTCTCCCTCCCCCTTCCCCAAAGTCAGTGTTGTAGCTAACTGAAGGGAAATCCGGTCTTACAATCATCAGGTGGCTCTGCAGCAGAGCCACAATCGCATTAATAAAAAAAAAATTTAATTAAAACGGTCTACTATGTGTGCTTGCAAACCAAGCACACTTAGAAGACCATTTCAGTGAAAGATTTCTTTTTTTATGAACGCAATCTTGGCTGTGCTGCAGAGCCACCTGAAAGTCGTACGACAGGCTTCCCTGCTGTCAGCTAGAATGCTGACTATGGGGAAGGGGGAGGGAGAGGGGTACTTTATGAGCGATTATCTCTCAAACCATAAAGATTTGAGAGATGTCACTGGGGCAATACATTTATTTTTAGTATGTCTTTAATATAGTGATTAGTAATAATTAAGTATTACTATCCCTTTAAGCAACTCAAAGCATATCCCAATAAGACCCTAAAGAACACTGATAAAAATAAGCCTACAGTTCCACCCTTCCATGAACAGCCTTTAAGTTTTACTAGATCTGCACAGTGTTGCTTAGACAATGGCTCTGTTAGAGGTAGACAAAAAGTAATTTGCATAATATCCTATGTCCCACAGTCCATACAATTTTATGCAAAAACTACAAAACACAAAAAAAATACCCAAACTATTATAGATATTTCAGCATGTATTTAAAAATAAAATTTGTTTCTTAACCCTTTGAGTGCCAGAGTGGTATGGAATGCATTGCTTTGCAATCCATTCCATACCACTCTGGCACTCAAAGGGTTAATGAGCATTTCCTATGAACCCTTTGAGTGCCAGAGGGGTACGCAAAGCATTGCATACCCCTCTGGCACTCAAAGGGTAAAAGATGAGAGGGATGTACATTGCATTGGTTCTCAATGTGTTGCATACTCTAGTCCTTAAAGTGATAAGAAATTTGACAATTTAATAAAAAAAATGCCCACCTTTTGCAAAATGACCCTTTGGATTGATAACTGTATGCATATTCAACCCTGTAGAATGTTTATAGTGAGTAAAAGAGATGACTTAATAATAGCTGAATAATTATCCAAGCTATGTAGAGTATTTGCATTCATTCAGCAGCCTGAAATCAGCTTGTACAAGGGAAATATTCTGTCCCATCAGGTTTTATGTAGAGAATTAACGGGAAGTAGAACTAAAAACTGATGAGAGAGTCTCTCTCTTCATACAGTAAATCAGTCAGATGACTTTAAATCTATGGTCCCACTGTGTCCTTTCACTGCAGGGAACTGTCAGAATTTGAACAAAGAACAATATTACCTGAATTAACAAAACTTGTTTTCATTTGACACCTTTACAGATTTCTCTTTCATGTGTCCAATTTGCCACTCTACACACTATAATGATTTATTTCTTGAAGCAGGGTGGTTAATCTTTTTAGAGTATGTCATGCTTTAGCAAATAATAAAAATTCTAGGAATTGAATGAAGATTTTGCATCTGGCTTTACTCAAAGGAATTAAACTGAACATATTTATACTCTGCTTTGTAAGCAAAACTTCTCAGTGGATGGATTATTGTATGGTGGATATACTAACAGGAATCTGAAATAAGTCTGGACTAAGCCAAATCCACCACTGGGGACAAATAAACATTCCTAAATTCACATTGAAGTAATTGTGCTTTTAAAGGGATAGTAATATTTAAAATCTAAAGAAAAAAAAATAATGTAAGGCTTATCACCCCGAGAAAAATAAGGGTATTACCACTGCTGAAAGCTGTTTTATTCAAAAGTTATTAAAGCTGAAATATTAATTTTTAGATGCAATATCACAGTGGCCTGAAATTGTACAGTGGTGCTGTTGCTACACCATCCTATGGAGATTTATGGTTCCGGGACCAGAGCTGTCCAAAGGATGGTGTAGCAGCAGTGCCACTGTACAATTTCAGGCCACTGTGATATTGCACCTAAAAAAATCAACTTTGAGCTGTAATAACTTTTGAATAAAACATCTTTCAGCAGTGGGAGTACCATTGTTTTACTCAGGGGATAATCCATACAAATTTTTTTTTTACATTTTAAGTAGTACTATCCCTTTAATCCAATGAATGCTGATAGAGAGGGCAATGGAGCATACTATGTGTGTTTTAAGGGGTTCGTTGCCTCTATGCCTTGTTTAATACCATGTATTAAAACAGGTGTTGTGTAATGTTATGCCAATTACCTACTCATGCTATGGGTCTGGCATAAGAAGTTTGCTGGCATTCAAATCTTAGCAATGATGGAGTGTGTCTGCTGGTATGTATGATATAATTCATACACTGGAGTGTATACACTGGAGTGCAGCCACTGGCGTTGGAGGATAAAATCACTGGAGCTGTGGTGGAGGATTTGTATATTCACCCCATTGTATTTTAGAAGGTGTTCTTATCCCGAATTCCTCCCATGTTGATTTCTAACAATTTAATAATGATAAATAATGCCCATGTTAAATAAATTGTGAGAAACACATCTGTATATACTCTACAGCAATGTATTGAAATCCAATATTTACTAATTCTGATACTTTCTTAAACAATTGCTCAAGTTTATAAATGAACTCCATAATGATTCTGAGAGTTTTTAATTATTATTCTATACATTTTTTCGTATCATGGGATCAGAGACAAACTTAAGTCTCAGTTATCAATTTGTCTAAGAGGAATTTGAGTCCTAAATTAGTTTTCTGTGTAAGGGACTGAACTATTTTCCCACCAGACATATGCAATTGTTGAATATGCTTCTTGTTATGAACACTCAGGAAGTTCTCCCAACCAAACATTGGATGTTATAGGGTGGTGGGAGTTCACGTGGTCAGTGTGAGGACACAAAGTTCTCTGAATCTGGTGCAAAAGATACTGATATATCATCATTTTGTGCAAATGCAGATGATTGCATTTGGTCATTTAGTGAACAATGTGTGTTGCTGGATTTGAAGTCTTTGTCCACTGAGCACAGTGCTGATGTCCATGTGCACAGATTACCTATCAAAAACAAATATGTTTCCACATTTCCCTGGTACATTTTAGGGGTAATCATTTAGATCTCTTCCAAAAAAGTGTTGAGAAGGAACTCACCAAACTCTCCCATGAGGTTTTAGTGAACTCCAAAAACATTTGATCTAATCCTCTATGTCTGAGATGGTAGCCTTTAAATCTTTTAAAACAGATGAAACTATTATGGTCAACAACTCAAATAATGGAAGTAGTATTGTGGTAATGGATAAAAAAAGACTATCATGTTTAGGCTCTATGCCAGCTATCAGATATTGACACGTATTGTCAAGTTTTCACCATCCTTTACCAACTTGTTTGTTGGCTGGTGGGAGCAACTCCATATCTATGGTGATGGCAAACACTTCAGACCTTATATTATGTCTTTTCATAGATATACTGATGACCTAATATTAATTTGGCATCTCAATGAAATTCAAGTTTGTTGACGATCTGAATTGTAATAATTGTGGTTTGACTTTCATGTATAATACACACAAAACTATAGCTTATTTACATTTGACTAATTGGAAATATATAAACAGGCTTTGTAGATGTTAATGTGTTTTATAAACTAAATTCAGGGAATAAATTACTACATGTTTATATTTGTTATTCTAGAAACCTTGTTAATAACATTCTCAAGGTCCAATTTATTTATTTAAAACTATAGTGATTCTCAGACCTTACTTGCTAGGGTTACTCTTTTCATCAAATATATAATGCTGGAGATCCAGTGTATACAATGGATCAGAGTGCCCTGATCAAAAATGATTTCAATGTTATTTTATTTAGAAAATAAGTTACTTATTGTTTTCCTTATTGGAAAGTTAAAAGAAAAGAAATGTACTGAACAAATTATTTATTTTGTATGAAGAAATTTGTAAACCACATTAAGGTCATCCTAATTCTATCACTGCTACAACATGGATGGCAAGCATAACCTTCCATTAGCTTCTCCTTACCTACATCCTTCTCCCAACACCCTAGCAACATCCCAATCTAGTTAGAGATGTTTCAGGTCACACACTAGCATCACTTACACTTTGGAAATAATCCTCTTCATCACTAAACCACAGATCATTTTTACTATGACCATGCAGAGGAGACATTAAGGAAATATTTGAGACTTCCACCATGTTTGCAGATGAGATCACCTATCCTACTGGGTATGTAATCAATGTCAGGGGAGCATCTGGAGGGGGACATATGCCAACCAATGATATTTTTAGGACTTTTTTTAATAAATCTAACAGTTCATGCTTAATGGCTCATACACTTTGTGGTTCAGCAGAAACAACAGATCCATTCCATCACTCATGTAAGCGATCATGTACATATTTAATTGACAGATCACTTAAAAAACAACAGGGCCAGTTTAAAAATTATTCATAGACTAGAACAACAGGAAGACTTATATAAGTGTGAACATCCTAAACATCATTATATTATCCATCATGCACCAATTAGTATGGATGGGCAAAAATGTGCACCCCAAACCAAAATTGACGAAAAATGTCACTTCCCGCTTGGATAATAATTTTTCCACAAAAAGTGCAATTTTTCTGCTTTTTCCGCCTAGCTCATTGCACTGAAATCAATGGGAAGAAAAATTTTTCTCCACCTCATTAAAGTTTTCTCTACTTTTCTACAGCCATCTACAAGGATGTCAGGCTCTCACAGCAGCCATTCTGTGTTTGTTAGAGGAGAAAGCAGTGGAGAAGATAGGCAAATAAAGGGAAATTTAAGCTTAGTTTAGGGAGTCTTTTAGGTAGGATATTTGTTCTCTGTATTAGGGGAGTCTGGAGGCACTCTGCATGAGAGGAAGGGAGGAAGGTGTTGACGGTTGAACCCAAATACCCCAAAAGATGGTGTGACTGACTGGCAAGCTACAGACAGCTGGGGTCCAAATTGCTTGATGATTTTGCTTTTATTGTCTCTGAGCTGGGGAAGTCTGGGGAAAGAAGTTGTTGAATTAAACAAATAAATATATCAGGTGACAGACAGCTGACTGGGAGACTGATGTGAGCTCTGTGTCTGAGGCAAACTTGATAGACAGTAGATGACATTGAGAGTTCTGTTGAGGGCCAAAGCAAAACATCACACTCCATCAGTTCTGTACTGTAGAGAATAAAAACAAACACACAGTAGTTGACTAATGTCCAGAAAATGCAGAAGGGGCAGGTGGAGCAGTGAAAGGCTGTGGGAATAAAATGATAGTTCAAAAACTGACTGCAGCAGTGGTTGCTACAGAGTGTGCAATAAATCATGATGATCCCTCTCCTCCTGGGGTGGATGCAGTTTGTGAAGGTTCTACCCATCACACCCCGCTAGTTCCCAACCACCACTACTATACACACCTGCCACATTGTTGGTTATATTTTTGACATCAT
This sequence comes from Rhinophrynus dorsalis, assembly GCA_037306005.1. Taxonomy (NCBI): domain Eukaryota; kingdom Metazoa; phylum Chordata; class Amphibia; order Anura; family Rhinophrynidae; genus Rhinophrynus; species Rhinophrynus dorsalis. The sequence continues at coordinate 269,187,053 of CM074724.1, forward strand.
CATGAATATGTGCCAGTGTCACTGAAGCAGGAAGTCAGTGTTGTGAGCAAAGGACAAACGCATTCTGCATGCTAAGACATTTTTCAAGGTATATGTTACTGTAGGACTCACAACTTTGACTTCCAGCTACTTATTTCTTCACTACAGCCCTCAGAAGAAGTAATGCTGTGCTGGGAAATGTTGTACCATAGGAAATAAAGGCTAAAAATTTGTTGGAATTAGAGGAAAAATGTGGTAGAATTGGAGAAAAATATGTTGAAATAGGAGAAAAATTGTTGAATAGGAGAAAAATGTGTTGGAATTTTGCTAGAATAGGCGAAAAGGAGGAAAATTTTGCATTGGAAAAAAGGATAAAACATTCGTGAAAAAAGAAAAATTGTCAGTTTTTCACAAAAAAGTAATTCAGGAAATTTTTCTCCCTTTTCATCCACCCCTACCAATTAGTATACCACTACACTTTTAACATTATAGCAGTTAAAAAGTTAAACATAGCCCTTTTACATATTAACTACTTTCTCTGAAAAGTATCTGCTACCATTCACCTTATGTTAATTCAGTGCTTTTCTGGCCAGTTTTAAAAAAATGTAAACATACATGCATTAAGATCTCTGAAAAGGGCCTATGAAATTACAGTAGCAAAAGAGACCATTTCACATATTTCCTTTCTGCTACACACATATTACTGTATTCAAGTAGATATAAGAATTGTATGTATTACCCAAACGCAGTACTAAAATATATAATTGCAACCCTATCTTATACTTACATTAATGCCTTTATCCATAAGAATATTTCAGACCTGGTGTTACATTTTTGGTGATTATTTTGTTTCAAAATTGTTGCAGTTAACACCATTTCTTTATAAAATCAATGCATCATTTTTATACTAACAGCCTTGTAACAATTTGAAAAAAAAAAGACGACTACACAGCGTTAAGACCTCCTAAACAAGCATAACAATTATAATAAGTATCGGAAATACTCTTACAGACATTTTAATGCTCTTTCTCACAAAATCCAGTTTTATAAATTTCTCCCAAAGTTCCTACATCAAATTATACCATACCTTCATAAAACGCAACTCAGCAAACAACATCTAAGTGAGCAACCACTTTACTCCATTCCTATAATAAGTGTAATTGTCACGGGAGCCAGACCAATCTCCTGTGTTGGCAACCCTGGATTACTGACCTGGTGAGCACCACACTTCACCAACTACTGAGGACCATTATGCTGGCAGAAAAAAACCTATGTTTTCCTCTTGTCATGGAGAATCCTGTAATAGATCATAGTCTGTTACTGGAACCCTTGTCTGGGCCTGGAACTGTTATCCCAAGATCCCCAGAGACTGTGGACATTTCTGGGCCCAAAGAGACTGACAACCATGGACTGCTGGCTTGCTTCCAAGGCAATGGACAGTAAGGGTTAATTATTTGCATTTACCTAAAGTTACTTTCAATGTGTATTGTAGCCACTCAAGCCAGTGTATTGTGAACTGTACTGAGACCCCCTGCAGTGTGTTAATTCATTCAAGCCCTCAAGTCTTTGTGTCCGCTGTCTGAGTTCAGCAACCCTTTTGTGTGTGAAATGTAATCATGTCTGAGTCATTGTATTTGCTAGACCATCTGCTACTGTTCCTTTGTCTTACATGTTGTGATTTAATTATGTCCCTATTGTATCTTGTTGGCCCATATATTTCAATGTAAGGTTTGAGTATAAATATGTGTGGCTTGTTCCAATAAAGTCAGTTCTTGTCTTACCTACACTGGTGTTGTCTGGTGAGGTAAAGTTTGCTGTATGCAGAGTGTGTGCTGGTTATCCTGACACTAGTTTTGCCTAGTTTGGGGTATATTGCGGTATGCTGTTGGATGTCCATCTGGCTCGTAGCGGAAGAAGTGACCATTGACGGGGACACCAAGGCTGGGTGTCTGCTGGTACCATCATAGTAATGTAAAGGAACAGTCACGTATTTCCTTTGCTCCCAATATGTAGATAGTCTTTGTCTGGCTGCAGAAAAACAACACCCTCAAACTGACCACAAACCACACACTCTCACACTGCCTACCTCTTGCAGCACATAGGACACATTGTCCATTTAACATCTGAGTGCCAGAGTGGTGCGCAACACTTTGTCTTGCAATGTATTGTGTACCCCTCTGACACTCAAAGAGTTAAATATGTTAAGAGCTTTGTATAGAGGTATGATGCAGGAAAAGACCACGCATAAAACAAAGGACATTGCTTGCGCTTAACTTTCCATGGAATTCACTTTGTACATTCCCTTCAAAATACAATAATCCTTGTGTACAAAGGCAAAGCGGAGTGTTTCTGGGGTAAACCAACAGCATCACTAGATAAATAAATTACAGACACCCATTAATTTAAATGTGTTTTTTAACCCCTTGATTGCTGTAGAGTGATTTGCAATGCACTGGAGACACATTAACATTCAAGGGGGGAGATTCGCCAAGTGGTGATAAAAAGGTGATACTCCATTTTATCACTTCTTCAATTCCTATATTATTCTATGGAGCCTATACACTAAGATTTCTTCAGCTTTGGAGATCTTAGTTAATAGGCTCCATAGAATAACATTGGAACTGGACAACTGATAAACTGGAGAAGTCATCTCCACTTCATTACCTCTTTATCACCACTTAGTGAATCTCTCCCCATGTGTTAGTATTCCTGTTTTAAGCAATAAGGACTTCTTTTTGTCCCCTTTAATGCGGTTGGTTGTCCACAGAATCTCTTCACTTTACTTTAATACATAAGGCCTATTGTACTTTTCTTGAGCCTTTGGATCTCTGATATTCAGAGCATGTCATCTGGAAAGCATACTAAGACTATGTTTTGCATTAAGGTTTTTATGGGAAGATTGTAGTTAACATCCAACTACTAAACTATAAATCCTAAACTAACTATTATCCTGCTATTCTTGTCAATAGGATAACCACATGCATTATACAAATAGTCATGTTTCTTTTCAGTGTTAATATAACCTTGAATGTTTGTCGCTGTCTCCACACCATAGACCTCATGGATGAAAGTAAACTGGACCAATCCTGCAACAAACCAATTGCACCACAAAGGAGAAGTGTAACTTCCTAAATTAGCATTGATTAAAATTGAACATTTAACCCATAAAAGATAAAGAAGTCTCCACTGCTTTACAATACATTGGTGACCACTCTAGCATTCAAGGGGTTAATAGCCCCAATATTTCTCCCTTATCGTTCCTTTGTTTTGCACAAGAATTGGTCAAGTTTTCTTTGATACATAAGGTTCTTTATGTTTAACTCATTAAGCCATGGAAAGAGGTAAGGCTTTCAGAGATGATCTTAAAAACAAACAAGATAGACTAATGAACAAGAGTAATCATGGAGCAAACCAACTGAACATATAACAATTGCCAATATTCATATTTATTTTAGGGGTTTCACCCCCTTAAACATTAGAGAAGTCTCAAAAGAATTGCTTTGGTATGTATTGGAGACCTCTACACAGCACATTGACACTCTAAGAGTTAAGTCAATTAAACATTTTATTTGTTTGCTATGGTGCCATTGGTTTGCTCCAGAATTACTGACATTCTCCTTTTTACACCAACCTCAGACTGTCTACCATTTATAAACTGTTTACATAGTCTACAAAGTGGAGACACTGATACTTACATTTCCTGGACACTGTAGGCCGCACTCACTAAAGCAGGGCTGTCCAAGTTCAGTCCTCAAGGCTCTCCAACGGTACAGGGTGTAAGGATGTCCCTGCTTAAGCACAGGTGAGTTAATCAAAATGAATGAGCCACTGATTGTCACCTGTGCTTAAGTAGGGAAATCCTTACATCCTGTACTGTGGGTGGCACTTGAGGACTGAACTTTGACAGCCCTGCAGTAAAGGATGAAGGTGAATGTTGCCTCATAGTAACCAGGAAAGAAAAAACGGAGAGCAGAAATAATTTGAAATTTTCCTGGTCATTAGAGGCAGCATTTACTTTCCCCTTTAGTGGACACTGACCCATCATGACCAAAAAAGGAAAATAAAAGTAAGCTGAAATAATTTTCCTTTTTCTTTTGCTCACTCATGTTAATATGCTTTAACAGACATATCATATGGTAACAGACAAATGCTAAAAATAGGGTAGAAAATAGCTTAAAAGAAAAAAAAAGAAAATGCATTGGCAGACAGGCAAAAGGTTGAAACAATTAAAGGGATAGTAATACTTAAAATGTAAACTTAAAAAAAAATGTTGTATTGTTTATCTCCCCAAGTAAAACAAGGGTACTATTCAACAGAAACCTAAATTGAAGACTGCCCCACAAAAAAATTAGTGTCCATTACTATTCAACATAAACCTAAATGGAAGACTGCCCCGCAAAAACATAGTGTCCATTAATATTCAACATAAACCTAAATGGAAGACTGACCCACAAAAAAAATACTGTCCATTACTATTCAACATAAATTTAAAAGAAAAACTGCACCACAAAAATATTGTCTATTAATATTCAACATAAACCTAAATGGAAGACTGTCCCACAAAAAATAGTGTCCATTACTATTCACCATAAACCTAAATGGAAGACTGCCCCACAAAAAAATAGTGTCCATTACTATTCAACATAAACCTAAATGGAAGACTGCCCCACAAAAAATAGTGTCCATTACTTTTCAACATAAAATTAAATGGAAGACTGCCGCACAAAAAAAAGTGTCCATTACTATTCAACATAATACTAAATGAAAGACTGCCCCACAAAAAATAGTGTCCATTACTATTCCACAGAAACCTAAATTGAAGACTGCCCCACAAAAAAAAATAGTGTCCATTACTATTCAACATAAACCTAAATGGAAGACTGCCTCGCAAAAAAATAGTGTCCATTACTATTCAACATAATCCTAAATGGAAGACTGCCTCGCAAAAAAATAGTGTCCATTACTATTCAACATAAACCTAAATGGAAGACTGCCTCGCAAAAAAATAGTGTTCATTACTATTCAACATAAACCTAAATGGAAGACTGCCCCACAAAAAATAGTGTCCATTACTATTCAACATAATCCTAAATGGAGAGTGCCCCACACAAAAATAGTGTCCATTACTATTCAACATAAACCTAAATGGAAGACTGCCCCCCCCAAAAAAATAGTGTCCATTACTATTCAACAGAAACCTAAATGGAAGACTGCCTCGCAAAAAAATAGTGTCCATTACTATTCAACAGAAACCTAAATGGAAGACTGCCCCGCAAAAAATAGTATCCATTACTATTCAACATAAAACTAAATGGAAGACTGCCCCACAAAAAATAGTGTCCATTACTATTCAACAGAAACCTAAATGGAAGACTGCCCCACAAAATATAGTGTCCATTACTATTCAACATAAAACTAAATGGAAAACTGCCCCACAAAAAATAGTGTCCATTACTATTCAACAGAAACCTAAATGGAAGACTGCCCCATAAAAAAATAGTGTCCATTACTATTCAACAGGAACCTAAATGGAAGACTGTCCCACAAAAAAATTGTGTCCATTACTATTCCACAGAAACCTAAATTGAAGACTGCCCCACAAAAAAAATAGTGTCCATTACTATTCAACATAAACCTAAATGGAAGACTGCCTCGCAAAAAAATAGTGTCCATTACTATTCAACATAATCCTAAATGGAAGACTGCCTCGCAAAAAAATAGTGTCCATTACTATTCAACATAAACCTAAATGGAAGACTGCCTCGCAAAAAAATAGTGTTCATTACTATTCAACATAAACCTAAATGGAAGACTGCCCCACAAAAAATAGCGTCCATTACTATTCAACATAATCCTAAATGGAGAGTGCCCCACACAAAAATAGTGTCCATTACTATTCAACATAAACCTAAATGGAAGACTGCCCCCCCCAAAAAAATAGTGTCCATTACTATTCAACAGAAACCTAAATGGAAGACTGCCTCGCAAAAAAATAGTGTCCATTACTATTCAACAGAAACCTAAATGGAAGACTGCCCCGCAAAAAATAGTATCCATTACTATTCAACATAAAACTAAATGGAAGACTGCCCCACAAAAAATAGTGTCCATTACTATTCAACAGAAACCTAAATGGAAGACTGCCCCACAAAAAATAGTGTCCATTAGTATTCAACAGAAACCTAAATGGAAGACTGCCCCACAAAAAATAGTGTCCATTACTATTCAACATAAAACTAAATGGAAGACTGCCCCACAAAAAATAGTGTCCATTACTATTCAACAGAAACCTAAATGGAAGACTGCCCCATAAAAAAATAGTGTCCATTACTATTCAACAGAAACCTAAAAATAGTGTCCATTACTATTCAACAGAAACCTAAATGGAAGACTGCCCCACAAAAAAATAGTGTTCATTACTATTCAACATAAACCTAAATGGAAGACTGCCTCGCAAAAAAAAATAGTGTCCATTAATATTCAACATAAATCTAAATGGAAGACTGCCTCGCAAAAAAATTAGTGTCCATTACTATTCGACATAAACCTAAATGAAAGACTGCCCCACAAAAAAATTAGTGTCCATTACTATTCAACATAAACCTAAATGAAAGACTGCCCCACAAAAAATAGCGTCCATTAATATTCAACATAAACCTTAATGGAAGACTGCCCCACAAAAAATAGTGTCCATTACTATTCAACATAAACCTAAATGAAGACTGCCCCATAAAAAAATAGTGTCCATTACTATTCAACAGTTACCTAAATTGAAGACTGCCCCCCAAAAAAATAGTGTCTTTTACTATTCAACAGTTACCTAAAAGGAAGACTGCCCCACAAAAAAATAGTGTCTTTTACTATTCAACATAAACTTAAGTGGAAGACTGTCCCACAAAAAAATAGTGTCCATTACTATTCACCATAAACCTAAATGGAAGACTTCCCCGCAAAAAAAATAGTGTCTATTAATATTCAACATACACCTAAATGGAAGATTGCCCCACAAAAAAAATACTGTCCATTACTATTCACCATAAACCTAAATAGAAGACTGCCCCACAAAAAAATAGTGTCTATTACTATTCAACATAAACCTAAATGAAAGACTGCCCCACAAAAAATAGTGTCCATTACTATTCAACAGAAACCTAACTTGAAGACTGCCCCACAAAAAAAATAGTGCCCATTTCTATTCAACAGAAACCTAAATGGAAGACTGCCCCACAAAAAAATAGTGTCCATTACTTGTTATGGTTCAGTACACTCAGACACGGTAGATGTTTGTAAAATCACAATTTTATTAATGCACACAAGGAATGAGGTAACCCTCATGGGTCCAGTAAAAACAGTAGTAACTGACACAGGACAGGTTACAAGCAAATTAACCCACACGTGTCCAGTATGTATAATACACACAATACTGACACAGGTCAGGTAAACGAGTTTGATACAGTTATTGAAAGTCCAATGTGACCAGCGGAACCACTGGCAATGTATGAGTACAGCGAAGGCCCAATGTCGCCTATAGGCAAGGGGAGGCGACAATAACAGGACTGCAACAACAGGCACGGGACACCTGTAGGAGAATGCAACGGTGGCCACCCACCAACAATTACACAAAGCTGGTCAGAGCTTGTGCCAGAATGGAGGCCCTACCGGAGCAGCCCACCACCGTGTGTACGTACTACCCTCAAGGGTTAATGAGCGATAGTATAAATGGATGGCAACCGGAAGCGCACAGCGGAACCAAATGGAGACTCAATCGCACAGAGTAACGGAGCCCAACAAACCCAGAGTGGTAGTAACAGAACGAGGCCCTTCCCCCAAAGGGGTTAATAGCGCTATGGTCTGGATAACGGCAACCACCGGAGGCGCTCAACTGAACCACAAGTAGAACAAGCGAATGCAACACGGTGTGGGGGCACACTGAGACTCTGACCACTGGCAGAATGTAACCGGCAACCGGAATACCGGAATACAGGGAGGCCCAGTAAAGCTTAAACGGTGCCAGGCAGGCAGCAGCGGGAACAGTCCGGAAGAGCCCAGCCGGGCACAGGAGAAGCAGGAACCACTGCCAAGTCGATTCGGTACACAGAGCAGAAACGTCAGCCAAGCCGGGTCGGTACATGGAGCAGGATCCTCAGACACGCTGGGTCGGTACACAGAGCAGGATCGTCGGTCTCACTGGGTCGGTACACGGAGCAGGAACGTCAGCCAGGCCGGGTCAGAACAGGAAGCAGGAACGTCAGCCAATCCGAATCGGAACACAGAATCAGGAACAAGACAATGGCATGGTCAGGCAGTCCGGGTCATACACTGGATCAAAACAGCAAAACTAGCGCTAGGCATCAGGGACACCATGAAAGGGCACTAGCAGAGTGACAGCCCAGGGTATAAAAAGGCTGTCACTAGGAGGAGCAGTACAGTGCAGACAATAGGAGAGCAGTAATAGCGAGATGGACAGAATGTCGCCCAGATCACGGGCGCCGTGATATTACTATCCAACATAAACCTAAATGGAAGACTGCCCCACAAAAAAAGTGTCCATTACTATTCAACAGAAACCTAAATGGAAGACTGCCTCACAAAAAAATAGTGTCCATTACTATTCACCATAAACCTAAATGGAAGACTGCCCCACAAAAAAAATAGTGTCCATTACTATTCAACATAAACCTAAATGGAATACTGCCCCAAAAAAAATAGTGTCCATTACTATTCACCATAAACCTAAATGGAAGACTGCCCCACAAAAAAAATAGTGTCCATTACTATTCAACATAAACCTAAATGGAATACTGCCCCACAAAAAAATAGTGTCCATTACTATTCAACATAAACTTAAATGGAAGCCTGCCCCACAAAAAAATAGTGTCCATTACTATTCACCATAAACCTAAATGGAAGACTGCCCCACAAAAAAAAAATAGTGTCCATTAATATTCAACATAAACCTAAATGGAAGACTGCCTCGCAAAAAAAAAATAGCGTCCATTAATATTCAACATAAACCTAAATGGAAGACTGCCTCGCAAAAAAAAAATAGCGTCCATTAATATTCAACATAAATCTAAATGATAGACTGCCCCACAAAAAAATTAGTGTCCATTACTATTCAACATAAACCTAAATGAAAAACTGCCCCACAAAAAATAGTGTGCATTACTATTCAACATAAACCTAAATGGAAGACTGCCCCACAAAAAAATAGTGTGCATTACTATTCAACATAAATCTAAATGGAAGACTGCCCCACAAAAAATAGTGTCCATTACTATTCAACATAAACCTAAATGGAAGACTGCCCCACAAAAAATAGTGTCCATTACTATTCAACATAAACCTAAATGGAAGACTGCCCCGCAAAAAAAATAGTGTCCATTAATATTTAAAATAAACCTAAGTATTGCTTAAACAAAGGAATTGCAATAGTCTCAGAAACTGTAACCTTCTTTGAATATGAAAGACAATAAGAAGACTCATCTACAGAAAAAAAACATAAATAAGTTGGAATCATAATAATTAGTATGATTCATCTGTATGTGTGGCATTGAAACAATACTTTATAATTAAAATGTATAGATTGGAGTCTTTACATTTTCTAAGTGCACATTAAGTAGATAATAAAGAAGTAATAAAAATACGAGTGTGTATTTTCTCTTTAACCATTTGGAAGCATTGAGGATGTCTCTAGAATTTAATGGATTAAAGAAAAGTCATGTAATTGTCCAGGAAAGGCTCACTTTTGATTGAAGTGAATTATTAGGAACTAGTATGAAAGCCCGTATACACGTGCTAAAGTGCACACAGCTGCCCCGGGAGCAGAGACAGGACGTGAGCCATCCGGAGCGGGGCATCGCGTTCGGCGAGCCTCTACTGCGCATGACTGCAGTCATGCACAGTAGAGACTCCCCGAATGTGCTGATCCTCAGCGGGGAGCTCCAGACGCCTCACAGTGAAGCTCCCTGTGTGCAAAACCACACATGCACAGTAAAGACTCTCTACTGCGCATGTGCGGTTATGGCTCACAGTGAGCGACGCATTCTACCACTTTATGTTATAGGATGTGATTAAAGATTTGATTAAAGCATATTTCATTGTTTCCCATGAAGCAACCACTAATATGCAGACATATCACATTTTGTATAATCTAATGGCATTTATCAATTAATGTTTTCTTCCCAAATATTATTATACTGATACTATTTTCTTTTAAAAGTACAAGCAAAGATGATGTATGGAACAGGATGAAAGATTACTGAACTGTTTTGATGTAACTGACTTAATTGCCAATGTAATCAAGCTTCTATAATTTTCACTTGACACATTTTGCCAATTAGGAAATTATTCTATAATCATGATTATGTTGGTCAAGAAGAGGAAATAATTTGTGTAACATACATTTTAATCTACTCCTTAGTTATATTTAACTCCACCACTTGCTTACGGAACATCTATGGATCATTTACCAGGTAAATTAACCCATCATATGGTAGAAAGGCCTACTAGATATTATGAAACAATGACATATACATAATTAGCAAACAATGAGTTAAATCTTATTTCATCTTCTGAAATGACCTGCTTTTTCTTGTCTATGGATATCATAAAATTGTTTGAGAAATGTTGTAAATCAGAGGTGTCTTTCAATTTGTATGTGTACGTTGTATGCTAAAATGTTCTGTACTTAGCCAACATTCACACAGACTCTATTGTCAGTTAATATGTAATAACCTCCCAGTACTGTTTGTTTACAATCACATTTTGAAATAAATATTGGAACAAAATATTCTGCTTAGTTTTTAGAATTAATTTAACCCTATAAAGTGTAATCAAAAAACAAACAACAAATCATAATCCCAAAGCCCCAACTGCTTTATGAAAGAGAACTAAAATGTAATACTCATATATAATAACGTTCGTAAAAACTATCAAATTGTTGCTTAGTTCTGAAAAAACACCCTCACTTTTACAGCTCTAGAAACTGCATACTTTAATTTAAAAGATGTCTACTTAGCCAAGCATGGATTAAAACAGATGTTTTATGTTACACTGTGCAATATAAATGTATCTAAAACCATTCAGACTGAAGTGAGTTTGTTCAGGGAAGTTTGAAAAATATTTAGGAACAGTTATAATCTACAAGTTGAAAGGGCCGTTTACATGGGCCACAGTTAGACCTCTGTAGGCATGAGCAGTAGAGAGTGGCCGCGCCGTGGCTGATATGGAGAGAAGAGCTCTGAATTCAGACCGGAGTCCTCTCTGTGTGATTCCGGTCTGAATTCGGAGAAACCCACTCTGTAACATCCATGACTCAGGCAGTCTGTACTGCGCATGACTAAAGCGCGTGCAGCCATCTCTACTCTGCATAACGGCTTCTGACAAACCTTACCGAATTATTATACAGGATATTTTAACATATGACTAACACTCAACTCTGTCACTCAAAAGGGCTAAATATCTATCTTCTGAAATAATAGTACATTTTAATATCTTTCACAAAGTGAAATAAATAATAAGATATAGTCAATATACCGTAACATGTACAATCCATTCTTTTCTGTAATGTTTGCAACCTAATTTTAGTGTTTCATTAAAAAATATTTATGTAGAGCTAAACATTAAAAATTGGTATTTCATAAATATTTTTATTAATTACATATTGACTAATCCTTTAGTTGGAAGTTTTCATTTTAGCAGCCTTTTCTTATATATTTATGTAATGCAGACCTATCATTTTAAAAACAGTTAAGATTAGTTCTATTTACATTATGTTTTGGTGTTTCTAAGATGCTCCAATTTCTATGTTTTTTCTAATAGGAGGTACCATCTTTTCATTCACTAATCGAAAACCTCAATCTTAAAAGATTTGCATGATTATTCATTATTGTATGGTAATGTGGGTGAGTAATAATGCATGCTTTAGCTGAGCAAGTCAAAAAACAAAGCTCTCCTGAGTTTAAATTCATCAACTGCTCTATCAACAATTTTTAAAAAACAAAAATCACAAGGTATAAGCAGTTTAAATAAATATATTTAATGAGACTAACAGTGCTGTAGGTAATATGGCCCCTTTATGTAGTTGTTCTGAGTGAACTGATGTTTTAATTTTTCTGAATTTTAGTAATTAAGAGAAAATAAATTTCCAAATTAAAAAGAAACTCTTGTACATAAACATCATATACAGATATTTGATATTATTGTATAGTAGGTACAGGGTAAACACTTTAGGCAGTGAATTGGTAATGAATAGTGTATAACTATACAAGTCAAAAACACATAAGTGGACACCAGGCTCAACTAATATGTGAGTAAAACATAATTTATTATGTACATAATATAACAAAGAAAACATCAAAAAGTAGATGTTTTAGCTACAACCAGTTCAGTTAATCTGCTAAAAGAAACTGAAAAATGAATCAAACATGATTAATAAACAGATTGAATAAAGCCACTTAAATTATAGTGAACCATAGGACTACATCCTGTTTGAGCCACTGAACTTCTAGATGGTTGAAAAAACAGCTCAAAATGTTGGAGAAAATGGGTTGGATTCTGGATTTTAAAAAGGCTACAGACTAGAGCTTTTTCTCACATGTAGTAAGTCAGATGTCATCCTTTTGCATAAAACATAGAATTTGATGGCAGATAAGAACCATTCGGTCCACCTAGTCTGCCCACTTTCCTACTGTAAAAATGTAAAACCTTATTTGGTCCTTGGTCTTACCTTATGTTCAGGACAGCCATATGCTTACCATGCATGCTTACATTACATCACTGTATTAATATCTACCATTTCTGCTGTTCGGCTATTCTACTTATCTACTACTTGCAGGTGAGAATGACTTCATGAATACAAAATCCATAGACTTTGTTTTTAATATTAAGGAAGACTGATCTGAAATTCAGGCTCTTTACACTTACTCATTACTTCTGCAGTTTTAAATTATTACTGCAAGGGAGTAGACCAAGACTGAAATTCCTTCTGTATGATTCATTTTACTGTGTTCTGATTACCAGTTATACTGTATTTGATTTTTAGAACACAGTAAAATGACTCCTAGAGAAGGAATTTAGTCCTAACGGCTCACCTTTTGTCAGACCTTATCATTTTCTTCATTTTTTAAAGGACCTGTTATTTGATGAAGGAAGAAAAGAGAATAAAATTATATAACAGTCATAAAGGATTCATTTTTAAAAATGCCTTTACATCAGTCCCACACTTAAATATTTAATAGCATACATTTTATTTTAGGGGACTCACTGATAGAGAAAGACCTGGGAATCCTTGTAAATTACAAAATTGGATACAGTAACCAGTGTAAAATAGCAGTAGCAAAAGCAAAGTCCTGTCTTGCATAAAAAGGGGGTGTTAAAGCAAGAGTGGATATTAGATTATAAGCTTTCGGGCTGGGACCTTGTACCCAATGTTTCACTCTACAAAGCACCTGTAACCCTGTATTGTTTATACTCTTAAATTGTAAAGTGTTGCGTACACTTGTGGCGCTATATAAACAAATTTATGAATTCATTCATTCATTTAATCATTTTGCCATTGTTGGTAAGACCGCACCTTAAATATGAAGGACTGGAGGGCTTGACGTATGAGGAATGACTAGACAAACTTGGTTTATTTACTCTATAGAAAAGATGACTGAGAGGAGATCTTATGACAATGTACAAGTATATGAGAGGCCAATGCAAGGATCTCTCTGGTGAGCTATTCATTCCAAGGCCTGAGATTTTGACTTCAGCAGAGGAAAGGGTTTTTTTTCAATGAGGTCTGTTATATTATGGAATTCCCTGCCCATTGACGGGTTTATTGCAGATATAATGGATACATTTAAGAGAAAATTAGATATGGTTCTTTCAAAATGGAACATACAGGGTTATACAGTGTATTAGTAGGCAAAAAAGGAAGTTCTGATAGACTAAATTATTTGACAGCAGGAAAGCTATATAATTCTCATGTCTTTGGGTTATGAGGCAAGGGTTGAACTTAGTAACATAGTAACATAGTAATTTAGGTTGAAAAAAGATTTGCGTGCATCTAGTCCAACCCTTTTCCTATTCCTGTTTACCATCTTTGATCCAAAAGAAGGCAACCCCCCCACATACACAATATAGCAATTTCAAATTCTACCATGAATGTGTCACGGACTATTCGTAGGACTTTGAAGCTGTTGCTTGGGAGCGACGCTGGAGATCGTGGCTCGGGTTCGGAGACGGCCAACCCTATCCCTTGCTGAGGCCGAAGCCGAATTAAAGGTGCTGGCCGCGAAGCCAGATGCCCGATCCCGGTTGAGCCGGAACCCTGGCCAGGATGGGAGTAGAGAAGAACCGAAATGCTTCAGGTCCTACGAGGCAGAAGGATCCCTAAAGCAGAGGATATTCGGATGCCCGATTGGCCAACTGGATTGAAGGCAGAAGCAGAAATAAATCTGAGGACTGTGGTACCCCTACCACCTTTCTTCATAAAGCAAAAATAGAGAGATGGGCAAAAAGTCAGGGAGAGTGAGGCCCAATTGAAAGGCTAGTCCAGGACTGGACAACTAATACCCTCCACGGAGGCAGGGCAAAATAAACCAATTTCAGTGACCCAGGGTCTATCGGACCAATCTGTCCCAAGGGAGCATCCCTACTACAGAGCCGGCGAGAACAACCCCAGGCGGAGTAAGACCGCTAAGACAGAGGATAGGTGACCAAGGCAGAAAGGACCAACGACCCCAGACAACCCTAGAAATCGTCCGAACTGGACACGGCTGAGTTCAGGCTACCACCCACTAAGAGTCGGCTGCGAGACGAACCGAGCCCCAAGCCTACAGGAAACAGGCCGGATGTACGGAGCACCTATCACCTAGCTCCTCCCGCAGCCCCAGACGTAGCCCGTATAGAGGGTAGGCGACCGTGAGCATCAGAAGCCTATCCCTCGCTTGGCCCGTCAGCCGGGAGGAGCAGGGTCGGGCGAAGGACAGCAGCCCACTAACAGCTGAAAGCCGGAACCACCGGCTCCAGCAGAGTGGCTGACGAATGTCCGCACCAGCCGGGGACGCCGCTCCTGAGGGGGAAAGCAACTGCAAGACAACAGCCGGGGCAAGGGACGTCCGATGGAATCGGATGATCCTGGTCACAGGGGAGTCTCGATCCGGAAGGCGGAAGCGGAAGAGAAGGTCAAGTAACAAGCCGAGGGTCAGCAGAAACAGGCGCAGCAGAGAGGAAAGCCAAAACAGCACCACAGGAACCGGAGCAGGGAATACTGGAACTAAGAAACAGGTAAGCTTCACAGCTCGAATAATCGGGCGCCCAGTAACCCCGGAACAGGAAATATAAAGCAAAGCCTGCCAATAGGAAGGCCAGCCCGACGCTGCATAAAACAGGGGGGAGAAAAAAAAAGAAACAAAGGTAGCATCGTGACAGAATGGGAGAAAAATTCCTTCTTGATTCCAAATGGCAATCAGATTTCTCCTTGGATCAACAAGCCCTAACTAAATATTAATCCCAACACTAACGTACATAGCCCTCTATGTTATGCTCTTTTAAATAAGTATCCAGGCCCTTTTTAAAGGCATCTAATGTATTCAATAGCACCACCTCCTCAGGCAGTGAATTCCATACCTTTATTGTCCTTACTGTAAAGAAACCCTTCCGCTGTTGTAGATTAAATCTCCTTTCCTCAAGTCTAAGCAGGCTGCCCCTTGTCCTTTGCACTGTTCTGTTAATAAACAGGTCTTTGGAGAACCCTTTGTATGGGCCCTGTACATATTTATATAGTGTTATCATATCCCCTCTAAGATGCCATTTTTCTATTGTGTACAAGTTTGACTTTTCTAGCCTTTCTTCATAACTAAAACTTTCCATTCCCCTTATATCATGGTGCCCGTGATTGCTGACTTCTGCTGTCAGTCAGGTGTGTGTACTCTCCATTGGCCACCTGTCTTTTGCCCGCCCAGTATTGCCTATATAGACTGGGCTGAGGCACCCTTTGGTTGCCCTTTCATGATGCCTCTATGTCAGCAGTCACCTGCCTACTACCTGTATCCTTGGGCCTGTTTCGCTCTATTACCAGTGTCAGCATTTCTCCAGTAGTCAGTGCCTCTCCTGCGTGGTTCCTGCCTCCGTTCCAGATTCGGTTGGGCTGTTGTTCCTGCTTCTATTCCTGATCCTGTGCTGCCATTGTTCCTGCTTCGTTCCTGACCTGGTTGGCAGTCCTGTCGTTCCAGTGGTTGTCCTGGCTTGTCTGCTGTTCCTGCTGCTGAATCCTGACTGTCATCATCTGGCTGCTGGGTCTCCTGGGCGACATTCTGATCACTGGTTTTCTCCACATTCACCGGTTGCTGATCCCGCTAGTATAGAAACGGTTTGGCAAAATGATTGTCCAGTACGCGGTACTGGTTTACTCCACATTCACCGGTTGCTGATTCCGCTAGTATAGAACCGGCTGGGCGCTATTGTTGTCCAGTACGCTGTACTGGTTTACTCCACATTCACCGGTTGCTAATCTCGCTGTATAGAACCGGTTGGGCGTCACTGTTGTCCAGTACGTGGTACTGGTTTACTCCACATTCACCAGTTGCTGATTCCGCTGTATAGAACCGGTTGGGCGTTACTGTTGTCCAGTACACAGTATTGGTTTACTCCACTTTCACCGGTTGCTGATTCCTCTATGACTGAACCGGTTGGGCATTCCTGTTGTCCAGTACACGATACTGGTTTACTCCACATTACCGGTTGCTGATCCATCTATTATACAAATGGATTGCTATACTGTTGTCCAGTGCACGGTACTGGTTAACCCTTCATTCACCGGTTGCTGCTGCCTCCATTATTGCACCGGTTTGGCCTCCCTGGTTGTGATATTGGTTTGCTCCACTGTTCCATCTTATGCTGCTGTCCCATCTATTCAGCATTAGTGGAGCTGTCCTTCTGTCCTCCTGGCTGCCTTGCCCGGTATATTGGCAAGGCCGGTAGAGCCCGTCTCCATTACACAGTGCCATCTTTCAGGCTGCCTTGCCCGGTATATTGGCAAGGCCGGTAGAGTCATTTTCAGATTGTCGTGTTACCCTCTAGGCTGCCTTGTCCTGTATATTGGCAAGGCCGGTAGAGCCTACCATGCTGTATCTTGCAAAAAACTACTGTTTGAACCCATTATGTACATGTAATATATGTGTATGTTTAGGACCCATGAGGGTTCCCATTAAACTTTTCAATAATGTTTGATTTTTATCTTACTCTGTGTCTGAGAGTCAAAACAAACTGTGACACCTTACTAGTTTTATTGCCCTCCTCTGCACTCTCTCTAGTTCCATAATGTCCTTTTTCAGAAAGGGCGCCCAGAATTGAACAGCATATTCTAGGTGGGGTCTTACCATGGACCTGTAAAGATTCATAATAATATCTTCCTCCCTTGAGTCAACACCCCTTTTAATACATGCCAATATCTTATTGGCCTTTGCAGCTGCCAGCTGGCACTACATGCTACTGCTAAGTCTATTGTCTACCATGACTCCCAAATCCTTTTCATTAGTAGATTCCCACAGAGAAACACCATTTAAACTATATGTTGCATTTTTATTATTATACCCAAAATGCATAACTTTACTCTTGTCTATATTGAATCTCATTTGCCATTTGCCTGCCCAGTTACTCAGTTTGTCCAAATCCTCTTGTAATGAAGACACATCCATTTCAGACTTTATTCCCTTACTTAATTTTGTATAATCGGAAAACATTGATACATGGCTCCCTATGCCCTCTGGGAGGTCATTAATAAACAAATAAAAAAGAAGAGGACCCAGGACAGATCCCTGAGGTACTCTACTTATCACGTTTATCCAACTGGAGAACTTGCCATTTACTACCACTCTTTGCATTCTATCTTTCAGCCAATTTCTAATCCACACACAAACATTTTCCCCTAGGCCTATTTTATTCAATTTGTACAGTAACCTTTTGTGTGGAACCGTATCAAATGCCTTGGCAAAAATAGATCACATCAACCTCCGCTCCCTCATCTATATTTTTACTCTCTTTTTCATAAAATGCGATCAAGTTAGTTTGACAAGACCTGTCTTTCACAAAGCCATGTTAGCTTCTGCTAATGATATTCCTGTTCAAGTTGAATTCTTGAATATATTCCCTTAGCAACCCTTCAAACAGCTTTCCTACCACAGATGTCAAGCTTACAGGTCTGTAGTTTCCTGGCTGTGACTTTGATCCTTCTTTAAATATGGGCACCACATCTGCTTTATGCCAATCCATGGACACCATAGCTGAAATAAAAGAATCCCTGAAAATCAAATATAATGGTCTGGCCAGGGCCTGGCTTAGCTCTTTAAGTACCCGTGGGTGTATACCATCTGGCCCCGGGGCTTTGTCTACCTTAACACCATTCAATTGTTTTAACTCTTTTTCTTATGTTAGCCATTCCCATGCTTGCTGTGACTGTTCTGTAAAAGTAGTTTACAGATTCTTGTCCATTGGGTCTTCCTTGGTAAAAACAGAAAAAAAGAAATTATTTAAAATATCTTCCTATCTCTGTCCCCCTTGACCATCTCACCCATTTCAGATAACAAGGACCCAAAGCTCTGTGAGTCCTGTACCTAGATTTATACAGGCCTACACAGGTGATTGTTCACAAACCCTGCCCTTATTTAATTACTCACACTCCCAGAACAAACAATGTTTAAACTTGATGGACTTGTGTCTTTTTTCTACCTAATTTAATGTGTTACTATGTTGCTGTTACTGTCCCTTAATACATTATATTACTGAAGTATTATAATGATCTTGTGAACAGGAAGATCAATTAAAAAAGTGTATTACAGACCCCCTATTAAGCTCATCAGTAGGATGGTCACTATTGTACTTTTATTAATTATCATTATCTTATGTTTCCACCTTTTTCACTTCTTCACCTATTTTAGTCACATTGGTATGCAAAGTATTATTACACAATTTATTTTACTTGGTCACCTTGGTTATTTAGATATTTCCATAATAATGACTTCCTCTGAGAGCCTTTTTCAGCTGTCTAGATGCTCATCCAAGTATTTTGACATCCACTTTGTTGCTTTCAAAACAGGCTAAAGTGTGAGTCCATCTCCCAATGTGTGTGCAAATGGCAATGTAATTGCTTAATGTTCTTTCTGGAAAATCTTAGGAAATGAAAATAGTTACGTTGAGAGCCACATTTGTCTATAATGTAATCCAAGCCATACATATCTATAATATAAACTACTGAAAATTTTCCTGGTATATCATATTTTTATGGTCTATTTTGAGAAGTTATTTAAGATGAAAGTAATTTCACACAATCACTCATATGTTTTCTGTAATATTTTTAACACTGATCCCTGCTTTCATAGTCTGACATAAAGCTCTATGGAAACAGAAATTCAGGCTTACTGTCAGTGACATAAAAGTGTTAAAAATATATAAAAGTATATGTAATTTGACTTTGCTGAATATGTTATTACTTGTACAATATGTAAAGCCAAAAATAAAATTTAGTGTCATCTCAAATCCTTGCACACTAGAGACATTTTCAACAAATTGCTCTGCAATGTGTTGGAGATAATTCTAGCATCCAGTGGGTTAATCCCTGTACAGTACTGTACCGCCAACACATAATCTTAAGCTTACTACATGATTTTCAGATCAACCAAGAAAAGGAGACATCTAAATAAAATGAATATCTTGCTACATTTCTTGCAATTAATGTTAAAGCATTTTATTTTTCTAAATTGTTCAATCTCAAGCAACTGAGTTTTGCAGTGGAATTAAGTTATTCCTTTGAAAAACATGAGAGGGCACCACAGGAAATAGCAAATGGAATGCTACAAATATTGAAATTAGATATAAAATGTGCACTATTTATTAAAGTACTTTGCACTGGAAAACTTCCATTATAAGCAGAAGTGAGGGTTTAACTATTTAGCAATTCCACTGAAAAACATTAAGCCAGTAAATATATTTGCATGACAGTATTATCCACCATCCATATTAATATTTCACAATACATAAATCATATCCAGCAGATAAAGGAAGTCTCATGCCATTATTTGGCCCCATCAGCTGTCCTTTATCAGTCAAAATAACACAGGGCCATATGTGCATAGAAATATATTGCTTACACTGACTACACCATAGAGAACAAATACAAATGTCATTTATATGTGGCTTTAAACCCTTCAAATGCAAAGTGCATTTGTGCAATGTGTTGCAGAATTCTCTGGCATTCAAGGAGTTTAAATCCTCATTTAAATGAATTATAAATTGCATCATTTGTATTTGTTCCCCATGATGCAGTTGGTTTGGTCCAGAACTGTTCTTATTTTTGTTTGTGCACATGGCCATATTCCAATAGTGTGCAGATACCTTCTTATACATAAGATGTAACCCTTTGAGTGTCAGAGGGGTTCACAACTCATTGAATTGCGCTAAAATGCATTGCTTTCATCTCCAGCCCTCAAAGGGTTAACTCTCATCAAAAGCCAACCACAACTCAACCCACTCTCCACTCTTTCTGCATGTGGATCTGTAGGCCAAGCAGGGCTCTGCAACAATGTATTCTAGCTGTCTTACAGTCCCCCCCAGTTGGAACAAGGCATATTCAATTGTTAGTCAATTATATGTATTTTTTGCAATGAATGAAACTCAAACTGTATGTAGCATACTTATGATAAATTAGTAGTCAATTTAAGACTGAAGGAGGCAGCACATGCATGCCTGACTGTTGATGCTGTTGGGGGCTACTGCTGCTGCCGCCACCACCACCCACCAATATCCTCTACTGGGCTCTAGCCTCTGACTCTCCTGTACATGTTAACCCACCAGTTACGCACTGCAAACACCAAATGTGTAGCTGGTTCATATATACATATATATATATATATATATATATATATATATATATATATATATATATATATACTAGCAAATGCTGAGTTGCCGGTTCAGTCCAGCGAGGTGTGCATGTTGTGCACCTGCTAGACTACTGTAGCACTGGACATAGATGGTGGGGAGTCTTGCCGCAACAGTTTTCACAAGAATTGGTGGAGGGGCTAGCGAATGGTGCATGGCGTTGCCCATATGATTCAATACGCCATGCAGTTTGGGAACCGACTGGACTGCTGCAGCAGTAAGTATTTAACCACCATCCCTGTGAATCTCACTGCAGTGATTTTCACAGGAGTGTTCGCCCCCCTGCACACTCCTGTGAAAATTGCTGTGTCCCACTCCTGCGAAAATCGCCATCCCCGATTTGCTGCCTTTGGTGAGGCTGACAGCGAACCAGAAACAGAATTTTATATATATCTTGTTAAATGATAATGTCATCACTGACAAGACACATGATTGCGTATGAGGTTATTAGTGAAGAAGATTATTTGCCACTGAATATATCTAGGCATATATATATCAAAACCTCTCTAGCCTACAAATGGTTAAAGGGATAGTAATTAGTGTTGAGCGAGCATGCTCGGCCGATGATCGGATCGGCTCGAGCATCGCTCTGCTCGGCACATGGCGGTACTCGTACGAGAACCGCATGTGCTCGCCCGCCATGTTCGGGTCTCCTCCCCGCACGTTTTGCGGCTGCTGCGCAGCCAATAAACGTGCAGGGAGGCTCTGACATCAGTGTAATGCCAGCAGCCATGTTGGCTGCTGGCATTACACTGATTGGCTGGCCAGAACCCGTGGTCGGGTGCTGTATAGCACCTGACCATCGAGTTCGGCTCAGTCTGAGCCAGGGAGAGCTGAGGATAGGAAGGGAAAGGCAGTGTAGGGAGGAAAAAAAAAAAATTGTGAAAAAAAAGAACCAAAAGTCCTTTTTAGGACTACTGTGTGTGGGGGCAGCAGGTTATTTTGTGTGGGGGGAAAAAAACAAACAAAAAAAAAAAAATATATTCTGTTTAGTGTGCAAAGTTGCAGATTAGAGCACATTCTGTTTAGTGTGCACAGTTGCAGATTAGAGCACATTCTGTTTAGTGTGCAAAGTTGCAGATTAGAGCACATTCTGTTTAGTGTGCAAAGTTGCAGATTAGAGCACATTCTGTTTAGTGTGCAAAGTTGCAGATTAGAGCACATTCTGTTAAGTCTTCAAACTAAAATATCAAAGTCACATATTCCATTCAGTGTGCGTCGCCGCAGTTTAGCAGCACATTCTGTGTACTGTGCAGAGTTGCAGAATAGGAAGAAATACTGTTAAGTCTTCAAACTAAAATATCAAAGTCACATATTCCATTCAGTGTGCGTCGCCGCAGTTTAGAAGCACATTCTGTGTACTGTGCAGAGTTGCAGAATAGGAAGAAATACTGTTAAGTCTTCAAACTAAAATATCAAAGTCACATATTCCATTCAGTGTGCTTCGCCGCAGTTTAGCAGCCTATTCTGTGTACTGTGCACAGTTGCAGAATAGGAAGAAATACTGTTAAGTTTTCAAACTAAAATATCAAAGTCACATATTCCATTCAGTGTGTTTCACCGCCGTTTAGCAGCCTATTCTGTGTACTGTGCAGAGTTGCAGAATAATAAGAAATACTGTTAAGTTTTCAAACTAAAATATCAAAGTCACATATTCCATTCAGTGTGTTTCACCGCCGTTTAGCAGCCTATTCTGTGTACTGTGCAGAGTTGCAGAATAATAAGAAATACTGTTAAGTTTTCAAACTCAAATATTAAAGTCACATATTCCATTCAGTGTGTTTCACCGCCGTTTAGAAGCCTATTCTGTGTACTCTGTACAGTTGCAGAATAATAAGAAATACTGTTAAGTTTTCAAACTCAAATATTAAAGTCACATATTCCATTCAGTGTGTTTCACCGCCGTTTAGCAGCCTATTCTGTGTACTCTGTACAGTTGCAGAATAATAAGAAATACTGTTAAGTTTTCAAACTCAAATATTAAAGTCACATATTCCATTCAGTGTGTTTCACCGCCGTTTAGCAGCCTATTCTGTGTACTGTGCAGAGTTGCAGAATAATAAGAAATACTGTTAAGTTTTCAAACTAAAATATCAAAGTCACATATTCCATTCAGTGTGTTTCACCGCCGTTTAGCAGCCTATTCTGTGTACTGTGCAGAGTTGCAGAATAATAAGAAATACTGTTAAGTTTTCAAACTAAAATATCAAAGTCACATATTCCATTCAGTGTGTTTCACCGCCGTTTAGCAGCCTATTCTGTGTACTGTGCAGAGTTGCAGAATAATAAGAAACACTGTTAAGTTTTCAAACTAAAATATCAAAGTCACATATTCCATTCAGTGTGTTTCACCGCCGTTTAGCAGCCTATTCTGTGTACTGTGCAGAGTTGCAGAATAATAAGAAATACTGTTAAGTTTTCAAACTAAAATATCAAAGTCACATATTCCATTCAGTGTGTTTCACCGCCGTTTAGCAGCCTATTCTGTGTACTGTGCAGAGTTGCAGAATAATAAGAAATACTGTTAAGTTTTCAAACTCAAATATTAAAGTCACATATTCCATTCAGTGTGTTTCACCGCCGTTTAGCAGCCTATTCTGTGTACTCTGTACAGTTGCAGAATAATAAGAAATACTGTTAAGTTTTCAAACTCAAATATTAAAGTCACATATTCCATTCAGTGTGTTTCACCGCCGTTTAGCAGCCTATTCTGTGTACTGTGCAGAGTTGCAGAATAATAAGAAATACTGTTAAGTTTTCAAACTAAAATATCAAAGTCACATATTCCATTCAGTGTGTTTCACCGCCGTTTAGCAGCCTATTCTGTGTACTGTGCAGAGTTGCAGAATAATAAGAAACACTGTTAAGTTTTCAAACTAAAATATCAAAGTCACATATTCCATTCAGTGTGTTTCACCGCCGTTTAGCAGCCTATTCTGTGTACTGTGCAGAGTTGCAGAATAATAAGAAATACTGTTAAGTTTTCAAACTAAAATATCAAAGTCACATATTCCATTCAGTGTGTTTCACCGCCGTTTAGCAGCCTATTCTGTGTACTGTGCAGAGTTGCAGAATAATAAGAAATACTGTTAAGTTTTCAAACTAAAATATCAAAGTCACATATTCCATTCAGTGTGTTTCACCGCCGTTTAGCAGCCTATTCTGTGTACTGTGCAGAGTTGCAGAATAATAAGAAATACTGTTAAGTTTTCAAACTCAAATATTAAAGTCACATATTCCATTCAGTGTGTTTCACCGCCGTTTAGCAGCCTATTCTGTGTACTCTGTACAGTTGCAGAATAATAAGAAATACTGTTAAGTTTTCAAACTCAAATATTAAAGTCACATATTCCATTCAGTGTGTTTCACCGCCGTTTAGCAGCCTATTCTGTGTACTGTGCAGAGTTGCAGAATAATAAGAAATACTGTTAAGTTTTCAAACTAAAATATCAAAGTCACGTATTCCATTCAGTGTGTTTCACCGCCGTTTAGCAGCCTATTCTGTGTACTGTGCAGAGTTGCAGAATAATAAGAAACACTGTTAAGTTTTCAAACTAAAATATCAAAGTCACATATTCCATTCAGTGTGTTTCACCGCCGTTTAGCAGCCTATTCTGTGTACTGTGCAGAGTTGCAGAATAATAAGAAATACTGTTAAGTTTTCAAACTAAAATATCAAAGTCACATATTCCATTCAGTGTGTTTCACCGCCGTTTAGCAGCCTATTCTGTGTACTGTGCAGAGTTGCAGAATAATAAGAAATACTGTTAAGTTTTCAAACTAAAATATCAAAGTCACATATTCCATTCAGTGTGTTTCACCGCCGTTTAGCAGCCTATTCTGTGTACTGTGCAGAGTTGCAGAATAATAAGAAATACTGTTAAGTTTTCAAACTCAAATATTAAAGTCACATATTCCATTCAGTGTGTTTCACCGCCGTTTAGCAGCCTATTCTGTGTACTCTGTACAGTTGCAGAATAATAAGAAATACTGTTAAGTTTTCAAACTCAAATATTAAAGTCACATATTCCATTCAGTGTGTTTCACCGCCGTTTAGCAGCCTATTCTGTGTACTCTGTACAGTTGCAGAATAATAAGAAATACTGTTAAGTTTTCAAACTAAAATATCAAAGTCACATATTCCATTCAGTGTGTTTCACCGCCGTTTAGCAGCCTATTCTGTGTACTGTGCAGAGTTGCAGAATAATAAGAAATACTGTTAAGTTTTCAAACTAAAATATCAAAGTCACATATTCCATTCAGTGTGTTTCACCGCCGTTTAGCAGCCTATTCTGTGTACTGTGCAGAGTTGCAGAATAATAAGAAATACTGTTAAGTTTTCAAACTAAAATATCAAAGTCACATATTCCATTCAGTGTGTTTCACCGCCGTTTAGCAGCCTATTCTGTGTACTCTGCAGAGTTGCAGAATAATAAGAAATACTGTTAAGTTTTCAAACTCAAATATTAAAGTCACATATTCTGTGTAAGATGAAGAAGGCGGGTAAAAAGGGACGGGGAAGTGGACGTGATCCTGAAAGTTCAGGGCGCGGGTCAGGACGCGGAGAAACTGTGCCTGGTGCCAGAGCACAAGAAAGAAAGACATCCACCATACCTAGCTTCATGTGTAATTTTACAGGGCGTCGCAGGACATCACTCTCGAGGTCCGACCACTGCGAACAGGTGGTCGGTTGGATGTCAGCTGATACTGCTTTCAGTCGGTTAAGCACCACCCTGTCTTCCACCAAGTCCACTCTCAGTAGCCAAGAGTCTGGTCAACATAATCCTCACCCTGATCATCCTTCCTCCCACCATACACGGTCTGGTCAAAGAAGTGATCCCACACTGGGATATAGTGAGGAGCTCGTCTCATCACCAATCCTTCATTTGACCCTCTCTCCAAGCACGCTTGCAGAGGAACATGACATTTTGTGCCCTGATTCACAACCTCTAGAGGCTACCCAATCACAAGAAGATGACAGATGTGAACGGCATTTAAGGTCAAAGGAAGTAGTGGATGATGATGATGATGATGAGACACAGTTGCCATTAAATCAACCACTATTTCCGTCTCAAGACCTTGTTGAGGAGAATGTTATACAGTTGTCAATGACTGAGTATGTGGTGGGATCAAGACTTGAGGAGGATGATCAGAGTGAGGAAGTGGAGGAGGACTTGGTGGACGATGAGGTGACTGACCCCACCTGGGAAGGTGTAGAGCCGAGCGATGACAGCAGTCCTGAGGGTGAGCCATCTGCAGCACCGCAACAGGCTGGAAGAGGCAGTGGTGTGGCTACAGAAAGAAGGCGGACCGCACCAAACCGGCCCGCAAATGTTCCACGGAGCACCCCCTTGCGTAAATCTACCTTGCCAAGGGGTAGGTGTTCCGCGGTATGGCGTTTTTTTAAGGAAAGTGCGGACGACAAAAGAATTGTAGTTTGCAACCTGTGCCACACCAGAATGAGCCGAGGCATGAGCACTAGAAACCTCACCACCACCAGCATGATCCGACACATGGCATCCAAGCACCGTAGTAAGTGGGAGGAACGCCTGGATCGCCCATCTGTGTCTGCAGGCCACACCACTGCCTCCTCTTCCCCTGTTTTCGGTGCCGGCCAATCGCCTGTCGAAGGCGCAGGCCCGCATACCTCCCGCCCTGCACCTGTAGCATCTGAAGCACCATCAGCGACCACATCCACTTCCCTGTCCCAGCACAGCGTCCAAATGTCGTTACCCCAGGCATTTGAGCGCAAGAGAAAGTACCCAGCCACCCACCCACAGGCCATAGCACTAACCTCACACCTTTCCAAATTACTGGCCATCGAAATGCTGCCATTTAGGCTTGTGGACACTGAGTCCTTCCGCAGCCTGATGGCAGCAGCTGTCCCTCGGTACGCGGTCCCCAGCCGCCACTACTTTTCCCGGTGTGCCATCCCCGCATTACACCACCATGTGTCCCGTAACATCACCCGTGCCCTGACCAACGCAGTTACTGGGAAGGTCCACTTAACGACTGACACATGGACAAGTGCTTGTGGCCAGGGACGCTACATTTCCCTGACGGCACACTGGGTGAATGTCGTGGAGGCTGGGAGCGACTCGGACCCTGGGATGGCACGGGTGCTACCCACGCCGAGGATTGCGGGCCCTACCTCCATCAGGGTTTCCACCAGCACCTACGTTATTGGCTCCTCCTCCTCCGTTTCCACCTCCGAATTCTCTACACACAGCGCCACTCCCCCATCAGCCAGTAGCTGGAAGCAGTGTAGCACTGCAGTGGGGAAGCGTCAACAGGCCGTGCTGAAGCTGATCTGCCTTGGGGACAAACAGCACACGGCCTCAGAGCTGTTGCAGGGGATTAGTCACCAGACCGAGCAGTGGCTCTCGCCACTCAACCTGCAAGCAGGCATGGTTGTGTGTGATAATGGGCGTAACTTGGTGGCGGCTTTGGAGCTCGGCAAGCTCACACACGTACCATGCCTAGCGCATGTATTTAATTTAGTGGTGCAGCGATTTCTAAAAACCTACCCCAATGTGCATGATCTCTTGACCAAGGTGCGCCGCGTGTGTGCACATTTCCGTAAGTCATCAACAGCTTCAGCCGGCCTGTTGAAGCTGCAGCAGCGCTTACAATTGCCAGCTCACCGGCTGCTGTGTGACGTGAGCACGCGCTGGAACTCCACCTTCCACATGTTGGCCCGGCTTTGTGAGCAGCAGAGGGCAGTAGTGGAGTACCAGCTGTTACACGGTCGTCGCCTCTCCGTTCAACTTCCTGTAATCAGAAGTGAGGAGTGGGAATGGATGTCAGACCTCTGCGAGGTTTTACGCAATTTTGAGGAATCGACACAGATGGTGAGCGGCGATAACGCTATTATCAGTGTAACCATCCCACTTCTGTGTCTACTGAAACGCTCGCTGCTCACAATTAAAACCGACGCTTTGCATGTGGAAGAGGTGGAAATGGGGGAGGAAGAGCTTACACAAGGTGATAGCCAGAGCACCCTCACTTCGTCTTCTCAGCGACAATTGGAGGAGGCGGAGGAGGAGGAGGAGGAGGAAGACACGGTTGCCTCCGCTACAGAGGGTAGCCATGGAACTTTAGTTCCATCTCTTCAGCGTGGGTGGGCAGAAGAGGAGGAAGAGGATGAGGATATTGAGAGTCATCCTCCTGGTGAGGACAGCGAAATCTTGACTGTTGGTACTCTGGCACACATGGCTGACTTTATGTTAGGCTGCCTTTCCCGTGACCCACGCGTTGTACGCATTTTAGACAACACGGATTACTGGGTGTTCACCCTTCTGGACCCCCGCTACAAAGAGAATTTCTCATCTCTCATTCCTCCGGTGGAGAGGACAAGCAAAATGGTGCAATACCAGAAGGTTCTTGTCGAAAAATTGCTCCAAAATTTTCCATCTGACAACGCTGGCGGCAGAGTACGTGCTACCTTGGCCAACCGAGAAGGGGAGAAAAGGGGAGCACACAGCAGTTCCGAGAAAGGCAGGGCAACACTCTCCAAGGCGTGGGACACCTTCATGACACCCCGCCAGCACCCTCACCCTGATGCGCAGCCTAGTGTCACAAGGAGGGAAAAGTTTTGGAAGATGGTGAAGGAGTACGTAGCAGACCGTGTCAGCGTCCTCAATGATCCCTCTGTGCCTTACAACTACTGGGTGTCCAAGCTGGACACGTGGTATGAACTGGCACTCTACGCCTTGGAGGTGCTGGCCTGCCCTGCCGCCAGCGTTCTGTCTGAGCGGGTATTTAGTGCTGCTGGTGGCATCATAACAGATAAGCGTATCCGCCTTTCCACCGACAATGCTGATAGGTTGACACTTATAAAAATGAACAAGGCCTGGATTTCCCCTGACTTCTCCACTCCACTGGAGGAAAGCCCCGGGGGAACATAAACTCACTTTATATATGTTATTTACAATGATGGGAATACTCTGTATTCCCATTCACCCCTTCCACCCAAAAAACGGGTATATGGTTGACTCTTAATCTTCTCATCCTCCTCCTCCTCTTCCATATGCCCTGGGATATAATTTTTATATAGGGCCAGCTCACCAGCGGGCCCTGTGATATAATTTTTATATAGGGTCAGCTCACCAGCGGGCCCTGTTTGACAATTTTTATATAGGTCAGCTCACCAGCGGGCCTTCTCATATAATGTTTTATTGGGTCAGCTCTCTAGCGGGCCCTCTCATATAATGTTTTATAGCGTCAGCTCACTAGCGGGCCTTCGCATATAATGTTTAGGATGGTCAGCTCTGCAGCAGACCCTCACCCATAATGTTTTAGATGGTCAGCTCAGCGCACGTTTCCATCTTAATCATGGCCTCAGTTCTGAAAATCAAGGAAATTTTTGGGAGAATTTGCCTCTGCGCACGTTTCCCTCTTAATCATGGCCTCAGTTCTGAAAATCAAGGAAATTTTTGGGAGAATTTGCCTCTGCGCACGTTTCCCTCTTAATCATGGCCTCAGTTCTGAAAATCAAGGAAATTTTTGGGAGAATTTGCCTCTGCGCACGTTTCCCTCTTAATCATGGCCTCAGTTCTGAAAATCAAGGACATTTTTGGGAGAATTTGCAGATGATATACAAGTAAATATACAGCAAATATTGTTTGGTAACAATTTTTCGCCTAAAGTCGTTTTTATTTTCCTTTTTGTGTGTTTTATGGTCAGTCTGTAAAAATGGCGTACTACGGGCGAAAGATCGTTCCCAGCAGCGATGTTGGAGTCCAAGGTGCATCCAGACATCCTCCCTATGCTGTCACTGAACCATTTCTGTAGTGTTTCCATCTTTTTCTGCCCTTTTCCTATGGACCAGGCACCCTCCCCTCATCAGAGCAGGGGGTGCCTGGTGTAATGCTCGAGTCCTCCCATTGACTTCAATGGGGCTCGGGTGCTCGGCCGAGCACTCGAGCCTCAGGGGGTGCTCGGTCAGAGCACCCGAACATCCGAGCATTGGGGTGCTCGCTCATCACTAATAGTAATACTTAAAATGTAAAAAAATATATGTTGTAAGGTTTATCCCCCTGAGTAAAACAAGAGTACTCCCACTGCCGAGAGGTGTTTTATTCAAAAGTTTTTAATTTTCAAAGTTGAATTTTTTAGGTGCAATATCACAGTGGCCTGAAATTGTACAGTGGTGCTGTTGCTACACCATCCTATGGACAACTCTGGTCAGTTGACCATAAATCTCCATAGGATGGTGTAGCAACAGCGCCACTGTACAATTTCAGGCAACTGTGATATTGCACCTAAAAAATTCAACTTTGAAAATTAATAACTTTTGAATGAAATACCTTTCAGCAGTGGGAGTCCTCTTGTTTTACTCAGGGGGATAAACCCTACAACATATTTTTTTTTACATTTTAAGTATTACTATCCCTTTAAGCAAAGTGGCCTTTTGTCATATTTCTTCATTCCATTTTGCAAACAAAATGATTCAATAATCAGACCTGTTTTTCCTATTCTCTTTCACCTGAAACCATTTAATAAGACACGTTCCTTTTTTCTAGAATAACCAGTTTAGACGACCCAGAAAAAAAGCTGTCTAATGTTTAAAGCAGGGGGTGAAAAGGACAGAGATGACTTAAATCTAAGTGAAATATATAATCCGCTGACCTGTGAGTCAGCCGCACTGGTTCAGTTCCAGGTTGAAATCTATGCTCAATAACATCTGATGCTCAAATAATATCCAGTGAGTGTTGGGTTATAGTTAAAACCACCAGGTCTCACTATGTGCCAGACAGGATAAAACTCACTGATAGACTGAGAGCAGTAATCCGTCTGGGGTTCAATGCATGTCAAGTGTCACTTACTTCAGAATCATATGTTGTGGTGGGTTACTTCCATTAAAGGCAAATTATACCCTAGGAATAAATGGCTTGTAATTTGTTTAAAAGAAGGGCTTACCTAGGTGGTTGTTTAAACGGCAGTCCGATATTGTTATATTCTGTTTTTTTTTTTATCTTTCTTGTAATCCACTGTCAATTGTTTCTTTATAGTCTGATAACAGCTTGTGTCCCTTATGAATCCGGTTTCCTCAAGGCCATTGTGGCAAGTAGTTGTGAGTAGAGAAAATGGAGGTATAAGTGATCCTACCACAGTCCACACAGAAACATAGTTCTTAAAATAGGAGAAACGGTACTCTGAGTGCTGCTCTTGATCGCGGTGTCCTCAGTGTCACCCCAATGCTCAGAGATACATACAGAAAAAAAGCGCAAACACTAAGAGTAATCCATTTCTACTTAATTCAATAGTTGCCCCCGCTAATATCTAGTGCACTCACCAGATATTTCCTTTATAAGGTTGCCCAAAGTAGTGATAGACACAGGATATTCCTCACTGTAGCTCTCTCTCTGATCCGTTCTGCAGCGTCCGTGTCCGTCTGTGTCTTTGCAGGGAATTCCTCTCAGTCAATCAGACCGCCAATAGAGTGAACACTGCTACACAGATCAGCGATGCACAGGCGGTTCAGATTAGGACAGGGTATTCCGTGAGCTAGAAGGGGAAGAATCCTCTAAGTGTAATACGTCAAGCAAGGATACCCTATCTCACGACCCCAATACCTATCACTCACCAGATATAAAAGAACTAATAAGCGGTCCCAAGATCAGGTGCCTCACTGGCCAAACATAAGCGGGAGAGACATCAAAATAGAGAAATACACTCTCTAGAAATTAGTGTTTATTAAACTAATATCCAACGATTTCGCTAGAGTATGACTTGCTTTGTCAGGATCACAATTAAAAAGAGCATATATATGTATATACACTATCAATGTGGGACGGCGCTGCCCGTCAGGATATATAAGGAATTAATGCACACACACGGATGCAAGACAAACACACGCAAATGCACATGCATGCACTGAGATGCATAAAGAGAGACACAGTCATACACACACACACATGCAGACACATAGAGTGTGATACAGACATGCAACACACACAGTGAGGAACACACAGGCACACACAGAGACACACACAGAATTGAGACATAAGGGGGTGACTTATGTGTCATTGTAATGAGTTTGTGTTTGTACTTATGCCTCCACTGTGGCATTAATTCATATGGTTGAAATGCATGTGGTAATTGCACATACTATGGTGGAAGGTGGATCATGCTGGCTCCCGGGGTGTGAGTGAGTGTGTGTGAGACTATGGTGGAAGGTGGATCGTGCTGGCTCCCGGGGTGTGAGTGAGCATGAGTGAGTGCTTGTGAGTGCAAGACTGAGTGATTGCATGTGAGTGATTGAGTGAGTGTGTGAGTGAGAGGGTGTATGAGAGTGTGTGTGTGAGAGTGTGAGTATGTGAATTATTGTGAGTGTGTATGATTGAGTGTGAGAGTGTGAGTGATTGTGTGTGTGGTTTTTTGTCTGAAGTGTTTGTGTCTGTGGTGGCTTTGCAATGCGTTGCGCACCCCTTTGGCACTCAAAGGGTTAAGTTGAGGTAACATAGCAATATAACACACGGTGGCTCTTCAGATAAGGCAGCGTTGCAATATGCTGAGGGAACAAATAGATAGTGGTGTTTGAGGCTTGCCCTCTGTAACATACAGCAAAGCATCTCTCTCCCTTTAAGGAGAAAGGGCGGGAAGCAGGAAGTGGAGGAGTGACAGTTGAAAACAAACAGTGAGGTGACTGAAGAGATGAAAAGCGTTAAATAAAAGAGTTGCTATTAAGTTTATCCCTAAGTTCGTATTTTATGGAAACATTACAACCTCGTACTGAAACAGAGTGTATGGAGGGTTACAATTATCTGTGGGAGGTGAAACAGTGTGTTTGTGGGGTCATGATCCTGAGTGAGAGTGTGTGTGGACAGGGAGAAGTTATTGATATCCCCTACTTCAGGAGCGAGTGGAAGCTATATTTTTTTTTGTCAGTTGGATAGTGGTGGGCGGGCCAACTCCCTGTATGATAAACATGCCCACATTGAATCACCCAATGGAAGCAGTAAAGTACCCATTGAATCACCCAATAGGAGTTGTGTCTCCTAATGAGACATAAATTATGTAATGAGCCATTCTGTTCAATGTTTGTCTTCTGAGGAGACATAAATTATGTTCTGTGTGTGAGGTACCACAAATTATGCAATGAGGCTTATTCTTTTATATATATATATATATATATATATATATATATATATATATATATATATATATGCAAGCTACACCGTGATGAATGGCATAGTGCGTGACTACGTTAGATTATCCATGTGATGTGATGTCGTGATGTCATGTCACAACCGCAAGACAAGGGATTGGATCTGGCTGGTCAGGAGAGGCTGGGGAGGAGCTTTCACATCAGAGCGAGCAATATTAGAATCAAACAGTGCGTGTTCTGATTTGAGTTACAGGGGGCGGCCCAAGAGGGGTGTTGCAGGCAACCGCAGAACCAACATTTCACCATTTATATTTGAAATAAAGTCTATGGTTAATTGGAGATCTAAAGTGGGCAACTGGTGGACGTGACTGAACAATTGCTTGGCACCCATGAAAATTGGGTGCCATCAGCAGGTGCCTAGTTATCCTATTCATAAATCCAACCCTGGTCTGACTGATTTGATTTTAAAGACACAGGAAGCTGTGGTCCAAGTTCCTTGCTGATCTTGCTGTTATTATCTCTTTGATAACAGTAACAGGAATAGGGGGATTAACAGTAAAAAAAAAAAAAAAATATATATATATATATATATATATATATATATATATATATATATGTTTTACATTGACTTATGATAATGTGAGCATCATTTTTTTGGACATGACTGTTTATAGAGAAGATGGTAAAATCCTCACTAAAATATTTAAAAAACCTACTGATAGGAATACTCTTTTGCATGCGAGTAGGCATCATCCCCCGCCTCTTAAAAAGGGATTACCATATTCACAAATGGTTAGGGTGGTCCGTACTACGATGGACCATGTAGAACGCCAACGGGGACTACTCCTGATGCAACAGAGATTCCTGGAAAGAGGATATCCTGAGGATGAGGTTTATAAGGCATTTCAGTGTGCATTATCATTGGATAGGGACCAATTGTTAGCCAAAGGTACTGATGAACGAATTAAAATGGAGAGATTTTTGAATCCAATCCCAATACACAGTGGTCTCTACGGACATAAGGAGAGTAATATTGAATAATTGGCATGTCCTAAGTGGGGATGCAAAGATTGACCATATGTTCAACCCCCCCACACCCATTCTGCTACAGGAGAGGGAGGAATTTGGGTGATATTCTCAATCGAGCTGACCCTGTTGATAAATACATTAAATCTTCACAATGGTTAACACGTCCCATAGGGGTATTTAGATGCAGAGGATGCTCTAATTGTGGTAACATCTTGACTGGTAAACAATATAAGCATCCACGAACAGGGAGGATGATTATGATAAGAGATTTTATGCTATGTGATTTATTTCATCCAATGTCCATTTGATCTTGTGTATATTGGCAAGACCATGACCATGTTGAAAGAACGGATTAACAATCATAAATCGGCCATCAAAAAGGCCCTTGAAGGCAAGATGGATACTAAGGAGTACAAATACCAGCCAGTGGCCAGGCATTTTCTTTCACAACAGCACAAATTATTGGATTTTCGATTCATGCCTATATATATATGGTACCTAAGTCACCAAGAGGAGGAGACCGGCATAAGTTACTTTTACAACAAAAATCGAAATTTATATATGAGTTTGATACACTTGTACCTAATGGCTTGAATCATGAATTGTCACTATCGTGCTTTCTATAGAGCTGTGAATATATTATGGTGGCATCAAATTTGGCAAACATCATGGAGTGGTGTTAGGCACCTAGATGCCGACAATTCATTTAAGGTGGGCACTCCTTGTATGTAGCGTAAAGGAATGGGCCCTGAAGATGATTTATGCCTGTAAGACCATAGGCTGCATTATTATACTCTACAATATGTAGAGAGAGTATTGACTATATGGCCTGGACTTGCCTGTCCTAGAATTTGGCAATATGAATAATGTAACATTTGCCTATGTGAGATCAAAGGATGGAGCAGCGTATTTCTTGAAAATGGAGGTGTATGAAGAGTCCTAAAATAATAGGGACATGAACTGAGTGCATGCTGAAAACAGCCCATTGTTGTGGACTTATACCTGCCAATTTATTGGATACATATAGAATCCTCCAAAACTATGATATAGTTGAGAGTTTTCAAAGTAATAGGACTGGTGACTCCTAGGGGTTAGATATGGAGTTATTTATTTAACTAGAGTTGTATTAACTTTGGGTCATATTTATTGACTTATTAGATCTAGGGCTTAATAATTAGTGACTCTCTGATAGACTGTTTTTGTCAACTATATAGAATGTGTTTGATTTTTTTATGCTCTTTATTTTTATTCGTTATTTTCTTTAACCTTTATGCTGTATGTTAAAGCTCTTTTCATCTGCCTCAGCCTTCTGTTCAGTGATAATGGTTTAATGATTGTAAGCTGCCCTTAGGTGGCAGTGTTGTATACATACGATGTACACATTCGGGTGGTTAGCAACCGATCGTTTGTTGCCCTTGTGACGTCACCGATCCCCGTAGTATGCCGGGGAAAGCTATGATTATGCGTTCCAGCTGTGGATTCGGCAGAGAGCGGTGAGTTAAACCTCTTTTATGACATATATAAAGTGGTACTTGTTCTTGTTCTCTGTTTGCCCTGAGGAAGGTCCATAGCAGTGCCGAAAACATTTGGCAGGCTGTAAAATATGCAATAAATGGGGAATTTACATTGAAGAAATTCTGCAGTGTGCTGTCTCTGTCTTCATCCTGGGAGTCCTAGGCAGAGTACATTCTGCATTCTATTTACCTATATCTATGGGACGTGCACCTATACTTATTATAATATTATTATTCTTTTTGTTACATTTGAAAATAAATAAATTATGAAGTAGGTGACAGCTGACTGGGACTCTGATGTGAGCTGTGTGACTGAGACAGACTTGACACTACTCAAGTCCTAGCCCTACTCAGCCACACCGTCAATCAAACTACTAGTGTTGAGTAACCAGCAGCAACAATACTGGTTATTAACTTCCACAACCTTAGCATTGATGAGTGCCTCTGCTGCTTTTGGAAGTGCTGCAACTTTGATACCTAATAGTCATAGAATTGCATCAGCATTTAGTCTTGGTAGTAGTAA
Organism: Rhinophrynus dorsalis; assembly: GCA_037306005.1. Taxonomy (NCBI): domain Eukaryota; kingdom Metazoa; phylum Chordata; class Amphibia; order Anura; family Rhinophrynidae; genus Rhinophrynus; species Rhinophrynus dorsalis. The sequence goes on from CM074724.1 coordinate 269,223,135, forward strand.
CGGCCACTCATTAACCCTGCAGCCCATAAAGTCCACAGTATGGAGATATCTCATTCATGATCCAAAAACTAAGCATATTGCTACCTATTGTCTGTACAAAACGTACGTGAGCAGGGGGAAAGCATACTCACACCTCACACTTAGACATGTTCTCGATGAGATCCTACCTGAAACACAACCACAGGTTTGACTGGGAGACAAAAAGCAAAAAGAACAGCGCACAAAAAGACCTCTAAGTGTAGTGGTAGTAATAAACAGAAAGAAATATATGCAAATAAATCATGCAAATAGTATGGTTTATTAATTCATTAAATTACTGATTGTGTGGCCAAAAACATCAATGTATGCTGAGGGATCTCATAAAGCATGAATCGGGAAACAATCCCGAATCTATCAACATATAGCAACAGTATCGGACGGGACCTGTAAGGCTGGAGTATGGACTAGGAAAATAACGAATAGTCACTAGATCGTGATGGAAACATGCATAATAGTCATAATATCAACATTCATGCTATGCGCTCACCGGATGTTTTCTTGAATAACGGGCCCTTAGTACAAACACCTCGGTGGCTGGGCGCGTGTCTCCGTCGTTCGCTCTGTCATCTGGGTTCTCCGTCTCCGGAACAATGCTGTCACTGAGATTATTATCCTTCAGCAGAAGTATTGGTCCACAATCAGGTTCACAACTTAAATAAAATTGAAACTTCAATGCTGTAGTATCAACGCGTTTCGGGAATCATTTTTCCCTTTCTCAAGATAAAAAGCATCTAAAAAAGCCCGCGAGCTTATAATGTATCAACCAACCAATCACCGTTCTCCTTTGGGTTCAAATGTTACAAGGTAACACCGGACCCGAGTAGAATAGTACATAGTTGCAAATTCACATCATATATTATTAATCTTATTAGCAACTCAAATTACACTTATAAAACCAATAAACACCTAAAATACCAATTGTTAGCTTAGTGATGAATATGTATAAAAAAAAAAAAAAAAACTGATGTTCTATAATAATGATGCACACTCTCTCTCTTAGGGCATTCTCTTTTCATCTAATTTCATTCCTTTTTATGAGTTTGACTTTGTGTATCATTACATGACCTTTAATGCAGATTTATATTAGAGAACAACATGTGTCAAACTTGACCCTTATAATATCTCCTAAGGAGATTGTGAGGACTCTATTGAGCATATCCTACCAGGCCAAAAGTGTTCTTTTCCCTTGAGTTGTCTCTAAATTACTAATAACTTGTAAGTAGGGTATTTTACCGGTGTGTATATTTCTTGGAGAAATTATCTGTCTATATAGTAGGATCCCCTTATGAATCATTTTCATAATGAAAATGCTTGATGGAAAAGCCTTAGAGTTTCTCTAGGTCCATAAGAAATGGACCGGAGGTTCAAAGTATCTAACTAAAGGAAGATCTATTTCCCTAATTGCTGGATCAGTTGGTAATGCATAGATGGTATAGGAGGACCAGTTATCTGACATACGGATGTTTGGGAATGTTCCAAATGAGGAATATACATATAGAAGACAACTTCTCAACTTCTAGTTCTTCATTTAGACCTAATGGTGCTAGTGTTTGAAGTTTGAAGATCCAGAAACTTTCTTGTTTAGACATTTTCTGAACTCTATTACCTCCCCTTGATGTTGGAGGAATATGTTCTATTCCAATTAGTTTAAGATCTGAAATATTCTTTAAGGAGGGACAACTCATACAATGCTTTGATAACGAATGTTGTTTGTTATGTTTTAAGATGTTATTCCAATGCTCCAGGAATCTTCTTTTCAGGGGTCTAGTAGTCCTTCCAACATATTGAGACCCACAGGGACATTCTAAGAGATATACTCCAAAATCTGAAGTGCAGTTGATAAATTGTTTGCTGTAGAATGTCTCACCTGTATATTTAGAAGTAAAGGACTTGCATGCATTTCGGATATGTTCGCAGGTTATACACCTATTGTGTCCACACCTATAAGTTCCTATAATGGGTGTTCCCAGAACATTCACTTGTTGAGCTTCCCCATTGGTATTGATCATTGGTGGAGCCAATTTAGACTTCAAATCTAAAGATTTCCTGTACACAAAAGATGGTCTTTTGGGGAGTACTGTCTGTAAAATTTTGTCCCCTTCTAGTATATTCCAGTGTTTTCTGATAATATGTTCCACGTTTTTCGTGGATGATGTAAACCTGGTAATGAAGGGTATTTCTGGTTTGTTATGGTGGGGGTTATTACCAGTATTCTTGGATCTTTCTTCCTTATCTTGCAGTAATAATTCCCTTGGTTTGCTTCCAGCTTTTTGAAGGGCCTGTTGGATGTTAGTTTCATCGTACCCCTTCTCCAGAAATCTCTTTTTTAACATGTCGGCTTCTTTATTGAATACTTCTTCTTTCGAACAATTTCGTCTCAATCTAAGAAACTGACTGTATGGAACACCCTGTAGCTATTTCTGGTGGTGATTGCTTGAGGCCTCTATAAATCCATTGACGTCAACTGGTTTGTAATGGGTGTTTGTACAAATTACTCCTCCTGATTCTATGTTGATCTGCAGATCCAAAAAAATAGCTGAAGAAGGACTACTGGTGTGTGTGTAAAGTGTAGACCAAGTTGGTTGTTATTGATGGAGGCAATACATTTATCCAATGAATGTACCCCGTCTTTCCAGACCAGGATTATATCATCGATATAACGACCATATAATGCCATATTCTTGATGTAATTATTCCATATAAGGTCTTCCTCCCATACGCTTAGGAACAGATTTGCAAAGCTGGGTGCGAAGCGTGCACAAGGAACCTTTCTATATTTGTGTATTTAATACTTAACTAACGTTCCCAGTGAGCGCCACTTATAATTTTATTTCTAGTTTTCTATTCACCCTTTCTCTCAATTGGGGAGTCCCTAATATAGTGGCAGTCTCCTGAAGAACATAATAGTTGAGTATTCACATTAATTACTAATTTTAACTGTTCCTCAACACACCAGTAGACCCTTATACATATAAGATGCTACAGTGTCTAAATAGACAGAATAGGAGGGAACAATTAGTCTCCATTTTCTTCTCCAACAGCTCCAGACAGGTAGCAATAAGAGATATCCCTAATAAGGAGTTAAAAAATCAATTCTTTGAGCTAGAGAAAGTGTTAAAGTCTGAAATGTCCCAATGGTGGGAAATAGTTACGTTACAGAAATATATAAATAAAAAACAGATCCCTAGGGGCCTAAGAATTATAAAGGAACCATCATTTGGGAAAAATCAGCCGGACTTTATGAGCCAATGGCATTCCATCTTGGATCAATGCTCTTTTAAATTGATGACATTAATAATAGCAGATAAGGAAAAGAAATTGGAGGAATCAATTAACAAAATAGAAAGACTGAAAAATGATTTGGAAACAAGGAATGCAGACCCTCATTTTAAACATCTTGACCAGCAGACCAATGAGAGAGTAGTCAAATTTGAGAAGGAAATTATCGAAAGAAAACAGAAAAAGCTAATAAGAGATGAAGAGGACTACAAAGGAGGTTATATCCGGAACTGGAGAAGAAATCGTAATAACATAAGACAGTTATCACATAATCAATTTCAGCAACTCCCTGTCCAAAAATCTCCATCACAAGTTTATCATACAAACACATTTGAGGTAGTAGAAAGTGAGAATAGATTTAAAAACTTGGGAAGTGATCCCGATGATGAAATAGGGACTCACGAAATAGAAACACAGGATAACAATATCACCATAGCCCAAAACACAAAAAATTCTACTATCCCTCAAATACAAGATATAAAATCCACAGGACAGACTATAGAAGTTAACCCCTTGAGTACAGTGGAGATAAAAAGTTCCATGGCAGTTAATCCATTGAAGAAGAAACCACTTAAGAAAAACAAAACTACCAACAAGGTAAATACCAATGTCCCCCAGACTAATTTGAGTACATATGAACGCTTGGGAGCAAGACCCCGTACCAATATTAAGGGAGATCAATTGATGCCTGATATCACCACTCATTTTTTGTCCAAAGGTCCTCAAACCCCCATCGCGGAGTGGGTGAGGAAAGAATGGAACTTGGAAAGGGACAAGACACCTAGGAAAAAGAGAACAGAAAGACCAGAAGGGGGACCCGAGGGGGAAAGAGAAAACAAGAGAAAAAATCAAAACCCCATGGAACAAGTCTAGGTGGTATTTTCAATCTTTCGTCCTATCCCCTCACTGCGGATGATATCTCACTATTAAACAAAGGATTTAAGTTTGCACCACATAGCAAGCCTAATGAATTTGAGTTGTTCATAGATGTCCATAAATTTGTGAGGAAACTCACACTTAAAAGACACTTTACGAAAAGAGAACAAGAAATTCAGGAATCTGCAGAGGAGGACACGGTAGGCAAATTAATAGATGATGAAAAGCTTACAGAGACATTACTAAGCTTATGGCAGGAGAATACTAATAATACACAATTGGAACAAAATACTATAGTAGAAAGGAGTACGCAATATAGGCACACATCCCTGAAACCGGTTTCCAAATTTAATCCTACACAGTCTCGAGGACACCATATAGAAATATTTTTGGAACTAGTGATTAGGGACATTAAGAAATTATTTCAAACTCCGTTTAAAATCAAATACAACTTATCTAAGAGAGAAAAATCCAGCCTTGATAAATTGATGAGAGATAAATCTCTAGTGTTTAGGGAGGCAGACAAAGGAGGGGGTATTGTAATTCAGGATAAAGAAGACTACTTGAAGGAATCCAAAAGAATACTAGGAGATACCACGTTCTATGAATCACTTACAAATAATCCAATTAACCCCTTAGCGACAATGGACGTACATGTACGTCCTCTGTGGCTGTCACTTAGTGACAGAGGACGTACATGTACGTCCAGAAAATCCGGATCCCCGCGCGGCTGCACGCCGTTCGGGGACTCCGGATTCTAATGAAAAAAAAAAAAATGTTAGACGGGCGTTAAGTGACGGCCGCGTCTGCACGCGGCCGTCACTAAGGGGTTAAGAAATATAAAAGAAAATATGACCTCCTTATAACTCAGGCATACCATACAGGTATTCTTACCAAACAAGAATATGCCTTTTTAACAGTTCAATATCCCATAATACCGATCTTTTACCATATACCCAAAATTCATAAAAGCATTAAGAATCCTCCAGGTCATCCAATTATATCAGGAATTCAATCACTTACAAGCAATTTGTCAGAATATATAGTTCATCTATTACAGCCGTATGTACAAAGAACACCATCATACATTAAGGACACTACACATATCCTCAATAAATTACAGGAACTACAATGGATGGAAGGCTTTTTATTAGTCACCTGCGATATAACCTCGTTATATACCATCATAGAACATGAAGCAGGGATCAGAGGGGTGGAAAAGATATTGAGAAAAGATAAGGACTTACCATTGGAACAGACTGAATTTATATTGGATGGTATAGCATTCATATTACATCACAACCATTTTATGTTTGAAGGTAAACATTTCCGCCAAGTTAGAGGGACAGCGATGGGAACACGCTTCGCACCCAGCTTTGCAAATCTGTTCCTAAGCGTATGGGAGGAAGACCTTATATGGAATAATTACATCAAGAATATGGCATTATATGGTCGTTATATCGATGATATAATCCTGGTCTGGAAAGACGGGGTACATTCATTGGATAAATGTATTGCCTCCATCAATAACAACTAACTTGGTCTACACTTTACACACACACCAGTAGTCCTTCTTCAGCTATTTTTTTGGATCTGCAGATCAACATAGAATCAGGAGGAGTAATTTGTACAAACACCCATTACAAACCAGTTGACGTCAATGGATTTATAGAGGCCTCAAGCAATCACCACCAGAAATGGCTACAGGGTGTTCCATACAGTCAGTTTCTTAGATTGAGACGAAATTGTTCGAAAGAAGAAGTATTCAATAAAGAAGCCGACATGTTAAAAAAGAGATTTCTGGAGAAGGGGTACGATGAAACTAACATCCAACAGGCCCTTCAAAAAGCTGGAAGCAAACCAAGGGAGTTATTACTGCAAGATAAGGAAGAAAGATCCAAGAATACTGGTAATAACCCCCACCATAACAAACCAGAAATACCCTTCATTACCAGGTTTACATCATCCACGAAAAACGTGGAACATATTATCAGAAAACACTGGAATATACTAGAAGGGGACAAAATTTTACAGACAGTACTCCCCAAAAGACCATCTTTTGTATACAGGAAATCTTTAGATTTGAAGTCTAAATTGGCTTCATCAATGATCAATACCAATGGGGAAGCTCAACAAGTGAATGTTCTGGGAACACCCATTATAGGAACTTATAGGTGTGGACACAATAGGTGTATAACCTGCGAACATATCCGAAATGCATGCAAGTCCTTTACTTCTAAATATACAGGTGAGACATTCTACAGCAAACAATTTATCAACTGCACTTCAGATTTTGGAGTATATCTCTTAGAATGTCCCTGTGGGTCTCAATATGTTGGAAGGACTACTAGACTCCTGAAAAGAAGATTCCTGGCGCATAGGAATAACATCTTAAAACATAACAAACAACATTCGCTATCAAAGCATTGTATGAGTTGTCCCTCCTTAAAGAATATTTCAGACCTTAAACTAATTGGAATAGAACATATATCTCCAACATCAAGGGGAGGTAATAGAGTTCAGAAACTGTCTAAACAAGAAAGTTTCTGGATCTTCAAACTTCAAACACTAGCACCATTAGGTCTAAATGAAGAACTAGACCTGTGGTGCCTTTGAGAAGTTGTCCTCTATATGTATATTCCTCATTTGGAACATTCCCAAACATCGGTATGTCAGATAACTGGTCTTCCTATACCATCTATGCATTACCATCTGATCCAGCAATTAGGGAAATAGATCTTCCTTTAGTTAGATACTTTGAACCTCCGGTCCATTTCTTATGGACCTAGAGAAACTCTAAGGCTTTTCCATCAAGCATTTTCATTATGAAAATGATTCATAAGGGGATCCTACTATATAGACAGATAATTTCTCCAAGAAATATACACACCGGTAAAATACCCTACTTACAAGTTATTAGTAATTTAGAGACAACTCAAGGGAAAAGAACACTTTTGGCCTGGTAGGATATGCTCAATAGAGTCCTCACAATCTCCTTAGGAGATATTATAAGGATCAAGTTTGACACATGTTGTTCTCTAATATATCTGCATTAAAGATCATGTAATGATACACAAAGTCAAACTCATAAAAAGGAATGAAATTAGATGAAAAGAGAATGCCCTAAGAGAGAGAGTGTGCATCATTATTACAGAACATCAGTATTTTTTTTTTTTTTTTTATACATATTCATCACTAAGCTAACAATTGGTATTTTAGGTGTTTATTGGTTTTATAAGTGTAATTTGAGTTGCTAATAAGATTAAATAATATATGATGTGAATTTGCAACTATGTACTATTCTACTCGGGTCCGGTGTTACCTTGTAACATTTGAACCCAAAAGAGAATGGTGACTGGTTGGTTGATACATTATAAGCTCGCGGGCTTTTTCAGATGCTTTTTATCTTGAGAAAGGGAAAAACGATTCCCGAAACGCATTGATACTACAGTATTGAAGTTTCAATTTTATTTAAGTTGTGAACCTGATTGTGGACCAATACTTCTGCTGAAGGATAATAATCTCAGTGACAGCATTGTTCCGGAGACGGAGAACCCAGATGACAGAGCGAACGATGGAGACACGCTCCCAGCCACCGAGGTGTTTGTACTACGGGCCCGTTATTCAAGAAAACATCCGGTGAGCGCATAGCATGAATGTTGCTATTATGACTATTATGCATGTTTCCATCACGATCTAGTGACTATTGGTTATTTTCCTAGTCCATACTCCAGCCATACCGGTCCCGTCCGATACTGTTGCTATATGTTGATAGATTTGGGATTGTTTCCCGATTCATGCTTTATGAGATCCCTCAGCATACAATGATGTTTTTGGCCACACAATCAGTAATTTAATGAATTAATAAACCATACTATTTGCATGATTTATTTGCATATATTTATTTCTGTTTATTACTACCACTACACTTAGAGGTCTTTTTGTGCGCTGTTCTTTTTTGCTTTTGGTTTTTTCATATTTACATTGACCCGAGTGGACTCCGGGAACACAGACAGCTGCCATATCTCTTGTGATTGGGGTGAATGACTAACAGGAATATTTAGAACCATCATCATTATCGATTCACCAAACTAACCCTCATCAGATGTTTTAACCTATTTCATTAATCTCATTCCATCTCATATGAAGAAATCAAGTACTCTTTCATTATCACTTTTAAAGTTATTTTTTGGACTGAGAATACTAACTTTGTTCATAACTTCTGGACTGTGATATTGTCAATATTATCCATTGTTTATTTTGGTACTCTGTATAGTTTGTTTGTATCAATTGATCGTCTTCAATTAGATCTGATTATAACTGCTGTATTCTGAGTTTGCACAAGGAACCTTTCTATATTTGTGTATTTAATACTCAACTAACGTTCCCAGTGAGCGCCACTTATAATTTTATTTCTAGTTGACTGGGAGACATAATCAACAGGTCAGAGGTGCCACAACTAGCAGTAGCACTCCTAAAAGTTTCCAGGGCTCTGGGGTACATAAGAGAAGTAGTGATGTTATTGATGTGTCAAAGAGTGGTCCAAGAATTAATTCATTCCAAATAGCACCTATGGCTCCTGCTGTAGATGAGTATGATGACTCTGAATTAAAAGAAGGGGATTATTGTGGCACAAATATCTAGGCTGAAAAGACAAAACACCCATTTCCACAGCAACCCAGATCAAAAAATTCCCACAATCAGAAATAAAATCAAAAGATAAAAATATATAACCTCCCCTTGGCACATATGGAATCACACACCTCAAAAATGTATAATAAATGTATTTTATTAGTCAAGACCAACATACCTATTTACAAAGTACATATGTAAAAGACTATCCCATAATCTATAAATATATCCGTGCCATCACATCATGCATCTACTGTACCTCACAAGTGTTACATAAAAGGCACAAAGCTGAATATCTCCCATCTATTATTACCATCCATCTTGATGTCATGTGTTCCAAATTAAAGCAGAACTACCACCCGACACAATCTTTAGCTTCACTAAGTCCCCATCTGGCGACTATCTGCTTAGTTGCACTAGTCACCAGAATAATTACCTTATTTAATAGATTTCTGCTCTCTTCCCAGGCTGACAGGCAGGACAGAGCGCGGGCATCTTACCATTGTGACTTCCGTGTGCCTGCGCTGTCAGTCCCTGCCGGGTCTAGTAGGCATTGCTAGGAGCCATTTGGCTCCGGCTGGGACTGACAGTGCAGGTGCGCGGACATCACAATGGCAAGATGTCCGTGCTCCGTCCTGCTTGTCAGCTGGGGAAGAGAGAAGAAATCTATTAAATAAGGTAATTATTCTGGCGACTAGCACTACTAAGCAGCTAGTCACCAGATGGGGACTTAGTGAAGCTAAAGATTGTATCAGGTGGTAGTTCTGCTTTAAACACATGCCTGTAAAAACTATAAACCATACAGACAGGCATCTTTCAAATGACCCCATGCATGAGTTTACAAATATCACTTTTATGTAAAAATGTTAATTAGATCATATATAGAACAGTCTTTTTTGTCTTTCATCTTCTTATGTGTACATCCTTGGTTATCCCTGGATCTAGACTGCAGCAAGGAACTATAAGACTACAGTTTGCGCCATTATTTAATTAATCACAAAGATTGCTATCAAAACATTAAGCAAAAGCAATACATTTGTCTCTAATACCCTAAGGACTTATAGACAGACAAGAAGACTATTCTTACAGTACTCCTATCAATGACAGGTATTTGTCTGGACTAGGCACTTTGGAGCACTATGCACATCAAACACCATCAGTATTATCTATTTGAAGGACTCCTCTTGACTTCAGTTAGTCTCTCTGACAACAAATGTTAGCATCACCTGTTGGAGGACTCATATCATTGACTTTTGTTAGCTTAACCAACACCTTTTAGATATCCTGATAGCTATAGTAACATAGTAGATAAGGCTGAAAAAAGACATGCGTCCATCAAGTCCAGCCCATGCCAATAACACCCCTGTTGATCCAAAGGAAGGCAACAAAAAAGCCCTTTGGAGCAATTTCCAATGTAGTCCCAAGTGTGTGTGTGTGTGTGGGGGGGGGACTATTCCTTCCTGACTCCAACTGGTAGTCAGATAGTTCCCCCGGATCAATATCCTATTTTCTTTGAAGCCATCTGTCATAATTGTCAATATTGTTCTGTGCTAGATAGGCATCCATTGCTTTTTTGAATGCAGCTGCATTATCTGCAAGCACAAAATCCCGAGGCAAAGAATTCTATAGCTTTACCGCCCTTACTGTAAAGAATCCCTGCCTATGTTTTAATCGAAAGCGCCTTTCCTCAAGTCTTAATGGATGACCTCTAGTTCTTAGCTCAGCTCTTTGCATAAATAATTCATTGGATAGTTCTTTGTATTGACCTTGAATGTATTTGTAAATGGTAATCATATCGCCCCTTAGATGTCTCTTCTCTAATGTAAACAAACCCAGTTTGGCTAGTCTCTCTTTGTAACTCAGATCCTCCAATCCCTTTATCAGTTTTGTTGCATGTCTCTGCACCTTTTCCAGTTCAGTAATGTCTTTTTTTTAGAACAGGTGCCCAAAATTGTACTCCATATTCTTGATGAAGCCTAACCAAAGATTTATACAGAGGTAGGATAATATTAGCATCCCTTGCTTCTACACCTCTTTTTATGCAGGTTAGTACTCAATTTGCTCTTGCAGCAGCTGAGTGACTCTGCACACTGCTGTGAAGTCTATTGTCTATCAGTACTCCTAAATCTTTCTCTAATGAGGATTTCCCAAGTTGTTTCCCATTATTTGTATGCTCCTATAATCCTTTTGTATATATTGATATTGTCCCAGACCCAGCATCAGGTGTGTACTAGTCAGATCTTTTTTCTATTACTAGCCAAACTCAAGCCATGAAAAGAAATTTATTTGTAGGACTTAGACTTGTTAGACAAAACAGTTACAGGGTAAAATTGATTTGTAGGGTTTAGTTTTGTTAGGCACAAGCTTTGAGAAAAATTGATTTTTCGTACTTGTTGATCACATACCCTCAAAAATTGATTTGTAGAGGCCTTCAGCTTACCAAGAACAAGCCCTGAGCCAAAAATGTATGCCCTTTTTGCCTAGTGCCAGCAGGTAGTTTTATGGTGCCCAGTGGTCACTGACAAATGCCGTGGTGACATTGCAGAATTTGAAACTACGGTTATTGTTGTTGCTTTAGGGTGATTAGCAGTAAATGCAGTGTCCACAGTGTGCAGAAAAATTGTGAAATAGGAGAAGGATTGGGAGCAATGGACTCTTAGGTTCACAATGTCAAATCATCCTCCCAAAAAACAAGTACTGCTGTCACTATACACCTTGTCTGTTCAGCTTAGGACACATGACAACTAGCAGACTAAATGATCATGATGAATCCTCCTTGCCACCAGCTTAGTGTATTCTGTGGGCTGGAAATTCCTCAGATGTTCCCTAATTCCCTACATATGATTAGTCTCCATCACACTGTCATGTGTTGTCAGCACACCACAGAATGTGCAATGGGTGGACACAAACTGCCACATCCTCGCATCTAGAGTAATGTGGGTGGTAATGTTGATGGAGGTGGTACATCAGACGAGGAGGAGGTGGAGGACCATAAGGGTGCCAGGGGGACAGTTGCCACATGTTTCCTCACCCGAATCCCAGTGCAAGAATTGTTGTGAATAGGAGAAAACTGCACCACCTAATATATTAAAGGGAAAACACCTAAAAAACATTTTATAGGTGATAATGCTATATAGTGACAGTCTCATGAAAATATAAGAAAACAAAGAAAAAAGGGAAAACAACTTAGTTCAGGCACACTAATATTCCCTAATAGTCTAAACTGCATTGGCTAATACTGGTGACAATATAAAATGCAAAACCGTTATTTGGTACATAATAATTAAAAGGTACAGATAATGAATAGAGAATAAAAACAGAAACAAATAAAGAAATGAACTTATATGAATGATACCAGAGCATACACTGCTTGTTACCAAATCTAATGTATTTGTATAGCAAAATAACCTCTCTGTTTGCTATACAAATACATTAGATTTGGTAGTAAGCAGTGCATGCTCTGTTATCATTCATATAAGGTAATTTCTTTATTTTTTCTTTTTTTATTCTACATTCATTATCTGCACCTTTTAATTATTATTTACCAAATAAAGGTTATGCATTTTATTTTAATTTGCCAATTGTGCGAGAGTATTAGATTAAACAATGACATTTATGCTATTAGGGAATTTTAGTGTGCCTGAACTAAGTAGTTTTCCCTTTTTTCTTTGTTTTCTTATATTTTCCTAGTGCAAGAAGCTGATGACAATGCAGGTGTTTCACTTGCCAACTAATTTTTAGGCTCACACTGGGTTTCTCTACTCTTCCATCTTCCTCTTTCCACTGGCATTCTTGGTGCCCTTGGGGAGGCACAGTGGTACAATGACAGTGGCTCACAATATCTTTTGTGGGGGTATGACTTTAACAGGCTTCAGATAAAGGTCATGGGGCTCGATACTATTACCCACACTAAAACTGTGTTCTGTGGCACACTAGGCTGCTCATCAAAATCCTGCTGTTGTGAAAGAGGAACATCTGACTCTAGCAACTCAGTAGCAGGAATTACAACAGCAGCAAACAGCAGAATATCACTGCAGGTGGTGGTGATAATGCCAATCCCCATTTTCATCTTTCTCCCATTCCTTACCACTTTCCTCCAAAAATGCTTTCATATTCTCCTCCACACCAACTGCTCTCCCCAACCCTCTAATAGCCTCACTCCTTGAACAATGTACGCCCATCTCTCCCAGATTCTCTGCACCATTTATTCTTTTGGGGTGATCACTCTATTTCTATCACCACTATCCACTCTGGAAGGGCAGTCTCCCTAACCAAATAGATTTCAAATAAGCAACACTCACATCACGGAAAATAGTAATCTACACTGTGCATAAAAATTACTATGTTTTTAACCTCTGGTGCACTGTCTTTTTCTGTTTTTAGGTTTTGAGGCTGGAAGTTTCACCCATCACTGCTACTGACTTGGATCATAGTAACAATTATTCATCAGCTATCAACAGTCAGTTGCATTCTAGGGCTGTGTGATAAGTGATTTGTGTTCCAATGGGGAGAAATGCACTATAAAAATAGGTTATTATACAATTTTGTTCCTCCACAATTCATACGAATTGCACTTTTGATGACTATTTTAGAGATTTATGTTATTTTATTTCACATATGGGATTTACAGTACTTGAATTAAAATAAAATTGCTTAGCAAATATCTCAAAATTGTTCATATTTAATTGAGAAAATTTCATATTTAAAAGAAAAACATGTTGGAACTGGGTTATTCAGAAACTGAGAGAACATATGATAACATTTTTAATAGCAACAAGACTGCTTTGTAGTAAAGAATAATAGATACAATGCAAGTAGTAAATCTGGCTGTCATCTGCAGCTGTTCTATTACTCACAGTCTATCATACCCATAAGAATAGTGAGATTCTCAGGCTCATAACATTTACATTTTGTTTGAAACTAGCAGGTTAACCATTTGCATGATGGATGGTTGTGGAAAACACAAAGGTTGTATTCAGTAAGCTAAAGAGATATAATTCTAGAGCAAACCAGCTGCACCATTGATTAAAAGGGCTTTGCTAGAATGCAAGGGGTGAAAACCCCCATTTAAATCATTGATGATCTTCATTTCTCCTGTTTGTTTTAGTTGGTTTGCTCCAAAATTACACCTCTTTAGCTTATTGAATAGTGCCCAATGAGTGCCCATGACTGCCCAGTGGTCATTGCTGGGTGGATCTGTGGCTGTGTATATATATGGGCTCTTCAACTAGTTTCTTATAATTGGGGATCCCTATTTGTGGTCTTATTGACCAATTCTTTCTTCAGGCATAGGAGACAGTATGATACTTTTAAAGCAGTGAGTATAGGCACATACTCTAAACTTCATGCAACAAGTATGTCTATATATATATATTTGAATCCTGATTGTGATGTAGAATGTTGTAATTTCTGGAATTCTTAAAGATAAGTCAACCTACAGGTGTATATGATGAGAATTGTGTTGGATTAAATATATATCATTAGAAGAAATTATATACAGTCTGTAACAGGCTTATTTATCAAAAAGTTACCATTCAAAATCCTGACATGGCTCATAGGGAATGAATGATCCAAAATGACAAGTGCACAAACCCTATTGCTATCAGCTACAAGGTTGAGGGTTCATTATTTGTGGTTCTGTGGCTATTGTAGGGCAAGGCTTGGGGTCAATATGTGTGATTCTATTTCTATACTACCACTGCAGTGGTACAAGGCTGGGGGGGTGTCACTATATGTTACGTGAAAAAATCCCTTTATTTTTCATTGGAATTCCTATGGAAGACAAAAAGTGATGCTATTTCACCTTCCTCTTTTGAGGTGACAGTTGTCAATAGCCACCAGTGTAGTGATACAAGGCTGTGACTCTAAGGTAGTATCACGGTGCCCGTGCTTTCCTGTCACTCTCTGTGCTGGGGCTCGTCCATTGGAGGAGGCTGATTGGCCCGCCCAGGGTGTTCCTTTATATTGGGCTTTATGGCACCTGTCAGGTGCCCTTTCGTGGTGTTCCTGTGCCTGTACCGACTCGGCTCGTCTGACTACTCTGCGTTCCTGCTCCATGATTGACCCGGTTCTGGCTGACTTCCTGCTCCTTGATTGACCTGGTTCCGGCTGACGTTCCTGCTCCGTGATCGACCGACTCTGGCTGACGTTCCTGCTCCGTGATCCTTCCAGTTCTGCGTTCCGCTTCAGCCTGGCAACATTCTGAGCCTGCTCGCAGCTAGCACCAACTGATCACACTTTCGTTACTCTGTGGCCTCCGTTTCTGAGCCTGTTGGTTACCTCCGTTTACTGAGCCTGTGAGAGATTACTACCGAGCTGTGGCCGTTGTGTCTGTGCCTGCCTTAACACTTGCTGTGCCGGTTGCCTCCGTTATACCGAGCCGTTGCATACGCCTGCCAAACTTGTTGCCTCCGCTACTGAGCCTCTTTTACACCTGTTGAGCTATTGTCTGCTTACCGAGCCTAGCTTACATTGCAGAGTTGTATACCTGTTTGGTGCCATTCTCCAGTGTGTTGCGCCATGTGGTGCAAAGGGCATTCCGATACTCTGGCAGTGTAAGCTCCGTGTCAGCACCGGAAGGATGCTTTGGCTCAGGTCCTTCTCGCTCACGGTGTGGTTCCATCCATCCGCACTTGGTTGTGCTTTGGCTCTAGTCTTCAGCTTGGGCAGTGCTTCCTCTGTTACAGCACCTAAGGGGTGCTAGGCTCAGGTCCCATTGGCACTTGCAGTGTACACTTCTACCGCACCAGGGGTGCTTCCTATTCTGGCTCCATTGGATCAGGCAGTATCTCTCCTTGTTGCTCATCCCTGTAGGGGCATTGGCTCTTGCTACAGTTGGTTACTCTGTACTCCTGGGCATTTCCAGACCGAGATCTGGTCGTGATTCAGTTTGGTCACTCTGCTTGAGCTAGTCTCTGTGATGGTGATTAGCCAACGCCCGGTATACAACAGTCCCAGTAGTAGTGGTCTAGCAGCTAGCTCAAGCAGAGTGACCAAACTGAATCACGACCAAATCTCGGTCTGGAAATGCCCAGGAGTATAGAGTAACCAACTGTAGCAAGAGCCAATGCCCCTACAGGGGTGAGCAACAAGGAGAGATACTGCCTGAGCCAATGGAGCCAGAATAGGAAGCACCCCTGGTGCGGTAGAAGTGTACACTGCGAGTGCCAATGGGACCTGAGCCTAGCACCCCTTAGGTGCTGTAACAGAGGAAGCACTGCCCAAGCTGAAGACTAGAGCCAACGCACAACCAAGTGCGGATGGATGGAACCACACCGTGAGTGAGAAGGACCTGAGCCAAAGCATCCTTTCGGTGCTGACACGGAGCGTACACTGCCAGAGTATCGGAATGCCCTTTGCACCACGCGGCGCAACACACTGGAGAATGGCACCAAACAGGTATACAACTCTGCAATGTAAGCTAGGCTCGGTAAGCAGACAATAGCTCAACAGGTGTAAAAGAGGCTCAGTAGCGGAGGCAACAAGTTTGGCAGGCGTATGCAACGGCTCGGTATAACGGAGGCAACCGGCACAGCAAGTGTTAAGGCAGGCACAGACACAATGGCCACAGCTCGGTAGTAATCTCTCACAGGCTCAGTAAACGGAGGTAACCAACAGGCTCAGAAACAGAGGCCACAGAGTAACGAAAGTGTGATCAGTTGGTGCTAGCTGCGAGCAGGCTCAGAATGTCGCCAGGCTGAAGCGGAACGCAGAACTGGAAGGATCACGGAGCAGGAACGTCAGCCAGAGTCGGTCGATCACGGAGCAGGAACGTCAGCCGGAACCAGGTCAATCAGGGAGCAGGAACGTCAGCCAGAGCCGGGTCATTCACGGAGCAGGAAGTCAGCCAGAACCGAGTCAATCACGGAGCAGGAGCGTCAGCCAGAGTCGGGTCAATCACGGAGCAGGAAGTCAGCCAGAACCGGGTCAGTCACGAAGCAGGAAGTCAGCCAGAACCGGGTCAATCACGGAGCAGGAACGTAGAGTAGTCAGACGAGCCGAGTTGGTACACAGGAATACAGGATCACAGCAACAATAGCTCAGGCACAGGAACACCACGAAAGAGCACCTGACAGGTGCCATAAAGCCCAATATAAAGGAACAGCCTCCTCCAATGGACGAGCCCCAGCACATAGAGTGACAGGAAAGCACGGGCACCGTGATAGGTAGTTTGTTGTTTATGGAAACCCCAAGATTTTAGTACAGGTTGAGCATCCCTTATCCGAAATGCTTGGGACCAGCAGTATTTCGGATTTCAGATTTTTTCAGATATTGGAATATTTTTGAGATATCTTGGGGTATCTAAACACAAAATGCATTTATTTTCATATATACAATACACAGAGCCTGATGGTAATTTTAAACAATATTTTTATTAATTTTGTGCATGAAACAAAGTATGCTGCTGATAAACAGTCATTTTCTTACACTTCTTCACACATTCATACTTAAAGGGGCATTATCATCACTCCTATACTTGGTTGCCATCCTGATGTATATCTCTAAGCTTTAATCACTGGTTTGTTATATTTAAAAATGCATATTCTTTTTGAAATGTACATTAATAAAAATCTGCTGTTCATTTATTTCCGGACAGACTACGGTACAACTCTGAACATCGGCAATTTATTTAGAAAATGTTTTACCAGGAAGAATACATTGAGATTTCTCTCGTTTTCAAGTACGTCCTGGATAGTTTTCAGTAAAAGGTTACATATTTACACTAATTGTGAGACATTATATACAAACATACAGAAATATACATACATACTATTATTTACAGTTACACACTGTTTTTAGATATAAAGAAACATTTGCTTTTAAGGATTTTAGACTGGGTGCAGATGTGATTTTTTCCGGCAGATTGTTCCAGATTTTTGGAGCTCTGAAGGAGAAGGCAGATCTTCCTGCTTCTTTCTTGTATTGTGGTATATGCAGTGAGTTGTTAGTAGTGGAGCGGAGGTTATAGTTAGTATGGAGAGCTGGGGTGAGCAAACTGCTTAGGTATTGTGGTAGTTTTCCAGAGAAGTGATTGTGTACTAAGCAAGAAAGATGAAGGTCACGTCTAGATTTGAGTGTTAGCCAATTTAGTTCTTTTAGCATGTCACAATGATGGGTAGTGTAGTCACACTGGAGGATAAAGCGGCATAATGAATTATATAGAGTGTCAAGTTTACTGAGGTGGATTTCTGGCGCTGGAGCATATACTACGTCACCATAGTCTATGACTGGCAACAGCATCTGTTGTACAATATGTTTTCTCACCTGGGTACTTAGACATAGTTTGTGTCACGGTTTATTATGACTCTCAGACACAAGTTTTAGGTAAAAAAAATCAATTTTATTGAAATAATAAATGATAACTTAGGATGGCAATAACATACATATATATATATACAGAATATAGCACAGACAGAAGGCAGACTCTACCGGTCCTGTCAACATACCGGACAGGACAGTCTTTAGGCTCTACCGGCCTTGCCAATACCGGGTAAGGCAACCTGCAGATGGAATAGCATAACGGTTTTACCGGCCTTACCAAATTACCGGGCAAGGCAGCCTCAATAGATACACAATGTAGGCTCTACCGGCCCTGCCAATACCGGGTAAGGCAACCTCAGATGGAATGTGGAAAAAGGTTCTACCGGCCTTACCAATACCGGGCAGGGCAGCCCAGAGATAATAGCAGCAGTCAGATGGAACTGGCAAATTAGCAGAATCGTTAAGCAGCAAGGCTTTGGAGCAAACCAGCGTCCGCACGCTGGAAACAACACTGAATAGTATAGCCGTAGGGCTTAGCGAGCAAACCAGTGACCGCACACTGGAGTAACAAGCGAGTAGTATAGCCGCAAGGCTTAGGAGCAAACCAGCGTCCGCACGCTGGGACCAACACAGATTAGTATAGCTGATAGGCTTTGGAGCAAACCAGTGACCGCACACTGGTGTAACAAGCGAGTTTGTATAGCCGCAAGGCTTAGGAGCAAACCAGCGTCCGCACGCTGGGACCAACACAGATTTGTATAGCTGAAAGGCTTTGGAGCAAACCAGTGACCGCACACTGGTGTAACAAGTGAGTTTGTATAGCCGCAAGGCTTAGGAGCAAACCAGCGTCCGCACGCTGGGACCAACACCGAATTGTATAGCTGATAGGCTTAGGAGCAAACCAGTGACCGCACACTGGTGTAACAAGTGAGTTTGTATAGTCGCAAGGCTTAGGAGCAAACCAGCGTCCGCACGCTGGGACCAACACGGAATAGTAGCAATGTCACCAACGCGACCAGGCAGAAGGTCGCCAGGATACTGAAGACAGGTGATGAGATGACAGGAACCAGCAACGATCAGTCAGGTCAGAAAACAGCAGAGAAGTTCAGCAGGAACTGCAACACCAGAGACTAGGCCGGAACCAGGACTGGAAGTACTTCAGCATGCAGGAAACACTGGAACAGTAGAGATCAGGAACTCAGGAACACATGAGATCAGGAACTCAGGAACACTGGAACAGAGGCCCAGCTATCACTAGCATAGTGATAGCAAGAAGGTCAGAAACAACACGAAAGGGCACTCAAAGGGTGCCCAATCCAGGTTTAAATAGTCAATAAGAGGCGGGCTATCTGCAGACAGCCAATAGAAGCCCCCTACTGGTGACAGACAAGTAACTGCAGCAAATTACGGGCACCGTGATAGTACCCCCCTTTCAAAGACCCCCTCTCCTAGAATAGGGTTTAGGTTTCTGCGGGTAATTGGCATGAAAGGACCTAGTTAACCTAGGTGCATGAAGGTCCGTACTATCCACCCATGACCGATCCTCAGGACCATACCCTTTCCAATGTACCAGGTACTGTACCCTTCCTCTAAGCCTACGGGAATCAATAATGCTCTGAACCTCGTACTCCTCCTGGCCCTCGACCTCAACAGGTCCTGGCACCACAGGTGTGGTAGTATAGCGATTGCAAACCAGAGGCTTAAGAAGGGACACATGGAACACATTATGGATACGCATGGATGCAGGTAGGTCTAGTGCATAGGAGACAGGGTTAATTTTGCGAATAACTCTGTATGGACCAATAAACCGAGGAGCCAACTTATTAGACGGAACCTGCAGCTTGAGATTTCTGGAGGAAAGCCATACTCTATCCCCAACCTGAAAGGAAACCGCTGGAAGCCTTCTGCGATTAGCATGGCGCTGATGACGCTGAAATGACTGACCAAGTGCCCTCTGAACTTGTGCCCATGTGGAACGGAGTTGCTCGATATGCTCATCCAGAGCTGGAATCTGTTGCGTCTGAAATGAGTCTGGAAGCAAACAGGGCTGGAACCCATAATTAATCAGAAACGGAGAGCTCCCAGATGAAGAATTGACCGCACAGTTCCTGGCGAACTCTGCCCAAGGCAACAAGTCGGACCAATTATCATGATGGTCAGTAACGAAACAACGGAGAAATTGTTCCAAGCCCTGATTGGCTCGTTCAGCGGCTCCATTGGTCTGGGGATGGTAGGCAGAGGAGAAGGACAGCTGTATGCCCATCTGTTGGCAAAATGCCCTCCAAAATCTAGACACAAACTGGCTCCCCCTGTCAGACACCAGTACCCTAGGCACTCCATGCAACCGGAATACTTCTCTGGCGAACACCATTGCCAATTCCTTCGCTGAAGGAAGACCACGGAGGGGCACGAAATGAGCCATTTTAGAAAACCTGTCCACCACCATGAATATAAAGGAGTACCCCTTCGACATAGGCAACTCTCCCATAAAATCAATGGAAACATGAGACCAGGGGCGTTCGCCATTAGGCACCGGTTGAAGCAAGCCCACAGGGAGATGTCTCGGGGTCTTAGCGCGGGCGCAGGTGGCACAGGCATTCGTAAATTCGGCACAATCGTTTCTCATGGAAGGCCACCAAAATAACTGAGAAAGGGACCATAACAATTGGTCTCTACCAATATGTCCCGCAGCCTTAGAGGAATGGTAGGTTTCGAGCAGCCTAGTACGAAATGATTCAGCGACAAAACATTTGCCCACTGGGGTTTCATGGGGAGCGGACCCCTGAGAGGCCAGGATCTCCTCCCCTAGAGGAGAAGTGATACTCGTGCGTATAGTAGCCAGTATTCTATCAGGTTGGATGATAGGAGCTGGTGCTTCCACTCTGTCACTGTCGGCCTCAAATTGTCTTGACAGTGCATCAGCCCTGATATTTTTTGACCCTGGCAAATATGATACAATGAAATTAAATCGAGACAGGAACAGTGCCCACCTGGCCTGACGAGAGGACAATCTCTTGGCCTCCGAGAGATAGGTCAGATTCTTATGATCTGTTAGGATTAAGACAGGATTCTTAGTACCTTCAAGCAAATGACGCCATTCCTTAAGAGCAAGGATAATGGCCAATAATTCTCTGTCACCTATCTCATAGTGGCTTTGAGTGACAGTCAACTTTTTAGAGAAAAACCCACAAGGTCTGAGAGTTCCACCTTTCTCGTGTCGCTGCGAAAGTACTGCCCCGACCCCAATATCTGAGGCATCAACCTCTAACGTAAATGGAAGTAAAGGATTGGGGTGGGATAACACAGGAGCCGCAGCAAATGCCAGCTTCAAATTCTCAAAGGCTTTCTCAGCAGATACCGGCCAACAAGAAGGATTAGCACCCTTGTGCGTAAGATCGGACAGAGGTTTGACAATGGAAGAAAAGTTCTTAATAAACCTCCTATAATAATTAGCGAAACCCAGGAAACGCTGTATGGCTTTAAGACCCTTGGGTTTTGGCCATTGTAGGACAGCTGACAACTTTTCTTTGTCCATGGCAATGCCATCATTGCCAATTATGAACCCCAAGAATGGCACACTGGTTCTATGAAACTCACATTTTTCCATTTTACAAAATAATTTGTTCTCACGGAGTCGTAGCAATACTGCGGATACATCTTTGATGTGCTGTGCCATGTTGTGGGAGTAAATCAGTATATCGTCGAGGTACACCACAACACATGTCTGTAACATATCTCTCAGAACATCATTTATCAGTTCCTGGAAAACTGCGGGTGCATTACACAGCCCAAAAGGCATTACTAGATACTCGTAGTGCCCAGCTCGAGTATTAAAGGCAGTTTTCCACTCATCACCTGCTCGAATGCGAACCAGATTGTAAGCGGCCCGTAGGTCCAACTTGGTAAATATCGAAGCGCCCTTAAGCCTGTCAAACAGCTCGGTGATGAGTGGTATTGGGTATGCGTTTTTTGCCATTAGTTTATTCAAGCCCCGGTAGTCAATGCATGGTCTTAATTCGCCATTTTTCTTTTTTACAAAAAAGAACCCAGCCCCAGCTGGAGAGGTAGATTTACGTATGATCCCTCTAGCAAGGGCATCAGAAATGTAATCCTCCATAGCCTTATGTTCATCACAAGATAATGGATAAGTGCGTCCTTTCGGAGGTACTGCACCAGGCTGCAATTCAATGCAACAATCATAAGGTCTATGCTGGGGTAGCATACTAGCCTCTCCTTTGCTAAAAACATTGCCAAACTGTTGGTACACATCCGGCATAGCAGAGGAGGTGCACATGACCTTAATAGGCTGGATGACGCACTTGTCCATACAAAACTGGGACCAAGCAGCAATTTCACACTTTTTCCAATCGAATTGTGGGTTATGTAACTGTAACCACGGAAATCCCAATATCACCGCATGGTGCGGGGAATTAATCAGTTGAAACTGCTGCTCTTCTCTGTGAAGTGCCCCAATAGTCATAGACAATGGCATAGTTTCAAATATAACCTGAGGCGGTTCTAAGGGTCTACCATCAATCGCTTCAATAGTCAAGGGGTTTTCTCTTTCAATGCGTGGAACTCCGTGCAATTCAGCAAAGGTATTATCCATAAAATACCCTGCTGCACCGGAGTCAACCAAGGCCAAAACCTCCACAGAGCGTTGTGCCCAAGACAATACCACCTGTATGGTGGGTTTCATTATGCCCGACACTGGGGACGATTGTACACCACCTAGGGCCTGTCCCCCAAGATACCCTAGGTGTGTGCGTTTCCCGGACGTACCGGACAGGAATTTAGCAAGTGCCCTTTTTTACCGCAGTATAAACATAACCCTTGTTTTTTGCGATATAGTCTCTCTGCCTTGGTTAGTCTAGTGAAGCCTATTTCCATAGGTTAACTTGTTTCCCGTACTGGTTCACTAGACTTCAATGCCAAGGGAGGGATGGGTGGGCAAAACATGCTACTAGGCTCATTATTTTTTGACCGTAACTTACGATCTCTGGCAATTGATCTCTCACGTATTCTGGAGTCAATTATCATAACATACTCAATGTAATCATCTAGATCAATAGGTAGATCTTTAGCAGCGATTTCGTCTTTAATGTGGTCATTCAGGCCTTGAGAGAAGGCTGCCAATAATGCCTCGTTATTCCAACCTACCTCTGCTGCCAATGTGCGGAATTCGATGGCATAGTCGCCCACTGTACGCCTGCCCTGTTGTATCTCCATAAGGCGTTTGGCAGCAGAGGTGGTTCTACCAGGAGGCTCAAACACTCTTCGAAAGGAACGCACAAATTCACTAAAGTTCTTAGTACAAGGTTTAGCATTCTCCCACAAGGGGTTAGCCCAGGCCAATGCTCTGCCAGTGAGCAGTGATATCGTGAACCCCACTTTACTACGATCATTGGGAAATGCGTGTGCCGTCAATTCCATAAAGATTTCGAGTTGATTGATGAACCCTCTGCAGAGACTAGGGTCACCATCATATCTTAGCGGCAAGGGTGCAGAAGCCGTTAACCCTTTAACAGTACCCCCTAGGGGTCTGGTATCACTTTCCGGTGTCTGACTTGGCGAGACCACCGGGCTAGAGCTAGATTGGTCAGCAGGTACCGTGCGTTCAAGGATCGTTTGAATTGCAACTGCCAACTGATCCAAACGTTGCTCGAGCACATCCATCCTCCAATGGATATTCTGTGCGTTACCTTGACCCTTGCTGTCTGAGGTCATGGCCCTTTCGTACTGTCACGGTTTATTATGACTCTCAGACACAAGTTTTAGGTAAAAAAAATCAATTTTATTGAAATAATAAATGATAACTTAGGATGGCAATAACATACATATATATATATACAGAATATAGCACAGACAGAAGGCAGACTCTACCGGTCCTGTCAACATACCGGACAGGACAGTCTTTAGGCTCTACCGGCCTTGCCAATACCGGGTAAGGCAACCTGCAGATGGAATAGCATAACGGTTTTACCGGCCTTACCAAATTACCGGGCAAGGCAGCCTCAATAGATACACAATGTAGGCTCTACCGGCCCTGCCAATACCGGGTAAGGCAACCTCAGATGGAATGTGGAAAAAGGTTCTACCGGCCTTACCAATACCGGGCAGGGCAGCCCAGAGATAATAGCAGCAGTCAGATGGAACTGGCAAATTAGCAGAATCGTTAAGCAGCAAGGCTTTGGAGCAAACCAGCGTCCGCACGCTGGAAACAACACTGAATAGTATAGCCGTAGGGCTTAGCGAGCAAACCAGTGACCGCACACTGGAGTAACAAGCGAGTAGTATAGCCGCAAGGCTTAGGAGCAAACCAGCGTCCGCACGCTGGGACCAACACAGATTAGTATAGCTGATAGGCTTTGGAGCAAACCAGTGACCGCACACTGGTGTAACAAGCGAGTTTGTATAGCCGCAAGGCTTAGGAGCAAACCAGCGTCCGCACGCTGGGACCAACACAGATTTGTATAGCTGAAAGGCTTTGGAGCAAACCAGTGACCGCACACTGGTGTAACAAGTGAGTTTGTATAGCCGCAAGGCTTAGGAGCAAACCAGTGACCGCACACTGGTGTAACAAGTGAGTTTGTATAGTCGCAAGGCTTAGGAGCAAACCAGCGTCCGCACGCTGGGACCAACACGGAATAGTAGCAATGTCACCAACGCGACCAGGCAGAAGGTCGCCAGGATACTGAAGACAGGTGATGAGATGACAGGAACCAGCAACGATCAGTCAGGTCAGAAAACAGCAGAGAAGTTCAGCAGGAACTGCAACACCAGAGACTAGGCCGGAACCAGGACTGGAAGTACTTCAGCATGCAGGAAACACTGGAACAGTAGAGATCAGGAACTCAGGAACACATGAGATCAGGAACTCAGGAACACTGGAACAGAGGCCCAGCTATCACTAGCATAGTGATAGCAAGAAGGTCAGAAACAACACGAAAGGGCACTCAAAGGGTGCCCAATCCAGGTTTAAATAGTCAATAAGAGGCGGGCTATCTGCAGACAGCCAATAGAAGCCCCCTACTGGTGACAGACAAGTAACTGCAGCAAATCACGGGCACCGTGATAGTTTGTTTCTATAAAGTGTACTTATTTTGGGATAAACTTTAGAGGTTAATTTGTCAATGTGGTGACCAAAATTGAGGTTAGGGTCAAGCCACATACCAAGATATTTGTAGGAGTCTACTGGGGCCAATTTACGATTAGACTCTGTCACAATGGATAGGTGGATATTGTCGAGATTACGCAGTTTGTGCTTTGTGCCAAATATCATTGTGACTGTTTTATCTGTGTTTAAGAAAAGTTTGTTCTGTGTTATCCATCTTTCCACTTTGTAGAAATCATGCTGTAATTTGGTTTCAAGTTGTGATATGCTAGAGTTTTTAGCATAGATTATGGTGTCATCTGCATACATGTGTACTGAAGATGATTTGCAAACCTTGGGCAGATCATTTATAAAAAGAGAAAATAGAAGAGGGCCAAGAATGGAGCCTTGGGGAACTCCACTTGTTATTTTGAGCAGACGGGAGTCATTGTTTGCAACTGACACATACTGCATTCTGTCTGATAAATAGGATTGGAACCATTGTAGAGAATTATTACCCAATCCTGAGTTATGGAGTTTGCTGATAAGAATGTTATGGTCTACTGTGTCAAAGGCCTTAGCGAAATCAAGGAAAATAGCTCCAGTGAGTTCACCATTTTCCATGCCAGTCTGGATATCATTGGTTACTTTTAGAAGAGACGTGACTGTTGAGTGGTTTGGTCTAAACCCTGATTGAAGAGGGGTGAAGAAACTGGTCTGTTGGTAATATTTATGTAGTTGCATATGTACACATTTCTCTATGATTTTAGATAAAGTGGGGAGGAGAGATATCGGTCTGTAATTTGATACTACATTTTTATCCCCACTTTTGTGGATAGGTACAACTCTTGCCACTTTCCAGGATTTGGGCATATACCCTGATGTCAAAGAGGCATTAATTAGAGTTGCTATCGGTTGGGCTGTGACCATAGCACTGAGCTTTAATAAAATTGCTGGTAGTTGGTCAGGGCTCGATTGAGATTTCAGTTTTGGGTTGAGGAGGTGATCATATACTTCACTTTCATTTACTGGCCTGAAGTTGAATTCATTTGCACTGTTGGACCAGGCAGCAGGTGCCAGTGACTGTTCTGAACTTGGTGGGACTTCAGAGTGGCCTTTGTTTTGTTTAATCAGTGTGGTGGCACATCCAACAAAGTAGCTGTTGAAAGCATTGGCTATGGCTGGGGGACACTGTATGGTTTCATTGTCTATTGTTATATTTGATGGGTGAGAATGGTTAGGTGGATTGTAGATGTTTTTTATAACCTTCCAAAAGTTGGCTGGCTTTGAAATGTTATTGTCCAAGTTGTTATTAAAATATTGTGCTTTTTGCTAGTTTTGTTTGTTTTGTACATGTATTCCGTACTTGCCTATATATATATAGTGTGATCATGAGGGGAGCCAGTTTGTTTAAATTTTGTCCATAATGAATCTCTGAAACTGAATAATTGAATCATGTCAGCTGAGACCCATGGTAGATGTGCCCCCCTGACCCTGACCTTTCTTAGTGGGGAATGGGTATTACAGACCTGTAGGAATTCTGAGTTAAAAAAGTCAATCGCTGAATCAAGGTCAGGTATTAGATGTAATCTATGCCATGAACAATTTTTTAAATCATTTAGGAAGGACTGAAGGTTAAATTTTCTAAACGATCTCGTGAGTATGACTTTGAAATTTGATTTGACTGATTTTATTTTGCGGACACAGTAAACTATGGAGTGATCACTAAACACGTTTGCTAGAACACCTGAATCTTGGATTCTGCTTGCGCAGGATGAGAGGATCCAGTCTAGCAGGGTATGGTTGTATGTTTTAAGATTTATGCGAGTAGGGGAAGATATTTGTTGTGATAAGTTCAGTGCTTTAAACAATGAACAATATATTTCATTCCTGGAATCAAGCCAATTAATATTAAAGTCTCCAAGAACCATCAACTCGCTTTTCTTGTTTTGTGTGGCAATCACCTTTAGGTGTTGAGCTATTTCTGATACAGTGTGTGCTGAGGTATTTGGCGGTCTGTAGATGCCTACAATTATGATTTGTTTTGAGTATGGAAGACAAATTTTGCCAGCTATGTATTCATAAGAATGAGTGTTGTGAGAGTCTTTTAGAAGTGTAAAGTTTATTGGCTCCTGTATGTAAATGATTACACCTCCTCCTCGCTTTACACGGTCTTTTCTAAAGCATGAGTATCCATCTATGGCAACAGCAGTGTCTGGAATTTTTGGGGATAACCAGGATTCAGTAAGAATAAGAATTTTTGGTTTGTATGCATAACACCATGCTTTTAGTTCATCCATTTTGGGCAGTATACTGCGTATGTTGCAGTGCACAAATGACAGACCCTTTTTAAAGGGGAGGTTGCCATTTATTTCTATTTTAGGGCCAGGGTTGGTTTCTATATCATTTGCTAAGGCAAGTAACAATATGCATAAAAATTTAGTGAGTTGTTTACGGTGAACATATAGTGAGAGGGTGCGTTTGTTGCTATAGTTGCTGGGGCTGGGTGGGCTTGATTTTAGTACTCTCCACCAGCATTCAGTTGATAGTGCACATGTATGCAGAAGTCCATGATGAATTATTATGTTATGGTGAGGGTGCGGGGCATGGTTGCAAGGATGAGAGTAAATCTGTATTATTAGTGGGATAGTTAGAACAGTGAGTATTAATCTATTCATGTTGGCATGCATGAGGAGGATACTAGGGGAGATATAGGTAGACAGAAACCTCTTGTTATTGTGAGACAGAAACAAAAAAAAAAAAAAACTTTCCATCTTTTCTTTTTTTTTTTTTTTTCCCTTTCCCTTTCTCCTCTCTTCCCTTCTCCTTCCTCCCTCTCTCTCTCTCTTCCTCTCCTCTGTTATATTAGTAATATTTATCTATTCTCTAGTTCCATTTCACTCCTTATTTGTTTACTTACCTGTGGTTTAAGTGTTGCAGTAGCTGTCATTCTTTCCTGTCCTCTCTCCTGTCAAACTCTCATGTTTAACTCTTGCTGCACTTTTGCTCCGGTGTACTTTGCTCCCAGGTGTAGCGGGTCCCCTTGAAATTCACCCCCTTGAAATGCCCCCTATCTGTGGCTGAATTTAAACTGGTGAGGTCCCCATGCTGAGGCTGAATGAGTATCTGTTTCCAATTACTAACTAATATGTACATAGATTGCCCTGTGTGTAGCCAGGTGTGACTCCCTAAAACAGCTGATAAGGAATTGAACAGACACAGAGACATGTAGGAGGGTTGTGGGGGAGGAAAGACTGTGAAGAGTCAGAATCAGGGTGATAGAGGTGATTAGCACATACCACAGAGAGTTAAAATGAAGCTTGAAGCCAGATTCAGGGTTGGGGTGCTGAGATGGTACAGGGGTGATTAGCACATACCACAGAGAGTTAAAATGAAGCTTGAAGCCAGATTCAGGGTTGGGGTGCTGAGATGGTACAGGGGTGATTAGCACATACCACAGAGAGTTAAAATGAAGCTTGAAGCCAGATTCAGGGTTGGGGTGCTGAGATGGTACAGGGGTGATTAGCACATACCTGTAGGGAAGAGAATAAAAACTTGTAAGGAGACTGTCAAACTCTCATGTTTAACTCTTGCTGCACTTTTGCTCCGGTGTACTTTGCTCCCAGGTGTAGCGGGTCCCCTTGAAATTCACCCCCTTGGCAAACTCTCCTATGAATTTCTCCGCTGCTTCATGATCAACAGATGCTTTATCACCAGAAATCTTTAAAAATGTAATGCCATGTCTTGTATTACATTTATGAAAACAGCCTGCTGAATATTCACAGTTTCCTTCCATTTTCAGTTCTTCATGATAAATCTTTGCTTGTTTCATGATCAGCATACTTTTAAGTGGCGTGTGTTTCATGCGACGCTGACGGATCCACTATTTCAATACACAATCTAGATATTTTTTTAACTGTATGTAGTGTTTTTCTGTTTTTCATCAACTTCTGTTCATCACTTTCAGAATAGAACTTCAACAGTTTATCCTTCTGTTTCTTCAGGTCATATATGGTGGTCACTCCAACACCATACTCTTCCGTTGGATGTTTCACACATACACCACTGTCCAGTTTCTCCAACAGCTGGATTTTCTGTGCTATAGATAAACAGAAACACTTCCTATTCTTCTTATCACTGTCACCCATAGGTGTATCTTCTGCAGACATTATCCGTTATGCCACAGCCCATAGGTGTATCTTCTGCAGACATTATCCGTTACACCACAGAGCAGAAAAAAAACACATTGCAAAATACTTCGGGAATCTGCGCATGCGCAGAAAATATTTTGGATTTTGGAATATTTCGGTTTTTGGAATTTCGAATAAGGGATGCTCAACCTGTATCTTTGAAGTGCTAGGGAAAAAAGAGAGAAGGTCAGCCATCACTATGAAAGCTACATAACCAACTGAGGGGTCACTAGCATTTTTTATGTGCAGAAACATTTTTAAAATGTGCTATTTAAAAAAAAAAAGTATGTATACCACACCCATTCTTTTTCCATACATAGTTCTATTTTTCCATTGTGGAACACAGACGCATGTTTAAAGCATCATTCTCTAAGAGACAGAGCACGTGTATAAATAATTATGTGGGGGAAGAGACTCCCTTTCAGCTCCGCTTTACCCCTACCTATCATTCTCAGTTAAAATGTATCATGGTAGAACCTGTGAAGATTGTCTTATCTTGTTTTCTTATTTTTGCAACTTACCTGGGTCTGTTCAGTCCCTCTTTATGTAGGCTCCTATTACCCATTCTTCCAATTGGATATGGTAACTTGGCGTTTTCTTGAGGATGACTTACGTGGGTTAAAACCCTTAATTCCACTATGTCTACAATTCCTACATCCAATAAGGGGTTCCTTGAATCTTGAAACCAAGACCACCCTGTCCCCTCCAAAAGACAGTTTAACCCTTTTGTGGGAGAATTGTGCATGAGGCCTCAGATCCTCATTTCTGTACATTTAAAGCATTTTTTTTGCTTCAGGAGTTGACTTATGACCAGCCTTTCCAACAACACAGGGGACTTGACTCATGACTGATTGAGAGGAGCAGTTATTGGAGGCAGTCCCTTCAGAAGTTTCAGAGGAGGATATTATTCTCACTATCTGTAAGATTATTGATAATAATGCATATTTACTGAAGCTGCCTTTAACACTGTCAAATTCAGTGGAAAATCCTTAGCTATCTCTGTATCCTTTGATTGAAGGACTAGTCCATGCATTAGTGTTCTAAGAAATCCCTGGTGTCTCTTCTGTTCATTGACAAACAACTGTTTGGCTTTGGCTCGGAACTGGAGAAAGTCATTAACTGTGGGCAAGAGTTTTCTGTTGACTTATGTTACCACCCAAGGGCCATCCCTTTTTTGTGACAATCCCACTGATTTATCTACCCCTAGTGGTATGGGTAGGCACCCAAGGGTTCTATTTCCTCTGTGATCCTGGCACTCCCTTCTCCAAAATCCAAGCAAGAATGGGTGCGCAAGAAACCTAGCCAAAAGCTCCCTCTGACAACTTCAGCTCCTCATAACTCTTAGAAGTCTGGTCTGGCTCAGGCAATAGCAAGACATTTGCATATCTTTCACATCTCCTTCTCTTCATCACATCTTCGTGTTTGGGTTCCCTTGTAATCCAGTTATGGTGGCTAACTTTCTCTGCTGTCAGTATCTGGAACCTGGGAACTGAGAAGTCTAACAAGCAATGTTTGAATTCATAGTTTAGGTATGGGTCTTCCTGTTGTGAATCTAATGGCATCTTGATCAAACCACATGGTTCTCCTGTTTTGGTTTTTGTTCCAGAAATAGGGATGGGCAAAGTATTTTTGTTTCCATGGGAATTGTTGCTAAAAAGCATAATTTTCCACTTTTCCCATGGGAATTCCCACCCATTAAGAAATTCTTAGATTGTGTACAGTTTTGCTAAAACCACAGAAATTCCACAAGAGCAGTTCCATTTCCCATCCTTTTTAACCAATGACAACAAAACCTCCTGCCTCCATACTATAAAAAATCAGAATTGCTGACCATACAGCATGGTGTAGTTTAGGAGACAAAGAGACTAGAAGCAGGCAGAGTGAGAGAGAGAGAGTGAGAGAAAGAAAAAACCTTAAACCTAAAAGTTAAAATTAAAATAAAATATAAATGCTGTCTAGCAGGAGTGGCTGTATGGATCCTACATCTGATATTGATACAAATGTGGTAGAGGAAGTCAGCAGAGGCAGAAGTAAATGGATCACACATACATCTTACCTAATGATTCCTAGTTCCCCCATGGTATTGTCCCTAGGAAAGTATATTGAAGAAGTCAGAACTGGTTAGCAGTATGAACATGAACAGTAGCACACTTCAGCTGCCTGTGTTTGCTGCTACTGCTGCCGGTGTGCCTTCTTCTGAGGAGATAAGTAGGGATGTGCAAAAGTCCCATTTTGTTCTTGTGGGATTTTCAGCTCTTCCTGTTGGAATTCCTGTCAACAGAGAAACTCATAAATTGTCCATCATTTCACTAACACCACATAATTTCTAATGGGCATGGTTCAATTTCCCCTCTAAACACCAAGAATATCCCTCCATGCAGAGTAGTGTGTAGGAGAGAAAGAGACTAGAACCAAACAGTGATATTCTGCTGTTTGCTGCTGTTGTAATTCCTGCTACTGAGTTGCTAGAGTCAGATGTTCCTCTTTCACAACAGCAGGATTTTGATGAGCAACCTAGTGTGCCACAGAACACAGTTTTAGTACGGGTAATAGTATCGAGCCCCATGACCTTTATCTGAAGCCTGTTAAAATCAGACCCCCACAAACGATATTATGAGCCACTGTCATTGTACCACTGTGCCTCCCCAAGGGCACCAAGAATGCCAGAGGAAAGAGGAAGATGAAGAGTAGAGAAACCCAGTGTGAGCCTGAAAGTTAGTTGGCAAGTGTAACACCTGCCTTGTCATCAGCTTCTTGCACTAGGAAAATATAAGAAAACTAAGAAAAAAGGGAAAACTACTTAGTTCAGGCACACTAAAATTCCCTAATAGTATAAATGTCATTGTTTAATCTAATACTCTCACACAGTTGGCAAATTAAAATAAAATGCATAACCTTTATTTGGAAAATAATAATTAAAAGGTACGGATAATGAATTTAGAAAAAGAAATAAAAAATAAAGAAATGACCTTACATGAATGATAACAGAGCATACACTGCTTACTACCAAATCTAATGTATTTGTATTGCAAACAGAGAGGTTATTTTGCTATACAAACACATTAGATTTGGTAACAAGCAGTGTATGCTCTGGTATCATTCATATAAGGTCATTTCTTTATTCTGTTTTTATTCTCTATTCATTATCTGTACCTTTTAATTATTATGTACCATAAAGTTAAAATGCAATTTGTTTAGGTGCTGGCTAGCACTATGACCAGCAGGAGAAAATGTATGGACCCTGAAGCTGCTATTGCAGCAGTAAAGGGAGCACGCATATCCCTGACCCAATTAATCCCAATCCACTGTCATTGGCTCTCTGTGGAAGTATATTGAATTAGATGGACTGGAAATGTCTAGAAGAATGATCAGCAGCCTGTGCCTGTTGCTACTGCCAGTGCATCTTCTTCTGAGGTCCCTACAAACAGTCCCAAAGAGCAGCAAGCAGAAAGAAACTGGTGGTGGTGGTGATGAGAGTGAGGGTGATGTAGGAACAGCTGGTGTGGAGGAGGCTATGCAAGGGTTTTTGAGGGACATTAATGGGGGAAATAGATGCAAATGGAGATTAGTATTACCACCACCAACAGCAGTGACAATCAGGAGCTTGCTGTTGATGCTGCTAAGTCATCACAGCAGTAGGATGATGATGAGAGGACTAGTATGCCAAAGACCATTGTGGCCACAATGGGACTAGGTACTTCAAGTAGTGATATGGGACTAAGATAGGTTACACTTGCCACCACTACTCCAGGTCCTAGCTTTAGTGCTGATGTTGAGGCAGCAATAGCAAAACCACCTACATCAGCCAGTGAAGGTTCTTCTTCTGAAGAAGAAATCCACTGGTGGCAGTGTAGCATATCCAAAAAGATCATGTAGAAACAAATCACTGTTTACTCACAATAGGAGAAGGGCCCAAGTAGCATGGAAACAACCCAACTTAGAAAACTTGTGAAGGTTATTGAGAACTGCCCTCACTCAGTCTCCCGATTGATGTTGTATCATTAATAATTCAAGGAAGCCTTCACTTTGTCCCTCAGTTGGTGTTATATATACAGCTATGGATCCACCAATTGAAGAGTGCAATATAGTGTCCTGTGACACGTATAATAATGTCTTAGATACTCAAACTTGATACAAAATGTATTTGAAATATAAAAAATATTACCCATCTGTGGGTACAGAGCAACATATTGCAGCAGGGTCCAGCGGGGCCAAATAAGGGAGAGGACAGAGAATGAGAGTGGAGAAAGTCCATGGAAGAGCTAAGTGTAAACCTGTGTGACTCCATGCAAAGATTTTCACAGGCCGAAAATCATGCCCCCTGAATCATGGAGGGATGTGAATGGAGGAGATGTGCTTATCTTCTCCTCCTGACCACCCTGGGGTTTGTGTGGCACATCTGGAGAACTGTTGGTCACATGATCATGTTCTCCTTTATAGTATAGATATAATGTCACACAGATGTGCAAAGCAATATAAACGTTACACTACTAGGTGAATATTCACCCTTTGGGGGCTAAAGACATTTCCATTGCATTGAAAAGCAATGAGTTGGAGACGTCTATAGCAACCAAGAGGTTAATTATTCTAGTTTCATATTACTTTCCCAGCATGTACTAATGCTAAAATGTATATAATATGAGCAACTCTGACATAACACTCACAAAGTGTAAATATCTCTATATCTTAATAGAACTTAAGCCTTAGGATGTCAGGGATGTTTCCAATGCATTGCAAGTATCCAAGGGGTTAAGTCTAAGACACGTAGTGAATGTGTTAGCTGTCTGGGAGATTTTTTTTTAAAAGACAAAAATGTTAAGTTACCAAGTAGAACCAGAGCAATTCTGCAACAAAAAGTGCACCTTGGGGACAAATGCACTAAGCTGTGTGTGTGTGCATTTGCTTACATATCAAGAGCACAATATGAAAAAAAAAATCTAGAAATGGAAAATAGAAGCAGGAGAAGCAATCTCCATATACGAGGAGTTTCTGAGGATATTGACCTTGACGCAATTCCTTCTTTTCTGCAGAAGCTTTTCAACTCCTTCCTTACTAAAAACTGATACTCCAACTATTTATGAGCTGGAAAGAGCTCACAGAACCTATAAGGTCAAAACAGAGCCTAAAGAAGCCCCATGGGAATTTATAGTGTGTTTTATATGTTTTGGGGATAAAGAAGCTGTAATGCCAGTGGCAAGGAATGGAAATTTCCACACTGGTCTGCTATTCCAAACCTGTAACTTAGGGATCTATGGGACTCAAATGGCTTGAAGGACTTTAACCTCATACAATCTCGGTATAATTTACCACCGGCGGAGATCTGGAGATACATATGTGTCAAACACTTCCTATCAATACCATCCTTTCACCACTGTCTTTCTAGACACTTGTCACCCTTTGAGTGGCTTCTGGAGAGACCACTTAGAAGGATTTAAAGGGGTTCTTAGGTAGAATTTGTTATATTCTGGTGGATGACGATTTAGCTAAGAAACCACCATATGCACTGGCATTTGAGAAAGAACTGGGTGACACATTCCCACCCTCTGAATGGAACACGATTTCGAAACACACACACACTCATCCTCCATCACCAATCATTTTGTTGAAATGAACTGTAAGGTATAATTTTCTTGCTACTTTACCCCCTCCATGTTACATTCAAAGGAAGGTCTCCCCTGTATTTTGGAGGTACCACTCTAATGAAGGCTCCTTTGCCCATCTTTGGTTGTATTGCCCACATATAAGTCATCGAGAGACCCTTGGCAGATCCTTTTGTTCAGGACTTACCTTCCATGATTCTAATTTGCAATGCTGAATGCGGAGAAGCCCCTTGTTCCAATACACTGGAAAATGACCACCATATCATCCTGGTATAAGAAGGTCAAAGACCAGTTCTTATTCATTAGCCTACCATGATAAAGAAGGGAAAAAATCCCTGTCTTATGCCCAATGCCATAATCTCCAGATTGAAGGGAGTCCCCATGATTGGAACCATCTCTTGGTTTATTAGAGACCTACATGATATACTACAGAAGATCTGAGGTTCGTGCCCCCCCCCCCCACCATCCCCTTTCCGTTCCTTTTCTCTCTTTTTTCTAATCTTTTTCTCTGGCTATTCTCACTCCATTCTTTTATACTACTTCCCTTTCTCCTTTTCTTTCCTATTTTTTAATTATATGAGGGCTGCTACTTTGTTTATTTCTATATCTCACACAATACGTGGAACTCAGAGACTGTACCTTGTTCCAGTTGGTCTCTCAAACTCAGTCACGCGAATATGTTTATTACTTTCTTCAAAAGTGCTTATGTTACATTGTACTGTATTGTGCACCACTGTATTCTTCAACTCTCAATAAAAATCTAATAATAAAAAAAAAATCTAAAGTTTAGGCAATCTGACATTACATAGTCTCCATATGCAGAATATGTAAAATCAGAAAGGAGGTTAACTGTCACTTTAAAATACACTGCTATCTAGATATACTATTACAACACACTAGCAGCTTTACTCCAACATCACTTGATAATGATCAGTGGCTTATGTTTATAAAAACAAACCGGAGTTATCTGGAGTAAACCAGCTGCACCAAAGCAGACAAGATAAACATTCCTTAATCCCCATAACCTGATTGCAAGAAAGGTCTCCGATGCATTAAAAGCCAAGTTTAATTTTAATGGAATTTAAATTTTTTTTTGTTTATGGTATAGTTGGTTTACTCCAGAATAATTTCAGTTTGCTTTTGTAAAAATGGGCCAATATCTCTCTCCTTCCCTTGCTTACCTAATTATATGTGCTCATGCAATGTTTTTCTTATTCTAAAAGGTGAAGTACTCTCATCACACCAACAAAACAATTTTGCCACTATATCAAACCTGATTGCATCTCTTGCCCTGAATTCTGGAGAGATAACCACAGCATTTCATAGCAGTGCCTACAAGATATATCTAGCACTGAAGGTGATAAAAGTCCCATTTAAAGCTACAGGGATTTTTGTTTGTTCCTATGTTTAAATTGGTTTACTACAGAACAGTTCTGTTTCTTCTCAGTATTTCGACTTAAATGCAGCCTTAAAATAGCCCTGCTCCATTGCATCCCACAAACCTCACACATACATATTTCTACATATCTACAAATAGCATTTAGGGTTTTTTTTCGTGGGAGGTTGGAAACATGTTGAAAAAAGGTTTTTGTGTTGTTGTTTTTTTTTGTTTTTTGCTTTTTTTTGCATTACAGTGTATACTGTCACTTTAGTTAAGGGATGAAAAATGTGTGGCTCTCCAACACATATCATCCTTTGCTGACCATACATCCCAACTTCTGTGCCTTTTTCTAATTTGTTAAACATATAAAGACCTCGATTTACTACATGTACCAGGGATGGGCAACCAGAAACTTTCCAGCTCTTGAGTACTGCAGTTCTCTTCATCTACCGCAAGCCAATGGTAAATAAATGAGTAAAATAAATTTTACATAATGGCATAATAAATCTACGCATTAAAACTGATAAATAACATGGCAAGTGAATGTATGTTTCCAAACCTCCACAGTCTTTTAGTCCTTAAAGGGTTAACCGTTCTGAACCAGAGGAGTATGCAACACATTGCACCACAATGGCACTCTGGCACTGAAATAGTTAAGGGAAGAAATTAAAATGTATATTTTAAGAAATTGCCTTAATATTTTGCACTAAAGGGGTTATAATAATAA
Source organism: Rhinophrynus dorsalis (assembly GCA_037306005.1). Classification (NCBI taxonomy): domain Eukaryota; kingdom Metazoa; phylum Chordata; class Amphibia; order Anura; family Rhinophrynidae; genus Rhinophrynus; species Rhinophrynus dorsalis. The sequence continues at coordinate 269,260,213 of CM074724.1, forward strand.
ATAATTGAAGATGTCTCCAGCACAAAAGTGGTTAAAAAAATAGCCGTGAAAAAAAATAGCCACTAATCCCTTTTACACCATTCTGTCTGGGCCTCTTTGTGTTTTTAATACAGGTGTACAAAGCTGATGACAACCATCAAAGCCACATTGAAATGCTGAGAGAGCTTTATGAACAAAAGCTGTGTTTTCCCTATTAAATACAGATACTGACATGACAAGTACATGCTAATCTACTGATTGCTGCTCAACTTCCATGGGAGATGGATCCTATTTTATCTCCTCTACTTTGATTTCCCATTTGTGCATCTTCAAATCTTCTCTCTGGAGCATTTTGAATTTCAGAAAATGCGCACAGACAATGGGAGCAATTAACAGAGTTGGCTTTAATAAATTCTGAGCCCAGTATTTTTATGGGAGATTTATACATAGCCTCTCCTGCTCTTATTCACCATGCAAAGCATGATGCTCATTTAGCACTTCGATGGGCTCCACATTAATATTCAAATGTAATTAAGAAATCATTTAAATATGGAATAGAGGCAGCAAAACAGGTTTTTAAGATGCATTTGATGATGGAATAGAAGGGAAGATGGACACAAAGGAGAATGTAATAGGATACAGGCAGATTAATATTTTGTGTCACATCAGACAAAATAAGCCCAGCAAATGTTTACTGATTCTATAGTCTAAGAGTGAATTGAAGAGGAAACGGATACCTCACGTTATAAAACAAATTGTTAAAGGAGAGATATCACCTTCTAATAATAACCTCCACTTATCTTAGTGTGACCCCCAGCATCGTCAACATCTTCAGTCAATCCTGGATATTATATTCATGGGGGTGGACATGACAGCTACCTGCAGGAACAAAATACCTGAAACACTTCTCATTGTGCATGACAGCATTCTTAACTCTTAAGGAGCAGAGGGGTCTGCGTCACATTTCTTAATACTGTCTTGCTCTCCTTTTTGGTCCTTAAAAATAGGAATGGATGAAAGGTTTCACCTAAAAAAGAAAAATGTGAATACAGGGAATACCTGTAAAATGTGCAGTTTTCCAGCCATTTTTCTTCCACAGTGCACATACTGACCCCAGTCTTTTTCCACTGTACTGGTAGCCATAGACCCACACACACTGACTGGCCCCAGCATCCTTGTACTACTGCACTGGAAGCCATAGAACCACTTACTCTGACCCCAGCTTTATCCCACAGTTGACAAATAACCACACATTCTGACCCTCCCACCTAGCCTTGTCCCACAGTAGCCATACAACCAAAGATACTGAACTCAGCCTTGTTCCATGGTAGCAATAGAAAAACACATACTAATTCCCCCAGCATTGTCAAGTATTAGGCATAGTACCCCACATACATACATCCTTCCTGACCCCCAGCCTTGTCCTACTGATCTGCCATTGAACCAAACATATTGCACTCTACCACCTGGCACATATACTTGGGCATAGATAAAAACAATGGGAAATTTCTTGGCGTACCAAAAAAGGTAGAAATTTTAAGGGTGTTTTATGTGTGAGATTTTCTGCTGAAAACACATGAATGTGTTGTTGTTCCACAATATTACCAAAGGGCCAAAACAAATTGACTTTTTTCTGATCTCAACATAAAGGGTTAAGCAGGTTCATATGCTCTGCCTGTTCCAAGTCTAAAAATCTGCCAGAAGGACACCACATCCAGGTCTGATTGAAGATGTTATCTTTTGAACAAAGACACATGGGTAAAATCCAGAGGAGCTGTTAGGATAATTATATTGTAGTTTTTAGTTCTCCTTTAAGTCTAGTTCATGTTTATGTATTGCCTGTAATAATCAGCCTTTATTATGTAGTCATTGAGACTGATGTGCTAACAAGAACTGAAACAAATCAATTGCACCATAGGAGGACAAAAATATTACAAAAATACCTAGCAATTGTAATAGATTTTTTGGCCCCAATAAAAGGATAGATACTAAAACTTACAGAAAGTGAACTAAATAAATAAAGTATGTCATTGTTTTCCTTTTTACTTTATAGATCACTACAGCATTTAAAGGGTGTCTCTTACACATGTAGCATGAACTTTCTTTGCTCTTTAACCATCTGAGTTCCAGAGAAATATCTAACGCATTGCAACATTGTGCACCTTGTAAAAACAGAAAAGGGATAGTGCAAGGGTATCCAGTCATGAATAATGCTTCTTAAATATGTATTAAAAAAAAATAATGTACTGTTTGTAAATATCTTTTTGTATTACTCTTGTGAGTTCATTATTTTTCTTTTAATAGAAGTTTTCTTAAAACTGTATTTCACAATTGAATGTCCCTGTTCTCCTTATGCATGAGGGGCTTTTAACTCTCTCAATGCTAGAGAGATTGCCAGCGCATTTGATGGAAAATTTTATTGGTCACCTATGGTGTCATTGGTTTGCCCCAGAATTACTCCATTCCTAAGTACATTAGCATCATAGTATCATGCCTCTTTCATAGTGTATGCTAGTGCATCAGTAGACAACCTTTGGCTCTTCAGCTTTTGGAATCTACAACACTCATCATGTCATGGGAGTTATAGTTTTCAACAGTAGGGATGGGTGAAAAGTCATAAAATTTTCCTGCAGGAATTTTCTCTGAAAAGCATCAACTTTCCACTTTATTCATGAAAATTACCGGCCATAGAAAATAGATAGCATTTCCTCCTTTTCTTCACTGCCAATAAATTTCCCACAACAACTTTGACATTTTTCACCTATGTTTTCTATGGCTACAAAATTTCCCTCCACAATATTACCTCTTCTGAGGGCTAAAGTGGAGAAATAAACAGCTGAAAGTAAACGTTTTCAGTCCTACAGCAAAATATGCAGACTGAGTGCCTTTGTCCTTTTCCCAAAACACTAACTTCCTGCTTAAAGCGGAACTACCACCGCTAAACAAGTTGATGTGTAATAAGCCCCCATCTGGCGAATAGCTGCTCAGTAGTGCTAGTTGCCAGAATTATTACCTTATTCAATATAATTCTCCATTCTTCCAGGGCTGACAGGCAGGACTGCCCTCAGACATCTTTCAATAGTGACATCTGCCCACCTGCGCTGTCGGTTCCTATTGGAGCCAGACGGCTCCTAGTAACGCCTCCTAGAGCCGGCTGTGACTGATAGCACAGACATGCAGATGTCATTATTGAAAGATGTCTGTGCTCCATCCTGCCTGTCAGCCCAGGAAGAATGGAAAATTATATTGCATAAGGTAACAATTCTGGCGACTAGCGCTACTGAGCAGCTAGTCTCCAAATTGGGATTTATTACACATCAACTTGTTTAGCAGTGGTAGTTCTGCTTTAAGTATCACTGGCACAACCATACATGCAAAATAAGTGCAGCCTGGGATATTCCAGCAGGATGCAACACATGACATCAGTTCTTTAAAACCTCTGTTTTCAACAAAAGAAAAGGGCAGCATGTCAAACGCCAACATTTTGGCAAGTTTACTATTCTATAGGTGTACCGTTGCATTAATATTGTGCAGGTTTTGACTTCTTTCTAAAAACTTAATAAGTGTAGGATGGCAGGAGATAGTGGAATAACTGTGTAACTATTGTTTGTCATCTCAAAAAGCAAACTCAAACTCTGCAGCAGGAGCAGAAAATCTTGCCACACTCTGTAACACATCAACAGCACTTCTATTATGTACCACAGAGCCCTGTGAACTTTTAGGAGTACCTCTGTTGCTGCTATTTGTGGCACCTTTGACCAGTTCATGATGTGAGGAGGTACCTAGGTGCCTAGCCTGCTTTCCCCCTGCTCACTTGCTTCTTACACAGACAACATTTAGCAAAAACATGTTAAGCTTTTTGGATCATGAGTGAAGTATCACCATACTGTGGTCTTGAGGGGTTGCTATTACTACTAGCGCTGGGACTTGATGTTGGTGAACCTGTAATACTGATCACAGGTGCTGCACTCCAAACAGAAGTAGAGCTACTCATCATAGCTAAGGTTGTGGATGTTGATAACCTGTCTTGTTGCTGGTTAATCAACACTTGTAGTGTGTCTGTGTGTAGCTGAGTGGGGTGTGTCCATGCTGATGATGACAGACAGGATGTCTATGCCCTCAAAACTGGAATGTGGCTCTTTGTCGTCTTCATTGTTTTAAGATGGTTTATTAAAAGTACTGGTACTGGGGGTCATGGAACTTTTGGTGGAACTTTGACAAACTGCATCCTCCTCTGGGGATCACCATAATTTATTGCACAAGGTATAGCAACCATGGCTGCATTCAGTTTTTGGACTACCACTTTACTCACACATCCCTGCACTGCTCATAATCCTTTTACCACCCCTCACCCCCATTCCTTATGCTTTTGTTGGACAGTATTCATTTACTGTGTGTGATTTTACTGTAAAGTACCCAATAGAACTGATTGTGTATGATGTCTTGCCTCGGTGATCTACAAAATACTGTATCTCTCTTAGTACCAGTCTGCTTTAATTGCAATCATGTCAGTATCCATGTCTGTCACCTACCCATTTTTTTATGGGTTGTCCCCTTAGCCCTATCACTGTTAACAATAAACAAAAAAACACATTCCCTGTTCAAATACTTCTTTCCCCAGACTCTCCTAGCACAAAGAAAAAACAGACTATGAGGAAGATACTTGGATCACAGCTGTCTGTCACACAAAATGTTTTGAGAAAACCTCCTTTGCATTCTTCTCACACCCCCATACTTCCCTAGCACAGCTATAACAGCTATGTCAGGAAGAAACTTGAATCACTGCTGCCTGTGTTTACTTGGTCACACAGAGTTTTGGGGTATTTGGGGTAAACCTCGTTTGCTCCTTTCTTACACCCCAGACTCCTCTAGGACAGAGATAACAGCCCAAGAAGGAAGAAACTTGGACCACCTCTGCCTGTTTACTCCCAGTCAATCACATATAATTTTTTTGTTATTTGGTATAATTCTTATTTGCTCCCTTCTCACACCCTGACTTCCCTGACACAGAGATAACAGCCAGACCAGGAACAAACTTGGATCATGGCTGCATGTGTCTTTCCAGTCAGTCAAAACAAATTTTGGGATATTTGCGATTAACCTCCTTTCTCCCTTCCTGTCCCCCAGAATCCCCCAGATTTCCCTAATACAGAAAACGATTATCCTAGATGCAGTTTCCCTACACTAAACTTCAACTACACTATATTAGCCTGTCTTCTCTAGATCTCTAGATCAAAAAGTGTGCTGCCGTCTCTTCCTCTCAAGAACACAGAATCATATGCTGCAGGAAAGTGGCACACTTTTCTACTATGCCTGCAGGAAAAGAAGGGAATCTTGCCAATTTAGTCTTCTCATTGATTTCAATGCAATGAGCTAGGAGAAAAAAATTGAGAAATCTGCACTTTCATAAAAATATACTGCTCTGTGAAAAGTGCTATTTTTCTCCTGTTTCTCTTTTGAGGAGAAAACTTTCACCCATCCTACTCAACAGCTTTAGAGCTGTATTGCCTACCCCTGCATTTGTTATAGGGTTGAAGACACTATGGGCAGTATTCAGGTAGAGCTGTATTGCCTACCCCTGTATTTGTTATATGGTTGAAGACACTATGGGCAGTATTCAGGTAGAGCTGTATTGCCTAAACCTGTATTTGTTATAGGGTTGAAGACACTATGGGCAGTATTCAGGTAGAGCTGTATTGCCTACCCCTGCATTTGTTATAGGGTTGAAGACACTATGGACAATATGCAGGTATATAAAGCTGTAAAAATATCGAGCAAACCAACTGCACCATAGGGAACAAGTTAAAGTTTTTTGCTTTGCAATGCATCGGTAACTTATCTAGGACTCAAGGGGTTAAATGTTCATTTAAATAAAATGACATATGGGGCATTTTTATTTTTCCCCTTATGATGCAGTTGGTTTGCTCCGAAATTGCTCCTGCTTTTAGGGTCATGTTCCTGTCTATTGGGTACCCATAGAAACAGAGATGCTAGAGGAACACATTGTAGCTATTAATGGAATATACAGGGCTCCAAACTCACAAACCTCTTCCAAGCCTGGGCCCTTGAGAAGAGAATAATGACTGTCAGAGGAAAGTAACGGCTGGATTCTATTACAGGTGCTAAATGTTAACACCTGTTTTATCAAGCATTTTCCTTTTGAAGTCTATGGAGAAAACTACAGATAAACACAAAGATAAAATTAGCACCTGTAATAGAATCTAGCCCTTAGTGTCTCCAGAATTAGACAACAACAAGAGCAGATTTCATTGGTAGCAGACATCTGATATACATTATTGGTATTATTAGCCTCCTGAAACACTAAACTCATCTTTCTCCATTTCCATTATGAAAGCTAAATCTAGATGTATATTACCACAAATGTGGATTAGACTTTGAATGGAAATGCGTTAGTAAATAGCACTAAGAAGCAAATGAGTGAATACTTATCCTCACCCCTAGTTTTGTACAAAGATCAGTTTGCCCTATAGTAAATTCTCAGCTGCATTTTGAATCCTGGAACACCTTCCAACCTTTTCATTGTTTTACTGCAGTAAAAAACGATTTCGTAAATGGAATATTCAGTTTATCTGTAGCTAATGCTGGGGTGTTAGTTTAGTTAGCTTTCTATCAATTTACTAGTGTAGAATGACAAAAACCTATATTTAAATTCATGTAATGTTCTACTCACCTAATATTCAATTATGTTCCTTGTTGGCTTCAAAGAAACAAAAAGAGAATTGTCTAATGACAATACATGAATACCAACATTTTTTGCTGCTAAATTCTGATATCCCTTCTAGCAGAACATGATCACTGATAACATGCTTGCAATGATATATTCAATATTATCATATTTGCAGTAAAATGAATGAAAGATAAAGACAATTCTAAATGGTTTCACTGGGAAGCCTGAGGAATAAATCAGCTTGCCATTTAGAGATTAACATGAACTGAAGGAAAATGGAATGCATGCAGTGATACAGTATATATTTTTTATAATCACGATTATAATTAGTATAGTTGAAAATGCATGGATGACAGAAGAAAACAGAAGATTGTTGTTGGGGATTTGTGCTTCTGCCACCCCCCTAAAATATGTCTAGCAATACCAGTGGGGTATCATCTTTGTCAGGAGGTGGCAAGCTACTTTTCTTGAAATTTACCTGATTTTCAAACATTTCAGTAGACATGTTTTTTTTTTTTCTTTGCACCATTTATGAAGACTAGTTTTGAGGTAGAAACACAAGAACCCACTATGAAATTGGAATTAGGTTTACTTTTCAAAAATATATAGCAATGCGGGGTTCCTTATTTCTTTAGCACTTATTTTCTGCTTGAAATACAGAAAGGTACAAGATGTAAAAAATAAAAATGGTGTCTATTTTTTCAAATGCTAATTTTTACTGGAAAACCTATAAGTTAAACTATGATTTTGGTACTTTAGAAATGTGAGATGTTGCCATATGTACAGCCAGCATTTGGTAGTAGAATGTAAAAAACATTGCTTCATGTCATTGAAATTTCTACAAACTTTGGGTAGATTTCCTCTGTCTCTGTACATGACACTAACCAACTATTGGCAACTTATAGTTGAGCAGGTTATGCTAAAAATGATTGATGCATTATATTTGCATCTTTTACACCAAAATGTCCTTCAAATTCATATTTGACAATAAACAGAAACAACAGCATGAAAAAAGTATGCAGTAGAGAAGGGGTTAAAACAGCGCTGTTATTTATAATAATGTGTTCAGGTAACATTAAGTAAAAAAGATGTGTAAAGTATCAATCTACCAGAACACAGGTAGTAAGCATTTTGTTTAATGAAAAGTGACAATTAGTCTAACAAGAATAATTTTAAATTTATAATCCTATATAATATTCGCTAGGATGTTTGTCAGAAGCCTTCATGAGCAGTAGAGACTGCCCCAATGCACAGAATGCTGGGAGTTCTGTGCTGGGAGCATTCTGTGCTTCCAGGCAGTCTCTACAGTGCATGACTGCGTTGGTGACAGGAAGCAGAGCAGGAGCGGCCTCTTAACATAACCTGGACCTTGGCCCGTGCACACAAGCTTTTACATTAGTTTTATTATATAAAACTAAGACCCAGCAATGACAGGAATCATTTGAGTTAGACTCTTCTCTAGTCAATGACAACTTTCTTCAGATGCCCTGACCAGAAATAAGTGAAACATTTCTGTAATTTCAGTTTTCATATGAAACTAGCTGTTTTGCAAGGTACAAGATAGGCATTATGCAGCAAGAATTTTGTTTTTTAGTTGTGCGGTTCTTAGAGTACAGGAAAACAGTCATGTCACATTTAGATATAATAGATCAAGGGGGAGATTCATGAAGTGGTGATAAAGCAGTGATAAAAATGTGATAAAGTAGAACTGACTTCTCCAGTTTATCACTTCTCCACTTCCTATATTATTTTATGGAGCCTATGTATTAAGATTTCTTCAACTTTGACAATCTTAATGAATAGACTCCATAGAATAGCATAGGAACTGGAGAAGTGATAAACTGGAGAAGTCATCTCCACTCTATCACACTTTATCACCACTTAGTTAATCTTCCCCCTGGTTTGCATCACATGTCATTAGCGTATACCTAGATATTAGTGACTTCAATACAAATCCAAACTAAACCTAAATAAACAAACAAACTATATTACTTAATCTTAGTTTATCTTCCCCCTGGTTTGCATCACATGTCATTAGCGTATACCTAGATATTAGTGACTTCAATACAAATCCAAACTAAACCTAAATAAACAAACAAACTATATTACTTAATAACTAATGCATTTTAAACAGGTTAAAACAATAAAATAAATCAAGCTAGGGTTTGAGCACTCAAAATGTACTTAACTCCCAAGATTCTAAAGAAACATCCAACACATTTCTTTTCAATACTTTAGAGATGTCTCTAGTATCTAAATGTAGATACTGTTGTCAATATATATTCAATGTAAAGTGATATATTTTGTTATGTGATAATAATCTTGTGAATTTAATACATTTAAAGTCATATCTCTGAAATAATCTTTAATACCTTTCATCTCTAAGAATAAAAAACAAAGATTAACGATCCATTTTATTCACTTTAACCATAAGTGAGAGGCAGTGTTGCCACATTAACAAAAGATGAGAGATTTGTGAACATTTTTATCTTATAATAAAACAGGCTACCTAGAATTATTTATAATTGTCTGCTGTAATAGAACAAACAAGTTTTGTTTCTAAATGTCATGTTTTATTGTGATAGAAACCAAAACCCCAGGAGGTAATCCCTTTCAGTATAGATTGTTCAGCAATTATAAAACATCCTGTGAAGTCAAGAAGAGAATTTTAAATGCAAATGTATACAAAATAGTACATAAAAGGAATCTATAATCAATAGACTTATTTATTAAATAAAAGTATAAACTTACAAACTCTCCCTAATAACAAAATATGCATATGTGGAATACACAAGAGTTAAAAAATAACACCAAACTATGTTGTATCCACCTAATCTTAAATATGTGTGCCAAAAAAAGTATAAGATACATATATAACTGGGTCTGATAATATGTGTTATTGGAATGAATGCACTAACTGGAATAATTATCCAGAAATGCAAAAATGGAATTGTACCAAAAAACTGTTTGTTTTATGTAGACCTTAACATGATAGTATGAAATACACATATTATTGTGGGTTTTGCGTGTGCCAATTATTTAAAGTGATAATAATACTTAAGTATTACTAATCCCTACAGTAAAGTCATTTTAAAACTACATGTATTGCCCCCAGTTTCATCTCTCAGACTTTTATGGTTTGAGAGATGATCGCTCCTAAATTGCCCTCTCCCTCCCCCTTCCCCAAAGTCAGCATTGTAGATGACTGAAGGGAAATCTGGTCTTAGATCATCAGGCGGCTCTGCAGCAGAGCCACGATCGCGTTAATTAAAAAAAAAATCTTTCACTAAAATGGTCTTCTATGTGTGCTTGCAAACCAAGCACACGTAGAAGACCATTTCAGTGAAAGTTTTCTTTTTTATTATCGCGATCGAGGCTGTGCTGGAGAGCCACCTGAAAGTCGTACGACTTGCTTCCCTGAAGTCTGCTAGAAAGCTGACTACGGGGAAGGGGAAGGGAGAGGGCAATTTTAGGAGTGATCATCTCTCAAACCATAAAGGTTTGAGAGATGAAACTGGGGGAAATACATGTATTTTTAAAAGGACTTTACAATAGGGATTAGTAATACTTAAGTATTACTATCCCTTTAAAAAAGGCACACTGCCAGGTCAGCTGTGTGTCTTTAAAGCGGAACTACCATCCTATAAAAAAGTCGCCACCCAATAATTAGGCATATGGCAACTAACTTCTTAATACTGCTATTATCTTCCACAAGTACCATGTTTTCTCTGTTTCTTCAGAAGCCAGCAGCAATGCTTAGATGCAGACATCTTAATCAGAGACATGTGCACTCCTGCGCCGTTCATCCCGATCTCCTCTAGGAGGCATTGCATAGAGCCTAAAGGCACCAAAAGGGACTGACGGCACAGGTGCACATATGGCTCTACAGCAAGAATCCTGGCCATCAGTCTCTAAAGAAACAGGATTACTTCAAAATACGGTACTTATGGAAGATAATAGCAGTATTAAGAAGCTAGTTGCCATATGCGTATTATTGGGTGGTGACTTTTTAAAGGGTGTTAGTTCCGCTTTAAAGTCAGCCAAGATGGTAAATATTTATAACACTGCAAAGTAAACCACAAATATAAAAGCCATTATGAAGCATAATGATAATAATACCAAATGGAGGAGCTCATAAATAGAAAGACAATAAAAAAAAAAAAATAAAACAATAATCAGTTCGCTGCACATTAACTAAATACAGTTACTGGATTTAAAAGTGGGCTTCCACTGACATAAACCAATATTACAATGTGAAACAGTACCGTTCAATTCACTTATAAAGTTGGTAAGCAAAACCAGAAATGGATTACACAGCTACTCCACTGTCTATTTCAAAAGCAAATAATTGGATGCCCCAGATAAAGTCAGTATGTTTCTACTTATTAAAACAAATCACCATCAAAGTATATATCTATTCTGCACACCTTACAAGATGTACCTTAAGTCTCCCATGTAGATATATATTTACAGACTGCGTTGCACCTGTTTTCACATCACCGTGTGTCCCAAACACCTGTTAAAACACAACTTAAGTCAAAATGTAACATTGCAGCAGCCGTTGTCTAGCAACCCTGATAGATGCACAAACAAAATTCAAACCCACAGCCAATCCCAAGCCCCCAAAGTAGCAAAAATGTTCAAATACACCTATATATACCCAAAACTAATGGTCACACCCAGTCTGTGTTTCGCGTTTTGGCGAGCTAGATCACAGGCCCCAGGAGTGGATGATAGTGTCAAGAGCAACCGCAGGGTGGAGGGGGACCAGGCCTAGAAGAGCAGGCACATGGAGGGCAGGGACAGAACCTTCAGTGGGACGAAGGGTAGTTCCTGGGGAACACCACACATAGGCAGGGGCAGAGCAGGCAGGACACTCTGATTCTGACTCCTCGCATGCCCGAGTTGAGGGGGACAGGATCAGGGATCCCTGTTATACTGAGGAGGTGTCAAGGTTGACAAATGCAGGTAAACACTTGCAGGGGAGGGAGGGCTAGTGTTCGGAGCTAGAGAGTGGTGACTGCCTGAAGTTAGGTCTTGCTGCGACCAAGGCCGTATAAAGATGCTGGCCGCTAAGCCAGATGTCCGAACCCCAGCTGAGCCGGGATCCAGACCAGGATGGCCAAACCGCAGACAGTACAAGCTCCCCTGCAGGGGGGAGCGATGGCTGCAGGGCGGTGCCTAGGGAGCGGTTTAGGGTGCGTAAGCCACTAGGTAGCTGAAACTTCCCAAAAATATAAATACTAACAGAGCCAGCTGGCACTGACCAAAAGGATCAGAAGAAAGCAGAAGAATGGTCAGACTAGCCGGTCAGCAACTGGAGGTCAACACTGGACACAAGGACAAGGCAGAAAAATGGTCAGACGAGCCGGTCAGCAACTGGAGGTCAACACTGGACACAGGGACAAGGCAGAAGAATGGTCAGACAAGCCTAAAATGGTACACAGCTATTCAGAGCACAAGGAACAGGACTGGGCTGCAGAGAACAGATCAGGGACATGGAACACACTAGAACACTAGTGAAAGTGAACTGGGTGCCAGAAAAGGACGCTGAATATAGGGGCAGGAAAATGACATCACTGGTTCATGACACGGGCGAACCCAGAAGCACAGAGCCACTCCAGAAAGAAAAAGGGGCATTAATCAAGCCGCCGCCGAAGAGGCAAGCCGCATCGGGCAGTAACAAAGGCGGAGGAAACAAGCTCCACCAGAGAGGAAAGCCACAGCATGTAGGAGTCATGGGGGAGGAGGATGTCTCCGCCGCAGAGGTGAGCTGAAGCAGGAAAGAAGCACAGGGGACGTGACAGGAGGAGAATAAGGCCCTCATGGAGGCTGTGCTGGAGAGGGAGACCATTCTTTTCCCGAGGGAGAAGGTCCCTGGCCTGTCTGCGAGGAGGAAGGTGGCATGGAACCAGATCTGCAGGTGGGTGAATGCTGTGGCCACATGCAGAAGGGACATGGACACTATAAAGAAAAATAAGTTGGCCGAAATCTCCAAGCATGCCCAAGGTACTGGATGTGGCCCACCTGTCCCTACCACCTTCTGTGGGTGGGAGGAGATGGTGTGGCAGAACATGTCCACCACACTCATTGAGGGGGTCCCTGGAGGATCGGACACTAGGGGCGAGAGGAGCCTCCACACTACCATTAAGTGTAGCATCACATAACCACACATCACATCAAACTACACAACCATTACACACAAACACAGTCACCTCCCAACCTATGCCCTTCATTCATCCACACAACTGCACCAACACAGCACCCTCAGGATTAAAACAGGATGCAAAACAAGGACAAATGTCAAGGTTCAACAAGGTCCAAACCTGCCGAACTCCCTGGTTAACCCTCATGTTGCTGTGCTTATCACACACAATACACACAAACCATGCTCATAAAAGTGTTGTATGTTCAACATCAGAACTGCTCCAACACAATGTCACCCATGTACCCACAGGGAAAACAGAACATAACCCCTTGAGTGATTAACCATGCATCGCTCAACTATGCATTGGCGATCCCTCCGGGTTCTCAAAGGGTTAACCAGAAAAAAAGCAGAAGTCGATAGGTTACCGATTGCATGCTACACAGGGGACATTCACTAAGTGGTGAAAAAGAGATAATGTAGAGAAATGAACACTTACATACCCTCACTTCACCAATCCCAATGTTAGTCTATGGCAAATATTCAATAACATGAATCAAGTTGCTATTGTCCCATTGTATAGACTCCATAGAAAACACTGCAAAGGGGGAAATGAGATCACTGGAGTAGTCATCATCATGTTCAGTTCATCAAGTCTACTTCACTGCTTACTGAATCACAAAAAGGATGGATCAGGTCGCACATCACAGTGCCACTGAGAATAACTTGTTGTATTTGCAACACATAGGCCTAAAACTATGCCACAGAATTAAAGGTGAAAAAGTAGGTAGGCCTTGGTGTTGTGTATGAAATGATTTACTCTAACTTGAAATGACATATCTTACATTTGATTCCCACATGGATCCTCAGGAGTGCTGATGCCATGGATGGATGGAACACCAGCCACTATTTGCTGGATACACATGGGAACCAAATATAAACCATTGTAGTTTGGCTAACAACAGGCCATGAATGATGGATATGTCTGATTGAGGATGGATGGGCTCATCCAGAAAAAAAACACAGGCCTCAATCAAAGAATCCTTCAATACTGGCTTGATTGTTGCCCTTCAGGATTCAACTGGAACAGACCTCATGGACAGGGTCCTGTCAAGTACATCAATCTCTGATTTCCAGGGTGGTATCCCATGCATCACGATGTAATGCACAGGATACCATCATGACAACCAGAGAGTGACATGTAAAATAATACGAAATATTGCATTGTACAGGATAAACTGATAACATAGGGATGAATATCACTTGAATCACACTGCATATCTGTTCCAAAAATATATGTACACAAAGAAAAACATTCAGATATGTATGTGGATATGTATCTTTCAATTGCATACAAATATGTCCCAACAAGATATGAACCCAGAGATCAGTTCAGTATGTGTGACTGCCTTACTGCCCATTTTTGTGCACCCATCACAAACTAACTGTTATTGATACCCTCAAAATACACATGCCTAGTATATCCCACCTTACTTACATGGGATATATGAGGTATGTTTTCATTTATGATATCAATAAAAGCTAGTTTGTGTTGGGTTCACATTTATAGCCAGTAAGGCAATCACATGTACTGAAATGGTCTCAGGGTTCATATCTTGTAAGGATATGTTTATACCCATATGAAAGGTACATAGCCACATACATATCAGACCATTTTTCTTTCTGTGTACCTTGGACGGAATAGCAATGGTTAATTTCACCTTGATGTAATATTGTAGGCATTGGAAAAAGATGTGGATCGATGTTAGTCCTATCCCTCAAATCCTCATGGTTGTGACAAATAGAGATTTCACTCATTTGACCACACAGAGGCTCTTCAGCAGAGCCAAAATTGCACTATTTAGAGATAAATACTTTACTGGAACGGTCTAATAAGTGTGCCTGGTTTGCAAGCCCACTCTGTGGAACATCCCAATTAAGTATTAATCTTTAAATGGCTCATTTTTGACGCAGCTGAAGAGCCTCCATGTGGTCAAATGAGTGAAATCTCCATCTGTCACATAGAGCAATATCTGTATAACCATGAGGGTTTGAGGAATAGGACTAACATCGATCCACATCTTCTTTCAATGCCTACAATATTACATCAAGGTGAAATTAACCATCACTATCCCGTTAAAGGGATAGTAATACTTCAAATGTAAAAAAAAACATATTTTGTATGGTTCATCCCCCTGAGAAAAACAATAGTACTCCAACTGCTGAAAGTTTTTTCATTCCAGATTTATTACAGCTAACATTTGAATTTCATTGGTGCAATCTCACAGTGGCCCGAAATTGTACAGTGGGGCTGTTGCTAAACCATCCCATGGACACCTCTGGTCCCGGGACCGTTAATCTCCATAGGATGGTGCAGCGATAGCGCCACTGTACAATATCCAGCCACTGTGATATTGCACCTAAAAAAATCAAATTTCACCTGTAATAACTTTGGAATAAAACACCTTTCAGCAGTGGGAGTACCCTAGTTTTACTCAGGGGAATAAGCTCCCCCCCCCACCAAAAAAAAATGTACTTCTTACATTTGAAGTATTATTATCCCTTTAATCCTATCATGGCTACGTTTACTAATCACACCATCTCCTTTTTCTACACAGCTTATGGGCCTCCAGCACAGCGGGAGCTCGTGGAGGAGGCTACGTCACCACCCAGTGAGGAGTATACAAAGGAGGGGGCCAGCCAGTGGTTGCCATCCCCACCATCCTCATCTCCTCCAAAACAGTCTGCATCACCACTCTTTGCACCACCACTTACTGCACCACTACAAGCTGCTCCACCACTGGCTGAACCACTACAGGCTGATCCACCACTGGCTGCACCACTCCATCACAGGGCCTGGATGCAACAGGAGGAGAGGTGGATGCATCCCACCATCTATAGGAGAAACTACCCTCCAGCAGCAGTACCACCACTAGGGAGGCAATGGCTTCCAGGGACAGTAGCCAGCCAATATTATGGCACATATGGAGACCAGATAGACATACCCTCCTGTATGGCTCCCCAGCATGGCCCCAAGTATGATCCAAGGCGGGGGCCAAGCACCTACCAGTGGTCAAAATATGACCCATGGCCACTGGGCTACCAACACCTGGGCCTGATTGGGGAGCCCCAGCACCCTCTAACCAGGGAAGACATCACTCCACCACCTCCACCAGCACATACATCAGTGGGCAGCTGTGGGTCACTTGATGTGGTGGGTGTATACCCATCATCTGCAGAAGCCACTCCACCAGCTGTCACAGCAACAGCAGCCACAGCAGCAGCAGAGGACTCAGCAGCCACAACAGCAACAGAGGACTCAGCAGCCACAGCAGCAGCAGAGGACTCAGCAGCCACAGCAGCAGCAGAGGACTCAGCAGCCACAGCAGCAGCAGAGGACCCAGCAGCCACAGCAGAAGCAGAGGACCCAGCAGCAGCATCCTCAGCAGCAGAGGACTCAGCTGCAGCAGCAGCAGCCACAGTAGCAGAGGACTCACACCCAGAGGCAACACCACCAGCAGAGTCACCAGGCACATCCACCTCTACCATTGCATGCATCACGTGGATGGAGATGGAGTGCATTGTGATTCAGAGGAGGCTACTCCGGGCATGCCACAGTACTGATCACAACATATCAAGGAGCCAAAGGGAATCCCAGAGGAACACCTCAAGGATAGAGGATCGTATACATGCCCTGGAGGTTGAATTGACTAGTATCAACACACAACTCCATCAGTACCACACAGGGATGATGGACATGATTGGCCAGGTGGTGGTGGAGATGAGGGACCACAATCACAGGGAGAACCTACGGGTTGAGAGAGAGCAGCAGTCAACAGAGGGGTCCACTGCACCCACCACTCCCTCCAGTGTGACCCCTGAAGCTACACCTAGGGGGCAAAGGGTGACTAGGCAGTCAGCCAGGGCATCAACATATGGCACTCAGTCACAGGTTCCCCCCCAAGAAAAAGAAATAAACATCCCAAGTTGTTCTTTTCACTATAAATAAAATATTTGTGCTTTGGAATCCTGTCTGATCTGCTTTGTGTTTAGTGATAGACTGGGTGGCAGAGCTATCTCCAATGCAATGGCAAGTGTAATGTCCCAGAGTTGAACACTTACATTTACCAGTCCTTTCTGGCATATGTTGCTTTAAGTTTAAAACATGGTTATGTATATATTTGTGTGATTGTATAATGTTGGTATAACTGTAATATTTTTGTTGTTCATGTGCCTTTAAGGTGAGCAGTGCAGAGGGTAACATGTGACCACAGGAGCCAATGAGGTTTTTACCCAGCAGCCCCCTGGACTAGCCAGACAGGAAGGAGCAAGCTAGTTTGTGTTCAGTATAGAGGAGTCTAGTGAGGAAGTTGTGGAGAGAGGATGTGAGAGGAGAGGAGAGAGAACTGGAGGAAGTGTGTGGAGATAAAGACAGAGGAGAAGGTGAAGGAAACCAGTGGAGCTAAACAACTACAGTGTCCCACAGCACAACCATAGGCGTTCCACCGCACAGGAGTCCAAGTCCAAGTCTGTGCCTGTCAACAAGAAGAGCTGTGGGGAGAAGTGCTGAATGCGAATGGGCCCCATAGAGAGTACTACTTATCGTGAGTGATTAGCCTACGGCGGCCTCCGCTCTGTAGTCTCAAAAGTCCTAGTCAAAAGTCCTTAGTTAACCTGGCGGTAGGGTGTACAAGAGCGACCTATGGTTCAGACAGTGTATGTGGCCACAGAAGTCTTCAGTAACTACAGTAAAGTTTAAAGTTGTCACTAGTAAAGTCAAGATTCAGTGTAAAGTCTACTGCAAGTCTCAGCAAGCCCTGTGGCTCCCTGTTACCTCTGCACTTGCCCCTGCCTTACCTCTGCATTGCTTTAATGGACTATTTCACCTGTCCTGCTTCTCCAGTAAACGCAGTTATCTGTAACCCTGCAGTCTGGTGTTTTATTGCCCCAGCGCTGGGCCCAGGAGACCTGCTTCACCCCTGGAGTGTGGTGTAAAACACTACCCTTGCGTCACGAGCCGTGCAACTACAAGTACCAGCACTACAAGCACATAAATTCACAACCCATGCACCACATATGTGGTTTGGCATCTTTAGTTCACCACACAAGCAATGCAGTGAACACAACTTCTGAATAGGTAACATGTTTGTAGGATGTTATGACATGGGTTCACACACACACACACACACACACACACACACACACACACACACACACACACACATACCATTGTACAAATTCAACTGGCAATCCATCCCTGAAGCCATATAACATGACAATGTTATATGGCGATGATGTGGGTTGAATTTGAACAACAAAACATACCCCTCAGCACAACAACTGGTGCAACACTTAACATTTGTCTGCATCAATTGTTGGTGTTTAAGGGGTTAGTCAAACAAGCAGCTATTTGACTTAGCAGATAACTAACAAGCAGGACAGATGGAACATGCAGCAAAATAGTCTTTGATTCACACTGTTATTGTGAAACTGACTTACTGGAGAACCCAATGTTCACCCTAGGATTTCAATGTGTAACACACACATTGAAATCCTGGGGTAAACATTGGGTTCTCCAGTAAGTCAGTTTCACTATAAGAGTGTGACTCACAGCCTAGAGAGAACCCTATGTTCACCATATGATTTCAACGTGCGTGCTACACATTGAGATCCTGGGGTGAGCATTGGGTTTTCCAGTAAGTTGAGTTGTTGTTTTCCTAAGGTTGTAACAGACTTCACCAGTGATAACACTTGTCCACTTAGTCTAGTTGTATGTTGATGTAGCCCATGTACTGAGATATGTCAAACTAAAGCAATCTCAGAATATTGATTATATTGAGCAACACAGAAATCATGGACATGAAATCACTGTGGAAATATGTCCCTATTTATATCTCACAACACACATTAGTGTATCACTGCCATCATCTGTTTGCGTGAATACATCACAAAGTCCACTCACTGGCAACCAAGTAGTGAACTCCTGTGATGTGGGTCATGCCTTCCCATGTATGGGGGATACTCTAGCCTTGAGTGTGGTTACACATTGACACATGTGTAATCCAACATTTCTTCTTACAGACACAGATTGAATAGTGATGGTTCTTCTTTATTGTGTCTCAAAGTACATTAGAACGTACATGTGCTTTCTGGGTATGTTGCCTATATGCATTACATTAGACACTTGCATGAGCACACTAAATGTACTTTGAAACTAAACCTTAATACTTTAGAAACACTACTGTTCTGCTCATGTGTTGTCCACAAGGTTTGACAACTCTGTAGATGAGCATTCTAACTGTACAGGGTTGATACCTTGATGTTAGTACACACATGAATCAGTGTTTTCTGTGTCTATATGAGAATGTTCCAGTATAGGCTGCTGTGAACATCAGGTGAACCATTGCATCACCAACACAAACACTTGGAACACCAAGGGTTGAACTTCATAGAAGTGTTGTCAAGACATCAGTCCAGTCACATGGAAGATCTTCTGTCCAAGGATGGATCATGCTATGGATGCCTGTGGGACAAGAGGACAGGATTTGGAGCAGCACCCTCGAACTGATCATTATGCAACAACTTCAACTTCCTAATCCCCTCAATCTTTTTCATTACAGGTGAGTACACAAGCCATTGCTTTGTAATGTGTTGTGTACTCTTCTGTAAACCATTATATAGAGAACTAAGTGAATGTGAACCAACCCTAGGGATATGTGCCAATGACATGAATACACACATACACAAATATGTTCTGAGAGCTCCATGAAACTAATGTATTTGGGCTGCCACTGACAGTTGCAGCCCAATTTTATTTGTTTCATGGAACAATTATGACATATTTGTTGATGTGTGTATTCATGTCAGGGCCACATATCACTACACACTCACAGGTCAGCATGGTGTCCCTGGAGATCTGATCCACATTTCATGACCTCTGTGTTGTTTAACAATACCACTGTAGATCCATCCCTCTGCTGCTCTTCTCAGCTCTAGCAAACTACAGGTCCCATGTTGACTCTAATGGCCCTTTAACCCCTAATGTGAAAGAGTGTTATCCAATGCATTGCACTGGATAACATTCTTTCGCTACAAGGCTACCATGGTTGCTCTGGCTATGATCATGGCAAATCAAGTTAGTTGCTGTCAATCAAGCTGTCACGGATTTGAAGACTCTCAGACTTAAGGTTTGGTAAAATAACTTAACTTTATTAAAAGTTAAAGGCAGTCCCCGCAGGGTAAACATACATAACAATACAACAGTAATATAACATATAATAGGTTCTACCGGCCTTGCCTAAATACCAGGCAAGGCAACCCAAGTGACAGTTTTAATGACAGGCTCTTCCGGCCTTGCCTATACCGAGTAAGGCAACCGTGAGATGACATATACCGGTTCTACCGGCCTTACCAATACCGGGCAAGTCAGCCCCCACGGAATGCTGAATGTAGGCTCTACCGGCCCTGCCAATACCGGGTAAGGCAACCTTAAAGATGGTGAATTACAAGGTTCTACCGGCCTTACCAATACCGGGCAGGGCAGCCCAAAGGAGTACTGGAGTAGGCTCTACCGGCCCTGCCAATACCGGGTGAGGCAACCTACAGGATGGTATCGTCAAGGTTCTACTGGCCTCACCAATACCGGGCAGGGCAGCCTGAGCGAGTAGACCAGCTGTCAGGTGACTAAGACAGCATAGAGCATAAGTATAGAGGTCTTACTCAGCAGGAGTCTATTGCCAGGGATACTCAGACAACTGCAAGGAAGTGGACAGCGACTGACCACAGTACTGGATGTTCAGGAGCAAACCAACGTCCGCACGTTGGGACTAATGGTAATAGTGCCACCAGGTTTAATGGAGCAAACCAGCGACCGCACGCTGGAACCAACAATGTATATCGCAACCAGGTTTAGTGGAGTAAACCAGTGTCCGCACGCTGGGACCAACAACGTATATCGCAAGCAGGTTTAGTGGAGTAAACCAACAAAGTATGATCAGCAGCGAGAAGAACAATGTCGCCAGAGCGACGGCTGGAGCAGGAGATTCAGGAACTCAGTAAGATTAACCCGCGAGGTGCCGGAACACAGGAACACTGGAACTCAGTAAGATTAACCCGCGAGGTGCTGGAACACAGGAACACTGTAACTCCGGAACACAGGAACACCAGCATACAGGAACACTGGAACACAGGATCAGCAAGTGCAGCAGGAACAGCAGGAACAGGCCTAGAAGCCTGACAAGCAGGTCAGGCAGAGTGGAGTCAGAAACACCACGAAAGGGCAACCTGGAAGTGCTCAGCCTGGGTTTAAGAAGGCTGTGTGAGGAGGGCTAATCACAGACAGCCAATCATGATACTCAGCAAGTGACTGACACTGAACAGCACCAATCACGGGCACCGTGATACAAGCCCTGTAAGATGCTGAACATGGGTTATGTGTTGTACCTTGTTTCTCCTGGGGGTGTGCGTGATATCCTTGAGGTATCAATGACAACGTGGAGAAGGGAATGGAATGTCAATCGTATGCATGATGTTTGGGGCCATACTGCTGCCAGTGCAGTGCTGTGTCAATGATCCTGTGGGGTGAAACAGAACATCATGTGCAGTGTGGTTAGTGTGTTCAATTCACAGGACTGATGGAGGACTTGCATGGATTGTTTGAATGCCTGTGTTATACTCACAGCTAAAGTGGTCTGTGATGAGCCTGTCTCTGATCTGCTCCCCACTCAGAGTCTACTCAACCAAGCCGACGTCCATTGGCACTTCAGGTATGGGTGGGGTCTGGATATAATCCACCAGTCTGGTGTCCACTGCGATGTTGTGCAGTATTGCACATGCCTTTATGATGTCACACACTTTTCCTGGGGCATAGTGCAGGTCTCCCCCAAGTTGTCCAGACATTGGAATCGAGACTTCAGGAGACCAAAAGTCCACTCAATGGCATTCCGAGTTCTGCCATGAGCATAGTTGTATCTTTCCTGGGCATTTGTTTGGGGATTGGAGACCGGGGTCAGTAGCCAGGATTTGCATCCATAGGCAGCATCACCTGTGTAATGTGAGTGACATGGTGAGATAGGAGCACGTTGTGTGAATGATGTTTTGTGTGATGGACGTAGTAGCTGTGGGTCAGGAGCATGCTGAGCAGTGTTGTGTGTACACATGTGGATGTGGTGTGATGTAGTATTGTGAACTCACCCAGAAGCCATCCCCCTGTATAAGTTCCATTCTCAAAGTCTCTGTGTACTGAGGAGTTTTGGAGAAAGTTCGAATCATGTGAGCTGCCAGGATATCTTGCACAGACATTCATAATCCTCATGTTGCTGTCACACACCATCTGCACTTTCATGGAGTGGAAGTTCTTCCTGTTGATGAATAGCTGTGCGTCATGGGTGCAATCTATAGCACCCATGACCCTGGGCATGCCTCCAGTAAAAGCCCTGCTTGAGATGTATCCAGTCCATGTCGGTGGTGGGGAAATGTATGTAAGTACTGGCCTTGCTTTTGAGGGTTGGCAAGACCTGGGCCAGCACTCTGTAGAAAGTGGCCTTTGACATTGCCAGATGCGTAACCCCCAGTGGACTGGAAGGCACCACTTGCCATGAAGTGTATGGCACACAAGAGATTTTGTAGGCCAGATAGGGCATGGTTGGGGATGTAGATGGGATCCACCTGATCCTTGATGACCTCATACAAGGCAATGATGCTGTGTGGCCTCAACCTGTAGTGATCAATCACTTCATCATCTGTCATTCCAAAGATTTGGGCAGTATACCCTGGGCCTTGGTGATTGTCTATCCATCCTCCGCTACTGAGGGGTCCTTGTGGCAGCTGGGGAGCATCCTGTTACTGTGAAGCATCCTGTTGCTGCAACTGTGCATCTGCAGGCAGGTGCTGTCCTCCAGGTGGGGATGGGCTCCTGTGTGGCTGTTGAGCCAGAGCCTCCTCACTTACAACAGGTGAAGGCTGTTGATCAGGTGTGCCTGGGGCTTGCTGGTGTTCCCTAGCTCTCGCCCTTGCAAGTTTTCTCTGCAGTCTTCTCATCAATAAGTATCCCAGCATACTTATTGTTCTCTCTTTCTCTATGTCTCTCTATCTCTCTCTGTCTCTCTCTACTTCTCTCTATCTCTCTCTCCCTGAGTGGAAAACAAGCCACAAGTGAGTGTGGTGAGCTGTCCCTTTAAGTACCCGATAGGGCATTGTCTAGGTGTGGTGATGAGGTGAGTGTTGACCAATGGGAAGGTGTTTGTTGTCCAGGTAAGTGTTTGCAGGTGTGTGTGTGTGTTTTAAGATGTGGTGTGTTCTGATTGCTGTGTCTCTGTCAGTTGTGGGTGTGAAGTTGTGGGGTGCAGGTTGCAACTGGATCGTGTGGTGATGTTGCACAAGTGAGCTTGTTTTGTATTGGCAGGTGTCCCTGTTGTGTGATAACCCGCATTGTTCCGTGCCATGTTTTGTTGGTGTTGTTTTGGGGGTCCTTGTCCTTGTTGTGTTGCTTGTTGTTGTGTATGAGAGTGATTTGTAGTGTCTGTCCATGTTTTTGTGTTCTTTTAGCATTGCATGGGTTAATTTTTCCATTTACATGCTTGTGCGGTAAGCATTTTGTCTGTTTTCCTATGTAACGGGTGTTTTGTTTTGACAGTTAAGTGTCTAACAGGTAAGAAAACTGGCTCTTAACTTTTGTACATTAAGTGTATCTTTTTTTCAGCCGTTAACAGTACTGCAAGCCTTTAAATGGCTCTGGGGAATCTTGTTCCATGTGTCTCAATGCACGTCAGTCTATTGGCCATAAGGATTATCAAACTGTCGTTAGCTTTTCTTAAGACAGACCTTTGATGGGCTTACAACACATTAACGCACCCGTTAGTGGGTTTTTTTTAATAACGCCTGCCTTTAAATCTAGCCCTTAGTCTTGCTCCGATTCGCTCATGACAACACTCACAAACATACCATCCTTCATATAAAAAATCCACTACAATTCTCATCTTGACATACATCAAATATAATATCCCCCTTGCCAATCTTTCTTGACACTATTGATATTGAAAAAGACATCTCCTTGATGTTGTACCTATGATGTTCTACAAAGTGTGAAGACAAGCTGTGATTCTTAAACCTAATTTTGATATTATAGACATGCTCTTTTATTCTATCATGTAGATATCTGTACAGCCCACATATTTCTTATTCAATGTGCACTGAATAACATAAAAAACACCTTTAGTATTGCATGCTAAAGTTTATTTAATGTCATATTTTTCACCAGTACTACAGAAATCGAAAATATGTAATTGTCCATTGTATATTACAGCTTTTATAGCCTATGCACTCCCTACACTTATAAAAAACCTTTGTTACTATATAACCATGTGTCTGTAATATTTTTATTTTTAACACTTGATGCTATCTTTTGACCAAAATTATGGGGATTAGAAAAGACTACCTGAGGTTTTTCAGTTATTATTTCAGATAAAATGTTGTCACCTTTATAAATTAGTTACAGTAGATGTTTCATCATTACATACTATTATTGGTACCAATATGGGTAGTTTAGCTTCAAAATTCTTTTGGCAGATGTTTGAGTGGAGGGGCCAGGTCTGAGCTGCTGTATGTGATTCTTACAAGGTATCCCTTGGTTTGTCAGGACAATATAGGTGCAGGTTCCTAACACCTTTGTTATGGATCCAGCAACCCATCTCTGTGGGCCTTGGTAGCTGTGAGCACAGACTCTGTCACCTCTTCTGAAAAAGCGGTCCCTATCCCAAGAGGGTGCACAGGTGGAGCGTGGACGTGATATGGCAACATCTGGTTTTAAGACATCCACCTTGGAGCAAAGGAGGCGGCCAAACAAGAGGGTTGCCGGGGGCATCCCAGTAGTAACATGCTGCATGGTCCAGTAGGCAGTGAGAAAATCCAAAAGAACATTTGTCCGGTTGCTAGAAGAAACAGCAGCCAGAGCATATTTAAGAGTCTGGACAAAAAGTTCAACCAGGCCATTAGCGGCTGGATGGTAAAGAGCTTAGGTCCGGTGAGAGACACCAGTAGAGTCCAGAAAAGACGTGAACGAAAGTGAGGTAAACTGGGGGTCATTATCTGTGACCAGGAGGCGAGGAAGGTCAAACACAGCAAAAACCTTCTTTAAGACTTGAATGGTTGCGTCTGTAGTGGTGGAGGACCTAGGCCAAACCTCGGGCCATTTAGAGTGGGAGTCCACCAGAACCAGAAATGAAGTTCCATGTACAGGACCTGCAAAATCCAAACTAAGTCTCTGCCACGGAAGGGAAGGAAGCTCCCATGGAATGACCAGAGGTGGGGGCAGTAGTTTATGGGTTTGGGCACAGCCAGGGCAATTGTGGACCCACCTGGTGATGTCCAGGTCAATCGTTGGCCACCAATCTGAGGAATGGGCTTTCTGCTTCATGCGTACAATACCCAGGTGACCCTCATGCAAGATTCGTAGAGCTGTCATCTGCAGCATAGGAGGGACGAGGACTTTGGAGCCCCACGAGATATACCCATCCAGGACACCTCAAGTCCAACTGCAGATGCCAGTAAAGGAGGAAAATAAGTGTGACCACGGAGGGCCAGCCAAGGAGGACAAACTGGTAGACTTATCACAGAGTCTTATCCAGGAGGACAGCTTGTGCAGTCTGTCTTGAGGTGCAGACTGATGTATAACATATCTGGTGGTGATTGAAAGTGAACGAGGGTTGAGTGGTAGGTCCGGTAGTGATGGAGAGAGACTTGCTCAGTGGCAGCCTGGAGAGAGCATCTGCATTGGCATGTTGAGCATTCAGTTCATAGCGAATGGAGTAAGAAAAGGCTCCCAAGTACAGTGTGTAGCGCTGCAGCTGAGCAGCCGCTGTGGGAGAAATGCCCTTTTTAAGGATGAAAATCGCTTACAGCAGTTTTTGGTCGGTAATCAAGGTAAAATGTTGACCATATAAGTAGAGCACGAATTTTTGTAACACCAAGACAGTCACCAGCACCTCCTTTTCTATCTGTGCATAATTTTTCTCTTCTTGCATGAGGGAGCATGATGCAAATGCAACTGGCTGTTCAGAGACATCAGGCATTACATGGGACAAAATGACACCAAGTCCTTACTAAGAGGCATCACAAGCCACCATTACCGGCTTGTGCAGATCATAGTGCACCAGGACACGAGAAGCCAAGATGAGGTTTTTAGTTTCTTGAAACACCTCCTGACATTCCAGAGACCACTGCCAGGGCGTCTTTGTTCCAAACAGTCTGTGCAAAGGATGTAGTACTTTTGCAAAATTTGGAAGGAAGTGGTAATAAGAGTTGAGGAGTTCCAAATAAGAGTGGAGCTGGGAAACATCAGCTGGAGGAGGAGCCTTGACCAAGGCCAACACTTTGTCTTTAGCTGTGTGGAGGCCATCCTTTGTGATGACATGCCCGCAGAACGTTAGTAGTGGTTGGAAAAATAGGCACTTTTCCAGATTGGCTTTAAGTCAGTGTTCATGTAGGCATGGTAATACTGCTGCAACGTTTCCTTTGTTTTCTGCTTCCGTTTTTCCTGTAATGAGCATATCATCTAGTAAACACTTGTTGTGGGGAATGCCTTCCAAGATCGAATTTATAGTCCTCTGCCATATAGCTGCAGTGGAAGCAATCCCAAACACCATCCGATTATATTGGTAGAGCCCTTTATAGGTGTTAATGGACTTCCAGCTGAAGATAGGCTTGACACAGGTCTAATTTCGTGAAGGACTGCCCACCTGCGAGTGATGCAAAGAGCTCCTCTAACCTCAGCAGCTGGTACTTTTCTACCTCCAGCTAACTGTTGATGGTCATCCTGAAATCCCACAGAGCCAAATCTTTCTGGCCTTTTTAACGACCTGGACAATTGGTGATGCCCACTCACTGCTGGAAACTTTGGAGACAACCCTTTGACTTTACAGACGAGTTAGTTAATTTTCCACCTTCACTCGGATGGCGGAAGGAACAGTTCAGGCCTTGCAGAATTGGGGAGAAGCATCTGGTTTCATCTTAAAATGGGCTTGTCTGCCATTCGCTTTTCCCATATCCGGGGAGAACACATCCTTGTATGTGGTCTGTAGTTCCTTCACCCAATCTTGGTGTTCTGAAGCCTGTAGAGACTGGATTTTGAGGACTGCAATATTTGTGTTCGGTATTCCCCTGGCACGGATCCATGACCTGCCAAACAAGAGTGGACAGCCGTCTTGAACTACATACAGAAGAACTTGATAGGTATTGCCATCGAAAGTGACTGTAACTTCTGCACGCCCCAGAGGTCTGATGACATGGCCATTGTAGGTTCGGAGTCTGAGAGTGGTCGGTTACAACTGTAACTGTATGTTTGTGGAATCCAACTGTTGTTTGGTCATCACAGACACAGTCAACCCAGTATCCAAATCTAGGAGTACCTCTCTGCCATTAATCAGTACTTGCATGTTATCATCCTGCTCCTGTAGGTTGTATACAGTTAGATGAGAAATCCATTCTTCACCCTCAAAAGGTTTGTCGCTGCAAAAGGTTAGCAGAGGCTTGCCTATTGCCATGAGCAATGCCCGTCGAAGGCCTGTAACTCCTGCAAACTTTACTTAGATGGCCTCATTTGGAGCAATTAAAGCAAATTTCCTCCTTGAACTTTCATTGATGCGATTCATGTAAAGTAGCCCCACAATGGAAACTTTTTCTGTTTGAAAAGTGTTCTTTCTGCTGAGCTGGTTTATTCTGGGATAATTTTAAGACAGCTGTGGCTTCCTCTAAGCCTTTTGTTGGAATACCATGCTGAGTTTGTAAATGGGTAGCAACTTTTTCAGCCATTTCCATGTCTACAGCGATTTCCATAGCTGACTTCTCTGTTAACGCTTTTCAGATAACAACCTTTTTGTATCGGTTTATTCAATAACCCACACACAAACTGGTCTCACAGGGCTTCTTTTAAATTATGCACAGAGCTAGTCAGAGACGCTCAACTAGGAACGAGCCTGCCCTCAAAGTGATGAGGCGCTATAGGATAAGTATCCTACCCAGGGTGCAATCTCTTTGAGCTAAAAGAGATTGCACCTTGGGTAGGATACTTATCCTACAGACCCTCATCAATTCGAGGGCAGGCTTGTTCCTAGTTGAGCGTCTCTGACTAACTCTTTTGCATATGCAAATTGCCCTTGGGACTAGTCACCCTAAGGGTAACAGGGTAATCCAGATGTGGACCCCTTGCTCACAGTGCCTAGAGAGATCAGCTGCTCCTCATTGACGAGGCAGAAACATACATCTGGGGTTAGCTGCTTCTCTTGTTCAGAGAGGAATTGCCTGGCACTTCGTGGCTGGACTGCCTTTTGGTAGGATCAGTATGATATGCTTTAGGATATTTCCTCTCTGTGAAAGACACTAGTGAGCTAAAGGAGATTGCCCCCTGGGTAGGATACTTTTCCTATAGAGCCTCATGAATTGGAGGGCAGGCTCGTTCCTACTTGAGCGTCTCTGACTAGCTCTTTTGCATATGCAAATTGCCCTTGGGACTAGTCACCTTAAGGGTAACAGGGTAATCCAGACATGGACCCCTTGCTGACAGTGCCTAGAGAGATCAGCTGCACCACACTGACGAGGCCAATAAGGCCGAAATGTACGTCTGGGGTTGGCTGCTTCTCTTGTGTAGAGATGAATTGCCTGGCACTTCGTGGCTGGACTGCCTTTCGGTAGGATCAGTATGATGTACTTTAGGATATTTCCTCTCTGTGAAAGGCACTAGTGAGCTAAAAGAGATTGCACCCTGGATAAGATACTTATCCTCTAGAGCCTCATCAATTCGAGGACAGTCAAGTTCCTAGTTGAGCGTCTCTGACTAGCTCTTTTGCTTCTGTTAAATTAGCACAAAAATTACAGGTCACAGCTAGATGCCTCAACTCAACCATGTAGGCTTGAACAGTTTCCCCCTGTAGCTGTTTTCTAGAGTTGAAGCGGAAACGTTCTGCAATCTCCAGGGGTTGTGGCCGGTTAAACCCCGCTAATGCTTCAATTAAATCTGTCAAGGGTTTATCCCCTGGTGAGTCAGGTGCCAATAAATTTTCAAGGGCTGCAAAAGATTATCTCCCCACTACAGTCAAGAACACAGACATTTGCATTTGTTTTGCCGCAGGAATAGCATTTGCAGTCATAAATTGTTTTAATCTTGCTGCATATGAGGACCATGTTTCCGCCCCCTCTTTGAACTATTGTATGATATCAAACAACATAGTCATGGTGAGTCAGGATAGGGGGCTTTCATGGTATAGATTTTTTTTTTGTTTGGTTGGTTGGTTGGTTTTTAGAGCTCCACAACTCAGAGGTGTCAGTCAGATATCCCCTCACTTACTGCTAGCAGAACTGTGATGCACAATTAGAATTGTATGCTGGGATTGATTTATACTTGTCTCTCTCTCTCTCTCTCTCACTCTCTCTCTCAAGGATTGGCATGCCACATAGTTCATGCCCAAGGAACACAAGCATCCAATCAGTCCATACATATATATCTATATATAGATATATATAACACTTGTACTGACACAGTGACTCGCACCCGACTGACTCAGAGACAGCTGCGTGGTCATGTTTCGCTAAGTATTGTGTGAAGTCATCAGCCGGTGCCTTCGGATAGCTCTGCAGCCCGGACATCACAGTTAGCATTCAGAGTGCATTTGTCCTTTACCAACAACACTTACTTCCTGCTTAAGTGACACTGGCACATATTCATGATAATGTCAAGTGATTAAACAAAAATAAAGTACAATCTACAATGTGGCAGGTGTGTATGGTAGAAGTGGTGGGGGTCTGGTGTGGTCTGATTGGTGGAACCTTGACAAACTGCATCCACTCTGGGAGGAGAGGGATCATCATCATTTATTGCACCTGTTGCAGCAACGATTGCTGCAGTTTACATTTTCCTTCCACGTCCCTGCACTTCCTCCACCTTTCCCTCTACTGCTTGTGCATTTGCTAGACATTACTCAACTACTGTGTGTGTTTTTACTCTCTACAGTACACAGCTGAAGGAGTGTGATGTCTTGCCTGGGCCCTCAACAAAATTCTCAATGTCATCTGCTGTCTATCAAGTCTGCCTCAGTCACAGAGCTCCCAGTCAGCTGTCTAATATATTTATTTGTTTAATTATTTGTTTATTTACTTATTTTAGTTGTCCACCCTATCCTATCACAGTTAGTCCACTATAGATAGATAGATAGATAGATAGATAGATAGATAGATAGATAGACAGATAGATAGATAGAAAACTAAAAAACAAAATAAAAAACTTATTTCATCAGCACAGAAGAGACAATAAAAACAAAATCAGCACGCAAACCACACCAAATTTTTCTGTATTTTGGGCCAACCTCCTTCTGCCCTTCTTCTTCCCCATTGTGCCCCCAGACTCCCCTATCACAGAAAACAAATGTCCTATCTAAATGACTACCAAAACTAAGCTTCAATTCCACTTTATTTGCCTGTCTTCTCTAGCTCAAAAACATGCTGCTCTCTCCTCTCACAAACACAGAACGGCTGCTGCGAGAGCCTGACACCCTTTTATATAGTTGTAGAAAACTTTCATGTAGGGAAGAAAAACATTTCTGCCCATTGATTTCAATGAAATGAGCTAGGCGAAAAAAGTGGGAAAATGGCACTTTTCAAGGGAAATTTTTCACAAAGCAGAAAGTGCTATTTTTTACCGATTTCAGTTTGATGCAAAAATTTTTGTTTATCGCTAATCACAATGAACACACTTAAAAGAGTACATAGGAACGGTACTGAAGTGAAAGCATTTGAGGAACAAGTTTAAGTTGTAAAGGAGAGATTTGTTGATAAGTCACATAAAGTAAATATATTATCAGGATATAAGATCAGTTAGGGGACTGGTACAAAATAGTTTAAAGTGTTAGTAATGTCCACAAAAAAGTTTTTTGCATTTAGAAGAGCTTAAAAAACTATGGTTTAAGAGATACAGGTGTTTAAAGTCTGATCTCTCCTACTGACAGCCAGGGATGTGTACAGACATTTTGGGGGGCAGGGGCTCAAATTAAAAAAAAGGACACTTCTTATAATTATATATATATATATATATATATATATATATATATATATATATATTTATTTTTTTTTTTTTAATTAAAAGGGCACAAGGGCACTTTGGACAAAAGGGCAGGTGCTCAAGCCCCCCTTGGTGTCTATGTGTGCACGTCCCTCCTGACAGCTGTGCTTGAGCAGAGCCGCAATCTCATTATTTACCACAAATGCCTTCATTGGAATGGTCTAAAACTTGTGGCAGTGACAGTCGTATCTCTGACATTTGAAGGCAAACCCAGGACAAATTCTCTCAGAGGTGTTTCCAGGTACCGACTCACCTGCTCTGTCAGGCTATCGATACCGGACACAATGGGTCTGCCACTTGGTTTCAATAAACTCTTATGAACCTTGGGCAACAAATAAAATGTTGCCACCCTAGGGTCTGTAACTTGTAGATATTTATACTCCCTAGCATCAATTAAACAGTCCTTTTTAGCTGAATCCACAATATGATTGTAACTAGCCAAAAATCACCTGTGGGATTACCCAATAACCTACAATAACAATCTCTGTCCAGCAACTGTCTGTATGCTTCCTGCATGTACATATCAAGGGGCCAGACAACCACTCTGTGTCTTTTTCTGTATGTATGACTGGTATATGTGGAACAGTGGTCATTAATAGGGTCGAGGCAAATGCGGCTGATTCCTCTATGTCACTGTTACCTAACTAGTACATTTTGACAGATGGTGTGATTTGTTAGACTGGATCGAATGGGAATATCGGTCATTGTTAGGGTCACGAATATTATATCGTCTGTGATTCCTGTATGCTGATATTATCCGACCTGTCTTTTTGGTTCATTACGTCACTTGGGAGAATTACAGGGTAAGATAAGAGCTTACCTTGATACCATTGGAGTTGCTCTTTTCTGTTTGCACTTTGTGGCACAGTTTTTCTTCTATTTTCCTCCTCTCTTGAGTTGGTAGTTCCTCTCAGTACATTGCGGTAAATTACTCCTGTGCGTAGGATGGTATTTGTTAGCTAAATGGATGGTCCTGAGGTACCTTTTTATCAGCTTATTATTTTATTATTGTATGTGTGCTTTATTCATTCTATTTTGGATTTTTATTTTGAACATATTTTAAAAGTTATTTTTTAATATTTTGTCTAAGATCGCTCCTAGTGGCAGGTTTTTGGGTCATTGAAGTTAGCCTTCATTTATTCTTTAATAATGGGATTTATAGTGAGTGCCTTATAGGTGGTTTTTCCTTTTTTATTTTGTGTTGTTTATTCTTACACTACCTGGCACCCTCACCTTTGCTGTTATTTTCAAAGGTGGAATTTCCCGGGGATATATGGTTGTGTACTGGGTGGTGCAAATATTTTCCCTATATCTTTTTTGGTTGTTATATTTTTGTAGTTAGTTTAATCTTTGTTTTGCATGCCATTTAATTCCTTATAAGGATGTACAGATTAAAATTGCCATGTGATCTAAGAGTCTGACGGTTGTTCTAATAAATTCTGTTTTTGATTGAACCATTTCTTTTGCGCCTGAATCCTTACAACCGGAAATATTTATGTATATGTACATGTAAAATTATTATATTTACATTTACATACATATTTCTCTGGGTTACATTATTGCTGACCCAGTTAAAACTGGTAACAGTGATAATTATAGAACCGTCCCCACTCAGTCTCTCTGGTCAGGATCCTCTAATTATTATACAAGCTTGATGTGTCTCAGTATAACTATAATATATGGTATATAAAGGAAAATCCAAGTGTATCAAAAGAAAATTATAAATCCAGCAAATCCATTAAAATCAAATGTATTTATTTAACAAAATATATCAGTGAATAAAATAAAGAATAAAAATAGGTTATGATTATAGAAATACCTCAACTAGTTTTAGAA
The DNA here is from genome assembly GCA_037306005.1 of Rhinophrynus dorsalis. Taxonomy (NCBI): domain Eukaryota; kingdom Metazoa; phylum Chordata; class Amphibia; order Anura; family Rhinophrynidae; genus Rhinophrynus; species Rhinophrynus dorsalis. The sequence continues at coordinate 269,292,964 of CM074724.1, forward strand.
CCAAACTGTTTCTTTCATCAAGAGTAAAAATTTAATTGGTTGAGTAACAAAACAAAATGAAAACCTTCCCCAAAGAATGCACCACTATTTGAACGTTTGGTAGTGACATGTGTTAATGGGGTAAAGGGATACATTTACAGAAACATTGTAAATCTTAAAGAGAAGAAAGGACCAGTTTAGGTATCTTTGAAACACAATTAAAAGGATGACGATAAAAAAACATTATAATACCGAATCTCAATATCATGTATAAAATTGTATCTAATAGCTATGATAAATTCAGATAATGCATATGTGATACTGAGATATATATATATATATATATATATATATATATATATATATATATATATATATATATGAATAGAAAGTTTCCAAAATGTATTTAAATACTGGATAGACATTAGTCCAACCTAATCAACGTTTTAAAAAATATCCAATACCATAGATGTTGGTATTGTAACCGATGAGGTAACAAATCTAATCTAATTTATATAAGAACCTAAATGGCCAAGTACTCTTATACTTATTTAACATACTCAAGAAACAAGTCATTGATCCATAAGGGAAATTATTTGAAAGGACTTATGTTACTAAAAAAATTTATTTCTGTACGTATCATTAATTGACCTTTCATGCGCAATTAGTTAGTTGATTTGTAGTATATATATATCCATTTATAAAAATATTCTATTATACTCCAAATATATTATGTCTGGTGAAGTACAAAACAAAGGATAATATCAGTAAACATACTTAATAATACATTTCCACCAGAAAATGCAATTCCCAAAATAATCATGTGTCCTGGAGTGTTTATTTTGTCTTTCTGAATTTTGAATAAATGATAATAATGGGCCATTTTAGGGTTTTTAACACATAGAAAAGCAATTTTGATAAAAAAAGGAAGAGATTCTCTATATGTAAAAAAGTCTTAAAATGGACTAAAATGGCCCATTATTATCATTTACCCAAAATTCAGAAAACACAAAATAAACCCTCCAGGACAGCAATTATTTCAGGAATGAATTCATTAACCTCAAACTTATCTGAATTTATAGACTATATTTTAGAAAAATATGTTTTAAGTCTCAAATCTTATTTGAAAGATACTACTGGGAGGATAATGTGTCTTGTATATCCTTTGATGTAGTTTCATTATATTCTGACATAGAACATAATTTTGGATTACAAGCGGTGGAATACTTCTTAAAAGAAGATTATCTCATGCCCATGAAACAAATCTCATTTTTATTACAAGTTGTAAAATGTATTCTGACACACAATTGTTTCACTTTTAATCATCCATATTTCTTACAAACGAAGGATAATACAATGGAGACCAGGTTTGAGCCTAACTATCAAACCTCCTAATGGGGTGGTTTGAGGGTAAATATGTATGGAACAATAATCCTATGGGCACAAACCTGGTCCTCTAGAAAATATATATTGATTATATTATAATAATATGGAAAAGCTCATTAATTTTTTGTGTGGATAGAGACATCAAATATATTATAAAATGAACACTGGGACATATTAACCAATGATCCTCTCCTGGGGGGTCCAAGAGTTACATTCTGTAGAACCTTAAAGAATAACCTTAAAGAAATATTTCATTTTCAAAATAAAAATAAAGAACCAGGCTTTTTGAGACATAGAGACAGTCACAAATGTGGGAAATCATGGTGCAATAGTTTACAAATAAAGCTAAATGATTCACCTTAAGAATTACTGAAACTACATATCCCATCAAAGCCTTTATATATTGAGATTCCTCATTTGTGATTTATCTAATCACTTGCCAGTGTGGCCTAAAATATGTAGGAAGCACTAACCAACATCTCAGCACTAGATGTGATATACATGTAAGAAATATACAAAACAAATTTATGATGCATGGAGTATCTAGATGCTGTACAATAAATCATCAATCTTTTACAGATGTAATCAATATTTTACCAATACAAAGAATTATAGAGCTAAATAAACAGACAAAATATAACAAGCTAATTAATAAGGAATACTTTGTTGAATTTTTACCTTTTGTACCCTTTATCCAGAAGGCCTAAATGAAAGTATAGAAAATTTAGTTTTAATTGATAAAAATATCAATCTTTTTTTAAATATGTGCATTGATTGTTTGAGACATAAATGGACTACTCAACTGTCTAATGTAAAATTTTGTTTCACTTCCATTTTTTGGTCTAATAAATTGTGTACCTCTTATGGTGCTGTCTTGGTGTTTGGGACTTAAACACATTGCACTTTCTGGTGAATTATTCATGAAATGTATTATTAAGTATGTTTACTGATATTATCTATTGTTTTGTACTTCAACAACCACAACATATTCGGAGTATAATAGTACATTTTTATAAATGAATATATATTCTGCAACTCAGCTAATTCCATATTAAAGGTAAATTATCCATTTAACAATTTAATTTATACATACAGACATGAATTTTATAGTGACATACAAGTTCTTTCTAACTAATAATTTTTCTTATGGATCAATGACTTGTTTCTTGATTGTACTTAAGTATGCTGCTCTGATGAAGTGATCTTGGTCCTAAGGGTGCAGCTGTGTGGCACACTGCTTTATGGTGCATTGTGTACCCCTCTTGGTGCTCAGGGGGTTAACTTCAAATAAGGGTAAACTTCAAATAAGGGCTATATTGGTTACAAAATGAAAGATACATTTATGGCATTGGATGTTTTTTAAAACATTTGGATTAGGTTGGACTAATGTCTGTCCCGGCTCTAAATACATTTTGGAAACTTTCTTTTGAAATATACAGTACATCGGTACCATATATTCATTATATGAATTTATCATAACTCTTAGATAAAATGTTATAATGATATTGAGATTTGGTATTATAATTCGTTTTAACATTATCCCTTTAATTGTATTTCAAACATACCTAAACTCTGTAAACATGAAAATGTTTCTTTAAATGTAACACTTTACCCAATTATGACACATCACTACCAAACGTTCAAACAGTGACACCTTCTTTGGGGAAGGTATTTTTTTTTAATCAATTAATTACATTTTTACTCCTGAAGAAGTAACCAGTTAGGTTATGAAACTCGTTGAGGAATTGTTATGATTATAACCTATTTTTATTCTTTATTTTATTCATTGATACATTTTGTTAAATACATTTGATTTTTTATGGATTTGCTGGATTTATAATTTTCTTTTGATACACTTGGGCTTTCCTTAATATACTATATATTATATTTATACTGAGACCCATCAAACTTGAAAAATAATAAGAGGATCCTGACCGGAAAGACCAAATGGGTACAGTTCTGTAATTATCACGAGGATCCTTTGTCCCAAGTGTGATGGAATATGCCTAGGGCAGTGCACACCACACTGTGATCACAGAACACATCTATGCTCCCCACCCCAGGACCTTAGATTCCTTAAGGGGTTAAAATTCTCTTCTTGACATACATTGTATTTATTGATGATCCTGGAGTGGAGGTTCCTTTATTTGAGCTGCATTTCATACATGTGTTTGTCTTGCCTTCTCTCATCCTGAGAGTATTCTAATTTTTTGTTTAATCCTGTGAAGTACTGGTAATTAAAGCAAACATACATATAATCTCCATATTTATATATTTCATATTTTACACATTTCTTCACCAAAGGTTTCTAAAAGAAAAGCCTTAATCTTTATAATTGATCTCCAGCTGGCGGTAATGCCTCAAGTGTGATAAAAATAATATATGACAGATAATTTCTGTAGTGGCATAAACTCTCCATTTCCAACTTGAGAGAGCTTAGTGCATAGGCTCCAAACAATAACCTAGTAATTGGAGTGTTTACCTCAATGAGGAAGTTATCCCCTCTTTAGCACACCTTTATCACACATTAATGTATCTCTTCTAGGATTACATTTGTTGCAAACCAACTGTACTTAGGAGACATTTCTTAAATTCCCATTGATTTAAATGGGACTTTTAAACCCTTGAATGGTAGAGGTTACAGGTAACATTAAATGGATCCTATCACATAAAACTAGTTTGGTGATTTTGAAAGAGCTTTCAAAATTAACTATATGTTGTATTAGCTAATTTGTTATTATAAAATTAACCTTTGAATTATATAGATTATAATAAGGCAGGCCTGCAGTCACTTTCTATCTTATCTCTACATTCCCTCACCCACTATCACAGTGCCCATGCTATTCGGTGACATTCTGTCAGTCTACACTCCTGCTTAACACCTATTGGCTGAACTGTGATTGTCCCGCCCAGTATTGTCCTTAAATACTGGGTTTTGGCACATCTCCAGTGCCCTTTCGTGGTGTTCCAGTACCAGCGCTTGTACAGTTGGTATCAAAGACGGCTGAATCCTGTGATATCGGAGGTCAGAAAGTATACACTGCCCGCTTAACAATCTTTATTCTTCAAGATTGCAGCCACATAATATCACAGAATAATAGAGTGAACAAAATATTACATTATAAATTGAACAACTTCCTTTTTTAGCAAATAGCTATTAATTTAAGCTACTTGGTTGCCTTATGTGAATTCTAAATGGTTCTATACTTGCTAATTTGCTGACCCTGAATGCAGCATACTTAATATGATATCATCTTGCGAAGTGTTGCTGTTAAACAGTATTCATCTCACATGAATACATTATAAATTGGTGTTCTGCCCCTTAATTGTCAAGATGCTCATAGTTTCTAAATACATATGGTTCTCAATCAAAATTTAAAGAACTATGCGGTGGTTTTAATTGATACACATGCAGCTGATAAATAAAACAGCGATTTTTAATAGATTATCAATACAAGTTATTTCTTTTACTTGTGAAAAATATAAGCATGCACTGAACAGATCTCTATTCTGAAAGTGTATAGATAGAATTCATCAATAAATAATGTTTTTTCTAACTCTGATGAACCCTTTACTTCTCAGAGCCAAAGAGAATCAGAGGAAAAATAGGAGAGCAAGAAAACAGCAAGGGAAAGAAAGAACAAGGCAGTGCAACATAGAAGAGGAAGAGAGAATTAGGGCTGATTGATAGCAAAACAGGGAAAAGAGAAATGGAAGAACAAGAGAAGTGGTAGGGAGTGGTGGGGAAATAATGGAAACTAGGAAGGTAGAAATAATGGGGGTAAAGGTAAGACAGAAAAAGAGAGAAAGAAGGTAAAGAAAGTCCCAGATATCTCCATCCAATATTTTTTTTTTATCACGCACAAAAACATACTTCTGTTGAGTACAAGGGGGGTGAACAGTGCATGGCTACCAATGCATTGCACACCTCTTTATTCTCAAAGGGTAAAAAAGTGGTTAAAAAGTGAAACCTGTGGCTTTCCATATTTCCAGATTTACATCTCCCCTGGTTGAGGATGGTGGGAGGTTTAGTTTAGCAAATGCTAGAGTGCCCTAAATTACCAACCCTGCCTTAAACACCACTCAGCCATGCAGGCAGTGATGGTCTTGCCCCTTTGCTACAACTACCTAAGTGCCCATGTAAATGAGCAAGGGCAACTGTCATGTCTCCTCACCAAAATAAATATAAGAATGCATTAGTAATGTACCGTTGTGGTGCAGGAGCTCACAGAAAGGAATAAATAAAAACTCACATGTTGTTCTGAAGAGACTGGATGTCTGAGAATTATGTTATCGAAGAGCTTAGGCAGCAAACATTAGCTGAACCAGAGTACCTCTACTTACACTGCAAATCAAAAATATATGCACAGAGAGCCATGAGGTATGGCAAAACCTAAATGAAGAAAACTAGGCTTGGACAGATGTCAGTAAGTCTGATTAGAGGGCTCACCTTAAATAAAAAGAAGAACAAGGGTGTAGGGGTTCACAAAGGACTTGACTGTATGGGGCTTGATTAAAAGTTTTAAATAGGCCTCTAGCCCCTCTAATAATAAAGGAAAATGCCTTATACATACATGTTTTAGATAGAAAGGCTGCCATCTTAACTACCTACTGTTCTAGTTGTTTCTTTTGAGGAGACAAAGTCTTTCCACGCCATCATTCATTTCCACGTATACCACATGGTGTTATATTGTCTTTATTAACTGCTTTGTTCCACTGATTTCCATCCATAACATCACTCCCATTTTCTGCCTTTTACTAGCATACTTACGCTGGACTGAATCCTATAAATTTGGAAAATGGCAAATTTAATGGGAAACATTGGCCAAGTCTTCAATTAGAAAACCCTGTAACACATATATATTTGCCCTAAATTATATTTTTTAATAGATTTTGAAATGCATCATGTTTGGAGATCACTGGTACTGAGCAATATTTTATAAAATCTTGCAATGAAATCTAAAAGATCATGTTATACGTAAACTTTTAAAAACATAATCCATAAAAAACACATTCTACATGGGATGAAGAAATGTTTGATTAAATATTTGGAAAGCCAGTAATATTTGATTTCTGCGGTATGAAATGAATTTCCATATCAAAGGATAAGGAAATTGTTTTCTGTCTTTTATCTATCCTATGGGTTTTACAGTCTCAAGATGCTCTTGGAATAGCTATAGAATGACCTTGAAAGAACATGATGAACATTTGATTTAGGTTTTACAATGATTAAAGCCTGTATTTTCAGTGGGCAGAAGTCTGTTACATCCAAGGAGGATGTTCTCATTTCCCAAAGTATTAAAAATTAACCTCATGACAAACAGCATATTTACAAGAGATGATTATTCCTTGAATTCTTTATATGTGTTTAACAATTTAGTAATTTCAGAAAAATAATCCAACTTGCTACAATATTCCTTTTGCTATATGTGAGTTGTTTTCCAGACATTTAACAATACACCATTTTGAGAAAGAACTGCCCAACTGGGTTTTGGACTATTGGGCCTTTTCCATGTTTAGGTTCATCTGTTTCAATGAATAAACAAAGATAATGACTCAGAAGAAGACAATGGAATTACTTAGGCTATCCAATGCCTTCTTTGGAGAAAGAAGACAAATAACTCTTCTTGATAATCATATTGTTATCCTGTTATTGTTCTGTCTTATATTGTAACGTTATTGTGTTGGGATTTCTTTGTACAACCTGCAATGTGGCAGATGTGTATGATAATGGTGTTGGGGGACTGAAGTGATACGATTGGTGGGACCTTGACAAACTGCATCCACCCTGGACGAGAGGGATCATCATTTATTGCACATGTTACACATGCTGCCTCAACCATTGATGCAATTTTTGAACTCCTGCTCCCTGTGTTTTTTCTGGACATTACTCATCTACTGTGTTTCTACTCTCTATAGTACATAAATGATGGAGTGTTATGTCTTGCCTTAGCCCTCCACAAAATTCTCTATGTTATCTTCTGTCTATCAAGTCACAGAGCACACATCAGGCTCCCAGTCAGCTGTCTGTCACCTAATATATTTATTTGTTTAATTATATGTGTATTAATATTTTTATTTTTTGTTTTTTTTAGTTGTCCACTCTATCTTATCACAGCCTGTCCAAAAAAATGTATAACTAAAAACAAAATCGACAACTTCTTTCCCTAGACTTCCCCAGTACAGAGAAAATAATAGCAAAATCAGAATGCAAACTGGACCTCAGTTGCTTGTGTCTTGCCAGTCAGTCACACTAAATTTTGGGGTATTTGGGGGTCAACCTCCTTCACTGAGCTAGGTGTGAAAAGGGGGGAAATGGCACTTTTTGTGCCATTTTTTTCACCCATCCCTGTTTATCACTGAATGTGAAGTCATCCATCTCAACTGACCTGAAGTGGGATCAGGCAGTACCAGAGAACACAATTAAACAACACCAACAATGTACTTACCCAGAAAAACTGTGGAAGCTGTGAAAGATTGCGCTCAGGAGTGCTGGTTCATCATCGGAGAAAGATTCAACAAGGAAGACTACAGGAAGGCAACAAGGAGATGGTAGCCATAGAGCAGAACAGATATCTTCAACATTCATACCTATGCTCAGGCCTGGATCTGGCAAGCATACAGAAAGAGGAGGACAGCTTGCCACCGGTAGCATACCCAGAACACCTGGCATCAGATATCCCTCCCTTCTGACCACTTCTTCCATGACATTCCCTCCTGGTCCAGCAAGCCACCAGAGACTTTGTGGCATGCTAGGCCTAGATGCCTGTATGCCACTGCATTACCAGCTGGAGGACCTGATTTGTGCAGAGGACCAACTAGAGGAACAGATTCTTGCTTTGTTGTGGCAGACACAAGGTCCCATCAAGTGGTAGAACTTGGCCTCAAAATGTTATGCCCCTTTGTTCAAAAGGACTGATTGAATGTTTTTAATACATTATGACCATAATTATCTCAGTATTCCCAACATCTTTGGTACAATAGACTGCACTTGTGTACCTAACTTTAGGATGCAACAATTCCATATCTGAAAGATATTCCATTCCCTATAATTTGCAGGTGGTCTATGATGTATGTCAAGAATGTTAAAACATTTGTCAGCTTTGAAGAAGGAGGGATGCTATCATGTTATCTTGTTTGTAATTTGTTTGTTTTGTTAACTAAATGTCACAGTTTTTTTGTGTAACAGTGCACTGAAGATGCTTACAGCTTATAAGTCTTGAGCACAGGGAGGTTAGTAAAAATACATTAACCTCTGATTAACTCACCTATACATAATCATAGATATCCTCAAATCCTAGCCAGCATAAGAACACGAACCCAGCTAGCCTTGTTTCTGTTCCTGTGTGTGAGGAAATAGACTGCTCTGTATGCTGCCTACCAAAAGACCTTTGACCTGTCAAAAAGTAAACAGCCTACCTATTTTCTGCTTGTCAAAAGATGTCTTCCTTCTCTAAAGACTACTGCTCTGTCTTCTGCCTGCCAAAAGATCTCTGCTTGTCCAGCAACCACTGCTCTGCCTGATGTCTGTAAAAAGAGCACAGCCATTTTTAAAGATTAAGGATGGTCAAAATGTTTTGCCTCATAAGCAAAACAGGTGGAAAATGGAACTTCTCATTGAGCCAGAAATTTCAAACAAAAAGTGGGAGATTTTCTGCATTTTTCCACAGTGATCTCCTACTGTATTGGTAGCTATAGAACCAAATATACTTACTCCCTGTTTTTTTTCCACTGTAGCTATAGAACAGCAATTGACTACCCCCCCAGTCATGTCCCACTGCACTTGTAGCCAATATAATCACACACGGCTCCTCCCACCTTGTCCCAATGCACTGGTAGTCTTAAACCCCCCCCCAGAATTTTCCAACTGGTAGATACAGAAACATTTATGAACCTACAGCCCCCCAGCTGCTGCTAGACTACACCAGCTATCTGATGCCAGGGAATAATATGAGTTGTAGACTGGAAAAAGTTGAAGACTCTCCCATAGTCATTTCCACTCATCCCATCCTTGTCCAGTGGTACACAGAACCACACATACTGACTAATCAGCCTTGTCCCACTGTAATGGTGGCCACAGAACCTCACACACTGACTTTCCACCTTGTCCACTGCGCTGGTAATCAGTAATCACAATCAGTAATCACAAATGTTGATCTTTTAGGACTTCCAGCCTTGTCCATCTGCACTGGTAGCATAAAATAGCAAAGTTTTTTCGGGAAATGTATTGACACTGGTGAAAAGGTGAAAATTGTATGTATTTCTATGGTTGAGAGCTTTCTCAGGAAATGCAGGAAGTTGCTAGCTTTCTATTAAAATTCCTGCAGGAATTTTCTTTTCTTTTCTAATACCACTGCTTTTTCTGTTGCCAGCCAAAAGAACTCTGTTAGTCCAAAAAACACTGATTATTATCAATATCCTTAATATGGTTACACACATTATTATTTCCTGTCCATTATTTCTAGCATACTTCACGGAATATTAATAGATTGGTTGAAGCACGACTTTAGACCGGGTGGCACAGTTCTCACTTGGTTTAAATCTTTTTTACTCCTGTAGGTCACAGAGGATTTCCTGGGGAATGTTTTTTATACTTTTCACCCATCCCTACAACTGCTCTTTCTGTTGCCTGCAAAAAGAACTCTATTTGTCCAAAAAAAAAACAAATTATTAAAATTCCTGCAGGAATTTTCTTTTCTTTTCACCCACTAATACCACTTCTTTTTCTGTTGCCAGCCAAAAGAACTCTGTTAGTCCAAAAAACACTGATTATTATCAATATCCTTAATATGGTTAAACACTATTTATTATTTCCTGTCCATTATTGCTAGCATACTTCACAGAATATTAATAGAGTGGTTAAAGAACTACTTTAGACTGTGTGACACAGTCCTCACTTGGTTTACATCTTTTTCACTCCTGTAGGTCACAGGGTTTCTTCAGGTGGATGCACCTCTATCCCCATGCACATGTAACAAGGAGTGCCACAAGGCTCTATTGTATCACCATTGCTGTTTTCAGTGTACATATTACCTATGGGGGATATCATCAGAAGACACTGCCTTAATTATAATTGTTATGCAGAATACACACACATCTCTACTTTGTTTTTGTTCTAGGTACAAAAGGATCATCCCTCAGTGGATGGCTGAAAAAGTCACACAATGGATGAGTGTGAAATAGTTGGGGTTGAACCCAAAAAAGACAGACCTACTCAGGAGCTCCCGTTGTATGACCACAGCTCCTTATCATCGAAAAGTGCTTTTCAACTTAAGGAATCACTTTTGCTCGGATCAGAACAAGTGAAAAATGTTGGGGTACTCTTAGATTATGGCCTGACACTCAAACATTAGAAGTCAGTCATGATCAAATACTCATTTTCCATCTGAGAAACAGAACCTGGATAATGCACCTGATACCTCAAGCAGAACTCCCCCCACTGGTTCATGCTTTTGGATGTGAAAGACTTGACTAATGCTATTTTTCTCTATTGTACTTCCAAATAAAGAACCACATAGACTACAGTAGGTACAGAATGCTGTAGCCAGTTTATGTTATGTGACTTTTGTCACATAACAACTGTCAGATATACTTGAATCTTTGTTTGCAAACATACAAAACTCTGGATGACTGCAGCCCCAGATACATAAAGGAGATCCTCAGTTCCTATGTTACAATTTACCTATTTGCCATGTTCAGACATGGATCACTTGCAATAAGTTGGTTGGGCCCTCAAGAACTGGAATATACATTCTAGTTCTTGAAATCCATACCCACTCACTGCAAGTGATCCCTGTTTGAAAGCAGGTCAGTTCAGCCATGAGGATATTTGATCGGTTCATTTTAATATAAAGTAGTTTTGGTAATTGGCAATATGTAATAGATAGTACTATCAAGGTGCCCGTGATTGCTTTCCTTCTGTGTCAATTACCTTTAGGGGCTCTCCATTGAGCTGTTTGCTGTTAGCCCGCCCTGCATTGCCTTTATAGACTGAGTCTGGGCACCCTTTGGTTGCCCTTTCGTGTTGCCTCTATGCTGCTAGCATCTATGGCACATTCCTGAGCTTCCTGGGCCATTAGCTGTGTTCCTGCTGTCAGAATCATCCGGTTCCTGTAGTAACCTGTTCAGTAGTTCCTGCTTCAGACCCAGATCCGGTTCGAGTTGCCGTCTGATCTCCGCTTCCTGCTGCCAGTCTTCGCTGCCGCTGCTGATCCGGTTGACCGATTGAGTGCTGGTTCCTGTCTCCACCTGCTGGTTCCCATCCAGTCTCCCTGTAGCCGCTGTCGTTCCTGAGTCACCTTGGCGACATTTCTATTCCCTGCTGTATATCCGGTCGTGGGTACTGGTTCGCTCCATAGCCATCCGGCTGTCATGCAGGTTACGATTAGCATTCCACGTACTGGTTACTGGTTCGCTCTATAGGCCGTTCGGCTGTTCTGCAGGTTACAATTAGCATTCCACGTACAGGGTACTGGTTTGCTCCATAGACACCGGCTGTCATGCAGGTTACGATTGGCGTTCCACGTACAGGGTACTGGTTCGCTCCATAGACATCTGGCTGTCATGCAGGTTACGATTAGCGTTCCACGTACAGGGTACTGGTTCGCTCCATAAGCCATTCGGCTGTTTATGCAAGTTTGATTAGCATCCCACATACAGGGTACTGGTTCACTCCATAAGCCATCTGGCTGTTTATGCAAGTTACGATTAGCATTCCACGTACAGGGTACTGGTTCGCTCCATAAGCCACCCGGCTGTATATGCTAGTTACGATTAGCGTTCCACGTACAGGGTACTGGTTCGCTCCATAAGCCATCCGGCTGCATATGCAAGTTACGATTAGCGTTCCACGTACAGGGTACTGGTTCGCTCCATAAGCCATCTGGCTGTATATGCTAGTTATGATTACCGCTGTTTAGCAGTTACAGCTAGCTCTTCCAGTGAGAGGACACTGTTTCGCTCCATAGCCATCCGGCTGCTATTTCATGTTGCTACTACGCTTCCCGTGTATGGACATTGGTTCGCTCCTTAGCTTCTGACTGCAGTTGCACCTTGTTGACTTTCTCCCAGTACGAGGTACTGGTTCGCTCCATCATTCCTTGTCCATTGTCGCACTGTGTATTACTGTCTTCCCAGTACACAGGTCGAGTGGTACTCCGGAGTTATATGGTCTGCCACTTGATCAACTTAGCCTCTTATGTCATCACTAGTGGCTGCGGTGCCACCTTTGCAGTCACTGAGACTTTTGGTTGCCATTCACTCCTTACCAGGCTACCCTGCCCGGTATATTGGTAAGGCCGGTAGAACCTATACCATTATCATCTTGGATTGCCTTACCCGGTATTGGCAGGGCTGGTAGAGCCTGTATACTACCGTTGGTCCACTGGCTGCCTTGCCCGGTATATTGGCAAGGCCTGTAGAGCCTGTCTCCTCCTGTACCAGTCCCTGGCTGCCTTGCCCGGTATACTGGCAAGGCCGGTAGAGCCTGTCTGTTCCTGTACCAGCTTCCTGGCTGCCTTGCCCGGTATATTGGCAAGGCCATTAAAGCCTATCCATATTTGAGCCAGCTTCCTGGCTGCCTTGCCCGGTATATTGGCAAGGCCGGTAGCGCCTGTATCAGTATTGTTATTACTACCTTTTCTGTCAATAAAGATATATGTATGAATGTGTATGATACCCTAAGGGGTGGTCTTAAACTTTTCAATAAAGTTGTGATTTTACCTAACTTTGCGTCTGAGAGTCTTAACAAACTGTGACAAGTACTCACTTAAAATGGGGTACCATAGTGAGGTAAGAAAGCTTAAACATGTTTTAGCCAAAGTACATGAAAAAAAAACATAATTTTTGACACAAGCAAATTAATATGCTGGTATAATATATGCACAGAGTTCACATTTATGTAATTATCCCATTTGTGTAAAGTTGACCACCTGCAGGGCTCAACACTACTTGATTTAAAATTGAAGCTTGAACTTGATTTAAAACTTCAGCTTGAAACTGGGATACTCAGGCTACAGCAGGAATTTCATCTAATCTGACAGGATTATAAATTAAGGAGCAGTCAGTAATTCAGCAACTAGGTGTCATGGCCGACCAACCACAGCAAACAAATATAAGTCAAGTGGTATCAAAGATTGTGGAGATTAATCCATTCAGAGAGTGGGGACTATGCAAAAGAGCAGGACCTAATAAGGAGAAAAACCATGGAGGATTCCACTAGTAAAAGGCTTTACCCAAAGAGTGGGTCTCGAAAAGATCATTATTAATCCACATGGGCACATTGTCACTAAATTGTGGTACCAGTAGGGCATGTTTGTCTTACCCTAATGTCTATTAATGTCTATTATATACTAGTGGACTGATCACTTCTACCAGTGGTTCCATTCCCTCACATCCGTCAGTTTTCCCCCAGTCACCACCCTCTATCATAGCACTGTGTATCAATTTGTCCACTTTTCATTTGCTCCAGCACTTTGTAGTGTAAAATTCCACACAATCCCAACAAGAGGGATTTTTTATAGTTCTTACACTATTCATATTGACTATTTCCAACCATAGCTAATCTCATTATAGAGGTGTGTTTTGAGTCAATTCTTCCAGGCATCTCTACACTCAGATGTTCCAGTGCGCTGTCAGTTTTTTATGTTTCTGTTTTTATACAGAAATATTATTACCCTTAAAGTTAACCTGTATTAACAAGTACCTTGCACCTTGACCCCATACACCAAATTTCAAGATCAAAAATGTAATCATTAATGACATCTCTACCATGCTGCATTTGTATCATATCACTGCATATTTTGTACTGGAATAGACAGGATATATGATTGTACCTTCCCTTACTTATAAGGGGTCAAGACAATAATATATATATATACAAGTAGCAGTAAGATTACTTTAAATTAACTCTCAAGCCCCACGGTTGACACCACTGGGGATGGACAGGGGGCACAGTGAGAGTATCACCTGATTTTTTGTCTTGGAGGATGGTTGTAAAAGACAAAAAAGAGAGAAGGAACCTTATGATGTTCCATCCCTCCACAATCAAAGTTACAGTAAAAGAATATATGTTACACTCACTGGGTATGTTGGCAGAAAGGGAGTATTCCCAAAGTCTCACAAACTTACTCATGGAGATAATAGCCTGTCTCGATTCTGAACTCAAATACATTAGAACAAAAAGGCAGCTGCTTCCCACATTCCAATTCTTTAGAACCTCATTAAAAAAAGAATAATATATATTGTATTTAAAACAGAGCCCACTGTTCCAGTATATTTGGGTCCTGAATGGAGACAGGCTATTATCTCCCTGAGCATGTTTGCCACACTTTGGAAATCCCTTACTGACCACCATACCATGTGAGTGTAACTATTTTTTTTATTGTAACTTTGACTGTGCCTTCTCTCTTTTTTGTCTGCTACATGTGTACCACTGTTGGAGAGTGTGTTCTAGAAAGGTGATGCCTTAAAGGGATAGTAACACTTCGTTTTAACTTTATTTTATTTTGTAGGCATTAAAAAAACATGAAGAATGATATAAGTCTTATCTCTCAAACCTTTATGGTTTATGAGATATTCACAAGCAAAGTTCCCCTCCCCGCCCCTTTTTCCTAGTGTAAGCCATCTCTTCTCAGATGTGAGTCTGGTTGTATGACCAGACAGATAACAGAAGGGGACAATTTTCTTTGTATGAAAACAATGAAAGCCCTTCCCCCCTTGACAAGTTTTTCAACTTTTTCCATTATCTTAATTGAAAATTGTCCCTCTCTGCAGTCTACCTGGGCATCTCCCTTCTGATCTGGTTGAACAGGGGGGGATACTTTGTTTGTGAATATCTCTTAAACCATAAAGGTTTCAGACATAAGACTTATATCATTCTTCATGTTTTTTTAATGCCTACAAAATAAAATAAAGTTAAAATGAAGTATTACTATCCCTTTAATGTCAGCGTGGAAGTAAATACACTTACTTCCAGTGAGAAAGTGATTTATTTAGAAAGTATTGTTGCTGATGATTGATTATGTAAGACCTCAGCCATTATTTAGTTTGTATCTGACTTAGAGGTGTTTTTTGTGGCATAGATATTGGAATTTCACAAGGGACACCCCCCATTCTTCTCATTTTGTGTTTTGATTGTTATACCTGTTCCACATGAATCACACATGTGCTTTATTAGAGTAGATGTGTCAAATGTGACCCTTTCTTTTCGACCATCACAACCTTGTCAAAGAGTGCACACATTTCATTTGTGGACAAGTGCACAATCCCTGACCTCAATGAAAAGTGTCCCATACCCATCGTGGTTGCACATCTCCTTCACGGATGCACCTTAAGTAGATTGAGGTGCTGCCGCCTCATCATCATCACAAATAGTAGGAAGTGGAGCATCAACATGTTCCGTGCCGTTGGTACTTCCATGACCACAACCAAATTATCTGATCCAACTCCCACCAGTACTCAGCATTCTGGGGCAGGCTAGCATGGTTTTTATACTTTATAGATTTATTTTAGCAAATCAGTCCTTGGTTCTTCTAGTTATAATTTAAATGTCCTTTTCAATCAAAGAAAACAACCCGGAAAAGTTGCTAATGCACCTGTTCAAAATGACTCATGTATACTTCTGCTACCTTGCTTTTGTTAGGATATTCTGGAGATGATATTACTTCATATTTAAAACAACATAAATGATGTTAGAATTTCATTACTTTACTTTTCCTACTTTTAACTTTGAAGTTACAGTTACAGCTGTTGGTCAGTTTTGCCTTAACAACATTTCAAGTAAAGCTGCTAATGTGAAGCAAATGATGCATACACTCTTATTTATAAAAGTTAATGTTACCCTCAGGGTCCAGCATTATATCTGCAATAACTGAGTGCCAGTACTACCCTAACAAATTGTTCAGTCTAAAACTAGATATTCTCTCATAGTAGAAATAGCAAGAAATATTTTATTTACAGTTTATAGTATAAGACTGTTGCAAAATGCTTAATATGTTCATGTATTATGCAAAAAGTTTACACGAACTGAAAGGATATTGAAATCAGATGTGTTTGCGTGTGGTGGTGGGGTGAGGGGGGGAGATCCAGTTGCTTACCTGCTCAGTAGAATTTATCCCTAGACTTTGGTTTCTGATGTTCAAAGTTGAACTCCTTCACATTTTTAGCAGCTTCCAATGTCAACAGCAGGCACTGGGGTTTTGTGTCTGTTTTCCTTGCTTGTTGTATTAGACAGTCAGAGTGCTGGAAAAACCATCATGTGATGAATGAAAAATAAAAAGAGCAGAATCTTATTCCTTTAGCAGCATTCTAAAGTGTTCTTGACAAGGTACTACTCCTCTGAGAACTGCTTGAGAAGGAACTGGTTGACCTGACTACTACAACTTAAACTGGAATCAAGAGGGTTTCTACAAGCTATAGTGTGATCAAACAAGTTACTATAACACAGTGAGTTAAAATAATTTATACTGTGATCAAGCAGATTATTACAATATATATATATACTGTGTTCAAGAAAGTTTAAACAGTTTACACTGAGATCAAGCTGGATACTCAATATGTTTACTATGATCAAGCATGTAACAAAAAACTCATAGTGCAACAAAACAGATTGCTAAAAACTTATAATATAACCAGGTAAGTTATGCTTTGCTTACTACTGCTGTAGGAGAAGGAGAAAGAGTAAGAAACATACAGGAGAGGAGAGATATGTGAAAAATGTGTAGGAGAGATGGAAAAGGTATTCAGGAGAAGAGAAGTGTGCAGAGAGTGTGTGAATTGTCAGAAACCTGAAAGGGTAATGTGAAAGAAGGAGGAAAGATAAATAGAGGAATGTGTTTGAGAAATAGTAAGAGGTAGATGTTGGAGGGGGAGGAAAAGTATGTCTTTTCATCTGATAACAGATATGTGTGAAAACAGGCAGAGTACAGGATAGCCCATATCATTGGCACACCACTTTATGTATGCAGAGTTGTAAGAGACAATCCCACAAAGCCATAGATGTGTTAAGTCATCTGGAGTAGGTGGTAGAGAAATGGATTGTACCTTTCTCCTTGCAAGCTAATTTTGTGTCTACTGATAATGGAGTTAACAAAATAGCTGCCTTGAGAATAGATGACATGGTGTGTGTACCCTGCTTTTCCCCTGTACTAACTTTAGTTCTGACTAGATTCTTCACAGGATCCAAAACCCTAATAGATGCTGTATAACACCTGCAAAATCTGTGCCAATTTTAGCCACTCCAATAGTGCTCACAATGCATTATATTCCATATAAAAACATAACAACCTGTACCATTACCAGCTGAAAATGGATGTTCTTATAAAGTGGAATTACACATTATATATGATAGTATGTCAGTGTGTGAGCAGAATAAGACCATTAGGGGTGAGCAAAAGGTCCCATTGTTTTCCAGTGAAACAAATCAGTGAAAACCACATAGTATTTTACCTGAATATCTGTCTATGTGTAGCAAGCTAGTGAAAAGGGGAAAAAAGAGGGGACACACCTTGGCACAATAGCCCTCATAAGCCAAATGCAACATAAATACCCTGACATTTATGTTAAGCATGTGAATGTAAGCCACACAAAATGAAATTGAGATAAGTTGCTGTCACTGTGCCATCCAAGGCATGAAGAAATTGTGAGAAAATCCAAGAAGAGAACGTAAGAAACCCAGCCTGAGCCTGGAATGTAACACCATTGTTACTGTCATTAGAGGGTGGGTGAAATGTCCCTCTGTGTTCCCGCAGAAAAATCAGCAAAAACCATGTTGTTATCCACTTTCTTAAATACAGCGATTAAAATCTTTGCATTTTTCACACATTAGCCAAAATTATTTGCCATTTTTCCAATGACTAGAAAGTTTCTGCCCATTGATTTTAAGTGTTTTTTGCTTATTTGTTATAAAAACGTGACATATTCGCAGAAGTGGAACACAGTAGAAGTAGCTACAGAGTGAGGTATACATGCAGTGCTGTTCTGCTATGATCTTTTTGGGAAAATTGAGGCTGGAGAGGATCATAGAGACTGCAATCACTATGAGCAGGTTTTAAAATAATATAAAGAGTAACTGGAAGGACCCTTATGTGTCCGCTGAGTCTGAGAAGGAAGAGGAAGTGAGCACTACAGAACCAATGCTGGCCAGTCCACCTAAATCATCCCTAGGGATCTTAGGGAAATGAATGTCAAGAGAGGAAGAAAACAGTAGTAGTGAGAGCAGGACACGTCATTGCCTGTGGCTGCTACCAGATGTGATGCACCTGCTGCCATCATTGTTGTACCTGCTGCCAGACATGCTGCCTCTGCTACTGCTACTACCACTTCTGTGCCTGCTGTCAGATGTGTTGCACCTGCTGCCACTAGTGTGGTTCCTGCTGTCAGATGTGCTGCTCCTTCTGCCACCAGTGCTGTGACTGCTGCCAATGCTGAACCTGCTGCTACCAATGCTGAACCTGCTGTCAGTGTGTCTTGTAATAATAACGGGGTGGGGGAGATGATGCTAAGGGTTACAGCAGTGGACCTTAAGTCACACTTGCCATCCGCAAGCAGTCCCACCAGTGCTAGTACTACTACTAGAAGGTCCAGCAGCTTCTTTGTGTTAGGAGGAATGAAGGAGGGGGTACTCATCATATTACGAGTGACTTTGAGGAGGAAGACTCAAGGGCTGAACTTGATGTGGTTGGTGTTAGCAGTAGTAATAGTAATGGTGAAGCAGCTGGTGGGATTAGTATTAGGGAAATGGTAGGGGAAGCATTTGAGAGCATCCAGACTAGCAGTCAAGAGAGCTCACACTATTCCCCTGGTCCTGGGAGTACATGATCCTGAAGAAGCTGGTGGTGGCTAGCAGGAGGATCAATAATACCACCACCATGAGGAGTACAGATCAGCTACTTGTGCCTGCTGCTACTGCTGCCAGTCTGCCTTCTTCATTTCACCAAGATATGGCAAGCGTGAAATTAGGGGACCCTCTGTCACATTTCTTGTCACCTCCTCCAACCAGCAGTGAGATGTCTTTAATAGAGCAGCAGCAGCAGTACGTAGGGACTAGTGGTGGTGGTGGTGAAGATGATGGTGGAGAAGATATGGTGGAAGAGACATCAATGGCCTTTTTAACAGAAACTGAGAAGGAATGGGAAACAGGGATGAGGATGGGCATCACCACCACCACTAGCAGTGAGCTTTTGCAACTGCTCTAATTCCCGCTGCTGCTGCTGAGTTGCAAGGGCAACAGGATGCTGAGAAGCAGGCTAGTGCGCCTCAGACTGCCGTGGACATAATGGCAATGGGATCAATAAGTGACGTGGGACTAGGACAGGTTTCACTTGTCACATGCAGCAATACTCCTGATCCTAGTTGCAGTGCTGATTCTGATGCTGTAGCAGCAACAGCAGCAACATCATCCTCTGCCCCAGAAAGTGAAAGGTAATGTGGAAGAGGAGAAGAAAGAGGCCAATCTTCTCCACCTCTTCCCTATCCCTACCCCCATGATGTCATGAGTGTGAGACTGTTTTTCTCTTGGGGCAGGCACAGTGCAGTCATCACAAACGGCACTGTGCACAATTTGTGACAAGTCAGTGAGAAGGGGAAAGGAGGGAACACACCTTGGCACAGCTGCCCTGATACCATGGCATTTATGTCAAACATGTTAAACCCAAACACCCACCACAAAAATTGAGCACCGCTGTTGGTGTACCCCCTGACTCTCCAGAAAGGCAACAAGAGGCAAGGCAGAGATCAAAAAGGACGAAGAAGAGAGAAACACAGTCAAAGGCTGGTTCAACGACAAGCGAAACAACTAGCTCACCATCACCTTCTTCCTCTAGGGTAATTACATCTTATGCCAATCCACCTTGTTCATTATTACCTCCCCCACCAAATGAGAGCCACTTTGTAGATGTTAGAATGTGGCAGCTTGTGTCCACCCATTGCACACTGTGTTGTGTACTGACCACACATGGCAGTGTGGTAGAGGAGAATCACAAGCAGGGCATCAAGTGGCATCTGAGAAGCTTCCATCCCACAAAATATGCTATGGTGGTGGCAGTGAGAGTTCATCATTACTATTAAACTGTCAGAAAGTGTGGATAAGGGGTATAGTGACAGCAGAAGCACTTGGTTTCTGGTGTCATGGTGTTTGGATACAGTTGTGCCCCCAGTTGTTATTTACCACGCTCACTGTGCACATTGCAGTTGCTAATGAGAGGCGCAGTTCCTGCTCTCAAGGGAAACATTTATATTCTAGTAACAACACTCCCATGATTTTGGAGGAGGGGCAGATGGAGAAGAATTATTGGCCAACTTCTTATTTTCTCCACATATACTGGGGGCTACTTATTGTGCTGCTACTGCCTCAGACGCATCACCTGATGTAGATGTGGAATTTGAGACTGCTGTTCTTGCTGCTGCTGCTGAGTTGTTTAAGCAGCAGGATGATTAGGCAGTTCAAAGGGAATGAGATCAACAACAGCAATAACATGGGTGAAGGATGATGAAGGTTCCATCACCCATGTAATTGCTGTTGTTGATCCCATTCCCTTTGAGCTGCCTAACCATCCTGCTGCTTAAACAACTCAGCAGCAGCAAGAACAGTAGTCGCAAACTCCACATCTACATACAGGTGTTTGACAATGGCCAGTGGCTGCTGGACAATACAACATGACCAGTTGGCACTAGCCCAATAGTGCATTTGTTTTTTTCCCAGGGCTTGTGCTATAAAAAAAATACAAAAAATAAATAAAAAGAACATAGCCCTACAAATAATAAACAATTCTGTGGGGTTTGTTTCTAACAATGTTTCCTTACGGTTTGTGCTAAACAAGCCTAAGTCCTACAAATCAATGTTTCTTTAGGGCTTGTGCCAAACAAGTCTAAGTCATACAAATCAATGTCTCCTCAGGGCTTGGGCCTCTAACAAGAAAACTAACAAATCATCCTCTACAAAGTACTCTATCATGTCAAGTATCAGTCTACCCCAGTGGCAGCTTATGTCAGGGGGTTCCTGTCTCTATCACTTTACATAAAATGTTTTATTTTATTTTATGTATTTTTTTATTAACTGCCCCCCTAATACCAGTCAATAAATCCCTCCCAATTCAAATTCCTTGTTCAACTGATTCCTTCCCAAGACTCTACCCACCAACACTGGCACACTCCTCAGACCAGTTTTATACCATGTCGTATGGTTTTTTTTAACTGTATTTAGGATGTATAGTTTATTAACTGTCCCCGATCCCAGTAAACAAACCCCCCAAAAAACATTCCCTGTTAAACTGATTCTTTTCCCACACTCCACCAACACAGACAGCCCATGCCTTTGGGAAATAAAATAATATTTGCTATGTGTTGTGTGTAAATTCAATGTTCCCAAGATCTAGATGAAAAAAGCAGCAAAATGGAACTTTTTGCTGGAAACTATTCGCCATGGGGGAAGGGTCATTATTCACCAATTTCAGTTTGAGGCGAACATTTTTGCTCATCCCTAATGATCACCTTCTTGTGCTAACATTACCTTCCCCACCAGCTGAGACCAAGTCCATGCACTGACCACACATAGCAATGTGGAGAATGCAGAGTATCAAGGAGAACCTTTAGGCATGTCATCTCCCTGAATATACAAAGCTGGTGGCAGGGAGGATTTATTATTTATCCTCAGCAAGTAGAACCATCAGTGTACAGCTACCTGTTTTGTATCAATGCTTCTGAATGATTCCAGTCGCATGGAGCCAACAACACAACAACTCACACTAGGCCAGTAGGGCATATTGTTTTTCTCATGCCTTGTTATCGGCAAGCTGGGTCCTACAAAAACAATTTTCTCAGGACTTCTCTTTGCCTAGCCTGAGTCCTGTACACACAAATATTTCTCAGGCTTTTGTCCCCGTAAGCCTGCAGCTATGCTGGATAACCATTGTATTAAAAGAGATTTAAAAAAGGTTATAATTCACAATGTGTATGGTAGTATTGGACTGGTGTGATACAGATATATATTTAGATGAATGTTTCAAATGGTAAGACAGACACTCTCAGGTCCTTGAAAAAGTGAGATAAAAATTTGTTAGATCAACGTTTCGATTATATTACACAATCTTTCTCAGATATATAGCTTTATAAATATATATAGATAGATAAAGTCATATATTGAATATATATCTATATATCTATATATCTATCTATATATATATATATATAGATAGATAGATAGATAGATAGATAGATAGATAGATAGATAGATATAGATATATATAAAACAACCATTCAGCCCAGCTAGTTGTTCAGTATGTTCATGATAGCCTTATGTCTACCCTATGCATCTATGTATATATCTAGAAGCAGTGGTCAGCCAAGGAAACAGAAGATGAAAGACACATCATGCTTACTTGCCTTCTCAATTGGAAGATGTCCAGCAGTGCCATCAGCTCAGAATTGGCAGAAAACAGTGGGACCCTGATACACCCATCTACTGTCCTGAGAAGCCTGGTTAGATGATGTCTTCATGGAAGAGCTGCGGGCAAAAAAAGCCATACCTGAAATGGGAACAAGGCCAAGCAACTCAGCTATATACAAAAACCCAGGAACTGGGGTGCAGAAAAATGGCAGCAGGTGCTCTGGACTGATGAGTGAAAATCTGAAATATTTGGTTATAGCAGAATGCAGTTTATTCACCAAATGGCTGGAGAGCAGTACAAGAATGAGTGTCTACAGGCAACAGTGAAGCATGGTGGAGGTTCCTTGCAAGTTTGAGGCTGCATTTCTGCAAATGGAGTTGGGGATTTGGTCAGAATTAATGGTATTCTTGATGCTGAAAAGTATAGGCAGATACTTATCCATCATGTAATACCATCAGGGAGACATCTGATTTGCTCCATATTTATTCTGCAGCATGACAACAACTCCAAACATACAGCCAAAGTTATTAAGGCCTATCTTCAGTGAAAGGAAGAACAAGGAGTCCTGGAAGTGATGGAATGTGCCCCACAGAGTCCTGATCTCAATCTCATCCAGTCTGTCTGTGATTATGTGAAGAGAGAGAGAAAAAAAAGCAACTGAGGCTGCCTAAATCCACAGAAGAACTATGGTTAGTTCTCCAAGACGTGTGAAATAACCTACCTGCCAAATTCCTTAAAAAACTGTGTGCAAATATACCTAGAAGAATTGATGCTGTTTTGAAGGCAAAGGGTGGTAACACCAAATATTGATTTGATTTAGATTAGTTCATTAGTTCATTCACAATGCATTTTGTTAATTGATAAATATATACTATTAACATTCCTATTTTTGATAGCACTCTTACTTTACAGCATTTTTTCATACCTGCCTAATACTTTTGTACATTACTGTGTATATATATATATATATATATATATATATATATATATATATATATATATATATATATATATATTAGGTTGTTAGGTTCCCTAATTATTAGGTGCTAGGTGTTAGGTTCCCACAGATAGAAAAGACAGGCTAATAAAATAGAGTTGAGGCGTAGTTTAGGGATTCTTGTAGGCAGATTATTTGTTCTCCATATTAGAGGAGTTTGGGGGACTCTGGGGGGAACAAAAGGGAGAAAGAATTATGTGTGACTGACAAGACACAGGCAGTCATTATCCAAGTTCCTTCCTGATCCGGCTGTTAGCTCTTTGTAGGGGAGTCTGGGGGTTTGTGAAGGGAGCAAAGGTGATGTACCCCAAATGCCCCAACATTTTGGGTGACCAAGTAGAGAAAGGCAGCTGTGATCCAAGTTATTTTTGGATCTAACTTATCTCTGTGACAGGATAATCTGGGAGTGTGAGAAGAGAGTAAAGGAGAATTATCCTGAATCTCCCCAAATTATATGAAACTGACTGGGAAGGGAAGACACAGTTATCTGTGATCCAAGTTTCCTCCTGATCTGGCTCTTATCTATGTCCTAGGGGAGGCTGGGGAAAGAAGCAGTTGAACAGGGAGTGTGTGTGCTGTGGGGTTCTTTTACAGTGATAGTGGAAGGGAAGACAGTTAATTAAAAATAAACGTAAAAAAAATTGGTAGGAGACAGAAACAGGGACTTTGAGGCAAACTGACAGAGTATTTTGCAGGGAGCCATGGCAAGACATCACACACAATCATGTCTATTGTGTACTTTACAATAAAAGAACACACGGTAGTTGAGTCATGTCCAGCAAACACACAATTGTGTAGGGGGAGAGTGAAAGGATTAGAAGCAGTGCAGGGACTTGTGAATAAAGTGATAGTCCAATTCAGCAACATCTAGCCCCAGTAGTATTAGCAGCCCCTCAGGAACCCCACAGTCAATGAAGTTCACAGTATGGAGATGCTTTAGTCACTCCTAAAAATTTCTGGTGCTCTGGAGCACATAATAGAAGTAGGGATGTTGAAGTGTCAGAAAGTGTGGTAAGAGTTCTTTCATTCAAAATAACACATTTGTCTCTTGCTGCAGAGGAGTATGACTCTGAGTTTGCTGCATAAGATTACAAGACTTATAGACTCCCAACACATGCTGCATCCATCTCTACCACATCCTCTAGTCATGTTGTTAAAACAATTAAGTTACAGGGTTAGTCTGTCATGTACTGCGAAAACACACTTACTGAGTTCTTGGGAGAAAATAAAAAAACTTCAAGAAAATAATGCCAAAGTATGCCTGTGGATTGGCAAGGTTGACAAGATGTTGGCAGTGGATTTGCTGTCTTATTATTTTGTTGAAAATTGAGGTTTAGAGAACTGATCTCATGTGTACCTACTGGCTGGTATATCCCAAGCCACAGTTATTTTTCCAGGATAGCAGTGCCAGAATTGTATAAGCAGGTGGTTAGTGTGGTGGGTAAAGGACTAGAAACTTCATACAAGAAAATCCAGCTGACAACAGATATGTGGACAAGTAGGCAGAGCACAGACTATATGACTGTGACTGCTCCCTGGGTTTCCCTCCTACCACCAATGGGCAACACTACCTTGCAGCATCATGGCACATCTAGTAAATTATTCTCTGGATCTGGAAGTATGATTAAAAGGCAGGAGGATAGTCCATACCATTGGCACATCATCACCTTGTGCATGCAGAGTTTTAGAGATAGTACTAGGGGTGGGCGAAAAGTGTGGAAAATTTCCTGCTCAACTTTTTGCGAAAACATCTCCTATTTTAACACATTTTCCGCCTATTTTAGCACTTTTTTCGCCAATATTTCCTGTAGGTACTACATTTCCTAGTGTAATGTTACTTCTTGTGAGGGCTGAAGTTTAGAAATAAGTGACTGAAATTCAAAGTTGTGAGTCCTACAGCAACCTATTCCTTGAAAAATGTGTTAGCATGCAGAATGCATTTGTCCTTTGCCCACAACATTAACTTCCTGCTGTGACACTGGCACATATTCATGATGTCAAGCAATAAAAAAAAAATAAAGTACAACCTACAATGTGGCAGATGTGTATGATAGTGGTGGTGGTGGGGGACTGGCATGGTGTGATTTGTGTATGTATTTTTACCATTGTCATACGCTATCCTCCTTCTCAGATTATTGATACACATTACTTCTTGGTCATAGCAGTGGTCTCAAGTGTGGAAAATGGTGGCAACCCTTCTTCACATACCTCCTCCACCTCCCCATCTGTGCTGCTGTTAATATATTTGTCTTGGCTTTCTCTGTCATGTGTGGTTTCTGCTACCTGATACTCAGATGGTATGAGATGTTGGTTCATTTTTAAGACATTGCTGCTTGATAGCCATGTTCTGCAGTCATTGACAATATAACCAGCCGCACTTAAAACCCTCTCAGACTCAATGCTTGCTGGAGGACAGCTGAGGGTCTCCACTGCAGTACGTGTCAATGCTGACCACACACACACACACTGCTTTGTTTGCCAGTAATCCATGGGGTCATTGTTTCTGTCTAAAACATAGCTATCCTGCAAGCATGCAGAAACCATCTCACATGCATTGGGACCACTTCTAGGAGCTACACAGTGTTCCTGTGTGTCAGTTACAAACCCATACTCAGGGAGCAAGTCCCAAAGAGATGTGCTGCCACCATCACCTCCACCACTACCAATACTGGGTTTTTGCAGCCCCTGCTGAGACCCCTGAATTGCCCTGTGTTCCGAATGGGATATTCTGGGTGATGATGTAGCTGCTTCTGGTGGTTCAAATGCTTTGCTGCCTTCCTTTTCACTATATTGCCTAGATGTTTGTTGTGCCCTCACTTTCTCCCTCTCATCCTCCACAATGCAAGCCTCCACTTGATCAATAAGCATATCACGATATTCCTTGACAGAATCTTATTCCTCAGAGAGTTGTTGCTGATCACCATGACTCCTTGTTGTGACAAACCACTGATGGCCCTTTGGCAGAAATTCTGAAATTTTCTATTTAAAGCGGGTGTCCAAGAAAGTGGAAAGAATGTATTCCTCATTGCTTTTAATGGGCACTATGCGAGGATCTTGTTGAAATCACTCTAACATGTCCTTTACCAGCTGGTGCGTGTCTGTGTTGTCATTCTGGTAAGAATCCTCAGCCATGCTCCTCATTTTTTCTGCAATAAAAATATCAGTGGTAGATTTTCACTAATTCCTGCCCCAACGCGACTCACCAGCATAGTTGCTTCATCAAAGGGTTTTAGCAGCTCACATACACTGCACATTAGTTGCCATTGGCCAGGTGACAAATAGGCCCCCTCTAAAGCCTGCCAGTCTTGCATGGTGTACTTGCTAATGGCCTTATTCTGCTTGTACAAATGCTGTAGCGTGTACATCATGGAATTCCACCTGGTAGGGGCCTCCATTTTCAGCTGGTGATGGGGCAGGTTGTTATGCTCTTGTATGGAATATAGAGCGTTGTGTGCACTATAGGAGATGTATGTGAGTTGATGAAATAGTTTTAGGAGGCAACCATGTTGTTTAGTCAGGTAGGAAATGAATTAGTGAGATTCTTCCAGATATAGGTATTGCAGGAAAACTGAGGAGCATGGCTGAGGAATCTTACTATAACGACACACACCAGCTAGTCAAGGACATGTTAGCATGCTTTCAGCAAGATCCTTGCATTGTGCCCATTACAAGCAATGAGGAATACACTCTTGCCACCTTGCTGGATCCCTGCTTTAAACAAAACATTTTAGAATTTCTGCCAAAAAGGAGTCATAATTAACAGTATATCTTTTAAGAAATGGATTCTGTCAAGGAATATAAATGTATGCTTATAGATCATGTGTAAGGTTGCATACTGGAGAACAAGAAGGAGAAAGTTAGGGCCAAAAAAACTGCTAGAAAACAAAGTGAAAAGGAAGGCAGAAAATGGTTTATACCAGCAGATGCAGAAGCAGCAACATCATCTGGTACATCCCATTCCCAACAAATTTCTGAAGATGTCATCGTCATCATATAAAGTGATTCATGGGTCAATCAAACATTTGTGGGGGTGGTGGTGGCACTGCTCTATTGGACTTGTTCCCTGATTATGGGTTGGTAACTGATACAAGAGTGGCCCCACTGCATATAAGATGATTTTAGCATACTTGCAGGATAGCTACTTACTCGGTAGGAACTATGAACCACATGGACTACTGGCAAACAAAACAATGTGTGTGGCCAGAACTGACACAATCAGCTGAGGAAACCCTTAGTTGCCCACCAGCAAGCATCCAGTCTGAGAGGTTTTTAGTGCAGTGCGTTTTATTGTAAATGACCGTAAGACACGCTTCAAATAGCAGTGCTGGGAGACTAGCATTTCTAAAAATGATGCAACATCTAACACCATCTGAGTATCAGGTAGCAAAAATGGATAAAACCACACATGACAGTGAAAGCCTTGGTAAATGTATGATTACTATCTCCACAGAGGATAATGGATGTGAAGGGTTGATACCATCTACCACTGTTGGGTCCCCTGCTTTGACCAATGAAAGTCTTCTCTCAAGAACTTTTGTCTCTACAGCCCACTCATGGATCAAATATTTTTCTCTCATTCCTCCTAATTTATGGAATGCTCTACCTCCCAACCTGTATTTCTCTCATGGTCTTTAAATCACAATTCAATCCACACCTTGTTAGCAAAACTTAAACATGCTAAAAGGCACTGACTTTGTACATCTAAGGCTATTAAACTTTATTTACTTAATTTATGTGTCCACTATCCTGAGCAGAACTGTATTCAGTGCTGTATGTCTCCCATCTGAATGTCTCCCATTACCGCTTTAGATTGTAAGCTTTCGGGCAGGGACCTCACTTCCAGTGTTTCACTTTGCAAAGCAAATGTAGACCTGTATTGTACAAACTCTTAAATTGTAAAGTGCTGCTTACACTTGTGGAGCTATATAAATAAACATATTTATTAATTCATTCAATAACGTGTCCATAAGCTGAAAAATTATGCAAGTTTACATTACACTCATACATGATAATGATAATAATTGCTGATGGAATCATGAATATATACAATACAGATCAACAATGATAAAGTCCAGATCAACATCGAAAAAGGGGTCAGACAAGGAGATACAATCTCCCCCTAACTATTTTCTGCTTATTTAGAAACATATTTCTGCAAACTGGGACAAAAAAGGACTTAAGATCAATGGAGACTACCTGCATCACTTTCGTTCTGCAGACAATATCATACCAGTAGTCCTGAAAAACTGCAAGATGCATTGATAAGATACAACAGGAAAGCAAAAATTTTGGTCTGAAGATGAATATCAACAAAATGCAAGTCATGTTTAACAAATTTACCATACCAAGGATAATCACAGTAGATTGACAAGACCTAGAAGAAGTGGATAAATATGTTTACCTTGAATAAGAAATGTCAGCAGATGGAAACTCCATTATGAAATTGGGATGATAATCATTTAGAAAATCTTAGTAGTGTTTAGGACAAATTTATCACTCCGACTCAAGCAACATGATTTTGACCAGTGTGTTCTCCCAGTCCTTATGTATGGTTATGAAACATGGACACTGAATGACAATGCCATACAAAAACTTAAGGTTACACAGAAAACTATGGAACATCGAAATCTAAACATAACAAAAAGAAATGGAAAATATGTGCATGGATTCATCAGCAAATTAAGGCCTATGACATAATTGAAAGAGTAAAGTGCCTGAAATGGAAAGATGGACCAAATTAATTTTTGGAATGTATTCCACTCAATATTAAACGCCCAAAAGAGAGGACCAAAGATAACATGGATAGATGAAATTACCATGTTTGTCTGTACACAGTGGCAACAAAAGGCACTGGACCAAAGTTGTCGGAGGCTTATTAAGGAGTTATTCATCCTGCAGTGGATCAACAATGGCTGCAGAAGATGATTGCTGTATACATATATATGTATATATATATATATATATATATATATATATATATATATATATATCATCTGCAGCTATTGCTGATCCATTGCAGGATGAAGGTCTCCTTGGCAAGCTTCCAACATATATATATATATATATATATACACACATGTGGAGTATGGCAGCACTCACTGTTAGTCCATAATATCGTCTGGGTGCCAATCCGGGACCGTGTTCATATACAAAGTCAAATGTAGAAAAGTACTCTCAGAAAGCTTCTTGTGGCAAAAATCACATCAAATATTTATTTAACCAACATTTCGGTCAACCTCCGTGGCCTTTGTCAAGGTTACATTACACTGAAACAAACAACCCCTATATACCCTCACTGGAATTGGAGCCAGAATTAGCGCTATGCTAATTTCATAGACCACCAATCACAATGATAGAAAACACCTACATAAATAACACCTCAAAAATGAAGGAACAATAAATGATGATATGTGCACGTGTCAAATATAAAAACACAATGTGTCATATAAAATAAAAATATAAATATATAACGCAAATGCTGTAAGACATCTGACCCTGCGGGGTCAGAGGTGTTATCTAACCAACCAATCAAACAGTAAATAGGTTGCAACAAAATATCTTTAGAGAAGTACTATACAAAATCATGGACAAAAATAATCTAATGTTAGAGACTAAACTAATCGTGATTACCCATCAGTACATAGGTACATTTTAGACAAGTGCATCTGTATATATCCACATATGGCTCTCCTATTAAGTAATATGCTATTGAATAGTCTTTTACCAATAAAATGAAGAGCTTCTTATATGCCAAGTGTGTGGTGGCACTCAACCGATACAGACCACTTCATGTATCAACTGTTGGCAATCACATTGTCTCCCTCACATCGCACAGCACTTCCATTGGTTTATAATAATATATAAAACAAATGTTGAATAAAAGATGTTAGTGAATAAGTAAGCAACAAATGGTACAAGAAAGGATTGACAATCATAGAACAAATTGGTCCCCCCAAGAACATATAAAGCTAGCTAATAGTGACAAAGCAGCTAAACAATAGTATTGCTTCTCATATAATGAGCAATATCTGAGGATCATTTATCTAGACATATATCGAGGTAACAGATGCCAAATAATTAGTATATTAATATCAACCACTTAGCTATATATCTAGATATATCTAGATATGTCCACCTATAGCTCCCATAATACATCTGAGATGCATTCCCAACATATCACATATGTAGTATGTAGTGAAGTGAGCCGACCGATACACACCACTCAGTATATCCGTTTTAGCCCTCACTTAATCTCATGCACATCGCACAACATATCAATGAAGAAATATCCAATAAATTGCAAAGAAATGTGGAAAAAAGTATCGAAAGTTAGCAATGCATGTTTAAGCGATGTGTATGCATAGTGCATAATAATGAAGTCCCAATAGTCACCAATGTGATAATATATGTAAGCCAGCAAATTCTCTATAAATCCTTAAGAGGTGGATTCTGGAGAAACAGACTGAAATTCTAAAGGAAGAGTAGAGTAGCAAGAATAACATAACTCTAAATGTCCACTCAAAATTAGTTCAGAGAGTGAAGAACGGAATATATTACTACTCCTAGAGTTCATAATGTGCCCGTAGATATGTCTGCTGCAGAGATGAAAATAACAGGAAAGATACATACCAGAAACTGCTTCCTATTATGTCTAGCGTGACTCTGATATGGAAATACCTTATATAGTCCGAGAAATTGATGAACGTTGAGGGGGTACATACTCCACATTCTAATCCATTCCTGGATATAATGTTAGGTCTCCAATTTATAATCCAACTGTATTCATGGAGTATAAGACCACAGGATGGATGTAACAGATATCCATAGGTACAATGTGACAACATCAGTCCCTTTATCAACAATCACGTCTGGGATCAATCCACATTGTTTTTGAAAGATTAACCTTTTCTTTTTGGTGGCACGATATTGAACTGTACGCTAATTCCAAGCACAGTAGACTAATTAGCTTTGTTTCAGGTCAAACTTATCTTTCCCCAGGCTATTAAAAATAGCCCTTTTCTGTGTGTCTAGGATCATACATTCAATGCATCATAATATTGACCCAGGAAATAAATTAGCACATAGTGCCAGACTGCGTCACTGTGCAATCTTCAAATAAAATATTTATATTATAGAAAAATAGCTAGAACATCATATTGGCAGTTTTAAATCTCTTTAAAATTAACAAAACTTATCTTTGGATGACAACTTCAAGTCTGTGTCACTGCCTTGTTAATTACATCATGCATCATTGATGCAATTTATAATATAAGATGTGTTAGTTAAGTGACATCAGTAATACACAGTAATTGTAAGTCAGCAAAACAAACTGTGAATCAGTTGAAACTCTGGACAGAAACAGCAACAATTAACAATAGAAAAGACATCTTATACTGACATATGTAGTATTTATGCATATTAAGCCAAACACTCTCTGGTACAAGGAGCATCCGGCTGCTTGTGCTAAGGGGAAGAAAGTAAAGTATGGGTATTTTGGGAATTCTATTCCTCTGCATCTTGTTTCCTTCCATGTACTAACATGGAACAGAGAATATCGAAATGTTGGAAACTCCATCCTCCATATTAGTTGTTAGTGGTCCAGATTGCCACTGCTCATAAGGAGGAGCTAATAAATTACTTCCAAGATAATAAGGGTATACTAGGCAGGGATTGGTGTGGGAAGCAGCTAAGACTGTGGCTAGAGGCTCCTTTATTTCACTCATCTCACCACACAAAAGAGTTTGGGGGAGCGGGAGCTATGGTTTGAGGCTGAGGCAAGGATGGCTGAAAACCATTATGTTGATAAATTGGATGTGTCCTCCTGTGATTCTTTTCTGTTCACCTCCTCCTTGCTCAACATTGAGTTTTCCAATATTAATGTGAACTTCATGCTGTTCTGGCAACAGACCCTTGGGAATAGGGATGTGAAGCTTTTGGTCCATTTGGAGAAGGGCAGATTAGATGGGCCGAATGGTTCTTATCTGCCGTCAAATTCTACGTTTCTATATTTCTATGGCTGTAGGGGTCCCTCTAAAATTACTACTATTGTTTGCAGCCCTGGCAAATTGTTGTTTGACAAATAAAGCATCAACAGGAAATTTACAGTCTATTATCAATATTTATACAGATCTCAAAATACTTTGGACATGGCCCAGATGGAGAAATACCTGAATGATATCAACCTGCAGCTTCTACCAGCAGAAAGCAAACTGATGCTGGACTCTCCAATTTTAGTTCACGAGGTAGTGGAGGCCATAGCTGACCTACCCATGGGTAAATTGCTGGGGGAGGGGTCTTCCGTCATAATGGTATAAACTCTTCTCTGATATCATAGCTCCGCACCTCCTGAATATGCATTATGAAGAGTTTGACTCTGCCTCTTTGCTCCTTAAATTAAGCCACCATTGTTGTTCTCCAAGACAGACAAGGATCAGCATAGGTGCATATGCATGTAAGGAATAAAAGGAAAAAGAGTGTAGTAGTAACATTTAATGAACTGTATCATATATTATAAGCTCAAACGGATATATATGAATATGATAGTGAATTTATCAAAATTTATTATACAATCTGCTAAAATTGTGGGATATATCCTCTAATATGCACATATGTGAAACAACAATAGCAATTTAGTCCATGATGTATGGATGTGCCCTTACATCTAATAGTAGTAGAAAATGTTAAAATCAGAGAACATCTATAAGTAATCAATGCAAAATAGACAACAATACAGGAGAATCTGGTACAGGTGTACCCTTACTCTAAAGAAGTCTTGTATTCAGCATTCATAGATGTAAAGGAATGCAGTCGAAACATTATTCTCGTGAGAGAAGGTAAGATCTCTGCTGTTTGGTTCTCTGTCAATGCTACGCAATGTGATGGAGTCCCGTGGTTGGCCGCTCACTCTCCAGTGCCCCAGTGTCTCAGGATCTCCAATGTTATATCTTTATTGAAGCTTGCAGGTGAAAGCTCAGATTAATTTCTTCCCTTGTGAAACAGTCGGAATGGCTGAGTGAGGATACTGTGCAATGTGCTTGAGTCCTTTGAGTCCCACACCTAGCCATTCAGAATGTTTCACGGAAGAAACTAATCCGAGAGTTCATCTGCAAGCTTCAGTAAAGATTCAACATTTGTTTATTATAGTATAATGGGTTTATTAATGATCTAGAAGTGGGAATTGAAAGAGTTTCAATCATAGCTGATGACACTAAGCTGTGTAAGGAAGTACATACAGGGCTGGATGTTTTTTTTTTGCAGAAGGATATAGATCAACTGAGTAAATAGGCAGAAAAGTTGCAGATGTCATTTAATGTAGTTAAATGTAAGGTTATGTATTTGAGCTGTAGAAACAAACATGCTAAATATACTAAATGGGAAACACCTGGGGAATCCTCATTAGAGAAAGATTTAGGAGTACAATAGATTTCACAGCAGTGTGCAGAGTCACTCAGCTGATGCAAGA
Organism: Rhinophrynus dorsalis; assembly: GCA_037306005.1. NCBI lineage: Eukaryota > Metazoa > Chordata > Amphibia > Anura > Rhinophrynidae > Rhinophrynus > Rhinophrynus dorsalis. Next base: position 269,327,171 of record CM074724.1, read on the forward strand.
GCAAATAGGATACTATCCTGCATAAAAAGAAGCATATATGCACTGGAGGATGATATAATTCTACCTCTCTATAAATCCTTGGTAAGACCTCATCTAGAATATGGAGTACCATCTTGGACACAAATTCTTAAAAAAAAATTATTGAACATGAAAAAGTGCAGAGATGTGCAACAAAACTGATAATTGGATTCGAGAATCTGAGTTATAAACAGAGACTAGCCAAACTGGAATTGTTAACATTAGAAAAGAGACATCTAGGTGGTGATATGATTACCATTTACAAATATATTCAAGGTCAACACAAAGAACTATACAATTAATTATTTACACAAAGTGCTGAGTTAAGAACGAGAGATCATCCATTAAGATTAGAGGAAAAGTGCTTTTGACTAAGACAAAGGCAAGGATTTTTTACAGGAAGGGTAGTAAAGCTATGGAATTATATGCACTGGGATGTTGTGCTTGCAGATACTATAACTGCTTTAAAAAATCAATGGATACCTATCAAGCACAGAACAATATAGACAATTATGACAGATGACTTCAGTAGATTGTTGATCCAGGGAACTATCTGAATGCAATTTGGAGTCAGGAAGGAATTTTTTGTACCCACTTGGGGCTTAATTGGAAATGGCTTTAATTTTTTTTTTGCCTACAACCCAATCATGTGTATCACCACAAAATGTTTTGGTAACACCAATTACGTCTAAACACTCATCACCCACCAGAACTTCCAACTTTCCTATTTTGCCTACCATACTACTTGCATTCCTATCGATACTATCTACCCCATTTTTAATTAATTATACCCTTCCCCCTTTCCTCAGTTAAAAGCTCCTTCAGCCTTCTAAGCATTATATCTCCGAGCACAGCAGCTCCCTTATCATTTAGGTAACAATACAGATTGTACTAAAGAGTAAAGTTAGTCCAGTGCTCTAAACACACCACAACCTCTTTTCCACCAATACCTAAACAATGCAATGCAATGCAATGCAATAAGGTCCCTGGGCTCACTCTGCTAACTTTCAGTGTCAAGTGGCACTGGTAGTATTTCTGAAAATACTACCCTGGAGGTCCTTGCCTTGAGCTTGCACCCTAGATCTTTGAAATAATTTTTAGGGACCACCACTTTCTTTCAACTTTGTCATTGATACCAATATGCACCAAGACAGGTGGATCCTTTCCAGTGTCTCTCAATAATCTGACTGCTATTCCTGAACACCTCATAGACAACATAATGTTCAGTATTTTTTGTTACAGACAACAGATTGCTCTAGCTACCCTTCTAATAATAGAGTCCTCTGTTACCACTTCCTGCCTTGATTTCTGCCTATTCTGCCTCCCAGCTAAACTGGAAGAAGGACTTTTCCCCGGCTGAGGAATCCGTGATCTGCAGTAATGCTAATTTTGAACTATCCTAATCAACATATTCAGGCTCTTTGTCACGGTTTGTTTTGACTCTCACACATAGAGTAAGATAAAAATCAAACTTTATTGAAAAGTTTAATGGGAACCCTCACGGGTCCTGAACATACACATATATCACATGTACATAATGGGTTCAAACAGTAGTTATTGCATGATACAGCATGGTAGGCTCTACCGGCCTTGCCAATATACCGGGCAAGGCAGCCTGGAGGGTTACACGACAATCTGAATGTTTTTTCACTCCCATGTGTCATTGTAGAGAGGAAATTTCCATATCCATATCAAACTGGTCCTTCCCTCAAACAGTCTCCACCGAAATTTCAGGCAAATCCTCCCTGCACAAGACAAACATCACAACACCAGATCTACTTTACAGCCTATGTGTGCCTTGTCAGTGGGATGCAGCCGATTCCCACTAGGAACATGGAGAGCTACAAATACAAAGAGCGGGGTGAATGCACACATGCTGCTCATGTCATGTTTTTCACTCCCATGTATCATTGCAGAGACTAAATTTCCATATCCATATTAGACTGGTCCTTCCCTCAGACAGTCTGGCACCGAAATGTCAGGCAAATCCTCTCTGCACAACAGAAACATCACAACACCAGACATACCCTTCCACTTAGGAAGACTACAAAAACAAAAAGTGTGGTGAACGGACATAGAGACAGAACAAAATTAAGTGTTTTGTTAATGGCATGGTAGCCTCTTAGGCGCTGCTCAAGTCAGATTTTTCACTCCCACTTGTCACTGCAGAGAGGAGATTTGCTTATCCATACCAGATTGGTCCTGCCCTCAGACAGTCCAGTTCTGAAATGTCAAACAAATCCTTTCTGCATGACAGAAACAGCAAAGCCCTTGCTCTATATGTGCTTAGAGGGGATCAGCTCCACCCCACTGATGAAACCCACATAGGCTGAAAAGTATGTCTGGTTTTGTGCTGTTTCTCTCGAGCAGAAAGGACTTGCCTGACATTTCTAAGCTGGACGTCTAAGGGGAGGAACATTCTGCTATGAACATGGCATGCAGTGACACATGGAAGTGAAAACTGTGACTTGAGCACCTGAGAGGCTACCATGCCTTGAACAAAACACTTAATATTGTTTTTTCTCTATGTGCATTAGTCACACTCTTTGTTCTTGCAGTCATCCTTTTCCTCTGCCCGCTACCTCCTCTCCTTACTGTTATCCAGCTGCCTTCCTGCAGATCCTCATCTGCAACTCCACCTTCTTCACCACTTACCCTATATACTACCTGCTCAGTGAGCTGCAAGCACCATTCCAGGTTTACAATGTCATGCAGTGTTCCAATGTATCTTTCCAGGTTCACTATCTTAGATTCCAAAACAGTTAATATGCAGCATAGGTTCATGTTATATCACTTCTTTTCTTTTAGTACTGGTCTGAGATTTGAGAGTTTTTTTTCTTTCCCTCCCTGGAATCTTGGGGGATACTTTGGGATAATGCCATGGTTCCTATTTCACACGTAGGTTGTAAGAGAAAAGGGGATATTTGTGTACTTACCAATAAATCCTTTCTTTTTTGTCCATGCTGAACTCATGGATTCCCTCCCAAAGAAAACATAATGGTTTGAGTCCTGGGTAGTGGGTTCTCTGATTCAGGGGTTTACCTTTCTTGATCCATTTCTGTTTCTTTCTTCCTTTTTTTTTTCTTTTGTTTTTGATATACATTAAAAATGAGCATGTCCAAGTGGGGTAAAGTGGATGGGGAGTCTCTAGATCTGAGATCTTTTTTGATCAAATGCCCTACCCTCTAGGAGAAGGGGACTTTAGCCCATGGTTCCTATGTTCCACATGGACTGAGAGAAAATGATTTAGTGGTAAGTACAGAAAAATCAATTTATTTTTTATATAAAAAACAGACACTAAATTACAATTAATAGCAATACAGAATCTGATAATTAATCCCAAGAACTTTGAAAGCAACCAGAAAACTGTTGAGTTTCAATACAAGATATTACCAGCTATTTTCCCATTTACAGTAATATTGCTAATTATAATTAGCTATGATGGTAATATTATTGATAGTGTCATTTTTCTACCCTATACTAGCAAATATAGTGCTATTGAATGAATTACAGGTGGTGGACAACTGGACAAATACCAGAGAGGCCACTTCTTTAGCACTCAAGGAGTTAACTTCCCAATTTAAATCTATGGGAATGTTGGGAACTTTTTTTGTAAAATATTTTTATTAAGGACAAAGCTGAGTATGTGCAATACAATATTGCTATGTACAAATGTTGCATCAAACATACATTATTATAATAGAATATCAAGAAAGCATTTGTATATAAAAGATTCAGACTTCTCCAATTTGAGGTTAGATTTAAAAAGAAACAAAGAGAAAAAACTGGGGCCAGTTCCATAAGCCCTAAGACTAGAACTGCAACTACATGCATAAATACCCCATGCAGGCCGAGCAAACCATCTTTGACTCCCACACCCATCCCAGAAGCAAGCAGAGCACACCATCACACCATCCCAAGGATCTTAAATTAGATGTGTTGTGTCAAAATAATGTAAAGGATTATAAAGAGGAGACCCAGGCCTCCCGAATCTCGTGGAACTGTTTAGGAGAGCCTATGTGAATATAAGTCAACTGATAGTGGGGAATATTTTGGTTTACAAGACGTACCCAATCAGTGTATGAAGGGGCTTTATCTGACATCCATGCCAGGGCCACAATTTTCCTAACCATGACCAGAAGCTCTTTAATAAGTTTTGTCTGTAGTCAGTCCAAAGTCATCAGATAGGATCAAAAATATACCGAGTTTCAGCAGCAGAGGAATAGGTCTATAAAGAATTGTAGAGATTTTCATAACTATCTGTCCTGGAAAGTCTGCAGGATTGGGCATGTCCACAGCAGGTGCCAGAATGTGCCTAAGTCATTTTTACATTTAACACAAGTATTGCAAGATGTTCTACCAATTTTTACAGAATCACTCCATTTAATCTTTCTGCATAACCTCTTAAGAGGAGCAAATGTGACACAAACCAACTGCAACTTATGGAACCAGTGAGAGTTCTCAACATTCCCATTGAATCAAATGGGGTTCTTTACCCCTTGAATGCTAAAGATGAAATGTGTTACATTGGGTTTTAACCCTTTGAATGCTAGAGCAATATCCTCAAATTCATTTTTGAATTGTATGAGATCATTCTAGCACTAAAAAGCTTAAACAACCCATTTACATTAAGAAATATTTTTATTTTGTCCTCATTGGTTAAGTTGCTTTCCCCGAAATTGCTTCAATTTTATCTTTGAGCATATGTCCTTACATTTCTGCCTGAGGGTTAGGCCTGCTCCATGGTTTGTGAATGAGCTGCACATTCTGTCTGCTACTTTCCAGATAACCATTACCATTAAACAGCATCCACAAAGCCAGAGATTCAATTCCCTGAATATACCAAAAACAAACAGATAATCCATTTGTTCCCCTTAATCGTCATATGATTCTTCCCATATCCTACATCAATTCAGCTTTTGTATAGTTTAATTGTTCCTTTCCAGAAGATCAAATTCATAATTGTCCATGCTAGGCATGACAGACAGAATGAATGGCATAGGTACAGAGAAAACATTTGTAATAGAATAGCGGATCATTGTCATTATTAATACAATAATGAGGTTTCTTGACTACACCATTTGTGGGTGTCATTTACTTTTCCAACTCTTTGGCAAACTGATATGACCAAACGGTAATTTAACCCCTCTAGCATCCAAATGTTTAACTGATTGCTTTGCAATGCATTGGAGCTGCCTCTAGCATCCAGATAGTTGAATAAAATGCTTCTGTTAAACTATAATTTTATTATTTTCAAATCTACAATTGTGTTAAGAATAGAATAGTAAATATATGAGACCATATTCTGGACATTAAAGAAGTGGGATTCTGGGGCAAACCAATGTACCACAAGGGACAAATAAAAATTCCCCAAATTTGCAATGATTCAGTAGGGGCTTTTAACCCCTGAATGCTTAAGAGATCTCATTGCATTTCATTGCATTCTATTAACCTTTTGAGTGCCAGAAAGGTATCCAATTCATTGCAATACATTAGATACCTCTCTGGCAGTCAAATGGTTGACTCCAAGGGACTTTTCATTTATCTACAACTAGTGTAAAAGCTCGTGTACATGGGCCAAGTTCCAGGAAATGTTAGCCATTTGAGTGCCAGAGGGGTACACAATTCATTGCTTTGCAATGCGTTGTGTACCCTCTGGCACTCAAAGGGTTATACGGCCGCTACCTCACTGCTCCACGCGATGCAGTCTTGCGTTGCCTCTCTCATGCGATGCAATCATGCACAGTAGAGACTGCCCGAACACACATTGCTTTGCAATTGTAGCTCGTTAGCTTACCGAATGACCCCCAATGAGATCTGAATTTAAAATAATAATAAAAAATAATTAACCCTCTATGTGCACCACAGGTGGGCCCCACACACTGCATAACAAGATTATTATTTATTTCATTATTTTTATTCAGACCTCATTGAGGAGGTGTCAGTGCCTCCCCAGCGAGGTCTGAATTAAAAATAATGGAAAAAAATGTAATCCTTTGAGAACCACAGGGGGTCAATCCATAACTTTTCAATGATTTGGACACTACTGTGGCACGCACACTAACTACCCCCAACATATCCTAACCGCCCAGCCTGGTTCCACAGTCTACTGGTAGTCATATTCCCCCAGCCTGACCCCCCTGCCTGGTTCCACTGCCCATTGTGTGCACTGGAATAAGACTGGTTCTTAAACAGTGTATGTGGGGGAACATAAACTGATTCTCAGACTGATTTCAGTACACACTGTTAGTCACAGATTCCCCATATGTCTTATCTGACCCCCTCAGCCTTGTTCCACTACCCACCAGTAGACATACCCAAATACATTGCCTGCCCCCCTTCCCTGCCTGGTTCCACTGGTAGTCACAGTTCTACACATAGTGGCTGATTCCCTTGTCTGTTTCAACTGGTAGCTGTAGGATCACACAAACACTGTTTGCTTCCCCATCCTTGTTCCACTGGTAGCTATGATCCTGGCACTCAATATGCTATGTCAACCCACACCATCGGGGTACCATTTTTCTTCTGGTGGCATTAAGAAACGTAACCATTTTAGTATATTTAAAACCACTGATGAGTACAAAAGTATGTGTATTTTCTTTTAGAACCACATTCTGGAAATAGCTGTGAACATTAACTTAGGGGCAGAAAGACAAGCTTCCCCTCATTTGATGCGGCTAGTAGTCTACTTTCCAAAATTGTATGTTTTATCTACCTTTTTCTAAATTATCTCCTTATTATAACCATTTTAGTATAGGCAAGTCTTAGCTGAAAAATGTGTAAAAATGATAGATTGTAGTTGGTGTAATTTTGTGCTTCTGGAAGCCCCTACAGTATGTCAACTCATGTCAACAGGGTATAATCTTTATTGAAAGAGTAAAATACAGATAAAAATTCCTCGTTTTTCAAAGCTATTTGTATCTTTGAAGAGGCAGAAATGTAAAATTAAATATAATATTCCTGCGCCCTAAAAAAATATATCCAATTATAGATAGACCAGATAGGAAAGATAAGTTATTGCAAATTATATGAATAACTAGTACTCAAAATATATGAAGAGCTTCTGATCAAAGCTTACACATGTAACATCCCATATACACACAATATCTATATATGAAGAGTATTTGGTCAAAGCTCCCAATATAAGAATATCCCAACCTTTATACGTTCAAAACCTCCAGACGGATTGCCGTAAACAAACAGAGAGTATAACCACCTGTCTATCTATTATTAGATATATTTTTTAGGGTGCAGGGATATTCTTTTTATTTTTACGTATTGTTTATAACACATAGGGCCATATGTTCAAAGAAGTAGCGAAATAGCTTTTGTCGTTTGTAACGACTTTTCAAAGTAAAGTGTCGTTGGAATCATTAATATTTTCAGAGAGTGTTGGTTGTAATTGAAAATATGTCGTTTGTCCTGACTGAAATTGTCGTAAAAAATGTCTTAACTAATGACAAAAATGTCTTAAAAAATGTCTTAACAACAAAAATGTCTTTAAAAATGTCTTAACTAACAACAAAAATGTCTTAACTAAAGACAAAAATTCTCACATTCAGAACACATTTCCTCAACTTTTTTCTTAACGTACAAATTTTGTCTTTTGAAAGACATTTTTTTGTCGTTAGTTACAACAAATTTTCGTTTCCTCTATACGACACTGGATAATAGTTTAGCCACGCCCTTGCCCCGCCCCTTTGTCCAACAATTCTGGAGTTGTGTCGTACACAACGGACATTACTATTTTTTTGTTGTATACTTTATAGAAAATATGTCGTTCATGCATTCAATGACTTATTTTTGTCTTTCATACAACAATTTTTTGTCATTATCCCTTTGAGCATACAGCCCATAGAGTGGTGGTGTTAGTGTTTATTTCGTTGCTGCCCTTTTATATCATTATACATAGAGTGGTGATACAATTCTTCACTTTAGTGTAGCACGTTAAGGGTTTAGTTTTTGTAGAAATGTAAAATAGCTAACTTTTTTCCTATAATGTTACTTTCTAGAAACAGTTGTGTATGCTATGCTAGGAGTAAAAAGGTAACTGATCCCTCATTTAAAGTTGGTGTAGGTGTACTTTCAAAGATGATATTCCTCAGCTTTCTTTCCTGCACATCTGTAAATAAAACTTGTGGTAGGTGTAGGTTAGTGCTCCTTGTACTTAGGGAAGGGCAAAATGTTATGATTCAAAAGACAAACAGGAAAACACAGAACTTTAATAAAAAGTGGCATTTCTTTGTTTTTTTGCCTACCTCACTGCATTGAAATGAATGGGAAGACTAAATTTCTCCACACCACATGGCAAGTTTCCCTTCTTTTCCCTCAGGCAAAATATAAAAGGGGTCTAAGGTTCCTACAGCATGCTATTCTATATTTGTGAGAGGAAGAGAGAGCAGAACATTTTTGAGATAGTGAAGACATCCTAATAAAGTGGAGTTGAAGCTTAGATTAGGGGAGTCTGTGGGACAGGAAGGGAGCATAGGAGGTTGACCCCAAATACCCCAACATTTTTTGTGACTGACTGTGAAGACACAATCAGCATGATCCAAGTTTTTTCCTTATCTGGCTGTTATCGCTGTCCTAGGGGAGTCTGGGGTGTGAGAAGGGAGCAAAGAAGAATTACCCCAAATACCCCAAGATTCTTTGTGACTGACTGGGAAGACACAGGCAACCAAGATCCAAGTGTATTCCTGATCTGGCTGTTTAGTTTGACCTTGGAGAGTATGAGGAAAGAAAAAAAATATTATTATTATTTTTTTTTACAGTGATGGGGATGGGGGGGCAGTTAATCAAAATAAATATGTAAATAAAAAAAAAATAAATTGATAGGTGACAGGGATTGGAACCCTGACATGAGCTGTGACTGATACTAGATGAGACAGAATATTTTGTAGAGATCCAAGACAAGACATCAAACACAATCGATTCTATTGTGTTCTTTACAGTAAAAACACACACACATTGGGGGAGTGGCCTGGCAGCCATACTGGATGGACGTGCTTTGAAACAGTTCCTGCGTCTAGTATAAGATATCCTAATCCATCGGATGCTATAGAGGTCATTGTATCAATAATCTAACCATATTGTGTTTCCTGACTCCTGGGCTACCAGGGGATATCTGGATCAAGTGGCTTGGAAATTGGAGCTTGAAGTTCTGTTGTGGTGCGTGACTGGGCCGCATGTCATCGGCCTTGAGTTGAAGACGGGACCGCTCCTCATACACTAATAGCCTGCTTGGATACGTGGACGAGGAGTGTCCGTTTGGATACACGGACGGAGTACAGGTGAGGGACACTATTTCTTCTGTACTGGGTGAGCTGGGAGGCCGGCTCTAGCGGGACTTGTGGCGGAGGAGGCTCTGAAGCACTGACGGTCTCCTGAGTGGAGATACCGGTGCAAGAACGTTGTATTATATTGCAGGGGAGGACCTTCTATCCCACGGAGGAACTGGGCCTTTCCGCTACACACCTGTGGTCTACTATTCTCCTGCTGGACCTTCTGCAGTGCCTGTAGTGAGAACCCTTCGTGGGCATACACCGTCTGTTTTCTGCCAGCCGCGCTTCCCCCCTCCCGTCGCCCTTTTTGTTATTTTATGTCCCCTACCCTCCTGTAGGCTTTCAATGAATGACACACTGTATAGTGAAGCAGACCTTACAGATACACTGTGGAGACCTTTTCTTATTACCCACTGGAGCATAAGATACTCCACTGTGCTGAATGACGCGAGTGGGGTGAGACCATACTGGGATCTGCAACAAATATGAAGAAGTGATGGCAACTTATTCTATTATCAATATACCTTATCTCCACATCAGGATATCAGTCCATATGTAACGCATTGAGTTAGAATTGTCCTATTCTATATCCTTTCCTGGTGCTGTTGATGCTGGCGCGGGCCTTTTGGTACTCTATTACTTTTTATTGACATCCTTTTACAGTGCAACCTTCATTATGGGTAAAAAATCCGGTGAATAAAAGTCCAAACTGAGTAAATATGCCAGACGTCAGTTGGCGGAAAATGAGATGGAAGCAATGTTGGAGTCACCTACGGCATCGGCATCAGCCTCTCTGACACACTCTTCCGAACCTGATGACACTGCTACCTCTCATTTTACAGAGCTTATGGCGGCAATAACCAACTGTCAAAATGTTCTGACGGTCAAGATCGACACTAATCAAACTGAACTGAACCTGCTTAGGGCTGACCAACAGGCCATACTCGAGAAGGTTCAGGATACACAACGCAGAGTATCTGCAGTGGCGGACTCTATGCCGCAGGTATCGAAAAAAATTAACTCCCTCAAACTACAGCTACAAGCATTGCAGTGTAAAACAGATGACCTAGAAAATAGGTCTAAACATAATAATATACGTCTCTTGGGGTTCCCGGAGAGGGTGAGGAACCGCAATCCAGAAGATTTCCTTGAGAATTGGATTACGTCTACTCTGGGTCAGGAGGGTCTCTCACAAGCCTTCCTTATTGAACGAGCACACCGGGTGCTGATGGTGCAGCCACCACCGGGTGCGACGCTGAGGCCCCTAATCGCTAAAATTTTAAACTACAGAGATAGAGATGCAATTCTACGATTGGCACGGCTGAAAGGCGAACTCGCCTTGAAAATCACAAAATCAGCATATACCCTGACTTCTCTCTGGATGTCCAACGCCAAAGATGGCAATTCATGGAGGTCATATGTCAACTTAGGGAGCGCAACATTCCATATGCTATGCTTTTTCCAGCTAGGCTACAAGTGATATGGCAACAACACCCACTTCTTTTCTACTGAGGGGGAGACCTGCGCCTGGCTTGACACATGCTAAAGTAACTCTTCTTCAATGAGAACAGATGGAGAGATGCAGAGGTTTTAGTTGGCCAGCACTGTCTCTGTGATGCCCTGGATCTCTTAAGTTAATGCCCTGCCTATGGGAACTTATGTGTGTGCCCCTCTGCTTGGGTCACTTGCCTGTTGACAATTCTTGGAACGTCAGTCCTAGGCTGAACTTTTCTTTCTCCCTCAATCCATAACTTACAGTACTGTGATGCACTCATGCAGCTGAGTTATTGACTTCTCCACCTTCTCTTCCTTATTGGTGCTAATATTGGGATTCGGGTATCTGCTACATGGGATCCTCCGCACCGCATCTTACGTGAAATAATTAAACTAATGCACTTTTTTCAATTATTGTTCTATTCTCATTGTTATATTTGTGAATACTCTGTCCTTCAATTTCCTGTCTATTTTTTTTCTTGTTCCCTCTTTCTCTCCCCTTGCCCTATTCTTTCTTTTCTTTCTCTTCTTTCACCAGTGCACATGCTGTAACCCTATTGTTATACCTGTGTGGCAGGGCATGCAGTGAGATGGGACATAGGTCTCACCTTTGAACACTTGTACATGTTTGAAACATGTTTGGCCTGATTAGTATTGGCTAATATACATAACTGGGGACAGTGTAATTACATAGTGCTGAAGTATAATGGCTTTGTGAAAGGGCTCTTAACTGTATGCTCTCCATCTGACCTAGAAAACGCAATGCGATACAGGTATTGAGCAAATGGGACAATTTGTTATTATGGACTCGAAGTCTATATTTATGTTTTATTGTTGGGTGATGGGGGGTTGGGTATGTTCACATCGGTACCGACCAATGATTTATCTGTTTAGGGTCAAAGTCCTCATCAGGTTGGGGGGGATGGGGGCAGGGTGGGGGATTATATTCTTTTTCCTGTGATTGTGCGGATGGGTGGGTCCTGCTGATTGGACAGGGGGGAGACTTTAGTATTGTTTATACTTTTAGGGTGAATATGGCTAAGTATACCACTAACTTCTTATCATGGAATGTAAGGGGCCTCAATGACCCGATTAAACGTTCTCTGATCCTGCAATGTGTTAAAAAATATCATCCTGATATCCTGTTGTTACAGGAAACCATGGGTGGGACATCACTATCATGCTACCTACTCCACACATTCATGCAGGGTCTCTTTATTGGTACACAAACGGATCCCTTTTGAGTTTGTTGAGCTTAGAACTGACTCTAGGGGACGATATATATTTTTGGATTGTAAATTAAGGAATCATGCCTTTGTCTTTATAGCCGTGTACGTGCCGCCACCTTTTGCATCTGACATCCTACAGGAGGCATTAGCTTATATACTTACTAAACCTAGTCACCTGGTGGTATGTATGGGAGATTTTAATATGACATTACACCCACACTTAGATAGGCTGGGTGCAACCTCTGACTCTAAGAGCTCCAGGACCAAACTGTTAGGTTTCTTGGAAGACGCAGACCTGGTAGATGCCTGGCGAACAATACATCCAGACATTAGGGAATATTCCTTCCATTCAGCCACACATAAGTCTTTATCAAGAATTGACCATGTGCTTGTCTCGAGAGAGGTGTTGCAGAGAACCTTGTCTTGTAAATACTTACCAAGGGTTGCTTCGGATCACTCTCCTCTTCTCTTAACTGTCCAACTAGGTGCAGACTCTTGGGGCAGGACTTGGAGGTTACAACCTTTTTGGCTTTCTATTGACTTTATTGCTGAATAGCATGAAAAGGATCTGATATATTATATGCAGGAAAACGCATGTACGTCTTCCCAGGCAATATTCTGGGATGCAGCTAAGGCAACTGCTAGGGTTCCCTCATTTCTCTTATATCCTCTTACAAAAAACATGTGGGTGAGGGAAGATGACCTGAGGGAGGCTGAATGTCAATATGTTGAGGATAACACCTCGCTCAACTATGATCGTCTATTATTGGCCACCTCTAGATTGACTTTAGAACTTGCTTCCAACAATGTAGAACATATGTTCTATAAAAAACAAAATTACTTTGAAAACGGGTACCGGGCAGGCAAGCTGATGGCTCACTTGGTCAAGATTACCTCTCTCATTTCCGACAACCAACCTTTAGTCACTGATGCAAGAGGTATTAATGATGCATTTGTGAAGTTTTATTCGAAACTATATAGCTCACATAACACGGCGGCCATCTCGGATTTAGAAGACTATCTTAGAGGGTGCGGAGTACCATCTCTATCCATGGATGATTGCCGGATGTTGGACTCTCCTATTTTGCTTAGGGAGGTGGTTGATGCCATAAAAACACTTCCTCTTGGTAGGTCTCCGGGGGGAGACAGCCTTCCAGCAGAGTGGTACAAGAGATACTCAGAAATCCTAGCTCCGCATCTTTTAAACACCTTTTGCTCCGCCTTTGATGATTTCACTTTGCCTGCCACAATGAAAGAAGCAGTGATTATTGTCCTTCCAAAGCTGGGTAAAGACCCCCAGCTATGTGACTCATACAGTCCCATATCTCTTCTCCCAACGGACACTAAAATACATGCAAAAATTCTTGCTAATTGTCTGAATAAAGTCATATTAACTCTCGTTCATTCGGATCAGGCAGATTTTATGCCTGGTAAGTCCACCTTTCATAACTTGCGCCACATATTTATGCACATTCAGTCATCACATGTTGACCATAGATCTGGAGTTATTGTGTCTTTGGACGCTGCTAAGGCATCCGATTCCCTGGAGTGGGATTATCTCTGGGCAGTTTTGCGCAGATTTGGCTTCGGACCTACATTTTTGCAATGGGTTCAAGTACTCTATGCCGCCCCATACGCCAGGGTTGTGGCTGGAGGTCTGATATCAGATAATTTTTTTACTAGAGAGAAGTACAAGACAGAGTTGTCCCCTTTTGCCGGGTCTTTTCACTTTGGCTGTGAAACCACTGGCTGCAAGAATCAGACATGAGGCTGATATTGGGGGTTTCGTTACAGGGGGATGAGAAGAGAAGCTTGCGCTATATGCCAACGACATCTTAGTCTTTTTAAAAGATGCAGAGGACTCCCTTTGGAATCTTCTGGATATGGTTGAACAATTTGGCCCCCTCTCGGGTCTTAGGATCAATTGGAATAAATCCACCATGATGTTGTTTAATCCAGAGGCCGACTATATAGTCCCTCCGGATATTCCCCTAATCTGTGGTGACGCATTTAAATATCTTGGTCTTACCATGACAAACTCCCCAAATAATTATATCAGGGATAACCTAGACCCAGTTATGACACAATTCAGGGACAAGACGTCCTCATGGGCTAATCTCCCTCTCAATATCATTGGCCGAGTGAACTTAATTAAAATTATATTCTTTCCAAAATTCTTGTATGTTTTTCAGGTAGCATTGATAGCTATTCCTAAAAAATATTTCAGTGAAATTGATAAAAATATTACCAAGTTTCTCTGGTCCGGTGGACCTTCTAGGATAAAGCTATCCACTCTGAAAAGACCTGTGGACTTGGGTGGTATTTCCCTCCCTGATTTTTACCATTACTATTTGGCAGCTCAGGCTCAATATATGCTGCCCTATGCGTCACCGCTCTCTACTCATACGTTCCAATACACTGATGAATCCCATCTGAGAGGGGGTTGCAGACTTGAACATTTAGCAACTGTGGGCTCAAATATATGTTTCGCACCTTTACTGGCTACCCAATCTTTGTGTCAGATATGGTTGAAAATTCAGACTATTGGAGAGTATAAGGGGATTGCTCCTACTTATCCCTTGTGATGTAAGGGGGGCCTCCCCCATTTACGTGCGTTGGACTTTGGTCCAGTTTGGTCTAGACTTGGTATTACTGAAGTGGGTCATCTATATGAAGGATCCACGCTTAAGACATTTGAACAACTCCACATGGAATTTAAATTTCCCCACAGACTCTTTTTCATGTACTTGAGACTAAGACATGAGATATCCACACTGCAATCAGAGACGCAGTTTGAACTGCATGAATTTGCGTTGTTAAAATCGATGGCTACTCGGCCCTCTATCAGACAAATCTCATTTATCTATTCATGGCTGAGTAAATCTGTGGCTACAGACCTTACCACTCTTAGGGGCAGATGGGAGAAGGACATAGGCAATCTGGAGGACTGGGAGTGGGACATAGTGGTTCAGGGACCTAAAATGGTAACAGCAACGGCCAGACACCAGCTCATACAACTAAAGATCTTACATCGAGTTTATTATACACCCACACGTTTGTTTAAAATGGGCAGATTACCACACGATAAATGCATTAAATGTGGGCAGGAAGCTGCTGACTTCATTCATTTACTTTGGCATTGCCAGAATGTACAGCAATTCTGGGGCGATGTGGCTATGGTGGTGTCTCAACTGGTGGGAAGGGGGCTCCCCCTCACGCCCAAGACTTTCTTACTTTCCGTTTTACCGGACCAATTACATACGACTAGTGACTATACACTTATAAGGGAATTGTTGGTCATGGTGTGGAAAGTGGTGGCACTGGCATGGATGAGTGTAGATCCGCCGACTAAAGTATGTTGGATTAAACTAGTCAATTCCAACCTACATCACTACCCGGGTATATACTTACATAGGGGCAATCTAGGTAGATTTGATGAAGTGTGGGGAGGTTGGGTCTCCTGCTTTTTTACATAGAATGACCTGTTTCATATATGGGATGCTCTTTTTGGATGCCCTCATATTGGTTATGCTTTCCTCTTACTATGTCACAGGGTCCTAGGCCCCTCCTGGGTGTGATCCTGTTTGATGGACTGGGGGTGGTTGGACTGCAGTGATGTCCCCTTTTGCATTTCTTAAAATAATCCTGGAATACTTATGATTTACAGTCAGTGATGTGGGTTGCCTCCCTGCTTGGGATAGGAGTGGGGGCTTCTTGTCCGCATAGGCGCAGGATGGGGTTAGGTTATGGGTGTAGGTGGGTTAGTTGGATTGTGTTGGGAGGGAGGTTATTTGGTAGGAGATGTTAAACCCTTCAGTTGGAGGGGATTATTGGGTGAAAAGTAAAAACAGGACGAAGTGATTCACCTATGTACTATGCATGAATCAATATGTACTCTCTGTTCATTTATGGTGTAAGCCATTTTCTGTACTGATCTTCTCCATGGTGTTTATCTTTGTCCTTAATTAAAAAAACACACAAAAACCCCACACACATTAGAAGAGTTACGTCCAGCAAATGCACAAGGAGTAGGAGGGAGGGTGAAAGGTTTAGGAGCAGTGCAGAGATGTGTGTGTGCCTCTGACAGTAAGACAATAAGCACAAAAACACCTGATCTGAAAGTAATACCACATGAAAATCCTCAAAGGAGGTAATTAAAAATAAATTGTTTGATACCCGTTAAGCCTAGAATATAAAAGTAGTGTGCAAGAAGCATTGGGCGATGCTGAGGATAACCTAATTACTCATGATAATGAAGTAAATCTAGAATATATCCCTGGAGCATCCTCTTTTTCTTTAGATACAGAAATTGTGATTAGTTAATGGCCAGAATGTTAGCTGAGAGGCAAATGCTCAATTTTCCATCATTTAGGAGCACTGTGTCTATAAATTTTGAGAAAACAGCTGGAAGGTCTGACCCTGGACAAGCGAAGATGCCAACAAAATACACAGTCATCCTGTCAATCATTGTCCAAGTCCAAGTCTAACTTAGCCACACACACTAATAGTGTTTAGTAAGCAGCAGCAACAACACAGGTTATCAGCATCCACAGCCTTAGCTATGATGAGTGTCTCTGCTGCTATTGGAAGCGTAACAATGGTGACTCCTAGTAGTAGTAGCACAAATGCAGTAATATCTAGCCCCAGCAGTAGTAGTAGCCCCTCAGGAATTCCACAGTCTGTGTAGTTCACAGTATAGAGATACTTCACTCATGATCCAAAAGCTAAGCATGTTGCTATCTGCTGTTTGTGTAAGAAGCATGGTAGCAGGGTAAAAGCAGGCTCACACCTAGACACCTGCTCAATTAGATTCCAGTTGAAGCACAACCACAGTTCTGACTAGGAGACACGCCATCAACAGGTCAGAGGTGCAACAACTAGCAGCAGCAGAAGTATTCCTAAAAGTTCCCGGAGATGTGTGGTACATAATGGAAGTGCTGTTGATGTGTGAGAGAGTGTGCCAAGATTAAATACTCCTGCTGTAGAGGAGTATAACCTTGAGTTTGTTTTTGGAAATGACAAGAGTCATAGCGTGCCCACATATTCTGCCACACCACCTCGACAAGTCATGTTGTTAAATCAATAACATTACACCTTTTTTCACTATGTACTGCTATCCCACACTTACTAATTCTTAGAAAGACGTCAAAACCTGCACAGTAATAATTCAAAAATATGCCTGTGGAATAGTAAACTTGCCAAAATGTTGATTGTTGAAATGTTCCCCTTTTCTTTTAGTGAAAACGGAGGCTTTAAAGAACTGATATTGTGTGTTGCACCCTGCTGGAATATCCCAAGCTGCAGTTATTTCTCAAGGAAGCAGGAAGTTATTGGGCAAAGGACAAAGGCACTCAGCCAGCTAACACTTTTTTAAAGGCATATGTTGCTTTGTGACTCACAACTTTACTTTCTACAAAAATTCTCAAAGGAAATTTTTATGACTTTTTCCCCATCCCTAATAAGAAAATAGCATGCATTTTAATGTGTCCCCCAAATAATTTTTAACATAGCGTTAAGCATATCCATACTTGTATTATCCTTAGTATCTGGAATTATTTAGAAATTATATTTCTTATGAGACTCACCAGCAGGGATCTTGATGTAGAGGCATGTGTGCCCCTGTGCTGTACATCGCTGTCTGTATCTTAAAGGGATAGTAATGTTTCATAATAAAATCAGCTCTAATTAATCACCATGGTATTTGGGCCTTGGAGAGTGTTATTTCAATTCTGTCCAAGTTGTAGTTCAAGAGTAATTGAACGATAAAGTATCCCCCTCCCGCCCCTTTTACTGATATAACTGCTCAGCTTAGAGCAGCAGGGAGGTGCCCAGGTAGATTGCAGAGAGGGGCAATCTTCAATTAAGATAAGGAAAAAAACTGAAAAACCTGTCAAGGGGGAAGGGTTTTCATTGTTCTCATAGTAAGAAGATTGTCCCTTGCTGTTATCTGACTGGTCAAGCAAGGGAGGGGGATACTTTATCATTCAATTACTCTTGAATTACAACTCTGACAGTATTGAAATAACACTCTCTATGGCTCCAAAGAAGTTACATTTCTAAACAATAACACATATAGGTTCCTGGTGAGCTCAAAATAGTTTTTATTTGTAGTTTTCAATTAGTTACATATGTGTACAGTCGAGGATGCTGCAAGAACAATATTTTGGCTTTCTATAGTGAGTAAACAAAAAAGGTTGTCTGCTCATCAAACCCTGAGTTTTACAAACAAGAAACCTATGACTTGCTACAAATAAAACAGTGGGGTTTGGTGTCATATTTTTGGCCAAAGACATGGAAATCTTGCCTGCCCTGTCAAGGCACCCCAGATAAAGGCCTCCAATACGTGGACATGTATTTAGCATTGTGCCATTAAAAACAGTGATTCCACCTTACATCTACTGTAACTGCATTATGCTAAATGCATGTTCACATATAGGAGGCAGATATGCAGTTTCAGACTCCGGTAGTGCTCTCAGTGCTCCCGCAGGAGCATTGTGAGTAAAAAACCCATGACATGCCAGTACTGTCATCAGTCATTAAGTCAAATTCACCAATGACAGCCCTAGCAAGGCATTGGTCCTTAAGGGGTTAAAAACAACCCCTGTTTATATGTGAGTAAGCAAGATGTGTGTAGTTTAGCATAAGGGATGCAAGCCCTCATTGGAAGAGAAACAACTTTTCCCCCTGTCACTTATTATTAAATTGTCTTGGCAGAAAACTACAGTGTAGTTAACACCTTGATTAGGAAAGAGGTTTGCAACTTTCTTTGCACTTATTTGACACTCAAAGGGTTAAACATGCATTTAACCATTTGACTCACATGCTTTAAACTCCAGAGGGGTTTGCAAACACCTATCCCTCAAAGGCTTTAACCCTTGACATATGTGACTTGTAATTATAGAAATAATAATAATAATATTATTGTACCACCAAGATTTAATGTACAACATAATTTTTTTATTAATATTTAGCCACTTCCAAACTGAAAGATAACTGTTCTTTTACTACAATTGGCTGCTGCAGGATGTTTTGCAGCTGGTATGTTAAATCAGTGATTGCATTAACTGCTTTTCCCTGGGACTCAGCAGCACTTCTCTTTATTTTATCATATTTAAAGTTACGTCACATGAAAGGAGTTTACAGGTTATTGAAGCTGGGATCTCCTCATAGTATTTTATGCAGTAACAGCCCACAACTAATCACAAGCAGGGAGGGTGATGAACTGCTGTTGATGTGGCAGGGATTATCTCCCTCACACATCACCAGCACTACAACAATCCTGGGGGTAGATTTAAAGGCAGTCGTTAGCAAAAAAAAAAAAAGCACTACCCGGTGCGTTAAATTGTATTTAGCAATTTAAAGATCCATCTAAGGAACAGCTAACGACAGCTTGATAATCCTTATGGCCAATACACTTACGTGCATTGAGGCACATGGAACAAGAATCCCCAGAGCCATTTAAAGGCTAGAGGTACTATTAACGGCTGAAAAAAAGATACACTTAACGGACAAAACTTAAGACCCACTTTTCTTAGCCGTTAGACACTTAACAGGCAAAAAAAAACACCTGTTACATAGGAAAACACAAAGAATGATTACCGCACAAGTGGTAACCCATGCAATGCCAAAAGAACACAAAGACATGGCCAGACACCATAAATCACTCTCACACACAACAACAAGCAACACCACAGGGACAAGGACCCCCCAAAAAACACCAACACAACATGGCACGGCACAATATGGGGTATTACACAACACGGCCACCTGCCAATACAAAACAAGCTCACCTGTGCAACATCACCACACGATACAGACGCAACCTGTACCCCACAACTTCACACCCCCAATTGGCAGAGACGCAGCAATCACAACACACCACATCTTAAAACTCACACACACACCTGCAAACACTTACCTGGACAATAAACAACTTCTCATTGGTCAGCATTCATCTCATCACCACACCTACACAATGCCCTACCATGTACTTAAAGGGACAACTCACCACACTCACTTGTGGATTGTTTTCCACTCAGGGAGAGAGATAGAGAGAGATAGGGAGAGAACAATAAGTATGTTGGGATACTTATTGATGAGAAGACTGCGGAGAAGGCGTGCAAGGGCGAGAGCTAGGGAACACCAGCAAGCCCCAGGCACACCTGATCAACAGCCTTCACCTATTGCAAGTGAGAAGGCTCTGGCTCAAGAGCCACACAGGAGTCCATCCCCACCTGGAGGACAGCACCTGTCTGCAGATGCACAGCTGCAGCAAGAAGATACTCCACAGTAGCAGGATGCTCCCCAGCTGCCACAGGGACCCCTGCAACAGCAAAGAATGTATAGACAATCACCAAGGCCCAGGGTATACCACCCAAGGGTCACTATCTTTGGAATTACCGATGACAAGGTGATTGATTGCTATAGGCCACACACCATCATTGCCTAGTATGAGGTCATCACGGATCAGGTGGATACCATCTACATCCACAACAATGCCCTATCTGGTCTGGTGCCATACATTTCATGGCAAGTGGTGCCTTCCAGTCCACTGAGGGTTACGCATCTGGCATGTCACAGGTCACATTCTCCAGAGTGCCCAGGTCTTGCAAGCCCTCAAAAGCAAGGCCAGTACCTACATACAGTTCCCCACCACCGACATGGACTGGATACATCTCAAGCAGATCTTTTAAGCAAGTGAAGGCATGCCCAGGGTCATGGGTGATATAGATTGCACCCATGTCCGTATCAAAACCCCAGCACATGACGCACATATCTACATCAACAGGAAGAACTTCCACTCCATGAACCTGCAACATGAGGATTATGAATATCTGTGCAAAATATCCTGGCAGCTCTCATAATTCGAACATTCTCCAAAACTCCTCAGTACACAGAGACTTTGAGAATGGAACTTATACAAGGGGATGGCTTCTGGCTTACATTTCTGGAATGGCTTACGTTTTCTCATAGTGAAAGTAGTCCTGCCTCAAATTTTGCTAAAAGATCACAGCAGGACAGCACAGCATGTCTACCTGGCTCTGTAGCTACTTCTGCTATGTTTCACAGCAGAATAGGCAAAAAACACATAAATCAATGGGCGGAAAATTGTTAGCCATTAAAAAAATGGTGAAGAATTCAAAGATTTAGGGGGGCTGAGTGCTATGTACGACCAATTACTTTTATTTTTCCTAAAAAGAATAGCTGAATGTTTCCCTATGTGTTTTTTTGTGTTCTTATAGAACAGCAACTATTTATGAGTTAGTTGTTTGAGTCTGGATTGTCTTTATAGGCATTATGAGTGATATGTATAAGGAATGTTATCCTCTGTAATGGCACAAGAAAGTACAAATGTGATTGAGAATCTCAAGAGTTGGTATCATCCTACAACACAAGACTTATTTGAGTTTTCATTCTTGATGATTGGGTATCCTAACTTTTCTTCTGTCTCCATAAGTCATTGAGCATGCTATAGCCAAGGACCTCTCTTTAGTCATGATCAGCTGCATCCTACTGACAAGGCCCATAAAAGGCTAAAAAATACATTTAGTGTGTTAATGACTTTCTCGTTAATAGATTTGTGGCCTGCATATTGGAGATGGACTGTGTTCATAGGTGGAATTACATTGATATGCACATAGATATTGATTATCTTTAATGACACAAGAGAGTGAAAACATGACTGATCAATTTCTGGGTGGCTTCTATCCCACACAACAAATATTTATGCATATCATTCTCTGTAAGTTCCTATAAAGAGAGTAAAAAAGAGCAGAGATGAAACTGACACAAATGAAGGTATCTTTGGCAGAAACAGTGGGGAAGAAAAAAAAACAGTCACATATTCAGGGAAAGAGGGTAGACAGTGCAGGAGATGCATGTGCAGACATTGAACAAGTTTGGGTGATAGAGACAATGGGAGCCATAATGAGAATTATAAAGGGCAGCAGGGACAGGAGAGCAGAAAGGAGAAGGATGGAGGAAAGAAAACTGCAAGGGATTTGGGTAGAAACAACAGTGGAATTGTATTCAACAGCAAGAATTAAGAGGAACAGAGTTAAAGTAGTAAGAGAAAAAAAAGAGGCAGCAGGCAATTAAACATACATACGTTAGGAGGAAACAGATAGGGGTAGAGGAAAGTGTGAGAGAGTGGGAAGAATGAGAGCATAGAGGGGAATTTATGAGAGATGAAACAGATCAAAATAAGTGTAGTATTTGGGACAGACAGACTGAAAACAAATAAATAGAGTTGCACAGTGGAGTAATAAAATAGCTGACAAGAGCAACAAAGTCAACTGGTACAAAACAGATCTTAAAGGATAAAACCAGCATCTGTTTCTGTTAAAATATCAGACAAGAATGTAAAACAATATGCTAGCTGTGCACATTTCTTGGTACATCTACAGCTATTTCATCAGGAACAAATGTAAAATTCCAGCTACTTCCTAGTCCTATTTAAAGGAGCAGTAATTCCCTACAAAATAACCCCAAATATGCAACAGTCAACCCACTGAGTGCTGGAGGGGCAGCCCTCTCCCACTCAAAGGGATAAAAATAGGTGAAATCTTCTTTTTGGGTTTAAAAATAAAATGTTTTTTAATTTGTCCATTTCAAATAAAGGTCTCCAATGTCCCCCCTTTGCCTCCGCCACCACTCTCTACACTGGAGTCAGAAGGCATTTGCACTGGCAGACCCCTCCTTTCCTTACCTTTTGGGCCGTCGTCTTAGTCAGACTGACAGAATTTTGAACCGAGACTTGCTCACATCCCAGCCAATCAGCTTATAGAAGCTGAGTGGCTGGAAGGTGCATAAGCACATCCCACCCATTTGGAAGCTGACAATTATTTTGAACCGAGACTAGCATATAAAAGCCAGTCTCGGTTCAAAATTTCTGCAGTCTGACTCAGGCAATGGCCTGCGAAGTAAGGAATGGGGGTCTGCCAGTGCAAATGCCTTCTGCCACCAGCTGAGACAGTGGTGGTGGAGGCAAAGGGAGACATTTATTTGAAATGGACAAATTAAAAAACATTTTATTTTTAAACTGGAAAAGAAGATGCCACCTTTTTTAACCCTGTGAGCACAGGAGGGCTACTCCTCCGGCACTTAAAGCGTTTACCCTCACATCTTTGGGGGTCTTAATTTTTGTTTAAAAATATACAGAACTAACAGATTTTTTTTGTAACATGATTGAAAAGAAGAAAAGAAGAGAAGACAGAAGAAAGAAGAAGATGGCCGTGACCCTGTTGGACATCAGGATTACTTGAAAGTTTCTATTTGTTGGGATATGGTTAACTCCTGACAGTTAACCCTATGAGTGCTAGTGGGGAATGCAACTCTGTATAATACATTGCATATCCACTGGTACTCATAGGGTTAATCTTTTTTATTTTTCAACCTATATGTTAGAAACCATTTTTCCAACACATACAGGTGGTTTTCACTGCGTGTTAGGGACTCTGTGCCTCCTTTTCATGGTGTAGGTTTTTTGCCATGAAAAGTGCATTCTTTAACATGTGGTGAAGTCACCGCATGGAATAGGATAGCAAAGTCTACTTTTTTTATGTCAGGTCCAGTGGGTGCAAATTTTGCGGTCGTTGGACATTTTTGCATGGCGGTGGATGATGACATCACAGTTAATAGAACTGCAGACTGTGTTGTCAAAACCACCACTGCTGGTTTTAAAAAATAATTGGGCTATTAGTATCGAGCAGTAGATAGGTGCAACAGGTGAATTAAACAGTGTGTAACAACACCGCAGGTAGGAATCTATTGGGTTGGAACATAATTCCCAGAGTATAACTAATTACAAGCAGGTGCAGATGAAGAGCAGCAATCCGAGAGCTAGCAGAGTTGTCCTGCTGCTGAAATAACTCACTTAATGTAGGGAGGCATCTGCAGATGGTAGGACAGAATTGTTCAGATGGAAGTGATTCATACAGTAATTGAAAAATCAGACACAATCCTTTGGAAACCTCATAGCTTTCTCTGCAGAAATGCTTCTTAAAAAAACATAATTTAAACCTCTGAGTGCCAGAAGCAATGCGTGATGTACCACTATGGCACTCAAAGGGTTAACTCTTTCGATTTAAGTGCTCCAGTGCATTTTACTGCGCCAAAAATAATAAGATATATCACAAAAATCTAAATGGGCACAAGCAGAAATACATGCAAGGTTCTGGTGGTACTATCAATTAAATGGTTACTTGTAGAAAAACAAGATTTCCTGTTTTGATAATAAGAAAATAATCAATCAATTACATGGCTGTGCTTTCTACTTTAAAGTGAGCATGAGCAGAGCAATCAAATATGACTATACACGTTCAGTGCACAAATCCCTCCAGCAGGGGAACAGAAGAGCTCCTTTGCTGATTCACAAGTGAGGGATGAAAAGTTTAGAATAAATAGGTGTTTGTGTTTGAAATAAAGCAAGAAATTGAACACATTATACAGTATACAAATTATCAAATACATAATAACACTTTCAATATGCTACTGTGTGCATTTCTTCCCCTTGATTAAACTTTGAGGTCTGATTTAGATAAATATAGCATTATTTTCTTACTTGAATGAACAAAACAGCTGTTGAGCATATTAACCCAATGTACCCCTCTGACATACAAAGGATTAAATATGGGAAGCCAAATGCAGTGGAAAGCATTCTTGTTTCTCCAAATCATAATAAAATGTATTGGTAGATCCTGAATCTCATATAACTAACACTAAATTGTTACCATTTTAGCTCATCCTAACAATCAAAGCTAAAGATTCTTCTGTAATAGGAAAAGAACATTACATTTTACTGCAGACAAAACCATCTGTTCCATAAGATCTTAAAGCAGGACTACCACATGTTAACAACTTTAGCTTCAATAAGTCCGCATCTGGCGACTAGCTGCTTAGTAGCGCTAATCGCCAGAATTATTACCTTGTAAAGGAGAAATAGCCATTCTTCCTCGGCTGACAGGCAGGTGTCATGGACTGACAAGGAATTAAACACACTGACAAGTACAGATGAACTTAATATAAAACTTTATTAAATACAATGAAAGGCAGGAGATAAGGCAAGAGGCAGATGGCAATAAATGACACACAGTATTTATGGTAATGACACAAGTGGCAGTAGATAGTGGCACACCTTCACAAGACCAGAGAGGAACAGTGTAGGCACTTTCCTCACCCTTCACAGGACAGGTGGTCAGAAACGGAATGGCCCTGGGACTACACGGTAGATGTGAGGGCAGTGCAGAGCACTCCCATACACAGATGGAATGGCACACCTTCACAAGACCAGCGAGGAACAGTGTAGGCACTTTCCTCACCCTTCACAGGACAGGTGGTCAGAAATGGAATGGCCCTTGGACTAGACGGTAGATGTGGGAACAGTGCAGAGCACTCCCGTACCCGGATAGGATGGTACACCTTCACAAGACCAGATTGGAACAGTGTACGCACTTTCCTCACGCTTCACAGGACAGGTGGTCAGAAACAGAATGGCCCTGGGACTACATGGTAGATGTGAGGGCAGTGCAGAGCACTCCCATACACAGAGTCGGCAAATATATGGAGTAGACCAGTATACCGACAGGGGATACCCCAGGAGGTAGCCAGATGGAAGATAGGCTAGACAGCACAAACCGATATGGCCACGGGAGGTCAGACACACGGAGTGACCGACATGCGCCGCTTAACAGAAGCGATCGCAGAGTGGAAGACACAGGGCAACATGGGAACCAAACCGATGAACGGAATGGTCAAGGAGCGCAACACAGAGAGTAAACCAGGAGGCAGCCAAAGGTAAAAACCGGATCGGATAGTCAGATGTTGCCAATGGTCGTAACCGGAATGGGTAGTCAGTCAAGCCAGAGGTCAGAGCCGGAACGGGTAGTCAGATGTAGTCAGGAGTCAGAACCGGAACGGGTAGTCAGACGAGCCAGGAGTCAGAACTGGAACGGGTAATCAGACGAGGCAGGAGTCAGAACCGGAACGGGTAGTCAGACGTAGTCAGGTAATACACAGGAACGGTAATGCACCAACACAGCAATAAGCTCAGGTACACCACGAAAGGGCACTGGAAATGATGCAGGCTGAGGTTTAAAAACCCTGACAGGTAGTTGGAGCAATGACCTCATCAGTGTGGTGACCTATAAGAATAGCGACTCAGCGAGAGTGACAGCTATGAAGTAAACAATGTCTCTTCAGGGCAATATCCAGCCACAGGCAATCATGGGGCACCGTGATAGCAGAACAGATTGCAGACATCTTGCCATAGTGACGTCCACGCACCTGCTCTGTCAGTCCCTTCCGGAGCCGAACGGCTCCTAGCAACTCCTCCTACAGCCGGCTGGGACTGATAGAGCAGGTGCGCGGACGTCACTATGGCAAGATGTCCACGATCCATCCTGCCTGTCAGCCAGGGAAGAATGGCTATTTCTCCTTTACAAGGTAATAATTCTGGCAACTAGCGCTACTAAGCAGCTAGTCGCCAGATGCGGAGTTATTGAAGCTAAAGTTGTCAACATGTGGTAGTTCCACCTTAACATTAACCATAATTGTAATAATGATTTTTTTATTTTAACATGTACTAACAATTTACAGTGGGCGAGCACTGACTCTCCAGTTGTTAGGGATTACAACTTCCATTACTCCCAGGCAGCCACGTATTGAGCATAAACTTTTTTTTATTGTTTTATTTTTTTTTACTGTGAATAAAAATCTCTTTATTGTAATATGGCCCATATTTATAAAAGTTGAACTTAATTTGGAGTAAACCATCATAGGGGCAAATACAATTCCAGTTAAATTAAATTGAGCTTTTAACCCCTTGAATGCTAGAGATGTCTACAATGACTTTTGAAGCAATTCACTGGAAACCTCACTGGTATTCAAGGGGTTAAAATGCTCTATTCAAGTGCATGGAAGCTTGAGAATTTTTATTTTGCCCCCAGTGGTGCTGTTGGCTTATTGCAGAATTACTCCAATTTGCTTTTATAAATATGGGTCTATGTGTGTGTCAGCAAATGAGCCATAAAAGATGCCAGTTATATTTTTTATGTTTGCTAGTTGAAGAGCCCGTTACACGGGCCACAGTGCCACTGCCAGCTGGTCGCGGGGCAGTCCGAAGGAGCGTCCAGCTCTGTATCAGCTGTGGCACGGGCAGTCTCTACTGCGCATGACTGGTCGTTACACACATTTTAGCAAATTATTATATAGGATTAAGACCTTTGACCACCACACAATATGCAACAGGGTTGGTTCCATATTGCAGGGAGGTCATTTCTCCTTTCTACCACCATATTTATTTTGGAGGTTTAAAGCAAGTGGCTGAACTTTAAATTCTAGGAAAGATTTTAGAACTTGAACCTGTTGACCTGTCTATTCTCACTCAGTTTAAAAATATGTATTTTCTTTTGCATTCTCTTTTGGGGGAGATTGCAGGGCTTCTGTACTTTTATTTTAGATAGTTTATATGTTTTGGGGTTGAGAATAGAACGCAATACTTAACTGTTATTGGATTAATAGGCAAAAAAATACAAAGAGTTTTTTTTTTGTTTGGTGCTCTAATAATATACCTTCTAATCCAAAAAGGCTTGCAATGAGAGTCACTTGGTTAGCCCCATTATGAAAGAAGGTTTAGGTAGGTATAATCCATCTCATATAAGGAAGGTGGATGATAGAAATGGTCATTAATTTCTACTCTTGATACTTTGTTTAATTGGGAGGAAGGGGATTCTATTTCCCTCTTGAGCATATCACACTAACCCACATTTCTATTGCCTCTTGATCAAAGGCCTATGATGTGAAAATGGGTAAGTGCGAGAGTATAAATTACTTTTATGACTGAAAAACAACAATGAAAATGCAGGAAACACACACATTAAAATCGTAATACATATTTTTACACCAGTTCCCCATATTAAATATGCAATTGCACCACAAATAGAAAAAAAATGTTTTTATTCCCCATCTTTTTAAGCATAAATCCTTATGTCTGTAATGGTTTAGATCACATATTAGTACAGACCACTATGCAGTCTTTTCTGGCCTATTTGGTTGCAAAAATAGTTAAAGGGGAATAATACAATCACAAAACAAAATATAAAATGTGTGTGTGCATGCCTGTATGTGTATGTATCATTGAGAGAGTAACGCACCTAAAATGGAAATAGGAAGGTTACTTATCAAGAGGACCTGATGGTAGATGGACCAAATGGATTTTGGAATGGATTCCACTTGATACTAAATGCCCAAGAAGAACAAAGACAACATGGACTGATGAAATTGTCACTTTTGTTGGTACACTTGGGTAACAAAAATCACAAGACCAAAGTAGTTGAAAACTAGTTACGAGGCCTTCCTCCTGCAGTTGATCGATAAAGACTGACAATAATGAAAATTTTATATATATATCTTGCAGCAGTGCACAGCCAGTCAGATCCAAAATCCACATTAAATCAGCGCATAGCCCATATTTTGCCCATTAAAAGCCATGCACAACCGTGCATCATTGGACAAAGGGGATAACCGTACAAAAGGGCAGGTGTATTAACCCTTTCAGTGCCAGAGGGGTATGCAATGCATTGTGTTCCTCTCTGGCACTGAAATGGTTATTCTGGTGAAAACCAACTGTGCCATTGGATAACATTTTCAAAAATTGTTTTTTAACACTGATAAGTTGGAGACCTCTCTAGCACTGAAGGAGTTAAAAAAGCCATATTTTAGTCAATGGGAATTGATATTTGTCCACTAAGGTGCAGCTGGTTTGCTCTGGGTTTACTCCAGTTATTTTTTTTTTTAATACATCAGATGCAGAGATTGAATAATGTTATTTTTAATGTAAAAACACACACACATACATCAGCACAAAACCAAACTCATTAACTTATAGTGAAATATAAACAAAAGGCAGCCAAATATAATAGCTAGTGACGTACTAAATGTAATTGAACCTTTTTCCTCTTCTCTGCATTCTGAATGTCACAGAAATCTCATTACTAAAGATGAACAAAACAATTTTGTTATTTTTTGGTTTCACATAAAACAGACTGTTATCAAGCCCTGTATCATGACTTGTGAAATAAATGTTTCTTTTGAACATTTTTGCTTAGTCATCCAGTAAAATAACTGGTTTATCATTCACTTGATATACAGATAAAAACTCAGGTTCACTTACATTCAGACCTCATTCATAACATGTTGCTGGACAGAGACAAGTTAAGACTCCATAGAACCCTAGGCAGGATCCTAAATTATTGCCCCCACCAGCTTGGCAGTGTTGACACCCCTACACCACCCTTGCCACAAACCCTTACTTGGTTTGCCCATTGCTGTTGTGGGTAGAGGTAATAGTTTCAACTTAATAAAAGACAAAATGTGTGCTTTAAATATATTGTACAAGGGTGCTTAGATCTGAAATAGGGCTACAAGTGATACCACAGAGCGTACGTTTGAAATGGGGCTAAACTATAGACACCACACAGTTTATCACTGAAATGGAGATACACTAGTGTTATAACAGTGCTAGCAACTGAAATAGGGCAAAACTAGTGATACAACAGAAACTGCAGTTATATGACTACTGATGGGTAGTTATAGAATTGCAAGCTCTGTGGTATCACTAGTGTAACTTTATATCAATGGGGGAGAAGACATAAGAAGAGAAGAGAAAAAAGGGGGGAGATCAAGTGGAAAAAAGTGGAGTGGAGAAAATTTGCAAAAGTGGAAAGAAAGGGCAAAGGGAGAGAACAAAGAAAAGAGGAAGGGCAAAAAGGGGAAACCCCAAATCTGTTTTTACCTCTTTCCCCATAATCTGTTCTTCTCTCTTTTTCTGCTCCCTAGTTTGTTTAACCATCTTCCTCTGTCCTTCATCTGTGTCCCCCTTTATCTCTCCCCCAGTATCACAGTGCCAGTGCTTCCTGTTCTGACGGCGACATTGTTATGCATTACTGTACTCTGATTGGCTAGTCATATTGCTCCACTCAGGGCTTGCCTTTATATACCCTGGTATATTGTTCCTAAGGCACTCTTTCGTGGTGTATGAGTTCCTGATTGTGTATCCGTTCTATGACCTTGCCTGCCTGACTACGTTCCTGAGATCCTGTTTGCTGCTGTTCCATTACTGACCGTATCTGGCTGAAGAACCCGCTCCGTTACTGACCGTATCTGGCTGAAGAACCCGCTCCGTTGCTGACTGTATCTGGCTGAAGAACTCGCTCTGTTGCTGACCGGATCTGGCTGAGGAACCCGCTCCGTTGCTGACTGTTTCTGGCTGAAGAACCCACTCCGTTGCTGACCATATCTGGCTAAAGATCCCGCTCCGTTGCTGACTGCACTTGGCTGTGAACCGCTCTGTTGCTGACTACATCTGGCTGAAGTACCTGCTCTGGTACTGACCGTGTCTGGCTGAGCTACTTGGTGACCCAGTGAGGTCACCCAGATTACTGGGCCTTGTTGCCATTGTCGGTGTGCGCTGTGTGGTGCTATTTCTTGTCAAACAAAGGCTAAGACCTGTGCTTATGCTGCTCTATTAACCACCGCTGGTGGTGTGCACAATCGAAGTACCGGTACAGTGTCCTATCACTGACTGTGTTACTCTGATCACTCTCTGTGTCCACCTCCCTTGAAACGTTGGGCTCACTTCCTCTGGGAGTTGCAGTTATTCTCTGGGCATTGACCATTAACCCCATGTGTACCTGGATAGTCCAGGTAAGGGTGAGTACTGTTCCACTGCAGAAGCCTTGAGCCCAAGAGTCAGTGTTGCATATAACATTTCGCAGGTTGAGAGGACACTGGTTGTGTTCCATCTTCTTACTGTTGCCTTGATTCACCCCTAGCATTCTAGGATTTGTCTATTGCAGTTGCCTTGGTCTCCGGAAACCCTTCCCTAGGGTTAGTGCTGCCATTATACGGTTGCCTCGGTACCTACTGTCTAGAGCCTGGGTCAGTGTTGCCTCGTTTCTGTAATGGTTTTGTAGGACACTCAGACCAGCAGGTTAGAATAAAACACAGTTTTAGTAATAAAACAAGAAAGACCGCCCTCTATAGGCAATACAGAATAATAGAAAGAACAGTGGCTTACAGATGCCTTCACAGGTCCAGTATACAAATGAATTAAATATACATATACTGTCACAGGACAGGCATAGAAACAAAAGGGTACTCAGTGGTTAAAGTACATATAAATCAATCAGTCTCTGTTGTGGTGTTTGACACGGCCAGGGTGGTAATGGAGCAGCAAGTAGTGCTAGATGAAACAACATCGTCAGTCTATAGAACAAAGATTGCTGCTTAGGCAGAACAGGAACTGACCAAATACTCTGCTAGAGATGAGCTAGAGCCACAAGCCCTCACGGGCGTTGCAACGGAGATAACCACACTGCAAGAGCTAGAGCCAATAGCCCCCAAGGTCGTAGTAACTGAGACTAATATCACTGCAAGAGCGAAGATACTAGAGCCAATAGCCCCCACGGGGGTAGTAATGGAGACTAAACACTGCAAGAGCTAGAGCCAAGAGCGCCTCCCACGGGCGAAGTAACGGAGACCGACTACACTGCAAGATAGACAGAATGAGCCACCGCCCTATACAAAGGCTCTGCAAGGTAACCGGCTCAGCAAGTGTAGCGGAAGATCAGGGCAACGTCTCTGCAAGTGTTAATGGAGGCTCAGTGAATGGAGACAGCAGCTCTGCAAGTGTTATGGGAGGCTCAGTGAACGGAGACAACGGCTCTGCAAGTGTTAACGGAGGCTCAGGGAATGGAGACTCAGCTCTGCAAGTGTAAACGGAAGCTCAGGGAATGGAAATAAAAGCTCTGCAAGTGTTAACGGAGGCTCAGCGAACAGAGGCATGGCTCTGCAAGTGTAAACGAAGGCTATGTCACGATCAGCCCTGCCACAAGCACAGCGGAAGTTAGAATGTTGCCTAGGTGACACCAAGCAGCAACGGCAGGAACAGAGGCAGGGTCAGCAACGAGCCGGTTCAGGTCACGGAGCAGGAAGTCAGCTAGGCCGGGTCAGATCACGGAGCAGGATTCTCAGACAAGCCGGGTCAGGTCACAAAGCAGGAACATCAGCTAGGCCGGGTCAGATCACGGAACAGGAAACTAGGAGAGTCGTCAAACAGGCCAAATCGGTACACAGGAAGCAGGAACACTGGAACACAGCAACAACAACACTGGCTCAGGAACACCACGATAAGGGCACCTGACAGGTGCCAAAGGCCAGGTATAAAAAGACCACAATGGGCGGGCCAAACAAGCTCAGCCAATGGGAAAGGCCACAACCAAGAGTGACAGATAAGGATCACGGGCACCATGATAGTTTCCTGCTGTCTAGAGCCTGGGTCAGTGTTGCCTCGCTACCTGCAGCCTAGTACCAGGGTCAGTGTTGCCTTGCTCCTATTGGTTCGGTACCCAGGCGTCTAGGTTGTGCCAGTCCTCCTTTATTGGACCTCCAGTGTCTGCTCTCCTGTCGTCAGCTCCTGAACGGTATACCTCCAGTCTCACTGGTTCTACCAGAACCTTCACTGCCAGTCTGTGCCCAATCCATCCAGTCTACCTATACTGGGGCCTCTGGCTGTATCCTACTGTGTATATATTTGTATGATTTTTATTGTGCGCTGTGTGGCGTTATTTCTTGTCGACCAGAGGCTAAGTCCCGTGCTTATGCTGCTCTATTAACTGCCGCTGGCGGTGTGCACAATCGAAGTACCGGTACAGTGTCCCATCACTGACTGTGTTACTCTGATCACTCTCTGTCCGCCTCCCTTGAAACGTTGGGCTCACTTCCTCTGGGAGTTGCAGTTATTCTCTGGGCGTTGACCATTAACCCTGTGTGTACCTGGATAGTCCAGGTAAGGGCGAGCCTGTTCCACTGCAGAAGCCTTGAGCTGTAGAGCCAGCGTTGCATATAACATTTCGCAGGTTGAGAGGACACTGGTTACGTTCCATCTTCTTACTGTTGCCTCGATCCACCCCTAGCTTTCTAGGGTTTGTCTATTGCAGTTGCCTTGGTCTCCGGTAACCTTTTCTTAGGGTTAGTGCTGCCATTACATGGTTGCCTCGTTACTTACTGTCTAGAGCCTTGGTCAGTGTTGCCTCGTTTCCTGCTGTCTAGAGCCTGGGTCAGTGTTGCCTTGCTACCTGCAGCCTAGTACCAGGGTCAGTGTTGCCTCGCTCCTATTGGTTCGGTACCCAGCCATCTGGGTTGTGCCAGTCCTCCTATATTGGACCTCCGGTGTCTGCTCTCTTGTCGTCAGCTCCTGAATGGTGTACCTCCAGTCTCACTGGTTCTGCCAGAACCTTCACTGTCAGTCTGTGCTCAGTCCACCCAGTCTACCTATAATGGGGCCGCTGGCTGTATCGTACTGTGTATATATTTGTATGATCTGTATTGTGGGCCTTAGGGCCTATATTCCTGTATGCTCTTTATTCTAATAAAGTCATTTTAACATTACCGTCCTGTCTGAGTGTTCATCAAAATCTGTGACACCCAGTCTGTTTCAACTATTTATCTAGCCTCTCTCTCTACCCTAGGATTTTTCCCTCCCTCTGAGTTTCACCCCTCCTCTAATCATTCTCCTCTAATCATTTCCCCTTGTTTTTTTTGTTCTTTCCTGCAGCCTCTTCCTACTTACCGACCTTTGCTGGCACAGACCTGCCTTATCTCTGGTGGTCCAGTGGCATATGGAAGTGCAGACCTCTGTTAGCAGCTCCTCCATAGTTCTCTCTGCCCAATAATGCAGTACTCCAAGATATAAAGTCATATCATGACTCTCTGTATTTTCAGAGTGCCAGAGATAGTGAAGCTTATGATTATAGAGGTCTGTGTTGCAAAGGAGACACAGACCTCAGCTTGCCCTTGGGGAGATCTGTCTGATCTTCCCACCAGCCAACTGTTTTGTTTAAGTATCAGTTCAGCTTTGTGGGCCCCTCAACTTGACTGGGGCCTAGGCCAGCACCTAGGGTGCCAGCCCTGTTGCTGTCCAGGGAGCCCATATGAAAAAGGTAAAGAACTCCTCTGGGAAGGTTTCTAGGACATCTCACCAGTTTCTCCTTGCTCTCTCTTGCTTTCCTTATCCCTCAGTTTACTCCAGCTCTATCCCCATCCTTCTCCCTCCGACACCTCTGGTCTAATTCCCAGTTGCTCCTACATCTGATAAATTTCAGGCCCTACAGCCCTCTCACCCTATACCATTTCCAGTCCATTTTCCTAAACTATGGACAAATCTCTTTGTTCTATACTAAGCCCGCTCGCCCCACTCAAGTATTCATTTCCCTCTCTCCCAACCACTCACTCCCCTTTCTCCCCCTCCCTCTTGCTGCCGCTCCATTCTCATCCACTACCATATATCTCTTCCTCTCTTACCCTGTCACATCCTCTTCAATGTTCCCTCTAAGGTGAGCAGGAGTGAGCAACAAAGCATGTAAAAAGAGTTAAAAGAGCAATTGAAACTGGGTGTTGCTGGATAATGCACCTATTATTTCACTGCAACCCTGCATAAACAGTCCTCTTTTAGTGCTAGGTTGCTTACCAGTGCACACCTTATATTGAACACTGCTCAGCCCCCCACCAACAGTGTCCCTTCACAATATTTTCCAGATCAATATGAACACAAGCAGAATTTTCTCCAGGTAGTCACCGAAATTGATTTGCTTAATGAATAGGAGATGTTTTGCTCATCCCTACTCATTACCATGCACATCGATGGGTGATCTTTGTGCACCTAATCAGTCATTCAATGTACTCTTTGCTCATTGTGTTTATGAGCTCGATGTGCCCCATTTAGACATAACAGGCCATATTTAATAACCTAAACTTGAGCAATTTGGAGCACAGCTATTGCACCATAAGAGAGAGAGATCGAGACTCTTATTGATTTGAATTGGGCTTTTTTTATTTTGAAAAGCTTCATTGAGAGTTAATAATATATAATCAACAAGGAGAAACACTGAATATGTTTGGAGAAACAGGGGAAGGACAATTTCAAAGGTACAACAGTACATACAGTGACTATTGGAACTCAATATAAAAGGGACAAATCTGAGCTGCATCAGTGAGTTGCAGGAGGGGAAAGGGATGTGCAGCATCCAAGGCAGAAAAGAGGGTGGAGATGTAGAAAAGTAAGGAAGCTTAATAGGCATGTGGACAGGGCTATGAAGAGCCTGTGGCAATTGGTGGAGGAAGAAGAAGAACCTACAGCAACAATAGGAGAGGAAAGGGAGAATTGAGAGATCCTAGGGAATACATTAAGGTACCAAATGAGGGTGAATAAGTAAAAATACAAATGGAAGGAAAAAAGGAAACCCCAAAGGTCTGAGGGCAAAAAGGCTTTCGATGTTCAGGGAAAGGATAGGACAGATGAAGCCATCTGGAAAATGACAGCAGTTGCCCCGGGATGATGTGAGAGTAAGGGTGACCACAGAAGAAAAAATGTGGGTAAGGCCACAGTTGTGATGGCATAACATTTAATGAATGGAGCTTTTAACGCCTTGGAAGTTATGCACTAAGAAGTGATAAAGAGGTGATAAAGTGTAGATTACTCCTCCAGTAATATCAATTCTCCAGTTCCTATGTTATTCTATAAGGTCTATGCACTATCTTCGCCAAAGTTGGAGAAATATTAATTCATTGGCTCCAAAGAATAACATAGAAAGTTGAAAAGTGATATAACTGGAGAAGTCATCTCTGCTTTATGACCTCTTTATCACACCTTAGTGCAGCTTCCCCCTTGAATGCTACTGAGGTATCAAACACATAGCTTTAGTGTTAAAAGGCCCCTTGAAATTTAAAGAAAATTGAATTGCAGA
The DNA here is from genome assembly GCA_037306005.1 of Rhinophrynus dorsalis. NCBI lineage: Eukaryota > Metazoa > Chordata > Amphibia > Anura > Rhinophrynidae > Rhinophrynus > Rhinophrynus dorsalis. Next base: position 269,362,994 of record CM074724.1, read on the forward strand.
ATATTTATTTGTCCCTTATGGTGCAGTTGTTTTGTTTTAGGATTGCACCTCTTTAATTTGTTAATCAGTGAGTAATTTCTGAGCTTTACTAAATGAAACCAATGTAGCATAATAATGGTCCAAATAGAATCTGATAGTGAGACTGATGTACTAAGCAGAGTTGGAGTAATTCTGGTGCAAGCTATGTCATGGGGGAAAAAGAAAACATTTCAGTTGTTTTAAATTAGATTTTTAAGCCTTTAAATGCTAGTCAAGAAGTTAGAAACCCCATTTAAATCAACTGGAATTTGGGGCAATATGTATTTGAACCTAACAATGCAGTTGATTTATCTAAGAATTACTTAATTTGTGTTTAGCACATCATCCATATTACAAATGTATGAACACAATGCTATAAAAATATGCAAATTCAAATGTAAATCAAGCTTTTGTTTATAAAGAGAAATATACCCTATGAAAATGTTACCACTTGGACCACAAGAAGGTTGTGGTATAAACTGCTTTTACATTGTGTTGCTCACTACTCTTTCGAATGGTTAATGAATGAGGAATTATCAGCATTATTTTGCCACTGTATAATTATTTCTAGCACTGAGTCTCTTAGTAAGTGGTGTAAGGATGAAAGATGTCGTTTATGCCAGCTAATTACTTCTTTCCTCACCATTATTTTTGTTTAATTATTTTCAGACATTGTGTTAGGTTAAAAAAATACACTGACAATCTTCCCTTTATACAAATACTCAATTACTTGAAGAAGAAGATATATTGTCTGGTCATTAGAGGAAACAGCAATAAATCTGATTTGATTTCTAAATGTCTTCTGTTTCTGTGGGATATGAGACTACATTATTGGCATGAAGCATGTCTTAACCCTGTGGGTTAAACAGTTTTTCTGGATCTCCTCATATGACAGACCAATTTTGCTAATGATTTTTACTATTGAACACATGTGATGAAATCCTTACAGCCTGTACTGTTGGTAAAGCTAGAAGACTGAGTTTAAAGAGATAGTACATCAGCATGACTCACATATTTGAAGTTATATGTACTTAACTAACACATATAAAACAATATTCCACTACATAAAGAGTAAGGATTAAGTAAAGCAGCCAGTAGGACAATATTGGATAATGATCCATTAGCAACAGATGCTAGCTGAACAATTCAATTGCCCTATCAGCTGAAACCACAATGGACATTGGGCCACAGAAAAGGACTTGTGGCCAAACATCCGTTCTGTGTGTGAAGTTCCCAAAATGCATGCTAAATATTGTGAATAATGGGAACATCAAAGGGAAAAAAGCTAACAATCTGTGTCTGACACACTGTCAAGTACCAACCATTAGCTCAAACACACAGTCACCCTCCAAAACACTAACCCTACACTACCCCTAACAGTAAAGTGCAACAAGATGACCTCTAAAAACAGCTTAGCACCCAGATCTGTGTAACACTTACCTCTCATCCACTGTCAGTCTTCTTCTTCAATCTTCTGTCTTATGGTTTCTATAACATTCTATTGTCTTTCTTCTGTCTCCTTTCTTCTGTTCAATCTGTAGTTGAAAAAGGGAAAATGTAAATGAACGATGGTAAAAAACAAATTCCCCGAAGATATGCATGACTTAACCCTTCAAGTGCCGGAGGGACACTCAAATGGTTAAATGCAGTCTGGTAAATCTGTTAAAAAGAAGATGCTACCATTGTAATCCATTCTTTTTTGCCAATCAATAAAAGGCCTTCCTTGGTTTAAAAATGTCCCTGCTACTGTCACATCCACTGGCTCAACAGCAGTGGCAGGAATGCACAGTAACACAGCCCCTTCCCTCCATACCTTTTGGGAAATTTCCAGAATCCGAATGAGGGAATTTTGAACAGAGAGTGGCTTTTTATATGGCCAGTCTTTGTTCAAAATGGATTCCAGCCTCCAATTAACTGGGATGTATGTTTACTCACCTCCCAGTCAATCAGCTTCTATCTGATTGCCTAGGAGGTGCCTTGATCCACTGTTTATTGACAATCACAGAACCACATACACTGCTTCCATAACCTTTGTTCAAAATGGATTCCAGCCTCCAATTAACTGGGATGTATGTTTACTCACCTCCCAGTCAATCAGCTTCTATCTGATTGCCTAGGAGGTGCCTTGATCCACTGTTTATTGACAATCACAGAACCACATACACTGCTTCCATAACCTTGATCCACTGTTTGTTGACAATTATAGAACCACATACACTGCTTCTCCAGGCTTGATAAACTGTACACTGGTAATCACATAGCCATAAAAAGTGCTTCAATAGCCTTGATGAACTGCGCACTGATAACCACTGAATCACATGCACTGCATATTCACTAGTCAGTGGTAATCAGAGAGCCACATTCACTGCTTTTCAGAGTTGATCCACTGTCCGTTGGTACTCACTGAACCACATATACTAGGCCTTGATTAACTACCCATTAGTAATACCAGAACCAGATACTCTGCTTCTTCAGCCTTCATCCACTACTCTCTGATAATCAAAGAACCACATATACTGCTTCCCCAGCCACGGTCCACTGTTGACTGGTAGTCACAGAATAACATACACTACTTACCCAACCTTTAACTTCTTTCCAAAGATAATCATGGAGTCAAACACACAGCTTCCTCAGCATTGATCCACTGTCTCTGGTAATCACAGAGCCATATACACCTCTTCCCTTGCCTTGCTCCAATGTCCGTTGGTAATCACTGAACCATGTACAAGCTTTCCTCAGCCTTGATCCACTACTCACAGGTAATCACAGAAAAACATACACTGCTTCTCCAGCCTTGGTTCACTTTCCACTGATAATCCCAGAAAGATATAAACTGCTTCCCCAGAATTGATCCGCTGTCCTCCTATAGTGATAGAATAACATACACTGATTCATGAGTCTTGGTCTACTATCCACTGGTAATAATCACTTGATTCACTTTCAACTGATAGTTAGAGGCATTAGGCCAGTAGGGCATTTTTTTTTTTTTTTTAGGGCTTGTGTTTTGAAAAAAATAAATAAATAATAAAAAAAAAAAACTAGTCCTACAAAAAATAAACAATTTTTGGGGTGTTTGTTTCTAACAAGCCTAAGTCCTACAAATCAATGTTTCCTTAGGGCTTGTGCCAAACTAGCTTAAGTCCTAAAATCAATGTTTCTTCAGGGCTTGGGCTTCTAATAAGTCTAAATCCTACAAAGACATCTAACAACAAATCAAACAAATCATAGGGTTAACCCGACTAAGTGAAAAAAAACATTGCATTACAAGTAACACTTACCATTACTCTTGATGTCCAGCGGAGTCCTCAGCTTCCTGATCATCTTCTGCCCTTCTCTTCAGTCTTCTCTTCTTTCTTCTATCTTCTTTCTTCTCTTCCGTCTGTCTTCTTCCTGTAAAATAAAACAATATTATTACAAAGCATGAACAATGGAAGTGAGCCTGCCTTTATACGCACATCCCAGCCAATCAAATTCGAGTGGCTGTTGTTTAAAGTGATTGGCTGGGATGTGCGTAAGAACATCCCAGCCAATGGTTGTGAGGGAAATGGAAGTGATACTGCCCATATATAAAGGCAGGCTCACTTCCAGTTCCCTCAGTCTGCTACGGGCATCAGCTCATGCAGGAGTGAGGGCATCCGGGTGGCTCATCTGTGTCTCCGCCACCACCTCCATGGCTGCACCAAGTGGTGGAGTCATGAAGAAGTATATAGATATATAATCTAAGTAGAATTACTTAGCATTTATGCATAACATGTCTGCATGCTCTATAAGTACATTATTTCTATGACATTTTTACATATTTTGGCAATTCATGGAGGCAATTAGGTTATGAAATATTCATGTCACAATACTATTGTAACCATTTGAGTGCCAGTGAGGTACCCCTCTGCCACTCAAAGGGTTAAACAATATAATTCTTAATGCTTTGTAATAATATTGTTTTATTTACAGGAAGAAGACAGATGGAAGAGAAGAAAGAAGATAGAAGAAAGAAGAGAAGACAGAAGGAGAAGGACAGTGGATGACAGGTAAGTGTAAGATGTATGAGTTAACGATCAGTGCTTGGCAATATGTCAGGAACTGATCTTTAGCTTTTTTACTGTTAAATTCCCAATACTGCCTTTATTTAGCAGCGTTTTGGGAACTTAACGCACAAAATGGACATTTGGCCACAAGACCATTTTTATGGCCTAACGTCCGTTGTTCTTAATGCCGGTAGGACATTTGAATGCTATCAAGACATTTTTGACAAAAATTTGACACACCAGTCAAGCCATAAGACTTGCTTTTCCCACAGAAATCTCACATGTGCAGTGTTGTTACTACTGCAAGGGGTTCTGGGTAGGCATATGCAAATAAGTTTAACAAGTCTTATGGCTTGACTGGTGTGTCAAATTTTTGTTTAACATTGTATCTACCACCCACCAAATTCAGGTGGAAGGGTTTTTCATTCACTTTTTTCCCCACCATAACCTTTTCAGATTGTGCTCCACATGTGCACCAAGCCTCAAAAGCAAGCCAGTAAAACCAACCTCATGCTGACGAGTTGCATTGACAACGAAATGGCCGTCTATGAGTGGTTCACTGGCTTTGCATCTCTTCCTGAGTTGTGTCTTAAAGCTGTTGCTCAGCATACATATACTCTAAGGAATCCATGTATAAAGTGGAATCTGAGGCAAAAAGGTGATTCCTTGTTAAACTTATTTACATATGCCTATCCAGAATTCCTTGCAGTAGTAACAACACTGCACATGTGAGATTTCTGTGGGAAAAGTAAGTCTTATGGCTTGACTGGTGTTTCAAATTTTTGTTTAACATTGTATCTACCACCCACCAAATTCAGGTGGAAGGGGTTTTCATTCACTTTTTTCCCCCACCATAACCTTTTCAGTTTGTGATATCTCTATCTCTAGCTCTAGATAGATTCTTACAGCAGTTTTTACCATTATCATATTGGTGTCAAATGTAAGCTATTCTTCTTCTCAGATTACTGACACACATTACTTATTGGTCATAGCAGTGGTCCCACTCCAAGGTTGGTACATAGAGGCAACATTTATTCACATCCCTCCTCCTCATCATCTATGCTGCTGTTAATACATTTGGCCTGGCTTTCTGGTTGTACAATTCAGGCACAGCCATCCTGGAAAAATAACTGCAGCTAGCGATGTGCCACCGTGCAGCTACATATGACATCAGTTCTCTTAAACCTTGGTTTTCTACAAAAGAATGGCAGCATGTCCACTGCCAACATCTTGTCAGCCTTTGTCATTCTTCAGGCATACATTGGGATTGTTTTTATGAAGGTTTTGACTCGTTCCCGGGAACTAAGACAGAGTGGGTTGACAAGACATGGCAGAAGAACCATGTAACTTTATTGCTTTTACAACAATACTAGAAGAGGTGGTAGAGGTAGAAACATTATGTGAGGTCAGTCCATGACTCTTGCCATCTCCTACAGCAAAACCAGAGTGATCATGTCCCTCTGCAGCAGGAGCCATAGGTGTTATTTGGAATGAACTGGTCACAGTGGACCACCCTCTGACACATAAATAACATCACTACATCTCTTATCATCTCCAGAGCCCTGGGAACTTTTTGGAGTGCTGCTGCTGCTACTTGTGCTACCTCTGACCTGTTGATAGTGTGTTTCCCAGTCTGACCTGTGGTTATGCTTCAGGTGGGATCTTATAGGGGAGGTGCCTAGGTGTGAGGTTGCTTTCACCCTGCTTACGTGCTATTTGCACAGGCAACAGAATGCAACATGCTTACATTTTGGATTCTGAGTAAAGTATCTCCATATTGTGGACTTCATGGACTGAGGGGTTCCTGAGGAGCTGCTACTACTACTACTGGGTGTAGATGTTGATGCAGTTCTACTGCTACTACTACCAGATGCCTCACTTCCAGCAGCAGCAGAGGCACTTGTTATAGGTAAGGTTGTGGATGTTAAAGGGATAGTAATACTTTGTTTTATCTTTATTTTATCTTGTAGGCATTAAAAAAACAGGAAGAATGATATAAGTCTTATCTCTCACACCTTTATGGTTTGAGAGATATTAATAAGCAAAGTGTCCCCTCCCGCCCCTTCTACCTAGTGTAAGTCATCTTTTCTCAGATGTGGAATCCAGTCCATAGACCGGACAGATAACAGAAGGGGACAATCTTCTTCCTATGAGAACAATGAAAGCCCTGTCCCCCTTGACAAGTTTTTCAGGTTTTTCCCTTATCTTAATTGAAGATTGTCCCTCTCTGCAGTCTACCTGGGCACCTCCCTTCTGATCTGGCTGAACAGGAGTGGGATGGGGATACTTTTTCATTGAATTACTCTTGAACTACCTCTCTGACAAAATTGAAATAACACTTTCCAGAGTCCAAATACTATGATGATTAATTAGAGCTGCTTTTATTATGAAACATTACTATCCCTTTAATAACCTGTGTAGCTGTTGTTGTGTGTGTGACTGTGGGACTTGTATTTAGATATGGCAATAATGCTGATGACTGCTGACTAGGCTGACCATAGGAAATAATCATATTTCAGGAGTGCACCAAAATCAAAGCAACCCTGTAGTATGCATTTTTCATGTGTGTCCCTTTTTAAAGGTGAGGTATGGTCAGCCTATCACTGACAGGATGACTGTGTATTTTTTGCCTTGTTTGCTTGTCCACGGTCAGAATCCAATGGTTTTCTCAAACAGTTTATAGTGGTGGAAGATTAAGCCTTTGCCTTTCTTCTAACTTTCTGACCATGTCATCATCTTTCTCACGCTCAACTTCATCTGTATCTGAAGAAGTGGAGGATACTGGAGGGATATACTCTAGATCTGCATCATCATCATCATCAGTAATTATTAGGTCATCCTCAGCATAACCAGCCACTTCTTCCCCATTACTTTTATATTCCTCTAAGCTTTTAGAGATCTCAGACAATTTATTTTTACTTTTACTTTCATTCAGTTCTCAACTGCTTTGAGAACAGGTGTTTTGGTGCTTGTTTGACTCACTGTCAGATGCAGGAGTTGGTTTAGCTGCTACACCATCCTCCATTATGTAATTGTCATAACCAACACTAGAATGTGACTCATTGTCATCTTCAGTGTTCTTCTTATATAGGTTTTTTTTTGTACTGGTGGTGGTGGTGGAACCTTTGGTGGGATCTTGACAAACTACATCCTCCCAGGTAGGAGAGGTAGTATCATCATTTACTGCACATGCTGCAGCTACCATGACTGCAGTTAGTTTTTGAATTACCATATTACTCCCACATTCTTGCACTGATCCACCTTTCTTCTACCCCATGTGCGTTTGATGGACATCACTCAACTACTGTGTGTGTGTTTTTACTGTACAGTACGCAACACAACTGATGGAGTGTGATGTCTTTCCTCAGCCCTCAACAAAATTCTCAATGTTGTCTGCTGTCTATCATTTCTGCCTCAGTCACACAGCTCATGTCACTCCCAATCAGTTGTTTGTCTCTCTCTCTCTCTCTCTCTCTCTCTATATATATATATATATATATATATATATATATATATATATATATTGTTTATCATTGTCTAAAAAATAAATTCTAACAATAATAAAATCAACAACTTTTTTCTCCAGGCTTCCCCAGCACAGAAACAATAACAGCAAGAGGAATATCTGTCCCCAATTAGTCAGCGTGTGTATATAGGTGAAAACCTTTATAAGAAGAAGTGGATACTCACAGGTTGAAATCTGATGCGAGGAGTGTTCAGCCACAATTGGGGTAAAGGATCTGAGGATTATTATTGAACTGTCTCAGTTGGTCTCTCCAACTTGTTAGTGACACAAGCCCTGAGGAACCTGTGATAATATTTTTAACTCAGACTTGTTAGCATCACAATCCCTGATCATTTTTTTGCACTCAGGCTTGCTAGTATCACAAGCCTTGAGGAAGCAGTGATCATTTTTTATACTCAGGCTTGAGGAAACCGTGATTTGTAGGACTTAGACTTGTTAGAAACAAGCCCCCAAAATTGTTTGTTGAAGGTAGCATCAGAATGTGATGTTGAGCCAGGAGTTTCACTTGCCATCAGAGTTTCAGGCTCTGGTTGGGTCTTTCTATTCTTCCACCTCTTTAATTTATGCCTCACCTCTTGTTGCCTTAACAAAGAGTCAGGGGATACGGCAGCAGCGGTGCCCAATTTCTTTGGTGGGGGTTTGACTTTAAAATGCTTCACATAAATGTCATAGTGTCTGTGCTTCATTTGTGTTATGAGGGCGATTTGCCAGGGTGTATTCCCTCCTTTCTCCTTTTCACTGACCACACACATTGTGCACAGTGCCATAACTGATGATAGCACTGTGCCAGTTCCAAGAGAGAAATAAAGCCACACTCAGGACCGCAAGGAGAAAGGTGGAGAAGAATGGCCTATTTCTTTTTTTCCTCCACAATCCTGTTCATTGGCTGGAGCAGAGGATGCTGCTGCTACCTCATAACCAGCACTACAAGTAGGACCAGGAGGAGTACTGCTGCTGGAAAGTGGAACCTGTCCGAGTCCCACATCACTAATGCTGAACCTTATTCCCACTGTGTCCACAGTGGTCAGTGGCACACTATCCTTCTCATCATCATCATCATCCTCCTTCTGCCTTTGCAACTCAGCAGAAGCAGGAATTACAGCAGCAGCAATCTCCTCAATGTCACTGCTGCTGGTGGTGGTGATGCCCATCACCATTGTATCTCGGTCTCCCATTCCAACACACATGAAATGTCTAGAGGAGAAGGCAGCCTGGCAGCACTATCAGCAGGCACAGATAGCTCATAGTGGTATTACTGCTTCTAGCCAATTCAGTTTTCCTCAGTATCATGTCCCAGAGGCACAATGCCAGATGAAGGAGAATCAAAGGGTCAGGCGATGTTGTGGGGTCCCTTGGCCACTAGACTGGCTGCTCATCTTCACTTCTCCTTCCACCAGGGATATGCCCATACACCCCTTGGGTGCTGTACTGAAGGTAACTGCACAAGCTGTAATTGAGCCAATGTCCTCTGGAGTGCAATGGGAATGTACCTTCAACATCTGTGGCCCTGAGCCAGAGAATGAACACGGACTGACAAGGCTCTGATAGAATAAGAGACACACAGAAGCACTCAGAGTAAAAGGCTATGTCAGAGAAATGTATGCTTGGCAAGAAGTATCGGAGGCACCAGACCGGAGACTACAGGCACTGCAAGGGTTAAATGGTTCTGTACACACGCGAGTACCTTGGCAGCCAACAGCAGGCAAAGCAACCTCAGGCTACGGCTACTGACAAGTGAGAGGAACAGTGAGTCGCTATTACAGTTCCGAATGTCGCAGAGCGACTGGAATGACGCAGGAACACAGGAACAGCAGGCAGAACCGGAACGGTAACTGGAACAGCAGACAGGCCGGTACCGCAACCGGAACAGCAGGCAGAACCGGAACGATCACTGGAACAGCAGACAGGCCGGTACCGCAACCGGAACAGCAGGCAGAACCGGAACGATCACTGGAACAGCAGACAGGCCGGCACAGCAACCGGAACAGCAGGCAGAACCGGAACGATCACTGGAACAGCAGACAGGCCGGCACAGCAACCGGAACAGCAGGCAGAACCGGAGCGGTAACTGGAACAGCAGACAGGTCCGGAGCAATGCTGGAACAGAGGCAGGCCGGAAACAATCACAGAGCAGGGTCATCAGCCAGAGCCGGGTCGAATCACGGAGCAGGGTCGTCGGCCAAAGCCGGGTCAAATCACGGAGCAGGGTCGTCAGCCAAAGCCGGGTCAAATCACGGAGCAGGGTCATCAGCCAAAGCCGGGTCAAATCACGGAGCAGAATCAGGAACAGAGTCAGACTAGCCGGGTCGGTACACAGAAGACACTGGAATATGGCAACAAGGCGCAGCAACAGGAACCACGAAAGGGCAACTGACAATTGCCCAAGCTCCAGCATATAACGGCACATCCTGGGCGGGCCAATCAGTCTCCACCAATGCACAGGTACATCATGATAGATTGACAGAAAGACACGGGGACCGTGATACAGAGACAGGAACCCCCTGACATAAGCTGCCACTGGGGTGGACTGATACTTGACTTGAAAGAGTATTTTGTAGACAATGATTTGTTAGATTTGTTGTTAGAAGCCCAAACCCTGAGGAAACATTGATTTGTAGGACTTAGGTTTGTTAGAGGCACAAGCCTCGAGGAAACATTGATTTGTAGAATTTAGGCTTGTTAGAAACAAACCCTCCAAAAATAGTTTATTTTTTGTAGGACTATGTTTTTTTTTTCTTTTTCAAAGCACAAGCCCTGAAAAAAAAATAAAAATGCCCTACTGGCTTAATGCCAGCAGGTCATGTTGGCCAGTGGCCACTGTCAAATGTCCTCCTGAGTCCTGATTTGCAACTGTTGTTCTTACTGCTGCTGCTGAGTTGTTTAATTAGCAGGATGATTAGGAAGCTGAAAGGGAATGGGATCAACAATAGCAGTAACATGGAAGATGGATAATGAAGGTTCCATTTGCCACAACTGGCTCCAGTGATACGCCTGAGGTAGTAGCAGCACAAAAAGTAGCTCCCTGTCGATGTGGAAAAAGAAGAAGTTAACCATTAAATCTTCTCCACATGCCCCTCCTCCAAAATCATTTGTGTGTTGTTATCAGAATATATTTTTTTCCCTTGAGAGCAGGAACTGTAGCTCTCATCAGCAACTGCAATGTGCACAGTGTGTGTGGTAAATAACATCTGGGGGCACAACTGTATCCAAACACCATGACACCCGAAACCAAGTACTGACTCTGTCACTTTACCTCTTGTCCAGACCCCATTAAGGACATATGACAACTTGCTGAGTTTGTCACAGTTTGTTTTGACTCTCAGACACAGAGTTAAGATAAAAATACAACTTTATTGAAAGTTTAAAGAGAACCCTCACGGGTTTTGGCATACACATATAACAACACATAATTCATACAATGCAATAGTGAATAGTGGTACAGTGAATAATAGAAAGGCTCTACCAGCCTTGTCAATACCGGGTAAGGCAACCTTAAGACTGGCACAATATGGAAATAGGTTCTACCGGCCTTACCAATATACCGGACAAGGCAGCCTGGAGGCTTGCAAGCAAAAGAGGAGGCTCTACCGGCCTTGACAATATACAGGGCAAGGCAGCCTTGAGACTGGCACAACAAGAGAGGAGGCTCTACCGGCCCTGCCAATATACCGGGCAAGGCAGCCTTTAGACTGGCACAATGAGAGAGGAGACTCTACCAGCCTTGCCAATATACCGGGCAAGGCAGCCTCGCTAGACCCAGAGAACTACAAGTACTGGTGCATAAGCGGAGAAGGCCTCAGTGACTAGAATATTGGTGAAGTAAACCAGTCACCTATACTGAGCACACAGAGGCCTTGCCGGGGCTGTATAGGTGTCAACAAGCACCCGGTAATGATGGAGCAAATCAGCACCCACGTACTGGACCAACTATGACACTGCCGGTGCTAAAAGGATACTGTGAGCAACCGGTCTATATGGAGCAAACCAGTACCCACGTACTGGACTACACAAGACTCTACTGGTGCTGTATGGAATGCAGCAAGAAACCGGTTATGCAAGGAATGAACCAGTACCCGCGTACTGGATTACCCAAGACTCTACTGGTGCAGTATGGGACGCAGCAAACAAACGGTTATACATAGAGTGAACCAGTACCCGCGTACTGGATTACACAAGACTCTACCGGTGCAGTATGGAACGCAGCAAGCAACCGGTTATACATGGAGCGAACTATACCCACGTACTACATGGAGCGAACCAGTACCCCCATACTGGATTACACAAGACTCTACCGGTGCTGTATGGAACGCAGCAAGCAGCTGGTTGTATATGGAGAGAACCAGTACCCGCGTACTGGACTACACAAGTCACTGAATGATAAGAATGTCGCCCAAGGCGACATGAAGGGGGAGACACTCTGCACGCGATCCAAGAGCAGGAACACAGCCAGGTCTGGACAGGAAACAGGAAGAGTAACGGCAGCCAACCGGCTCAGGAACGGCAGCAGGAACAACAGCCCAAACCGGATCAGGAACAGAGGCAGGAACCAATACACCAAGGAAGCTGTCAGGCAGGTACACAGGCTATCTCTGGAGTATAGTAGAATCAGTCAATGCCCAGGAAGCTCAGGAAAACAGTGCAGGTGCTAGCGACATAGAGACACCATGAAAGGGCAACCAAAGGGTGCCCAAGCCCAGTCTAAATAGGCAATACAGGGCAGGCTGAAGACAGGCAGCCAATGGAGAGCCCAATCAGATAACTGATGGGAAAAGGCAGCAATCACAGGCACAGTGATACAGTTTAATAGTAATGATGAACCCTCCTCAGATGCTTGATACACTGCTTGCGATTCTCCTCCACCACACTGGCATGTGTGGTCAGTGCACCACACAGTGTGCAGTGGGTACAGATGAATTGCCACATCCTAACATCAACAGAGTGTCTATCATTTGGCAGGAGAGGTAATGAACAAGGTGGATTAGCAGAAGATGTAGTTACCCTAGAAGGTGATGGCGAGCTAGTTGTTTCACTCAGCATGGAACTTCCAGTCTCTGCCTGTGTTGCTCTGTTCCTCCTTCTCTTTGATCTCCGCCTCTCCTCTTGTTATCTTTCTGGAGAGTCAGGGAGAGCAAAAGCGATGCTTGATTTCTGTGGTGGGTGTTTGTCTTTAACATGTTTGACGTAAATGTCATGGTGTCTGTGTTTCATGTGTCATGTCAGGGAGTTTTTGCCAAGGTGTGCTCTCTCCTTTCCTCTTCTCATTGACTTGTCACAAATTGTGCACAGTGCCATTGCTGATGACTGCACTGTGCCTGCCCCAACAGAAAAATAGTCCCACACCCATGATGACTTCAGGGGGAAGGGAACAGATGGAGAAGAATGGCCTCTTTATTCTTCTCCTCCACATTCCCCTTCATTGTCTGTGACAGTGGATAATGTTGCTGCTGTTGCTGCTAGTTCCACAGATTCAGCAATGTAACTAGGATCAGGATTATTGCTGGCCCTGGCAAGTGGAACCTGTCCTAGTCCTGCATCATTTGTTGACCCCATTCCCACTGTGTCCATGGTGGTCTGTGGCACACTAGCTTGCTCCTCAGCATCTTGCTGCCCTTGCAACTCAGCATCAGAAGGCATTAGAGCAGTTGCAATTTCCTCAAATTCTAAAATGTCACTGCTATTGGTGGTGGTGGTGATGTCCATCCTCATCCCTGTCTCCCATTCCTTCTCAGTTTCTGTTAAAAAGGCCATCAATGTCTCTTCCACCCCAGCTTCTCCAGCATCATCATCACGACTCTGCTAGTCTCTACGTGCTACTGCTCTATTTCAGACATCTCACTGCTGCTTGGAGGAGGTGATGAGCAATGTGACAGAGGGTCCCCTAATGTCACACTTGCCATTTCCTTTTCACCTGAAGAAGAAGGCAGACTAACAGCAGTAGCAGCAGGCACAGGCAGCTGATCTGTGCACCTGCTGGTGGTGGTGGTATTAATTCTGAGCCTTCTCTCCTCCCCCAACATCAGTTCTGGCCTCTTCATGATCATGTTCCACCTAGACATTGTAGTGAAGGGAAGGTGAGGAGGACTCCCAGAGCCATAGGAATGGTGTGGGCTCCCTTGACTGCTAGACTGGACACTCTCAAATTTTTCCCCTAATACTCCGGCTGCTTCACCATTACTACTACTACTACTACTAACACCAACCACATGAAGGTCAGCTGCAGAGTCTTCCCCCCCACAGTCACTAGTAATATGAGGATATTGATTACCCTCTCCTACACTCCGAATGCTAACAATGTGCTGGACTTTAGTAGTAGTAGTACTAGCATTGGGGATGGGAAGTGTGACTTAGGGTCCCTTGCTGTCACACTTGGCATCATTTTCTCCTTCCCCCCTCCTGAGTACTACAAGACACACTAGCAGCAGGCAAAGTATTGGTGGCAGCAGGTTCAGCACTGGCAGCAGGTACAGCTTTGATGGCAGCAGGGGCAACAATGGTGGTTGCAGGTACAGCACTGGTGGCAGCAGGTACAGCACTAGTGACAGCAGGGGCAGCATGTCTGTCAGCAGGTACAGCTCTGGTGGCAGCAGGGGCAGCATGTCTGGCAGAAGGTACAACACTAGTGGCAGCAGGGGCAGCATGTCTGGCAGCAGGTACAACACTAGTGGTTGCAGGTACAGCAATGGTGGCACTGGCAGCAGGGGCAGCACATCTTGCAGCAGGCACAGGCAGCTGACCTGTCCTGCTCTCACTAGTACTACTCTTTTCTCCCTTCCTTCCCATTCCCTTTTCTCCCTCCCTTCCCATTAAATTCCCCAATATCCCTTGGGGTGATTTAGGGGGACTGGACAGCATTGGTTCAGTACTACTAGTCACATCCTCCTCCTTCTCCTCCTCAGACTCAGTGGACACATAATAAGGGTGCTTCCAGTTCCTCCTTTTGCTGCTCATAGTGATAGCAGCCACTATGAGCCTCTCCTACCTCAATTTTGCCAAAATATCGCAGCAGAACAGCACAACAGTCTATCTTGCTCTGTGGCTGCTTCTATTGTGTCTGTCTTCCACAAATACATCACGTTTTAATAGCGGAAATGCAAAAACAGCACAAATCAATGGGTGGAAACTTTCTAGCCATTGAAAAGATGGTGAAAAATTTGGGCCAAAGGGCGAAAAATGCAAAAATTTTAGTTGCTAGTTTTAAAGTGGATTTTCCCTCAAAAAAGCGAACAACAACATGGTTTTCTTGAAATTTCTTGTGGGAACTCAGCGACAGCTTTGACCCATCCCTACTCAGCAGTAGGGTCAACAACAGTCATGCTACGCCCACCAGCTGCCTCACTAACAGTAACAACATCAACTTCAGAATCATCACCATCACCCCCTACCTCACTGCCACAGGCGACAGTGGCAGTGAAGGCAGCATACTTGTAACTCTTGGACTGCCAAAACAGATTTATATCTTGGTCTGCCATTATTTATTTTTATCTTGGATTGCCAGCATCTATTTAACCTTTAGAATGCCAGAGGGGTACGCAACACATTGCTGTGCAATGAGTTGCGTACCCCTCCAGCACTCCAAGGGTTAAGACCAGCATATCTTGATGTATCATTTTTGGGGGCATCTTTAATTTAAATTTTTTTATTTTTTCTTTACTTTTCAGTGACATATTTGGAACAGAGAAGAAGATTAGAAGAATGTAGATGAAGAGGAAGAAGATACAAGACAGAAGACAGAAGATTAGAGAATAAGACTGACAGTAGATGACAGGTAAGTGTTATACAGAACAAACAGCCAGAAGGGGCGCAAACCAATGGAATGGTATATTCTTCAGTAATAACAAATGATAAAATATATATACTCATAAGATGCAACCCACCTGCCTATTATACATAGAACTGATATTCTCAGCATGCAGGGAACAACTGTCCACTCTGCTTGGAGATACACTTCTCATCATAGAAGGCAGTCTTGAGACCTTCACCTGTCCTGTGGACCACTCATAGTGGTCTTTTAGTTTGAAAGAATTTTTATTAGGTTATTCAAAGTACCGGAATTAAGCAAGTACAGAAAATGACAAATTGTAACAACTTCATGGGTATAAAAGACAGATGGCACAGCTTCGTACAAGTTTAGCAAAGGGGACATTATATCTCCATAAGAATAGTGCAACTAACAAGGCACAATATACAAAAATATAAACATTAACCGGTTAAACATGATGGTCTTGCAGTAGCATAAAGCGAAATAACCAGATTTTCATTAGGAATGAAAGTAGGACAAAGAGTATATAAGGAAAGGAAGTCCTTAAAGAGAAGAGTGCATAGTGGTCTTTAATATTGTGAGTATGCTGGTGTATTCAATGGTGGACTTCAATTTGTGAATTTATTACATTAGGAACCACCCCTCTTTTTGTTTTTGAAGTGTTATACAGCTGTGGGTTATGGGTGTTAGTATAGTGTTACGGCTAGCATTGTTTATCTTTCAAGTTAGGGGGTTATGTAGGGTTAGAGTTTGGGATGGCAATTGTATTTTAATTCATGCTCAGTGTTTGACAGTGTTTTAGCCATTTTCCTTGGATGTTCACATTTCTAACGCTATTTTGGGAGCAAAAAACAAGTTTGACCAAAAGTCAGGTATTTTGGACCAATATTCGTTGTGGTTTCCTTTGGTAGGGAAATTGAATACTGACAGTGACATAGTGTGTGTGTGTGTTTTAAAGGGACATTGAATCGAGGCCTATGTATTTTCTTTTGTTCTTCATTCACATGTAACATTTGATCTTATTGTTCACTTGAAAATCACATCCTGAATATTGTCTTAATTTTAAGTATGATCTGGGACTGTGAGTAAATATGTTTTACATGTTTATCTGTAATAGTGTTAATTTTCTTTTACTTCATCTATAGATATTTCATAGCTCTTAGTGACCACATGTATATATTTCCTCATTTTTTATATCATTTTGTATAATAGAAGTGTAGAGTTGCTTATATTTATATTTATAGGGTATATTTTATATCCATTCACTGTTTATATTTTGCTTCATATGACAGAAAAGTACTGGTTATTATTAATAACACAATGTTTATTATCTAAATTGTTCAGCCAAATATTTTATAATTTGAGTACCAGTACACAATTATATTCATCACTTAACACAATTAAAGGGATAGTAATTTTTCAAAAAAACAGCAGCTCCAATTAACCTTCATAGTATTTGAGCCATAGAGAGTGTTATTTGAATACTGTCATAGTTGTAGTTCAAGAGTAATTGAATGATAAAGTATCCCCCTTTTACCTAGTGCAAGCCACCTCCCCTTAGACGTGGAATCTGGTCTTGAGAACAGACAGATCAAAGCAAGAGACAATCTTCTTGCTGTGAACATAAGGAAAACCCTGCCCACCTTAACAGGTTTTACAGGTTTTCCCCTATGCTAACAAAGATTGTCCCTCTCTGAGATCCATCTGGACAGTCTTACTGCTCTGAGGTGAGCAGTGTTTCATCAGTAAAAGGGGTGGGGGGGATACTTTATCATTCAATTATTCTTGAACTACAACTCTGACAGTATTGAACTAACACTCTCCATGGTCCAAACACTGTGAAGATTAATTGGAGCTGATTTTATTGTGAAACATTACTATCCCTTTAACAGTAGTTTTATGGCAGTTTATTATAGTGCCTCTTATATGCTTAATGTCACTGTTATAAACGTTGTTATATGATGGGCATCATATAATATGCGTATCTCTAATTAATCATAACAATATTAATTTCATACACAACACCCAAGGTCTTTTGGGTTGTAAGGGTACCAATATATAATAACATTTTCATTGAAATCTTATGCTGTGAAAAAGGATATCTTTTCCAGATACAAGAAAAACAC
This sequence comes from Rhinophrynus dorsalis, assembly GCA_037306005.1. NCBI lineage: Eukaryota > Metazoa > Chordata > Amphibia > Anura > Rhinophrynidae > Rhinophrynus > Rhinophrynus dorsalis. The sequence goes on from CM074724.1 coordinate 269,380,448, forward strand.
AAACAGCAATGTATGCTGTAACAGAAGAAAAGACAGAGGCTCTTCCTTGTGTATTATCCTCAGTGTAGTATATTAACACCTCACCGCCACCATAAGAATAATACTCACAGAAAAAATGGCTGGGTAAACACTTATGTGTTAGCCAGCACACAAGTTCAGGGTTTATTTAGCTGCCCCTTAACCAGCTTTCTTCAAAAGTATCCCAATGGATATGGCTGCTCTCCTCTGCCCTTCCACTCTCGAAGGAACTTGCATTGACTCGGAAACAAAAAGACAAACATGAGGCGCCAATAGTGCCTTATCACATAAGCAATCAAACTGAGTATTAAAATATATGTATATTCAACTAATTTGTATTAGTAGCTGTATAAATACAAATGTGTAGACATATGTATAGACATATAATCATTTTTATAATTATTACCTACATTACTGAGGAAGCAGCGTGAAGCTCTGCGAAATGCGTATGTATAGGAACACTTGGAATTTTTTATCACATTGTGATTTTATTATAATAAAATGTTTTTTACCTGGATATGTTTTAGAGTGGCTTAGTTATTTGGATACCTTTGTCTACATCCTGGATTCTGGGAAATAGCGTTGATCTACAACAGACACATACCGAACATGGACGGTAAGATATGCCTGTATGCTTCCTTGCTGTGTCTATACATATGTATTTATATAGCTACTAATACAAGTGAGTTGAATATACATATATTTCAATATTCTGTTTGATTGCTTGTGTGATAAGGCACTATTGGCGCCTCGTGTCTGTCTTTGTTTCTGGGTAGAAACGGTAATGCATCCATTACCTTGTCTGTGTTTTTTTTCTTCTTATCGCAGCATGCTCTTTGAGTTTGTTTGTAACCTGAAAATCATGAATTAAATACCAGTGAGACACTATTTTATACATTAAAAATGCATTTGCATTATTAGTCTACTGCTGGAAATTAATATATTTAAATCAAAGTATAAACATGTAATATCATGACCCAGCACATTTTCAGGAGCAACAAACAGCTCATTATAATTATGTGCAATGAGGCAAAAAGCAATAATATAAAACAAGAACTAAACAAGTATACAAAACAGATTACTAAGAAATAAAATGCTCAGCTCAAATGTAGCATTTATTTCTAGGAAACAATGTATGGAAATCTGCAAGTGTTGCTCATTTTCTACACTTACATGTAGCATATATATCATGCCCTTGCACTTGTATATAATGTATATGATTGCGTAAGATTGCTTTTGTGCATTCTGGTACACACATACTCTCCAACATCATTACAACGTTAATGTCTAAATGCCTCTCCTATAGAATACTCAGGAAAACTGAATCACTTTACTTGTTAGTATATAATGAGAAACATGCTGCAGAGGAACATAACTCTGAAATGCCCATACATTCCTTGTCTGCTCTCCCCTTGGTGCAATCAGTGTAAGGAAGATACATTGTGGCTTAAAGTGATTTCCTTTTTGACGTAACATATTTTGCTAGTGCAGAATATGGAAAGTCAAATTTATTTATTTCAGATTCACTTATTTATTTACATATTTATATTCCTGACAGTGAGATCACTGTATTTATGTTCCCAGAGAGCTTTCTGTCAGGGCAATGAAAGCTTGGATAGTGGTACAAGGAGGTTGATTGTCACTTTTAAACTGAACACATTGAATAATTATAGACCAAGCACATGAACAAGTAAAATTCAAGAAATCCTTGTATTTGTACATTATGACAGATGGCTTCAATGCTGGTTGATCCAGGAAACCATCTGACAGCCATTTGGAGTCAGGAAGGGGCTTAATTGAAAATGGCTTCAATGCTTTTTTGTTTTTTTTTGCCTTCCTCTGGATCAACAGGGGTGTTTAGGCATGGACTGGACTTGATGGATGCATGCCTTTTTCAGCCTCATCAACTGTGTCACTATATTACTATGTCCTCTGTCTGCACTTGATCAATTTATACTTAGAATGAATATTGTACAATTTATGACCTTTGATCTAGCATTTTTTCACTCTTGTGAAGACATTTTCATATTCATATCAGTCTAGTCCTAACCATCTAATGCCATCCTATCAGATCCTTTTCCTAGGACTGAAATTCAACACCAGCCTTCAAAAGGTGTTTTTACCTCAAAAGTAAATTTCGGATCTTCAAGACTTTTTCTCCCTTCCAGAGTTTTCTGTTAGGCACTGCATGAAGACAGCAGGAAACATGATAGCCACTATAGAAGTAATCCCTTTCTCTCTGTTTCACCTGAGACCTTTTCAATTGAACCTAATTCTCATTTTTTCCAAAAATACAAGTCATCTCCGTCATATGATGAAGATATCACAGACCACAAGGCAATCTCTTCAGCGATGGTTCACAAATTAAAATCTTCTGACAGAAAAGCCGTTCTCCAAAACAGTGTTGGAGATAGTCACAACAGACACCAATCTGTTTGGATGGAGAGCGGTGTATAAACTTCTGTCCATTCAAGGTCAGTGGATTCCATCTGAGTCCTACCTTCCCATAAACATATAGCTATGTGTAAGTTCCTATGCTCTATTGGAATGGATGTCAATCCTGAAGAATCTTCTTATTTGTATTAAGTAAGACAATGCCACAGCAGTGGCATACATAAGCCATCAAGAAGGAACAAAAAGCAAAGCTGTCAGGATGAAAGTAGATACATTCTTCTCTGGCAGAGAACCATGTTTCAGCTATTTACTTTACAGGATTGGAAAATTGGGAGGCATATTACCTCAGCCAATAGACCATATATCAAGGGAAATATAACTAAATCAGGAAATATTCCTTCAGATAACTCACTGATGGGGAGTTCCAGACATAGTCATGTCTTGTGTTCAAGAGCTAGTGATCCACAAGCAATAACAGTGGATGCCCTAACAATTCATTCAAATTATAGGCTAGTGTATGTCTTTTCTCCACTAGCTATTATTTCCAGAATACATCACAAAATAAAATAAGTGATAGTTCACACCATCCTCATAGCTCCAATTTGGGGCTGGAGGTCTTGTTTTCTCCACCTCAAAGACATGTAATTGACCGAGCTATGGTGTATATCTCAGATTTCAGACCCCATCTCTCAAGGTCCATTTCTCAAAATTACTCAACCTCACTGTGACTGCATGGAACATGAGACCAAATTTTGAAGAACAAAGGCTTCAGTCTCCAGTAATTCAAACCATGCTCAGGGCTAGCAAACCAATATCAGCTATAATACATCACTGAATCTGTAGAATATGTTTTTCTTTCTTTCCTAGGAAAGATCTAGATCCATCTATTTTCCATCCTCCATCTCTTCTAATGTTCCTGCAATCGGGTCTAGATAAAGGATTAGGGTTAGCTCTCAAAAAGTTCAGGTTTCAGTCTTTTCTGTACTGTTCCAGAGAAGGATTGATTCTTTCCCAGAAATTAGGACTTTTCTTCAAGGGGTCAACAGGATAGTCCCCCCATATGGACATCACATTCCATCATGGAATTTAAGTTTAGTATTTGAGGCCCTTCAGTCCTCACCATTTGGACCTTTGTCATCAGCCTCCATCAGAGACCTCACTTTGTAAACAGTCTTCCTCACAGCGATTGTTTTCTGCAAAAAGAGTCCCAGAACTTAGTGCTCTTTCTTGTATTCTCTACACCATATCATTTATCAAGATAAGGTGGTTTTAGGATTGTTTCAGATGTTCAACCTAAAGTAGATTCTCCTTTCCACATAAACCAGGAAGTGGTAGTGCCTTCCCTTCAAAATCCTTCTAAAGAAAGATCACTTCATACATTAGATGTAGTGAGATGTTTAAGACAGCATGTCCAAGTCACACAATCCCTTAGCACTTCATTAATTATAGAAGGGCAGACCAGAATCCAAGAAAACCATTGTCTCATAGCTTAAAAAAATTATCAGACAAGCATACAGACTAAAGTCTATTCTAGCTCCCTTTAGGACACAGCTCTTTCTACTATGTCTATTAGTACTTCATGGACCTTTAAGAACCAGGCTACTGTTGACCAGTAGTACACATGGTCATCTGTTCACAAGTTAGTTTTGGCCAAAATGTTTTGGAGGCCATTATTTATTAGTTTTCTTCCCTCCTGTTAATCTGAGATGGCTTTAATATGTGCCTATGGTCCCTGAATCCCTCAGAGATGCTAGAGATTATGTTATTTTTTACTTACCAATAAATCCTTTTCTATTAGTGCACTGAAGGATGCAGGGCTTCCCACCCAGAGAAAATTTGTTGGGTGTGAAGGTATTGCCTTTCCCGGTGGATCTGTTTTACTGTTATTTCCTTCCTGACTCTGCTAGACAAAAACTGAAGGCAGTTGGGGAGGGGGGAAGGAGTTAACAGGTATGAGGGAGGGGTTGTTTAATTTTTTAGAGTGCCCTGTGTCCTATAGGTACACTGCTTTTGGTCCCTACATCCCTCAGTGGACTAAGAGAAAAGGATTTATCGGCCCATTTTTATATTCTTAAGCATGTTTACTTTACATAATTTTCAGTTGATCTCTCAAAACAGCTTATAAACAGGCATATTTCTTAATTTCAGTTTGCAAGACTATGCAATTTTCTTTCAAATATAGCTAATGTTTAGCTATATCATCATTGCTTTAAGTTCTTACTTTATCTATATCAGTAGTATAATTAGGTCATCAGCATCAGTAGCATCATCTGCTTCCTCCCCACTACTTTCATATTCTTGTAGGTTTTTAAAGTCTGCAAAAGTTTAATTTTACTTTTCCCCTTACGGGGTTTGTGGAATATCGACTAAGGGTTAGTGAAAAGTGGGAAAAATTTCCTGCATGACTTTTTGCAAAAACTGGCCAATTTTCTCTTCTCTTTTTTCGTGAAAGTTTTCTCCTTTTGCCATTGCAAAATTCTCCTTCTTTCACCTATTTTAACAAATCTTCACATATATTTCCTATGGGTACTACATTTCCTACTGCAATATTACTTCTTCTGAGGGCTGCAGTTTAGAAATAAGTGGCTGAAAGTCAAAGTTGTGAGTCCTGCAGAAACATATGCCTTGAAAAATGTGTTAGCATGCAGAATGCATTTGTCCTTTGTCCACAACACTTACTTCTTGCTTAAGTGACACTGGCACATATTCATGATGTTGTCAAGTAATAAAAAGTAAAGTATTGTAGTGGTGGCAGGGGGGACTGGCATGTTGTGATTTGTGTATGTATATACAGCAGTTTTTAACATTGTCATGTTTGTGTCAAATCACTATCCTCCTCAGATTATTGACACACATTACATGTCAGTCATAGTAGTGGCCTGAAGTGGGGGGTATCCTTTTGAATGGTCGCACGCATAAGAGCGTGCGACCATTCAACTGTTTTATCAGGTCAAAATAAACATACAGAATGTGAGAGGCTTCTGGGAATGAACAACAGCACAATGTCCTGTTCTACAGCTAGTCACCGCCCAGAAGCATCATGTTTTAGCTCTTTAGTGCCATTACAGAGAAGAATTTTCCATATACACATTAGACTAATCCTGTCCAAAGGGAAGTCCAGTTCCAAAATGATGGCCAAGTGCCCCCTGCACAGAAAAACCAGCTAACCCCCAACGTACATTTCAGCCTAGTTGGGCCTCATTAGGGAGTGCAGCTGGATTCCCTAGGCACTGAGAGCAAGGGGTCCACGTCTGGATTACCCTTCACTCTTAGCGAGACCCTGTAAAAGTATTCAACATAAGCATACAGAATGTGAAAGGCTTCTGGGAATGAACAAAAGCACAATGGCCTGTTGTACAGCTTGTCACCGCCCAGAAGCATCATGTTTTAGCTCTCTAGTGCCATTACAGAGGAACATTTTCCACATACACATTAGACTAATCCCGCCCAAAAGGGAGGTCCAGTTCCAAAATGACAGGCAAGTCCCCCCTGACATGATGCTGCTGGGCGGTGACTAGCCGTAGAACAGGCCATTGTGCTGTTGGTCATTCCCAGAAGCCTCTCACATTTATTATGCTTGTTTCAGCAGGTCGCCTATGTAAAAAGAACAACATGACAATCTTGCAGTGCATGACAGAGCAAGATTGTCACGTTGCGCTCTCAGTGAGAGTATTAAGCACATGGAGGCAGTTGGAGCGCCTCCGTGTGCTGAAGAAAAAACTCTAAAACTTATATCCGGTTACTATAGTTTACTATATAGAGCAACTAAATAAAGTGCCTAATAAAGTAAATAAAGTGCCTAATATTCATTATCCAGATAAGCTGCTGCTTTCATATGATCATATGATCATAAAGCATAGTATTCAATGAGTTTTTTCATCAGCACACGGAGGCTTAACACGCCCATTGACCCAAGGCAGGAAATGACGAATGGCTTGCTGTTAAAGTCACAAAACTCACTGAATACTGTGTTTTATGATGGTGTGAAAGCAGCAGCTTATCTGCATAATGTAACAGTGAATATTAGGCACTTTATTTAGTTGCTCTGTGTAGTAAACTAAAGTAACCTGATACATGTTTTAACGTTTTTTTCTTCAGCACACGGAGGAGCTCCAGTTGCCTGTGTGTGCTTAATGCACCCATTGACAGTACAACGTGACAATCTTGCGCTGTCATGTACTGTGAAATTGTCACTTTGCGCTTTTTACACAGACGACCTGCCAAAACAGTTGAATGGTCGCACGCTCTTATGCGTGCAACCATTCAAAAGTGAACTGAAGTGGGGTAGATGGTGGCAACTCTTCTTCACATCCCTCCTCCTCATCATCTGTGCTTCTGTTAATATATTTGTACTGGCTACCATCCTGAGTGCTATCCTACTAGTTTATAGTTAGCTTACATACTGGTGCTCCATCTAGTGAACTGAAGAAGTTGTAGTCTGCTAATATTTGGAGACTTATTTTTCTGCTCCTTGGTCCCTCATCTCCAGTCACTGTGTTCACAGTTCATCTGCTATTCCTGACTCCTCAATGGTCTTTAGTTTAGATCCTCCTCTCTACATCTGCTTCTTAGATTTACAGCTCCCTACTATACCCATCCTGGTGTGCTTCCTGGTTCAACCAGGGATTGATATCCAGCCTTATGGCTGGCAAATTTAACTCAGTTATGACTGTAGCAAGAATATACTAAGGGCTGTCACCGTTCCCAAACCTCACACTCCACCTTCATACTTAATCTTCAGGTTAGTAGGTAGAAGTGATTGTAACAGTATGAAAAGTTATTTGTGTCTCTTTGTCTTGAGTGAATGAGGTATTATGTCTGTCTGTGTAGTATGTCACTCAGTCTCAGTGGATTTTCTCAGTCTCTGTAGATTGTCAGGCTCAATCACTGTCACCTCGGATAGGAAGGAAAAGATGACCTGTTTTTCTGAATGTCGCTTATCAGTGAAGAAGTTATTTTCTTAATTCACTTATTTACTCGTCTCTCTCCCTTAAGAACCTCATCAACACTAGGGGTTGGAAAAATCTCTCGCCTTGTTCCTGCAAGAAATTCCCTGAAAACCTAGTTGTTGTCTGCTTTTTTGGAGGAAAATCTGCTTTAAAACTAGCAATTAACTTCTTGCATTTTTCGCCCATTGGCCAAAATTTTTCGCCATTTTTTTTCAATGGCTAGAAAGTTTTCGTTCCATTAATTTACATTGTTTTTGCCTTTTTGCTTTTAAAATATGACATATTTGCGGGAATTAAACACAATAGAAGCAGCTAAAGAGTGAGGTAGACGTGCTGTGCTATTCTGCTTTGATCTTTTGGAAAAACTGAGGCAGGAGAGGCTACTAGTGACTGCTATCACTATGAGCAGGTTTAAAAATAATAAATGGAGGAGCTGGAAGGACCCTTATGTGTCCACTGAGTCTGAGGAGGAAGTGAGCACTAGTAAACCAATGCTGTCCAGTCCCCCTAAATAACCCCAAGGGATCTTAGGGAATTTAATGGGAAGTGAGAGAGAAAAGGGAATGGGAAGGGAGGGAGATGAGGGTAGATCTAGTGAGAGCAGGACAGGTCAGCTGCCTGTGCCGGCTGTTAGACGTGCTGCCTCTGCTGCCACCATTGCTGTACCTGCTGCCATTAGTGCTGTGCCTGCTGTCAGATGTGCTGCCCCTGTTGAAACCAGTGCTGTGCCTGCTGCCAGTGCTGAACCTGCTGCCACCAATACTGTGCCTGCTGTCATACATGCTGTCTCTGTTATACAAAAACAAAATAGATGAATGGTACTCAGAGGTCTAGAGTTGAGAGAAGCGATAAGAAGTACCCCAAAAACTCAAAACAAACACAATCAAATAATTGTTTAAACACCCTAGGGAAAATATTAAAATATAAACTCAAAATCTATATATAATAAATGTACCATAGTACATATAGGAAAATGAATGTAAATAATATATCAACAGGATCTATATTAAAATACCCAATACCTTTGTAGTGTCCTAAATGACAAATACCTCTGTAATGGATATAAGAAATATAAACAGTCTAAGACACAAGATAAATACAACAGACAATACAAAATATATTTGGTCCAAAGATACCCCACTTGGGCTAATCCCAGCCCAATATACTCAGTGAGTTGGAAAATAGCACAGAAGTAGATTATCAATCTGTCAGTCTCAACTTTAACCCCTTAGTGACCGGCTGTGCGCGTACACGGCCTGCACTTAATGCCCGCCAAACATTTTTTTTTCATTTTTTTTAAATGACTTCCGGGACATACATGTAGTCCTCTGTCCACCTGGGACATCCGCTCGGGACGTACATGTATGTCTTCGGGCGGTAAAGGGTTAAAATCTTCTTCAACCACTCTTTAGACTCTCCTTGTGCTGCTCCCTGTGGCCTTCTTCCATGCACCAAATATGTCAAATCTCTATGTAAAATAAAGATGCGCAAAGAGGACCATCTAAAAGTGGAGTTTTATTGTTCAATAAAATATTCTCATACGCAAGGGTTAAAATAACACACAATCACAATATCTGTAAAACCATATCTCTCTGTGGAATAATCCTTCCAGCTCTGCCTCTCCTTTCTTGAATCAAATGCCAATACTTCAGTGGATTCACGCTGCACTAGTCCTTAGTGCACAATTTGCATCATCCAGCTCAGTACAAAGAACAGTACCCATCACTTCTCCCCCTACCACCGCTGTTTCTATTCTAATGTACCTATCTTGCTTCTGCTCCTTGGAATTATGTAATTGAATGTATGTGCTAGAGTGGAGGACACAGGTCTATAACCTTTTGAGTGCCAGAGGGGTCTGCAGTTCATTACAGACATAACTATGGGAAAAAAGAATGTGCTGCAATGCTTGGCTCATCTGCTGATATTGCCAGGCACAATGTGCAAGGTGGCAAAGTGAGCAAATGACAGCGGATGCTACACCAAACTACAGTACCATGAAGATGTATTTTTACACTTATAGGGTATGAAGTTCTATCATCAAACATTAAGCATTGTGTGTATTTTAAACCTTCAGTACATTAGTGCATAGTATACTGGTCTCAAGAGTAGCAAGTATTAGTCTCTTACAGGACAGATTTTTGTTTCTGATGCTATGGGATAAATCTTCCTGCAATTCTATTGGTTAATCCTCTCAGTGCCGGGGGGGGTGTAATGCAAATTTCCTATGGCACTGAAAAGGTTAAGGGAGGGCAGCTGTGGTCTGTGCTAGACAGCAGAGGCAACAAACTCTCCTCTTGCTCCATAGGGAGCTATAGGGAGATCCCAACATCTCCAGCCTCAGGTAGGTAAATGTAAATGCAGATAGTAGAGGCAGCTATTGGAGCTTAGTGCATGTGGCAAACAGCCACAACCTATACTATAAAAGGCCAGATGTATGCAGTCATGTGTAGTAGAAACTGCCCAAATGCACAGAATGCTGGCCCATGTACATAGCCTTTTGCAGTCATGTGCAGTAGAGACTTCCTGAATACACAGAATGCTGGCCCATGTACACAGGTTTTAACACTAGTTAACATATAATATGATAATGGCTCATTAACATGCATTTCCGTATAGAAATCATCAGCAAATGTTGAAATATTTGGTGCAAAATTGTAAACAAGTTGAAGGCATGGTGGATTCATGAAGATGAAGGGGGTTTGGTGGTGGATTGAAGGGGATATGATGGCGAAAACACGTTAGTTCATACTGGTGATGTTCCTTCGACACAAATCCAATACTGCATTAGCATCCATTCCTGAGCCCTTATCAAACTTTAGTGCATTTCGGCCCAGCTCTTTCTCTGTGCCTGAATGCCTCCACACTAGCTAGAATGAAACATCCAGCTTCTTTCTTCTCAATCTCTCTCTCATGTACAGACTATCAACATGCAGTATACTGACACCCCATTTTATACTTAGCATGTCAGGAATCATTGGGGGAAAATCTCCACCTGGGGGAATTACATCATTATGAATAATTTCCCTGCAATAAAAACAGAGGAAAACGTGGAAAAATATGTACTTTTCATGAGATTTTCCAAAGAAGGTAGGGAGTGTAATTTTTCAAATAGTCAAAAAAGTTTTGCCCATTCATAGTTGGGTTCAAATGATGCACAGGCAGGGTGACCAGAAAGAACTGTGCCCTATGAATCCATCTTCCTGAATAATTTCCTACGAAAATTGCAGTTTTTCCGCTTTTTTTCTTCTAGATCATTCCATTGAAATCAATGGGAACATACAATACATGTATATATAATACAAAGCAAATGTTATTTTATTTCCCAAAGGCATAGTATAAAAGTGGTATGAGGGTGCCTGTGTTCGTGGAGTGTGGGGAAATAATCAGTTGAATAGGGAATGTTTTTTGTGGAGGTTTGTTTACTGGGATTGGGGGGGACAGTTAATAAAAAAAATTAAATAAACCCCTTAAGACATGGTATAAAAGGGTCTGAGGCGCTGGTGGGTGGAGTCTGAGCAAATAATCAGTTGAACAGGGAGCCAGGAAATTGGTACATAACGTGACAGAGACAGGGACCCCCTGACATAAGCTGCAACTGGGGCAGACTGATACTTTATGAGATAAAGCATTTTGTAGAGGATGATTTGTAGGACTTCAACTTGTTATTATAAGCACAAGCCCTGACGAAACATTGATCAGTTATAGAAAATTAGACTTGTATTAGGCCCAAGCCCTGAGGAAACATTGAGTTGTAGGACTTAGACTTGTTTAGCACAAGCCCTGAGAAAATATAGATTTGGAGGACTTGCACTTGTTATTATAAGCACAAGCCCTGACGAAACATTGATCAGTTATAGAAAATTAGACTTGTATTAGGCCCAAGCCCTGAGGAAACATTGAGTTGTAGGACTTAGACTTGTTTAGCACAAGCCCTGAGAAAATATAGATTTGTAGGACTTGGCCTTGTTAGAGACAAATCCAAAAAAATTGTTTATTTTTTTCTAGGCCTCTGTTTTTTGTATTTGTTTTAAAGAACAAGCCCTGAGGAAAAAAAATCCTACCGGTGGAAGCAGGCCATATTGTGATGGTCAGTGACCACTGGCCATTGACACATGCCCCGGTATAATTGCTGAGTTGTTTAAACAGCAGGATGATTAGGCACCTCAAAGGGAATGGCCTCAATAACAGCAGTAACATGGGTGATGGATGATGAAGGTTCCACTTGCAACAACTTGCTAAAGTGATGTATCTGAGTCAGTAACAGCACCATAGCTAGTCCTCCACCACTTCAGGTATATGTGAAGAATAGAAAAAGTTGCCCAATAATGCTTCTCCACCTGCGCCTCCTCCAAAACCATAGGTATGTTTATACTAGATTAGAAAGTTTTTCCCTTGAGAGCAGGAACTGTGCCTTTCAACAGCAACTGCAATATGCACAGTGTGTATGGTAAATAAGTAAAGGACTGGGTCAATGGCACATCTGCAGTTAAACACCTGGCACAACTCTATCCAAACACCTTGACACTTAGGGTCCTCAATGTAAAATCCTCTCACCAGAAACCAGGTGCTGCTGCTGTCAGTATGCCCCTTGTTCACTTCCTGTGATTATCCTCCACCACACTGCCATGTGTGGGCAGTGCACCACAGAGTGTTAAATGCAGGGGCATAACTAGAAGTCACCGGACCCTGGTACAAAAATTGCCATGGGCCCCCCTGACCACATTGCCAGCATTGGGTATCTCCACATTGCCAGCAATGTCCACCTTTCCACATTGCCCCCAACCCTCTACATTGCCCCCCAACTCTCTACATTGCCCCCCAACTCTCCACATTGCCCTCAACTCTCCACATTGCCCCCAATAGCCATCTCTCCACATTTCCCCCAATTCTCCACAATTCCCCCAACTCTCCACATTGCCCCAAAATCCTCCTCTGCACATTGCCCCAAATGTCCTCCTCTCCACATTGCCCCCAACCCTCCACATTGCACCCAACTCTCCATCTCTCTTCATTTCTCCCAGCATCCATCTCCTACCTCCCTAGTGGTACAGCGGTGTGGCAGGAGAGGTCTGTGCCTCCTTCGGCACAGACCTTTATTAAGAGCTGGAGCTCACACGCGGTCCTGTCTACATGCAACCCCTTTGACCCCTATTGTTACGCCACTGGTGCAATGGGTGAACACAAACTGTCACATCCTGACATCTTCTTAATGGCTATCAACCAGTGGGGAAGGTAAACATGAACAAGGTAGATCACCAGATGTAGTTACCCTAGAGCAAGAAAGTGATGGCGAGCCAAGTGTTTTGCTTGCCATCAAACTTTCAAGCTCTGGCTGGGTTTCTCTGTTCTTCCTCCTCTTTGATCTCTGCCTCGCCTCTTGTTGCCTTTGGGGAGAGTCAGGGGGGTACAGAAACAGCAGTGCCCGATTTCTTTGGTGGGGATTTGTCTTTAACATGTTTCACATAAATGTCATTGTGTCTGTGTTTCAGACTGGCTGGGTCAGAGGATGATGTTGCTGCTGTTGCTGCTACTGCCTCAGAATCAGCACTGCAACTAGGACCAGGAGTAATGCAGCTGGCAAGTGGATCCTGTCCTAGTTCCGTATCACTTTTGACTCAATTCCAACTGTGTCCACAGTGGTATGTGGCACACTAGTATGCTCCTCATCATCATGCTGCCCTTTCAACAGCAGCAGAAATTGGAGCAGTAGCAAACTCCTCAAATTTCAGAATCTCACTGCTGGTGGTGGTGGTGATGGTGATGACCATCCCCATCCCTGTCTCCGATTCCTTTTCAGTTTGGGCTAAAAAGGCCATTAATGTTTCTTCCACCCCTGCTTCTCCACCATCATCATCACCACCATCAGTCCCTTCTGCTGCTGCTGCTCTATTACAGATATATCACCGTTTTGGGGAGGTGATGAGAAATGTGACAGAGGGTCCCCTAATGTCACACTTGAGAATTCTGCTTTCTTCAGGATCATGTTCCAATGATGAGGGGAAAGAGGACTCCCAAGTTCAGGGGAATGTTGTGCTCTCCCTTGACCACCATTCTGGATGCTCTACATTACTTCCACTGCCACTCCCCTAATGTTAGTGCCACCAGCTTCTTCACCATCACTGTTACTACTACTACTACTAATACCAATCATATCAATTTCAGTCACAGACTCTTCCTCTTCACTATTAATATGAGCATCCCCTCCTTCACTCCTAACACTCTATACATGCTGCTAGACCTTCTTTGTAGTAGTACTAGCGGCGGGAATGCTTGATAATGGCAAGTGTGACTTAGGGTCCATTGTTGTCTCACTTGGCATTATTCCCCCCCCCCTCCTGGTAATTACAAGACACCCTGGCAGTTGGTTCAGCACTGGCAAGAGGTACAGTAGCAGCAGGGGCAGCACTGGTAGCAGGTACAGGTAGCTGACCTATCCTGCTCACTCTACTACTCTCTTCTTCCTCTGTCCTTGACAAAAATATCCGCAAGATCCCTAGTGGTGATGTAGAGGTACTGGCCAGCATTGCGTCTGGGGGACCAAGGCATCCAGACCCTTTCATGTTGGAGGTAGTGGTCACTTCATTCTCTTCAGACTCACTGGATGCATAATGGTCCTTCCAGGTCCTCCTTTTATTAATATTAAACTTGCTCATAGTGATAGCAGTCACTATGAGCCTTTCCTGCCTCAAGTTTGCAAACCAACTTACAGCACAACAGCCTAGCACCTCTCTCTCTCTGTTTCACTCTCTCTCTCTCTCTCTCTCTCTCTCTCTCTCTCTTTCTGTATCTGGTTGTATTTTGTTTCACTTCCTGTAAAATGACATATTTTTAAAGAGAAAAGGCGAAACACGTGATTAAAGGGGTGACAACTTTATAGGTATTGAAAATATAGCAAAACATGTTTGCCAATGGGCAAAAACGGTTAAGATTTTAATCGCTTTATTTGAAGCAGATTTTCCCAAGAAAAATAAAAAAACTTGTTTTTTTTCTTTTTTTTTAAGTTGTAACACTATGGGATCTTTCTCTTACCCCTATTTATAATAACATATCCGTATGGCATCTGTACTGGTTATAGATGACTGCTAGTAGCTTCAACTCTTTAACATTCAAACTAGGTTGTATACTAATGTGTAGTGAAGTTTTTATAACTTGAGACACACATTGGAGCTACATTTTTCTATATATATGTGATTCTTGCTAGTAGGCATTTCATATCTTACAGTCTAGGGATGGATTCCATTGCTGGTGATAACTGTATACCTGGTCTTATCATTAAATTTCCCATATGATAAAATGAGTAATAACATTTATCACATACATACTATGCCCACAGCTATTTCCCCTAAATCCTATAGATGATGATTCTGCCTTTCATCACAAAGTATTCTTACCTGTCTACATTATATATGCTAGTATACTTCACTTGTCTGAACACTGCTTTTATTACTGTGTGCTCTGTGGAAGGGTGCTGTAGAATTTTATTGATTTAGTTATGTTTTATTCATATTTTATTTTTACTGCAATTGATTTTATTGATTTAATAAAAATATGTTTTATTACTCACACTTGTCTCCTGTCATCATGTAGATGGCCTCTGTATTATAGTCCCTCTGATATTCGTTACTTTTATATTAACTTACCTTTGCCAGTAGAAGTGAAGAGCACAAGGATATTTTTCACAAGTTTGCTGAACAATGGTTCATCTAATAGCATATATTGTAAGTGCTGTTACTGGATGAGAATTCTCATATAGTGGTGTTTGTTTATTGTATACTTTATTAAATAAGGGGTTTTTATATGAACATATATAACTCATCTGCAGGGCTAGATTTACAGTTCAGGCACACACTAGGCAAGGAAACCTAAGTACCTCTTCATTCAGCCTCTTTCTCCAGCTATGTTCTAGTACAAATATGGATGGAGGAGATCTGAGAAGGGGTAACCAAATCACTGCAGGAATTTAACCCTCCCTGTCTCTGTCCCCTTCCCCTGCTCTTTCTGGCTTGTTCATAGCTCTGTGTACATCTCTCAATCTTCTCACCCTCTGCCCTGTACGTGACTCCCACTGCACTGCTCACTACTGCCTCCTCTTACCCTGATCATGATTCCCTCTACCACAATTATCAATTTGTCCTTCTTACCCATCCATGGCTTCCCATGCACTGCTCGCCCTTCTCTCCTTCACTGTCCATGGATTTCTTTGTACCGCTCACCCCATCCATCCTTCTGACCTTTTCATGGCTCTCCCTGCACTGCTCATTTCTTCCCTTCCTTTACCCTGCTTATGTTTCCTGCAGCACCGCTCACCTCTCCCACTGTCTCATTCATGACTTCCACTTCAATGTTCATTTCTCCTTTCTCTGTTCATTGCTGGTTTGATAATAATATTACCTGAAATCCCTAGGGATCATGTAGTGGGACTGGGAATCATTGGGTTTGGGACATCTGGGCTTGCAGACCCTTCTATGCTGGTAGTGGTCACTTCCTCCTCCTCCTCAGAATTACTGGAAGCCTCATGGTCTTTCCAGCTACTCTTTTTCTTTTTAATCCAGGTACTCTTAGTGATAGCACACACTATGAGTGTCTGTTGTCTTAATTTTGCAAAATAAAGCAGCAAGAACACCAGCCACAAATTCTGCAATGACAACGGGACATTTGACAATGGCCAGTGGCCACTGGCTACCACAGTATGACCTGCTGTCACTAGGCCAGTAGAGCATTTTTTCACAGGATTTGTTTTTTTTTTTAAAACAGAGGCCTACTAAAGAAAAAATGATCACTGATTCCTCAAGGCTTGTGATGCTAACAAGCCGAATTGATAAAATTGATCTGTGATTCCTTAGGGCTTGTGATGCTAACAAGCAAAAGACCTACAAATCAATGTTTCCTCAGGGCTTGTGCCAAATAAGTCCTTCAAATCATCCTCTACAAAATCCTGTCAAGTATCAGTCTACCCCAGTCTGAGCTTATGTCAGGGGGTCCCTGTCTCTGTCATGTTACATACGAATTTCTTATTTTTTTAATTTTTAATTTTATTTTTTTATTAACTGTCCCCCAATACCAGTCAACAACCCCCCCAAAAAAAAAATTCCTGTTAACTGATTCTTTACCCAGACTCCACCCTCCAACACAGGCACCCTCCTCAGACCCCTTATGTCTTTTGGGTTTTTTTAAAAAAAAGTTAAACATATTTTTATTAACTGTCTCCCCAATGCCAGTCAAAAAAAAAATTCTCTATTCAACTGATTGTTTCCCCACACTCCACCAACACAGGCAACCTCATTCTGCTTTTATCATATACCTTTGGGAAATAAAATAACATTTTCTATGTGTTGTGTGTAAATTTAATCCTACCATTGATTTCAATGCAATTTGCTAGGTGAAAAATGTGTTAAAAACACTTTTCGCAAGATATTTCCTCCAAGCTGGAAGTGCCATTATTAACAGATTTTGGTTTTAGGTGAAACTGTTTGCCCATCCTTATTTTGAGAAGGCCATCTTGCTGATTAATGGTGCAGGGGCAGGAATTAGTGAAATTCTTCCAGTGATATATTTACTGCAGAAGAAACCAAGGAGCATGTCTGATAAATCACAAGACATGCACCAGCTAGTGAAGGCCATGTTAGCTTTATGGATGGGCAAAAGGTCCCATTGTGTTTCCCATAAGAAATTTCACAAAGAATACACGATTTCCCTCTTTTCCTGTAGAAAATTCTCACAGAGATGGAGGGCCATTCAAATTATGAAATGTTGTGAGTTAGTTTTTAGGTAGTAAGGGCCAATAAAGTGTGCAGTGTGAGATGTGTTTTTTTTAATAATTTTTTTACTCTTTATTTTTTAATTATTTTTTTTTTTAAGCTTTATTGAAACCAATGAAACATACAGAGAATAAACAAAGGATATTTGGTCCAGAACATCAGTTGTACAAAAACTCATGAAGCATAATACATTCTTTTCACACAGTGGTAAAGACTGAAAGGCAGGGGATAATGAGGCACTATCATGATGGGTTGCTTTTCAGCAAAATAGCTCATGCAATAGGATTTCAGATGGATAAAGAGGAGGGAGTTCAATGGTAAATCCTGGTTCGAATAGGTGTGTGTGAATGGTGTGTGAAGGGGGTAGAGTTGTTGTTTAGATTCTTAGAAGAGGAGTAGAGTGCTGTGGGAATGAACAGGCAGGGACTACGCTGTGTTAATGGACATATAGTAAGAAAGAAAAGAGAACTCAGGTATGTAGGGGAGAGAAAAAATAAACAAACAAAAAAACAAAGGGAGAAATAGGGGAGGGATGAGGGAAAAATGGAATGCTAGGGTTTCTCACCGGGGAGGAACAGGATCAGGTAGGTGGGCACTTGATTGTTCCACCACTACGGACAAATATCCTCAACCTGGATATCTTAATAGAGGAAAGGAATTAGTAATGCAAACAAGATGTTTATGATCCAGAGAGAGGTATAAAGGACTCAACGTATAGGGGGAATGGAGGGGATAAGAAGAGGGTTGAGGTTGAATTGGCTTAAGCGGAGGTAGAAGGCGTGGTTTCTAAATAATTAAATCATACGTCTCAAGTAGGAAGAGAAGGAGGAGCTTGTGTAGCCGAAAACATGTGTAGTTTTTCCATTGTGTAAAAGTGTTTTGTCTTGAGGAACCAATCTCTGATTGGAAGAGATATGTTACTACCCCAGTGAAGAGGGATAATAGATTTGGCTGCGTTTAGTAAAATGTGAATACAAGAACAAGTAGGTTGTGAAATACGTGGGTTAGTGTCAGGGAGGCGGATGAAGAGGCAACAGATTGGATCCAGTGGGAGTGAGAACTTGTAGGCGTCGTTGATGTGTATCAGAACCGTTTTCCGATAGGAAGCAATGAGGGGACAAGACCACCAAATATGTAACATAGATCCAGTCACCTCAGAGCATCGCCAGCACTGTGCCGGGGTATAAGGTGAGAAGGAGGCTATACGTTGTGGGGTAAGGTACCAACGGGTCAACAATTTGTAGTTGAGTAGCAGTATATAATTGAGAAGCATGCTAAGAGATCAAAGGAGGTTCCCAATATGCAGAAAGTAAAATTTAGAGGGGTGTTGAGAAGAAGGGAATGCAAAAGGAAAGCGGACGCAATTTGGACGGCTTATCCTGAATGGTCTTCTTGAAAATTGTGAGATGGCGCATGGGTGATGAAGGAAATACAAGGGATGTTACCCAGTGTTTGATTTAAATGAGAAGAAGCCAATGTCTGTTATCCAGGATTGGAGTAGTATGTGTAGTGTTTTGGGAGGCAGGTGCAAAATAAGAAAAGAGGAATCCTAGAATGTCATGAAAATTCACCTTGAGGAGGAGCAGGGAAGTATTGTCCAAACCACCATGGAAGTCTGGGTTACAAAAAATTGAAAGGAGGGGAGATGGGGATGGAGCAAGGGAGAAGGTGTCATTAAGATGCTTCCAGATGTGCAAGATATGACCTAATATCGGGTGGTTTCTAATTTGATTAGGTGAAGGAGAATTTGGTGTTAGGCAAAGCTGTAAAGGGTCATGTGGTCCTAGGAGGGAGCTTAAGGTGAGTATCCAAGGAGTAGAAGATTGTGGGATCAAGTCGAAGAGTTTAGCAAGCGCAGAAGCGTAGTAATATCTCCTTAGGTCAGGGGTGCCGAAAGCCCCCTGCCATAATTGGTTGGTAGAGGATGGAGTAACTGATACAAGGTTTTTTATTAGCCCATATGAAGGAGGAGAACATGGACTGCATAAGACGCAAGGTGCTAATGGGAACATGTACTGGAAGAGCGTTGAAGAGGTACAACAATCTTGGGAGTATCATAATTTTTAGTAAGTTTATTCTAACTAATCTTTGGAGATTGAGTTGATTAGAGGAGAAAAGTTAATGTCATAGAGAGAGGGAAGGTTCAGGGAGAGGTGAATTCCTAAGTAGATGATACATTCTGTGGACCACTTGAATTTGAATTTGGATTGCATAGAGGTGGATAACTTGGTAGAAAGACTGACGGCTAAGGCCTCCGATTTGTCGTAGTTAATGCGTGCTTGTGATAAAAAGCAATATTCTTCTAATAATCAGATTAGTGGGGGAAGTGAACTGGAGGGACCTGATAAGAGGAGGACATCATCGGTGAAGGGGGCTAATTTGAATTCATGGCTCCCAGATTGAAGATCGGCTATGTTTTGTGTATTACGGATAGAGCTCAGAAGGGGTTCAAGAGTCAGAATGAAGTTGATAGGCGACAGGGGACACCCCTGTCAGGTGCCATTTGAGATGGAGAAAGGGTCTGAGAGAACACCTTTAACTAGGACACATGCTGTGGGATCGATGTAGAGGCTTGTAATGGAGTCTAATAGGCGTGGACCTATGCCAATGCGGAGAAGGATTTAAAAAATGTAATTCCAGGATACCCTATCAAATGCCTTCTCTGCATCAGTAGACAGAAATAGGGAAGGGATATGTCTGCTTGTTGCTATGTGAATGAGGGATATTGCTTTGGTGCTGTTGAGTCGGGCTTCCCTGCCTGGGACAAAGCCACATTGATCGGGATGTAGCAAAAAGGGGAGGAAAGGGTGGAGTTGGTTAGCAATAATTTTAGCAAAGAGCTTCAAATCGATATTTAGAAGTGGATTGAACAGTAATTACCGCAGTTTATAGTGTCTTTCCATTGTTTATGTATGACGACTATATGAGACTCCAACGTCTGGAGCGAAAAGGAAGATCCGGACATAACAGAATTAAAAGCAGATCTCATGGGTGATAAGAGAGATTGTTTGAATGTACAGTAATAAAGAAATGGAAGGCCGTCTGGGCCCGGGCTTTTACCAGATTGCATATCACGAATCGCTTGGAGAAGTTCTAGGTTTGTGATAGGCGATACAAAGAATCTCTCTGGGTAGGGGAGAGAAAGGGAATATTGACTTTAGCCATAAAAGCAGAGAACCTAGTTTTCCAAGTTTGAGAAGGGGAGGAGGATGGGTCTGATAAATTATAGAGAGAAGAGTAACCATTTTTAAAACCCTCTGCAATTTTAGGAAAATATTGAAGTTTATCCCCTGAGGGAGTGTGGATAGATTATATATATGAAGCCTTCTGTTTGTGTTTAATAAGATGAGTCATGGATTTACCACGTTTGTTATTGGCTATGTAGGAGTTGTATTTGATCCACATATGAGAGTGGATGGCTGAGTCTCTTAATATGGAATTGAGTGGTGCTTTATCATTAGTGAGTGCAAGGAGAGTGTCAGAAGAGGCATTTTGAATGTGATCCTTTTCTAAAGACTTGATCAGGGTTAACAATTGCTCGACCTGTCGCCATCTGGCTCGCCTCTGTATAGAGTAAACTTTGATAAAGAGACCTCTTCCAACACATTTGTGGGCTTCCCAAGTGGTAGGGGAAGGGACATCAGTGGTCGAGTTAATTTGGAAAAACTCATCAATGGATGAGATAACGGATTTAACAATGTCATTGTTCTAGGGAAGGGATTCATTCAGTCCCTAGATATGGGCAGTGGGTGTGGAAGATAAAGAGTGGAGAGTAACAGAAACCGCGGAGTGGTCCGTCCAGGACACCAGATCGATATCTGAAGTTGAGAGATGTTGAATAAGGAAATGAGAAAAAAAATTAGGTTTATTTTGGAGTATGATGCATATGGGAGTGAGTAAAATGTATACTCTCTGTCTGTGGGATGGAGAAGTCGCCAAACATCAAGGAGTTGTAGGTCAAATAATTTATTGCGAAGGTGCTTCAGATGAGAGACCTTAAAATGAGGCTTGAGAGAAGATGAGTCTAACTGAAGGTCAAATGTTAAGTTAAAGTCTCCCCCAAGTACAATGCGACCTTCTAGTTGTGAATCAAGCAGAGCTAGTGTCCTCTGGAGAAAAAAGAGCTGGTTCGAGTTAGGGCCATATAGATTGAGGAGAAGAAAGGGCTTGTTGTACAAGAGGCCTTTCAGTATAAGGAAGCGGCCATCGGGATCAGAAGTTTGTTATAGAAGAGACCAAGGAGTGGATGAATTAATGAGGATATCCACCCCCTCTTTTTTTCAGGAGCTAAAGAGAAGTAGGCGTGTGGATATCGTTTATTGATGAATCTAGGAGTATTAGTCATAGAGAAATAGGTTTCCTGTATGAATATAACATCAGATTTCATTCTTTCAAATTCACGGAGGGCAATGGAATGCTTTTTCAGGGGAATTAAGCCCCTTTATGTTGAGCGAGTGTCACGGTTTAGTAAGAACACTTAGGCAATTAGGTATGGTTAAAATCAGCTTTATTGAGTATAATAAATCAACAAGTAAGAATCACCCTACTCAGGTCCAGATAAGGACAGTACCGTGGCACTTCCCAAATCTGATATAGGTCAGGATGAACAGAAAAGATTGGCAAGCAAAAAATACAGTAAGTAGGCTTGATCGGTTGGCTGGTAACTGAAACGGAGTAAACCACAGCAGTACCAAACCGCAGAAAGGCCCTCCTATTCTGGAGGTAGGTAACTGCAGGGCAAATCCCTAGAAGACTAGGGGTAGCAGAGGCAACACAGATAGGACACTGGCAAGTGATCGAGTCCCTAGAACGCTAGGGATAGCGGAGGAAACCCAGATAGGACACTGGCTAGTGACCAAGTCCCTAGAATGCTAGGGATAGCGGAGGCAACCCAATAGGACACTGGCAAGTGAACGAGTCCCTAGAATGCCAGGGATAGCGGTGGCAACACAGATAGGAAACTGGAGTTGACTGAGTCCCTAGAACACTAGGGATAGCGGAGGCAATGCATCTTGGACACTGGAAAGTGACCAAGTCCCTAGAACACTAGGGACAGCAGAAGCAGCACAGATAGAATACTGGCAAGCGACCGGAGCTACTCGCAACACAGTCTCCCAGGTGACCTAGGGAGTGACAGGCCAAGCAGGCGGTGTAGCGGAAGTCACTGCATAGGGAGAGTAAGAGTAACGGAGCACAGGGTACGCACCCAGCCAAATCAGAAGCCAGAATGCCAGATCAGTACACACAGAGGTAGTAGCCAGTCCTAGGCAGCAACGGAATCGGATACTCAGCCAAAGCCAGGTCGGTACACATGGAGGTAGTCAGCCAGTCCTAGTCAGCAACAGAGCGGGTTCTCAGCCAAAGCCAGGTCGGTACATACAGAGATAGTCAGCCAGTCCTAGTCAGCAACGGAAAGCAACAACACAGGAGCGACAGGAGCGAAGTCAGGCAAGCCGGGTCATACACGGAGCAGGAACAAGCAGCAATTCAAACACTAGGTACAGGTACACCATGAAAGGGCACTGAAAAGATGACAGGAGAGAGTTTAAAAAAGCTAGCCCTGGGCAGTGCCAGAGCCCAATAACCAATAAGAGTAGTGCAAGGAGAAACCCGGAAGTAACAATGTCACCCTGCCGATAGGATCACGTACACCATGATAGCAAGGTGACCTTGAGAGCATGCATAATTAAATAATTTAAATAATATCACAGTGCATACATAGAAGGGCGCTGGCCCCCAGCCACCGAGCCCGACCACCCCAAGGAGAAAACACCCAGCATAAGGGAAGGGGAGAGGTATATAAAAAAAAAAAAAACAGAACCGAGAAGGAGAAAACAAACTAAGTAAGTAGGGAAGCAAGAGGAAGAGTCCCATGTGGAGAGGAGGCTAATTAAGCCTTCAGTGCCTGAAGAGCGCACACAAGATCATATATCATATATATATTTATAAATAAAAATTAGAAACCCAAGTGAATAAATATGAATAGCAGCAAGAAGTGTGGGAGTTCTCCAGGCTCCCCAACATTAGGCAAAAACCTAAACAAAAAAGCCAAAACAAAACAATTCTGCACTCCTCCATATAAGCTATCCAAGTGAGAACCCTGTGTAAAGCATTTATCATAGCACTTTAATAAATTTTGGGGTCTTCGTTGCATAGATTGGCCAAAGTATGTCTAAGCCCGCCTGCCAACGTCAAGGGTCCCCAATATCAGGCGAGTACCTAACTTTTCATACAATCATTCCTACAATAAGGAAGAGTAAGGGAAGGATATCTAGGAAAGATCCATTGAGCTCTGTTAAATAAGGCAAGTGCATCATAACATAATTAAAAGGATATTACCAGATCTCCTAAAGGAGGCATATATGTTTTGAGGGTAAATGCGTGTAGTGTTACTAGCACTCCATGGTGGAGGAGAACCTCAGAACTGGGGATATAAGGGCGTATCGACATCCAACACATTATAGTAAAATAATACGAATATGAATATACACCTCATCTAAGCTATATCGGATACAAAATGGTGATTCGTCCCCAATCGGGGACCACACGGCCTACGAGAAGTAGGCATGCAAGCTCCACACGCAGATATGAAGGAGCTACCAGGGGAACACCAAGACATGTACAAAAATAACATGTTTAAATGTGTAAACATTAATAAAATGGAAACATAACTATCTGAGTCACGGAGGTAAGCAGGTATGGCTAAGGGTTGTTATGTATCTGAACTAAGAGTCCAGGAACTACACTCTGGAGGGTCTGGAAAGACCCCAGAGTGAGGGAAGCAGTCCAAGAGTCCAACGTATCAGGAGGAAAGTACCTCAGGTCCAGGTAGCTTGATCGTTAGAGGATGTTCGTCTCTATAGAGCTTCTTTGAAGTGGAAGGTGCATCAGGAGACCATTCCAGTCGACTGTGAGCCTTAGGAGTACTTGGTAAAGATGACTGGGACTACATGAGAGGAGGTGGTATCCCGATGGACATGCAGAAGCTCGGGATTTCTTCCGGGTAATTCATGGAGTAAGTGGTTCCATTATGATTAACCGAGAGGGAGAAGGGGTATCCCCATCAGTATTTAATGTTGAGGCCTCTAAGATGATCGGTAAGATGGCGGATATTTCTACACAGGTACAGTGTGTGAGGAGATAGATCCTAATAGAACTGAATCTTGGCAACAGAGCATACTGGAAGATTACCCTCTCTGCTTCTTTTCATGAGGCGTTCCTTTATTTCATATCTGTGGAAGCAGATAATAACATCTGGAGGCTGGCCATTATCTGGATGTTTAATCGCGCGATGGATATGTTCAATAAGAAGCGGGGTGTTTGGTGGATCTCCAAGCAGGTTAATAAAGTATGCAATGAGGCATTCTCTCAGTTGGTTGGGGGAGACATTTTCAGGGAGATGTCTGACTCTTAAATTGGGCCGACGCCCTCTATTTTCCAGATCGTCTAAGCGAAGTGTTAACTGTGACACCAGATCTTTCTGTTTGGTAAGAGATCTTTCTAAATTAAGAGTACTCCTCCACCTGCTCCTGTCTTTTTTTCCAAGAATGCGAGACGTTGGGTTAGTTGTTCACATTCTCCTTTGATAGTAGCTATGTCGGCTTTAATCGGAGCTATAGCTTCTTCCAATATTTTCCTGAAGTCGTCTTTGGTAGGTATTCCCACCAAGATGGAAGAGAATTCTTCTCTAGTCAGAAAGGCCATGGTATCTGACATTGCTGGACATGAGGGGGGGGGGTGAGTCCACTGCAGGATTAGTTGGGATCTGAATTAGACTACCAGAAGGATAAGTAGGAGATGTCCGGGAGTCTGGAATGTTGGCGGATAATGACGCAGATTGTGCCAAAGTTGTAGCCGGTCTTGGGGAGAAGAAGCTATCACTAACAGGCATAAATGAGTCTTCTTCTTACTCTTACCCTTCACTCAGTGCACAACAGATGAGGAGGGGAAAGGGATTGGGATTGAGGATTGGTAATAGGATTGGATCACTTTCAAAAGCTGAAAAACTACCATCGGGTTCGGAGCACACAAATTAATTGACCAGCGCCATCACTGGACAGGCCACCCCTCTCACTCTTTAATTTTTTAAATACATTTGTTTTATAATACTTATTTTTCTTTATAATTTATTTTTGTTTATAATAAGAGACATGTTCAGTTTCTAGCAGAAAGACTTGAAGTGGACTTGGAGGAATTGGAGAATCATCCCCATCAGGGGAACGTAGGCCATGCCTAAATCAAAGTGCTTTCAGTCTTGCCACGATTGAAGGAGAGGCACCAGTTGTTAGCAGCACTGCCATTGCTACTGCCACAACAAGCAGCAGCATTGCTTTTGAACCCCAGCCACCTGCATCAGTAATGGTTGTGGTGACACCAGGTGCACATCCTTGTCACCAACCAACTTAGAGAGTGAAGTTCATTCCTCAGAGTCTTTCTGTGTACTGCAAATCTTTCTTCACCAGATGAGCATGGAGTGGGAATGTAATGGGGTTAGGATGAGGAAGACAAACAACTGATGGAGACAGGTGTAGTAGGTTAAAGACACCCTCTTGTGGGTGGGGAGCAGGAGGATATAGTGGAGGATCTTGTGAGTGGACAGGAAGAGGAGATGCAGGTTCCTGTGAGGGGTCAGGTTCTGGCTGTGAGTGGGCAGAAGAGGGACAAATTCCTTTGAGAACACATGAAGAGGGGGAAGGTCCTGGCTGTGAATGGGCTGAAAGAGGAGAAACATCCTGTGAGTGGACTGGTGACAGCAGTTGAGGAGGAGAGTAAGAGAGGTAGAGACCAATCTTCACCATAGACTGAGTCAGACTCAGGCTCTGTAGCATGTGTTTCATGTGCATCATCAACATCACTATTCCTCCTGCACTGGGAGAAGGAATATTTCTCCCTGGGCCTGGAACAGTGCAAGCAATTACAAATGCTTTATACACCCTGTGTGATGAAACAGTATAAAGGGGAAAGCAGAGATTTCCCATTGGCTCATATTCATAATAAGGCTTATGCAGCATACACATGCTGAACATAACAAAGTCCCATTCCTATGGCACTTTTGCTTGTGCTGGCCTTGCTAGTACTTCTACTACCCTTCTTCAGAAATATGGACACCATAAAACCTCCAGTAAGAAGACCAAATTGGCTGTGTGCAGAGACCCCCCAATCTTCCAAAGCAATCCCCCATTGGACTTTGCAGCCAGCACCACCACCAGTGGTTCCTCCCTTCCCATCTTCCCCACTGTTTAAAATCTTCCTACTGAACCAATTCCCTTTACCAATGCCATTACCCCTCCAGACAGCAATTCTCTGCAGGTGCGAATATGGCATTTTTTGCACCCTACTTGGCTAAATATTGTGCATGGAGAGAGACAAACAGGATACAGAGTATAAGAGAACACCTAAGAACCATGATTCCTGCAGAATATGGGCACCTATTAGTGGGGAGGATTAATTATTTTTATTAACCTTTTGAGTACCTGAGGGGTACACAGTGCATTCTAAACCCTTCTGGCACTCAAACCATTCTTTTTTTTTATTCGTTCTCTTTTTTTTTTTTTTTTTTATAATTTGTGTTAATGCAGCTGCTGCAGACCTGGCACATGTACCCCCTCCTACTCCACATAGAATGCATTTATAGACTACATTGATAAGTGAATATCAACAGCAATCAGAAAAAAACACTAGCGGTTCATCATAATAAAGATAAAATATAGTAAACGTAAAACATAGTAAACTAACACACAGTTGATGAGGCTGTCAAAATACCTGCATCCATCAAGTTCAGCCTATGCCATTTCACCCCTGTTGAGCCAAAGGAAGGAAAAAACCTTTAAAGTCATTCCAATTGAGTCCTGAGTGGGCCAAAAATTCCTTCCCTGACACCAAATGTCAGATGGATCTTTTTCCCATGGATCAATATCCTATTTAACCTTCAATTATTACTATATTATCCATGAACATTAACCAGTGTCCAAACAGTGATATATGGAACCACCCATCTCCTCCTTAGTGCTGCTACTTTGAGGACTGGTGTTTTTACCCTCACTGTCAGGCACAACAGTTGGTTGAACTGCTACACCTTCCCCCTTTATGCCATCAGCAATAGAATGTGACTCGGAGTCTTCAGTGTTCTTAGATGGTGGATTAATATTAGTAGTGGTAGAACTTTTTACTGGACTTTGACAAACTGCCTCCTCAGGAGGAGAATGATCATAATCATTTATAGCACATGCTGCAGTTTTTGGAATACCACTTTACCAATACATCCCTGCTCTGCTACTACTCCTTTCACCCTCCCCCTGGCATTAGTATGTTTGATGGACGTTATTTAACAGTCCATTATTTAAAATGTCTAGTATCTGTCTGGGTCAGTTGCAGCTTACACCAGGGTCCCTACCACCTATATCAAGCTAGTTTTAATTTTTCTTGTAAAATATATTTTTTAATTTTTTTAACTAACCATGTCCATCAGTTTCCACACAAAAAACACACTCCTTGTGCAACTACTTCTTCTCCCAGACTCCACTAATACAGAGATAACAGTACGATCAGAAGGAACTTGGATCACAGCTGCCTGTGTCTTCCCTGTCAGTCACACAAGATTTTGAGTATTTGGGGTAAACATCCTTTGCTTGCTTCACACACCCCCAGACTCCCCTAGCACAGAGATAACACCCAGATCAGGAATGTACTTGGATCATGGCTGCTTGTCTCTTCCCAGTTAGTCATAAAAGATGTTGGGGAATTTGGAGTAAATCTCCTATGTTCACTTCACACACACCCGAACATTCCTAGCAGAGAGATAATAGCCAGATCTGGAAGGAAATTGGATCACTGCTGCCTGTGACTCCCCAGTCAGTCACACAAAGTTTTGAGAGACTTAGGGTAGATCTCATTTGCTCTATTCTCACACCTCCAGACTCCCATAGCATAGACATACCAGCCAGATGAGCAAAGGAATTTGGATCACAGCTGCCTATCTCAGGAAACAAAGATTTTGGGGTATTTTGGGTAAATCTACCTTTTTCCCTTCATTGTTCCCCAGAGTCCCCTAACACAGAGATAAAATAAAATTCCCGACTATGAGACTCCCTAACCTACACTGCAATTTCACTTTATTTACCTATACTAACTAGTTACAAAATTGCTTATCTTTCTATTTGCCTAACAAAAACATAATGGCATGATGCATGAACATGAAACCCCTTTTATTCTATCCCTGTGGAAAAAGAGTCTTTCCAAGTGGTGGTGAACTTCAGTCTTCCCATTGATTTCATTACAATAAGTTAGATGGGAAAAAGTAGATCAGCATTTTTCATGAAAAATTTCCTGTTAGGCGGGAAGTGCCATTTTTCTCTTGTTTCTTTTTTGAGGCGAAAAGTTTTGCCCATCCCCAGTTAGCATGCTTTGAATAGGATTCTCACATAGTGACCATTAAAATCAATGAGGAATACAATCTTACTACTTTGCTTGATCCCACTCCCCCCTTAGACATAACATTTCTGAATTTTTGACAAACCATTATCAACTTTTGCAAAGGAATGAAGATCAGCAGCATTCCTCTGAAGAATCAGATTCTCTCAAAGAATATAAAGATGTTTGTTTACATCCAGTGGAGTTTTGTATTCTGGAGGATGAAAGAGAGAAAGTTAGGACCAAAAACACTGGTAGAACGCATAGTGAAAAAGAAGTCAGCAAAGGATTTATATTCAGCAGCATCAACATCAACAAGAACATCCCATCATATTTATGAGCACAGCACAATTACAGGAGAAAGCAATTTGTGTGTCTCAGTGGAGGAAATATAACATTTCTGTGTGGTGGTTAGCACATCTCTATGTGACTACTCATAGTTCCTGTAGAGAACAGTTATACCTCATTGACCAAAACATACATCCAGTTTTGGCAGTTTTTCTTGTTCGGAGAGGAATTGCCTGGCACTTCATGGGAGGATCAGTATGATATGATTTAGATAATTTCCTCTCTGGAGGCATTAGTGAGCTATAAGAGATTATACCCTGAGTCGGACACCATTCATATAAAGCCTATTAAGTTCTATGACGGATTGTTCCGAGTTGAGCATCTGAGATCATTACTTTTGCATAATTCAATTGTGGACACAGCACATTGTTTTCCACAGTCTTAATTTACCTATCCTCAAAGTGAGGTAAATATTATTCTTGCAGAGTAAATAGTTTTTAGTTCTGCTGACCTTAAAAACCTTTGGGTATAATTTCCCTATGCCTTTGTCCAGAGATATAATTTGCCAAGTAATGACCATGTTTCAGATTGAGCTACAGAGCAATAACACTACTTATCTTCTACTGTGTGCATATTGTAACTGGAGGAGTGAGAAAAATTGTACTATAACTCTCATGAGTCAGCAACTGCAATAATATGTGTTATCAGAGAATATCATTTTGCAGAGGATGGCTCTGTAAATAAAATGTTCTAGTGGTCTACATATAGCTTCATGGCATACTACTTGTTTGTTTATAATATGCAGGGATGTAATGATTCATGATAACCCAATTAAGAATGGACAAAATAAGAGTTTTTAAATTTGAACTAATATAAGGTACAGCTTAGTTCACTAAATTCAACCACCTACATACATAGCATTGAACTATGCTTTTGTTTTGGTGACATGCAGGGAGAGGGTGAGGATAAATGAAAGTGCTCAACCATAGTTGTTTCTGTTTTATGTATTTATTCATACGACTTGTAGTGAAATATACTTGTCCATACTTAAAGGGATAGTAATACTTCGTTTTAACTTTATTTTATTTTGTAGGCATTAAAAAAACATGAAGAATGATATAAGTCTTATCTCTCAAACCTTTATGGTTTATGAGATATACACAAGCAAAGTTCCCCTCCCCGCCCCTTTTACCTAGTGTAAGCCATCTCTTCTCAGATGTGAATCTGGTTGTATGACAGGACAGATGACAGAAGGGGACAATTTTCTTTGTATGAAAACAATGAAAGCCCTTCCCCCCTTGACAAGTTTTTCAGCTTTTTCCCTTATCTTAATTGAAGATTGTCCCTCTCTGCAGTCTACCTGGGCATCTCCCTTCTGATCTGGTTGAACAGGGGGGGATACTTTGTTTGTGAATATCTCTTAAACCATAAAGGTTTCAGAGATAAGACTTATATCATTCTTCATGTTTTTTTAATGCCTACAAAATAAAATAAAATTAAAATGAAGTATTACTATCCCTTTAAAACTTGATTTAACCCAAACCACTTATACATGTATATGTACAGCCAGCAAGACCAAAGAGGCAGTTAAAATTGTCCTGTGGGCCACATTTTGGCCATCACTGTGAGTCAGCAACAGAGTGCAAGGGAGTTCTGGTCAAATATAATGCCTCACCCTTGGAATTCTCACTGAAATTTCACCTGAACAGTAAAGCATTCTCTTTTCATTCTCAATTATAATCTGCAGAGTATGTGTGTTTGACAATTTCCAAAGCTGCTTGGTCTTGTGCAAATACAACAGTGCAAGGTGTTAATTGCTATTATTTATAGAACATAGAACACTCACTCAACATTAATCTAAAATTTACTATGTTAATAAGGGTTAGCAATTTTGGATATAAAAGGTTAAAAAAAATTAAGAATGAAGCAAATCTTTATCTGAATGACGGGATTAGAGGACTGGGAAAGCCATCTGGTTTTGAAGTATGAGCCTTTTTGTATATATGATTGTCAGGTCCATGTACGTTTCTACTGAAATTAATAAAACAAAAGCCCTCACTTACTACATAGGATGTTAGCCAAATAGAGAGCTGATTGTGAATTTCGCTTTGGCTTTAATGTATAGTTTGTTTAAGCAATTCTCTCATTGCTTCCATTTTAGAATAATGGATGTGCTATTTTGTGATGGCAAAAGGAGAATGATTTGGCAAATATCTGTTTTTGTTGTTGTGATAAATTAATACATTCTATATTCTGCTTTATAATGTGTTTATGATCTACATTTCTCATGTGATAAGCATTATCATATATATAATATGCAATTGTAATATTGAAGACTAAGAAGGAAATAATTATTATGTAAACGTTGGTTTTTAAACATTGAGGCTGATTTACTTAACAAATTGATGCAACTCTGGAGCAAATTAACTGCATTTTAAGGAAGACATAAAAATATTCTTTGATTTAAATGGGGTGTTTAATCCCACTGAATTCTATAGAGGTCTCCAATGAGGCTGATTTTCTCCAGTCTGTTTCCTACCCAGTGGTCTCTGGGATGTTGACTACCTCACAGATTAAATCTAGGGATTTCCTTTCTCTGTCTGCCTTATCTTGCAAGGACCAAGACATTCCCTTCATCTGCATCAGGAGCTGTGTACTTCATCCCAAGAATGCCACTGGTAGGCTGGATTTTAGGCATATACTTGAGCTCAGACAAATCATTCAGTGTAATTCAAAAAGCCACTTGTGGTCAAAAATATTATTAGTTTAAGCCTGACATGTGAATTCTGACCCCTGCATTTGACACTGTCTCTAAGAAGTAGATTGATGTCACAGCCACTGGACTCTTAACTGACCATCTGGTGTCCCAATCAATATATGTTTGCTTGTGCCTGCTGATTTAAAAAAATGTGCCAACATTTCTGAAGTCAAACAACAAAATAGAGGTACCTGAGCACTCACAGATGTTTAAATGGGTATGAATATTTGTAATATGGGGGCCATCAGAAGGAGCAAGAGATATGCCTGTGCTTGAAACAAAGAAACATAGAATTTGATGGCAGATAAAAGTCATTCTGCCCATGTAGCCTGCTCATTTTTCCTACTGTAAAAAAAACCTTTAGCCTTATTTGATCCTTGGTCTTGTCTTATGTCCAGGATATCCTTATGCCTATTCCATGCATGCTTACATTTTCTCAGTGTACTAACCTCTACCATCTTTTTTACCATGTTCTTAGTGAAGTAAAACTTTCTTATATTACATTGAAGCCTCTGTCCCTCTAGTTTTAGACAATGACCTCTTGTACTGACATTTCTTCTCCTTTGAAGTGAACTTCCCTGCTGTACTTTGTTAAATTTCTTCATGCATTTGAATGTGTCTGTCATACCCCCTCTCTTTCTTCTCTCATCCAAGTTATACATGTTTAGATCCTTTAGTCTATCAGGATATATTTTATCATGTAATCTATTCACCATTTCAGAAGCCCTTCTCTGTATTCTCTCTATAATATCTTTATCCTTGTGGAGATGAGGTTGCTTCAGTACAGTACACAATACACTAGGTGCATTCTAGCATTAAAGATCTCAAGTGACTGTATTGATGGGAAATTTTATGACACAGAGGGATAGAAAGATCTGAGAATATAAAGTGATAACCGTTTCACACTTTGTAGCTTGAACCGTCAAGGAATTTATGTCACATTATCGCACACAATAAACATATTCTGGGCTATTTGGGTCCCAGGGGGCTGCACAACTTATTGCAAGTGATGGGTTATGCATCTCTTTGGTGCTTGGAGGGTTAAACTGTACATTCTATAGACTTAGCCATCTCTGGCTAAAGACTAAAATTCACTGGAACATCAAAAATGTACTAAATCTACAAATCTATAAAAAGACTCTGCTGGAGCCTAGGGAATGAGTTAAATACATTATGGATAAGCATATTTACTGACAGTGGACTTTATATGTCAAAATAATTTGCATGCATATCTAACCTGTCATGTACTGTGCATTAGTCTTCATTCATACTATGACTAAAGAAGAGACCTAGGCCTTGATTCAATTTAGGCCAGTAAACCTTTTTGCTCATGTCAACAAGAGTCTAGTCATGGCTGAGGCTGCCTAAATCCACAGAATAACTGTGGTTAGTTCTCCAGGATGTTTGGAACAACCTACCTCCCGAGTTCCTTAACAAACTGTGTGGAAGTATACCTAATATTGATGCTGTTTTTTACGCAAACCAGTAGTCACACCAAATATATTTAATTTAGATTTTTCTTCTGCTTACTCTCTGCATTGTGTTAATTGATGAAATAAACCATTAACATGTCTATTTTTGAAAGCATTCTTACTTTGCAGCATTTTTTCACACCTGCCTAAGACTTTTGCATAGTACTGAATTTTTAGGGTTACTATCCTTGGTGTAGCCAGTTCCTCTTTTAATTTCTATAAAAGGCCCTTTGCATCAAGATAATTGATCATTTATGTACCAGGTACTGTATGTACATTCCGCTCAATCTGTTGTCCAAGGCTTATTTGAGTGGTACACACCTAGAAACAAGATGCCCTTTAAAGTAACATGATAGGAGATTGAAAAGCTATTGCTGCATCTCTGTCAAGTACCTTGTTGCACCTGTGCTCTCATTGGTTAGTAGCCCTTTAATAGCTGCATTTCCAGTAGCACACCTTGCATGTTCTATGTGTCCATTGTGTAGTCTAAGCTCCCAAGTGTTTCTGTTCGTAAATTATTTGTTTGACCATGAACTCTCTGTCTGGTACTACTTCTGTCATTCCCCTTGACATCATACTCTACCTTTTGATTTCTGGTGCCTGAATTCCTTCTGGATAGTCTGACATTGCTTTTGTTTTTTTTTCTATTGCACCTCATTTGACTTTTGAGTTCCTGTTACTAAATCTATTGGCTTGTCTGATTCTGCTTCCTGCCAAGTTCCTTCCAATTGCCTCTCCATTTCTTCTTTGCTGTTCAATAGTTCAGCTGTGAGATCTGTTACTTTGTTACCAGCAATCGGTGTGGTGTGATCTGTTTGCTATCTTGCTGAAAATCCTGTGCTCTGTTGCTTTGTATGAGCTATCAACAGTGAGTAAGTTATCTGTCTGAGGTTCATCTGCAAATCATATGCCCTGCTACTTTGATTCAGCTGTCAGCATTGAGAGAACTGATTGTCTGCAGTCCTGCCACAAACCCAGAATTCATTGACCTGCTGCAATATCTCCACTAAAGCTATCAGCTGTATACATGGGAGTTTATCTGATCAGCTGTTTTCAGCACTTTATAAATAGCCATCCCTCCTGGGAGGTTGACATTTCATCTGGTCAGCTGTATTTTTGTTATTCCAGCCTGCTTGCTCTTGTTACTGCATAACCCCTACTGACTTATTACAGGGATATAATTGTTTTGGCTTTTAAAGTTAATTTTCATTCAGAGATCCTCTTTCTCCTATAGAAGTGATTGTTGTCTATCTTAATCAGGGATCCACCACTCTTCCTCAAGGACTTTCACTGGGCTACTCATCTTCTCAAATGTGTTACCCTGATCTGGTTCCTGGATCGACTGACCCTGGATATATGGCCTTGCAGTGAGCAACTTTACCATCCAGCCTATGGTTGCAGTAATTTCACTCGAGGCTGACTAGGAACTCAAGCAACACCCTCAGTTCTTGGCACTCAAGCTAATCCCAGTTTTAGCACCAGAGAACAATCTGGGTCTCTCTTTTGAAGAGCAATGTTAAAATGTCAGTTATTGTTAGCCATGAAATACAGTATATCTGATGGTGTCTGATCTTTCCTAGCAGGTTGGTTAGTAATCTGAAACAAGGGTATACATAGTAGATTTTCTACTGGGAACAGTAGAAACACTGTAGGAACTGTGAATAATATATCTTCATTACTGGTCAAATTAAACTTGTGAAATGAGATAAGACTTTTAGTCACATTTTGAAAGCTGTAGCATCATGAAATGGTTGAAAAAGATTAACTTTTGTTTGAGCTTAGGGGACAGTACTTGAATCTGTTTGCCCTGTAAGCCTTGTGTTCTGCCATTCCAATTATCAGCCACTGCAAATGATTTACAAAAATCATAATTAAAATTCAGATACAGATTTGTTTCCTAATGATACAGTAGGTAGATAAATAGGCATTTATTATATGAAATTATAATTTGTTGCCCTAAAACTATAGCTTTGTTTACTTTTTTGTTATGCCTATGGGTGTCCATCTCTGTCTAACTGTGACTTAAATAAAGGGAACTTAGTTCTAATTATTTATGTAATAAAATTAATATAACAACCAGATCACTGTAGCATGCCATTCAACATAATATTCCAGGATATTAATATTTTCATATTATTTTTATTATTTTTTAACATTATTTTATAGTAATATATTTCTTAATCAAGATATATAAACATAAAATGTAAGTGGATGTAATTATATATATATATATATATACACACATAGTTTACAACTTGTATTACCTCTTGAACTCTTGAATGCTAGAGAGGGGAGAGAGGTCATTATTGTTTTGCATATATGAGGAGCACTCATGCTTTATGTATATCAGTATGCCTGGGTGATGTTGTTGATGGCATAACATGAAAATGTACAGGTGCAAAAGAAACACACAACTTTGAGTCCTATATGTACAATCTGTGGCTCAGTGCCACAAGATTGGCGTAGAGCCAATGCAGTGCCTCTATTTAAGAAGGGAACTGTAACGTTTTTTTAAGACACTCAGACCATTTGGTAAAATAAAACACAGTTTTATTAAATGAAAAGTAAGGTAAACGATCGCCCTCTACAGGCAACACAAAATAATAGCAAAATATGGACAGATATGCCCCACAGGCCCAGTATACAGAACCAGAGTATCACATATACTGTCTCAGGACAGGCACATAGTAGTGAAATACATTAAAGGGTTAAATGCACTAAGCAGTCCGTCTCTGTTGTGGAGTTTGGCACGCCCAAGGTGGTGATAGGAAGTAAAAGTGTAGATGGTGCAACACTTAGAGTTCTTAAGACAGGAATGCTGCTAGGCAATATGTGACCAGTGGTAGAATCAGCAGAACAGTTGCCCAGAATAGCCCCCGTGGGCGTAGCCACGTATACAACTGAGTCTGCAAGTGCGTGAGTCGGTAGCCCCCACGGGCGTAACAACGGTACAGCTTGCAATGCAAGAGCTGGCTAATAGCCTCCACGGGTGTATTAACGGAGACCAAGGGAACAGAGAGAGTTTGAGCCAATAGACCTCACGGGCGTATACCAATGACAACTTGCCAGAGCTTTGAGCCAGTGGCCCCCACGGGCGTAACAACGGAGACCACACTATGCTGCAAGCGAAGAGGCCAATCGCCTCCTACTGGAGCCTACCCTTTCCTGCACTAGCTTGAGCCTTTAGTCCCAACGGGCGTATGCCCGTGAACAAATGAATAAGCAAGAGCCAATGGCGCCCAACCAGAATCGTTACCGAACGTGACTACTCTGCGGTTTCACAGGATGAGCCGCTGACCAACCAGAGCATATAAGCGGCCGACTCAGCAGATGTAGTGCAATATAGCTTAGGCTCTGTATCGGGGAGAGAAGGCTCAACAAAGGATTAGGCAGCACAGCAAGGGTGAAGTAGGTCACACTGCCAGCTTGGCAGACAGCAGCAGCGGAACTAAGAATGTCACTACGGCGACAACCGGAGCGGGAGGCAGGAACAAGAAGGTCACTGGAACAGGCCGGTTGCGGGTCACGGAGCAGGAAGTCAGCCAGGCCGGGTCGGATCACGGAGGTGGTACTCAGACAAGCCGGGTCAATCACGAACAGGAACGTCAGCCAAGCCGGGTCAGATCACGGAGGTGGTTCTCAGACAAGCCAGGTCAATCACGAGCAGGAACACAGGAGCGTAGTCAGAACAGGCAAAATCGGTACACAGGAATCCGCAACACAGGAACTCAGCAACAGCAACACTGGCTCTGAAACACCACGAAAGGGCACCTGACAGGTGTCACGGCCAGGCATAAAAAGGTCACCAGGGGCGGGCCAAACCAACTCAGCAAATCAGAGCCTACCACAAGCGAGAGTGACAGAGGAGGATCACAGGCACTGTGATAGGAACTAAAAGAGAACCTGGGAATTATAGACCTATGAGTTTGAACTCTGTAGTTTGAAAACTGCAAGAAGGGATAATGAGGGCTGATATACAGGATTACACCACCAAAAATAAGATTATTAGCAGGAATAAACATGGTTTTATGAGGAATAGATCAAGCCAAACTAACTTTTTCAGTTCTTATATAGAAGTAAGTAGCAACCTAGATAATGGTAAGGCAGTTGATGTAGTATGTCTAGATTTTGCAACGGCATATGATACAGTGCTACACAGAACTCGGAGGTATAAAATGAGGAAATTGGGGCTAGGGGATAACTTCTGCATTTGGATAGAAAACTTGTTGAAGGCTAGGGAACAGTATGTGCTTATAAATGGACAATTCTCCAATTCAGTTAAAGTTAAAAGTGGAGTACCTCAGGGTTCAGTACTATGTCCACTGCTTTTTAACATGTTTCTAAATGACTTGGAAATAGATATAGAAAGCAAAATATCAATATTTGCTGATGACATTAAATTATGCAGGGTAATTAATACAGAACAGGATATTTGCTCTCTACAGAGGGATTTACATAAAATGGCTCATTGGGCAACCAAATGGAATATGAAGTTTAATGTGGGAAAGTGAAAAGTCATGCATTTGGGAAGAAAAAAATCCCAATGCTACTTATGAACTTATTGGGATCATTTTAGGGGACTCATTAGTAGAGAAAGACCTGGGGATCCTTGTACACTACAAACTTGGAAACAGTGACCAGTGTCAAATTGCAGAAGCAAAAGCAAACAAAGTCCTGTCTTGCATAAAACGTGGTATTGAAGCAAGAGTGGATAACACCATTTTGCCATTGTGCAAATCATTGGTAAGACCTCACCACAAATATGCAATGCAGTTTTGGGGACCAGTTCTTAAAAAGGATATACTAGAACTGGAGAGGGTACAGCGAAGAGCAAAAAAATGAATCAAGGAAATGGAGGACTTGACGTATGAGTTACGACTAGACAAACATGGTTTATTTTCTCTAGAGAAAAGATGACTAAGAGGATATCTTATCACAATGTACAAGTAAATGAGAGGTCAATACAAGGATCACTGTGGTGAGCTATTCATTCAAAATCCTGATCAAATGACCAGGGGACACCCCTTGAGATTAGAGGAAAGGAGATTTATACTTCAGCAAAGGAAGGGTTATTTTACAGTAAGGTCTGTTAAATTATGGAATTTCTTGCCCAAGGATGTGGTTATGGCAGATACAATGGATACATTTAAGAGATGATTAGATACATTTCTTTCAAAAAGGATCATACAGTGTTATAATGTGTATTAGGAGGCAACTCAAGAAGGTCTGTTAAAGACTAACTTATTTGATAGCAGAAAAGCCATATAATTCTCATTTCTCTGGCTTATGAGGCAAGGGTTGAACTTGATGGACTTGTGTCTTTTTTCAACTTAATGTGCT
Source organism: Rhinophrynus dorsalis (assembly GCA_037306005.1). NCBI lineage: Eukaryota > Metazoa > Chordata > Amphibia > Anura > Rhinophrynidae > Rhinophrynus > Rhinophrynus dorsalis. The sequence continues at coordinate 269,418,834 of CM074724.1, forward strand.
ATGGTACTGTGTATCATATACACAACATTTCTTGATGTACATAAATGATAATTTAATGTAGTACTTTTTTTGTTGTGCAGTAGTTTTCACAAATGTGTTGACATAGTTTGCAAAATGTTTTAGCTGGAAGAATACATTGAGATTTCTCTAATTTTCAAGTATGTCCTGGAGAGTATGGTAAGAATGTAAACATTTACACAAAATAGAGAAACCGTATAAAAAACATATACAGTTGCATATTGTTTTTGAATATAAAGAAGCAGTTATGTTTTGGAATTTTAGAATGGGAGAAAATCTGGGCCTAGATGCACTAAAGGTCGAAGAGGGCTACGAATGTGATGTTCTGTCGGAGTAGTGTCGTGGCACACCCTCAGTATTCACAAAATGTCTACGACATCACTTCACCCACATCAACATCAATCCAACATGCCTTCACCATGTCTACGAATTTGTATTCTTCAAATTGACAATTGCTCATTTCCATACAGAAATGAAGCATAATCAGATGCATTTGTATGCAAGGGGGTGTGTTAATATTATAATGTGACACTTTGACTCATTCAGTAAACTCCGATAGCAGCCTCTGCTGTCAGAGTTCACTGGCTCCACTTCACCTAACTCAGGCTGTCATAGCTGGGATCTCCCCTGTACTCTCCTATGGAGTAATACAAGAGAGAGCTCTCTCTCCTCCCCCGCTTCCTCTGATGCCTCTCTCCCCCTACTGCTAGAAGGCTGCTCAAGCTTTAGCCTTCTAAAAACATAGACGTTGACGATTTGAACATCACCACAGATTTACAGTCATGTATATTTTTCTGCTCATAACATTTTTTTGCCCAGATTGTAGAACAAATCATATTGTTGATGAGTTGGGATCTGTTTAATTTCAAGCATTTGTGTAAGGTGCATTATGGATTAAAACAGACTTATTTCAGATGCAGATCTATCTAAACACCAGTCCAGTGCCACTCTTATAAATAAAATTATTCTTACTGATTTTAATTACACTCTTCATTACTGTCAGTTACTTCTGATTTTTTTTTACAGGTTAATTACCAATCCCATCTCAGCACTCTTTGTTAGATGTGCTTTACATTGTGACCCTATTTATACAGGCTATTTGAGAGAGCTGTATTTTATATCTGTTATAACGCTGATCAAGCTGGTCATGTAACCTACCTCCCATGTCCTTACATTAAGGGCTGGTCATATAATCTACCTTCTAAGATAAGTTTGATCCTTCTGACCCTGACAAGTTCTGTAAGCTGTGTCATGCCACCTCCAACAACCCCCAGATGACACAGCAGCATTACATGGGAAAGAAGCACAAGAAGCAGGAAACCAAAAACAAGCTTATGACTATATACACCAGCACTGGAAACACTCCACCTGAATTTGTCACTTCTAATGTAAATGCCCCTGAGGCAGACTCTGGAACAGGTTAGAACTTTTGTTTTGCTGATCCTGAAATTCCCATGGTTTAATTTGTTTGGAAATTCAGCTAATTCTGTTGTATATTTTTATTTTTCATTATTTTACAGTATTGCCATTGAATGCAGTACTGTACAGAATTTTGAGGTAGTGTTCCTGCATCATAGAACGTGTAATGTAATGTTGTTGCCTGATGCACAGGAAGTGAGTTTTCCTTAGAGAGGTGACAATGATATTGAGCTAGGCTTTCCCTGCTTCACCCCCCCACATTTGTCTGCATGTTACTAGAGTTATGTCTTTACCTATTAGAAAACTTTTTTTAGTGTATGCCTACCCTTATCGCTCCCATCAATGTTTACAAACAAACTGCAGCTGGCTCTTAACCCTGTGAATGCCACATGGGTGAGCAATGCACATCCCTATGGCATTCAATGCTGTCCATGGTGCTGACAGCCTTTTCTTTGTTCCCCTACTGGCTAGGTAGGGAAGCACATAGAATGCTGTTCAGAATTGTCCTAGTGTTGGTGATGTGAGAGGGGAGGAGATCCCTTCCCTACCGACAGCACTTTGAAAATCCTGTATGCTAACAGGGACCTTGTCCAACCTTCCCCTTCCATCTGACAATTTTTGTGAATATGTCGATGTGTGTGCAGATAGAATTGTCGGATTTGAATACATTGACAATATCATAGCAACACCACATCAACATTTAGTGCATCTAGGTCCTGATGTTTTCAGGTGGGTTATTCCAGGTTTTTGGAGCTCTGGAGGAGAAGGCAGATTGACCAGCTTCTTGCTTTTGGTGCAGGATACTCAGTGAGCTGTTAGCACTGAAGTGCAAGACATAGTATGGAAAGCTGGACTGAGCTTTCTGCACAGCTAGTAGCTTGTAGCTTTTAGAGAAGTGGTATCAATTAGGCAAGAAATGTGAAGGGTACGTCTAGATTTGAGTTCTAGTTCAGTGTTATATGTTGCCACTAGTGGTATACGTGTAATGTTTTCCTTCTCTTTATATTGCAACAGGTGTTCACTGGGTGTTCTCAATGCAGATTTTGTATACTTTGTGATTATTCATGTTTTGCAGCCTTTCTATTTCATTCGCACAAAGTTTAAAATTATTATTGAGGTTGTGGGTATCAGAACATATGTGGTGGTATCTGATAGATATTAATGATGCCTTGCTCACTGGGTCTGAGATGGGTAAAAGCTGAAGCTGTGAAAGTAATTTCACCTGTGTAAGGATTTTCTCGATATTGATGAGTGTAGGTTACCAGTGGTGAATGTTATGGCTGTGTCCAGCAAATGTACGTATTCTGCAGATAAATCCATTTAAATGTAATAGATGGATAAAATTAATTGAAGGGCTTTCACACTAAACAAGGGATTTTACAATCCTTACACTGGTGTGAACTGTAGTTTGTCTGTTTGTGTTTTCTTAACCCGTTTATTGCCTCTCTCATCTAATATCTGGAAGATTCCTTTGGAGAAACAGTCAGACACAAAACCTCCTTTGCTACACCCATGGGTATGTACTAGTTTGTCAAACTGCCATTTGTCTTACACAGAGCCCCAGTTATTTTCCAGAGACTCATGGATTGTGTCTTACACCCACATTTGGGGTATGCAGCAGCATATCTCAATGACATAGGGTAGGGTCCATGTTAATAGCCTGAAGGCAGTCCTCAGGTCTTTAAGGGAAGCTGAAAATACAAGAAGAATGTTACCTGCGCATACACCCTGTATTTCAGTAGTGGCCCCCTTCTTATAGTGAAAAATTAGAAAGATAGGAAATAGAAAGCCTATAGTGGAAGTAAATACATAGAGAAGTATTAAGAGGATGTGGATAAGTATATACCAGGAGTTATAGGAGAAACTCTGGTGTATTATGAATCACCCTGCTATAGCAAACCCAGTCTCTGTAGTATATTTTGCTGCTGCTGGTCCTAAATGCTTAGATGCGTGAGTGAGACAATTGCATATGTAGACAGTGGAGGGTGGGTCAGCGTAACCAAAAAAAAAAGAACAGAGACAAGTGATAGCGTACTAAGTGTAGTATTCAGGCAAAATACAAATGTAATATCAAGGCAATATACAAATCGCTAATCTGCAGTATACAGTGAAAGATATAACATTAATGGTAAATATTAAATAAATCAAGGATGATAATACAGATATATCAGTCAAGAGAATTCTATGGTGAATAGTACTTGACATATATTGTCATATATATACTAGTTTAGGATGGAATATTCAAAAAACAGTGTCTAGTAATATAAAAAAAGATGAAAAAGATGTGCCCTTACTAGAAGGGAATTAGAGTCTATGTATCAACAGTATAGTCAGTACACAATCTGCAAAGAATACAAAGTAACCAGTGGTACAGATGTACCCTTACTTGGGAGTATCTTTGTATATAGCCTGTAACAGAACGAGGGTGTGCGTCTAGCTCAGAATTAGGAGTCCTCTGATATCTGTCTGAGGTTTGCAGCAGTTATGTCTGTTATGTATCAGGATCAGGAGTCCTCTGATGTCTATATGAGGTTTGTAGCGGTTCCCTCTATTCTGTGCTCTGTGGTGTATTGAGTCTGAAACTTTAAGCAGAAAGTATATCAAAGTAGATTGTCCTCCATGATCTCCTTCCATTGGAAAATCATTTGGCTTTATGTCTCATTCACTGGAGTCCTCCATCAATCCGCAGTAGCCATATCCTGATGCTTTGCAATGTGGTGGAGCCCCAGGAGTCTTGTAGTGCTCGCCAATGTGGCACTCGATCTTGAAGAGGTTACCAGTCTTTCCGTGTTTATATTCCACACTTATTGAATAGTGCTTGATTTAGGAATAAAGAATGTCTTATAGTTGTGAATAATAAGAAGGAAAGGGTGAAAGTATTTGCTTCAAATGAGAAACAGGAGACAAATAGAACTTTTCTCCAAGTGGGAAATTTTTAGCGAAAAGTGCCATTTTCCCACATTTTCACCTAGGTCTTTGCATTGAACTAAATAGAAAGACAGAATTTCTCCCCCAACACATGGCATTTTCCTCTTCTTTTCCCACACACAAATAAAAGGGTGACAGGCTCTCACAGTATGCCAGTATGTGTGTGCAAGGAGAAAGCAGCACATTTTTGAGCTAGAGAAGGCAAGCTAATAATGTGGAGTTGAAGTTTAGTTTAGGGAGTCTTATAGGCAGGAAATTTGTTCTCTGTATTAGGGGGGTTTGGGTGTGCTCTGGGGGACAGGAAGGGAGAAATTAATTTAACCTCAAATACCCCAAAGTTCAGTGTAACTGACTGAGAAGACACAGGCAGCCATGTTCCAAGTTTCTTTCCGATCTGGCTGTTATCACTGTCCTAAGTGAGTCTAGGTGTGAGAAAGATGCAAGGTGTTTTACCCCAAAATTGTTTGTGATCTAGTAGAAACAGGCAGATATGGTCCAAGTTCCTTTTTTATCTGACTGTTATCTCTGTCAGGTGAGTCTGGGGTATGATATTGGAGCAAAGTAGAATTACCCCAAATTCCCCACAATTCAGCGTGACTTACTGGGAAGACCCAGGTAACAAGTTTCTTCCTGATCTGGCTGTTCTCTCTGTCCTAGGGGAGTCAGTGGAAAGATGTGTGAAAGTGTGATCCCGCCTTCCACATTTCATTTTAGGACAACTGCAGAGTCCCTGCCCCCAAAGGAATGTATTCTTGATTTAAGAGAGGAGTAGAGAGGGATACTGTTGACTGTATACATTCTTCTCATATACATTTGAAGTGACTTGTGATGCTTCTTCTGTTTCATGTGTACTAGTATTAGGAACATCTACTTGTCCCATATTGCTGCTGATACTCCCAGTACCCTCATCACAGTATGTGGTAAGGATAATTACCCCACTCCCATAGTACCAGCATTGTCAACACATCAGCTAGATCCTGCTATAATATTTGATGATACTGGTGGGACTGGAAGTCTGCCAGTTCAGCAGCAGGTAGTTCAGGAACTATGACTATATATCACCACCAAACAAGATCATGTCATGGCGGATCGTGCCCATTCTTACCTACTTTTATGTGGTGCATTTGGCTTACCCAGAATTGTGCCAATTCTTCATAGTTCACCAATCTCAATGGGTGGGGGGACAGTTATGATACTGTACTAAATTGGAATAACTTTTCTAGGCCTATATTTGCATAGTGCCAATGTAACAAGTTACTTATGCTAAAAATCCTACTCCAATGCCACTTGCTCCAAGGGGCAGAATATGGACATTTTCTGGGTGCTCCTTTCCTGTATGTCTTGTTAATCTAGGTGCAGATAAAAAGTTGTAACTTTACAAACATTTTCCCACACATGCTATTGGGCAGGTGAAAGTCTTAATGTCTTAATGATGGAGGAGTGTGTGTCATAGTAACATAGTAACACAGTAGTTTAGGTTGAAAAAAGACTTGCGTCCATCTAGTTCAACCCTTTTCCTATTTCTGTTTACCATCGTTGATCCAAAAGAAGGCAAAAAAAACCCCCTCAATACAGCAATTTCAAATTCTGCCTTGAATGGGGGGGGAAAATGACTTCTTGATTCCAAATGGCAATCAAATTTCTCCTTGGATCAACAAGCCCTAACTAAATATTAATCCCAATACTAACGTACATAGCTAACGTGTCACTGGAATCTATCTGTCTGTCTGTCTATACAGAGTGATAGAGAGATTGTAGAATAAGCAAAGCAGCACTCTCAGTGCTTTTCAAAGTTTTAGTCAATTGCTATTTACTGGGATCTTTATAAAGACTATCATAGTGCACACCAACCCCTTAATTAACCAGTGTAAACCAATACAGACAAAAATGCCAAAAAGTGTTAATAGAAAATAAAACAAATAAATCAAAATAAAGTCACATTACATTCCCTGGTCATTCCTGTGTAAATCTCTGTAAGGAATTGCTGGGCCTTCTATACACACATATACACGCACACACACAATACACACACACAAGATGAGCACACAACATACGTAATACACACACATACACACAACATACACACAATGCATAAAATACATAGACACAATACATGTAACACACAAAATGAACAAAATACACACAAATACAATGCACACACAATGTATGTACAATACACACATAGAGTACACAAAACACACACAATAAACACAATACACATAGGCACAATATACACAACACACACAATGTACATAAAATGCAATACAGACATATACTCACAACATACATATACACACAAGATACACACACAATGACACACACACTCACAATACATATACACACACAAAAAATACACACAATCACACACACACTCACAATACATATACAGACACGAAAAAATCTACTTCATCCACAGTACCATAAGGATAAAGCTCCACCTTACTCTGTTCCACCAGCTTTGTTTAGACCCTGGAAATGGTTCCATCTATTTTTATTTATCTAATTTTAATTTTATTGTATTTTTTAAAGTGGATCTATCACATATAGAAAGTAATGCTCATTAACTAGAACATTTAGCAAAAAAGTTAAACATGTTAGTCGTTTTTGAAAAAAAACATTATCTGTACAAAAATTAAAGTTTAAAAGGTGCCCAGCAGCCTACTTCCGCTTGCCGCTGTGTCAAGCTGCTTGCCGCACACAGGCTGCTCCCGTCCCACTACCCAGCATCCTCCTCTGACGGAGGATGTTTGTCTTTAAGCTGGAGCAATCTCATTGGCTAGATGTCGATCTCTGCCAATGAGATTGCTGCAGCTTAAAGAAAGAAAGCCTCCACCATCGGAGAATACTGGATAGTGGGACAGGAGCAAAGGAAGTGCTGCAAGCAGGAAGTAGGCTGCTGGGCACCTTTTAAACTTGAATTTTTGCGCAGATAACTTTTTTTTAAATGACTAACATGTTTAACTTTTTTGCTAAATGCTCTAACTAATGAGCATTACTTTTCTATACCTGATAGATCCACTTTAAAACATGTTAAATTCAGACGAATAATTCAGATTAGGTCTGAAATTCGGAGGCTCCGAATAAAAAAAAAAAAAAAAAATTCATCCAAATTCGAATTTTGCCGAAATTTTATGCCGTGTACAAGTTTACAATACACTTTATGCAAAAAGCTCTACACAATATACAATGTACAAAAAGCAAAGCACTAGACACTACACACAAATCACACACCACACATAACATGCACGTGCGTTCATTGTTCACACATGCTCATGCTCACATGTGTTCTCTCATACACATGCTTACACACTTACTGATGGAGAGTTATGTAACATAGTGCTTTGCAATGTGTTGCATATCTTTTTGGAGCTGAATGTGCAAAGCACTGAAAATTCAAAAAGCCAGTCATTAAAAGTCAGGGAAAAATTGTTTTACATGTAATCCACTTTAAATATTGTAACTCCTTAGTGTCAGACACATATCCAATGCATTGGGTTGCAATGTGGTGGATAACACACATAATGGCTACTCCTGTTCAGAATGTCTCTAGTAGTGTCTGTTTTGATTACACAGTTAATTTATAAAACATATTTAGTCATACATACAACTGCATGGGATTTTGTTATGTTTTTAAATTTGTTTTATCAACAGCGTGGGCAAAGCCTTGCCAGTATTGCTAATAGTATATAAATCCTTCTCCAGGTAGCTTAGTATAAAACTAAAGGCACAGTAAATTAGTGCTTAAATCATCTAACATTAATAAGTGAAATAATCACCATATGGAAAGTGTCCACACTGTATTTACATACGACCAGTGGGGTGCCCATATAACACCCCTATGCAAAATTAACTTAATCATTACATAATCAAAGGTGTGATACATTTCGGATGGATGTACGGAGGAGCTGCCCATACACAGAAGTGTCACCGCTGGCATCTGACCATCCATACTGTAGCTGGGATAGTATAAAGATCCCTCCTGCTTGATTTTCAGTGAACACGTGTGTTTTGCTGAACACTACCCTTGTGAGTAGATTTCTTACACTTGTGAAGGGAATTGTTGATTCTAGTCCACCTAACTATATTGCTCTAGGAGTACCTCAAGTTTTCTTGTTCTCTTTCTACATTTAAATATGTGTACTAGTGGCGTGTTACATATAAAAGCAATTATTTGGACACTTACCTGACACTGAGAGGCTTAAGGTGATTTGAGAGAAATTTTAATTCAATTGAATGTTGTTTTTATGCCCTTGATGCTGGTCTGTAGGGCATTTGAAAGTTTCTCTCTATACAGGGCCACCCACCCCTGGACCACATGTCTGACACGCCTGCTCTAGTGCAAACCACTGAATGCAGCATCAGGCATTAGGGTTAACATCACTGGAGCTGCACCTGCAGATTCACACATGTACCACAATGGGTCTATGGGTCTAGGCATACCTAAGAAATTAGGGATGACACTTTCTTCCATATGATGGTTTGTGATGCCAAGCATTCCTCACCCTAAAATAGGTTAAATACATAGGTCTTGAAACTACCACAAGCTATACAAGGCTCCAGAAAATCATTAAAATAAGAAATATACTATGGAAAGTACTCTTCATTTTCATTTTCCACAAAATGGAGAAATTCTGTAGCAAACCAACTGCATCATGAGGAACAAAACATGTCCTCTAGCCCTCCAATGGAACGCCCTCCAATGGAGCATGCTTTCAGGATCTCCTCATTTAAACAGAACTGAACTGAGTGCCCGACATGTTTTTTACTTGAAATAAAATATTTTTGAAAATGGGGATAAGGCAGGGAAGCTAATGGCTCATCTTGTCAGAGAAATTCTGTAGCAAACCAACTGCATCATGAGGAACAAATAAAAGTCATGAATAAGCATCTTTGACACATGAAATACATTGATCTTTGGTTGCAGTATTTGCTTATAATGTTACATCCCACTCTCTAAGTCTTTGTTTATTTCACTATACAGCAAGTCCTAGTACATATATATGCATTTCACTGCCTATTTTCAATAAAGACAACATTATGTTTATTTTTACAGTGTTTGATTTGGTATAGATTGTTAGTGTGACCTGAAACATTGAGCCAGATAAAAATCCCCATTGGTTTAAAGGAAGTGTTGTGAAGCAATGCAATGGAATTATCTCTAGCATTTAAAAATTGCATCAATTTCATATTTCAGGGGAGTTCAAACATGTCCTCTAGCCCTCCAATGGAACGCCCTCCAATGGAGCATGCTTTCAGGATCTCCTCATTTAAACATAACTGAACATTGTTAACGTAGATCCTTCAGGATGACTGAACCACTGACAGCATCATATGTCTCCTTGTGAGCAGACCTGGAAAACCTGCTCCATTTAGGGGCCTGAGGGCAGGTCTGAGTATCCCTGGCTTGGTGCATCAGGCTCAATATGTATTAAGCAGTCAATATATGATAGACCTTCAGGCTGATGTACAAAGTAGAATTGTAATAATTATGGAGTAAACCAATTACACCACAAAGGGCAAATAAATACTCCCAGAATTCTCATTGATTTGAATGAAAGTTTTAAACCTCTGAGTGCCATTGGGGTATGCAGCGATTTGCTTCAAAGGGTTAACTCTTTCGATGTTAGAGAGAGCTTCAGTTCATTACCTCTAGCAGGCATGGGGGTAAAAATTTAAATCAACAGGAAATTTTTGTTGTCCCTTATAGTGCAGTTGGTTTCATTGCTGCAGTCACTCCATTTCTTCTAAATCAGCCTTAGTACATTCAAGTCCTTTTCCAAAACCCGTTTTTTTGTCAGAATGATGAATGAATTAATATGTTTATTTATATAGCACCACAAGTGTACACAGCACTTTACAATTTAATGGTTTAAACAAAACAGGGTTACGGGTGCTTTGTAGAGTGAAACATTGGGTGGGAGGTCCCTGCCTGAAAGCTTACAATCACTGCTGTTTGTATGTACATTTGTACATATGGTATGCGTGTGTAAGCTGATGATGGATAATGATAGATAGATAGATAGCAGTTCATTTAATAGTAAAAACAAGGGTTAGTCGTTATTGAAGTTAACACATAAATAAGTGCCTGGATTGACACGTCTCATTGTTCTGAAACAGTCAGTAATTCACTTTAGAGTAACATAGAGCAGTGATGTCCTTGCCTTATTATTAACGACTTGTATCTGCTTTGCCTCAAGAGTAATCTGATCTGCCCTTTTCATAGTGTTTACAAGTCGACATCCTCCTTGCTGCACTTAACTACAGTGCTCTGTTGTACAGATTATCAGGGGTGAAGGATGCTGGAGCAATACAGGGTGTTTTTATTAACAGCGGAGTGATGATGAAGACGCAGCAGGGGTGAGTGATATTCAATGAAATGAAATAACTAGGCTCACAGTGGAAGTGCTAATTCATGATTAAAGCGTGCAAAGTAAACAAATAAGAGGGGACTGGAGTAGTTCTCGTATAAAACTATCTGCAGCATAGGGGGAAATATTAATTTCAAAATTCCCATTATTGTCATTGGTCTTTAACCCTTTGTGTACCAGAAAGGTATCCAACCGTTGGATACCTCTCTGGCACTCAGAAGGTTAATCCCTTGAATGTTTCGCAATATGTCAGATAACTCGCTAACGTGTTTAGAAGGTCCTTTTAAAACAATCGGGGTTTTTAGTCCACCCCTGTCCCATGGTTCATTTGGTTTTATCCAGAACATTCTTTATACTTCAACCTCATATGGGGCAAATGAAAATTCCCAAAGCCCCCGTTAATTAAGTGGGAGTTTAACTCATTGAATGCAAGAGAGAAATTCGTTCACAAACTCTACTTTTCAAGGATTTAGAAGCCCCGTTTAAATCAAGTCACGTTTCTATGCATCTCTATGCTTCAGTTGGTTTTATCCTTTAATTATTCCAGTTCTTCATGGTACATGAGCCTCATAGAGGACAAATAAATATTCCACAGATTTCCATTGGATTCGATGGGTGTTTTAGCCCTAATGAATGCCAGATATGTTTCCAACGCGTTGCTTCGCAATGCTCTAGCTTCTAGCGTTCAAGGAGTTAAAACACAGTTTTAACCCTTTGTGTGGCAGAGGGGTATGCAATGTGTTGTGTACTCCTCTTACACTCACAGGGTTAAGTTCAGTGAGAATTTTCATTTGTCTCACATATCTCAGATCGTTTTCTCCCAAATTTCCCCTCTTTCGTTTATTGAATGCGGTCTAAGGAGTCAAAGTAATACAAACGAGGAGATGTAGACTGGCAGTGTAAGTGCAATACATGAACGGGCGACTATGTACAACACAGAGCAGGAGAGCGAACCTATAAGGGCTTAGTGCTGAAGACGAGAATCAAACAAAGAATAGCTATATGAAACGATAATGCACGGATCAAGCACAGCAGAACATTGGGGTTGTAATAAATATGATGAGGTTTGCATGAACGGCGAAACTTAAAATATTTATATAGAGATAGAGAGAGAGATGGCAAAAGGGCAGACAAGACAGAACAGGCGTAACTAGCAAACACTGTAAATGAAATAAGTGAGCGCGAAAAGAACGGGGAAAATTACGTTGTCGCTGAAGATGGGCTCCGCCTCTCCAGTACCTGAGGGCTTAAGGGAGCTGTTCAGCCCTCAGTACTGAAGACCATTCCGCTAATAGTTGGTCACCGCCTCTTCAGTACCTGAGGGCTTAAGGGAGCTGTCCAGCCCCCAGTGCTGAATGTTCATTCCACAAGAAGCACAACAAGAGCTTCCGCCTAATTGTGAAGCATCAGCTAATCCTCACCTCCTTAGAGAAGAGCGACGATTTATTCTGAATCGAAGGCGGAATTTAAAACTAATGTGCCATAGAATTCTGCAAGAAGGGGACATTCCTGAAACAGATTAGAAGGTATGGAATTGTGCCTTTATGCCTCAGAGACTGAGTACATTTCTATACCAGAGCTTCAACAACTGAGATAACCTAGTTCTGCTCATCTGGGATTGATGCCTTTCAACATACAGACTTCCAGGAAAACTTTGATGAGTCCAGCTGCACTGAGTCAAAGAGCTTAGCTATAGGGAGCAACTTGTCGGTAGATTGTCAGGTACTTATACTGGATCCAAGAAAGAGGAAATTGAACTGGAAGTGGAGACACAATGAAGTGCTAAATCTCCCTCACTCCACCAATGAGTTACTTGAAACGTTGAAACTAAACTGCGTTCCAGTTGTCTTCTGATGTTCAACTTCACACTGTGAAGTCGGTTGGTGTTCAGGATCTGCACTCACAGCTTGTCAATTATAAGGTTTTCTTAAATTATTGGTGACTTGTGAACATTTGATCAGAAGCTATAAAAGCTAATTTGATGTTTCTTCAAGAATCTCATTAGCAGCTGTCTAACACTTGCGTGAGAGCTTGCACAGTGGAGAGTGCCTAGGAAACCTTGAACTCCAAAATTGGGAAACTCTTTTGGATCTATCAGTGGCTATTATTGTTCTGCTATATATTTGTGGAATCTTATGGCTTGAAGGTAAGACCATATATCACAATCGATTCCTTGGCTGGCATGTTTGTGTGGAAACATCATTTTACATGAACCATATATGAACCAATATCCATATCAGTATTCAGATTGCTGTTTTTGACTTCTTTGAGTGCCTAAGGTGCCCTGCATGCAACAGGTAGTGAAATATGGCTTTAAATAAATTAAATAAAGCCTCATGTTCTTTAGAATTATGCTTTAAAGTAAAAAAAAGTGTTGGTTGAGCAATAATCATTGGAAATGTGTTGCTGCAAAAATACCATACAGCTGATTATATTATTATATAAATTAAGAACATTGTCAGAATGAGTGACTTGAATTTCATGAGAATAAAATTCTACTTAAATTACGTTATACATACACTAGGCAGTTTTGTGCTTTTTTGTTTTTCTCTTTTATACTTTTTTCGTTTTTCTTTTTTTTTTAACCCCTTGGATGCTAAAGACACATCCAGTGTATTACTTTGCAAAAATAATGCATTGAAAACATCTTTAGCATCCAATGAGTTAAAATCTAATGACGGTCAAGGGAAGCAAAGGGTCAGAATATATTAAATGAGATTGTCATATGAATGGGAGTGAACATAAATAAGCATAAAATGCATTGCTGTATGTGACTCATTTAGTGAGGAAACACTTCCTACTGAACAGTTTACAGCCAAGGTACATGCCCCCTCATGCACACACACACACACAATCTTAGTACATCAGACACACAACCACACACACACAATCTTAGTAAATCACACACATGCATAGACACACAATCTTAGTACATCAGACATATTTGATTTTAGTAAGTCACACACACACAATCATAGTACATCATACACACACACACACACACACACACACAATCTTAGTACATCAGACACACAAGTACACATAATCTTAGTAAAACACACACAGACACACATATAGAAGTGCACGCGCGTGCACACACACACTCACACACACACACACACACTAATTTCTTAGGAGAGATATAGGACTGGATTCAAATGCAGGTGCTAATTTTATCTCTGCTTTTCACTCCAGATTTCCCCATAGACTTCAATAGGAAAATTTTTGATAAAACGGAAGGTAACATTTATCTCCTGTATTTGAATTCAGCCCATAATGTCTAAATATTCTGCTTAAACCTTTGAGTCCTGGAGGGTGAGTTAAACAAGGTTAGGCAAGACATCCAATAATATCAATTATCAATATAATGTATAATATATATTAATCTATAATCCATATAATATACAATGTAGTTAATAGAAATATAGTTAATATATTGTCATTAAATTTATTTTTAAATACACAAACATGTCACTAAATGTGTGGATACATACATGTTTGCTTAATAAAGGCAAGCTATAATGAGTGAGACAGGGTCAGGTTAAGTAAGGCTTATGTACTAAGATGAATTGGAGCAATTCTGGAGCAAACCAATTAACATTGAAGGGTTTAAAATCACCTTTTAAATCAATGAGACTTTTATTAGTCCCTATGGTACATATAGGCTGTCTCTTAATTGCTTCAGTTTCTTTAGAACATCTGGTGGATATTATTAATTTAAAGCCATATTTATTGTAGCAAAAGTGAAATAAAATAATTGGTTAATAGTCTTATTAAATAGTGATAATGTTTTTCTTCAATATATATGGTTCAGTCATTCTCTACCAAATTTCTTCCATTTTCCCTAATAAATGTACTGTTATACACTTTGTAGTTCATCTCTGTTGGTAGAACATATACAGAATGTACCACTTTGGATCAGAGAGGTCTCCAACATATACAGGGTGTTTGAGGTGCCTCAAGGCTTTGTTCTGGGCCAGTTGCTTTTTTCACTGTAAACCCTTTCATTGGGTGAACTTATTAATTAATTTGGCTTCAAGTACCATCTATATGCTGATGATACCCAAATTTACATCTCCACTCCGATCTTTCACCTCAAATCCAGCTACAAATTTCAGACTGCCTCTTGGCCATCTCCTCCTGGATTTCACACCATCAGCTAAAGATAAATATGTCCAAAACAGAACTGCTCATTTTCCCTCCAAAACCTTGCCCAACACCTAGCTTCACCATTACAGTTGATGGAATTGACATTGATCCAGTCAGCTCAGCACGCTGCCTTGTGGCCATATTTCCTTCTCCCCCCACATTAACTCTGTTGCTAGAACATCTCACTTCTTTCTCCGCGACATTGCTAAAATCCACCAGTTCCTCTCCCTTGTACATGCCCTCATTCTGTCCCAGTTAGACTATTGCAATAGTCTACTAACTGGCCTCCCTGTTACTTATCTTTCACCTTTGCAATCTGTTTTAAACTCTGCTGCACGAATAACCACACTCTCCCAAAAAACTGAACCTGCTCACATAATTCTTAGATATCTGTCATGGCTCCCTATTCAGCAATGCATCAATTACAAAGTCCTTCTTCTCACCTTTAATGCTTTCCACACTGCTACCCCTCCTTACATCTCTTACCTCATCTCCTCTTATGTTCCTGGCCACCTTCTTCGCTCAGCACACAACGCCCTTCTTGTTACACCATCCACACCCTCTGCCCTATCCCGTCTCAAACCTTTCTCACTTTCTGCTCCCTACCTCTGTAACTCCATACCCATTTCCCCACGTCTAGAACAATCCCCCTCTGTCTTTAAATCTACCCTGAAATCTTATCTTCTGGAGCACTAGGACCATGCACTACCTTTCGCCAAAGCCAGCACTTGTAATCTCAGCAATTGGCACCCTCTTACCCTGTTGTCTGTCTCCTATTACCCATTTAGACTGTAAGCTCCTTGGGGCAGGGACCTCTCTCCTAATGTTTCTATGAATGTGCCACTTATTTTATCTCCTCTTATTTAATGTAACTTACTTCTATTGTAAGGCGCTGTGTACACTGTATGGCACCACATAAATAAAGATATACATACATACATACATACATACAGAATGTACCACTTTGGATCAGAGAGGTCTCCAACATATACAGAATGTACCACTTTGGATCAGATAGGTCTCCAAAGTGGTTAAGATCTCTCATACAACCTAAGTGTAAACAATCCTGCCCAAATCAAAGGTACTTTTACTTATGACATATTACAAAGGTGTTTTTAACTATTATTGCTCCACTTTTGTTTCAATACATATGCCTCACTGAATAAAAAATCCAGAAATGTCCTAGTTCAGAGAAATATCAGAATCACTTATTTTTGGGAAGATAGTCAAGCTAAGTGTTTAAAATCTTGGTATATTCTCCTGGTGTATATATAGGGTTAAAAGTCAAATGTAGATACTATGTAGCTGAAGTGCTAAGGAGAAAAAAAATTCTGGGGCAAATCAATTGAATAATTGGGGACAAATAACCCCCCCAAATTCTGTTGATTTAAATTGTGCTTTTAACCTCTTGGATGCACTCCAAAGAATTACAAGGAATGCTTTGGAGACCTCTCTAACATTCAATGGGTTAAATACTCAATTTAAAGCAATAGAAACCTTTTTTCCCCTTATAGTGAAACTGGACTGCCACATTTTCAGTCCAGCTATGTTTTTCACTATGATGTCATATTAAAGAGAAAACTTCTCCTATGTGATGAATTTTCAAATACCTGTGGTATGCTATGGAGCCTATACACTAACATTATTCCAGCTTGAGAGATCTTAGTGCATAGGCTCCATAGATTAACTTAAGTATTGGAGGACTTATCACAATGGAGAAGTTATCTCCTCTTTTCACACCTTAAGCACCCCCTCTCTTCATACTACGTCAGCCGATGTATGTGCTGCATAAAATGTTTTATGGAAATCAATGTCTGTGACTACAGTGTGTGTATCTAGACATGAACACTTTGCTCTGTTCAACAAACCATTTCCTGTTGGAACCAATCATTCTGGGTAAGTTTTAATAAATTATTTTTTGTTGCATTTGGGGTTGGGAGCCACAGTATTAATATTTATGAAAGGTGAAAGGTTTGGACTTCTTTTTATCAAACCATAACACAGAAGTTTGTAAATGCACTTGCTGAACATGGGTCATTTTCAGCCTCTCTAAATATGCATCTCTGTGATCATTTCCTTTAAGTTTAGATTTAAAGATTAGATTTAAGAATGTCTCTACATGTGCTCTTATGGGTAGTTCATTTAATTGTTTATTTCACTGCCTCTTACAACATAAAAATGTCTGATATGTTTTTAATTACATAGTATGAAATATTACATATGTATAACATTTTTTATGTGTAAGCCTCTTTATAGTACTCTGGATTTCTAAAATTATATTCTGATCTTTCCAGTGTTAGCTTATTTTTCTTGTTAAACATCCTGTTTTCCAGATTTAGTTGTATGATTGACTTTTAACTCCGGACTTCAGAACAGTTCTGTTTATTTCATTTAAATACATCTATACATATCTTAATGTAAACTATGACCTTAAAGAGGCAATTTTTTGCTTATGCACCTCAGTCAATAGAGCCTGGGGCAAAGACACCAGATTAGTAGATATGACAAGGGAGGTGAAGAGGTAGATAGTGTGAGAAAACAACCTTTAAATAAGAACATCTACTTTGTATACTTTAGTAATTTGTAATCCCTGTTAACATCTGTAATAATATTATGTTTGTTATCTGAAGTCTGAAATTCAATATTACTTATGCCTTGTGGTAACTCCAGGACCCCATTACCATATCAATCTTTATTTGGGTCCCAGACGCAATATTGTAATATTGCTTTTAAAGGGCCTTGGGTAAAGTAACAACCTATCTGAATAGAGGAGGGATGAGTAGTAATCTCCGTAAACTGCCTATCATTACAGTCTTCAGAAGAAGAAGTGAGCAAATGGGGTCTGTATAGTATAGCAGGAAATCACTCGCCAGATTGGGAAACAATGAATAATATGTCAAGGCATACAGCCATCCAGTGTTTTACTCATGTAATAGAATTGTCTTCAGGGACCAAAGGGTGTTTTGGTCCCTAATGAAAGTCATCCAACAGAACTGAAGCATTGGATTGTTGTATGCGCCAATACAAGGGACCAACTGCACCATAAGGGACAAATATACATATATTTAAATGGTTTTAACCAAGTGAATGCTAGACAGGTCTCCGATGCATTACTTTGCTACATGTTGGAGATGTAATTATCATCTAACTAGTTAATAGACACATTCAAATGAAAAGGAATCTGGGGTATTTCTATTTGTTCCTTGTGGTGCCATTTGTTTGCTCAAGAATTATTACAGTTCTTCTTGATACATAGGCTTCATTGTAATCATGTCTGGGATGCGCTGCTCCAAGTTCAGAGAGATCCAGTGTGTGATTTCATTCCTGTTTACATTTACTGGAGAAACCATAATCAATGTTAGTTTACTATCAATATAGTGTCTGTCACACTTCCCAAGTAAGGGAACGAGGCCTGACTTCAAACATATATAGAACCGCTGAGCTTCTGAACTACAATACCTTAAATCAACAACCGTCTCACAATATTCTTTATAGTTAAGATTTTATATCTGTGAGTTGTATTGTAGTTCAAGATATATAATTAAGTAGAGGGCATTTATGAATATGTATATATCATGTGTGTGTCGGGGGGTGTTTAGAACATTTCAACAAGCAGCAAATAAAGTTTGTGAAATGTTAATTGGGTATGTAACATTGTTTCACATTATTAGGGCTTATTCACACGGGCATTTTAGTGCATTTCAGTGCAGCATTCTTTTTATTACACTAAACTCAGCAAATTCTCCCCAGTTTTGTGGATTTGGTGGTTCACATGGGCAGTTTTGCCTGGTACCTAGTAGATCAACCACAGCTTGCCTAAACTTTCCTGCATGCAATAAAGGATGCAGGAAAGTTTTAACAATCTTAATCTGCATGGCAGGCTATCACACCAATGATCCAGTCAATACTCCTGTGTGCCAGCCATCAAATCCACCATCATAATGCCCTTCCTGAAGTCAGAATCACTGGTTTAGATAGGTTTGGCATAGGCAGTTGGATAGGCATTGCAACACAGCACCATCATACTGCCTGTGTAATTATAACTGGTGTGGTGACTTAGTAAAACAGGTCAAGGATTGCCTGGTTTTAATCCAGTAAAGCTGTTTGAAATTATGCCAGATGTCTTGAAAAATCAAAGTATACTAACATGATTTCCATGTTTACGGTCTCAATTTAATAATGGCAATGATTCCAGTTAATTATTTGCTCATTAGCACTAAAATGCAGTAATATCACTGGTATGTATAATGGGTTCTCCTCGGAGTTGATTTATTAATTGGAAATTAGGTTTAAATGATTGATGCATTTACTTGTTACTGAAAGCCAACAGCGATTTCAATAATTTTAACCATTGCCTGTCAGTGAAGCCTGATATGCATTGCCAATACAGGAACTTTTATCTTATAATGATAATGATTAATAATTCTGTGTAAAATGGTAGATATCCATGTTTATCTCAATCTAGGTGAAAGATTTTGACAAATTGCAGTTCACCTTTTAAAACAAATTACAGTACTCCGTAGCCCCTTGGAATCTAGAAAACTCATTGTGGAGCAATGCGTTGGTGATCTTTCACTAGTTTCCATGGATTTAGTAATTATGTTCAAATCAATATTTTTCTATTCAGTTTTAAAACTCTACAGTTCAGAGGAGCCATCCACATTCCAGGCAGAAGTTGTGCACATTTCTATTTTATTCTAATGACCCCAGGCACTAAAATCTTGCTTTCTTGAGAAATTGTAGTGCATAGGCTCCATAGAATTACATAGGAATTGAAAAACCAATATCACTGGAGAAGTTATCTCCACTTTATTACCTCCTTATCACACCTGTGCTATCTTGGTGCACGTTGTCCAAGGGCACCAGGTGTGAAAGGATTTGCTTGTCCAATTCTGTGAAAATAGAGTCAGCCAGTCCACTTGGAGGTATTGTTTATATGGTCAATCACATCCATGCTCTTGTGACCAGGATTTAGCCAATGAAAGATGATGGTAATTTATGTCAAGATGCAGGTATAGTTAATTAATTGTATTTTGCATATAACCAAAACAATTATCATATTTTCCAGCAGAGCTATGCTGAATTAAATTGAACTCTTAACTCCTTGAATACTAGAGTGGGCTCCAACTTTTTATGGAGCAATCCATTGGATACTTTTTAACATCTAAGAGGGTTAAACACCATTTCAATCCATGTGAATTTTAATTTCTTCCCTATGGTGCAGTTGGTTTGCTACAGAATAGGGTATTTTTTCTTCCTAGAAATCTAGTGTGATAGCAGCCCCCTATCTACTATGATTGTACTAAATGATCAATATGATGTCAGACAGCTGCAAATAATAAAAATGTCACATGAGATGACCATATAGGGTATAACATTTTACAGAAAAGGTAAAGGTTGCACCAGTAAATAGGAGCTCAGATGATGATCAGTTACATGCTCAGTATTAGTAGCCATTTTAAGAGAATGTGGAGTCAACAGAGAAGTATAAACCTAGTACCTATATGGTTTTTCTTGCTGAATAAAACACATATGCTCAAACTACTGGGAAATATTTCATTCAGGTCTATAGCAACTGAAAAGTATTATGATTTTTTTAAGCATTAATTGGTGTCCAAAACAATCAGTAGGAAAGTGTGAGTCATTCACTTTTGGATATTGTGCAATAAGGTGTTATAAAGGAAAGACAAACTCTCCAAGGAAACAACTTTCTAATTCCTATGTTATTCTATGGTGCCTGTGTATCCAGTTTGAGAGATATTAATGCATAGGCTCCACTGAATAACATCGGAATTCGAGAATTTATCTCACATTTATCTCACCTTTATATCACCATAGTATAGTAAGTATAGTATAGTACATATTCCCTTTTTCTCCATAGTCAGTGACATGAACAACACATCTGGTGACTACAATAGAAAAACATGTTTGAACTGTAGTGAGTTTTAAATGAAAACTCTTCCAGCATCATTGAGAGCACCCTTGTTTTACTTAAAAGGAAAAGAATTCCACTCCGCCATCGCACCTTCATTGGGTGCATCTGGTGGCCCAGAATCTTCCACACTACTGTTTGGTTTACATTCACAGAGGGACCCCACACAGATTCCATGCAATCTGGGGAGCTTGGATATCTCACTTTGGGATGGGCTCCTTATCCTAGCAGGGTGACACTGGGTCTTTCCCTCTGGGCTTGGGTCTGGTCTGCATGATTGGGCATTTAGGGATGGTGCCCGGAGATGAAGTTAGCTTCCTTGGAGAGAGAGAGACTTTCCTTTTCCCTTTTCTTGCCCCCTCTTTTTTTTCTCTCTCCATTGTTGTTGGGGTTCTGTTTACTCAATATATAAAAAAATCTTCATGGACACTTCAGGATGATTGATCTGCACTTTCTTGTCTTCTCTAAGTTTTCTTAACTAATTTGCATGTCTCCAATGGTACTGCATTGCCATCATTGTTTAATATCATGCACTCCCTTGTTCTGTATTGTATCTCGAAGATGTCCTCAATAAAAATACTTAAAAAAAAGGGAAAATAATTACAGGTGTCAAAAAATACAATGTCTAGCTTCCACATTAGTTCATTTTGCAATTTGCACTAATATATAGTTATTGGACTTTCTTGAGGTAACTAAATCTATCATATATTCATCTCTTGAACAGTACAGTGGTACAGTATGACAGTCCATCATTTATTTCTGAAACTTCAAGATTCAACAACCAGGGTTTGTAAGAGGATGGGCAAATATTTTTCCTGTACAATGATCCGCATCTCCACACAGGTGCCAGTAGGTGGCATCTAAGCTCTGTTGAGGGAGACATTCTTTCACATAACATTTTAATACGAAGATGCTGTGTTTGAGTTGCTGACACCTGTAGTAGCTCTGTGCTGATCTAAATTAATTTTTAAATAAACCCCAAAAGTATAACGGAAGATAATGCTTTGTGAGAATATCAGGGACAGTATTTGTTGTGGTTAAAAACAATATTAAGGGATAAGAAACTTCTTTTTGTGCCACACAGTGTCTCATGTATATTCACGTGGGGGTTTTCTCCAGATCAAATTTAAGTTAAGTCTGTGGTGTCAGAAATTATATTTATGGTTTTGTAAATACCAAGGGAAGTGTGGAAGATTGGAACATTTTACACATTACAATGCTGTTTTTTGTAAGATTTTTGTTCTATTTTCTATTAGTATTACCTGGTAAGTGTTACCTGATAAATGTCAACCTAATATTTTATTCATATTATTGATACCATCTAGCATTCAACTATATTTAACCTTTTAAGAGTTGAAATCCTTCAATGGTTAGTTTCATGTTATTGTGGTCTGCAATACATTGCAAAGCATACAGGAGGTTAAAGCTTTAGATTTAACACAAACATTTAAATTCCAAAGCATCAAAAATTATGAAAGCCGCTTGCTTAGATATCAGGGTTTATCATTTAGATTAATAGAGATTTAGGGCTCAATCCAAATGTTGGAGATAGCTGTTTTTTCTGCCGGCGGCATTTTTTCCAGCACAGTAAGTTATTCAAATACCTGCGCTGTGAACAAATACCGGCAAAAAAAAGAGCCGTTGGGTGTTAAAGTTAAGAGGTGTTTTCATCCATAGAAAATGATGAAAACACCATAAATATCAATTCAAATGTCTGCGTTAGCCATGAAAACCTGATAAGGGACTCAAGTTGTCAAGTCTAAACAGCCGATGCAGAAACCTGAATGCAAAAAAAACCTAAGTCCTCAGTGGATGTATTGATATGGGGCTCTAAGCCCCATATTGATACATCCAAAGTATGAAAAATATGTCAAAAGTTAGTAAAATTAACCCTATGAGTGCCAGTGGGGTATAATTACCCTGCTGGCATTCATAGGGTTAATCCGACTAAGTTAAAAAAACATTGCATTACAAGTAACACTTACTATTAATCCTGATGTCCAGCAGAGTCCTCAGCTTCCTGGTCATCTTCAGTCCTTCTCTTTAGTCTTCTCTTCTTAATTCTGTTCCTTCTTCTCTTCTGTCTTCTCCTTCTTCCTGTAAAACAAAACAATATTAGTATCGCAAAGCATTAACAATTATATCATTTAACCCTTTGAGTGGCAGAGGGGTACGCAACACATTGTGCATTGTGTACCTCACTGGCACTCAAAGGGTTACATTATTATTGTGCCATAAGTATTCTATAACGTAAATGCCTCCATGTATTGTCACAATATGTAAAAATTCCATAGAAAAAAATATATAAATCAGACAAATTTTTTATGCAGAAATGCTAAGTAAATTCACTTAGCTTCTATTGTCAAGTCTCAGCCACTTGGTGCAGCCGCTGAGGCAGCAGAGACACAGACCAGCCGCACCAATGCCCACAGTCCTGAATGGGCCGATTCCCGTAGCACACTGAGGGAACTGGAAGTGATCCTGCCTTTATATATGGGCAGTCTTACTTCCATTTTCCTCACAGCCATTGGCTGGGATGTTCTTATGCACATCTCAGCCAATCAGTTTAAAGAACAGCTGCTCGAATCTGATTGGCTGGGATGTGCGTAAGAACATCCCAGCCAATGGCTGTGAGGAAAATGGAAATGAGACTGCCCATATATAAAGGCAGGTTCACTTCCGATCCCCTCAGTGTGGTATGGGCATCGGCCCCTTCAGGACTGAGGGCATTAGTGCAGCTGATCTGTGTCTCTGCCACCTCTGCTGCTGCACTAGGTGGTGAAGACTTGACAATAGAAGGTAAGTGAATTTACTTAGCATTTCTGCATAAAATATTTGTCTGGTTTATATATATATATATATATATATATATATATATATATATAGATATATATATAGATATATATATATATATATTATTTCTATGGAATTTTTACATATTTGTTACGGTTGGCAAGCAAAACCAGGAGTCAGACGGTATAGTTAACAGAACCTTTATTATGAGAATAATGACAGTAATGCAATATATAAATATACACATAGTGGGTGATTGAAACGGCACGCACTGTATCAGGAATAGCAGTCTCCCAATATCTGCACCACACTGTCCGAGACTAGGCCTCAGCCCACTGGAGTGTCATGGTAAGGTAACGCCCAAGAGATACTGACTCAGCCTGCAGTCAGTAGCTAGGAGTCTGCTAGAGCCCCAGGTCAGTACTAGGAAGGATGTCTGAATAAGAGAACCAACAAACTGAGCGAACAGACAGAGCCTTCTAGTAAGCACCAGATAGGATATTCAGACGAGCCAAAGTCATACACAGAGCGGGTAGTCAGCCAGAGCCACAGGTTTGCACCAGAAAGGATATCCACTGAAGTGATGGAATGCTGGATGTGCAGTGGATAGAGCCCCAGGTCAGAACCAGAGTGGGTAGTCAGACAAGCCTAAGTCATACATGGAGCGGGTAGTCAGCCAGAACCACAGGTTTGCACCAGACAGGATATCCACTGGAGCTTATGTATGCTGGATGTTCAGTGGATAGAGCCCCAGGTCAACACCAGAGTGGGTAGTCAGACTAGCCTAGCTCATACATGGAGCGGGTAGTCAGCCAGAGCCACAGGTTTGCACCAGACAGGATATCCACTGGAGCTTATGTATGCTGGATGTTCAGTGGATAGAGCCCCAGGTCAACACCAGAGTGGGTAGTCAGACTAGCCTAGGTCATACATGGAGCGGGTAGTCAGCCAGAGCCACAGGTTTGCACCAGAAAGGATATCTGAGCCAAATCAGAATGCCAAGGAGAATAGTCAGACAGAGCCACAGGTCAACACCAGAATGGATGGACAGACAAGCTGGATCATAAACAGGAATCAGGAATACTAGAAAAGAACTGCTCAGAACAACAATGTAAGGGTGACTGAGTCAGGACTCAGTCTGCCCTTTAAACCCCTCCACAGGAAGTAGGTAGGAGGAGCAGCTAGTGGGAGGAAGTAGGTAGGAGGAGACTACAGGAAACAAACACACATAAAACAGAGGCCTGCAGCATGCTTGAAGCCTCTTGCCTGCAGATGATGCGTGGAAAGACGCCGAGCAACAGTACCCTCCCTTCAAAGACCCCTCCTCTGAGGGACCAGACCAGGTTTGTCAGTGAAACGTGCATGGACTCTGCGCACCAGGAGAGGAGTGTGAACATCAGCAGCAGGGATCCAGGAGCACTCCTCCGGACCATATCCCTTCTAATGGATAAAATACCGTAAGTGTCCTCTAACCATACGGGAGTCCAGAGTACTTTGGACCTCATATTCCTCGTGATCTGCAACTATCACGGGAGCAGGACGGACAGGAGTTGAGGTATACCGGTTGCAGACCAAGGGCTTTAACAGGGAGACATGAAAAACATTATGTATCCGCATATTGGCAGGCAGTTCCAATGCGTAAGCCACCGGGTTGATCTTGCACAACACCTTGAAGGGACCAACAAATCGAGGAGCCATTTTATTGCATGGGACCTTTAGGTGAAACTTACGGGATGACAGCCACACTCTATCTCCAACCTGGAAGGTTGGTGCCGGCAAACATCTGCGGTCAGCCTGTCTTTTTTGTCGCTGCACCGAACCACGTAGGGTATGCTGTACCTGTGCCTGCAAATGCTCATCAAGAGCTGCAATAGCTTATGCTCAGAAGGTTTCTGGAAGAACTGAGGGTTGGAACCCGTAGTTAATCAGGAACGGGGAACTCTGAGTGGAAGAGTTCACAGCACAATTTCTGGCAAACTCTGCCCAGGGCAACAGGGTAGCCCAGTTGTCATGGTGGTCAGAGACATAGCAGTGGAAATTGCTCTAAGGCTTGGTTCAACCTTTCTGCCGCACCATTGGATTGTGGGTGGTATGCGGAGGAGAATGCCAATTGAATTCCCATTTGTGCACAGAAACACCTCCAGAAGCGGGACACAAACTGGCTTCCTTTATCAGACACGATTATTTTCGGGATACCATGGAGTCGGAACACCTCCCTTGTGAATACCACCACCAATTCCTGCGCGGATGGTAAGCCCTTAAGTGGCACAAAGTGAGCCATTTTTGAGAATTTGTCCACAATCATTAGTATTGCAGTATAGCCCATGGACCTAGGAGGGTCGACAATAAAATCAATGGACAAGTGTGTCCAGGGGCGTTCCCCATTGGCTGGAGCAAGCCTACCGGCAGATGTCGAGGAGACTTATTTTGAGCACACGTGGTGCAGGCTGCTGTAAAGGCAGCACAATCAGAGCGGAGGCTCGGCCACCAAAACAGTCTAGACAAAGACCAGATTAACTGGTCGCACCCAATATAGCCAGCGATTTTGGAAGCATGGTATGGCTCCAGAATTTTAATACAGAACTGAGACAGTACAAAACATCTCCCACTAAGAGTCTCAGCAGGGGCAGATGCCTGAGCAGCCAGTATCTCCTCTCCCAGGGGAGAAGTAATGCAGGTACGTATCGTGGCAAGAATGCGATCAGCAGGAATGATCAGAGCGGGAGGAACCTCCTCCTTGAACCTACTACAAAATTGTCATGACAGGGCATCAGCCTTAACATTTTTCAAGCCCAGAAGGTAGGAAACCACGAAATTAAACCTGGATAGGAATAGTGCGCATCTGGCCTGACGGGAGGGCAACCGCTTGGCCTCAGACAAGTACGTCAGATTCTTGTGGTCTGTAAAAATCAAAATGGGGGAACTGGTACCCTCCAACAGATGACACAACTCCCTATCACCAATCCAATAAACCATTTCCACCTTAGATAGTTTTTTCGGGAAGTAGCCACAAGGGTGTAAAGCCTCTCCAGGAGCTGACCGTTGAGAAAGGACGGCGCCTACTCCAATCTCTGATGCATCAACCTCCAAGGTAAAGTGTAGGGCAGGATTGGGATGTGCCAGGATTGGAGCCACAGTGAATGCTGCCTTGAAGTTGTCGAAGGCAGATAGTGCATCAGAAGATCATTCATTCTAACACTTTGGCTCCTTTCTGTGTCATGTCAGGTTTTACAATGGTCGAGAAATTTCTTATAAATTTATGGTAATAGTTCGCAAAGCCCCAAAATCTTTGAATCACCTTTAGTCCCTCCAGATGAGGCCACTAGACCACAACGGAAAGTTTTTTGGGGTCCATCACGAGCCCATATGCGGATATAACATACCCAGGAAAGGTAACTTGGGTTCTGTGAAATTCCCACTTTTCCAACTTGCAGAACAAGTTGTTGTCTCTCAGGATCGAAAGGACCCTGGATACATCCGCATAGTAGGTCTCCACCATTGGAGAATGGATAAGGATGTCATCCAGATAAACGACAATGCAGCTTTGCAAGTAGCATTGTGGGAAATAATTGTGGCATAAATGGAGTATTAAATTGATATTAAGCAGTCGTAGGGACAAAAAAAATGATTCTAACATCTGATTTAAAGTGGAATTGCCAAGTTTATCCCTATATCATTGGGGATTTTTTATTTGTTCCCTATAATGCAGTTGATTTGCCTTAGAATTGTTCCAGTTCTTCTTATTATATGAGCCTTACTCTGTAGGTTAGTAATAATAATTCAAATAATAATTATTGTTAATATTGTAATTATTATTACTTTATATCGATCATTTCTTTCTCTTGCATTCAGGTTAAAACACTTATTTTAGTCAATCAGAGATTTTTTACTGGTTTCCTAGGGTGCACTTGGTTTACACAGAATTGTGTTCATTTAAATCAGCACAGTGACACAATGAAAAGCATCAGGTCTGGTTGTTGTCTTCTGGTAGGTCCCACTGGTACCATTGAGTGTTACCAGAACAAAGCGATCAATCTGTTTTATTCCTCATATATAGATGAAGTCCCAGTGATTGTACCAAAAACATCAGACATGTTTTGCTATTAGTGCATGGTGTGGCACTCCTTTCATTAACTCTCTGAGTACCAAGCATGTGCTTAGTATGGATGAGCAAAACCTTTGTGTAGCGTTGGGAAGGTTACTATATTAAGAAGGACTGGAATAATTCTTGAGCAAACCAATTGCACCCATCATATGGATCAATACAAATTCCCAAGATTCTTGTTGAAATAAAAGGTGTTTTTTTTAACCAGTTACCTGCTAAAGAGGTCTCCCACTCATTGAGTTGTAATGCATTGGAGACCTCTCTAGTGCATTGGTTCTCAACCCGTGCCCTCAGTGGCTACTAACAGGTCAGGATTTGAGAATTTCCTTTTAAGAGCACAGGTGATTTAATCAATCTGAATGAGCCTCAGATTAATACACTTGTGTTCTAGCAGGGAAATTCCTAAGTACTGGCCTGTTAGTGACCACTGAGGACATGGGTTAAGAACCTCTGTTCTAGTGTTTAGTAAGTCAAACAATAGGGACTTTTATTTGTTTCTTAGGCTGCAGTTGATTTGCTCCAGTTCTCACTATAAAAAGGCTGTTTTCCAAGTGTCAAAACACATTTTGCAAAACATGGCTCCTTACTCGTTTTGCTAGTCATTTTAAATATGACAGAAAATCAATCACATGATGTTTGACAAAACAAAAACAGCATATTTTCATGTTGTCACTGTCAGTCCAAATATGTTCCTGTCTGGGTTACAACTTCTCTGAACAAGGTATAAGAACTGCATAAGTATAGCATGGTTACTGTCTTTGCTATCTGAACTCTCTCTCTCTCTCCCTTTCACCCAACCACCCCCACCACCACAGTAGATTAATTCCAAACTGATTCAGCTGGAGATGAAATTTGTAATATTCTCAGAATCAATCCAATCATGGAATTTCAGTATATTGTATATCCAGCAATAAGGTGGTTAATTCCAGCTGATATTGTGCATGGTTTCTCATGCACATATTACTGCCAAATAGCCTTTTGCATCAGGTCTCTAGATGAAATCTAGCTAGAACTATAAAATATGATTTTTGTGGCTGTCACCATCATATCCCTGTGAATGAGCTACAAATACACAAACATTGCTATGCCTTCACCAGATTTATAATTTTGCAGTGTTTACTCCAGGGCTTGACAAATTTGGTTTGACTCTAGGAGCCAGACCAAGCATTTAGAAGCCAGACATCAGAGGAGGACCATCTCTTGGGGATGGGGAAGCAGCCTTCAGTGTGTGGGCTTGCGTATGTGTGTCTTTCTTTGGCTACCAATGAAACACGGCTGCACTGTACGAGTAAAGTGTGGTTCTAGGGCTACCAGTGGAACCAGGAAGGGGGTGGGGGGGCTCAGGCAGTGTATATGAGTAGCTACCCAAGCAGTGGAGCCTATCTAAGGAGTTACTCCATCTATATGGTGATCTGTGGCTACCGGTGAGCAAGGGAACAAGGCTGGGCTGGGGGGGGGGGTCAGGCAGTGTCAATGAGGATCTGGGGCTACAAGTGGGCAAGGGAACAAGACTTGGAGGTCAGACAGTGTACATGGGGATCTATGACTACCAGTGGGCAAGAGAACAAGGCTGGGGGGTGGGGGGTCAGGCAGTGTCCATGGGGATCTGTGGCTACCAGTGGGCAAGGGAACAAAGCTGGGTGGTTGGGGGTCGGCCAGTGTCCATGGGGATCTGTGGCTACCAATGGGCAAGGGAACAAGCTGGGTGGGGGTCAGACAGTATACACAGGGGTCTATGGGTACCAATTGGCAAGAGAACAAGGCTGTGGGGTGGCAGAATACATAGGGATCTGGGGCTACCAATGGGCAAGAGAACAAGACTAGGGGGGTGGCAGTGTCCATTAGTATCTGTGGCTATAAGTTGGCAAGGGAACAAGCTAGGGGACACTCAGGCAGTGTTCATGGGGATCTGAGGCTACCAGTGGGCAAGGGAACAAGGCTAGGGGGGTCAGTCAGTGTATGAAGGCCTTTGTGATACCAGTCGAACAAGGCTGTGGGAATGGGCAGTGTATTGCTGTGATGGGCCAGGCTGGGGTAGTGGGATAATATATTTATTATTTATTTATCTATCTATATATATATATATATATATATATATATATATATATATATATATTTTTTTTTTTTTTTTTTTTTTTTTTTTTTTTTTAGTACAATTTCTATGTTTATCTCACCCAAATCAGACCTTATGGGGGCATTGGGACCCCTCCTGATGTTCCCTTGCATTAATGAGATGACCAGGAAGGTGGTCACTCCCTCATCCCTCTATGAATGTCCTGGTTGAGTAGGAGGACGTTAAATATCAACTCGCATCATGTAAGTCTTGATGATCCTCCTACTCAACCTGAGAAGTCATAGGACTCCAGGTTGAAGAGGAGGAGGTAAAGAAGGAGGTGATTGCCTTCTTGGCTGCTGCATTGATCCAACAGATTAGGTGATCATTACTGGGGGGTGGGGTCCTGATGCCCCACATAAGGTCTGATTTTCTTTTCTTAAACGTCCCGTAGTGCAGGATCAATAGAACCTGCACTGTGTGCATTTTTTTTAATACAGGATTGCCCCCATGCTAATGAGAGCAATTGTGTATATTTAAAAATGTTAAAATTTGCCCTGCAGTGTAGGAGACTCCTTCTCTACTTTCAAGGCAAGTTTCTGGGAGTCAGGTCTCAATTTCTAGTCACCATTGCGACCTGGCACCAGAATTTGTCAATCCATGGTTTTCTTCAGCAAAGGCTCATTTGCATTTTGAAACGCTGTTTAATAATCCTTTGTTGTATTCCTGTGGGTGTGATTACATGTTATATGTTAATTTGGCTACTAACCAAATGTGTATCCTGTATAGAGTATATATCAAACCAATTTATTCATTTACTTATTTGAAAATTACGTCTTTTTCATGGTTTGGCAAAAGTATATTTAAAGGGGAATTATCACCCCTATACAAGTTTACCTAATTGCCATCCTCATATAGCGATAAGCTTTAATCGTTGTTTTTTGTTTGTTTGTTATTTTAAATGCATGCTCTTGCAAAACTGACATTATTAAAAATGAGCCTGTGCCTTACTTCTGGACAGACAGTGGTTACATCTCTGCACCTCAGTCTGTCAATCTTCTTCTGTTCCTTGCCCAACTATTGTGCTTTCCAACCAGCTTACATGGAGAAATCCTTCATCAATGGAGGAGTTTGGAACGCGACACTATTTGGGGAGGAACAGTAGAAGATTGACAGACTGCTGTGCAGAGCTATAACCACAAGGCGCAGGCTCATTGTTAATAATAATGTCACAAGAGCATGCATTAAAAAAACAAAGAAAAAACAACCAACGATAAAAGCTTATCTCTATATGAGGATGGTATTTAGGTAAACTTATATAGGGGTGATAATTCCCCTTTAAGCTTATTCATCTAACCAATGTATCCCATTTTAAGTGAGTCTTCACCAATATATATTGGCATTTTTATGACTTACAAAAACATTCTAAATTAAAAACTCCTGAATGTAAAAATTCCTCCTGATGAATTAGCTTTTAAAGAAACATGTTGTATGACTAGTTAAAACACCTAAAACATTACTCACAAAGAAGACAAATATCTAGCATACTCCTGACTAGACTGTCTTGCTTTCAAAGAGGAATCATTTGCATAGTAATGTGTTACACACCCTCGTGGTACTCATTTTCACAAAAAATTCAAGGGTCGGCTGGTGTGTTCTTGCTGCTGAAGTCTGAAAACATCATCTTCACTAAACCACTTGCCCTCCCTTACACATCGGCAGAATTATACCAGTCCCTTATGGTAATTATTAAAGCGGAACTACCACCACTAAAAAACTTGATCTCCAATAATTCCCCATCTGGCGACTAGCTGCTCAGTAGCCCTAGTCGCCAGAATTATTGCCTTGTTAAATAGAATTCTCCATTCTTCCCAGACTGAGAGGCAGGATGGAGGGCAGACATCTTTCCATAGTGACATCTGCACGCCTGCGCTGTCCCTTTTGGAGCCTAACGGCTCCTAGCAACTCCTTCTAGACCCGGCTGGGACTGACAGCACAGGCGTGCAGACGTCACTATGGAAAGATGTCTGTGCTCTGTCCTGCTTGTCAGTCCGGGAAGAATGGAAAATTCTATTTAACAAGGTAATAATTCTGGAGACCAGAGCTACTGAGCAGCTAGTCGCCAGATGGGGAATTATTGGAGATCAAGTTTTTTAGTGGTGGTAGTTCCACTTTAAAGTGTCTCCTTCTTCCCTTCCATAGATAATTGTTAGTACATAAAGGAAAGTGTGTTCTATTCTCCATGTCTATATAACTTCTCCATTGAGAGAAACTATCTAACTCCTATGTTATTCTCTGGAACCCATGCATTAAGATATCTCCATCTTGAGAGATCTTAGTTCATAAACCCCCTAAAATAACAGAGAACTTTTGCTTCTGTACTTTTGTGAAGCATGTGGGTATTTTCTTAAAGGGGATTGTGTTTCTTAAACCATTACAAACCCCTTTATTTCAGGAAAATACCATACAAAAATATTCTATTTTATAGAACTGTGAAATGAAAGCACATTTTCTTTGATCCCATAATAAAGTGTTATTAATCTTTGCATGGATTATTTTATCTCTAATCTTCTCTCCTCTAAGATATCAATTACAGATAATGTATATCTGACGCTAGGCACAGATACAGGTCATTAGGCTAAGTTGTTTTTGAAAGAGATACAGGAACTCATACATTACCAGTATCCCTTAGTAGATGTATTTAACAAGGTCTCAAATGGCCATAGACTAACCTAATGGCACCATTTTAGTACAGTAGCACAAAAATGGAGATTCACACTCAGGGAATGCAAAGGATGTCTACCTATTTATAATTAGTGAAGAAATTACAATTCCAGGGGGGCTTTTAACTAAAAAAGGCAGATGCTTAAAGCCATTGTGTAATTACTGCACTGCTCTGTTAATTGTATGGCCTGTGTGTTAGTCTCCATCTTTATTCTACTTTACTACTACTGTGCTACTCGGCTATTCTAAAACAATTTAGAAACACAGAAACATAGAATTTGATAACAGATAAGAACCATCCCACCCCTATAGTCTGCCCATTTTCCTGCTGTAAAAACCTCAAAACTTTTTTGGTCCTTGTTCTTGTCTTATGTTCAGGACAGCCTTCTGCCTATCCCATGCATGTTTAAATTCCATCACTGTATTAACGTCTACCACTTCTGCTGTTAGGCTATTCCACTTATCTACTACACTCTCAGTGAAGTGAAACTTTCTCACATTACATCTAAACCTCTGTCCTTCTAGTTTTAGACTAGGGCCTCTAGTCTTAACATTTCGCTCCTTTGAAATGTACTTTTCTCCTGCACTTTATTGAATCCCTTCATGTATTTGACTGTTTCATTCATATCCCCTCTCTCTCTTCTCTCCTCCAGGCTATACATGTTCAGATCTCTTTAGAGTATCTATATCCTTCTGGAGATGTGGTCTCCAGTACTGTACACAATACTCTAGGTGAGGTCTAACCAGAGATCTGTAGAGTGACATGACTGTTTCCCTTTTTCTGCTAGTAATGCCCCTAGCTATACAACATAGCACCCTGCTTGTATTCCCCACCACTTTGTTACATTGCCTGCCTGCCTGCCTACCTTTAAGTCATCAGAAATGATTACTCTCAAATCTATTTCCTCAGTTGTCTCTGACAGCACATTACCATTAATACTATATTTTTGCTTTGGATGTTTATGTCCCAAGTGCATTATTTTACATTTATCAACATTAAACTGCAACTGCCACACTCTTGTCCATTGTAATTTGAATGTGTACCCTGCTGCAGATCTTGGTACCATCTGCAAAAAGGCATACCTTACCTTGAAGACCTTTTGCAATATCACTAATAAAAATATTAAAAAGAATGGGCCCCAATACAGATCCCTGAGGTACCCCACTAGTAACACTCCCTTCGTCTGAATATTCTCCATTGACTACCACCCTCTGTCTCCTGTCACTCAGCCATTGCCTTATCCATCCAACTATTTTTACATCCACATCTAAAAACTGCAAATTATTAATGAGTCTTTTATCAGGGGCATTGTCAAATGCTTTAGTGAAATCTAGATACGCTATATCTACTGCTCCCCCGGTCTATTATTTTAGTTACCCTGTCAAAAAAATCTATGAGCTTAGTTTGACAAGATCGCCCTGCTGTAAACCCAAGCTGTTCGGGATCTTGAAAGCCATTTGAATTTGGATATTTAACAATTCTTTCCTTTAATATGCTTTCCATTAATTTTTCCACTACTGACGTAACACTTACTGGTCTGTAATTGCCAGAGTCTCCCCTGCTACCTATTTTTTGTGAAGCGGTACTACATTTGCTACCTTTCAATCTTCTGGAACTACTCCTATCGATAGTAACTGATTGACTAATTCTGTTAAAGGTTTTGCCAGAACACTAAGTTCTTTTAATAACTTTGGGTGTATCCCATGTGGTCACATCAATTTTGATTTCCCTTCTTCCTCAGTAAAAATACATGCTTCCCATGTCTTGTTATTTATTTTTTCTAACAGAGGTTTCTTCCCCTTCCTCTGTAAAATCTGAACAGAAATATTCATTGAGACAGTCAGCTAGTCCTTTATTCTCATTTACATAACTTCAATTTTTTGTTTTCAGTCTAAGTATTCCTTGTTTCATTTTCGCCCTTTCACTTATATATCTAAAAAATGTTTATCCTCCTTTTTTATTGATTAATTGGATGTACCCTTACTGTTTGACTGCTAGAGTAATATCCATTGCAATGCTTTTAATTCATATACTAATCAAATGTATTTTCACTTGAACTTTTGTGAACCCCTTAGCTGCAAGAGAAGTCTTTAATGCATTGCTATAACCAACATGTTTCCTGTACTCAATGCTTTTGGATATTTCTATGATGTAATTTCATTGTAATTTTAGTACTGTATAATATATTCTCTATTTTACCATTTTGCATTATTTTATTTCTTGTATTTTTGTACTATTAATTTGAGTTCTTAATAACTATGTATTAAAGAAACTGACTTTTTGCAACATTTTTGATTTATTTATTTATTTAGAAATTGTTTTAATAGGAAGAATGAATTAAGATTGTTCTCATTTTCAAGTATGTAATAATTATTTAGCATTCTTTTTTACCTTGAGTGATTAGCATTAGCGAGATATATGTAAATATGTTTTTTAATCTAAAATAATATGTATTTGGCATGTAACTGTAAAGTAATACCCTAGTGGTTTTAGTATATGTACTAAAATGTGAAGAGAAGACAAGAGTTCCATTTTAGAATCATTAAACACTAAATAACAAACAGAAAAATAGAGAAGATAATAAAGAAAAACACTACAAAATGAACACATGCATGCACTGTGATCAAATAAATGTACCAAATGTAACATCTCCAGTTTAAGTTCAAGTTAAGTTGAAACCAATACACTAAAAATAAAGTAAGAAGAATATAGATAACAAGTGTATACAATATTAATGGTGAATCATTCCATGTGAGAGTCCCTATCACTGTAGGGTATAGTTTAGGATTGATGTCTACAATGTAGAGAGAGATCATGAGTGACAGATAAATTAGCACAGGAGGCTGTATCAAAATATAAGACTTACTTGTCCAAGGGGCATAACATCTTGTTGAAGATGGTATATTTCTCATACAGATTGATAGTAAGTGCCAACAGACAGATCCATATAAATATCTAGCAAACAGAAATACTGCTGGTAGCATTACTTACCTTAACATCTTCACTAGAATAAAGGCTAAACATTCAGTCCTTCATAAATGGCAGGATTTTGCCCCTCCTACTGGATCATTGCTCACTTGATAATCTGACATACCCTGTTGTTTTACTACATTTCTATTGTTTTTATTGCTCCAGTTTAAGGATCTATTCCATTATGGGTGATAAATGTTCTCAACATTTTTACCCTAAATATTTTGCTTGAAGTCTCTTTGGATATTTGTGAGATAAAACAAGCTATACAGTTACCTCCAGCAATATAATCCAGCTCACTGAAATTTGCATCCCTACATTCTCCTTCATAGCACTATGTATTTTGGTCAGTGGAAGAACAGTTTAAAATGAAATCATAGTGGTGCTAAAATAATAGTACATTCAGATTTCTTAAAAAGCACAGGATAGCTAAAGTCAAAACCAAAACAAATGCACTAACATTAAACAATATGGTAATCCTTAAAATGCAAAGAGCTCCATCTCTAAATTTAACATATAAGAGTTTAAAGCATTTACATCAATTACACCTTGATTCCTTCCTGGACCATTTGAAATCAAACCAAATAAATTCCAAATAAGTGGGCTCCTTCAGATACTCATAAATTATTGTATGTCTTTTTTTTTCTTACTATGCACACGCTAATTATAAGCATATGGTTATACACCAATATCAACTTTATTGTCACATGTAATTCAAGATTTAATTTCAATTTGCTGATAAGCAGAAAACAAATGTTATTATTTTGAAAATATTACTTTTATTTGGGTTGATTACTTTGTACACATTCAAAAATTGGTCTAAATGTCATGAACCTCATATACTATGGAAATATATAACTACTTAAAGAAAAAAAAATATATTGCCTAAGAAAAAAATTAGTGAGAAGCAACTCTGGGATGTTGCAAAGAGCTGATGCTTTTTAACAATCAGAAACGTAGTGCAGCTGATGTACTAAATGAAACAAAGCAACTGCACCAGACTTTTCCAAATCCCCATTGATTTATACCAAATATTATTATACTGAGTTAACACAAACAGTAAAGAAAGAGGCATCATTAGTTTAAAACAAAATGTCCATAGACAGACTATATTTACATATTTCTCATATTGCTCATAAGTCACAAATCTAAATAATTACTGTTCCTATCCTGAATGTCAAGCTTCTCATTTTTCTCACATTGCAAAACAATGAATTTAACAGGGATTATTTGTCATATCGTATGAAACAGAAACCACAGGATAGTACCCTTGACAAGTATCACAGGGATAGGGCTACCAGAAAAAATTAACCAACCCACATCACTCAGTTGTGAAAAGATTAGAACTGAAGGAAGAGATCCAGAGAGTTGTTTAAATACATTTATTTACAGGCAGTAAGTAAGCCCGTAGAACTTCTTGTTGAGTTCAATTTATTTATCCACTAAGAACAAGCAAAAAAAT
Organism: Rhinophrynus dorsalis; assembly: GCA_037306005.1. Taxonomy (NCBI): domain Eukaryota; kingdom Metazoa; phylum Chordata; class Amphibia; order Anura; family Rhinophrynidae; genus Rhinophrynus; species Rhinophrynus dorsalis. The sequence continues at coordinate 269,455,756 of CM074724.1, forward strand.
AAAGACTGCCTGAAAATGCATAGATTCAGTGGGTGAAGGAGTATAAAAATTTAACAATGAGAGAAAAAAAATCACCTGATTACCAATATTGAAAAAAGAAACTCAGCGAGGGGTGGCCTACATCCTGGTATGTCCTGATCTATGGGATTCACTTCCTGGAGGTGTGACCTGATGTATTTCATCCTACAAACTTCTCTGGGGGCAGATGCACTAAGGTTGTACTCTGTCATCCACTCACATCCATTCACAATGGCAGATCTGAGAGGATGTGACTTCACCAAGCAACACTGTTGGCACCTGCTCACATCCACCAATGTGAGCAGATGTTAGTGGATGCCAATAGTACTGCTTGATGAAGTCACATCTGCTCACATCCTGAAGTTTGAGCAGATGTGAGCAGATGCCAGCAGTGCTGTTCTTGTCATATCCTGGGCCTGCTACCATCAAGAAATGACAGGAGCTTGGATGTCATTTTTACACTCCTCAAAGTCCAATGTCAGTGTTTTCTGTGCTTATGGTAGCTATTTCTGCTTTTTTCTATATGGAGGAAAAGGGACTCAGGTCATCCTTGCTATATCCGATATCGGTTGTGATTCCTTGTGCATTCTTATTTGATATTTTACTCCCTACAGTAGCACTGTGCTGCCATTTGCCCGAATTTGGTCTGTCTAATAGACTGCATGATTCTTTCTACACTCTGCTAGACCCTCACATTGATAAGCGGTCACATGGATCATTGTTATTTATTTATTTATTTATTTATTTTATTTAGAAAATGTTTTACCAGGAAGAATACATTGATATTTCTCTCGTTTTTGAGTATGTCCTGGATAGTTTTCAGTAAAGGGTTGCATATTTACACAAACTGAGAAACATTATATATTACATGTTATTATATATACATACACATATGAATATACATACATATGGAATATTAAAATTATAAAGTTACACTCTGTTTTTGGATATAAAGAAGCATTTACTTTTAAGGATTTTAGACTGTGAGCAGATGTGATTATTTCTGGCAGATTGTTCCAGGCCTTTGGAGCTCTGAAGGAGAAGGCAGATCTTCCAGCTTCTTTCTTGTATTGTGGTATACATAGCGAGTTGTTAGCAGAGGAGTGGAGGTTATAGTTAGTATGGAGAGCAGGAGTGAGCATACTGCTCAGGTAGTCTGGTACTTTTCCAGAGAAGTGGTTGTGTACTAAACAAGAAAGGTGAAGGGTACGTCTAGATTTGAGTATTAACCAATTTAGTTCTTTTAGCATATCACAGCGATGAGTAGTGTAATTACATTGGAGGCTAAAGGGGTATATTGAATTATACAGGGTATCAAGTTTACTAAGATGGACTTCTGGCGCTGGTGCATAGATTACATCACCATAGTCTAAGACAGGCAGCAACATCTGTTGCACAATATGTTTTCTAACCAAGGGACTTAAACATGATTTGTGTCTAAAAGGAGTACTGATTTTGGGATAAAGCTTGGAGTTTAATTTGTCAATATGATGAGCAAAAGTGAAGTTGGGGTCAAGCCACATGCCAAGATATTTGTAGGAGTCCACTGGGGCCAGGTTACTATTAGACTCCGTTACAATGGATAGGTGGGTATTGCCGAGATTACACAGTTTGTGCTTTGTGTCCAATATCATTGTGACAGTTTTGTCTGTGTTTAAGAACAGTTTGTTCCTTGCCATTGTTGTGTTTGTTCATGAGCACCCCAGAAGGGCAATGGTGTCTGTTATATCTACACTGGCATGTTGTTGCTTACTATTATAATACACTCAATATTATCCCTCTGTATCTGTCTCCCTCCTTTGTATAGCCTGGTATGAATATGTGATACTGTCTATGTGGATGCAGGGGGAGTACCTAATAAACAGGCTATTCAAGGTAGTTACAAGTCTAGATGAAGTTAATCTGGGTCTAATGTTTCTTTTGAAAAGATCCATCTGGCTTCATCCACAACCATTTAAGTACCAGAGGGGTATCCAATGCATTGCAATGCAAACTGTTGCTTACCCCACTCAAAGGGTTGTGTGGGATTTTGACCATAGTTGCAGTTGCATAGAGAGCTACAGGGGAGATCTCAACACCGCAGACATGAGGTAGGCGATATTGGAACTGTGAACTCTGACAGCAAAGACTGGTATTGGACCTTAATACATCTGTGAAAACAGTCATTAGAATGTAAACACACTCATCTGAATATGACAGTGGCTCATCAACCTTCATTTCTATTTGGAAATGAAAAATTGTTGATGCGTTTAGTGGAAAATCATAAAAAACAAAGACATAGTAGATTCATTTTGATGAGGGTGGATTGTAGCAGACTGATGGGGATATGATGGTAAAGACATGTTAGTACATATTGGGGATGTGCCTTCAACACAGATCCAACACAGCATCACCACTGAACTTTAGTACAGGTATTTCAACTGTTTGGCTGTAATGTGAATCCATACATTAATTCTGCATTTTGTATGACAGATGGCTTTGCAAAAATGTTATAATCTTTCTCTGCAACACAGTGGGATGGATTCCACTGCAGATGACAACTTATCAGCATTTCTGTCTCCAATTATCCCTATTCTCTTTAATAGCAATAGAGAAAACCAGTGATTTGCTTTGGAATCCAGTCCATTTTTGTACAAATATTATATGTACATTATCTTTACAAAATAGATGTATAAACACTGCAGATAGCACCACTGCATTGGGGGTTTCCCCACTATGTTTAAACCATTGGCTTTTGCCCAGTTATATACAGACATTTACACGTTCATTGACAACTGGGTATCTCTCACAAGAGAAACTACATATTTCTTGCACTACGTAGACTAACTATTCAACCTTAAAAAGCCATAGGAAGCTTTTCTTTCAACCCTCACAATCTTAAAGTGATAGCAGTGTTTCACAATAAAAACAGCTCCAATTAATCTTCATAGTATTTGGGCCACAGAGAGTGTTATTTCAATACTGTCAGAGTTGTAGTTCAAGAGTTAATGAATTATAAAGTATCCACCTCCCACCCCTTTTACTGATGTAACACTGCTTACCTCAGAGCAGCAAGACTGTCTGGATAGATAGCAGAGAGGGCCAAGGAGCATAAGAAAAAAAATAAAAAAAACTGTCAATGGGGCAGGGTTTTCCTTATACTCACAGTAAGAAGATTGTCCCTTGCTCTGAGCTGTCTGGTCTCAGGACCAGATTCCACAACTGAGGTGAGCAGTGTTACACTAGGTAAAAGGAGCGGGAGGGGGATACTTTATCATTCAATTACTCTTGAAATGCAACTCTGACAGTATTGAAATAACACTCCCCATGGTCTAAAACACTATAAAGATTAATTGAAACTGCTGTTTTTGTGAAACATTACTATCCCTTAAAGTTTGTGAACAATTTCAGCTAGAGTAAATTTGTCAGTTCAAAGCTATTTTAAGCAAACATTCAAAAATGTATTTTTCTTCTACTTTCAGTCCCTTTTAATTACAAAGAATATATCTCTATGTTATTATCCTAAGTTGTTAGAGTATGACAACTTGTATCCCATAATTACATTTCTATGTGAGATTATTAGCACAAATGGGACAAAATTGTCTGTGCTCAAGCAAAAATATACTTGAAAACAGGCTAGTTAGTACTTAAAGGGATAGTAATACTTAAAATATATAAAAAAAGTTGTAGGGTTTATCCCTCTGAGTAAGACAAGGGTACTCCCACTGCTGAAAGGTGCTTTATTCCAAAGTTATTACAGCTCAAAGTCGAATCATTTAGGTGCAATATCACAGTGGCCTGAATTTGAACAGTAGCGCTGTTGCTACACCATCCTATGGACAGCTCTGGTCTCGGGACCATAAATCTCCATAGGATGGTGTAGCAACAGCTCCACTGTCCAATTTCAGGCCACTGTGATATTGCATCTAAAAAATTCAACTTTGAGCTATAATAACTTCTGAACAAAACACCTTTCAGCACCAGGACTACTATTGTTTTACTCAGTGGGATAAAAATACAGCATATTTTTTTTACATTTTAAGTATTACTATCCCTTTAATGTACAATTTCCAGGATGGTAAAATCATGGAACATTCCAGTTTTTTTAAAAAAATCACCATTGCCATACTGGATGGCTATAAGTGCTAATGTACCAAGGATTAATTAGTGGATGTAACGCCTCTGAGTGTGAAGGTTTATTATCTGCTACAAAATAAAGCCCTGTAGTCTCTATATATGTACATATTCGGTTTTAGGAGGTGTAGAAGCTCTCATTTTCTACTTGGAAAGGGTCCATTTAGAAAACTTATGATTTCAACATTACCTGATTTCAATCTTGTTTTTCAAAGCAATAAAACTATTAATATTTCCTTGAGCAATGTGTTGCACACCCCTATGGTCCTAAAGGGTACATAAAAGAAAAGAGTAATTCAACTGACATACATAACCAGCAGCAAATGATGAGTGATGCACTAATAATACACTTCCAAAGTAGAGGGGTATCACCAAAATGGGACCTTGATCTCCATGTGACTTAGGGGAATCAGCTACACTCCACTAATGAGGCTCACATAGGCCAGAACATAAGTCTGCAGTGTTGCTGTTTCTCTCATGCAGAGAGGATTTGCCTGACATTCTGGAGCTGGACTGTCTGTGGGTTGGGCCAGTCTGATATGGATATGGAAATGTCCTCTCTGCAATGACACATGGGAGAGACAGATGTGACTTCAGCAGCATTGAGAAGCTTCCATGCAAAAGACTTAATTTTTTTCTGTCTTGATGAGTGTGTTTGTTTTCTAGTCTCCCTAAGTGGATGGGTATCTCAGGCATGGGATCTTGCTTTCCATGTGCCAGGAGGAAATCAGGTACACCAGACTGATGAGGCCCACAAAGGCCAAAATGTGCATCTGGTGTTGTTTGTATTGTGGGAAGAGGGTTTGTATGACATTTTGGAGCTGGACTGTTTGTGTGGTACCAGTCACCAATGGACATTTTCTCTCTGCAGTGGCATATTGGAGTGAAAAATGTTACTGAACAACACCTGTGAGGCTACCATGTCTTAGAGCAAAACACTTAATATTGTTCAGTCTCTGTGTGTTTTCATCACACTCTGTTTTCTAATGTGTTATGTTGGCAAAAGCCCCAGGTCTTTTTGGGAATCCATCAAATCTCTTGTAATAAAGTTATGTGTTAAACAATAGTAATATGTATTCAGGATCAATTGTTAATAGCTCCAGTCTTGTATTTACTTCTGTCACATGGTTCTTATAAACAGAGGTGAGTGCATAAGCCTATGTGGGTGGCAGTGTGTCTCCTTTGCTGCATAAAGGGCATACAAAATTAACAAATCTGTTCAGAAAATAGGCAATGAAAGTGCATAAAACTGAGAATTAAAATAAAGAACATTTACTATTGAAATGTAAAACTCAGATATAAAATGACAAAGACCACTGGTAGAGTGAGAGTAATTATAGTATAATAGAATAACAGATTACACTTTCATATTACTGTCTATCACTATATAACAGTTTCCCATATTCAGAAACATTTCTATGAAACATTTATATAAGCTTTCTGTTTTCATCTTTAGTGTCTTTTTGTAATTCCTGATATTTTTCATTTTCAGTTTAGCCAAATTTGGAGGTGGGTTGTTTTAGTTATTTGGCAAGTTAACATTTGTATTAAAATTTCACACTGTCACTAATTTTGAATGTATTGATATATAGAACCTGTAGCACAGTAATTAAAGTGGACTTGTTCATACCCCCTCCGCTTCCCTATTGAGTTTATTTTGATCCAATGCCATATTTTCCCCAGTGTTATCAAATACATTGTTAAAACCTTTGTTTCTAACCTCTATCCTTTCTCCTTTTTTGCTGAAAGAGAACTGCAGTTGAAATCTCATTTTCTTTGACATTTCCTTAAATTCCCTTTCCTCCTCCTTTTTTGTGTGCTTTCAGTTTGAACGGGCTAGCAGAGAAACTCATGGAGAGGAAACCTAAAGATGTGTGTTCATTTGATTTGTCCAAAGTAAATATTCTCTACATGAAATGCTCCCCAGAAACAACTATGAGTAATACCAGAGTTATGGGAAGGCAAAGCTCAAGAGAAATACTGTGCATTGCTGTGCATGGTGGTTCATCTTCATACATGCTAATTTACATGTTCTCCAGTAGTTTTGCAAGAGGACACTGCAGGGAGAAGTACTAGCAATAAGCAGACACTACCCACAAGGGCAGAATTTTCTATGGTTTGGGACAGCATGCCACTGAGGGAAGATAAGGATTAATGGGTTAAAAAGAAAAATATACAGCTAATGGGCAAAGGAAGAAAACAGAACAGAAAAAGGAGAACATTAAGGGAAAGGAAAAATATTAAGCACACACAATTGTTTTGTTCCAAAAAATTATTTTGTCCAATTAACCTAAAACATTAGGTATGTTTTAGGTTAATTTGACTAAATAGATTTTTTGGAACAAAACAATTTACACACACACACACACACATGCATACACATATACAGACTTATATGTAGTAGGGTGACCATGTTTCCATTCTGCCATTCAGGGACACTGAGGTGACAAGAGTGTGGTACTTCTCTCCAGCTCTAGGGCAGCTATGCGGGAGGGGTCAGTATACATCACTGGACATCAGTGCTTAAAGGGATAGTAATACTTTATTATTACTATCCCCCATATTGTAGATATTTGTAAAATAATTTAATAGCCCCCAGGTTCATCTCTCAAACCTTTATGGTTTGAGAGATAACCAAAGGCAAATTTGCCCCCTCTCTCCCCCTTCCCTGAAGTCAACATTGTACTGACTGCAGGGGAAGTCTGTCGTACGACAGGCTTGCAGCTCTGCCGCTGAGCCGAGATCCCATTAGTGAAAAAGAATGATTTCACTGAAACAGTCTTCTACATGTGCTTGGTTTTCAAGCACACATAGAAGACCGTTTCAGTGAAGTAATTATTTTTCACTAACGCGATATATCGCTGACTTCAGGGAAGGGGGAGGGAGGGGGAACTTTGCCTTCGGTTATCTCTCAAACCATAAAGGTTTGAGAGATGAACCTGGGGACTATTAATTTATTTGGCAAATATGTACAATATGGGGGATAGTAATAATAAAGTATTACTATCCCTTTAAATTGCTCTTTATATGGCACACCACAGAGTTCTAAACACTACAGGGAGAACTTTCCATTGACTGCTGTGACAGAAAGTGTTGCCTGTAGTGGACTAAGAATATTGTACATCACACCCAATGCCTTAGACTAGCATTATACTACAATAAAGTTGCACTGCAGCTTCTGTTTGATGTCAGGATCAAGGATCAGCTCTGTCTCTAGTGCTTAGGGCTCTGTCTAGAATCCATTTTCTTGTAGCCCAGCAGAGGCATCAATTTGTGTCACAGTAGGCAATGGGCAATTCTGTTTTTTGTGTTTAGATTCTTTATCCAGGTACTTTGTATTGACCCTGAAGGTGGCTGTCCAGGACATGGGACACACATAAAAATTCCAGGAATGTCCCTGGCAATCAGGGACATGTGGTCACGCTAAGTAGACATGTTTAGACACAAACAGACATATATAGATGAATACAGACATATACACACGCACACTGAGGCTAATGCACTAAGAAAGGGTATTGAGATTATAGACTACAATAAATGCACCATGGGGACAAATAACATTTCCCAATTCTCTGTTGATTTCAGTGTGGCTTTTAACATCTTGAATGCTAGAGAAGTCTCCAAAGCATTGGTTTTCACTCAGTTGGTTAAAAGCTCAAATTAATTCTGTGAAGATTTGCATTTCTGTCTATGGTGCTGTTGGTTTACTCCAAATTTACTCCAGGTCCTCTTAGTACATCAGCCTCAGTGTGTGTATGAAAAAGGAGGTACGTTGTATGGAGATGTGCCCTGCCTATTTATTCCAAGGAGAATGGGAGCCAAAAATTGAACATAATCTGTATCCTTTAAAGCTACATGTGTGGCCTTTGGACTGAAACTGACTGCCTACAGTACAGTCACATAATCAAGGAACATGGGGCCATATTCAATAAGCTAAAATAGAACAATATATCAGCAAACCAACAGCACCATAGGAGACCTGACAATTTCCTTTGAGGTAAATGGGGTTTTAACCCTTTGAATGCATCCCATTACTTCTCAATGTGTTGAACACCACTTTAGCATTCAAGGATCTAAAACCCCAAATTAAATTAGTTGGAAGTTTTATTTCTGGCATATAGTGCAATTGTTTTGCTCCTGAATCGCTTCTCTATAGCTTTATTAATATGGACCCATATAGAACATTTATATGCACAGGAATTACATTCCAAAATCATGCTCATTTTTTCAACGTGCTGGAACTAATTAATAGAATTCTTGTATTTGAATTAAATAATTTGAATTAAAAATATGTCAGCCATCGCATACAAAAGCATGTGGGAATACTGCCACGGATGGGACATTGGGTATGGAAGGTAAAAAGGGTAAGGGGTTGGTGATGATCATGGACAAGATATAGGCATGTCTTTCATAAGAAAAAGAAACCCGCTGATTTCAATTCCACATTTATATACAGTGTATGCCTATTACAGGTGCTCAGTATAAATATAGCTATACAGTATACATCTATTACAGGTGCTCAATATAAATATAGCTATACAGTATACATCTATTACAGGTGCTCAATATAAATGTAGCTATACAGTATACATCTATTACAGGTGCTCAAGCTATTCTCAAGTCTCCTTAACTTTGCTGATGAATACCATTAATACTGCCAATTCCTTCAGAATGAATGAGCCACAGACTAATCCACCTGTCTTCATCCTGAATGCTGTTAATATTTGGTCAGCTAAGGAAAGGATTGGACACATATGATATAGATATTTTTCTTCTAAAATAATTTAACCCTTTGAGATCCAGACGGGTATCCAATGCATTTTGGAGCAATGCTTTGGATACCTCTCTTGCACTCAAAGGGTTTACAGTAGGATATTTGACATGACAAGAACAAAACTTCTGCTCCCCACATTTTATATACTGCTTCATTGTCAGTGTCAATGGAAGGATTATTTATGATGCTGAAATGTAAAGATTTGTTTTAGTCAATTGTGGCTGCTATGGGAAGCATGGATTCTGCTCAATCTGTCTTTATCTTTCCCCAGAGAAAGTTAACCACAATATATAAGCACTATGTCTCCTGCTATACACACTTCTGGCACAAGAGATCAATTAATCATTGGAGTTGAAATCAACTGAGAATGATGAACTTCCAAGCTGCAGGCACCTTCTGTAGATCCTGTAACTGAACTAAATGCAAAGAGGACAATTTGTCTGTGAGTGTGCCACTGTTGTATGCAGTATTGTATGTCCGATGCTGCAAACTCCGCTCATATCACTAATTGATCTCCTGTATCGATGTAGAGATTGAACAAATATTCAGTAATTTGGTGTTATTAACTTTCCTTCTTCATCAAAACAAGTATCATATGTGTGATAAAATAAAATGCATCCCAATATATCCCCCGCACTAGAGAATATAACACATCACAAATCACACCCCTATTGATCATGTCTACAAAATCTAGTGGTGACATCATCCGGATTAAACCAGCATGTGTTGTAGTAAAACGTATGAAACTTATTACATATTTTTTAAATCAATATATACAAATTTGATCATAAGGATAAAGCTATAGCTAAACACAACATACTATACTGACACTGTATTATAAAACAAAATAACAAAGCAAATTTGTCTTTCTTTAGGAAAAAGGCAGTAGGAAACACAATACAGAGGTTGTAGAGCTTGAATGCCTCCATTTGAAGCAGACATTTTGTGATATCTCCATGCCTATATATTGAGGGTACTTATTCTATCACCATAATCGAAGCTGCAACTCTTTATCAATAAGATCAAAGAAGAATAGGATGATCAGAGTTTTCTGCTCCCTTACAGCAGGCATGTCAAACCTGTGGCCCACAAGCTGAATTCATACAGCAGTTATATTTTTTGCATAAGTGATCTGGATTAAAGTCCAGGTCAAATCCCTTCCAAACAAGCAATAGGCTTCAATAAACCTGAAAGGTTCTCAGTGATCACTAACAGATTGAAAATGAAAACAACAGTGGATTACATAAGGGATCACTAGCAACTAAAACAGTCTCTGTGTGTGTGTATGTGTATATATATATATATATATATATATATATATATAAATACATGCAGTTTAGAGAATACCCATCTTAAAACATTAACATACACTTATTCCCATGGTATTTTAATATCTTATGATCATTTTGATTAATGTACTGAAGCCAAACATCTGATGATCTGAAATTTTACATTTCCAAATCAGCAAGGATTTTATGTGGGTGTTTTGGGGGTAAATTACTTCTATAGTAAAGGAGAGATGTAGATGAGAATTGAATATTCTGTTCAGAATATCTCTAGTGCTAATATGTGTAACAAACTGTCAGTATTAGTTATGATCTTATTTGTAACAGATAAAATTGCATAATGCAACTGAAATTATATGTAGTTCAAAGAATAACATAACATCAGCCCTATAGTATTGAACCAGACTTTATAATAAATATGCAATGCTGAAAGAACAGTGAGGGTGATGTACTAAGAATAACTGGAGTGATTTTGGAGTAAAATAGTTGCATTTCCCATTGATTTAAACAGGGCTTTAAATCCCTTGAATGCTAGAGAGGACTCGAAAGCATTACAGAGAAATGTATTGGAGGCCGCTCTAGCTTTGAACTTCTCTTTTAAATCAATTGACATTAACCCCTTACCATCTCATGACGTGCCAGGACCATCATGTGTAAACTTCCCATAAGGACCCATGATGGTCCTGGCATGTCATGGGTTAAATGAGAGCAGTGCGCCTCTGTGCACGCTGCTATCATTCTGCAGATGCTGAAACTGAGCGCTCCAGGACTGGAGTGCTCAGTTTCAGTAGTTCTCTCTTCTGCAGGTACATGTGATTGCTTCTACAGTGGTCACGTTTACCGGCTTTCCATTAACAAAGACAATGTGTTTTACACATTGCCTTTGTGTTTGCTCTCTGCCTCTGTCTTCCTTACTAAGAGAGTAAGGAAGAGAGAAGCAGAGAGCAGACCCAAAAGGAAACACAAAGATGCCAAAGTTTGGGGTATTAACCCCTTCAATGCTGGTGCTGGGGACAGGATAAATGTAGATGTCTTTATGACCTACTGACACCACTCTGATAATTTTAAAATAATGCTAAGAAACATCAAATAATTTTATGTACAACATATTAGTTTAAAGTACAAATAATGAAACCAAATAAAAGTTTAATGTGAGTTTTAGTCATGTGGAGCACAGTAATACACTTATATACACACCAAACAGTAATGTATAAAAAAATGGAAATTCTGTGAGGGAAAGAGGGACATGGGGATTTTCAACCCAGAGGGACAGTGCCCACTTAAAACTGCCCAGCTTGTAGGTATGAATGACCAGTCATACCTTTCATGCAGTCTCCATAAAAATGCAACCCATTGCGCCCAAATGGTCATAAGAGAAAAAATAAAAATGGTGTTTTTTAATTGTTTTAACCATTATCTTTAATTTTAATAAAGTAAATGGTGGGTTATCCATATAAGCGTGGTAAAAAAATGGTATATAATTTATGTGGATGGAGTAAAAGACTTAAGGTGACTGATTCATTGATGAAAGCGCAGCCCTGTGCTTTCTAAGAATGATCCAGTGACAAGGTAGATTCATTCAACACGCGCTTGTACTGGAAGTGGCTTATACAGCCGGCTCCAGTACTAAAGAAGGAATAGAACACCTTCGGGGTTACCCCATGGATCATCTATCCTTTTGGATAGATGATCCATGATAGGGGGTCTATCAGGAGGGGTCCTGGTGCCCCCCTCGAGGTCTTAAATTAATAGTTACTTATAAAAAGCGCATATAACCTATAGCAAACATATGTTATATGCGCTTTAGTTCGGATCATCTATACTTTTGGACAGATGATCCATGTTAGTGGGGGTGGGGCAGAGAGGTCATGGTGACCCTCTCAAGGTCTGAAATGTTTACATATTACAGTAAAATTGCATATAACCTATGGTACACATATTTTATATGCACTTTATTTAAAAATGGGCAATTGTCGCCTAAGTGCATAACCTATCCTAATGGATATGTTATCCATGCTAGGGGGGTGTCATGAGGGGTCATGATACCCCCTTGAGGTCTGAAGTTTTTTTTTTTTAAATAAAATTCTAAATATAATTAAAAAAACATTTTTTTACACATATGCAGGCAAGGTATGCAGCTGCATACCTTGCCTATTAACCCTATGAATACCAGAGGGGTAGAAAACACATTGCAATGCATTGCTACCTCTCTGGTACTCACAGGGTTAATTATACAATACAAATACAAAAAAGGCATGTCGTAAAAAATAGGAGAAGAACAATGTTGAATTTAAATGGAGAAAGAAGCCATGGGAGCAGTGTAAGTCTAATTTTCAAGGGGAAGGGTTAAAATGTCGAATGTGAACAATATTTGCCGAATTAAAGTGGTGAAAGAAAGCACTGTAAGTCGAATTTTAAAAGGGGGGTTAAAATGTTGAAGGGGGCACTCTATGTTGGATTTCTATGCTGTATACTGTATTCTACACTGCTTTCGTTCGAATAACGATGGTTTTGGAACCGTCATTGTGGCTTTTTACGCGCAGGATTTCCGACATAAAATGTATCAACAAAACAGGCGGCAATACTGAGCCTGGATAATAGAATACTACTTGCATATTGTTGTTAGTTGTTTCCTATGGGCTTTTTTTTGACTGACGGTGAGTATAATTACTGCTGATTTTGTATTACAAGTCGGATAATAGGATACTAAAACCTGACTTATAAAAACACAACTCCTGTTTTTTTTCTTTTTAGCACTGGTAATAGAATCGAGGCCTTAGAGGGAAAACACTGTTGAACAAAGACATAGTCAAGAAGGACAGAATTGCTCCAGTACTTAAGTGCAATCCACCTCAGATTTTCCTGGACCTTAAGGGATTAAGGAAATATGTATTTGACCTATATGGTGCACTTAGTTTAATCAAGAATTACTCCATTTCTTCTCAGTATATCAGGGCAGGGTTTATTATTTATGTACTTTTCTTAGCCATACTGTTAAGCAGTAATGTTAAATATTGATTACAATTGTCCACCAAATTGTAATGAGAGCAAATGAGCTATTTGCAATGAATGACATAATGTGCATGGTAGCAATAAATGAATCACCTAGTATTGTGTTGATATTGACCTTTCTAGAATATGTTATTATTGATTCACATTGAAGCTAAAGGATTTTGGAAATAATGCAGAATGGCAATACATATCATTCATAGTGTTACAATAGGTTGCACACATACAGATAAATGCAAAAATAGAGATAGAGGGCATAAAACATGATTCTTAATAAATGTATGTACCCTAAATATATGTTGCCATGGCAAAAAAAGACAGACTTGCCACACTGAATAATTGTAAAGCATTATCTGTTGTGCACTCGAGAAATATTCCCAGATTAGGATCTCGATTTACAGATCCAAGAAGGAAGAAAAAAATAGGATAAATAAAAAGAACTGTTAAAAGTGATTTCTTTATTTAAAATGTGTTAATAAAATATACAGTGAATACTAAATTTGAAACAATACATTATGATAAAAATATCAAGTGAAATTTACACCCTAAAGATAAATAGATTCAGTTATAATTGGGTCAAGAGTATTTTTGGGTTGATTGATGCTGGGTTCTCTATGAAATACTAAGACTCAGCTGCTGGACATAGATGATAAGCTATGTTATTTTATGAGACACAGTATCTAATTGAATATTCAGTGGTGCTTGTCAAATAATATTGGACTAGGAAAACATATTAGCTGAATAATTGTGCAACTGTATATAGTTAGTTTGCTACTTAAAGGGATAGTATTACTTCAAAATTACTATCCCTCATATTGTAGCCCTTAATAAACTGAGTTAAATGACACCAGAGGCATCTCTCAAACCTTTATGGTTTAACAGATAGCCGCTTTCAAAGTTTCCTCTCCCCTGCTGTCAGCGTTCTGCTGCCAGCAGGGGAATCTGGTCCTGGGACAGGCGGAGGCTCTTCAGCAGAGCCGACATCTCGTTATGGAAGGAAATATGATTAACTGAAACAGTCTTCTACATGTGCTTGGTAACCAAGCACACGTAGAAGACTGTTTCAATCAATCATTTTTCCTTCCATAATGAGATATCGGCTCTGCTGATGAGCCTCCGCCTGTCCCAGGACCAGATTCCCCTGCTGGCAGCAGAACGCTGACAGCAGGGGAGAGGAAACTTTGAAAGCGGCTATCTCTTAAACCATAAAGGTTTGAGACATGCCTCTGGTGTCATTTAACTCAGTTCATTAAGTGCTACAATATGAGGGATAATGATTTTGAAGAAATACTATCCCTTTAAAGTGATTGAAATGTTTCACAAAAAAAGCAGCTCTGATTAATCATCATAGTATTTGGACCATGGAAAGTGTTATTTCAATACTGTCAGAGTTGTAGTTCAAAAGTAATTCAATGATAAAGTATCCACCTCCTGCCCCTTTTACTTAGTGTAAGCCACTTCCCCTCAGATGTGGAATCTGGTCTCTTGACCAGACTGCTTGCAGCAAGGAACAATCTTCTTACTGTGAGCCTAAGGAAAACCCTGACCCTCTTGACAGGTTTTTCAGGTTTTTCCTTATACTCTTAGATTTTGTGTAGCGAGTAACATCAAAGCAAAAAGAACTGCTCTGACTAGCAGTCCAAAAACAACAATATATGCCATGTAATTAACCCATAAATGCAAGGACCTTTATGGCTGCTAGTTCTTCTATTAATAATGATTAGGTACAGACAGAAATAATTCATAAAGTACACAAAAAGGGCCCACACATGAAGACTCATAGATGCACATTGCTCATCTTGGCTTGTGAGATGCACAATGTTCCGGTCTATAACTAACTAGAATTGTTGGAAGATAACTATCTATCAGTCCCTCAATTATTGCAGCGGTATAGGAGTTTGTGCAACTAAAGATTTTCTATGGTATGGTCTCAAAATCAGCAGATTTTAGGATTAAAAATTATACTTAGCATTCTCCATTCTACCTTTTTATCTAATATTTGCAAGCATAAGCGGCCAGGTGTATGGACACTGTTAATATATGCTATTTTCTTGTATTGCAGATTAAGGCATCCTGGGTTGCTTCATAAAATGCAGACGAGCTTTTCACCGTGAGGCTTTGTCAAGGCAATAATTGAGGGACTGATAGATAGTTATCTTCCAACGATTCTAGTTGGTTATAGACAGGAGTATTGTCACAGTAATAGAGAAGGTTGTTGCTTTTATCACATGTTTTCGGAGGAAAGCATGAGATAAATTGGGGGGCTTTACACTTGTTAGTTCCCTAAATAATATGAAAATTTGAGTCAGGCCAACTCCAGTTTTCTATTGTTGAAAGATTGGGAGATTGATTCTACCAGCAGTATCTTACTTATCAGAAGTGTACTTACATATTGATGATTTCTTTAACATTTGAAATTGCACAAGCACCCTTAGTGTCTTCCATGGTGTTTGTAGTTTCCAGCAATTCTAGGCTAATTTTAGTCAATCATTGTTTTATTTTTCTTTTATCAATAAAAGTTAAGTTTTAATGCATTCATGGTCAGCATATATCACTAACAGCAATAGTTATTGATACACTATCACTCAAGTGACCTAACAAGTATCTTTGTGTTTTTTTTTTTTCTTTTATATTGTATTATATTGTAATTGGAACTGATTTTATTGCTTTTATTTATATCCCTTTAAAGGGATAGTAATACTTCGTTTTGTCTTTATTTTATTTTGTAGGCATTAAAAAAATGAAGAACTATATAAGTCTTATTTCTCAAACCTTTATGGTTTGAGAGATATTCACAAGTAAAGTTTCCCCCTCCCGCCCCTTTTACCTAGTGTAAGCAATTGCTTCTCAGATGTGGAATGCAGTCCATAGACCAGACAGATAACAGCAAGGGACAATTTTCTTCCTATCAAAACAATGAAAGCCCTGCCCCCCTTGACAAGCTATTCAGCTTTTTCCCTTATCTTAATTGAAGACTGTCCATCTCTGCAGTCTACCTGGGCACCTCCCTTCTACTCTGGCTGAGCAGTGTTACATCCCTTGGATGGCACCCAAGAGTTGATTACCCAATAGCCATGTCCCTAATCACCCAGGGAATAGCAAATGTATGGTGTAAGGTGGCACCAGATGCTACAAAATATGATTTCATAAATTTGTCCAGAGGTTTATCTGCCTGATCCTTATGGGTTTCTGCCACTGATAGCACCTTATTCTTGGCAAGATGAAAAATCAGGGAATCAACCACTGGAGGTGTAGCCCACTGCACTAATGCCTTAGTTGAAATGGGATACAGATAAGAAATGTGCCAATTAATGAACAGTCTCCTTTCATGTGTCTTTCATTCCTCCAAGACAACTGGGTCCAAGGAAAGGTGAGGAGGAAATATAGGAACCTCCTTCTTGCATCACTTAACATGTCAGTGGAAGATGAACTGTGGAATCCAAGACAGAGACATGAAGTTTTTTTATGATTGCCCGAATTAGCCATCCTCATGATAGTCTTCTGGTGAAAGAGACTAGTCTAAGTTATTACCCTTGGTTACCCCTTCCTCAGCAGAGGAAACACCATTGATGTGTGTCACCTAAAACAGGGGCCTCAAGTACCTGCTTTGGTGCAGGGTGTGCCAAAGACCAAGAGATGAGGACCCCTTGAGTAATTATGGGGATAGAGGCAAGTTATGAAATAAGAGCCTTAATCCAAATTGGTTCCTGATCAGCAGAAGATGTAGGGGCCTTTGTGCAAGAGGAAAATAATGTACCATAATACTCTATAGTGAGCCCAGGCTGACATGAGGAACAATGAGGCTAATTCCAGAATCCATAGCCTTGGACTTTCCCATGTGACATAGTCAGAAGACTCCATAAAATAGTATATAGGACAGTCAAAATTAGAAGAAGGACTGAAAAAAAAAGTACCTAAAAGTATGCACAGTTACTTATCTAACTGCAAGGGGTTAAATTGGTAAGCAGGAGGGAGAGACCAGCCTCTCTGCAGCATGAAAAATCCAAAAAGAAAGAAAATTATCCTAAAACCACATCTCCCCCTTGCCAGAAAACCCGGAAATAGTGTTGACAACGTAAAATAATTAAAAAAAAATTAAAAAATGAATACATAAATAATTAAATATATTAGGGAACAGACAGCTGACTGGGAGCTTAATGTGAGTGCTTAGTCAAAACATCACACTCTATCAGTTGTGTACTGTAGAGAGTAAAAACACACACGAAGTAGTTTAGTAATATCTAGCAAATGCACAAGGGGAGAGGGAAAGGTGGAGCAGTTCAGGGATTTGGGAGTAAAGTGGTAGTTCAAAATTTGACTGCAGAAATAGTTGCTGCAGTGTATGAAATAAATGATGATGATCCTCTTGAGGTGAATGCAGTTTGTCAAGGTCTCACTAATCACACCACAGTAGTACCCCACCACCACTACCATACACATCTACCATATTATAGTTTGTATTTTTTTTTATCACTTGACATCATCATGAATATGTGCCAGTGTCATTTATGCACTTAAGCAGGAAGTTAGTGTTATGGGCAAAGGAGAAATGCAGTCTGCATGCTAACAACATTTTCAAAGTACATGTTGCTATACGCCTCACAACTTTGGCTTTCAGCTACTTATTTCTCCACTACAGCCCTCAGAAGCAATATTGTGCTGGGAAATGTTGCACCATAGGAAACATAGGCAAAAAATGTGTTGGAATAGGAAAAAAAATGTGTTAAGTACGAGAAAAATGTGTTAGAATAGGAGAAAAATATGTTGGAATAGGCGAAAAATTTGCTGGAATAGGCGAAAATGAGGAAAGTTTGCATTGGAGAAAAGGAGAAAACTTTTGTGAATAAAAGAGAAAAATTATCTGTTTTTTGTGAAAAGTCATGTGGGAAATTGTTCTCAATTTTTGCCCACCCTAGTTACTACCACCAGATAGCAATCTCTAATAAATGTAGTTCTTGGATTTAATCAACATTTTACAGACAATTAATGTAGTTCAACAACCCCCATAGTGGAACATTATGTTTTAGCTTTTAAAAATCAAAAAGGTGGATAGATATTTCTGAATAATACCACTAATATATAGTATGGATATAATTTCTATTGATTAACATGCATGAGAACATAAATACTGTATGTTTCGTTTTTATGATATGAATCTATTTTCTATGTTTATTATAAACAAAACATAAAAAATCTCACTCTTTGTTCTGTTAATAATATATTTATAGCCAGCCAGGGCTGTGGCTTAGAACACTTGTGAGTCTGATCCAGCCTGGTACAAGAATGTCTATTAAATAATACACAGACTTTGAGTCTGTACTTTTGAATTAAAAATGATATTATAAACTGTCTTCAATAGCTTCCATTTTGATTACAATATTATTACTTATTGGAGAAATGCTCTGACTTTTGCTTGAGATACCATAATGCATTGGTTTGCAATGTTTTTCAAGCCTACCATGCAACAAATTGGTGGTGGGTTCAGCACGGCTGGATTGAGGCCCAGGATGAATATATACCATTTTTACTCATACTTTGCAAAGGTGAGAGGGTAAAAAAACTGTTGCAGAGGATCTTTCAGTGTGCCAGATGTTGCCACTTGCTAATCGTATGCTTCATGCATACGTTTTCTACCCTATCTGCTTTCACAGGTCCTAAGTGCAGTGGTTGTATCATGGACATTTTTGACATTTTGATATGTAAATGGCTATTGCTGAACATCTATGTATTTCAGAATGACCATTGTATGGCACAAAATAGTTGCACTTTTAGTTGAACAAGGAGACAGAAGTAATGTACCATGTTAGTCATAGATGTTAAAACTATATGCATGCATTTTATAGTCTTTTATTGTGCAGAAAGCCTTAATTCTTATTATACCTGAAGAAGAGACCTAGTTGTCTTCAAAGCTTGCATCTAAAGCCACTCAATCAGCCAATAAAGGTATCATGTTTACTCTAATGGTCTCTAGTAAGCCTGTCGACAGTCTTGCAGTTACCTTACTCTTGTTTTTATTTCCACTCGGTGTATTCCCTAATTTTACCCTCAGAGCTTGTATTCCTGTTTTATCCACTCAACTCATCTCTGCATCAATCTCTTTTTATCAAAATTCTCTCTTCCCATCTATACTTATTTTTTCATTATCCACCCTCTTCTCTCCATCTCTTTCTTACATTAAAATATTAATAATGTTATATAATAAAAATTACATATTTTGAGGCTTTTCCTGATAGGTGAAACAAAAGTTAATCCCCTTCTGAATGCTGCATTTCAAAGTTATTAAAGCTCAGACAATAGTCATTGTTTATTTTTCTAATGCTGGTTTTAGGCATTTTTCTGGTTATCAAATTTTCCATAGATAATAACAGCAACTGTAACATTTAGTTGTGAATTGTAATAATATTTAATTTTTATTTAAAAAAAAATAGTTGAACTGCACAGTGACCTATGAATGCAACTCATAGCATGAGAAACACTGCACTCATAGGAATACTGAAGTCCAGACAAAATCTTGATCCATTAAAGTGCACATTGATTTCTGCTATCAATTTCCTATGAATACAGTCTTTTTCCTGGAATTTATAATATTATACCTACAACTCTGGCTAGTACTCAGGCATATGATCTTTAGTAACAGTGAATGCAGTGCTATGTGTTGCTTTCTATGAATAGCACACTATGGGGGAGATTCAATAAGGTGTGATACAGAGGCAATAAAGCGGAGATGACTTCTCCAGTGATATCACTTTTTCAATTACTATGTTATTCTATGGAACCTATGCACTAAGATTTCTCCAGCTTTGGAGATATTAGTGCATTGGCTCTATAGAATATCATAGGAACTGGAGAAATGATGTCACTGGAGAAATCTTCTGTGCTTTGTCACATCTTTATCACGCCTGAGTGCATAACCCCAATGTCTTTTAAAACAAGACTAAAATTAATTTGGGCATTTATTGTATATAGGCAATGTTTCAATTGTAGCTTGAATGTATTTATTTATACTACTACTACTACTACTACTACTACTACTACAAATATAATAATAATAATAATAATAATAATAATAAAACAGCAGTAATCATTTGGAGAGAGTTGCAAATCATTACTTCTCAATCCAAATGGTGATGGCTATTGTACTTTTAATATATGCAATATGCTAGATGGATGGATATTAGAGCATGTAATAAAAGGATTTGGACCTTCGTTCTAGGAAAAACTTTTCTATATCTCATGTCTATTTAGATTGCCTTTGTCATCTTGTCATGTGATCAGTCGTGTTGACAGATCCACAGCTAATGTGATCATACGCATAAAACATATCACGTTGGTGGTGCTTGAGGACTAGCCTGAAGAACCAATTTAAAAAATAATTAAGAATAGTATAAAATGTGCAGATTCATAGAACAATAAGTATATATCTTCATTCATATACAGTATTTTGTTTCAGAATAGGGATGGGCAACCTAGGGCATTCCATCTGTTAAGGAATACAGTTCCAGGGATGAATGAAGCAGTAGTCATCAATAGTTTGAGGGCCTCAGACTGCCAAATCCTATTTTAGAATATGTAAATATTTAATTTAGGCATATAAATCTGGTGAAACTATATGTATTATAAAAGATAGGGCTCACTGTGACCATTGTAAATGTGGTAATCTGATGGTTTGTCTGTATTTAAAAAAAATATTTTATACTATGTTATTTTCCTTTTATTGTACTTTTGTCCATGAACACATTTCTAGCAATCTGTAGAATACACAGTTAATTTAAAATTTGAAACACCAACATCATGTGATATTCCCTTCTTCTAGTATCTCTCACTTATTTCTAGATTTTTTCAAATGTCTCCATTCTGCATTAATACTCAGTATTTCTTAATCAGAAACATTAAAGTGAGGTTAGTACCAATGACCCTGGAACATCACCATGGAAACCAGACCACTAACCTTTGCCTTTCACAATCTGTGTTACTATAAAGAGACATAAGAAGCATGTGTGGAAATACTGTGTAGTTAGAAGGATAAAATAAATAAAAAATAAGGAAATAAAGAAACAATACATAGCTGAACATAATTGTTATTTACATTGAAAGTTTCAGATCTATATTGTATTACCTTCAAAAAATGATACTGTTTTGTACTGCTTAGGATATTGATTATCAGAGTGTTCCTTCCCATTATGGTACAATTAAAACAAATTAAATGTTGCTTGATAATGATCTTCTACATTATAAAGTAATTATTTGGTATAACTACATTATTAGCTGCACAAGAATAAAATTGATGTGTATTGGTCAATGGAGCATCATTATTTTTAGACCCCTCCACTGCTACACCAGTTATGTTCCCTACTGTCCGTAGCACTTTTACAAAGATCGACAAATCCCCTGCTCATACAATAAATGTGTGCCCTCCCCGCATGATCATTATTGGCAAAACTGTGATTCATCACCTGACATTTACAGTAGGAATGTTTGCTTTTAAATCATGTGCCTATGCGACAGAGCAACAGATTAAGGAGCAGAATGAGAAGTGAAATAAAGAGCACCTGATGTACTAAGGAGAACTTCACCAATTCTGGAGCTAACCAGCTTTACCTCTGGAGACCAAAAAATGTGCATAAACTCCCATTGATTTAAATGGGGCTTTTTAACACCCTGAATTCTAAAGAGGTCTCCAATGCATTTTGTTGGACTGTGCAGATTTTATGATACAGAATCACTCCTCTTTTCCGTTTGCATAAGGCCCAATATTGTGGTGTGATGGTTAATATTTTAATAGTCAATGACTTGAGTTTCTAGCATTAAACTTACAGTTTATAATATACTTTTTTATTATTAGATGATTAGATTTTTGTGACACAGACTTGTTTTCCAGTGTTTGTTTTACATATAACTAGTTGAACAGCCCGTTACACAGACCACAGTGCCACTGCCACCCGGTCGCAGGGCAGTCACGCATAGTAGAGACTGCTCGTGCTGCGGCTGATACAGAGCTGGACGCTCCTACGGAGCGCCCAGCTCTGTATCAGCCGTGGCGTGGGCAGTCTCTACTGCGCATGTCGCTGCGTTACACACTATTTAGCGAATTATTATATAGGATGTCTTTATCTCAAGGATGGGCAACATGTTGCTGTCCAGCTGATGGTCTTCTATAATCCACAGCTGATCATTACAGTAAGGAATAGGGGGTGTGCATAGCATAGAAAACTTGCATTGTGTATCTAATGTACCCCAATCACAGGAAGACAAAAATAAAACATGACTTTTATTGTATGATCAAAATACATATAAAGGGTATGCAAATATACTTTATGTAAAGATGACAGATATTTGTTGTACTCAGTTTTTCAGTATTCTTGACTATTCAACACAACATTATACACAATCAGTAGAGTATTATATTTATAGAGAAGTCCTGTAATATGGGAAATTAGGGTTGACACTTTTTGTATATTTTGCATATTTTCCTTCACAATGTGCTGCTCATCACTCTGATCCTTAAAGAGATATACAAATGTATGGGTACATATACAATGCATTTTAATAAGGTGTAAAGAAAATATCTAATAAATTAGTCAGTAGTAGAGTTGGACAGGATTGGATATTGGACAGGATTGGATAAGTGGTATGTAGTGGGTTCTTGCTTTGCCTATTATTTATTCTCCTGGCTTCTATTCCCTAAAGTTTTACTAAACTGAATGAAAAATTAAACATTAATCTCTATATATATATATTCAAAGAATAGATACAGGCACACCTGGCAGAATTCATCAAGGTGTTGGGAAAGTGTTGTCTGAAATATACTGCTTTTTTGCCTCTTCAGCTGTTGTCAATCCATTTTGGTCATGTGCTTGTTGCCACTGTACGCCAACAAATTTGGCAATTTCATCTACCCATCTTGTCTTTAGTCTGTTTCTTGGGTATGTAGTATCAAGTGGAATCCGTTCCAACATTTGTTTGATCCACCAGCAGTCAGGACTTCTTGCTGTGTGGCCTGCCCATTTCCATTTTGAGGCACTTTACTATTTCAGTGATGTCATAGACCTTTGATGATGAATCAATGCAAACATTTTAAATATATATAGATAGAGTGATAGATAGATAGATAGATAGATAGATAGATAGATAGATAGATAGAGAGATAGATAGAGAGAGAGATGTAGATAGCTAGATAGACATAGACAGCACTACTCAGCAGACTCCCTGAGAATGTGCCTCCTTTTGCACAGATGCATACAGACCACAGATCCCCAAGCATCACAAGTTCAAAAAACACTCTGAAAGTTTTAAAGATATGTGGACAAGCATGTCCCTTGCAGTTTATATAAGAGTCAGAGCCTAGAGCTCATTTAGTTGAATTAGAGATGCTGTGAATGAAATCGCCCAATGTTCAGTTCACAGACAGCTTTTTACAGAGGCAGTGAAAAGAGCATCTAGAAATTTCATTCACAGCACATTTAATTCTACTGAATGGTTGTTTACCCCACCATGATTAATCTAAGTTAATTACATTTGATGGGGATGTAGTACAAACACAATTGTATATTTGTGCACTGTTATGGCTCATACGTTTTTTAAGAACTGTACAAAGATGTTGAAAAACCTGTAAAAGTCATACATAATTCTTACATATCTTCATGTATTGCTCAATTCCATTACGTTACTGTTTCAATTATTTTCACCAACAAGTAAACCATCATTATGCGTCTGTCTGGTAAAGTACCTTACCTGGTAAATAAATAATCAATGGAAACATCTTCCTTTAAGACACCCATATTTCCTTCTAATGGGATAAACCTTATACAATTATGCAGATAGACTGCTATTTCAGGGCTGGAATAAATTTAGTTGCAGTTTATTTGGTTACCCTTTTATCCATATTATTTGAATAGCTGTTGAAATAAATAATAAAAGACTCCCAATCCAAATATTAAATACAATAATACAAAAAGGATAACCAAGGGTGTGGAATATAGTCTAATGTGTGCAGGAATGACAAGTTTAATAATCAATAAGATCTTACTTGTTCAGTGAGAAAACTTGTCCCTAATAAATCTGGTAGAAATTCATTACCTCAGGAGGAATATTTCCAAAGAGATCTCTTGAAAGCAATAATAATAACAAAAAAGAATAGCTTGTTTCTTTTCGAAACTACAATCTGAAAGGCTACATGTATACATGGATTTTAATATAATCTCTGATTTATAACAATGAGCTCATACCAGCTTTTGGGATGACATTTTAGATATTGAGGTAGCCAGGCAGTTGGGATCCTGGGAAATAAAATAACACCATGAAGCTTACTCGATGAAAAGATGAAAAATTAAACAGAAGGCTCTGTATGAACACCACAAAAGAAAAATAGAAAGACAAACCTACAGTTCATCATAGTAATTTATTCCAAGTGAACCAGTGCATTTTGACAGCATAGTCACAGTTCCTTAGTTAAGATTCAAACAAAAGATCTGTGTTAAATGCAATATTTCATAAAAATAGAACTTATTAATGGAATGGCTGAATTAACTGATGTTTGTGAATCCAAGTCATACTACCAGACTGCAAATTTCATACAAATCAATTTTGAAGTTTTCAAGAATGTTATAACGTTAAAGATCTTCACATTTTTTTCATAAGAACAACAGGTAAATCTACTGAATGGATTGACACCAGATGTCACATATATATATATATATATATATATATATATATATATATATATGAACGCTAGAATATATATATATAAAATGCTAGAATGTTTGTCCGATGCAGCCATGCACTGTAGAGACTACCCGGACACACAGAATGCTGGGAGTTCTGTGCTGGAAGCATTCTGTGTGTTCGAGCAGTCTCTACAGTGCATGACTGCATAGCGTGTGCCACCAGTGAGATGGCCGCAAAACGCAGAACTGTACCGGCCTCTTAACCCTTTGAGTGACAGCGGGGTACTCAACACATTGCAAAGCAATGTGTTGTGTACCCCTCTGGCACTCAAAGGGTTAACATCTCCCGGACCTTGGCCCCGTGTACACGGGCTTTTACACTAGTATATTATATATATATTTATATATGGGGTAGTTGGTGTTTAAATGAAAGTATAAAAAAGTTGCCCATATACCAAGAATAGTGCAATTAACATGCACCTAGCTTTACTTAAAACGTATTTACTAATTGAGTTCCAGCAGTTTTTAAATTCTGACATTTACATCCCCTTTGGATAACAGATCTATGTTCCCTGAGGCAATCTTTGACCCTTTGAGTGTCAGGGGCATGTGCAATGCATTATAGCAGTGTATAGCAGTGTACTGCACATACCTCCTCCCACTCTTCTGTCACAAAACTATAGGTAGATGATTTGGATGTTATCACTGGACTTCAGAAGTGAACCTCAATTTCTTACTCCACCACAGTAATACATTTTCTATCAGTTTTGCCTAGCCACATTTATTCCTGTAAAATACCTTCTAAACCTTAGTAACTTAATGTCAGATTCAGGATTAATGTTTATGTTTTGTTTCTTTGTTATAATTGTTCCATTTTTGTTTAATGAAATGGCATCCACTACTGTTCTCTGAACAGCAGGATAAGTGTACAGTCCATAATGATTCCGTCCATAATGGTAATTAGGATCAGGACCTTAAGCTTTACTACAGAGCTATACGTTGAAATCTGTTGTTCAGATGTTAACTTATGGCACTATGGCAATTAAACACTGACTGCTCCTCTGTTCTCTTGTTTTTATTTAATAAAAATTCAGCAAAAATAAAAAATAAAGAATTGTATAACTGACTACAATATTGCATATTCATCCTATATGATAGCAAACTACTCAAATCTATGAGGCAGAATTACTAAGAGGAACTGGAGTAATTCTGGGGAAAAACAGCTGTACCATAGGAGAGTAAGAAGATTTCCCATTGATTGCCTAGTTACCCCAAATAGAGGGAGGTGGTCATCTATCCCTCCAAAGAGACAGAACAGTTGTTTGCATGCACTAGGGAAGTGGAACTAGTGAGAGTGGTATAACAACACTACAAGGTTAATGTCCTGCTCCATGTCTTTGTGAAGAAGTGAACCATTAAAGACAGCCCTGCTCTCCAAATGTGATGTCATACCTCACTTGCTGCCATCAATGAAACACTCTGTCAGGAAGAGCAGGACCAAAATAGAGTGCCAATGAAGAGATCTGTGCAATGTATTTATTTATTTAAAAAATGTTTACCAGGAAGAATACATTGAGATTTCTCTCATTTTCAAGTATGTCCTGCAATAGCAGCACAGATCTCTTATCTTCCTCAAGGGCATGGGGCAGAAGACAGTCAGGCAGAGAAGCCTGAAAGAGAGGTGTCTGGTGTCAAAACCGGCCCAAGGATATGTGGCTTGGCAGGTCAGTCTGGCTCTGACACAGAGCAAATCATAGTAGTACAATATGAATGAAAATTTTATATACAGACTTTTACAGAGAAGCAACATTGATTAAATAGTTATAAAAACACTAGACAAATATTACATGGTTTCTGTAGTCTAATAAAATCAGGTACAAACTTACTTTTAAAATATAAGGTATTATTCACAAAAAAATGAAGACCAATTCTGGAACAAACCAACTGCATCATAGGGGACAAACAACATTTGTCAAAATGTAAATTTATTTAATTGGGGCTTTATCCTCTTGATTGACTTAAAGGGATAGTAATACTTCGTTTTAACTTTATTTTATTTTGTAGGCATTAAAAAACATGAAGAATGATATAAGTCTTATCTCTCAAACCTTTATGGTTTAAGAGATATTCACAAACAAAGTATCCCCCCCCCCCAGTTTAACCAGATCAGAAGGGAGGTGCCCAGGTAGACTGCAGAGAGGGACAATCTTCAATTAAGATAATGGAAAAAGCTGAAAAACTTGTCAAGGGGGGCAGGGCTTTCATTGTTTTCATATAAAGAAGATTGTCCCCTTCTGTTATCTGTCTGGTCTTACAACCAGATTCACATCTGAGAATAGATTGCTTACAGTAGGTAAAAGGGGCGGGGAGGGGAAACTTTGCTTGTGAATATCTCATAAACCATAAAGGTTTGAGAGATAAGACTTATATCATTCTTCATGTTTTTTTTAATGCGTACAAAATAAAATAAAGTTAAAACGAAGTATTACTATCCCTTTAAAGCACAATTTAAATGAATGGACTTCTTTATTTGCTCAGTTGGGGTGTAGTTGGTTTGCTCCAGAATTGCTCTTCTTTCCTTTTTTGAAAATAAGTCCCTATAGAGTTGGCTTTAAGGTTTCTGCACTTTTGTTATGTAAATATTTAGACAGGATCTTACACATGCTTTAAAACTGTTGGTTAATCTTAGTGGGCTGTCTGGGTAACACGTTTATATATTTTATGTACCATGGCAAAAGTGGGTCACTTTAAGGAAAAAATTCCCCTTCCTGAATCAAACAAAAGTATAATTGAAAGCAATGATTTTTTTTTATTATTATTATTGCTTGTGTCGGATGCAATTGTTTTACCACCATAACTGTTCAAATGGTGCAATATTTTTCTCTGGTTTTGCCTGGGTTTTGCACCTACAAGACTTAAGCATATAACCCCCAGTGCCTTTTTTGAAACCAGTGGGATATCTGCAGTGTTGGAATAATTTGAGCTAAATTTCACTTGACTTCTTTTGGTTTAATTATGTTGTTTGTGCCTCCCTGTTACGATTTTTTGAGAAGCTAAAAGTGATTGAGCACATTATGAAGAACTATTTACAGTTATATAAGCAGCAATGTTGTCCTTATTTTCTTATAGCCATGCTGAATTTGCAACAAAGTCCTTTCTGTGGCACACCTGGGACCAGCAATCTAGAAATGCTGACTGTGATTGATGCCTCTAATGTGCTCTCAGGCAGATACTGCACCCATGAAGTGGAAACACATTTAAAAACATTGCACTGAATATACATTTTTTATTGGAAGATGCTATGTATGTTACATAGATATCAGGATTTAGCTAACCGATATTAGAAAACCACTGGGCATTCTGAGCATGTTTAAACAAATATGTGAGGAGTCAGATGTTAGACATGTTAACTAAAAACCATTGTCTCTATATAATGTAATATTTTTTTAGATAAACATGACCTTATTAAATTGCTGAATACTAATTTACTACTTCTAATAATAATAATGATACTCACCTTGATTATCTTTGCAAATCTTCAGGATCCAACAACATTTCATGTTTTACAGATATCCCTTCCTGAGCACAGGTGGGTAATCAGTGAGTCAGTTACTGGAATTTCTAGGTACTAATTGAAGGGACTAAGGCCTTAATCAAAATGTTGGAGACGGCTGTTTTTTCTGCCAACGGCATTTTTTCCAGCACAGTAAGCTATTCAAATGTCTGTGCTGTGAAAAAATAACAGCAAAAAAAGAGCCATTGTGAGTTAAAGTTAAGAGGTGTTTTCATCCATTGAACAGGATGAAAACACCATAAATTGCAATTCAGATGTCCGAGTTAGCCAAGAACAGGTGATAATGGACTCAAGTTATCGCGGCAAAGTTAATACCTATTTTTTTTTTACTTGAGTCCCTTATCTCCTGTTTAAACAGCCGACACAGACACTTGAAGTTAAAAAAAAAACCTCAGTGGATGTATTGATATGGGGCTCTAATACCCATATCAATACATCCAAAGGATGAAAAATGTGTCAGACGTTAGTAGAGTTAACCTCATGCCTGCCCATGGGGTATAATACCCTGCTGGCATTCATAGGGTTAACCCGACTAAGTTAAAAAAAAATTACATTACAAGTAACACCATTAATCCTGATGTCCAGCGGAGTCCTCAGCTTCCTGGTCATCTTCTAGCCTTTTCTGTCGTCTTTCTTCTATCTTCTTCCTGTGAAAAAAAGATAGGTTTGAGTTGAAAGCATAGATACTTTGACCCCTTGAGGGCCAGAGGGGTATGCAACGCATTGCAAAGCAATGCGTTGCGTACCTCTCTGGAGCCCAAAGGGTTAAAGTACATAGTAGTGTGCCACGTTTTCAAATAAAGATGCCCCATATGTAATGGTAAATATGTCCTGAAATGTTTGCTATATATCATAATGAAATGGTATGTCTATTTTCTATAAGAAAAATAAAAAGCCAACTTAGCTTTTCAACGTTGTTGTCTCCGCCACTGTGTGAGGCACTGAAGTGGCAGTGGAGACAGAATAAGGTGGCACTCCCCTCTTCTTCACGGGCCGATGCCCGCTCTGGACTGAGAGAATTAGAATTGAGGCTGCGCTTATATATGGGCAGCCTTACTTCTAATTCTCTCACAGCCATTGACTGGGAGATACATTTCCCAGCCAATCAGCTTTGAGCTGCTGTGCTTCAAACTGACTGACTGGGAGATGCCATTTGTTGGGAAATGCGTAAGCATCTCCCAGTCAATGGCTGTGAGAGAATTAGAAGTACTATTATGTACTTTAACCCTTTGTGCTCCAGAAAGGGACGCAACACATTGATTTGCAGTGAGTTGCATACCCCTCTGGCACTCAAGGGGTTAAAGTATCTATGCTTTCAACTCAAACTTACTCTTTTCTTTAACAGGAAGAAGATAGAAGAGAAGAAAGAAGACAGAAGATAGAAGAAAGAATGGAGACAGGAGACAGACAGTGGATGACAGGTACGTTTAACACAGACTTTTAACGATCGGTACTTGACAGTATGTCAGTCACCGATCATTAGCTTTTTTACTGTTAAGTTCCCAAAACTGGCATTATTTAGTGGCACTTTGGGAACTTAACGCACAAAACGGTCGTTTGGACACAACACCAGTTTTGTGTCCTAACGTTCGTTGTGCTAAATGTCGGTAGGACATTTGAATACCGACCAAGACATTTTATTTTGTCAGTCGGTATTCATTTTGCCCTACTGACATTTTTCTACTCCAAGATTTGGATCGAGCCCTAAATTCCTAGGTCTCATGTTTAAATCACTGGTCTTGTTGCTCATTTGAGGCATATAATGATATGTATCTCCCTACTAGTAAATGGATTATGAAGTGCACTAATAATCATTAGGTTGGCACAAATTCTGGGCTTTTTGGAGATCTAGCAACTCCCCAATGCTTAGTTATTGTGATTGGTCTACATATGCTTATGTAAAGATATCCTCAAATTTCTCTATTGCTGTGTCCAAGGTATTAGAGTTTAGAATCACTGATGTAGGATATTTGCTGGATTGCATTTGAAAATAAAAGTAGCTCCTGGAACTTTCACTATCTGGTACTATTTTCATGTTCCATGTATGGAAAATGCCCAAATTAAGGAGCAAAACAAAGATATCCATCTATCAGACATTCTATAAAAAGACAGCTTCTCTAATATGAAAATACAAAATTGATACTCATTTTGATAACACTGCTAGTCTGTGAGTAATACAAAATCAAAGAGAAAGTTATCAATGCGATTTAGAGAGGAGTTGACTCTGGAAAATCTCACTGCCACAGACCAGTTCAGTGCTGTTAAGTCCTAAACAGGGTTTGCAAAGCTTGGCTAAAATGTAACATTTATTAGTTTTCTGTTAAAAACAGTCAAGTAACGTGTCTTACAAATGGTGATCAGTGTAGACACTTGTCAAGATGAATGCTAAACCCAGAGCAGATTGGTCTAGTCAGAAGCTTTAAAAACCACCATTTAAAGGGGTGAATCCTACTGAGCATTGTAAATGGCTTAATCATAGTGTCTTTTACAATTATGGTCCATGATGCAAACCTGTCCCCAAGTCTACTGTATGACAGCTATATAGTTACAGCAGTAGCCACATTTGTGGGTTATGCAATGACTATAAAATGTCTCTTCTTTGGATAGAAAAGTAAAATCAGTAAAGCCCTTTTACAGAAGAACTCTATATCATGGCTGATCCAGAGCCCCAGAGCTGGTGTCAATAGTAAGTGTCTATAAGTCACATCAATTAGTAGGAATCTTTGCCTATAGATTCAGATAGCAATTCATTGGGCTCAAATTAGGAATCTAGTGCCCCCACAAGCCTTCACAAAACACTGTATTTAAGACACACTACTTTTTTTTTTTTTTTTTTTAAAGCAGATTAGTAAAAGTTAAATTTTAGACAGAATCGGTGAACTCCGAATAGAACTGAACAGCACCGAATAGGCCTGTAACAGTGAGATCTTCCAGTGGAGATGAGTATGTTCCTCTGCAAATCTCACTGATAATTTTGCTTCTAACTTTTCTAATATGGTATGATTCTTAGAAACAATTATTAAATGTTCCAAAACAGTACTTGTTGTCCAGAAATATCCTGGATTCAGAATTAGCACTGGATTTAGAAAAATATCTGACCTGTGCACATAATCAGTCCATTAAATATCAGATATGTAGCACCCATCTAAAATTTCCAGAACATTTTAAAAATGACCCGTAGATAATATGGAAAATTCCCTTAACCTGCATTGGTCCAGTCCTCAGGGTCATGGATTGGAGAGGTGCAACATGTACTTCAGCTCACATTATTGGGTTTTGACTGAACTATATTTGCGAATAAAGAATACATTGAATCAGGAACTTATAAAAGTAAGACCAGATTCCCACACATTTTGTAAAGCAAATGTGTTGCTGAGGGAATACTACTAGGGATGATTAAAAAGTCGGAAGCATTTCCTGTAGAAATTTTCATGGAAAAACAACAGTTTCCTGATTTCTTTGAGAAGACTGCTGTAATCAGAGAATACATAAAATGTATGCCTTTTTGCCACTGCAGATAACTTTCCTATGAGATCTTTGCCATTTTTTGCCCATATTTTCAATGACTACAATATTTACTGTAACAATATTACTCCTTCAAGGACTGAAGTGGAGAAATAAGTAGCAAAAGTTGTGAGTTCTACAGCAACATATGCCTTGAAAAAATTGTAAGCAGGTTGAGTGCCTTTGTCCTTTTCCCATAACATTAACTTCCTGCTTAACCCGTTAAGGACTGGCCACGCGCACACGCAGAGGCACTTAAGGACCATGGACCATTTTTTTTTTGCATCTGGTTCCAGGGTCCGCGAACGGCGTACAGCCACGCGGGGAGCCAAGAATTCCATGATGGTCCTGGCACATCATGGGTCCTTAACACAAAACAACCCATGACGTGCCATGACCTTCAAGGGTCATTAAAGGGTTACTGTACACTGGCACAGCCACCTTTCAAAAATAACTGCTGCCTGAGAAATTCCAGCAGGTGCAACACAAGACAAAAGCTAAAGATATCTTAGTGCATTGACTCCACAGAATAACATAGAAATGGAGAAGTGATAAACTGGTGAAGTCATCTCCACTTTATCACCTCTTTATCACTGCTTAGTGACTCTCCCCTCAAGTATGACTGTGGGGAAAACCAATCATACCATAGTGGATAAATAAAAAATCCCCACTGATTAAAATGTTATTTAACCCTTTGAAGTCTACATAAGTATCCAATACATTACTCTGCTATACAAAGAAGACCTCCCTAGCATTCAAGGGTTAACATAACTATTTAAATCAGTGGGAATTTCAGGATTTTTTTTTCTGTGGTGCAGTTTGGTGTGCTCCAGAATTACCTAGCTCTCCTTTGTACATGAGCCATGCAGGGTTAATATGCACTTTGGAGGAACCATGAGAAAGGTTATAAATCTTCTTTTATATGCCTAAATGGCATCCATTCCTCTGTATATATACTGAAATGTGACTATTTCTAGGAAGAATGGCTATCCTTGTACAATTTAAAAAATGTGTGTTTGTTTTTGAAGTGACTATGCATCATACAGTGCATCAGTGTTAGAGCCACATAAGACAGGACATGGAGTGCATATGCATCCTTAATATTAAAGAGACACCAACAGATTAGTCTATCATTAAATAACACCAGAAGAAAATTACAGATTTAGAGAACAGCAGAGCATTATACCAGGCCAGAGCATTATATGAGTAGATAAAATAACCATAGCATTTCACCTTCACGTATAAGGATATTGCAGCATTTTGTGACAGAAGACCACAGCATTACATGAAAAACAAAGAAAATATAAAAATGTAAGTAATAGAAGTCTGTGGAATAAGTCTGGGGTCTCATACTGTGTGTATCTGATTTTGTAACTATCACTGGTCTGTGGAAGGCTGGACTGCCAGGCGGTGTATACATGGCTCTATGACTACCAGTGAACAGTGAACAAGGTTATGGAAGAAGACAGTATATATATGGTTCTGTGACAACCAGTGAACAGTGGAATAAGGTTGGCATGTAAGATATTGTATGTGTGTTCTGTGAAAAAGTGGAACAAGGATAGAAAAGCAAACACTGTGTATGTGGAACAAGGCTGGTATGTCATACAGTGTATGTGCGGTGCTGTGGCTACCTATCACGGTGCCCGTGATTCCTGCCTGTACGGTATTGTTGGTTGGCGACATTGTCATTTCCGCTGTTCCTTACTACGCTGTTATTGGAGATCGGGTATGAGCTCCTCCCACCATTTGCCTTTATATACCCAGCTCTCACACTTCCTGATTGTCCTTTCATGGTGTACCTGCGTCAAGTTAATCTCTTGTTGCTACGTATGTTCCGTGTATGACCCTTGGCTAGACTGACTCTGATCTCCACTTGTTCATGTGCTGCGCTCCGTTCCTGATTTGACCTCGGCATTGGCTGATTTCCCGTTCCGGTTTTGACCCTGCTGTGTATGACTACCCGCTCTGTGTACCAACCCAGCTCTGGCTTACGTTTGCTCCTGTGGTTGACCCGGCTTGGCTGCCTACCCGCTCTGTGTACTGACCCGGCTCTGGCTTACTTTCGCTCCTGTGGTTGACTCGGCTTGGCTACCTACCCGCTCTGTGTACCGACCTGGCTCTGGTTTTGACTCCTCCGTTTCCTCACTGCCTGGCGGACTACCCACTCGTATTAACCCAAGGCTGCGGCCCCTGATCGGTTAGTCTCCTTGCAGAGTCTGTATCATTCTGTGCGAAGCACTTCTATCATCTATTCCCACTTGCGGGGATTCACTTACGCACTTCCACTGTCTGCTGGCTTGCCCTAGCATTCTAGGGCTGATCGAGTGGTCCTCCTTGTAGTCACCTGCAGTCCTGTTCCAGTAGCCTGTTGCCTATGCTCCCTAGTGTTCTAGGGTTTGTCCGAGGGGGCTCCAGAGAAAAGGGTGTCAGGCTCTCACAGCATGCCATTCTATTTGTGAGAGGAGAGAGCAGCATGTTTTTGAGCTAGAGAAGATAGGCAAATAAAGGACAACTGAAGCTTAGTTTAGGTAGACTTTTAGGTAGGACACTTGTTCTCTGTATTAGGGGAGTTTGGGGGTATTCTAGTAGAGCAGAAGGGAGAAGGAGGTTGACCCCAAATGCCCCAAAATTTGGTGTGACTGACTGGCAAGATACAGGTAGCTGGGGTCCAAATTGCTTGCTGATTTTTATTTTATTGTCTCTGTGCTGGGGAAGTCTGGGGAAAGAAGTTGTTGATTTTGTTTTGGGACTGACTGTGATAAGATAGCGTGGACAACTTAAAAAAATGAAAATAAAATGTTTTAAAAATTAATAGATAAATAATTAAACAAATAAATATGTTAGGTGACAGACAGTTGACTGGGAGCCTGATGTGAGCTCTGTGACTGAGGCAGACTTCATAAACAGCAGACGACATTGAGAGTTTTGTTGAGGGCTAAGGCAAGACATCACACTACATGTTGTGTAGAGAGTAAAACACATACACAGTAGTTGAGCAATGTCCAGAAAATGCACAAGGGGAGGGGGAAAGATAGAGCAGTGCAGGGATGTGGGAAGTGGTAGTTCAAAAACTGACTGCAGCATGTGCAATAAATTATAATGATCCTTCTCCTCCCAGGGTGGATGCAGTTTGTCAAGGTCCCACCAATCACACCGAGCCAGTCCCACACCACCTCTACGATACACATCTGTCACATTGTCTGTTGTATTTTATTTTTTTTATCACTTGACATCATCATGAATATGTGCCAACGTCACTTAAGCAGGAAGTTAGTGTTGTGGGCAAAGGACAAATGCACTCTGCATGCTAACAAATTTTTCAATGTAGGACTAACAACTCTGACTTTCAGGTACTAATCTCTCCACTACATCCCTCAGAAGAAGTAATATTGTGCTGGGAAATGTTGCACCATAGGAAACATAGGCAGAAAATGTGTTGGAATAGGAGAAAAATGTGTTGGTATAGGTGAAAAATGTGTTGAATAGGAGAAAAATGTGTTGTAAAAAGAAAACTTTGTGTTGGACTTGGCAAAAAGGAGGAAAGTTTTGCATTGGAGAAAAGGAGAAAAAATAAATAAATCTTCCATCATGCGATAAACTTTTCTCACTTTTTGCCCACCCCTAATTACGATCTATGAGCCACATTACACCATTTAGTACCATTTAGTGCCATTTAGTACCACAGAGATAGCAATAAAAATAATTATTTGTGTAAGCTCTACTGTGGCATGCAGGTTACATATTGTAGATTGTAAACTCTATGCTGTCATGTGAGGAGCCTCATGGCATCATTGAGCTTGACCTTCATAGTTCTGGGGTATAGGATTTTACAGAGAATCAGAATCCCTATGTTACAGAGTGAGATTAAAAAAGAGTGACAACCATTCTGGATGGTGGAATGGATTCTCTCAAGGTGCAATTATATGTGATTTCATTAGTTAGACGAAAGAGAGAGTTTGGGTCACATGCAAAAATGGTCCCCCCCCCCCCCCAGGTTGGTTGGAAAGGGCCAGCATTACTTTGACTAGAAAGAAATAAACCATGTTATCAGACTAGCTGGGTATCACATGACAATGGCAGAACACATTTTTGGCAGGAAACTACACAGCACTTAACACTAGTAGGACCATACACAAACACAAGAAACCAGTGGTGTTACTTGAAACCAGTGTTTTATATCAGACCAGCACAACAATATACATTGATACATGAGAGCAACAGCACATTACAGGATTATGTAAAGATCAGGTGAGAGAAATATCTTAAATTCCTATATCACTCCATGATTCTTTTTCACAAATATGCATTTCTCTCTTTAAAAACTGGCTTCCTAGAATAATGTAATAATTGTAGGGATTTACCTTATGAGGGATACTGCACACACCTTAATATATATGTCACCTAGAGAGCACTACACTATTGTGTGAGACCAGCATACCATCACTTTAGACCAGTACAAGATTACATCAGAGCATGTATCAAAGTCTGGGAAAGTAACTGGGGGGCAAACTGACATGCAGCCTGGTGCCTCCTTCTCAACATAAATAGATCCAAACACATCAAACCTGTCCCCTTAAGGCTTGCTTTTGCTAACCAAAACTGTTCTTAAAACTCATTGAAAACACTCTTCCCCAAAACAGCAATAATAATCAACAGTTCATAACCTCACAATAATATCCGACATCCCCTCCCCTAATTCTAAGTAACAAACACTATTTATGCCTCAGAAGAAATTGTGACAGGTGAGACAATATCTCCCATCACCAACAGTGGGTAAATCTTAACCTTGTAAAACTGCAGCCTGGCAGGAAGGACTAATCAAACTGCAGATTGTGGTTGAAAGTCAGTCAGTACTGGTCCCATTTTTAGGCATGAGGGGGTAATCTAGTAGCCTAAAATGGCATTATGGATTGGCGAGTGCATCAATACAGGTTCCAAGAATATTGCTGTATCTGGAACAGTATTGACTGTCTTATATACATGTACTTGCCATTGTGTATTAATATTTTACCTGACACCATTGTGTTGAAGCCATGTATAATTGTAACTCCTTTGTATGCTCTTCCTTTCATGTAGGATCAAGTGTATTTCATAGGTGTATGGGACAGCAGGGAAGTGCTGTTTTAGGGTAGATAGCTTGTGTGCCCCCCCTACCACACACACACACACACACACACACACACACACACACACACACACACACACACACACACACACACACACACACACACACACACACACACACACACACATACACACACACACACACACACATACACACATACATACATACATACAAACCTCCACAGAGTTGGCACTACTCCTGAGTAGATTCATGCAGAAGTAGACAAGATGTTCACTCTAAAATGTCAATCCCTGCAACCATGAAATACTACTCTTTTGAGGAAGATTTCCCTGTTCTGTTTTGTGTCAAGTGCAGATGCACACTCCACACTGCCCTAGAAACAGCCCAGACTGAAATTGTAGTCAATCCATAATTAGCACAAACACTAAAATTATGTTCCTCTGATGCTTCTGTTAGAACTCTATATCACACATCGTGTCAGTATGTAATCCAAATGGAGTGCCAGACTAATGAATAATGCTGGCAAGCTTAGCCAGCCTTAGTAATATTTTGTATCTGGTGTAGGTCACATACTGACTACAAAATGACACATCTGAAGTGACAGATCTAGGGCTACTTTGTCATGTTTGTCTTGCAAAGCTCTGGGTGGCGTCGGTTTTTATTGATTACAAAGCCATTTTACAACAACAAATTGAAAGTTTAAAAGGAAGAACAGAGTTTAAAGCATAAACACTACACCTCTATATTAATAGAAAACAGATTACTGCAGTTATTGTCTGTTTGAATGAATTATTTAAACCCACACTTGAATTCACTGGAGCCTTCTCATTTTGATTACAGTGTGCTATCAGCAATATTATTTGAAGAACAGAGAATTAGAAATGGACAAAACATCTGCCTAATTCACATTTTGCTGAGGATATGCAGAACCATAACACTCTCATGAATTCCAATGTGCAGTTTATAATCTGTCACTGTACTTTTGTATTTTCACATATTGCAGCTTTGGCAACTCAGAATTCTGTGGTATAGAAACTAAAGACATCTAACATCACTAACATCACTTTATTTTCCTTTATCTGGAAACTACTGTACACTTATGGAATACTCCATTATCAGATACAATTTATGGAGAATCCCTTCAATCTGCAGGTTTCTTTCAAACTTCAGCAAGTCATCCTGTTGAAAAAATCAAGTTTAGTTTACATTAGGGATAGCCAAAACTTTTTGCCTTAAAAGTAAAACGTGAAAATAGCACTTCCCGCCTTCAGCAGAAATTCCCATGAAAAGTACATTTTTTTCACTTTTTTCATGACATTGAAATCAATGGTAATGTATCCACCTACACACAAATAGCATTTCCCCATGTACTGCTAACAATTCAGGGCCATCAGCAGAAATCATGATGCTGGGGACAAGTGCAACTGGCAGGGCACCTCAAAAGTAGGAATGCTCCAATGATCCCACCCGCTATTTCCCTGTCCCATGTTTCAAAACAACATGGAAAAGGAACAAAATGTTGCTCATTAACTCATTCTATTTTAGAAATACTCTAAGACATTGCTTCACAGTGTGTTTGCAGTTGTCTTTAAGAAGCAAGCAGTCAGTACCCTTTGATCCTAGGAAGGACTGAAACATAACCTTGTCACTGCCGTTTATACACTTTAATCATCAGAAGGACTGACTCATAGCCATGTAACTGCCATTAGTATGCTTTTGTCCTAGGAAGTACTAACTGATAAGCATGTCACTGCCATTACTAAACTTTGGTCCTAGGGAGGACTAACTCATAAACATGTCACTGTCATTAGCACACTTTGGTCCAGGGAATTACTGACCCATAGCCATGTCACTGCCATGAGTATGCTTTGGTACTAGGAAGGATTGACTCAATCCATGTTACTGCCATTAATACACTTTGGTATTAGGAAACACTAACTCATAAACATGACCCTGCCATTATTATACTTTGATATGAGGCAGTACTTACACATAACCATGTCACTGCCATTAATACACTTTTTGTAATAGGAAGAACTGACTTATATACATGTCACTACCATTAGTAGTACTCTTTTGGTATTAGAATGGACTCACCCATAAATATGTAATTGACATTAGTACACGTTGATATTAGGATGGACTCCTCTATAACCATGTCACTGGCATTGGTACTCTTTGATATTAGGGAGGACTCACAATAAACATGTCATTGCCATTAGTGCAAGTTAGTCCTGAGAAGGACTAACCGTTACATATGTCACAGCCATTGATACACCTGAGGTGGACTTCAATATGCTAAAAAGGGGAAGTTCTAAATCAAACCAACTGTATCATTTGGACACCTCCCTGCTGCTCTAAGCTGAGCAGTGTTATATCAGTAAAAGGGGCGGGAGGGGGATACTTTATCATTCAATTACTCTTGAACTACAACTCTCACAGAATTGAAATAACACTTTCCAAGGCCCAAAAACAATGATTAATTAGATCTGTATTTATTATGAAACATAACAATTCCTTTAAGGCCCGGCTGACTGCCTTTTGTACAGTTGAACGCAGCACATTTCCATAGCTGCCTTTATTATGCCTGTGAGATAAAGGCCTCACTGCCTGCCCAGAACACCAGTGCCTACAAAAATCCCTGAAGGCCCTGCTAACTATTAAAGGGGTGTTAGACTTGTGATATTGTGAGTCTGTGCTTGGGAGTGAGAGAAAGCAGTTGCATTTTGTTATCCTGGCTACTGATGTATGCAGACTGACAATTGTTCTCTGGCTGGGACTGTGAAGAGAGAAAAGAGAGTTAGAAAACTAAAAGAAAAAAAAGCTTTGTTGAGTGATAAGTGACAGAAACACAGGTGATCCAAGTTTGTACCAGAGCTGTCTGAGCCTGATACACTACTGACACTGAGTAAATAACAGGCACTTCAAAGGGAGCTATCATCATATGTTCAAGACAACTTGACACACGCAGATACACACACTAACTAAAACCACAAAGACAAGAAGGACAAGCATATACTACACACCTGCAGAAGCTGCCGAGCAAAGAAAGGTGTCCTTTATTGCAAGATGATTATTATGAAGCTAAAAGGACTACTCTCATCTTGTACAGTGTTGAAGTCAATATGAGAAAAAGAGAAAGCTGCTGCTGCAGTTTTGATTCTTGATGAATGTAGAAGCAGACAGTGAAAGAACTGGGGTTGTGTGTGGTTGCAGCAATTTGTGGTGGGGTTTCTTTGTAGAACAGGGAAAGGGACACTTTAAAAATATGATAGGTGAAAAAAGACAGGCAGGAGATCCTTAACCTGAGCTGTGACTGAGACTGACAGTGACAGATAGCTGAGACAAAGACATACATCATTATTTTAAGATGGAAAAAATAACTCCACAAGCTAACATCTCTGTTGTGTATTTTACTGTAAAAATCAACACTACTACTATTATGTCCACCAAATATGCTAGGGGCAGCAGTAAGGAGTAGAAGGAGTGCTTGGATTTGTGGAATTAAAGTCATACTTCAAAAACTGGCTGTTGTCATGGTTGTTGCTACTTGTGCAATAAATGATAATGATTCTTCCTCCTCTTGAGGAAGTTGTTTGTAAAAGTCTTTTGGAAAGTCTCACCTCTAACAGTAGTGGTACTAAAGCTTTTAACAACACTACAGCTATGGATAACTAGCACTCTACTGATCCTGCCATAGCATTGGAGGATTTAGCAGTGAGACCGACTGCTGAATAAGAAATTCACAGTAACACTGCGCTACAAACTATTGGACATTCTCTTGTAAATAATCCCACTAGGGGAAAAGTAAATATAAACAGAAACTTTCAGACCTTGATTGAAGTCTGCATATTTGAAAATTTAATTCAGAACTACTTATGTGTCATAGTAACCAAAACTTCAGCAAATAGGTTAGGAAATATTCACGCTTTTATTTCTGGGGAAAGTGAAAGAGAAAGTCTCCTGGTGCTGCACAGAGCTTAATTAGCATATGAATAGTCACTGCAAACCTTCATTAGCAAAAGAAACCAAAAATCTTTATTAGCACATGAAATGTCACGTTTCTTGCACAGATACTGCAATTCACATACATTAGCATAAGGTACAAAGTATTAATATCTCCCGTAAATTTGATGGTCTTTTGATTAACATGACACAAATGCAGTTTTTAATGAAGTTTTTAAATTTGTAAACATGAATCAAGGTGACAGGTCTACTACCTAGAAGAAAAAAAGTAGTGAGAAGGAAGAGGTTGATGCCGCTGATACTATTGATGATGACCTAAGAACTGATGTTAGTTTAGAATATATATATTTGCTGTCATCACTTCATCTACTATAGATGCAGTAGACAGTATGATTAATCAGCAAGGCATCACTACCCTAGGTATGAGTGCTTCTGTTGCTGTCCAAAGTGCAATGCTATTAACACCTACTGCTAGTAGTATGGAAACATTTAGCACTGTAGTAGTAGTCCCTCAGTAATACCTCATTCTTTATACCAAGCCACAGTTAATTTACAAAGATGGATGTATCAGAGTTGCAAAGGCAGATAGCTGAAATCATGAAGAAAGGGCTAGAAACATAAAATTACATGGAAGTTCACCAAACCACAGATATGTGCACAATGGACCAGAGTACAGACTATATGAATCTCACTGCTCACTAGGTATTTTTTTCATTAGTGGGTATGCAGCAGTCACTGCCAATGTTGCCTATGACAAGATAGTAAGGTTCAGCTGCTCAGTACCCAGTACCGTCAGCATGCCGTATTTTGCATGCAGAGCCTTGAGAGACAAAGCCACAAATCTGTAGATGTGTTAAAGAAGCTACAGCATGTCAAGGATGAATGGCTTGAACCCTGCTCCTTGAAAGCAACGTTTTGTATGTCAACAATGGCTGCAATATAATAGCTGCCTTGAGAATAGAAGACATGGTGCATGTACTCTGCGTTGCCCATGTCCTAAATATAATACCTTGAATGGTATATATATCACAGTAAAATTGTGTGCACTTTTCAGCCAGTTCTGTTGTGCCAACATCATATTGTGTCTTACAAGTGTGTAATCATTTGCCCCATCACTGGCTTAAAATGGAGCTCCCTACCAGATGGCATTTCACAGTGTATATGATGGAGAGTTTGTATGAGAAGGTTAAGGCCACTATGAATCTGCGATACTTAGCTGTAAGGCTTTGGATGGGACTTTTTTTACCTGATCAATGGCAGCTAATGTGTGACTTAAATGTTACTTAAGTGAGCAGCTCAAGCCTTTTGAGGAGTAGCCTTGCTGGCTAGTTGTGCCGGTGAAGGAATCATTGAAATACTTTCAGTAATAAATTTATAGCAAAAAAATAATGAAGAGGATGGATGATGATTCTTACAACAATGACAATACAGACATAAACCACTTGGTGAATAATGTTAGTATAGTGCTATGTATTCTGTTTCTGGTAGCGGTACATACCAGGATCTGTGATGCTTTGCGTTACATAACAGCATAATTCCACTGTTTAGTGATGTCTGCAGAACCACCTATACACTGTATGCTTCTCCAACCTTGTCCCTCTAGTAGTCACAAAATCACATATACAAAATCTGAAAGCTCAGCCTTGTCATAGTAATCTTCTTGCCCCCTACCACAGTCATGTATGTCACCTCTTCATCTCTACACAGGTCTCTTTCACACTACACACACACACACACACACACACACACACACACACACACACACACACACACACACACACACACACCTCTCAAGGTGTCTGCCTCCTCAGTAAGATCTTCCCCCACTTCTCCATCAAGGATCTCCTTTCCCCTGCCCTTGCATACCAA
Organism: Rhinophrynus dorsalis; assembly: GCA_037306005.1. Classification (NCBI taxonomy): domain Eukaryota; kingdom Metazoa; phylum Chordata; class Amphibia; order Anura; family Rhinophrynidae; genus Rhinophrynus; species Rhinophrynus dorsalis. Next base: position 269,498,621 of record CM074724.1, read on the forward strand.
CAAACAAACAACAATATTTCTAAGTCTCTGCAGTTTTTCCCCACAAACACAGATGACCCAGCAGATCTCACCCACCACAAGCAGGTACCATCCCACACATCACCTTTAGAGACAAAGAAAAAAGTTGATGCCACATAGTATGCTAAGAAAACATGGGTAATCTCCTGGGCAAATAAACTGCATCATAGGGAATAAATATAATTTGCCATTGACTTCAATAGGGGTTTCAAAATGAATGCTTCTCAATGCTTAGAATACTGCTCTAGTGTTCAGTGGTTTAAAAGTCCCATTTAAATCCATGACAATTTAAAGAAATTTCACCCCCCCCCATGGCAAAATCTTCAGAACTGACCAGTTTATTTTGGGGAGAATAAAAGCTGATATACTAACCAAAAGTAGTTCACGTAACAGCATTAACTGTACCTATCATTTTTATTTTCCAATATTATCTATCTGAACTAAAATGGTCATAACTACAGACACTGGGAAATGGCAGACATATACCTATAGTATGTGGTGAGAGTAGACAACCATATGCATCAAATGAGGTTCCACTTGTCTTCTAGGCCGGTCAGCACAATTTTTTCCAGACAGTGGTACTATTGGAAAAATATATATCTTTTTTTAGCATTCCCTCCATTTCAAAGATACTAAAGTCTTTGAAAACCATGGAACTTCCTACTCTAGTCAGTACTTAACTTGAACCCTGAGTGAAATGGTACCACATTGGTTTGGCTTGACACATTCTAGTCAATACAGGGCTATAAATTTACACCTATAATTTTTATCTTTTAATATTACCTGTCTTCGTTAAAATCATCATAACATTTACAGAGATGGGAAAAAGTAGACAAGGTATAATATTTTAGAAAGTAGCTGACTGGCTGCATTAAATGAGAGTTTACTTGCAATTGTCCCCTTTATACCCACAGGCTAGTTTGCACTAATGTTTACAGAATGTAGCTATATGGAAAAACTAGGGTCTGTTTACATACACTCCCTTTAACACCTTAAGGACTGATAACATACCAGAATCTCCACTGGTGAATGTGCATTCAGGACTGTAGACGGTCCCGGCAAATCATGGAATTCTGGGATGGCAGCATGGCTACACGCATCTCTGCCATCCCAAAATAAATTGTGAAAAAAGAAGTGCTTTGGTCCTTACCAGCCACCCACCTCCATATTGGGCGGTTGTTAAGGGGTTAAATATACTGATCTCTTTCCTTTTGTACTCAGTATGTGTTGATAGTCTGAGAAAACACTGTCATGGACACCAGGGACAGAAAACTACTACCACAATCTCTCATGTTTTTAATTCTCAAATATATATATTTTTGTTGGGTGTTCAATTTATCCCCCATCAGAAGTATTTTTTAAAGGTTCCCTAGTCTGAAAGAAGGGTCTACCCTCTTTCAGATTAGTGTTCGCCTGTCCCCCTAGTGTATATAATGCATCTGTGTGTATGTGAGGTCTACAGTGTGAGGTCCTGTGGTCCAGCATGCAAATATCATGATCGCCTCCATGGGCATGACATATATGACTAATTGAAGCTTTTATCTCTTAGACTAAGGAGCAAAGGAACATTCACAGGGGCCACTGGGACTCTCTGGATATGATAAAGTTAGTGGGAGCTTATTTGTAGGAGGTGATAGCGCACCTTTAATTCAAGTTTATAAACAAGTAGTACAGGATAATTGAATCTAATGACAATGTTTTGTTTCTATAATGGGTCTTTCTCAAGCCAATATTTTGAAGAATTTGTTACTTGTATTTTCAAGATAATTAACCTCTTGGGTCATTGCAGCTGACCACTCTTCTCTGAGATCTTTTTATTGCAACCCATGTGACAGGACATACAATATGAGTTAATACCACAATCACTTCTTCCTTTCAAACTAAAGATTTATTTTACAGCTCCCTACATGCTTCTAATCTGTTAAATATTGCTGAAGAAACCAAAGACTGTTTTTATTCTTAACTGTTTTGTTAACTGTGTGTCCTAGATTTTACATTGCTATAAATTCCTCTAAAGTGTGATCAACAGAAATAAAGCATGAATAGCAGTTTAATTTGACACATCATTCTATTTTTTCTTGCTGTTCCATCATATGTAGGAGTCTCCTGTATGTGATTCACATTGTGGGTAACCTTTTAATCTAGATAAAATGAAGATAAAAAGCATTTTATATTGCATTTATCACTTTTGCCCTTACTCAGGTTTGCTAGGCTATGTTTCATTAGAAAAAAAGATATACTTGTGCTGCTCACTGTTAGACAGCTGCCCCCAAGCAAAGTTCAAGATGCAGTGATAGTTATGACTAGAAGAGGGAAGAAAGGCTGCAAACAACAAAGCAATGATGAACAGTACCAATAAATAACCCTTCCACAGATTTTTTACAGTCATTTACCAAACCACAGGAGTAAAGGAATCTTTGTTCTCCAGGGTAGGGATGGGTGAAAATATTCACCACATAAGTTAAACATTTGAAAAATGGCACCTTTTGTCTTCAATGAAAAAATCCTCCCATTTTTCACTTTTTTGCCACATTGCAAAAAATTATATTAATGTTATGCTTATTTTCCACACAAAGCAACAATGAGTTTACCACTATGTATTCCCACTATGCTAAGAGGGGCAGTGTCTACAGCACTGTTAGTATGTACTGCATGAGAAAGAAAAGTGGCTGCAATTTTGAGCTAGTAGCTAGTATTGTGTAGGCAGACCGACAAAAAGAGGTGCTCAGTTTTATTCAATCAGTCTGTTCAGTGTGCTGGAAGACAAAGGAAGCTGCAGACTTTGGGCTTGATACTAAATAATAAAAGACAATAATGGAATTGGTGGATTTGAAGGCACAGTTTAGCATTCTATCACCCATGTTATAAACGTCCAACGTGCAGTAACTTTGAACAACGGGTGACCAAAAAAAGCCCATGCAGATCAACAGATAACAATGAGCAATGAACATTTTATGTTCTGTTGTCAATGTTATCGCAGGTTAAATTGAAACATTTTCTACCTGTAATCCTGTGCAACCAAGCCGAGGCATAGAGTCCACAACTCCTGTTAAAAAACATCATTGGCTAAAAGAAAGCAGATTAGAATCCACACATGCATGCTCCCTAAGCTCATTGGTTAGGGTTGTGAGCTGGTTCTCCATGACATGTTGGATGTGTACACACCTCCGATTGTGCCACCTTGACTCCCTTAGTCTCTGATTTGGTATCCTGATGTACGGTATATCCCAGGTCACTTCTCTCTCATCTGGTGAGGACGGTGAGGGGGAGGCAGAAGATACATCCTCAGTGGAATGTGGTGCATCCCCTGCAGGCTCCAGTGGTGATTCAGCATTAGAACTGGGAGCAGCAGGCTCCAGTGGTGGTGCAGAATGAGTACTGGGTGCAGCATGCTCCAGTGGTGGTGAAGCATCAGGCCTGGGGGCAGCAGACTCCAGGTGTGATGGTGCAGCATGAGGCCTGTAGGAAGCAGGCTCCAGTGGTGATTCAGCATTAGTATTGGGGATAGCTGGCTCCAGTGGTGATTCAGCATGAGGACTGGGGGCAGCAGCCTCCAGTGGTGGTGCAGCATTAGGACTGGGGGCAGCAGGCTCCAGTGGTGGTGAAGCATTAGGCCTGGGGGCGGCAAGCTCCAGTGGTGTTGCAGAATGAGGACTGGGGGCAGGAGGCTCCAGTGGTGGTGAACCATTAGGCCTGGGGGCAGGAAACTCCAATGGTGGTTCAGCATGAGGCCTGGGGTAAGCAGGATCCAGTGGTGGTGCAGCATGATGACTGGGGGCAGCAGTGACGGTGCAGCAGGCTCCAGTGATGGTGCAGCAGAAAAAGGTGGGGATAATTCTGCACCAAGCACATCAATGATCTCCCCTGCCCCTGTCACATCCTCCTGAGATGCTATATGTGTATAGTCCAGGGCCATGGATTACTGTCCATCCACTGACGTGCAGGTGTCCTCCCAGTTGTGCTGTGGCTGCATTCTGCCATATGGCTGTGTGGGAATCCAGCTGGTCCATGGTGTTCCATGTGTGAGGCCGAAGGCCCGGCATGGCTGTGACCTTGTCATCCAGCCATGTGCCATAGGAGATGGCAGTGGTGGTAGCCAGTGGTGAGCAGGTGGGATCATCCACTGCTTGGCTGACAGTGGTGGCCAGTGCTGGGTACTCCATGTGGTGAAAATGGCAGCTGAGATCCCTTGCTGGGACTGGGCAGGTACATCCATCTGGCTCCTTCCTGAGGGCCCACTGTAACTGGTGGTTGTAACTGTGGTGCATCCACAGGATTCTAACTCTCAGCCACAATGGACACTTCATTACAGAAGTGCATCACCTTCTTCACTCAGCATTGTGATCCATAGCTACATTTTTGGTGCACAACTGGGTGCTGCTAGTACCTTTTACAAAACTAACTCTGGCACTATGTATGTCCTTGGCACTTATCAATCAATAGACAAGTTAGTCTATCACTACATGATGGGTATCAATGTTACATCTGATATGAGCACTCATGAGCAGTGCAGCAATGGGGGGGTTAACATATTGCTTCAACACTTTGCATGACAGAGGGGTACACAACTCATGGTAGGCAGAGGGTTATACTGAGCAAGGCTTTATGGTCTATTACTTTTACAAGAAAAAACAGCTAAACATTTGCAATCAGGTTTTACTATGAGTGTAGCGTTTCTCACCTTCAGGGATCAGTAACACACATGTGGAACTACTACTGTGACAATATATCTAACAGGGTGTTGTTGAGGGGGATGAGTAGGAATAATGTTGCTTAAAGGGCTGGACAGCACTGTCATCTCCTCCTCTCTTGCACCTCTCCCCATCCCTCTAGCCTCTACTCCTCTCCCTGTCATCTCTCCAATTATCTTCACCTCCCTCTTACACCTACTCACACTGAAGTACTCACACAGACACTCACACAAACACTTAGTCACAATAACCCTCTGCTGCTCTATTATACTCTCAGTCATATTGTATAATATAAACATAAATATGTAGTGTGTCAACACAAAATATGTGTGTTTGTGATTGTGTGTGGATGTAATGTGTGCAATGTGTTCAAAAGTGTATTATGTGTTTTTCAGAATGCAAAACACTCTGATGCTCACTCCAACTATCCCTCTGTCCAATGTCTGCTCTTCTCTCTCTCTCTCTCTTGCTAACTCTATTCTTCCCTTTGCTCTAGCTCCATGAACAGTGAAACACAGGCAAGAGTATATATGCATTTTTTGTAATGATTTTGCTGGATGTGGATTGGCTGGGGATTTGAACTTGCCTTGACAATGCCTAATGTGACCTGCTAATGTCAAACACTGGCCAGCTTCTTTTGAAGCTGAAATTTATCACGTTATATTACATAAGAAATCAATGCACGGTGCTGAGCAAAACGGGTGATACATGTTTTGAGGTAATGTCAATTTGTTTGGCCTACTTCCATTGCTCCATATACCTGTGCTGTTATTGGATAGCTCTAGAACACAAGTATGTTTCCCGTGCAGTGTTCATTTTGCCATTACCGATCAAGCCCATTGTGAGTTATCTACTGAGGTAGGCTGACAAAGAGAGACAGGTGGAGTTGCCTGATTTATGAGTATTGGTTGACAGTTGTCATATCCATTATTTTTCTTCCTGGATAGATTGTGTATGTGTGTTTGAGCGTGTGTGTGAGGGTGAGAGATACTGCAGGAATTGTTGTAGCCAAAATTCCAGTGGGAAATTGATGGTATCAGAAAGGTGGACATTTTATAGATTTTATGCGCAGGAATTTTGATTGTAAAAAGCTGTAAATTGTGCTCTTTCCTCAAAAATTCCCATTAAAATGTTTCTTTTCCATACATCGTTTCTACAGGGGTCTCTATCCTCCCTGTGTAGAAAAATAAAGATGAGCAAAGTATGCAGCCATAGCAAAAAATGGGAAAAAAGGGGTTTGTTCCAACACAATTCATAGAAACAAGGTAAGAGCAAATGCAACTTACACATAGAGGAAAGGTATAACCATTAACTTGTTTCACTGTTAGCTCATGTTTGTTCAGTGTGACATCACTCTGTGGAAGTGCTTCTGCTAAGCATTAATTATTTAGTGGCAACACTTTGCTCCATCCCCTGAGTGCCAGTTGAATTTAATTTGCTCTCACAAGAATGATGTGAACTGTGTTGGAATATATATCCCTTTACTCTGAGCATGGATTTGGGTTCTGTTTGTTTCTAGTCTACATTTTATCGCAAAATAAATCAACTGTGTAAATTGTTATGGCTGGGTACCCACTGTGGTCTGAATGACAAATTATAGACTCTGATAGTCTGGGTATAAAAAACACAGCTTTCCGATATATATAAATAGAGCAAACATATACAAGGAAAATGTTAGACTGAGGGCTGCATAAAATACAAGGGCTATTTGGAAAAATAAAGAGGTACAACTCTGAAGCACATCAAGTACATTCTACAGAAAAATTCCGTTCAGTTAAATTAACTGCTAGAGAGGTTCTCTAAACAATGAGGAACAGTCAAGAGGTTAAAACTTCCATATAAAACAATGGGAATTTGGGACATTTTTATTTGTCCCATATGATGCAGCTGGTTTGCTCCAAAATTGCACCTTTTTAACTTCCTGATTGAGCCCACTGTGTATGTATGTATTTATGTGAAACACAATATTAACTTCCTTTAGATGTCAGACACATCTCCAGCCCATTGCTTTGTCTAGTTGCTAAAGTTATAAATTACTATGGAACTAAAGTCAAGTAATTGGTAAGATACACAAAAAAATCAAAACAGACACAGTTGGTTATCCAGGTGGAAATAAATATATTTAGTTGTATATCTTTCACATATATATCATTGACCATGGTAAGAATTTTTCTACACCGTGGTAGTAGGAACAAGGGTGGGGGTGATGGAACATCTCTCTCCCAAAATTTTATTTGGATTTGGTGCATCAGAGTCCTGTACATTGTGTAGGTTCTGGTGGGTTGAAGGGCTTGGTCCATCTAAAGTATAATGACATTGTCCGCTGGTGAAGAAATTTTGGGTTGAAGTGATTGGTGTTATTATTTATTACTGGGACGAGGCCTCCCCATGTCTCCAAAATTATGGATTCTTTCATTACTCCTTGAAGATATTCATAGGGTAGATGATAAGACACTACTTAGAGAACTTTTGGTCATGGCTCGGAAGGTGGTGGCTATGTGCTGGATGTCTGCTTGTGCTCCTGAGAAAAGTACTTGGATTAAATTAATTGCTACTAATATCCCCCACTACAAACTTGTTCATATACATAAGGGGTCGAGCCTAATTTTATACGAACCTGGGGGAAGTGGTTATTGAAAAGAGGATTGTATGATAGCTGCAGTTAGTGATGAGGAGGTATGATTCCATGTTTTACTATTATTTCTTACTAGCTATGTTCACATGCTTTGCTCTGTGCGGTGGGTGTTGGTTTCCCTGGGGTGTGGGAGAGTGCCTCGTTAGAGCGGGTTGGGGGGAGGTTCTGTGTTGGAGAGTTGGGTTTTATATAAATATGTAAACTTCAAATGGATTGTATTACGTTGATGCTATGCACCTTAAGATGTTTTATGTAGTATCCTTTTGTGTACCATCCTTTTTGCATGCATGCTAATACTATGAATGTAACGTGTAACTTTTTACAATCCATTTGTCAATAAATACATTTTCAAAAAAAAAGTATAATGACATTAGCAAAGGTTCTGTATCCAAATTGAATTTAACCACTGTCAATAAAGAATAGTATATTGGTGAGATCCCAAGGCATCTTCCATGGCACCTATAGTGCCTATTAACCATATCTACACTGCTTAAAGAGATAGTAATACTTAAAATGTAAAAACAAATATGTTGTAGGGTTTATCCCCCTGAGTAAAACAAGGATACTCCCACTGCTGAAAGGTGTTTTATACAAAAGTTATTACAGTTCAAAGTTGAATTTTCTAGGTGCAATGTCACAGTGGCCTTAAATTGTACAGTGGTGCTGTTGCTACACCATCCTATGGACAGCTCTGGTCCTGGAACCATGAATCTCAATAGGATGGTATAGCAACAGCACCACTGTCCAATTTCAGGCCACTGTGATATTGTATCTAAAAAAAGAAACTTTGAGCTGTAATAACTTTTGTATAAAACAACTTTCAGTAGTCGGAGTACCCTTGTTTTTCTCAGGGAGATAAACCCTACAACATATATTTTTTTACATTTTAAAGTGGAACTTTCACCTCTGTATATTCCAGGCTTTATTCATTCCTTAACCCCTTAGTGACAGCCGCGTTCTTACGCGGCTGTCACCTTAACGCCCGCCGAACATTTTTTTTTTTTTTTTCAAAGAAGTCCTGTCTCCGAGTGGCATGCAGCCGCACGGAGACGCGGACTTCCGTGACTTACCAGGTACGTCCTCTGTCACTAAGTGACAGTTTCTGCTGGACGTACCTGGTAAGTCATCTGTCGTTAAGGGGTTAATGTTCCATGTGTATAGTGCTGTGTTTCTTTTTGCGTAAAACTACAAAGCAGTTAAGCAACAGATGCAGTAATAGTTTACCTGGTGACGTAACGTTCCTTAGAGCTGAAACTTCTTGCACCGTATGGTGCAGAAGACACTCCCACAGGGGTTGGCAGTGAATAGTCCGTTCAGCCTCTGAATCATACGTCATTCATTTCTAGAGCATGTGACCTGGCGCGCTCCTTCAATCGTGAGCGTTCAGGTCTTGTCTGTTTGGTGCGAGCGCGTTCATGAACAGCGCTCGCACTGTATAAATCAGCAGAATTTTAATTGTAGTATTAGTATTATTTGCCAGTGCCACTCTTACTGAATCTCATTGCTTTTCGTGCACAGACGCGTGTCGCGCCGAACATGAAGAAGAAGAAAAAAGGGGCAGTCTCTTCCACTGTGACTTACAAGGCACAGGGAGAGCTGGCGCATGCGCTGTTATACTTTTCAGGAAAGATGGTGCCGCTCTCCCTGGTCTCACAGCTCACTGAAAAGGTAAATGTAACAACATAAGTGGATAGCAGGTGGCTAATATATAAACCATAAGCATGATGTTAAGTATAACTTGCAAACTACTTATAGATATGTCGTTGTGAAAGTTCCGCTTTAAGTATTACTATACCATTAAAGATAGGATGACCAAACCCATTTTATCAAAAATGTTCCTATTGAAGTCTATGGGGATACCTGGAGATAAAATTAGCACCTGCATTTGAATCCAGCCCCTCATCTTTAACTGAAAACACTTAAGAAAAATGCGTACTGCAGGGCTGCTTTGATGCATGTTTCATAGGTGTCCCTGGTTAAAGTAGAGGTCTGTACAGGAATCGTTTGCATAGATTTGAAAGTATCGTTTGTATTGCAAATCTGAAAAATTATATAACCTAGAAATACAAAAAACATATATGAGGAAAAGGTACTAATACTGCATTATTGTAGCCCTCACAGGCTTAATGAGCTCACCATCATCACACAGAGACCAGTTTGGTACATGTAGTTATTGGCCATTTCTCGCCACCTAATTAATAAAGGTCATATTGAGCTTATTTTACTGAAACCAATAAAACGTATGTCTTAATTCTGAGAAATGGCTGATAACTACATGGTCTGTGTGTGAGGAAGATAAGCTCATTAAACCTGAGAGGGCTACAATAATGCAATAGTACCTTTTTCTCATATATATATATATATACTTTTTTCTTGGTTAAAGGAAAAGTCTGGTTAGCTTACATTAACCCTTTGAGTGCCGGGTGGATATGCAATACATTGCTTTGCAATGCGTTGCATACCCCTCTGGCACTCAAAGGGTATAGAGCTTCTAAGCACAAATACAGCCTACCTCTTAGTCCTTGCTGTCTTTAGATTTCATAATGAGCGGTGTTGAAGCTTTGAGCCCTACTTAGCACCACAGTAAGTTGTGGGAAGTGTAAGTAAGGGTGGCTTAAAAACGCATTAATTTATTGTGCACAATATAGTACCTATCTTCTTTTAACCTTTGAGAACCAGAGGAGTATGTAGCACAATGAAAAGCAATAAAATTCCCATGAGGACTTTGCTATTTTTAACCTTTTTGCAAGAATTCCCACAACCTTGCAAACTCAGTTTGTGTGGTTCTATGCAGTACAGATAAACAAGGCTGGGACTTCTGTGTGTGTGTCTGTGTGTGTATAACTCCCATAATTCCCTGCCAGCCATTGGTGGGGAATGATGAGAGTTGTAGTTTAGCATCAGAAGGAGGGCTGGGGGTCAGTAAGTTTTTCTGCATCTACCAGGGATGTTTGTCAAGGCTGAGGGGTCAGTATGGGGTTTCATAAATATCAGTGCAGTGAGACTAGGCTGGAGGTGGGGTTGCTATATTGGCTACCAGTGCAGTGGGGCATGGCTGGGGGGATTGTAAGTATGTGCCATTCTATAGATATACTAGATGAAGAGCCCATATACATGGGCCACAGTGCCACCCAGCAACGGCCGCGGTACAGTCATTCACAGTAGAGACTGCCCACACCGCGGCTGATTTGGAGCAGGGTGCTCCGAATTCAGACCGTAGTCCTCTCTGCTCACCTTCAGAGTATGAGAAAAAGTAGTGTCAGTGTATGTGGTTTTATGGCTAATAGTGCAGCAGTGGGTAGAGGTGGAAAAAAGCAGAACATTTTTACTTTTTACTGGAAATTTCCCTCTTGGTGGGAAATGACTTTTTTTTTACCTGTTTTGCTTATGAGGCAAAAAATTTTGCTCATCCCTACTCTAAAGTTTAACCCTTTGAGTGCCAGAGGGGTACGCAACGCATTGCTTTGCAATGCGTTGCGTACCCCTCTGGCACTCAAACGGTTAAAATCACAATTTTAGTGTTACTCTAAGAATTTTATTCATAAAGCAAAAAGATGAGCAATTCTGGAGAAAACAAACAAATGACAGTTGCCATTGAAATAAATGGGACTTTTAACATCTTGTATACTGGATAGGTCTCCAGAACATTGCAAAGTCATGTGCTGTAAACCTTTCTAACATTCAAGGGCTAAAAAGCTCCATTTAGACCGATGTAAATATGTGGGATTTTTATTTTTCTCTGATGGAGCAATTGTTTTTTTGCAGAATTGCACCTCTATCACTTATTAAACTGCACCTTGAATTTGCTCCAGTATGAAGCAGCTGATTCTCAGGGGCAACATACTTGCAACCACTGAGCTAGTTTTACCCAGCATGCATCAGATACCACCCAAGAACATTCCGTGTCATGCACTGGTCTTTAATATATCACTAGAAAAAGCCTTGCACACATGCTGTTGATGTCTGTGGTACACTTTAAAGCTAGAGGAGTTTCTGGCTACAAAGAGCACTCAAGTTGAACGGTTTCTTGCACATATTGTAGCACAATACGGCTAACTGCACATGGCAACAGGGATCAAGGTTCTACTAGAAAAAAGTCCTTGAGATGAATAAGAGAAGCTTCTGCTATAGAAATACCAAGGCTTTATGCAGAAAAAAGATGAGAAATTCTGTAGCATTCCAAGTATACCGTAAGAGACAGATAACTATGTCCCAATCTCCTACTGATTTCATCACAATATCTTGGAGCCGTTTCTTGCATTCATATGGCTAAAAGCACAGTTTATATTCAAATCAAATAATTATCTCCCTTTAACCTTTTGAGTGCCAGAGAAGTACACAACGCATTGCTTTGCAATGCGTTGCATATACCTCTGGCACTCAAAGGGTTAAGGTGCAGTTAGTTTGCCTTATAATTGCACACCTTTCTTTTCTGATAAAGGCCCTAAGTGTGCTTGCTATTATAGCTGACTGTGTATATCAGTAAAGTTTAACTTTAATAACAAATAATATTTTCCTTAATAAACTTACATTATACATGCTATATAATAATTAGCTAAATTGTTTGTCAGAAGCCGTCATGCACAGTAGAGACGGCTGTGCTCGCTACAGTCATGCGCAGTACAGACTGCCCGTGCCACGTCTGATAACAGAGCGGGGCTCCAAATTCATACTGTAGTCCTCAACGGCAGTTGCTGGGTGGCACTGTGGCCTGTGTACATGGGCTCTTCAACTAGTTGTGTATATTTTACTTTGCTTCCTAATACTGAAGTGTAAAACTTCTGAAGCCGTCACTGCTCTTTTTGCCTTCCACAGAAATTGCCTTGGAAATCCATTAAAGCACCAATGTTTCACAAGTCACATTCTGGGGAGAAAGACAACCATATGCACATGAATTATAAAGATGCCGACAGCATTCAGGGGATAAAATACCCTATTAATCCTTTGAGTGCCATTGGGCTATGCAATGCAATGCTTCTGAATGTGTTGTCTACCTCTCTGGCACTTAAAGTAATGTTTTTTGTTTTTTTTTTTTTCTGGGAGGGTCGATTTGGCTCAGAGAAGCTCTACTTCTTGTTTATGAATATAGCCCAAAGTGTGTGCTTGTGTGCATGTGTTTTGTGTATGTATGTGCATGTATGTGTGAGTGTATGTATGTGCATGTGTGTGTGTGTGTATGTGTGAGAGAGCAAGAGAGAGACAGAGAAAGACAGGAAGCAGCGGAAAAGGTGTGTAGGAGGTTTGTGTGAGACTAGTGTCTGTGTGTCTGTGTGTTTCTTCTCCAACTGAGAACACCGCATGGACATTTCTTCCTATTAGCTTTTCATATTTTCCATCCATTTAACCCCTTATGGACCCATGACATGCCAGGGCCGTCATGGGAAAACTTGCATTAAGGACCCATGATGGTCCTGGCATGTCATGGAATTCAGGGGTCTCCTCGCGGCTGTGTGCCGATTGGGGACCTCTGAATTCTTTTCCAGAAAAAAAAAGCTCTTTGGTTCTTAACTGCCGGCAGTATTTCTTCTTACCAGACAAATATTTTATTTCATTCATAAAAATTCTGTTAGTAAAAAGCTAGACATTTTTCCACATTTCAATGCAGTTAAATACATGTATATTGCTCATTTAGACAAACAGCCACATTTCCCGCCTGACTTCCTCTTCTTTGTGAGATCCTGCTCAGATTTTTCTCTCTACATTGGCTGTGTCCCAGCTGGAGCTCAGCAATGCATCAGCAGATTGCCATTAGAATGGTGTGAAAGCAGTGACTGGAACCATCGATTTCTTCATTTCACATTTATACACTCATTAAGTGCTAAACTATATTATCATTTTTTTAAATATTTAATCATTTAGAAAAGTTAACTCTAAACTGGGATTGTCATGTATTTTGCAAATACAATTGCAGCCTTCTAACTGCGTGGCTTTTCCCAGGGAGGCAGTCATGACAAACAGAAACATGCAGAGCGCATGATACCCTTTAATAACCAAAGGGGTATGCAACTCAGTTGGAAATGCCAAGATTTTCAAACATTAGACTGAACATTAAGGCAAAACACATTTACATACCCTCTCTGATGTTTCCACATTTTGTTGCAATACTAACTGGAATAAAATGGATCTAATTCCAGTTTGTTCTTTGGGACTGATCTTATAGTCAATAATTGTGGAATGGGAAAACATCTAAACATTTAACAAAGTCATTTACAAATATAAAAATGGAAAGTCTAGACTGCATACAATCAATCATTGACAATCTCAAAATAAATATATTTATATTTAACCACTTTGCACTCCTAAATATGCTCTGGTACAACCAATTGCCTTCAGACATCACATATTTGACTGGAAACCACCTGAGTGAAATTAAAGTGTCACATGACCTCAGATTAAATACATCTATTTAAAGAAGACCCCAGAGTTTTCAGAGAATATATCCAAAAAAATAGCAAAACAAGTGCAGTATAAAGCTCTGAAAACGCACCAATCAGGGTTAGATTACAAAAAATATCCCAAACTGTGAACATCCTCCAGGGCACCACTAAATCCATTGTTAAATTGCAGGCTTCTATTCCAATTTATAAACAAAACAGATGGTTTCCACTTGTCGGCAGATAGAGGCGTACCTGGAGGGTATTTCTCTGCCGTCCTTGTCTTCTAATCAGAGACAAATGCTGGACTCCCCCATCTTGTTCGGTGAGGTTGTACAGGCTATTAATTCTCTTCCTGCGGGTAAGTCTCCTGGAGGTGATGGGTTGCCAGCTGAGTGGTATAAGCGGTACGCTGATACGCTTGCTCCACAATTGCTTAATACTTTCTATGATGCCTTGGAGGTGGGCAGATTGCCATCATCTCTTACTGAAGCAACGATAGTGGTGCTACCTAAGCCGGGTAAAGATCTGACCAATTGTGACTCATACTGGCCTATCTCTTTGCTTACATCGGATGTTAAAATTCTCGCCAAGGTACTGACGGCTAGACTCGACCTGGTGATCTCTGATCTTATTCATCCAGATCAGGCGGGATTTATGCCCGGGAAGTCTACGTTTCACAATCTTAGGAGATTATTCTCTCACTTGCATTTGAACCATGACAATGCTGGTCACAGAGTGGTGGTCTCACTGGATGCGTCCAAGGCATTTGATTCTGTGGAGTGGGACTATCTTTGGTGTACACTCCGCGGATTTGGATTTGGGCCAACTTTTTTGAAGTGGGTTCAACTTCTTTACACTGATACGTCTGCTAGGGTTCTGACTGGGTCAGTCCGGTCCGGGCCTTTCGGGCTCGGAATAGGTAGGCGACAGGGATGTCCATTTTCACCAGGTCTGTTTGCACTGGCTATTGAGCCATTGGCCAGATTGATTCGTAGCGATCCGATGGTGGAGGGGTTTCGAATGGGTAATAGGGAGGAAAAATTGGCATTGTATGCCGATGATATATTATTGTTTTTTGGAAACTCCCCCAGGTCTCTTCCACGTGTTCTAGCCTTGGTCAATACTTACGGCAATTACTCAGGATTGCGAATCAATTGGGCTAAATCCTCCATGCTGCCTGTGGACCTGGTTGTAGATGGGGATCCTGGATTGTCAATACCTTTACGATATGAAGATTCGATGATGTATCTCGGGCTTTTGGTAACAGCTTCGGTGTGTAGCTATCTGAGGGATAACTTGGAACCTCTAATTGATCATTCTAAATGTAAAACTATATCTTGGATTAAACTCCCATTGAACGTTATTGGTCGTTCTAATCTAATTAAAATGGTCTTTCTTCCAAGGTTCTTATATGTATTTCAAGGTTCTCCCATTCTTATACCTAGAAGATACTTCACTGTGATTGATAAGATAATTAGGTACTTCCTCTGGTCAGGTGGCCCTTCTAGGGTTCGGCTATCCTCCCTTAAATGTCTGGTGAGTGAGGGCGGAATTGCCCTCCCTGATTTCTACAAATACTATTTGGCTGCGCAGGGACAATTTGCATTAGCATATATACTACCTAATACCCTACATACTTTCCATAAAATTGATGAGTCTTTACTTAAACCAGGCTATTCTTTGCCACATATTCCTATGTTGGGTCCAGATACACTTACGGATTCACCTATCATGTCTAGAACGCCTTGTGCCGTATGGTCCCTCATTCAATCTGCTTTGAATTATAAAGCAAAGAATCCTGATGTTCCCCTTTGGGGTTCAGGGGGATTGCTACAGCTTCGACACTTAGATTTTGGACGGCTTTGGTTCACATATGGTATTTCTACACTTGGTCATCTTTACCAGGGCAATGTACTGAAAACGCTTGAGCAGTTGCGTCTGGAGTTTGCCTTACCTACTACTTTTTTTTACTCCTATTTATGATTGAGGCATGCTCTGGATGCTTTATGGGGTGCTAAGACACCGTGCTTGAAGGAATTTCCATTGGTTACACTGGCTAAGAGGAGGCAGCCGCTTCGGCCTGTTTCGTTAGTATATGCGTGGCTAGATAAATGTTCTTAGGGTGAGAATGATGGGCTTAGGTCTAGATGGGAGATAGATGTGGGTTCCCTTGAGGATTACAAGTGGGAAACGGCCTTGAGTAGTCCTGCAGCAGTAGCTACCATGGCTAGACATCAGCTAATTCAGCTTAAAATTCTATACAGGTCTTATTACACTCCTGTGCTTTTTTTCAGGATGGGAGGTGTGGGGAGGCAGGTGCCACTTTCTTGCACCTTCTGTGGGAATGTCCTCTGGTTCGTAGGTTTTGGGAGGACGTGATACGCAATGTGTCAGCTGTGGTACAATGGGACCTACTACTTTCTCCGAAGCTGTGCATATTTTCTATTTTAACTGATCAACTTCACACTAATTTTCATAACACACTGACTAGGGAGCTGTTGGTTATGGCACGGAAGGTGGTGGCACAGTCGTGGATGTCGGAGCACCCCCTAAACATGTCCATTTGATGGCCCTGGTGGCTAATAATCTCCCTCATTATAAGGAACTCTATTTAGGGCTCCTGGACTTCTTATTGCAATGCTAGAACTCTTAACTAGTGGTGATTATGGAAGCGTTACTTATGGTTCTCTGAGCCGTGGGTGGTGTCCTGGAGATTCCAGTTATCTATACTTGTATAGTTTCCAACTAATTCATGTCTACGTTCTTATTTACTATGTCTAACAATGATTACTGTGGGAAGGATTGTGCTCATCTCCCAGGGAGGGTTGGGTGGGTGGGATGGGTTTTAGTAGGGCTATGGTAGGGGTTATAGTTGGGTGAGGTGAGTTTTGTTTTGTTTTGTTTTTTTTCCAATAAAAATAAAAAATGGGACAGCTGTATCTTTAAGTTATGATATTTACCTGCTGTCTTACAGCATATATCTTACTTGCCTACTTTGGATATTATTTGTGACTTTGTAATGTTTTATTACTGTCCTTTCAATAAAAACGTTTAAAAAAAAATCCATTGTTAAAAAATGCAAGCAATATGGCACAATCACGGCTTTGCGTAGAGAAGGCTGTCCACCAAAACTCAGTGACTGAGTATGAAGAGTATTACTCAGAATGAAGCACCTGAAGAGATCCATAGGAAAGGGACAAACATCTTCATGAGACAACTGTTACCTTCTAATCAAAGCTAGATAAGTGGTAAGAAAAAAGCTTGGGTTTTGGATTTTACCAGAAGGCATGTAAGAGACACATCTAACGTGAAAAAGGTCCTTAGGTCTGATGATACCAAAACTTAACTTTTTGGCCTAAGCACAAAACACTATGTGTGGCATAAAGCTAACACTGCTAATATCTCTGAGAACAGCATCTCAGTTGTGATGCATGGTGGGGGCAGTTTGGCATGTTTTAGGGATGCTTTTCATTGGCAGGGACTTTGAAACTGATCAGGATTTAGGGCAAGATGGATGGAGCCAAACATAGGGCAATTCTAGAGAAAAACCTTTTTCAGTCTGCAAAGGACATGGGACTGGTGTGGGTAGAGGTTAACCATCTAGCAGGACAATGACCTTAACACTTTGACTTTCTTATTACAATCTGTGTTACCTTCCTGGCAGTTAGACAGACACAGAAGAGGCAAATTCAATAACTAGGAGCAAATACCATGGTAGAGTACCAGTCTTAACCCCCTTGAATGCCAAAGGTGTACACAGAGACTAGCTCATGTTCTGTCAAACTTTTGTTGCCCTTATAATTCCTTTCTATTCCACTGTTAGTTGTGATCCATCTCTCTATTACTCAGGCACTTCCCGGGTACACACCAGTTTTATTTCCACATTTTTACCTCATGTCTATCCACATTTTCCTTCTGATTCCCTTTTTTCTGTTATGTCTCATCCATTTTTTATATAGGTAAAGGCGGTACAGTGTTAGCTATAGAAAAAGCTGGACACTTTTACCATAAAAGTGATTCATTTATTCACTAACTAAGTAACTCTAGGATGCAAGCTTTCAAGACAATGTAGGTCTCTCTTCTTCAGGCATATTTAGAATGAAGGAGAAACACAAAATACCTGACAGGTTATACACTCAAGCATTTTTTAACACTTAAATTCCACTGGAAGACATTACTTTTCACCATTGTCTTGAGTAAATCATTTCCTAGGCCCCAGTAGAGGCATCACCAGTAGAGTTTGTGACTACAGCCCAAGTTGTCTAAGGAATATATGTATTAACCCTCTGTGCGCCAGAGGGGTGTGCAATCTAGTGCTTGCAATGTACACCATTCAGGAACCAAAAGGGCCCAAATATGTTTATTGTGTGGGATAATGTGAAACAAGGGGGGAGATTCACTAAGCGGTAATAAAGAGGTGATAAAGTGGAGATGACTTCTCCAGTTTATCACTTCTCCAGTTCCTATGTTATGCTATGTGACCTATGCACTAAGATCTCCAAAGTTGAAGAAAACTTAGTGAATAGACTCCATAGAATAACATAGGAATTGGAGAAGGCATAAACTGGAGAAGCCATCTCCACTATATCATATCTTTATCACTACTTAGTGAATCTCCCCCAAGGAATTTATGGGGTTTGGCACTGCAGTGCTAAATGGTGGATCAATTTCATATGTGGTGAACATGAAGTCAGTTTCTTTAGCTTAGTATTCATTAACATAACAATGAGCTTGATTCAGTTGTTTTAGGGGTTATGCACAAAGCTAGGAAGCATGTACCACTAATGGTAATCAGTTTTCTATTATGCAAAACACAAAGTATGTAATGCACGAACAGTGCTTGAAGAATATCAGTCATGTTATTCCTTTAATATGCATACAGGCACATTAAGGATATAATTAAAATATATACTAGCTTAGTATCATGTAATCTGGCATAGTTCTATTAAACCAGGAGGTGTATGGCTTTGATGTTTTATATATTAGGTTTAACACCAAGTTATTGACTTAGAAACAAACACATAGCCATACAGAGATAATTGCTGACCATCGGGGTTGGTATAAGGTCTGTAAGTTAGCATAAGAGCAATCTAGTCTATAGCATTCAGCATTTATTAGAAATGTGTCTGACTGCCTTGTGGGTTAAAAAGTTCAAGCTGTAACCTAAAAGCATGTGACATCTATTAATAATAAGAACTACTACAGAACACACCTTTAAGGAGCAATATATATATTTATAAATATATATATATATATATATATATATATATATATATATATATATATATATACATATATTAAAAAAACAACAATATAGGGAGAACGCTAGTTGTCTGTGTAATTCAACAAGTATATTTATTAAAAATAATCATAAAAATTACACTACCAAATGGCAGAATGAGATAAAACACACCCTATGTAATAATTTGCTATGATCTTTGTCAGAAGCATGTCATGCACAGTAAAGACTGCATGTGCTGCAGTCATGCTCTGTAAAGACTGCTCGCTCTACAGTCATGTGCATTACAGACTGCCCAGTCGCGCTGCAGCTGATATGAGCGGTGCATTCAGGCACTCTGTACTGCGCATGACCACAGCATGGCCAGTGAGCATAGAGGCTCCGGGCACCAGCCGAGGCTGCTGGGTGGCACTGTGGTCCGAGTACACGGGCTTTTAAACTAGTATATAATAATATCCCAAAATGTCTAAAACGTATATATAGCACTATATAAAGTGTGAAAAAAATGTCACATAGAGCTCATGAAAAAATCCAAAAACCAGTTCCAAAATATGGAATATACCACCTCTGAAATACTAATAAATAACAAGGAAAAGTACTTGCGAGTATATAATATACAGCGGGCAGGTGCACTGTGGTTTATTACCAGAACCCGTATTCTCCCGTCTTGGATTTCCTTTAAGAGCTGGATGGAATATTTCTGTATAAACTCTTGTAGCGGGCAGAGACTTGTGTGGTAGGTGTTTCCTCGCAAACCACATCCTTCTATATTGAACGTCTCCCCTGTCCGATGTTATATGGAGTAATATAATATGAAAACCAGGTAAATCTAACTCTGTAAGCGGGCAGAAAGATCACTGAGTGTCCTGAATGCTGATAATAAAAATGGACATCTCCATTCCCTAATTATGTAGCAAGTATCAAATCAATAGTCCTTAGGTGGATACAATGATGGTATATAATCTAAAAATAAACACAATGGGATCAAATTATCCAACATGTTTCGTATCAAACTTGATACTTCTTCTGGGACAAATATAATAAAAAATAACTAGGTATAATCAACACCTTTTTATACCATAATGCAGTTGTGTGTAACGTCATCCATAGGAGACTAGCTAGAAATAGAGAAATTAACCCGTTAGATGTATGTGCACAGAAAGAGCACTAGCCACATTCATCTAGCTGCAACAATCCAGACACATTATATGTGAATCTAACGTATAATAAAGTATAAAAAAACTAGAACACAAAAGTGTCCTTTTGAAAATTATTTAAATAGAGAAAGAGAAAAACCAGTAAAAAGAAAGAGAAAAAGAAAAACAACAGAGCCAAAAAAAAATCATGTCCACCTAGCCTGACCTGGGTGGATCGATCACAGAGGCCACAACAACCATAAAGGAAAACACAAAATGTAAATGTAGAATATGTAAAGTGTATAAATGTATAGTCTAAGTGTAGTGGATAATCCGGAGGCTAAATAAAGGTAGAGACATCCAGTCTGTCGTTGTGCCCCATTGGAAAGAGGGTATCACAACGGTAGATTCAAAAGGGCTCCCTCTGATTGAGCTTGCAAAGTCTTTCACCCACACCATGACCAGAAGTGATAAATTCTAAAGGTAACAGAATTGTGCCATCCATGCATGACTGATTATATTTCTGATAGTTCACTGATACTGGGTATTTTTTATCTACATTTAAAATTGCCCTCCTGTGTTCATATATTACTCCATATAACATCGGACTCGGAAGACGTTCAATATAGAAGGACGTGGTTTGCTCTTAAAGGGGATCTAAGATGGGAGAATACTGGTTCTGGTAACCAACTACAGTGCACCTGCCTGCTATATATTATATACTCGCAAGTACTTTTTCATTTTATTTATTAGTCTTTCAGAGGTGGTATATTCCATATTTTGGAACTGTTTTTGGATTTTTTGATGAGCTCTATGTGAAATTTTGTTCACATTTTATATAGCGCTATATATATACATTTTAGACATTTTGGGATATTATTATAAATGTGTTTTATCTCATTCTGCCATTTGGTAGTGTAATTTGTATGACTGTTTTAATAAATATACTTGCTGAATTTCACAGACAACTAGCACTCTTCCTATATTGTTGTTTTTCTTTAGTTTTTAATTTTAATTTCTGCACACTATCAGAAATTTGGGGATTGTAGCGATAGTTCTCTTTGTTTATTATTCTAGAGCTATAAGTCAGGATTAGTTAGTGGCATCATTTTTCTTTATAAATTGTGTTTATATATATATATATATATATATATATATATATATATATATATATATACTTTCCTACTTTCCAAGAGGGAAGCACTCACATTTAAAGTTGAGACTTCTGCCTGGGTGCTATTGTAAAGCAATAATATATATCAAAGTTAGTCAAAAGCACACAGGTCTTCACACATGTTGGTGACAAAGAAGGTGGTTGTTTAGATCAATGTTTTGAGTACCAAGTGGCAGCCTTTGTCAGGATGATTGCAAAAAACATGTAGGTTTTACTAGTCAAAAGTGAGTGGCGCCAAGTTCTTATACAGATAACAAATGGTAGTGGAGTCCCAGAATAAATAAATGAAGTGGAAGAAATAAACTTGGTGTTCTATGAATTCTCAACTGCATCCTCAGAATTTAGTGGTGTGTTCTAATGATGTCTCAGTTATTTTGATGAGGGACCACTGACATTGTTCCACCTGCTTTTTCTGGCATCTTCAGCCTCCCTCGGATAATGGGAGGTCAGCAAATTGCTGAAATTCAGCACAAGGATATCTAGAATATCGCAACAAGCCAAAGAGTCTTTCACTTCTTCAAAAGATGTGGTCACTGTTATGTAGTACACCGAGATTGGAAGCCCCATCTGTATTATATTTTCAGGGTATGAAAGCGATCTGTTAGTGGTCTCAAAGATCTCCTCTGTTATAAATTGCTAAAAGAGAGATGGTGGAAAAGCTGTAGGTCTGAGTCCTCATAAGAATGTTTCCCATTTTACTCTTCTGTTCGCTATGTTTTTGCGCATGTCTGTGTAACTATGAAGACAGCAGCTAGTATTTCTGGGGTTTATCCTTAGGGCTTCTCTTGACCACAGTGCTTTATGGACTTGGATGGTACCGTAAGAAGAGATAAACCCAGACTTGTGTGTTAATTGGAGAAAGATGTAAGATATGACTGCATTCTTATTCTGTGAAGATATACGATATATGTCATTAACTTGTTCACACATATTTACTCAAATGTAATTATGGATGGTGTTTTGGATATATGACTAATGAAAAGTATACGCCTAAGCTCTGTAGGGCAAACCACAGCACTAGCATTAAGTATCTCATATGAGTCTGTTGTTCTGTTGGACTATAAATGGTCCATGTTAACTGATGTATGAATTTATGTTTTGAAGATATTTAATTGCTTGTGAAGGCAATATCTAGAAGGTGACATCACCAGGAGGACATTATAGCAATGTTATTGGGACTGTAATGTAGATCCAGAAAGACAATTTACATATCCTATGGAAGAGTATAGGAAGGGTTTTTCAGATTCCCATTTTATTTTCTGGGGTATGTATGAGTCGTACGACTCTAGGAGGCTCTGCAGCAGAGCCGAAATCCCATTTTTTTCAAAATAATTCATTCATTGGAAAGGTCTATAAAGTGTGCCTGGTTTACAAACACACTTTGTAGACCTTTCCAATTAATGAATTCTTTTTAAGTAATGCGATTTGGGCTCTGCTGCAGAGCCACCTGCTTGTCCCCGGACCGATATATCCTGCTGTCAGCTAGACGCTGACATCAGGAGAAGGGGAGGGAGGGGGGAACTTTGAATCCCTATATCTCTCAAACCATAGCGGTTTGAGAGATAGTGTTTGGAGTATATTGATTATTATCTTAAACTCTACAAATCTGGAAATATTTTTTTGAGTACATTAATGTCCCTTTAAATAAAATCAGTAAAGGCTAAGTTTTAACCACTGTTCAATTCACATACATTTGATAGTGATCACCCCACCACCGCCAGTGTTGAACAGATTAGCTGTGAAGGTATTGGCTGAATGGGACTGTATCTGTCTCACCCTTTAGCATTATTATTTGTTTATTATTTTATATTTAGATATTTAGACATAAATCTGCAACACAAATATTTTTTTCTACTAAATACTAGGAGAATCACCAATTCTATGATACGTTTTGGCATAGTTTAATTTTCATCAATGGATTCTAGAAGATTGTATAGTCATATGTAGCAGCTCTATTCCCAGGTATTCATTGTGACCTTTGATTAGCTGAGATTCTGAATCTACGAGGTGATGTAGAGATTTGATAGGACCAGGTACAAAACATTGCCTCTGTGTGATGATGACATTAAAGATAAAGCAGAGCATACATCTGTCAAAATGCCAGTACAATAGGCTATGCTAAACCAAAGCTAATTTTTTCTGACATATAACATAGAAATAAAAATCACTATTCATTGAAATGATTCTTTTAAACCCTTGAATGCTAGAGAGGTTTCCAATACACTGCTTTGCAATACTTTGGATACCTTTCTAGAATCTGAGTGGTTATCCCCCCCACATTTAAATCAATAGGTGAATTTGGGGGAATTGTTTTCCATGGTACATTTGGTTTGCTTTATTATAGTTCCTTTTTTGCATGATGACCATTATCAAAAGGAATATTCTCATTCACTAAAAGAAACTAATTTATCATATTAATCAATGATTCCCAACATGTTTGTTGTGACACAGTTATGTGCTAAGTTGAGATAAACTCATCAGTGAGGTAAACTATATAATTCTTCTGCTGTTATATCGAGCTTATTCACAATGATTTCTATAACTTAAGATATATTTGTGCAAAGGCTCCGTAGACTAACCTAGACATTGGAGAGGCTGTCACTCTATAAAGGGGAATTCATCAAAATACAGGAAAAGTAGTATATCAAATATGCTTCTTTGTGATCACTAAATTATACCATCAGTGACATTTTATATTTCCTTGCCTTGCCTATATTAAGAAGGGAAATATGAGGAGAACCCGATTATGCAGACCTTTCAGTAATACACACACATTCACATACAGCTTGTGTATGCAAATGTTTACCCCCATTTCTTATAATGGGATATGTCAACTTGAATCTAGTGGATAGATGTTGGTGATCTATCTAGGCATTGCTCATTGATGAATAAGTGATAGCCAGATACAATATGACCATTGGTGAATTCATGAATGGCTAATACACAAAGAAATACTCTGACTGAACCTTTAACTCATTTTCAGGTTACCGAATGCATTCCCCCCCCCCCCAAGCAATTCTGGGATTCCTAAATGATCTAAGAAATTTCCAGTGGTATAGAATAAACGTAATACCTGACTAAACTCAGCAACTGACTTTTTTCATTCTGCATTCTTGCACTTCTACAATACCTTTCTCCAACTAATGAAGGACAGGGTAATGCTGAAGTACACATGTACATTGAACAGACTCTGCCACCTGTTCCCTGATCCAAAAGCACTGTTGAATTAAATTTCATATCAATATCCAACATTAAAATAAATGACCACCTCCTCAGTCAAAAAGTAAAATAGCAATGTGGACCTGACCAGCCTCCAGCAGTGTCACTAAAGTTCTGCGCCCATCCCATTGCATCTTTCTCATCCAGATACATATCTAAAGCATTGAAAACACCTAGAGTTGTGCCTGTGCTCAAAAGTGGGGATTAAAATGGGTTATCAAATTACAGACCAAAATCCTTACTCCTCTGTATTATGTATTATGGAACTCTGTAAGTATTATGGATTGTCCAGCTGTTTTACTCTTCAATCAGGCTTTCATCTAAATCACTCCACAGTCATGACCCTGCAGTAATATCCATTTAAAATCATGAACTATAACTTTTCCTTGATTTTGCAAAAGCCTTTGATACAGTACACCATAATATTCTGGTAAGTAAGCTCAAAAGTTGAGGATTGGGTAATCATTCTCTAAACTGTTTCTGATCCTATTTATCAGAGAGAACACAATATGTGTCTATGGCTTACAACAATTCCCTTTTGCTTAAAGTAACAAGTAGGGTTCCTCAAGGCTCCATTCTTGGCCCTCTTCTATTTTCCCTAATTATAAATGTTCTGCCCACAATTTGCAAAGCATCTTCTGTACACAGGTATGCCATAATAACTGACACTAAAAATCCAAACATATCACAACTTGAGGCAGTGTAACAGGATGACTTCTCTGAAGTCTTAAACTGACAAAATAGTCACAATGGTATTTGGAATAAAGCACAAACTACTTAAACTGAATAATAAGAATTTAATAGTTGTAACAATGTCTGATGGTAACTGACGCCTGCGCTGGCAGTCCCTTTTGGAGCCAAATGGCTCCTAGCAAGGCCTTCTAGAGCCGGCTGGGACTGACAGCGCAGGTGTGCAGACATCACTGTGGGACGATGTCTGTGTTCCATCTTGCCTGTCAGCCTGAGAAGAATGGATAATCCTATTTAACAAGGTAATAATTCTGGCAACTAGCGATACTAAGCAACTAGTCGCCAGATGGGGAATTATTTCAGCTCAAGTTCTTTAGAGGTGGTAGTTTCGCTTTAATTTCAGTCATAAAGTATGGGGGACGTAGCAAATGCTTCTGCACCACAAATGCATTTTAGCAAACTTGACCCTATGTATAATTAATTATGCCACATTAGCCTCCAATGTAATTAAACTACCCATCTTTGTAATGTGTTTAAAGAACACTCAAATCTAGACAAACCCTTCATCTCTTTTCCTGAGTTTATGGAAATTTCTCTAGAAAGCTACCAGACTTCCTAAGCAGTTCTTTAACCTCTGCTCTACTGGTAACAACTCACTGAGTATTCCACACTAAAAGAAAAAAATCAGTCTCTCTGCCTTCTCCTTCAGAGCGCCAAAGGCCTTGAATAACCTACCCCAAAAACTGTATCTTCTCCCAGTCTAAAATCCCTAAAATAACTGCTTCTTTTTGACTAAAAACAACATGTACCTGTATATAATATGTTTATGTATATATGTATGTTTATGTATATATATGTGTATATATTGTTTTTCTATTTGTGTACATATGTGACTTTTACTGTAAAATAACTCTAGGAAATTTTTTTCTGGTAAAACATTTTATAAATAAAATAAAAGAACCATAGAGTTCCAACAAAACTTCCCATTGACATAAATGAGAATTTTAAATATTTGCATACTGGAGAGGTCTCCAACGTACTTGTATAGTATCGGAGACCTCCTTAACAGTGAATGGCTTAATAGCACTATGTAAAGGAATTGGAATTTGGAGAATATTTGACACCTATTGTGTAGTAACTCCAGAAATGCTCCAAGTATCTAATTTCTTCTAGGATACATTTTTATACAATTTTTCCTGTATACATTTCATAAAAATATAACATTTCAAGCTATGATACATGACATGACAATTTGTTTAGGGAACCACTGTCCTAAGAAATATTTAGTCTTTTAATGATGTCCAAATATTCTCTCACCAGAGAAACTGAAACAGCCCCAGTACACCTTCCAAAGTGCAGAGATATGGGCCAAATGGAGGTAATAATATGCCATTAAAAGAACTCCTTCAAAATTAATGTAAAAATGACTTTTCATGTGGAAAGTCCTACTATATGCCATTGCAAAGAACATGTGTAGTTTTTACCTATGAGTCAGTTTGTTATCATTGACTAATATGGGATATCCTATATTTCTATGGCATATACTTATACATATTAATTCATAAATGAGCAAGTGTAAATTAGTCCAGGGACATTGGTAAACATATTTTCTTGCATATTTACCATTCATACTATAATGTATAAAGCCTTTACAGAGGAAGCTGTAGGATTTATTTTCTCCACTTGCTCTATCAGTCCAACCTCTTCTTGGGCCAACACTTGAAATGATTGACTCATGAGCTTCACAGCCTAACAGGGCACCTTCCATCCCTCTAACTTACTCAGCATATCATAATTAGATTTTTTTATATTCTCCAGCTGATATGCACTTTCCATCTTTCTTTATGTCTTTTTCAGGTTTCCCATATTCTATATGTCCTCATCAGCAATTCTCAGCCTCTGGGGTCCTTCCCTGAATTGTCTTGGCACTGCCCATCTAAGAAAACCTGGTCATGATTATATACCATCTTCCCAAGTGATACCAGCTATTTTACCAACAAAGGATATGCCTGCATTCATGAGAGAGATATTGAAGGGCTGCCAGAAGGGGAACACCAGGTTTGGAATGTGACCCACATTTCAGAGGTCCCAATTTATGAAGGTAAAGAAACCAGGCCACATGTAGAATAACATTATATTCATATTTCAGGGATTTATATTTTATAAAAGGGTTGGATGCCTTCTGTAAATTGTTATAATGTTGTACTATTTGCTCCTATTAATTTAATAGCAGACACTTAAATTACTTTATATATTCATGACTAGATGAATGTATGAATATATTATCCATACAGATCTGCACAACACAATATAGATTTTTGCCAAATGAAGTAAGAAAGTGTTTCTGATAAACAAATCTATTGCATAAATATATAAAATATATGTTATTATAAATGTATATGTTATATTAATTGTTTATAACCAATTATATGAGAACAATTGATTGGAATGTGAAAACTCTGTATTGTTCTAGTTAGAATAATGTGAATGACAACATGCATATTTAGTAAGTGTTTAGAAAATATGGACCTTGAGAGGTGCTGCTTTATTGGACTCGATGGCCATAGGCTGGAAAAATTCAAAGTTTTATGCCACCATAAAATGTCAAAACATTACCAATAAAGCTTCCAGCTTCAGAATATCTGGAATGTACTTGTCAATAATTGTACTTCTAAAATGTTGGGTCTGCAGACATTTGGTAGTAAAAAATCCCTTACAATCAAAACATGAGGCAGAAAAAGAGGTACAGTTTACCTGTACCAAAAGGATAACATATAGAGTTCAGCATCCAGAAATTCTGTTATGTATATAATATATACAATCTACAAAAGGAAACACTGACTAAGCAAACTGCTAGAGTACTGCACAATACAATAGTCCAATAGATACAGCTGAAAATATTCTGGTTTTAAGCATATAAACAATGTTCATTTAATTAATCCGATCATTTTATAAGTCAATAAAGTAATTAAAATTAAACAGATGTTTTCAGCGCCTCTGAGTAGCATACTTCAGTGATGACAACCACAAGTTTTTATTTTTTTAATTAATGGTTTTATTATTTTTTATAATAAGGTGACCATATGGTTCAAGACATTGAAAACTCTATAGCTTAGGAGGGTGTTTACAATCAAAATTAATATTGAGAAAGAAGGATAAGAGGAACCTGTTCACTAGAACTTACATTCTAAAAGAAGTGAGGAAATAGATATTAGAGCTTAGTGGTGCTCTGAGGACCAGTTACAGATTCTTACCCACAATGTGGCTGAATTTAGTAACAGGAGAGACTACATTCAGACTTTTCAAGTGGTGTTCTACTCTCTACTCTTAAAGAAAGGGTACAATACATATTAAATGTTTACATAAGTAAATGAAAACACACCAAAACACCAAAAAAAATGTAAATAAAAATGTGTATACCCTGCTCCCATATTCATTTGATCTATAGCATGCAAACTTGAAAGGATAATCAAAGTAGATATGAGATCAGGGTACACTGTCTGTAATAAATTCCTTGTAAGTTCCCTAATTTATATATGTGGGCTTTGGTGGGAACTCACTATCATGTTGGCAGACTGGGGAGATCCAGTCCTCTGCAGTAGACTTTAGAAAATATAAATTATATCCTACAATACTTATATACACTTATAATAATAAGTCAAGACTTAGAGCTGATTGACTCTGCTTCTTTTTAGTACATGGCATAAAACTAGTTGTAGGGGAATGGCACACCCCAAAATGATGACGAAAGTCTCCCATACTGTCCTATGTGATGCAAATGTGACATTTTGTGGAGAAAAAAAGATGATATAAAATAGATCCCAACATCAACATGGAAAGTCATTTGTATATTACTCGCGGTATTTCAGTGGTACTATGTCTGCTCTCAGGTTGCCCTGAACCTTTAGGAGCAGAATTTTTTAACTTGAGGTATAAACTGACATAAGTGTTGTATAATAAACAGTAGAACTTTATATAAGGTAAAAAAATAATAAAGGTATTAGAGAGAGATACATAGGGGGAGATTCAATAAGGCTTGACAAACAGGTGATACAATGGAGATGACTTCTCCAGTGATAACACTTCTCCAAGTCCTGCATTAGTCTATGGAGATAATGCAGTAAGCTTTCTCCAACTTTGGAGATCTTCTCCATTTTATCACCTGTTTATCACACCTAGTGCAAAACACTCCCAGAGTATATAGAACTATACCAATGTACTTGATAGGATAGTGGTAGTAAAAGAAGCAATATCAAAGGTCTTTATTAGAAACATTAATATGTATGCAGATTTGATGAATATTATTTGTCATTTGTTTAGTGCACTTGCAGGAGAATGTACTTCTGCTGTTAAATATCAGCTAGTTAGCATGATGGTAGAAATGTGGAGTCTGGGAATTCCAGTTGCTTCCTGAATTGCATTTGTTTCATACTGAATTCAGTGGTTAGGTATTTTGGTGGTTGTGATTTGCATTGATTCTGATTCCTTAACTTAACTTTTACATATTCAAACAACGTCAGTATTATAGGATTCAATATATTTTTGTTGTTTTTAACCTTTTTTTTGCCTTAGCTCAGTTTAACCTTCCATACTCACACAAGCCCAAAAATGACTAGATGGGCTTGTTTTCTGCTTCTCATTGCTCCCTACAGCTCAAATCTGCCTCTCCCTCCCTAGCTAGGATTCCATTCTCTTGCTGCTCTAGCTCCCTCTCTAAAGTATGTACAGGAGGCAAACATTTTGTGAAATTGATACCTTTATTGGCTAACTAAACAGATTTAAAATGCAAGCTTTCAAGACTTCTCTTCCTCAGGCATGTTCTACAAATACATATGAAAACTTCTCGTTGAAATACAAGTACACATTACATTGTTTATAATGGAAATCAGATAAGAACGTTAGTCCAGATACTGATTCTTTGATCAGTCAATGGTAAAGAATGGGATTTAAATTGCATTCTTCCTCTGAGGAGTCCATGTATTTATGTAATGTGTACTTGTATTTAAGGGAGAAGTTTTCATATTTATTTGTAAAACATGCCTGAGGAAGAGACCTAAGAAGTCTTGAAAGCTTGCATTTTAAATCTGTTTAGTTAGCCAATAAAGGTATCAACTTTACTAAATGTTTGCCTCCTGTATTTCTACGGCTAACACGGTACCAACTCTCATCTATTAAATTCTGTACATCCTCCCAAACAAAATAGATAAATAGGAAAAAGACACTTTGAGTGTTCTGACAAATCTGCATGCATTTCTCTCCTTAACATTAGCTTCTAACAAGGCACATAGGAAAATGATGCCCCAAAACACCCATACAGTTCCTCAGTGCTGTGTACAGCTATGATTGGAGGATTTTTCCCAATCTTTGCCCAACGAAAAATATTCAAAAATTATTGTAGGTAAACTCCTATCGCCTCAGATAAATTGTGCACTCCGGATAAGCCTCAGACTCACTTGTAATGGACTTTGTGAATTGAAGCCATAGCAAAAACATACAATGGCACTGCTGGAAATAAAGTTCTCAAATGATGACAAAGTGTCGAGTGGCGTATGACTCACCGCCGGCTGGTTACTTGATCACGGTGCAGGTTCTCAGGATTCCCAACCCTTTTGTGAAGCTCAAACGAGGGCTTCTTTATTACATAATATCAACAATGAATGCTACACATGCCGTTCATTGCTGATATTATGTAATAAAGAAAAAGCTGGTTTTACATACTACGTTGGAGTGCGGTCCTTGTCTGTATGCTTTGTGAATTGAAGTCCTATATTCATAGCAATGGTGCTCTGGTTTTTTAATCCAAACTTCCAATCCTGGTCTCATCACTCCTCAGACAATAAATAATCTTAGCCAGATAAAAACAATCTTAAAAAAATGAAAGATCTTTAATTTTGAGCTAAAATAACAAACAATTTCTAAAACAACAAAACAATTTCTGTTTTTGTGGCATTTATTCAAGGGACTATCAAACAAATAACTGTCCAAGTGGGTCCATCACACTTCTCGTCTTGCCTCTTAAAACTAATAACAGGAAATTGCTGCAAATGTCCTTCTTGCCCCTCTACTGGATTGCACCCGTGAATATAATTATAATAACAGTTGAGCTTTTGGCAAGTCTATTTTTTTCTTCTGAGTTGGAGATTAACCCTTTGAGTGTTAGGGGGTACCCTCTGGCACTCAAAGGGTTAAACCCCAGTCATCGTTACCTACATCCCATCAGGTAGAAAACTAAGTGTTTCAGTTGTGAAACACAATCTGAAAATTATCATAATAATAATGACTTGGTATGCATGGTTGTTCAGACCACATGCTCATTTTGATGACTAATTGCTAGAGAAACATGTGCAGCAACTTTGTGTGAGTGGGTTTTCAAGAAAGGACAGGGAGTGGGACAGACTGCAGGAGGAGAGTTATCAAAAGTGGGTTGTTGACTTGAATATTTGAATAAAGGCACCATATTTATTGGGATAGTAATGTTTCACAAAAACAGCAGCTCCAATAAATCTTTATAGTATTTGAGCCATAGAGAGTTTTCTTCAATACTGTCAGAGTTGTAGTTCAAGAGTAATTGAATGATAAAGTATCCCCCTCCCGCCACTTTTACCTAGTGTAAGCCACCTCCCCTCAGATGTGGAATCTGGTCTTGAGACCAGGCAGCTCAGAGCAAAGGACAATCTTCTTACTGTGAGACCAATGAAAACCTTGCCCCCCTTGACAGTTTTTTCCCTTATTCTAATTGAAGATTGTCCCTTGCTTTGATCCATCCAGCAGTCTTGCTGCTCTGAGGTGAGCAGTGTTACACCAGTAAAAGGAGCAGGAGGGGGATACTTTATCATTCAATTACTCTTGAACTACAACTCTGACAGTACTGAAATAACAAACTCCATGGCACAAATACTATGAAGATTAATTGGAGCTGCTTTTATTGTGAAACATTACTATCCCTTTAAGTTGGGTAGATACAGTTATTTGTTTGACAGCTCTTTGAAAAAGTGCCTGCAAAAGTATGAAATGCAGAGAGCACATTTATGTTATAAGTGATGCTGATTTCATTATTTTAGCGCAAAAATAAAGAGCTTCAACTAAGGCTTTTTAAAATATTATTTTAAATCCAAATTTTTGAACAGTGGTGACTGAGATCAGAATCAGATCTTTGTATGAAAAAAACAGAGCACAATGACCTATGGTCATAAGACTCATATTAATGAAGGCCTGGGGTTTATTCAGAGATGCAGTTTATCTATGGAAACCAGGGGAGATATTCACTAAGCGGAGATAAATAGGTGATAAAGTAGAGATTACTTACATCTTAGTGCATAGGCTCTACTGAATAACATAGGAACTGGAGAAGTGATAAACTGGAGAAGTCATCTCCACTTTATCACCTCTTTATCTCCACTTTGTGAATCTCCCCCCGGGAATCAGTCATCAGCAATGAACTAAAATTTTGGTTTGGTCAAGGTTTAGAGAAATACTACTCTTAGCAGTTCCTTTGTCTCTTTTATTTTAGTTGACAATTGAATACTCATGGCTCCACAGTGCAACTGATCCTTTATTTTGAAGTGAGAAAAAATGCAACAACTCTTCAGCCAACCCAGTGCACCACAGGGAAGAAATACATTTTCCCCAAATTCACATTCAATTAAATAGGGTTTTTAACCATTTCGATGCTAGAGAAGTATCAATGAATGAGTGAATTAATATGTTTATTTATATAGCTCCACAAGTGTACGCAGCTCTTTTTGCAAATTCTTGTTCAGCAGTTAAGGGGTTATAAAAATGTACATCAATGGGAATGTTTATTTGTCCCCTATGGCACAGATGGTTTACTCCAGAATTACTCCAGTTCTTAGTATATCAGCCTCTGAATTATAGGTTGTTTCTCATTTTTTTCACTGGAATATTTTTAGTGCCATTTTAATACAATGAAAACACAATGTTTAAGACAATTGTTTGTTTGCACTACCAATTAGTTTACAAAACCTATCCACAAAGGTTCTTCGCTAGCCAAATGTGGACATCTGCAAAATAGACCTCATATTCCCATTTACACGTCTCTCATGTGTGTAGAAATTATGTTTTTGGGTGACTGCCAAAGAAAGACACAGGTGATTGCACCTCACATTATCACTGCAAAAATGCTGGCTGCGGGCCTAAAAATCTAAAACTGTTAGCCACTAAAGTACCAGTTTTAATAATAATCCTCGACTTTCCTTACTATGACTAAAAGATTCCAATGTCCCCTATGAATTTTGTTTTGTGTCTTTGTCCGAGCAACATTTTTTTTTTTTTATAAATTTGAAAAAGAGGAAATATTTTATTTAAACATTAACTTCATAAAATAAATGTGCTAAGTGTAAAGACAAAATAACGGGAGTGTGATTGTTGTGGAGCCATGTAATACACTTATACACACCACCAAATCCTATCAATAAAAATGTGGGAAAACAAGCTGATCTCTAGATGGTACCTGACACCGGACCACCTCACTAGGATGTTCCCTGGTTCTCCGGACACTTGCTGGAGATGTGGAGCTGAGAGTGATACCATATATGGTGGACATGTGCAGATATTCGATTATACTGGCTACAGCTCAGTGCGGCTTTGCACGCGGTGTTGGGCTATGGAATTCCTCTTGATCCCTTACTGTTCCTGTTCTCATACCATCCCTCTTGGACCCCTAAGAAATTTGTGCTGCTGCACTTTATGCTATCAGCCGCGAGGCTGAATGTTTCCGCACACTGGAGATTACCAGGTCCTCCCTCGTTGGAATGTTGGAGATCCAGAGTGAACAAGTACTGTTTCCTGGAAAGATACATGCTTGGCGTATAGGACGCCAGATGGTCTTTAAAGAAATCTGGACTCATTGGGAGATCTCGGAATCTACCTCCTGATTCGCCTTGTTCTTACTCTTCCTGTCTGCGCTCAAATAAATGTTGCTGCTATTTTACTTCTGGCTGTGTCTCCTATAGAGGTGTATAACTTGCTTCCCTTTACGTGTTACCCTCCCCTCACCTTCCCACACTCTCTTTCCCTCCTTTTTTTTTCACTCTTCTGTTACTACTTTCTAGATTCTTGCTCTCTCGTTCTCTCTCCCTCTTACTGTCTACTTCTCCCACAATCTTCATCGTCTTTCACTTCTTCTACCAACAGTGGAGAGTGCTTTATGCCTCTGTACCTTCTTGTTATTATAGGCTTGATAACACTTGATGCATCACTTACCTGTTTTATATCTTTCTTCCGAAAAGCATCTGTTATATCTTCTACATTTGTGTAACTTGATATTCACCTGCTGTTTAACTGCTGGATTATGTACTGTTATCTTTTAAAATTTCTGTATTTGCTCCCAACCCTAGATTTTCCCTGTCCTTAAGGGGTTAAAGGCAGGATAATAATAATATCAAAGTATTTTACCAGGAAGGATATTGTCTCTTGTTTTCAATTATGTCCTGGGGTAAAGATATTATTATCCAGTTTTAATGGTACTCATGTTATCTACCTCAGGAGGGTGAAAGGCTGAGTCAGCAATGCTGGGACTAGAACCTGTGACATTATGTAGAACACATTCTACAGCTGGTGCCTTAACCAACTGAGCCATCTCACCAGCATAGGATTTATCACGTTATATGAAGGGTATTAATTAAGATACTCTTCATCATGATCATTGACGGATACCTTCAGATATTCATCAATAACCAGTTTTGTTTCCCTGTCTTGTGTACGTCAGGCAGGAAATTTTGATGGCATAAATGCCACCATTCTGGCAACACACACAGATGCTGTATGTGTGTATCATCCACTATAGAATTCTACTGGAACCTCCTGTCTAGAGCTGGAGGATGGAAATGGTGGATCTGTCTGGTACTTGCTCACTGATGAATGAAGTGGCCCAGATCAGATTATGTGACTGAAGAACTGGTGCGTGGCTAATGTGCAAAGAAATCCTCTGAATTCCTTGCACATTTTGCTTTTTAGCACTTGAATTTCAACTGAAGAACATTTAAAAAAAATGATTAATAGATCTTGACATGCCCTGTCTGTTTTAAGAATATTTGTCAGGAGCCATAGTTGGGAAGGGTAAATTGTCTGGGTTTTAAATCTATGTGTATGGCTTCTGTAAAATATTAGCTCAGACTTGCCTTGTTGCATAAACATTTTATAGAATCTGAGATTGTGACAGGACAGCTAATTATAAGTAATATATTGCTTACTGTTTTGCTGCATACACAGGATCCTTAGAAAAATGAATGTTTACTGCTGGAGGGTGGTTCACAAAGGCATATCTGAATGGTTAATTTGAAGGCGGATGTTCTGTTTATCTTGTATTGCAGTCATTAAACTACAAATAAGGTGATTTATTAATGATTCCCCACTGGGGCATCATTCATAAGTTATTCATCATTTGTGTCAATTGCTATGTACTGGTGTAGTTGTACTCATTGTACCATCTTCATCCCTTTTTCAAAGAATAAATTAGAAAATAATGCATGTTAGTCAAAGAAGCTCCATATCAAGATGTGACACTTAACCATTTAAGGACCACCTGACTGCAAAATGATCTGATCCTTCAAGGATTAAAGTGGTGCTGCTAATTTAAAGTTTATTTTGTTTTACAGATTAAAATCTGCCTGTATATTATATTAGCAATTTTTCAAATTGTGGCAGTGTATGCGAATTACCTGTATAATATGTAGTGTTGAGCGAGCACCCCGATGCTCGGGTGCTCGGGTGCTCTGACCGAGCACCCCCTGAGGCTCGAGTGCTCGGCCGAGCACCCGAGCCCCATTGAATACAATGGGGCGACACGAGCATTACACCAGGCACCCCCTGCTCTGGTGAGGGGAGGGTGCCTGGTCAATGCCCCCCTTCATCTCCGCAATGTCCCCCTTCATCTCCGCAATGTCCCCCTTCATCTCCTCTATGCCCCTCTTCCACAATGTCCCCCTTCATCTCCGCTATGCCCCTCTTCCACAATGTCCCCCTTCATCTCCTCTATGGCATAGAGGAGATGAAGGGGGACATTGTGGAAGAGGGGCATAGCGGAGATGAAGGGGGACATTGTGGAAGAGGGGCATAGAGGAGATGAAGGGGGACATTGTGGAAGAGGGGCATAGCGGAGATGAAGGGGGACATTGTGGAAGAGGGGCATAGCGGAGATGAAGGGGGACATTGTGGAAGAGGGGCATAGAGTCTATGCCCCTCTTCCACAATGTCCCCCTTCATCTCCGCTATGCCCCTCTTCCACAATGTCCCCCTTCATCTCCGCAATGCCCCCTTCATCTCCGCAATGCCCCCGTACCTCCAGTCCCTGGTGGTCCAGCGGAGCGTCTTCTGATCTGTGCCTCCTCCGGCACAGATCCCCGCCACCCGAACATGGCGGGCGAGCACATGGCGGTACTCAACGAGTACCGCCATGTGCCGAGCAGAGCGATGCTCGAGCCGATCCGAGCATCGGCCGAGCACGCTCGCTCAACACTAATAATATGCTAATAGTTATGGTCAAGGCCAAAAATATAATTTTCTGCACTATTACAAACTCCTGGCCCCCCATGCAAGGCTTTGATTAGATTCACTCATAACACAAAATATTGTGGTGATTTTAGTCAGGATCAGAAATTAATTAGCATAATGTGCCATACTGTGCCACCCAAAATTAATGGTTGATTTCTTGAAAAAATATATACTATAAGCAAATAATTAGTACAGGTAGGAGACGTCCACTTGTAACTAATTAAACTTCAACAAATGGTACAATGCCTGCCTCAATACATAAGTAAGCTTTATTGGGGAAATTTCCCCAAACCTCATTGCAGGGACTTAATACTGGAATATAGTATGGTATAGCATTACATGGTAAATATCACTATATTAAATAAAGTGTCTTGGGGTTGTATTTGGAAAGAAAATGAGTAGTATTTTTGGGGCAAGCCAACTGTACCATATTGAACAAAAAACAATTCCCAAATTCACATAATTTAAATGGAATGATAACCCTCTGGCACTGAAATGATTAAATCCATTGAATGCTAGAGAGGTTTCCAGTGCATTGCTTCACAAGGCACTGGACACCTTTCTATCATTCAAGTGGCTAAAAGTCTAGGGGGGATATTCACTAAGCAGTGATAAAGCAGTGATAAAATAGAGATGACTTCTCCAGTGATATCACTTCTCCAGTTCCTATGTTAGTCTATGCCTATGCACTGAGATCTCCAAAGCCGAAGAAACCTTAGTGAATAGGCTCCATAGGATAACATTGGAACTGGAGAAGTGATAAATAGGAGAAGTCATCTCCTCTTTACCTCCACTTTATCACCTCTTTTGCACTTCTTAGTGAACCTCCCTCCAGTTTTAAGCTATGGACATTTTAATATGTCCTATATGGCTCAATTAGTTGGTTTGAAAATTGCTATTGTTTTTCTTTCTGCATACAGTCCTTGATATTAGAAGTGTGTGCACCACCACACATTTATGCATTCATAGAAATGACACGATATATATCAGGGTTAGGGACCTTTGACCCTCAGTGCAGGTTATGCAAATTCCTGTTTTGTTCTGTGGATCCTATGCACTAACATTACATCTCTACAAATTGAGAAGTCATAAAAGTGCATAGATTCCACTAAATAACATGGGAGTTATGCACTAAGGCGTGATAAGGAGGTGATAAAGCGGAGAAGACTTCTCCAGTGACATCACTTCTCCAGTTACTATGTTAATCTATAGAGCCTATTCACTAAGATCTCCAAAGTTGGAGAAATCTTAGAGCATTAGCTCCATAGAATAACACAGGAATTGGAGAAGTGATATCACTGGAGAAGTAATCTCCACTTTATCACCTCTTTATCATGCCTTACTGAATCTCCCCATTATCTCCTCTTTATCACACCTTAGTGAATCTTCCCCAAACTGTGTATTGGGAAATGGGTGGAAATTATGTAAATTGTACTCTCCAGCAGAAGAAGTGCCAAAGGATGCCTAACCCTGACACACATACCTGTAAAAGCAACTCTAATATTAATGCCTTCCATGAACACAAAGGTAAATGTTAAAAAATAAAAGCTGTAATTATAGTTGTCCTTGCCCATTAACATTATTCAGTGTTGTATACAGTTCTATTATTTAACCCTTTCAGTGCCTGAGGGGTACGGAACGCATTGCTTTGCAATGCGTTCCGTACCCCCACTGGCACTGAAAGGGTTAAAGAATGCTGGTATTTAGTTTAATCCTTTGTGGACCAGAGGGTTGTGCAATTTATTGTGAAGCAATGTTTTAACCCTTTGAGTGCCAGAGAGGTACGCAACATATTGCTCCTCAATGCATTGCGTACCTCTCTGGCACTCAAGGGGTTAAACCCCTCTAGTCCTTAAAGACTTAACAATATCTAGGAGCGTCTACTGGCAAAAAAACAGGCCAAAGAATCAAACGTATCTATACTACATGTACTGTATTACTCATTTGATGGGTGCTAGCTCAAGGAGACTATGATGCATAGTAGAATTTTTGCATTAAATGGAAAACATAAGTATTTATTTTCCCTTCAGCATCTGTGTTAATTGAAATTATTATTAGAACCAAATAGATATAGTTTATTATCACATCAGCCTATGGTAGACACATGTAATAGGAAGAAACATTACAAAACTTGATAAAATCATTAACCTAATTTCTGTAATACTTGATTAACATTACACTGATTTTACTTAAAGGAGCAGTAAACTTTTTTTATGAAAAAATATATATTGTAGGGATTTTCATACTGAGTAAAATAAGGGTACTCCTACTGCAGAGAGATTTATATTTCCAGAGTTATTAAAGTTTAAACCCATGTTTTTTTTTTACATTAGCAGTTCCCTCTAGTGGTCAAATTCTAATTATTCTGTTAGATTCTAACGGAAAGGAGAGTCAGTGACATGCAGTTCTCCATAGAATGTGATAGGAACTGCCTGACACTTCCTGTCAGATAGAACTGTCAGGAAATGAACACAGTAAATTCTCTTCCTGATAATTTGAACTGCTATAAATTGTGAATAAAACAACTGACAGCAGTGGGAGTGACCTTGTTTTATTCAGCAGGAAAAGCTCTATAAAATACCTATTTTCATAAAAAAAGTTTACTGCTCTTTAAAAACAATTCATAGTGGATAAAGTGGTCTAACCCTGTTGGGGACTACATTTTTTATTATCCACACCCAGCCAATTGACTAATGAACTTTGCAGGCAAAACACATACAACAGGGTGTCCATGTTTGGTCTCTTTTTTTTGCCTTTTTCCTCTTCTATTTATATTTTTTATAAATTATCTTTCATGATGAGGCAATTCAACATTCACTGGGGTCACCGGGGAGTCTCATGTTTAGAGTCACAGGGGAGTCATGCATAAGGTGTATAGTTCACTACAGTTTTGCTATCACAATCTACTCTTCTGGAGTGTCAGACAAATGCCTTAGTTCTTATCAACTTACTCTCATACTCCAAATTTACAGAATGAAGCAGTGCAGCCGTATTTAGCTGTCCTTACATACACAGAGCATGTTCATTGATCTGCATGTCTGAATATAAGTTTTACACAAACCTAGGGGGTTCGTCAGAAAGAAAGGAGTTTAGGGTTCCTCTTTGATGCCACCCTGATCTCTCACCCTATAAGTAAGAACTTTCCATATCACACAGACTCATACATATATGTATTCAGACACTAGACTTCCTTTGGGAATCTGGAGTTCAGACTTCATTAGCTCTGTACCTTGCATGGACATAGGAGCCAGAGTGAGTACAGTGTGTTAATATGTAAGACACGCTAATGTGGAAAGTAGAGCACCAGCCATGCCTTCCCACAGAGTGACCTCCAGTAGAACTGGGTGCATCAAAGAGCCCACTGCTTAAGACACACACAGCACTTCAAAAAAGTATTTATTGTGGACCTACACCAAATGACCAGACAACATTTCAGACTCTATTGGTCCTTTCTCAAGCCTGTTTATTATTTATTATATATGATATTTATAGGCTTGTCAAAGGACTGAAATGGTACAAAATAATGTCTAGACTTTTTGCTGGAGGTCCACAATAAAAATTACTGTTTGGTAAAATGATTGATGTGGTACCTTATTTTACCTTATGTATCATATGGTGACTCACAGTTTATAAGTTTTATCAATTTTCTCCAAAATTTTATCTTTGTGACAAATTACATATACCAGTTATGTTTTAGCGCTCATTCCACCAGTTACAATTCTAATCTTCACTATGTATACCATTAAGATATGTGTTACTATAGCAATGTTCATGATACTGTGCATTTAAATTCAACATTAGACACTAATAATTTAATACAATGACATTCGATCTCTATAGCAGACTTTCCAATCAAGCCATCTGATTGCGCAATGAACCTTTAAAAGGAGGGCCACCATGTTTGGAGTCCTCTTGTCTAGTACTGGTTAATTCTGACAAAGGGGTAAATTATAGCTCTGAAATGTGTTGAAGGTTTATATACTTAACCCTTTGAGTGCCAGAGTGGTGCAGAACGCATTGCAAAAGCAATGCATTCCGTACCACTCTGGTACTCAAAGGGTTAACCCTTTGAGTGCCAGAGGGGTACGCAACGCATTGCAAAGCAATGCTTTGCATGCCCCTCTGGCACTCAAAGGGTTAAATAAGATAAAGAGAGGTGAGGAAACACATGAGGAGAATATATTTTGGGGGAAAGGTGACAAGAAGATCTATATATTAAAAAAAGGGGACTAAATGAATTGATAGGAGACTTAAATACAAAAGACAGGCACAATAAAATAATGCAGTATTAAAATTGAACAGAAGACAGTGTGTTCATGTATATTAGGGATGGATGAAAATTTCTGCCTCAAACTGAAATAGGCCAAAAATGAAGCTTTCCACTTGGCATTGATTTGCATTGAAATCAATGGGAACAATACATTTTCTCCACCACACAAAAGTTTTCTCCGCTTTTCTACAGCCATATACAAGGGTATCAGGCTCTCACAGCAGCCATTCCGTGTTTGTGAGAGGAGAGAGCAACATGTTTTTTAACTAG
Organism: Rhinophrynus dorsalis; assembly: GCA_037306005.1. Taxonomy (NCBI): domain Eukaryota; kingdom Metazoa; phylum Chordata; class Amphibia; order Anura; family Rhinophrynidae; genus Rhinophrynus; species Rhinophrynus dorsalis. The sequence goes on from CM074724.1 coordinate 269,539,851, forward strand.
AGAAGATAGGCAAATAAAGGAGAATTGAAGCTTAGTTTAGGGAGTCATTTAGGTAGAACATTTGTTCTGTGCTGGGGAAGTGTTGTGAAATAAGTTGTTGATTTTGTTTTTAAGTTACATATATTTTTTTGGACTGACTGTGATAAGATAGGGTGGACAGCTTAAAAAAAAAATACAACTGACAGTATGTTCCCTTTTACGTGCACTATCTATCTATGTATGTATTTAATACTGTTTACTGACAATTTGTATTGTGCTGTACTATTTTGATTCCTTCAGTAAAGCTCTTTGAAATAGTAAAAAATGAATAAAAAATATATACATAATTAAACAAATATATTAGACAGCTGACTGGGAGCCTGATGTGAGCTCTGGGATTGAGGCAGACTTGATAAACAGAAACCGACATTGAGAATTTTGTTGAGGGCCAAGGCAAGACATCATACTCCATCAGTTGTGTACTGCAGATAATAAAAACACACTCAGTAGTTGAGTAATGTCTAGCAAATGCACAAGCAGGTGGAGGGAAGGTGGAGCAGAGCAGGGACGTGGGATTAAAGTGGTAGTACAAAAACTGACTGCAGCAATGGTTTGCTGTAGCATGTGCAACAAATGATGATGATTTTACTTTATAAAGGGAGATGAGTGAAGTATCAGCCATACCCTGCAAGCACACTCACCCCTTGAGTGAGAGGGTACACAACGCATTACTGCGCATTGTGTACCCCTCTGGCATTCAGTGGGTTAAAGTACTTTCTATCCATATCAGAGCTATCGACTTCACTTGTAACACTGCTCATCTATCAACACAGGCCTCCACTTAAGGGTACTAGCTATCTTCTTATCAAAACTATATATATTTACAAGCACATCAAATACTTAAAATAATAACATACTTTTTTAAAAATTAAATAACAGCACTGACACATTCCGCCCATCCTTCACCCCTTCAGGGACAGACGGGTACACAACATATTACTGAGTGTTGTCTACCTCTCTGGAATCCAATGGGTTAACATACATTGCATCCATATTAGTGCTATTGGCTTCATGTGAGGGACAGGACACTACATTGTCCCACATTCACTCAACAATTTCTTCATGTATCTACATTGTCAGCTGTAACTACTGCCTTGTACATAGGGACCTGCTCACTGTTTTGCCCACCCCACCGCAGCCCTCAAGACACATTCCGAGCCCTGCCGAACACACTGCCTTGTACATGGTGGCTATGTGTTGGGGAAGGGGGACACATATGCATTTCACTGCCAAAGGGGCACACAACGGATTGAAAACCAAACCATTGCGTACCCCTGTGGCACTCAAATGGTTAAACAGATAATGCAATAGAAATGTTGCCAAATGTCAATGCACACACATACAAATACACTATACTGCTACACTAACACACTGCAGGGGGTCATGAATGGCTCATTACTGAACATCTACATCTACAGTCCACTGACTAAATTCTCTGTCTATGTATGTATGTAAGTGTCTGTGTGTGTTTGTGTGCATGTTTGTGTGCATGTATGTATCTATGTATTTGTGTGTATGTATGTATGTGTGTGTGTGTGTTTGTGCATGTATGTATGTATCTATGTATGTGTGTGTCTCTGTGTCTTATGACAGCTATATATTTAAAGGGATAGTAATACTTCGTTTCATCTTTATTTTATTTTGTAGGCATTAAAAAAACATGAAGAACGATATGGTTTGAGAGAGATTCACAAGCAAAGTTTCCCCTCCCGCCCCTTTTACCTAGTGTAAGCCATCTCTTCTCAGATGTGGAATCCAGTCCATAGACCAGACAGATAACAGCAAGGAACAATCTTCTTTCTATGAGAACAATGAAAGCCCTGCCCCCCTTGACAAGTTTTTCAGGTTTTTCCCTTATCTTAATTGAAGATTGCCCCTCTCTGCAGTCTACCTGGGCAACTCCCTTCTGATCTGGCTGCACAGTGTTACATCAGTAAAAGGGGCGGGAGGGGGATACTTTGCCATTGAATTACTCTTGAAGTACAACTCTAACAGAATTGAAATAACACTCTCCAAAGTCCAAATACTATGATGATTAATTAGAGCTGCTTTTATTATGAAACATTACTATCCCTTTAAGCTGTGCTACAGACACATTTCACTAAACACCACTTCATCTGCGTCTCAGCCTCTCACTGTTTGCCTAACACATGTTATTTTAACCCTTTAAGTGCCAAAATGTATCCAACACATTGTAAACCAATGCTTGGATCCCTCTCTCTGCAAATCAAAGGGTTACACATCTTCCAAACATAAAAATAACATTCACAAACAAATAGACAGGCAATGCCATCTCAAAATTGCTAGTATAGTATAAAAAGAAAGCAGATAGGGAAAGAAAGGAAACTGGTCTTCTGTTTGTCTTTTTCCCAACAAAACAGACAAAGAAACCAGGGAAAGGGTGTGTTAAAATGGTTATCTGGTAGTCTGAATCCTAAGTGTGTTTTTAGGACATAGGAACTTAAAAATAGGCACCAATATAGTCGCAAAAATGTTGCACCGTTACACCATATAATGGATGCAGTTTTGCTGCTAAATTGCTGCGACTTTAAAGGTGTCCACCTCATTCCACCTCTTGGTCATATGTAGGGATGGGAGAAAGTTGTCGCCGTGTTCCCATGAGAAATTTCACGAAAACCACGTTGTTATCCTCTTTTTCGTGGGAAAATCCACTTTAGAACTAGTGGTTAAAATTTTTCGCATCTTTCGCCCATTGGCCAAAATCTTTCGCCATTTTTCAGTGGCGAAAATGTTTTCGCCCATTGATTTACATTGTTTTTGCACTGCTATACAAACGTGACATTTTTGCTGAAGGCAGACACAATAGAAGCAGCTACAAAGCGAGATAGACATGCTGTAATGTTTTCTTGTGATATTTAGCAAAAATTGAGGCAGGAGAGGCTCATAGTGACTCCTATCACTATGAGCAGCAAAAAGAGGAACTGGAAGGACCCTTATTATGTGTCCACTAAGTCTGAGGAGGAGGAGGAGGAAGTGACTAGCAGTACTCAACCAATGCTGTCACCCCAAGAGATCTTGGGTAATTTAATAAGAAGGGACAGAGAAAAGGGAAGGAAGGAAGAAAAGGGAATGGGAAGGAAGGGAGAAAAGGATAGTGAAAGCAGGACAGGTCATCTGCCTGTACCTGTTGCAAGATGTGCTGCCCCTGCTGCCAGTGCCACCATATCTGATCCTGCAGCCACTAGTGTTGTACCTGTTGCCAGACGTGCTGCACCTGCTGCCAGTGCCACCATTTCTGTAACTGCAGCCACTAGTGTTGTACCTGTTGCCAGATGTGCTACCCCTGCTGCCAGTGCCACCATTTCTGATCCTACAGCCACTAATGTTGTACCTGTTGCCGGACGTGCTGCCCCTGCTGCCAGTGCCACCATTTTTGTAACTGCGGCCACTAGTGTTGTACCTGTTGCCAGACTTGCTGCCAGTGCCACCATTTCTAATCCTGCAGCCACTAGTGTTGTACCTGTTGCCAGACGTGATGCCCCTGCTGCCAGTGTCACCATTTCTGTAACTGCAGCCACTAGTGTGGTACCTGTTGACAAATGTGCTGCCCCTGCTGCCAGTGCCACCATTTCTGATCCTGCAGCCACTAGTACTGTACCTGTTGCTAGTACTGAACCTGCTGCCAGTGCTGAACCTGCTGCTAGTACTGAACCTGCTGCTAGTACTGAACCTGCTGCCAGTGCTGAACCTACTGCCACCAATACTTTGCCTGCTGCTAGTGTTTCTTGTAGTACTCAGGGGAGGAAGGAGAAAATGATGCCAAGTGTGACAGCAAGGGACCCTAAATTACACTTGCCATTCCCAAGCAGTCCTGCCACTGCTAGTACTACTGCTAGTAAGGTCCAGCAGCTTGTTAGCCTTAGGAGTGAAGGAGGGGGTAATCAACAATATCCTGATATTACTAGTGACTGTGAGACTGAGGAAGAAGACTCTGTGGCTGAACTTGATGTGGTTGGTGTTAGTAGTAGCAGTAATGGTGAAGCAGCTGGAGTGGTAGGGGAAACATTTTACAGCATCCAGACTAGTGGTCAATAGAGCCCACACTATTCTCCTGACCCTGGGAGTCTTCCCCTTCTCTTCACTACAGTGTCCAGGTGGAACATGAACCTGAAGAGGCCAGAACTGGTGTTGGGGGAGGAGAGCAGGCTGAGAATTAATACGATCACCACCAGCAGGAGCACAGATCAGCTGCCTGTGCCTAATGCTACTTCTGCTAGTGCTAGTCTGCCTTCTTCATCAGGTCAAAAGGCAATGGCAAGTGTGACATTAGGGGACCCTCTGTCACATTGCTCGTCACCTCCTCCAAGCAGCAGTGAGATGTCTGGAATAGAGCAGCAGCAGCAGCAACAGCATATCCTACAAATCAATGTTTCTTCAGGGTTTGGGCCTCTATTAAGTCTAAGTCCTACAAAGGCCTCTAACAACAAATCAAACAAATCATTGTCTACAAAATACTGTATCAAGTCAAGTATCAGTCCACCCCAGTGGCAGCTTATGTCAGGTGGTTCCTGTCTCTGTCACTTTAAATACAAATGTCTTATTTTATTTTATTGATTTCTTTTTTTATTAACTGTCCCCAGTAGCAATCAAGAAAGCCCCCCAAAACAAATTCCCTTTTCAAATGATTCATTCATTCACCAACATGGACACCCTCCTCAGGCCCCCTTATACCATGTCTTATGGTTTTTATTTTATTTAGGATTTCTTTTTTATTAAGTGCCCCCCCAATCCCAGTAAACAACCCCCCAAAAATCATCCCCTGTTCAACTGATTCTTTCCCTGCGCCCCACCAACACAGGCACCTTCATACCTCTTTTATACTATGCCTTTCGGAAATAAAATATTATTATAAATCTGCACTTTTCAAGGGAAATTTGTCACCAAGCGGAAAGTGCCATTTTTCACCGATTTCAGTTGAGGCTGACAGTTTCGCCCATCCCTAGTTCTATGCCATAAACCACACTAAAGTTACTCACTGATAGGCAGCTCTTACTTCATAATCACTCAAATAGTTCATCATCTCATGTTTCCTGGAGTTTGTCCATTATTTCTGTCTGTTTTGATAGATCATAAGTAATTTTGTCTTTTTTTTGTTCACAATATAACTGCAGCATTCTTTTCCTACCAGCCCTCAAACTCCTCTTTTGGTGGCAAGAACATAGTCTAGGGCTAGACGAATTTGGAGAGCTACCTCCCTGATTTGTAGCTGCTCATAAGACAATTTGTTACTAGAGTCCAGTGTTTTGTCCAGAGAGTTGTCTCATTTCTTGCTGTGCCCTTGGGACTTCAAGGAACGTGTACCCTCCATCCTCACTGACGGGGATGACTCTGCAAATCCGACATGTCAGAGGAGTTGTCCACTCTTATATAGTTAACAGGCACACATATGTTTTTACTTTCACACAGAGAGAGAAACATGCAAACCACTATGAAAGCTACAGAACACATGTTTTTTTTGCCTTTCAAGAAAACAAACAAACTCATATATACACACCCATACATCAGGTGACTTCCTATTAGGCTTCAAAGTTAGTCACCCCAATGAAGGGCACACAAGGTTAAAATTAAAGCTCAACTTTAAAGTTTGCCACTCTCCAAAAAGGCACACAAGGCTATAATTAAAACACACCTTTAAAGTTAGGTACCCAATAAAGGGCACTTAAGGCTATAAATAAAGCACGGCTTTAAAGTTTGTCACACCCTATAGAGAACACACAAGGGTGTAATTAAAGTCACTCAATAGGATGTCTTGACCGTACAGAGATATGTATATGCACAATAAATTAAGTCACACCAGAAATATTATGTCTGGCAATTGCAGAACTTTGACCTAACGGTTACAATTAAAATGCTTCAAAGTTTGTACTCCTCTATGAGGGCCCACAAACCTATAATTGAAGCAGTGTAATTGCAAACCCTTCCTTTTGCCTCTGTTTATATCTATACCCATCCACATCCACATTACCCAGGCATGTATATAAGTATGCACCTAAAAAAATAACTTGGGAGGCTTACTGACTAAATTGCCCAGGAAAAAATATTAATTACAAAATTAATAAAAAATAATTTTTAACAAAATATTAATTTCTAGGAAATGTGTCAATAATGGTTATTAATCATTAATATTAATAACTTCTGCAGATATTCTGCTAACTACACCAATTGTTGTGGTTCATGGCTTTGGGTAGATTAATTGGTGCAAAGGGTTTCACAATAACAGCTGAATTAAAATTAACTCTAAAAGTGAGTGTGAAAAGAACTGCAAACCCATGTACCATGTGCTTAGTTCCAAAATGGAGTCTTTAACCATGTGGCTTGAGATTTCCAAGATGGTGTCAGACCATGTGCTTGCTCCAAAATGGAGTCAATGAACGTGCTGAATCCAAAATGGAGTCTGTGAACAAAGAAACAGGCTGTGTGGCTTAGCACAAACAGAGTAGCTTACAGAATTGCTCACACTGATGAAAAAGGCAAATAAGATAGTAGTACATTTACTGGAACCAGATGCAATTGCATAGTAACCCTAAGCCAACCGATTAATATATATGCGAAAGTCCACACGGTCGCGGCCCAAAATGGTGCTTACGCTACACGTGGCTGACATGCCAAGGTATACCCAGAGAAGTTTGTTCTAATGACCAACACCACAATTAACACAATAACACCCCAGTACTAGCAATAAGCAATAATAATTAATAAAAAACAATAATATTATAATAAGAACAATACACTGTATATTATCAAATATATTCTAGCTAAACGCCTAATAATACTAACTAGATAATTACTTACTGCAGTGCAAATAAGACACAATATGCAACAGTTATGGCAGAATCCCCCATACATTGGCCACTAGAGTATTTTCCTAGAAATATAGCATTAAAAAAATCAGAAAGTGATACAGTTTATACTTAGCTATCCTGGGACAATCTTATGAGGAGGGTTCAGCAGCAAAGGATGCTGGAAAGAAAAACTGGTTGCATTTGCGCATTGCACTTAGCTGCATCCCCTGGAGGAGGTTGGGTGTCCAAAAATGACTCTCAGGCTTTGGTTTCAGGATCAGATCTTCCCAGCTCTCTCTGGTTGCTTCTTTTATTTTAAGACCGCCCCTCACCAGCAAACTGTGGTACAGTGCTGGTACAGAGCTGGTAACTGCAGTCTGTCCGTAAGTAGGGCGCAGGGCAATATTTACTCATTTAAATTCAGCAAAATAGCGATTTTATTAAAAAATGAAAATGTTATAACATCTAGTAGCTACATAAACAAACTATTTAGACCAACATGTATAGTGGTGATAGATCCTCTTTAAGAGGCAATGACCGAAATGCCTTGAACACCTCAATTAGGGTTTTCTTTATAGAAGAAGATAATCAAGTAAGAAGTAGAAGGATTCTGTGAGTAGAGCAAGATTATGTATATGTCATGTGACAGCTGTAGAACACAGGCCTCTGCTACACTGATAATGGATATTTGGGGTACAGAGGAACAGCAAGTATGGCATGTTCTAAAACATGACATTTTGCAAGTACATGTCTTCCAATTATGTGCACTTTAACCCTTACACTGGCAAGGAAAATAGATCAGTAACCATTTGAGTGGCAGACTTATGCGCCACGTACCCACATTCACATGGTTAAATGCATATTTTGCTTTTATCAATGAAATATACACATCTCCATTAATAGCAGATGGTAATGACTATAACTGCAGTAACGCATAGTGCAAGGCGTAGGATATGTTTGACATTCAAAGGGTTAATGTGTGTACAGCTCTGTAAACCAAACATGTGAGCTGTGTCTTTTTACCCCTTTCACTGTTATATATGTATACAACATATTGAAATGAACTGAATAAGTCACTGGCACTGAAAGGGTTACAAATAAAGTCATCACATGTGTTTGTGTGTTGTTTAGACACTTTCAAAAGCATTATACTTTTCAGTGAGATGCAATGAAACATGTTGGATAGCTCTGTCACACACATGTTGAACTATGCACTTGTATATGACACTCTTTCTGTAGCAGCACAAGCCATGCCATGTCGCACATTACCAAACGGCTGTAAGTTACTTCCTGTCCTTCCCCACTGTTCTGCCTCCTTCTCAGATGCTGAAATTTCCATGTGAAGTGGTGCTCTGTATTGCCAATGTATCTGTCAAGGAGGAGGGAAGGATGCTGTACAGGGGAGGAGAGGGGGTCAGTCACAGGAGTTGTGTAGTGAGCTGTGCAGTGTCCCCCCCCCCCCCGGAACAGCCGTACACAGTGTTTTTAACCAATTATCAATTAGTGGCATGCTGAGAATGTGTTACATTTGCATGAGTCAAAGTAGAAAAAAAATTACTGTGGGAGATGTTAAAGACTTAACCTTTTCAATGACAGAGGCTTAGACAATGCATTGCAGAGCAATGCATTGCCTACCCTTATGACAGTGAAAAGGTTAATGACACTGTATAGGTGTAATGAGGCAGTGTCTCCCCAACCCTGGAAGCAGCATTACACAGTGTAATGGGAAAAAAAAAGCATTACGTGAGAGAAGAGAAAGAGGTAACCGTTTGAGTGACATAAGGGCACACAACGTATTGCAAAGCAATGCGTTATGTACCCTTATGACAGTCAAAAGGTTAATGGCACAGTACAGGTGTAATCAGGCAGTGTCCCCCTACCCCTAGAAGCACAATTACAAAGTGTCCCCTGACCATTTACCAATTAACGGACGTGTACCCAAACGGACATGAAGCGCTGAGGAACAGCCAAACACACCACTCCACATTCAAAGGATGGCTGTTTGAAAAGACAATGTTCCACAGGTGTCTAAGTGGCAGAGGGGTATGCAACACACTGTGGCAGTCAAAGGGTTAAGAGGTGTGGAACATAGCATTTTCAAAGAGCCATCGTGAGAATGTGGAGATGTGTGTTTGGTTGCACCCCAGCCACTCCATGTCCTTGTGGGTGCAGGTGTGCCCTGGGTGGAGGTTTTTTGATGAGCCGCTGAGGCTCATTATAGTGATGGAGAGGGAGTGAGGTGATTCAAAGTATGTAAAGTATGTAGAGGCAAACAGAAGGTAAACATGTAGGAGTGAGGGTAAGTAGATATAACACCACAGCATAGCTAATTAAAAGGTATGTAAGCGAAGAGGTTAATGCGGGGCAAGAGGAGATAGTGAGCAGTGCAAGACTGTGTTTGTGGTGTATGTCGGCCATATGGTTTTTCACTTGCAAAAGGAGATACTGGGGAGGGGCGAAGTCCGGGCCTGTGCATGTTGGAGTCAGGCAGTATGGAGGAGATTTGCATATCTCCTCCTACCTGCTGCCCCGGGGTGTGTACAATTGTGCATGATAGTGTACACTGTAGTGAGGCAGTGTGGAAGAGATACGCATATCTCCTCCTAGCTGCCACCCCAGGGTGTCTGCAGTTCTTGATAACAGTGTATGTTGTACTGAGGAATTGTGGAGGATATATGCAGATTTCCTCCTAACTGCTGCGCTGGGGTGTGTGAGGCACATGACCATTGTGTCTTTTATAGTATAGATTTAAACACAGTAATAGTGATTGGTCTGTGGATGTTTTAAAGGGATAGTAATACTTAAAATGTAAAAAAAATATGTTGTAGGGTTTATTCCCCTGAGTAAAACAAGGGTACTCCCACTGCTGAAAAATATTTTATTAAAAAATTATAACAGCTCAATCTTGAATTTTTTAGGTGCAATATCACAGTGGCCTGAACATATACAGTGGAGCTGTTGCTACACCATCCTATGGACAGCTCTGGTCTGTAGACCATAAATCTCCATAGGATGGTGTTGCAACAGCGCCACTGTAAATTTTCAGGCCACTGTGATATTGCACCTAAAAACTTAAAGTTTGAGCTGTTATAATTTTTTAATAAAATATCTCTCAGCGGGGGGCGTGGCCTGGCGGTGAGACTACATGGACGCATAAGACGACGGCTCTGTCCCCGAGAGGTTTAAACCAGCAAGAATCAGGCATTATACTATTATTATTTCTACTCCAATTGGAGTTTGACGACGTTGGAAATGTCCAGATCTAAAATACCGAAATCTGGCAAGGAGGTGAAGGACTATTTTGTTAAGAAACTGGATGTTACTTCTCCTAACCCACAGCCCAAAATGGCCGCGGCATCAGGGAAGACTGCACGAGATGCAGATCAGCAGTCTACGTTGCAGTCTCGCCCTACCTCGCCTCTTGTTACTGACAAACCACATCACAACTCAGACTCAGATGACGATAATGTGGACGTACCATCCACCAAGAGAGACCTGCACGATCTTTTCTCAGATTTAAAATTATTCATCCGGGACGAATTGGCCGATATTAAACTCGACATTACACAACTAGGAGGAAGAGTGGAGGTTCTAGAATCCGACCGCGACTCTCTTATAGCCTTTTCTCGAGAAATACACTCCAAATCTACTGAACTGTTTACACAGCAAAGAGAGCTAACATTGAAAATAGACGACCTGGAGAACAGGCAAAGGCGCAATAACCTCAGACTCAGAGGAATCTCCGAAGCTATTGGGTCGGATATACTGCTGGATTTCCTCCAACGTTTATTTCGTTTTATCACTAATACCACGGAAGAGGCAACTTTTGCCATTGAAAGGGCACACAGGTCACTACGCCCTAAATCTACTACGCCGGATGCCCCCCGGGATATTCTCATTTGTATGCGTTTCTACGTTGATAAGGAACGAATAGCTAAAAGTGCAAGGAATATGTCGTCTATTACTTTTGAAAACCAGAACATTGAACTTTATGGAGATCTTTCACCCTTCACAGTAAAGTGGCGCAGAGAATTAAAACCGATCACGCAAGCCTTGCGTCAACAGAATATACGATACCGATGGGGTTTTCCACTCACGCTGATCGCATCCAAAGATGGTCAGACCTACGTTTTTCGCTATCAAGATGACTACAAGGAATTCCTGTCTGCCCTGAATCTCCAGCTACCGGAGGAACCACTACATCTCACACAACGGTCTAAATGGGATTCACTGATGGACACTCCTCAGCCATGGAATACCGTCACTAAAAGAAGAAGAGTTCCTGGATCTCCTACTTCTCCCTTTGTGGCAGCAAAACATGCACGCCAAACTGAAGGTTGAACTTCATATTGCTGACTTTGTGGTTGCAAGTACTCAGGGTCCAATGTTGTTCCCTAATTCTCTTTTACAGCCTTTTCTACATAAAGGTTCAACTGATCATCTCTCCACAGTGCTGTGCGACTTTACCTCGATCAGGTTCCTTTGTGTTTATAAATGTATACCTCCTTGCAATTCTTGTTTGATGCCCGGGGCTTACCTTTGTTTTACACAGACCCTCTTTCTTAAATCATACTGCACTCATTTTCTACCCTCAAGCATCCACGCAACAACTCACTCACACCTCCTAATTGGCGGTTCTCTCCTCTTATATACCTCTCTTATTTATTTGTGTTAATTATTTTACGGAGAGTACTTTGGGGCATTTGAGTTGCGTCTCTCCGGGGCTGGAGTGGAGCGGGGCATTCTTCAGAGCGGGGTGCTCCGTTCCACTGTGGCGCCTGGGAGGCTGACTCTAGATATACATATATAGAAGTATACATCCACCTGTATCCCAGGTTTGTTTGGTGGCCTTTACCCGGACCTGATTCCACCTTTTAGGGGACCATGGCCTTGCCCGCCTCCCATCCGCTCTGGCTTACAGCTCGAGTTGAGATTGGTGGCTGGGCGACGCTATGGACCCTCCTGATCACCTATTGTTATATTGTTACATTTTTCTTATATTGGTTTGCAAATGTTAACTTGATTGGGCTATTCTATACACAATGCCTGTTACTGCTGCATTTGACTTGGTTATATAATCTGTCAGTCAATGTACAATGATCATTTTTCATTTAAAAGACATTTCATCCACTATTCCTTTCCATTACTGCATTACTGCCTATTTTCTACCTCCATCTCTCTTCCATCTCTTTTAGCAAGGTACTAGGTTGCCAGCCTGATTCTATTATATTGTTATTTAACCCATTATTCCATCTCTCGGGGCCAGATGGTGGCATATTTGCCTCTATATGACACTGTATGGGAAGACGGGATATTTTATATCCTTGGTTGTAAGAGCTAGCCCACGTTTCCCCATATCTGATGTAATATGGCTTCTAGACGAGGGACTCAGGTCCATATCTCTGTCTAGACAGGTTTCTTTCTGGTCTTATACTTTCTTCCTACTCTTTCTTTACTGTTGTCCACTTCTTCGATTCCTGTTTCCACTCTCTTTCCCTCTTGTCTATAGTGGTTCCTCATTCTTTCAGGGTCTCCGTTTTCCTTTTTCAGGTGGGGGGTTCCGCGGGGTCCCTTTTGAACTTCCAAAGGTTTACTTGTATTGGAGAGTAACCTCTCATTATCAATTATACACTGATGGCAACACCTAACACACTACCAACGTTAGTCATACTATCACAAAATACGAAAGGGCTTAATTCTCCTAAGAAAAGAACCATAGCCCTACATGACTTCCATCGTTTAAGAGGGGACATCGTTTTAGTGCAAGAGACACACTTTAAACGAACACAAGAAATGCGCCTCACCAATAGACATTACTCTCAAGCTTTTCTCAGTTCTAATGTAGTGAAAAAGAGTGGAGTGGCGATATTAATACACAAACGAATACCTTTCGCTTTATCTGCCATTCAAAGAGATCCTTTGGGAAGGTTTATCTTCATCAAGGGCACTATTTATAGACAAACCTTTACATTTGCCTCCATATATGCTCCTAACACGGGTCAGGTGGAGTTTCTCTCCCATGCTCTTGACAAATTGGAATCCTTCAAAGATGGGACTCTTCTGATAGGGGGGGACCTTAATCTCCCCTCTTTTCCTCCTTTAGACTGTTCTTCTGGCACTTCCTCGCTCCCTAAATCCACATTGTCTGATTTCAGGACTCTTTTAACTACATTTAGACTGGTAGACATATGGAGGATCATGCATCCAGATACCAAGGACTATACATTCTATTCCAATCCACATAATCTGTATTCTAGGATAGATTATATTTTGATATCGCACTCCTCTATTCCTTTAGCTTACAAATCTGATATCGGCAATATTACATGGTCTGATCATGCTTCAGTCTCGCTTACTCTTTCTGGTCTTATGCCTCACAATCCATCCTTTCATTGGAGATTGGATGAGCGCCTTCTTAATAATTATAGTAACGTAGATCTACTCCGTCGCACCATCAAGATGTATTTTGATGAAAACACCACAGTGGACGTTTCCCCGTTATCAATATGGGAAGCCCACAAATGCGTTATCCGCGGAGAATTGATTAAGTTGGCGGCTCAAGAACGGAAATCTCGCCGTCAACAAATATCTGACGCACTTTTGGAGATATCCAGATTGGAAAATGATCATAAAGCCACTTCAGATGCATCCACATGGGCGCGCTTGATAGACTCTCGTAAACATCTTCAATCTCTTCTTCAAATTAAGGTGGAGAGAGCGTTTTTCAGATCGAAACAATCCTATTTTGAGCAAGGTAATAAATCCGGGGCTCTCCTAGCTAAACAACTTAGAAGTCGCAACATGAATACATATGTTCCGCACATTATTGATTCTTCTGGATCCCACAAACACTCTTCGTCTGAGATTGCTGAGTCATTCCGTGTCTATTATGAAGATCATTACAATCTTCCTTCTCCTTCCAACACCTCATCTTCTGCTTCTGAAGCGATATTTGACTATTTGCATAAGGCCAATCTTCCCCGGCTCGATCAATCAGCATCTCGTTCTCTGGAATTACCCATATCAGAAGATGAAGTAATGCAGGCCATCAAATCTCTCCCGCTTGGGAAAAGCCCTGGTCCTGACGGTTTCTCGCAGGCTTATTATTCAACCTATTGTGACATACTTACTCCTCATCTAACGACATGCTTCCAAGCATTCCCAGACAGCATTTCCTCCCATCCCACAGCGACCGAAGCCCATATCACTGTACTTCCCAAACCTGGTAAGGACCTGTCCTCCTGTGCTAACTATAGGCCCATATCTTTGCTAAACGTAGATGTAAAGCTTTACGCGAAGATTTTAGCTAATCGTCTGAAATTTCTACTCCCGTCGTTAGTACATCTAGAACAAACAGGTTTCACTCCTAACAGAGAAGCGAGGGATAATACCAGGAAACTCCTTTCAATTATTCACTATATTAACACACACCGAACACCTGCGGTCATGTTAACCACTGACGCAGAAAAAGCCTTTGACCGTGTCAGCTGGCCCTTCCTTTTTTCTACTTTACATGCATATGGTTTTGGTCCGCTTTTCATCTCCTATATTCGATCACTCTACATTAATCCTAATGCTAAAGTAAGAGTGAACGGTCATTTATCCTCCTCCTTTACTATTAGAAATGGTACTAGACAAGGCTGCCCACTCTCGCCTCTTTTATTTGTATTAGTGATCGAATCTTTAGCACAAACTATTAGACAAAATCCTAAGATCCGTGGTATTAACATTGCAAATACGTCACATAAGCTCTCTATCTTTGCGGACGATGTCCTTCTAACAGCTACAGACCCGGATCAATCCATACCAGAATTTCTTAAAGAATTGAATCTCTTCTCTCATGTTTCAAATTTCAAAATAAACCTCCAGAAATCTGAAGCTTTACCGCTCTTCATAGATCCCGTCTCTTATAAATGCCTAGTCTCAACCTTTCCCTTCAGATGGTCTACTACATCGATTTCTTATTTAGGTACTCGACTCTCTTCTGATTTGAATTTATTGTATAAGCTCAACTATTTACCTCTGTTGCAAAAGGTCAAATTGGACCTTATTCGCTGGGCCCCCTTATATATATCTTGGCTCGGGAGGATGAATACTATTAAAATGATGGTTCTTCCTCGCTTCTTGTATTTATTTCAAACTCTTCCGATTCCACTTCCCCTCTCCTTTTTTACTTCTATCTCCAAAACCATTTCTTTATTTATTTGGGGCAAAAATAGACCGAGACTCAGTAGCGGTATTCTTCACTCACCTAAAATCAATGGAGGTTTTGGTGTTCCAAATTTCCGTCGCTATTATCAAGCTACCATCCTTGCTTCCATTCAGGATTGGCATTGCAATCAGACATCTAAATTATGGGTCCGTATGGAGCGATCTTATTACCCTTTTTGTGATCCTTTGGCCCAAGCACTGCTTCCTTCATCAGCTAGAAATACAGTTTTGTTAACTCATCCGATCCTACGAAATGTTCTTCAGATTTGGTCTACTCTTAATAACAAAGATGCTTTGCTACCTCTCCCTTCACCTTTTTCCAGACTGTTCACCTCCTCACCTTCCAAATTCTCTTTATCGATTTCTCAATTTCCAACTTGGCCATACTCTATGGATCTACAATTTAAAGATCTTAGATCAGAGGTTGAAATCATCCCATTTCCTGATCTTCAAGATAGATATTCATTACCATCGAAAGAAATTTGGACATATCTACGCATTAAACATTTTTTATCTCACACAGATGTTGTAGCTTGTTTCCACAGACCGCTATCCCTTTTTGAAAAACGTCTATTGGCCCCAACCATCCACAAGATCAGACCCATTAGCACTATATATGCTCTTCTCTCTTTGCCCCTTACAACTTATAAACCTCGGTTTGCTCAAGCTTGGGAGAGAGACTTACACCTGACCCTTACTTTGGACGAATGGAAAGCGATCTATTCTGTGACACACAAGTCATCCATTTCTACTAATATGATAGAAATGAATCTTAAATTACTCACCCGTTGGTACTATACACCTGCGAGACTTAATACAATATTTCCTTCCATACCAGCTACTTGTTGGAGATGCAAACAAGATAAGGGCACTCTTTTACATATCTGGTGGACCTGTCCACTGCTATCACCTTTCTGGTCCAAATGTATACCACATATTAATCTTATTCTTGCCGTCTCCTTGAGTAAAGACCCTTGGCAAATATTATTATTTAAGGACTTACCTATATGCAACCAGCCAAAAAAAATATTTCTCTTAACGATGTTAAATGCTGCCAAATCTTTGATTCCCCTACGGTGGAAGTCATCATCCCCGCCAACTTTCTATGATTGGGTTCAAAAGGTCGATGAACATTTGATGTTCACTAGAATTACCTGGTCACACAGACGACTAGATCCAACAGCCTTCATTGATATACAATCCTTATGGCTAACGAATAAGCCTTTGCCGCCAATTTCCTGATACCACAGGAATCTCTTGTGTAATGGGATGACCTCCGCGGAGCCCTTCACTTGTTATGTTCTTGCTCTGTTCTTGACCTTGTAGACCCAACTCTGTTTTACTCACGATCACCACTTCTCTCGTCTTAACCCTTTACCTCTCTGATGTTCTCCTTCCCCTTAACCTTTCACTCCACCTCTTTTCTTCTCCTCTACATACTATTCCTCCTTCCCTCTGTTATATTCTTCTTTTCTTTGCTTTCTTTTCCTCTTTTCTCCTTCAACCCCTCTTCAATCATCTTCTCTTACAGATTTCCTTTTAGCATAAACTTTCTATCTCACTTCTCTTACCATTCATCCTACGAAAATTGAGGTTATTTAGCTTTATATTATTGCAAGTTCATTTTGTTTAAGTGGCTAAGATTTATGTTGCGAATTGTTGTGCCTTGCTCTTGACACCATTTTCATGGTGTTAAACTGTTTCTCTAGATAAATCTGTATGCAGATGTGGCACTTGCCTTTTATATCCACAAAGATGTTTCAATTTTTCCATTTGGAACTTGTAAAATCTCAGCATTCTGAATAACCTAATAAAAACTCTTTTGAAATAAAAAATATCTCTCAGCATTGGGAGTACCCTTGTTGTATTTGGGGACATAAACCCTACAACATATATGTTTTTACATCTTAAGTATTACTATCCCTTTAAGACAGAACAAAGTGTCCTAGTACATTTGTTATCTTAAATTATGTTTATTATAGGAATGTGATATTTTTACATTAACTTATTTAGTTTTCATCCACTAATAAGCAGTTGATTGCCTGCATACCCAAGTCACAGGTGAAAAAGAATCTTTTAGGTTACATTTATTGTTCCTGACATTACTCTAATCAGGATGCAATCTTGCAAATCAATGAATTTCATGTGTTGTACATTCCTCTATCAGAAGTGACATGAGCATATCAACTGTTATAGGAGCATAATAAATTGCTACCTTTTTGCAAATTACTTTTAACAGGTCATGCACATACTTTACAATGGTTATGATATAGTGCATGTATGACAAATGTTAACCTTTTGAGGATCAGAGTCATGTGCAATGCATAGCAGAGCAATGAGTTGCACAGCCATCTGACCTTTTAAGGATTAATTTAAATTTCACACATAAATTTAGCAATGCACATAGAATGCCGGTCCCTTTAAAGTTCCCAGACCTCTTAAAAATCTGTTCTCTAGATTATGAGAAGGAAGGACATAAAAAAGATATACTTTCCAATGCCATTTTTTATGGAATGTTTTTATTCAGTCCTCCAATAAGAACTATAGATTTTATTTATGCCATATTTCCCAGGAAATTTGGGGCTATTGCTGATTTTTTAAGAAAAAATTTGTCAGTTTTCTGAGATATCAGGCATGCTGATTACTGCATTTGAACACGGAATAATCAAAAACACTGTACATTCAATCATTTATACTAGATATGATCATGTTGTTCTATGGCTCCACCACTCTCCATATGTGGAGATCTCTCAGAATGTTGAAGCTGTAGCCTTTTTCACCAGGGCCGGATTTGCCATAAGGGAAAGTAGGCACCTGCCTACAGGCGCACACCACCAAGGGGCGCCTGCCAATGGGATTATTTTTTTTTTTAAATTCTTTAAAGAAAAAAAAAATTGCCACCTTGCTGGCTGCGCCGGTGCCCACTCCATGCTGCCCTCACATTGCACCCCCCGTTGTCTATTTCCTACCTCCCTAGCAGATCTCTCTTCTGTGACTCCTTTGGCACAGTCCTGTAAGCTCTGCGCTCCCTCGTCGGCGCTGTAGGAATGCAGAGCACTGGGAGATGACATCATCTCCCAGCGCTTTGCATTCCTGAATAGGAGACCGAGCGGGAACTTCAGTAACTATAGGACTGACTGTGCCAAAGGAGGCACAGACGACAGATCTGCTAGGGAGGTAGGAAACGGACAGTGGGAGGGAGGCAATGTGAGGGCAACATGGAGATGGTGGGGGCAAGTTGGAGCCAAAGGGGGGCATTGTGAGGGCAATGTGGAGCTGATGGGGGGCAATATGGAGTTGAATGGGGCAATGTGGAGCTGATGGGGCAATATGAGGGCAATGTGGAGCTGATGGGGTCAATGTGGAGCTGATGGAGGGCAATATGGAGTTGAATGGGGCAATGTGGAACTGATGGGGCAATATGAGGGCAATGTGGAGCTGATGGGGCAACATGAGGGCAATGTGGATCTGATGGGGTCAATGTGGAGCTGATGGGGTCAATGTGGAGCTGATGGGGGCAATGTGAGGGCAATGTTGAGATGAAGTGGCAATATGAGGGCAATGTGGAGCTGATGGGGTCAATGGAGCTGATGGGGTCAATGTGGAGCTGATGGGGGGCAATGTGAGGGCAATATGTAGTTGAATTAGGCAATGTTGAGATGATGGGGCAATATGAGGGCAATGTGGAGCTGATGGAGTGCAATGTGGAGCTGATGGGGTGCAATGTGAAGGTGTTGGGGGGCAATGTGAGGGCAATATGGAGATTTGGAGCATTATGGAGATGGCCGGGGGGGGCTTCAGATATCTGTGCCTACAGGATCCTGAGATGTAAATCCGGCCCAGTTTTTCACCCCACCCCCTATTTTGTGTATTCTAAGTGTTGGGTTTTAACCCTTTGAATTCTGGAACAGCGTAGCATCTACTTTGTGAGTATCCATCTGTTTCCTATAATGCAGCAGTTTTCAAATCTGTGACAACAGACTAGAACTTCGCTCCTTGAACAATGATGAGTTAATAACAGGATCTGTCATGGTGATCTGCAAGGCTGGATGGAAGATTGCTTTCCTCTGTATCTAACTCAGTGGAAGCACCATGCAGATAAATCCAACATAAATGGACTTCTAAGTACATAAGAGTAATCTCTCATGAACGTTTCACTTAACTCTGATGTCACCCAGCCTGGCGGAGGGCAATGGAGGAGTTTAGAGATATGGGACTGATTTTCCTATAGCTTTTGGGGCACAGCCTAGCATTTAACAGGGTCTGGTATGGACCTTATTCTGTCTATTTGAGTGGCATGTGTAGTCAGTATCTGTATTACTTGGATCCAGAGTCTATATTAGAGCTAGGCAACCTGAAACCCTCTAGCAAGCCTCTGGATGTTGGGACCCATAGTGGGACTCAGATTGACTATCCCTAGTCTATATTTAAATTATTGCTTCAATTTATATACTTGCAAAGCTTACAAACGTATGTTTTCAAGATAATTAATCTCTGTTATTCAGACCAATGGTTCACAAACTTTTCACAGTGCTGGAACCGTTTACTTTTACACAGATCACTGTGGAATCCTAGCAACCAAACATATTAATCAAATGAATACTAAGAAGGTCCCCAAACCTTAAAACTCTTAAATATGTGATTAATATGCTTTTTTTGTGTACGTATAGGAAGCTACAAGCAACCATTTGATCCCTGCTTTTATGCAAGCTCTTAACAGCTTATAAGCACAATGTATGTCTTAACTGATGTAAATAAATAACAGATGAGTCTCTGTGAAGGGTTGTAATCTAAAAACTGATAATGAGGCTGATGTACTAAGAATAACTGAAGTAATTAGTGAGCAAGCCAATTGCACGTGGAGGACAAATAAAAATTCTCATTAATTTAATGGGGATTTTAATCCCTTGAATAGTAGACAGGTCTGTAGCACATTTCAAAGCAAGGTAAATTGTGCCTTTTTGCAGATTATACAGATATCTGCAACAGAGTTGACTCTCCCGGGGGCATAAACCAAATATATGAGTATTTAGGAAACTTTGAGGAATGGACAAAGGTATGGGATCTAAAATTTAATGCTATAAAGTGCAAGATAATGCATTTAGGACAGAGAAACCCAGAGGTGGAATGCAGGTTTAAAGGTACTGTGCTGACAAAAACACCGGATGAAAGGGTCTTGGTTGTTATTATTTCAGATGACTTGAAGGTAGGCAAGCAATACATTAAAGCAGTGGGAAAATAAAACTGGTTTCTTGGTTGTATAGGAAGAGGGATTTACCTGCAGGAAGTGAAAGATACCAATGCCATTCTTTTGAATTATGGTAAAACTTCATCTGGAGTATAGAATATAGTTCTGGAGACCACATTTCCAGAAGGACATTAATAAATTGAAGTCAGTTCAAAAAACAGCCATCAAAATAGTGCAGGATATTCATGACATAAGGCTCAAATAGCGTAATATGCACATTTTGGTGATAAACTGCACCATCAAAATGTAGGCACAGAGTCCCTAATGCATGGTGAAAACCACTGGTGTGTGTTAGAATAGTGGTTTCCAACATAAACATGTGTGGCTAGTGATCACTACACACTACCCTAAGCCCAGTACCAATACATCCAAGAAACTAAAAATATTATTAAAAACTATAGTGTTGCATACCTCACTGGCACTCACACGGTTAATTCCCCTAAAGTTACCAACATCCACTGAACAAAGACCTGTAATCCTGATGTCCAGCACCCTGGTCAGCTATTGTCCATCTTCTTCCTGAATATCCAGTCTTCCATCTTCTGTACTCTTCCTTCTCTTCTTTCTTCTTTAAAGTTTGTTTTATTTAAAATAAAATCCAGTGAAATGTGTATTAAAAAAATGCTCCCAAGATATGCCTGAGTCAATGCAGTCTGGCATTTCTCCCAAAAAAATAGTAAGCTGCCATTCCATTTAAAAAAAAAGAAGTTTAAGGCATTTTTTGTGTTAATTAATAAAAGGCCTTGCAAGGGTTAAGATGATGTTGCTGCCTCCGCTGGCTCTGCTTGCTGCGGCACGAATGAATAGTGAGTTTTCAGGACATTACCCGAGGGAATTTTGAACAGAGACTGGCTTTTTATATGTCTCTGTTCAAAATAGATTCCGGCCTGCAACTGGCTGGGATGTGTGCTTACGCACCTCCTAGCCAATCAGCTTTTAGCAGGTTTTGTCATTTCCCCCCCTCCCCCTGAAGCTGATTGGCTAGGAGGTGCAATTGTAGGCTGGAATCTATTTTGAATAGAGACTGGCCATATAAATCTTTGTTAAAAAATTCCCTCATTCAGATTCGGGCAATGGGCCAAAAGTTATGGAGTGGGGGCCGTATCACTATGCATTCCTAATGCCACCAGCAGAGCCAGTGGAGGCAGCGGCAGCAGCAATCTTCCAAGGAAAATTACAGTGGACAGAAGACAGAAAATTCAAGATATTGACTATCAGTAGATGACAGGTAAGTGTTACAGTTCTGGCTGTTAGGATAGTGTTAGCAGTAGCATTGTTTAAGTGTCAGGTTAGGGATAGTGTAGGGTTAGTTTTTGGGAGGTGGGGGAGGGTGACTTAGTTTTGAGCTCACTATAGACTATTTTGGAATGTGATGCATCCAGTGAGTCAGAGGAGGAGGAAGTGAACACCCCCAGCGTGGAAGGATTCATCTTGAGCAAAGGCACAGGAAGAAGTGAGTAGAAGTTTGAACAGGACAGGCCAGTTTCTTGTGCCTGCTGCTACTGCTGCCAGTGTTCCTTGTGATACTCAGAACGATGAGGATTTGATGGCAAGTGTGACAGCAGGGGACCCTAAGTCCCATTTGTCATCCACAAGCAGTCCCACTACTACCACAAAGCAGCTAGAGAGTGGTAGGGGTAGTGGTACTTATGAAGCAGCTACTGGGGCTAGTTTGAGTGTTGATCCTCCTAATCCTAATGCCGAGGTGGAAGAGGAAGAGAGTAGACAGACTAGAGGTCAAGGGAGCCCACAACATCCTCCTTACACTGTGATTCCCTTTCCCCTGGCATTGTCCCTCTGGGACATGATGAAGAAGAAGTCAGAATTGTTTAGCAGTATTACCATCAGCACACATCAGCTGCCTGTGCCTGCTGCTAGTGCTGCCAGTCTGCCTTCTTCACCTAAAGAAGAGATGGCAAGTGTGACAGTAGGGGGCCCTCTGTCACATTTGTCATCATCACCAACCAGTCCAACTCTCATAAAGCAACAGCTGCAAGGGACTGGTGGTGATGGGGTTGAGGATTATGGTGGAGCATCTGTGGTGGAGGAGGAGAGAATGAGGGCCTTTTTAGAAGAAAGTAAAAAGGAATGGGGGGCAGATATACAAATGGGATGGGCATTGCCACCACTACCTGCAATGATATTGCTGAGTTTGCTGCTGCTGTAATTCCAGCTGCTGCTGAGTTGCAAACTCCAAAGCGTGATCTGTCTCAGCAGGCTGATAAAGAACAGGCTAGTGTACCACAGACCACTGTGACCACAGAAGCAATGGATTCCAGCAGTAGTGATGCAGGACAAGGACAGGTTCCACTTACCAATGCCAGCAGTAATCCTAGTCCTAGTGCTGATTCTGACCTGACAGAGCAGCAGCAGCATCTTCTGTCCCAGCCAGTATTGTGGAGAAGAAGAAAGAAGTAATTCTTCACCACCTTTCCTCTCTTCATGGATGTTGGACTCTTTGGACAGGCACAGTGAATTCATCAGGGATGGCATGCACTCTGTGACAAGTCAGTGAAAAGGGGAAAGGAAGGAACACAACTTGCCATCACCACCCTCATGCACACATACACCATGACATTTATGAGACACATGTTAAAGCCAAACCCCCACAAATGAAATAAGGAGCTGCTGTAGCTGTTCATTGTCTTTCCCTAAGGGCACCAAGAATCTAGCCAGAAATCTAAGAGGAAGATGAATAGAGAAACCCAGCCTGATCCTGAAAGGTCTATGGTGAGCAAAATACTTGCCTTGTCATCAGCTTCTTGTGCTAGAGTCTGAGTATAGAAAGATGTAGCAATGTCTTGTGCTGATCCATCTCTGTCATCTTTACCTCCCTCACCAGCTAATAGCAATTCTGTAGATGCAAGGATGTGACATTTAATGTCCACCCAGTGTGTTGACCACACATGGCACTGTGGTGGATTATAATTGGAAGCATGGACTAAAGCAGCATTGAGGAGATTCCATCCCACAGAATATTCTAAGCTGGTGGCAGGAAGGATTCATCATTATTATTAAGCCTGCTAGTTGGCATGTGTCCTTAGCAGAGCAGACAAGGGGCATAGTGACAACTTAGTTTCTGAGGGGGATGATTTGACATTGCAGATCTAGTGAACACCAAAGTGTTTGCTTGCAGTTGTACTAGTTATTTTACATGAGTGCAGATGTGTCCTTTGTTTTCAGTCCTTTCTCTATATCACAACTTTCCTACACACACCATGCACATTGCAGTTGCTGATAAAAGGCATTCTAGGGAAAATGTATATTTCAACAACACACCTATGATTTTGGAGGAGGTGCAGGAAAAGAAGCATTATTGCCAACCTCCTTCAGATATATCTGAAGTGTTGTTTGGGGATATTTGTGGTGCTGCTACTGCCTCAGTCTCATCACTGGAGTTAGTGGCAAGTGGAGCCATCATCACCTGTCTCATAAATGCTGCAATGTCACCAAAGCATTTGCCAATGGCAACTGACCACTGGCCACCATAAAATGACCTGCTGGCACTAGGCCAGTAGGGCATTTTTTGTCTCAGGATTTGTTCTTAACAAGCAAACAGCAAACAAACTAAGTCCTACAAATCACTGGTTCCTCAGGGCTTGTGCCTCTAATGAACCTGAGTCCAACAAATCACTGGTTCCTCAAGCTTTTACCTCTAACAAAAGTGAGTCCAACAAATCATCACTGATTCCTCAGGGCTTGTGCCTCTAATACACCCAAGTCCAACAAATTACTGGTTCATCAGGGTTTTGCCTCTAACAAGCCTGAATCCAACAAATCACTGGCTCCTCAGGGCGTGTGCCTCTAATAAACTTGAGTCCAGCAAATCACTGTTTCATCAGGGCTTGTGCCTCTAACAAGCCTGAATCTAACAAATCACTGGTTCCTCAAAGCTTGAGCCCAAAAAGTATAAGTCCTACAAATTAATTTCTTTTGGGGCTTAGGTTTGGCTAACCTGAGTCCTGCACAGTGCACAGAACACAAACAAATATATTTCAGCTTTTTTAAAGCATACTGCCATGCTGCCTACTAGCCATTGTTCATAACGAGGAATAAAGAAATCATTAAAAAAAAGGGGTTAGGAGGAGGAGAGGTATCACCATAATTTATTGCACATGCTACAGCAACAGTAAGTTGTTGGACTACCACTTTACTCACACGTCCCTGCACTGTTCTTAATCCTTTCACTATCCCTATACCCCTTGTTGTTTGCTGGACATTATTCAACTAATGTGTGTGTGTTTTTACTATAAAGTACACCATAGAACACTCTATTCCGTCATGTATCAGTCTGCCCCAGTCACAGTTTTGGGGGGGGGGGGTTCCTTGTCTCTGTCATGTTACATACCAATTTTTTCAATTGTTTTTATGCATTTATTTTTATTAACAAACTGTCCACGCTATCTCAATCAAAAAAACAAAACAAAAAAATGACCTGTTCAACTAATTCTTTCCCCAAACACCACCAACACACCACCAACACAGGGACCCTGAGACCCCTTTTATACTAAGCCTGTGGGAAATGAAGTAAATTTGCTATGCATTGAGGGTGAATTCAATCTATCCAGTGATTTCAATGGTGGGTTAGGTGAAAAAAGCTGAAACATGGCATTTTTTGAGGGAGGTAACATTTTCTCCTATTTTTTCGCCCATCCCTAGAAGGCTATGAATAGAAAAATATATATATTGTTTGTGTGTGGAACAGGCTCTCTATGCTATGTGTTTTGTCTGATAATATTTTAGGTAATTTTTGTGTATTCTTGTTATTATTGCTTCTGTTTCTGTAATGGAAGTGAAAGTGTTCAAATTTTCCTCTCTAAATATCAAATAAGGTCCCTTTAATCATGGGTAATGCATAAACCAGTAAATGTCAACGTAGATGGTAAAGATCAGTTTGTCATACTCATGACAAAGTGAACTTTCATGAAACTCATTGGGTGGGAGGAGGACCTGAGGCCCAAGATACCTGTAGGGAAAATTCTGTTATAAGCAGGCCTTTCATGGAACAAGGATGCCAGGGTTATTTGGACTGGTGGAAAGCTCCAATGCTTTACGATTACATGCAGTTTGACATCACCCATTTGTGAGTGCAACATTTACCTTTCTGCTTTAATAAATATTTATACAATCTAGATTTTGGTTATGCACACTTTCCTTCCCGTTCTCCAAAAATGATTCTGGATAACTGTATAATTCTTAGATTTCATTAACATGTTAATTGTACTGTTCCCTGTGGTTTTCTAATATTAATTTTAAGCAATGACAGATGATATATGGAGATACAATCATTTTCTCACAGGGATCAAAATGTCATTTTGCAGCTAATGAATTTCCTCCAGCGTTTAATCTAATACTTGGGGAAGTTTATGTGGGAAGAAGAACTGGAGAAATTCTGGAGCAAACCAGCTGCACCATAGTGGACAAAAAAAACATTTCCATTTATGTAACTATGAGTTTTCCCCTGAAATACTAGAGGTCTGTAATGTGTTGCACAACAACGTGATAGAAATCTTTATATGGATAAAGCGTGGTACCATGTTAGCGGTAAAAAAAACCAAAAAATCAGGAGACTGGTAGAGCAAAAATGATTCAACAAACAAAGAATTCAGCTGCTCCGGGCTAAAAAAACACTCCTGTCTTAGGATACACACACGTCCATTTAAATTTGAAAAAACTTAACAGGGATGATAACATCAAATATGATGATGATCAATGTGCAAACAGAAGACCCTCTTTCATTCTTCACCATTTGCAACTCGTAGTATTGTTCACACCAAAGATTCATATCATAATCCTTTTCAAATCAAGTTCAGTCGGGTAAAATCATCAACACTTTATTATTTGCAAAAATTAAAATCATAACTGTCTAGCAGACGTAGTAGAAAACATATATGCGTTAGGGGAGACTTATGAAATGGATACCATTAAGCAGACCTGGCTCACAAACTTGGGTCAGCGTATTTCCCACATTGTGATTTGCGGTAACCTGGTTTGATGTCCATTGAACGACAGGACAAGGGTTGAAGGAGATTAAATCCCCATTAAAATCAATGAGCATTTTGGAAATGAGTCCCGTATGGTGCAGTTGGTGCAGGGATTCTATTCAGCATTGTCATTGAAATATGGCACTACAGATCATGTTTTTATCTCACTTGTTTGTTGTCAGGGCTTGCCACTGTTAAGCAAAGACACCCCATTTTTCTGAAAACATCAATAAAATATTTATATAATAAAATGACTTTACTGATAATTATTATTTGTTTCCTATGGGACAGTTGGTTTTTCTTTGAATTGCAGTACCTTTCCTTTTATTATTTTTTATTATTATTCTTTATTTTTATAGCGCCAGCTTATTCAACAGAGATGTCTTGTATGAAGATAGCATATTTACGGCATTACCGCAAATGTGCTATTTTGAATTTATCATTTTCAGTGCCAGAGGGGTGCCCAGTACATTGCAAGGCCAAGTGTTAGGTACTCTTCTGCAACTGAAAGGATTAATCTTTAACCATTTAGAGTTGTTTCCATTGGTATTGTGGTTATGTATGAAAAGGACTGGTGCACTATAATTCATAGGTACAGTTACTATGTCTTCTGTAGCAGAAATCATAAAGGCATGTGACATATCCTATATAGTAATTCTCTAGGCTGTTGTCTGAAGCTGTCATGCACAGTAGAGACTGCCCGAATGCACAGAATGCTGGGATGTGTAGGAATATTGGGAGCATTCTGTGCTTTGGGCCAGTCTCTACAGTGCACGACTGCATCGGAGGGAGGGCCCAGTGCAGGACCGGCCTCTTAACCCTTTGAGTGCCAGAGGGGTACACAACGCATTGCAAAGCAATGCTTTGCGTACCCCTCTGGCACTCAAAGGGTTAACATTAGTGATGAGCGAGCACCCCAATGCTCGGGTGTTCGGGTGCTCTGACCGAGCGCCCCCGGAGGCTCGAGTGCTCGGCCGAGCACCCGAGCCCCATTGAAGTCAATGGGAGGACTCGAGCATTACACCAGGCACCCCCTGCTCTGATGAGGGGAGGGTGCCTGGTCCATAGGAAAAGGGCAGAAAAGGATGGAAACACCACAGAAATGGTTCAGGGACAGCATAGGGAGGATGTCTGGATGCATCTTGGACTCCAACATCGCTGCTGGGAACGATCTTTCGCCCGTAGTACGCCATTTTTACAGACTGACCATAAAACACACAAAAAGGAAAATAAAAACGACTTTAGGCGAAAAATTGTTACCAAACATTATTTGCTGTATATTTACTTGTATATTATCTGCAAATTATCCCAAAAATTTCCTTGATTTTCTGAAGTGAGGCCATGATTAAGAGGGAAACGTGCGCAGAGGCAAATTATCCCAAAAATTTCCTTGATTTTCTGAAGTGAGGCCATGATTAAGAGGGAAACGTGCGCAGAGGCAAATTATCCCAAAAATTTCCTTGATTTTATTGAACTGAGGCCATGATTAAGAGGGAAACGTGCGCTGAGCTGACCATCTAAAACATTATGGGTGAGGGTCTGCTGCAGAGCTGACCATCCTAAACATTATATGCGAAGGCCCGCTAGTGAGCTGACGCTATAAAACATTATATGAGAGGGCCCGTTAGAGAGCTGACCCAATAAAACATTATATGAGAAGGCCCGCTGGTGAGCTGACCTATATAAAAATTGTCAAACAGGGCCCGCTGGTGAGCTGGCCCTATATAAAAATTATATCACAGGGCCCGCTGGTTAGCTGGCCCTATATAAAAATTATAGCACAGGGCATATGGAAGAGGAGGAGGAGGATGAGAAGATTAAGAGTCAACCATATACCCGTTTTTTGGGTGGAAGGGGTGAATGGGAATACAGAGTATTCCCATCATTGTAAATAACATATATAAAGTGAGTTTATGTTCCCCCGGGGCTTTCCTCCAGTGGAGTGGAGAAGTCAGGGGAAATCCAGGCCTTGTTCATTTTTATAAGTGTCAACCTATCAGCATTGTCGGTGGAAAGGCGTATACGCTTATCTGTTATGATGCCACCAGCAGCACTAAATACCCGCTCAGACAGAACGCTGGCGGCAGGGCAGGCCAGCACCTCCAAGGCGTAGAGTGCCAGTTCATACCACGTGTCCAGCTTGGACACCCAGTAGTTGTAAGGCACAGAGGGATCATTGAGGACGCTGACACGGTCTGCTACGTACTCCTTCACCATCTTCCAAAACTTTTCCCTCCTTGTGACACTAGGCTGCGCATCAGGGTGAGGGTGCTGGCGGGGTGTCATGAAGGTGTCCCACGCCTTGGAGAGTGTTGCCCTGCCTTTCTCGGAACTGCTGTGTGCTCCCCTTTTCTCCCCTTCTCGGTTGGCCAAGGTAGCACGTACTCTGCCGCCAGCGTTGTCAGATGGAAAATTTTGGAGCAATTTTTCAACAAGAACCTTCTGGTATTGCACCATTTTGCTTGTCCTCTCCACCGGAGGAATGAGAGATGAGAAATTCTCTTTGTAGCGGGGGTCCAGAAGGGTGAACACCCAGTAATCCGTGTTGTCTAAAATGCGTATAACGCGTGGGTCACGGGAAAGGCAGCCTAACATAAAGTCAGCCATGTGTGCCAGAGTACCAACAGTCAAGATTTCGCTGTCCTCACCAGGAGGATGACTCTCAATCTCCTCATCCTCTTCCTCCTCTTCTGCCCACCCACGCTGAAGAGATGGAACTAAAGTTCCATGGCTACCCTCTGTAGCGGAGGCAACCGTGTCTTCCTCCTCCTCCTCCTCCTCCTCCTCCGCCTCCTCCAATTGTCGCTGAGAAGACGAAGTGAGGGTGCTCTGGCTATCACCTTGTGTAAGCTCTTCCTCCCCCATTTCCACCTCTTCCACATGCAAAGCGTCGGTTTTAATTGTGAGCAGCGAGCGTTTCAGTAGACACAGAAGTGGGATGGTTACACTGATAATAGCGTTATCGCCGCTCACCATCTGTGTCGATTCCTCAAAATTGCGTAAAACCTCGCAGAGGTCTGACATCCATTCCCACTCCTCACTTCTGATTACAGGAAGTTGAACGGAGAGGCGACGACCGTGTAACAGCTGGTACTCCACTACTGCCCTCTGCTGCTCACAAAGCCGGGCCAACATGTGGAAGGTGGAGTTCCAGCGCGTGCTCACGTCACACAGCAGCCGGTGAGCTGGCAATTGTAAGCGCTGCTGCAGCTTCAACAGGCCGGCCGAAGCTGTAGATGACTTACGGAAATGTTCACACACGCGGCGCACCTTGGTCAAGAGATCATGCACATTGGGGTAGGTTTTTAGAAATCGCTGAACCACTAAATTAAATACATGCGCTAGGCATGGTACGTGTGTGAGCTTGCCGAGCTCCAAAGCCGCCACCAAGTTACGCCCATTATCACACACAACCATGCCTGGTTGCAGGTTGAGTGGCGAGAGCCACTGCTCGGTCTGGTGACTAATCCCCTGCAACAGCTCTGAGGCCGTGTGCTGTTTGTCCCCAAGGCAGATCAGCTTCAGCACGGCCTGTTGACGCTTCCCCACTGCAGTGCTACACTGCTTCCAGCTACTGGCTGATGGGGGAGTGGCGCTGCGTGTAGAGAATTCGGAGGTGGAAACGGAGGAGGAGGAGCCAATAACGTAGGTGCTGGCGGAAACCCTGATGGAGGTAGGGCCCGCAATTCTCGGCGTGGGTAGCACCCGTGCCATCCCAGGGTCCGAGTCGATCCCAGCCTCCACGACATTCACCCAGTGTGCCGTCAGGGAAATGTAGCGTCCCTGGCCACAAGCACTTGTCCATGTGTCAGTCGTTAAGTGGACCTTCCCAGTAACTGCGTTGGTCAGGGCACGGGTGATGTTACGGGACACATGGTGGTGTAATGCGGGGATGGCACACCGGGAAAAGTAGTGGCGGCTGGGGACCGCGTACCGAGGGACAGCTGCTGCCATCAGGCTGCGGAAGGACTCAGTGTCCACAAGCCTAAATGGCAGCATTTCGATGGCCAGTAATTTGGAA
Source organism: Rhinophrynus dorsalis (assembly GCA_037306005.1). Taxonomy (NCBI): domain Eukaryota; kingdom Metazoa; phylum Chordata; class Amphibia; order Anura; family Rhinophrynidae; genus Rhinophrynus; species Rhinophrynus dorsalis. Next base: position 269,570,157 of record CM074724.1, read on the forward strand.
AGGTGTGAGGTTAGTGCTATGGCCTGTGGGTGGGTGGCTGGGTATTTTCGCTTGCGCTCAAATGCCTGGGGTAACGACATTTGGACGCTGTGCTGGGACAGGGAAGTGGATGTGGTCGCTGATGGTGCTTCAGATGCTACAGGTGCAGGGCGGGAGGTATGCGGCCCTGCGCCTTCGACAGGCGATTGGCCGGCACCGAAAACAGGGGAAGAGGAGGCAGTGGTGTGGCCTGCAGACACAGATGGGCGATCCAGGCGTTCCTCCCACTTATTACGGTGCTTGGATGCCATGTGTCAGATCATGCTGGTGGTGGTGAGGTTTCTAGTGTTCATGCCTCGGCTCATTCTGGTGTGGCACAGGTTGCAAACTACAATTCTTTTGTCGTCCGCACTTTCCTTAAAAAAACGCCATACCGCGGAACACCTACCCTTTGGCAAGGTAGATTTACGCAAGGGGGTGCTCCGTGGAACATTTGCGGGCCGGTTTGGTGCGGTCCGCCTTCTTTCTGTAGCCACACCACTGCCTCTTCCAGCCTGTTGCGGTGCTGCAGATGGCTCACCCTCAGGACTGCTGTCATCGCTCGGCTCTACACCTTCCCAGGTGGGGTCAGTCACCTCATCGTCCACCAAGTCCTCCTCCACTTCCTCACTCTGATCATCCTCCTCATGTCTTGATCCCACCACATACTCAGTCATTGACAACTGTATAACATTCTCCTCAACAAGGTCTTGAGACGGAAATAGTGGTTGATTTAATGGCAACTGTGTCTCATCATCATCATCATCATCATCCACTACTTCCTTTGACCTTAAATGCCGTTCACATCTGTCATCTTTTTGTGACTGGGTACCCTCTAGAGGTTGTGAATCAGGGCACAAGATGTCATGTTCCTCTGCAAGCGTGCTTGGAGAGAGGGTCAAATGAAGGATTGGTGATGAGACGAGCTCCTCACTATATCCCAGTTTGGGATCACTTCTTTGACCAGACCGTGTATGGTGGGAGGAAGGATGATCAGAGTGAGGATTATGTTGACCAGACTCTTGGCTACTGAGAGTGGACTTGGTGGAAGACAGGGTGGTGCTTAACCGACTGGAAGCAGTATCAGCTGACATCCAACCGACCACCTGTTCGCAGTGGTCGGACCTCGAGAGTGATGTCCTGCGATGCCCTGTGAAATGAGACATGAAGCTAGGTATGGTGGATGTCTTTCTTTCTTGTGCTCTGGCACCAGGCACAGTTTCTCCGCGTCCTGACCCGCGCCCTGAACTATCAGGATCACGTCCACTTCCCCGTCCCTTTTTACCCGCCTTCTTCATCTTACACGGAATATGTGACTTTAATATTTGAGTTTGAAAACTTAACAGTATTTCTTACTATTCTGCAACTGTGCAGAGTACACAGAATAGGCTGCTAAACTGCGGTGACACACACTGAATGGAATATGTGACTTTAATATTTGAGTTTGAAAACTTAACAGTATTTCTTCCTATTCTGCAACTGTGCAGAGTACACAGAATAGGCTGCTAAACTGCGGTGACACACACACAATGGAATATGTGACTTTAATATTTGAGTTTGAAGACTTAACAGTATTTCTTCCTATTCTGCAACTGTGCAGAGTACACAGAATAGGCTGCTAAACTGCGGTGACACACACTGAATGGAATATGTGACTTTAATATTTGAGTTTGAAAACTTAACAGTATTTCTTCCTATTCTGCAACTGTGCAGAGTACACAGAATAGGCTGCTAAACTGCGGTGACACACACTGAATGGAATATGTGACTTTAATATTTGAGTTTGAAAACTTAACAGTATTTCTTCCTATTCTTCAACTGTGCAGAGTACACAGAATAGGCTGCTAAACTGCGGTGACACACACTGAATGGAATATGTGACTTTAATATTTGAGTTTGAAGACTTAACAGTATTTCTTCCTATTCTGCAACTGTGCAGAGTACACAGAATAGGCTGCTAAACTGCGGTGACACACACTGAATGGAATATGTGACTTTAATATTTGAGTTTGAAAACTTAACAGTATTTCTTCCTATTCTGCAACTGTGCAGAGTACACAGAATAGGCTGCTAAACTGCGGTGACGCACACTGAATGGAATATGTGACTTTAATATTTGAGTTTGAAAACTTAACAGTATTTCTTCCTATTCTGCAACTGTGCAGAGTACACAGAATAGGCTTCTAAACTGCGGTGACGCACACTGAATGGAATATGTGACTTTAATATTTGAGTTTGAAAACTTAACAGTATTTCTTCCTATTCTGCAACTCTGCACAGTACACAGAATGTGCTGCTAAACTGCGGCAACGCACACTGAATGGAATATGTGACTTTGATATTTTAGTTTGAAGACTTAACAGTATTTCTTCCTATTCTGCAACTCTGCACAGTACACAGAATGTGCTGCTAAACTGCGGCGAAGCACACTGAATGGAATATGTGACTTTGATATTTTAGTTTGAAGACTTAACAGTATTTCTTCCTATTCTGCAACTCTGCACAGTACACAGAATGTGCTGCTAAACTGCGGCGAAGCACACTGAATGGAATATGTGACTTTGATATTTTAGTTTGAAGACTTAACAGTATTTCTTCCTATTCTGCAACTCTGCACAGTACACAGAATGTGCTGCTAAACTGCGGCGAAGCACACTGAATGGAATATGTGACTTTGATATTTTAGTTTGAAGACTTAACAGTATTTCTTCCTATTCTGCAACTCTGCACAGTACACAGAATGTGCTGCTAAACTGCGGCGAAGCACACTGAATGGAATATGTGACTTTGATATTTTAGTTTGAAGACTTAACAGTATTCCTTCCTATTCTGCAACTCTGCACAGTACACAGAATGTGCTGCTAAACTGCGGCGAAGCACACTGAATGGAATATGTGACTTTGATATTTTAGTTTGAAGACTTAACAGTATTTCTTCCTATTCTGCAACTCTGCACAGTACACAGAATGTGCTGCTAAACTGCGGCGAAGCACACTGAATGGAATATGTGACTTTGATATTTTAGTTTGAAGACTTAACAGTATTTCTTCCTATTCTGCAACTCTGCACAGTACACAGAATGTGCTGCTAAACTGCGGCGACGCACACTGAATGGAATATGTGACTTTGATATTTTAGTTTGAAGACTTAACAGAATGTGCTCTAATCTGCAACTTTGCACACTAAACAGAATGTGCTCTAATCTGCAACTTTGCACACTAAACAGAATGTGCTCTAATATGCAACTTTGCACACTAAACAGAATGTGCTCTAATCTGCAACTGTGCACACTAAACAGAATGTGCTCTAATCTGCAACTTTGCACACTAAACAGAATATATGTTTTTTTTTTTTTTTTTTTTTTTTTCCCCCCACACAAAATAACCTGCTGCCCCCACACACAGTAGTCCTAAAAAGGACTTTTGGTTCTTTTTTTTTCACAATTTTGCTTTTTTTCCTCCCTACACTGACTTTCCCTTCCTATCCTCAGCTCTCCCTGGCTAAGACTGAGCCGAACTCGCTGGTCAGGTGCTATACAGCACCCGACCACGGGTTCTGGCCAGCCAATCAGTGTAATGCCAGCAGCCAACATGGCTGCTGGCATTACACTGATGTCAGAGCCTCGCTGCACGTTTATTGGCTGCGCAGCAGCCGCAAAACGTGCGGGGAGGAGACCCGAACATGGCGGGCGAGCACATGCGGTACTCGTACGAGTACCGCCATGTGCCGAGCAGAGCGATGCTCGAGCCGATCCGAGCATCGGCCGAGCATGCTCGCTCAACACTAGTTAACATCACTCAGACCTTGGCTCGTGTACACGGGCTTTTACACTAGTACTTTATATTGAGAACAACAAAATATTACTGCTATTCAATTTTAGAGCATTTAGAAAAAGTGTACAAACCCTCTGAGTGCCAAGGGGTGCCCAACTCATGGCTTTGTAACTCTCTGCTACTTAAAGGGGTGACAGTCATATCTCAAATAGCAAGAAAGTAGTGAGGAAGGCTTGTGGTGGTCCTAATAAATACTGATGGCGGAAATAACATTTTTCTATTAACTCTTTAAGGACCGGAGCAATTCTGACTTATTTGACTTGGTTCAACAGTGTTTTCCCTCTAAGTCCTTTACTACATCCACATAAATTATATACCATTTGTTATGCACAAGGAGGGCTTTCTTTTGATACCACACTTATATGGCTAACCCACCATTTACTTTATTGAAATTAAAGAAAACGGTTAAAAAAATTTAAAAAAACCCACTATTTTTATTACTTCTCTTGTGATCAATTGGGCACAATGGGTTAAAATTTTATGGACACTGCATGAAAGGTATGACTGGTCATTCATACCTAAAAATGGGCAGTTTTAAGTGGGCACTGTCCCTCTGGGATGAAAATCCCCATGTCCATCTTTCTCCCCCCAGTTTTTACTTTTTTGTTAGATAAGATTCTGTAGCGCATATAAGTGTATTACTTTTCTCCACAATAGTAACATTGACATGAATGTGTGTTTAAACGTTCACAAACTATGTTTGTGTAAATAAATATGAAACAGAGCAATGTGTTTTACTAAACAACCAAGCAAGCTGCTGTTAGCAGGTCAAAAATGAACCTGCATTTATCTTGAACAAGGGGTAATACCCCAGCTCTGGCCTGTATTTCTGTGTGTGTGTGTGTGTGTGTGTGTGTGTGTGTGTGTGTGTGTGTGTGTGTTTGCTCTCTGCTTCTCTCTCCCTTTAATAGTAAGGAAAAGAGAGGCAGAGATCAGACACATTGCCTTTGTGAATGAAAATGCTGATACATATGATCACTCCTGGAGCGATCACATGTACTGGGAGAAGAGCGAAGGACTGAGACTGAGCGTTCCAGTCCTGGAGCTCTGTTTCAGCCTGTAAAGAATGATAGCAGCATGCACTGAGGCACACTGCTTTCATTTAACCTATGACGTGCCAAGACCATCATGGGTCCTTGTGGGAAGGTTACCCAGCACAGTCCTGGCACATGGGTTAATCATGTGAATGCTACAAAGTTCTCAAAATAATTGTGATGCAGTGCATAGACTACCTCACTAATATCTAACAGGTTAACATAATTATGTAACAAACACCTGCCAATGACAGATACTAACATACTTATCCAGTGGTGGTTTTCTTTAAAAAAAAAAAAAAAAAAACCCTTAAAAGTGCCCAAAGCATAAATGCATAATAGTTGTAATATGCTAATGCTGCATTATTGTGCATTACTTTAGGTGAAAATCTGTGTGAATAGTAGCATAAGCAAATCCAGCCACACTCTGAGACTTGAAGAACAAACAAATACTGCGTACTTGAAATATGCTAAAAATAAAAAAATAAAAATCCTTTTAAAACAGATCTGGTTCTCAGATTAAATATAGCTATCTATTCATTTGATTCATATTGTATTATTCTGGAGTCACTTTAAACACGCATTTGTTAATGAAATCATGGGATGGGGTTCCTGTGTGAAGTGGACTGGTGTCTGTGTGGGGGGGCTGCTACGTGGTTTCTTTCCTCATGTTTTTAACCAATTAGCGTTGTTAGTACAATACCTTATTTAACACATCAGTGTTTATTTGTGTTCTTCTGAATCTATGATTAAGCTCTAAAAAGTGTGAAACGCATTAGACGGTGTTATGGTGCTCAGTACCTCCATCCATGTCCCGCTATGCACTTGCCGTTTCATGTTAAAATGCTGTTTTAAGCTTTAGAATAAAGATGATTTTTTAAAATTCATATTTAAGTACGTAGTATTTATTTGTTCTTCAATTCTTGCAGTGTAGCTGCATTCATTTATATTTTCACTGAAATATTCTGGTCGACGGAGGACCGTGGCTGCACAACACCCAAGCAACATCAGTGAGTGTATGGGGGAGATTCACTAAGCAGGGATAAAGAGGTGATAAAGAGGAGATAACTTCTCCATTTTATCACTTCTCCAATTCCTATGTTATTCTATGAAATCTATTCATTAAAATCACCAAAGTTGAAATTTTTGTGCAAATGCTCCATAGAATAACATAGAAATTGGAGAAGTGATAAACTGGAGACATCATCACCTCTTTACCGCTGCTTAGTGAATCTCCCTCCATGACCTTTTGGCATGTTCTAAAAGGTGGATTGATTGGTGTGTCAGCACTTCCATGTTCCTATCTAATAGTACCATATGGAAAAATGTATTTACATGTGTGTTCTTAGCTCAGTGTTAATAATCCTGAAATCCATGTGAACAAGGACTAACGAGGTGGGTGAATTTTCAGAGCATTTCTGATCAGTTGTTTATATTGAACAAGAAATACTGGGAGAAAAATGAAAAATATATCCGTGCTGTAAACATCATGTAAATCACCTGTAAAATGTATTAATACTGTTTAAAAAAGTATAAGGAAAAAAGCTGTCAAAATAGTTCTCCTTTTTTCCGTCCAATTTCACTGCTTCAAAACAGTCACCCATGAGAATATAGCCTCAGGGTAGCAACCCTAAACAATTCTAGCTGTCAGCACCTGCACAACTCCTAATCCTGGTTAATCCATACATAACATAAGGTAACGTCATGCTCAGAACTTGAAAAGAAAAATATAGTACCCCTTGGTGTCTGAAAAGGAAATGGAAGGTAGTTAAAAACAAAATAAAAATCTATTGCATATTGTACAGTATCTTTGTGGAAAGCTACAGACGATTCATATTTTCCAGTGCATGGTGGGTGAACAGTATTTGCAATCATATACAGAAAAAAAATCAAGCTTACAAGTTGTTTCCTTGGACTGTCATTTTGCAACAAGAAGGTATTTTTCTATGGCTTTGTAATTGGAAGTTCAAATTATCTTGCCAAAATTGTTAGGTTAAAAAAGCATTCAGTCTTCAAACCTGAAGACTTAATATAAAGGTTAATATAACCTTTCATGCAGTAATTGTTCATAAACTGTATGCAAAACTTTAGGGACAGATATTTGCATATTATGTGCCATTTTCCAAATATTAAATAGTGGATAGACTGCCTTATGCAAAAAAATAAATAAATAAATAAAAGCAAAAGATGAGCAGTTCTGGACATGGCAATTGCTCCATTGATTTCAGTGGGGTTTCTAACCCCTTGAATGCTAGGGTGATCTCAAATGAATTGCATAACAATGCTTTGGAGACCTTCTTAGCATTCAAGGGTTTAAAAGATCCATTTAAATTGTGAACAAGTGAATCATAAATGAGAAGGAAACCTCTAATCTGAAGACCTTATAATAGTAATAGTGACAACATGCAGACACAGTAAGAGGATGAGAATTGCAAACTCAAGTTGGTTTGTGGGGGGGTATGCAGAGTACTTTTTTGTGAATGCAGATGTGCATAAAAATAATGTTGTTAATTAGATGACTCCTTGAGTAAGTGGATTTTCAGGAGTTGCTTGAAGCCAGTGTGAGAGGTTATCTGTTGAGTGGTTATAGGGGGTGTAGTTCCTTCTCAGTCAATACTAAGGTTTGTAAATGAGAGATGGTTCTTACGCTGTAAGTAATGGATAGAAAGAACTTTGAGCAAAACACAGGTGGTCAGACGATAATAATAAAAATATTAAAGGTTACCCAGAAAGAAAGAGAAGGAGTTTGTAGAAAAAAATGGGACTTGGAATATGGGTTACCTGGAGAGGGATTTCAGGAGATCAGGAGGGAGGAGGTATCTGGGAGCAAGATATTTAAGAAGGACAAGGAGTTTGTAGAAAAAACAGGTCTTGGAATATGGGTTACCTGGAGAGAGATTTCAAGAGATCAGGAGGGAAGATGTATCTGTAAGCACGATAGTAGTTACTGTAGCAGCTGCATCAATAGAGGGATATTTAGAAATCATCTAGAAAGCTCTATGATACTACAGTGCTGTGGGTTGTACCTATCTTCCCATACAAAGACACAGGTGGGTGGTAATTCCCTGCTCTTTGTACAAGTTCACCTTACCCCTGATTTATATTTGTCGAATGGTCTCACAATTCATTATAGAATACTAGCTGAAGAGCCTGTGTACACGGGCCACAGTGCCACCCAGCAACGGCCGCTGTGCAGTCATGCACAGTAGAGACTGCTTGGTTACCAGCTGCGACATGGGCAGTCTGTACTGCACATAACTGCAGCAAGCGCAGCCGACTATACTGTACATGGCAGCTTCTGACAAACATACATTTAGCAAATTATTATATAGGATATTGAGTACTTAACCCTTTGAGTGCCAGGGAGGTGCTTAACTCATTGCTCTGCAATTTCTCTGCAAGGCATTGCTTACCTCTCTGGCACTCAAGGGGTTAAACAGGTATATATCTATAAGCATATACCATACATTGTACAGAAATATTAAAGTATTTGATTAGTATATGATTAGTAAATATATATATTATAGGTTTAAACAGTGATAGAGCCACTTTATAGCATTTGCATGAAGTAGCATAAAACACACATTGTATATTATGCAGGAGATGTTCTATAAACAAAAATATATGATAAGGTTTGAAAGACAGGCCTAGACACTAAATAAGGATTGTAAAAAATAAGATAGCACGTAACAGTCTAGTGAATATGTGCCTGCTATTAGTATAAACCACATTTATATGTAATACATTGTGTAAATGACATTGCTGTAAGAATGACAATATTTTAAACGGCATCATGCATTTAATCATTGCATACCCAGAACATTGAATATCTGGAATTTAATTTTATTGATTGACCATGACAATATGGCTGTCTGACATTTTATCATATTTGAAAATGGTTCATAGAGTGTTAAAAAGGAAAAATTAACCTGAGACAAATATATCTTTTTTAATTTTTTCTTGAACTAGCAATCCAAGAAATTGTTTGTTACATCAACAAATCTTATTAATGCTATAGAAAGGAAGAAAGAAGTTTACATTTTTTTATACAAAGTTATGTAAAAGATCTGTATCAAGACTAAAGGCAAATATTATATTTTAAAGGGGAACTTTCGCCCTCAGCACACTTTTTTTTATTGAATTTAGCTATTAAAACTGTCTATAGGTTATTTATTTTTTAAAAAATCGCAATACTTTAAGAGAAATAGGCTTTTAAACAGTGATGTCATCAGTTCCTCTTTCTGCAGTACAAGCTGTACAGCAACGGACTGCAGGACGTCCCCTGTTCCAAAATTCTCCTCCAACCGCCCTCCCCAGCTCTCCCTATGACGAGCATACTGCCTTCCTTACTTACATATCACAAATGGCATTGTTTAAGCTTTTGTGTGCCAGAGGGGTTTGCAAAGCATTGCGTACCCCTCTGGCACTCAAAGGTTTAACATTTTGCCTTTCACTTTATTCTGCCTGAAAAACAAGTGCACCCAGGTGGTGATCCAGAGAATAGGCTGTACTATGGAGAACTTCAGTATTAGTCGCCCACCTTCTCATTCCATACTTAGCTAACAGTCACATTAAACTCAGTGAGGCTTTTCTTTTTCTGAAGGAAAATAAAATGTCTAGATGCCAGCTCAGCTATAAAATATAAGAATGTTTTGCGTGTAGGAGTGATGTTAGTTTCTGGGGAATCGCCCTTTGTGCTAAGTACAGTTTTGCCTGAAGTGGAATACTGAGACAGTCCAGTTGCAGGTCTGACTTCTGTCATTTTTTTTTTACTGCTCATAATTATATCCAAGTACGGCAGTGTATGCACATACTGAAAGCTTCCATGTGCAGATAAAGCTTGGATAAGAGTGATACTTTGATTGCCAGCTGTTGTTGGACTACAAATTCAGGCATACTCACCTGGACTTTAGCTGGCTGGGTATGATGGGAGTTTTAATTCAACAATTCCTTGGGAACATCTGATTGTCCAAAACAGTAAATATATGTTCTGGTGCAGTTTTAACCCTTTGAGTTCCAGAAGGGTTAAACCTTACATTATGCCTCCATTTGAATAGGAAATCTGACACTTCGGAGACATTATGATGCCATTTTGACTTGTGGCATCCCTGACCCAGAAAACACAGGGGTGGGCTTATAAAGGGGGATTAACTGCTTCACAGAGGGAAAGCACTGCCAATCATTATGAACATCATCAAGATGGCAGCACTCTCCCTCTTGCTTATGAGGAAAACTCAGGTAGATTTTCATCTTTAGTGGATCCATAAATTACATTACATTACATGCTATTTTTTTTAAGTTTGTGGGTTATGAAACAATTGGGGGTGGAGTTGGAACGTGACAATTCCACTTTAAGGGTTCAAGATGAAGATAAATGTTTTTACAAACACGTTTTATCCAAAGGTGCACTGAAACATAAATGCCAACATATCATGTAAATGCCTTCCCCTGATAACTGGGCACCAAATGTACATGTTGCACTGCAATAAGTAAGGAGGTAATTTGAGAAAAATACTTGAATATACTCAGTTATAGCTGTCACTGCATTAGTGATAAAGCAGAAGGAGAAGGGGAGTGGGCACATGAACCACAATTTCCATTTTCCTCTGCATCATGCAGTTGTTGCTCTAGCTGTTTGGCAAAGGTACCAACTATGGCATGTCTCAGTATTATTTGAGAGAACCTTGGAACAGGAGTATTTAAAAAACAAAAACATTCCTTCAAGGTAAAACTTCCCCCTTCAGACAGCTTTTTCAAGAATGCATTATGGATTTCCCATCTGTACGTTCTCTCAGGAGCCTGTTTTATTTACAGGGTATATTTATACAGGACAAAAGTAAATCAGATGAAGCTAAGCGTTTATTACTGTGTGAAGTTATGCTTCACTGTGAAAAGGTTCAGACTGCGGTTCTTTGACATCTGATGTTAGGTTTGTGGCAAGAAGGAATTTTGCAGACATGTGTAACACTAATGCCAAAATTAATTAAGCTGTGATTAATGTGATATACAAGGAAACCAGAGGAATAACTTTTATAGTAACTATTTGTCTCTTCATCAATGGTCAAATCATATCTGGCTTTAACTTATTCATAAGTGATCAATGGCTAGATATAATGGCATATTGCACCAGCTTCAATATGGCAGATCCCTTTGTAGTCCATGGAGGAAAGCAGATGTATGCACATACTCTTAATGCTTATATGTATTTATATTAACAAAACAGTGGCATTTATTACACTTTTATTATAATTACACGCCTCACAAAGTGTGACTGGGAAATATGTTTTATCATTCATAAATCCCAAAAGGTATAAATCACCAATCATGCTAAAAATAACTTATAAAGCCACATACCTGTATTTGATAATCTGCTTTTCCCATAGTTTGATGAACTTTCGCATTAAGTTTTAACCTACCACCTCAGATGCAACCATGATGTTACAGATTAATGTAAAAAACAGCCATAGTTGGTACTGTGCATTGCAGTGAGAGACACAGGTTATATTTAATGCTACAAATTAAATACAGTGCTTTTCATAAGAATAAGGAATTAGGTATAAGAATTATTTAACAGAAGTCGTTCTCACTTTCAATGGTAACCACTTCATCCATGTCAACTAGGCCTTAGTAAGCTGTGCTGAAGTCACCCATATCAACCAGTCCTTATTCCTAGGGCAGGGATTAAAATATGAAGTCCTTTGCTACTAGCCAGACCTGAAAAGTTACTCACCACTACAAGTCATAACACACCCACCAGGGCTGAATTTCTACTCACCAGGGCTGAATTTTCACTCGCCATTGGCTAGTGACGAGTGGAAATTTTGAGCCCTGTCCTAGGGTATAATTCCCCTTTTATTTACCTACAGAAATAGCACTGAATGCTTTGATGCATATATAACTTTCCATAACCGTTACAGTTATGGAAACAACGGGGCTTGTGCATCAAGCCAAAAGTTTAATAAATGAGAAGGGGTTTTTCATTGATGCATATGGTGCAATATATTTGCTTCTTATTTACCAAATTTGTGTGTTGATATATAGTTTTCTGAAGTAAGTGTATTTTCATCATATACTTATTTTTCTAGTTCTACTTCATAAATTCATGATTGAAAGTCCAGATGTGATGGAAGGCTCAGAACATATTTTGTGTAAATCAGCGTCATTATGCCTTTGTTAATGAAATAGCTTCTAGTCCTAGACCATTTGAGCCATATGAAGAGTTGAAGATCATCTGTGGGAGGAGTTGAAACATAAATCATGTTTTTAAAAATGAATTAATAAAGAAAAAAAAGACATATGCATTAACTAATTCTGCTTCTATGGGACACAAACCATACCTGCAGTAAAAACAATATAATAATGAAATAATAATAATAATAATAATTGAATAGCTCAATTAAGAACCAGAATATTTGAACATAATTAGATGTATTAAAGTAAAATTGTACAGCAGAAAAATAATACATTATTATGCATACTGTACATCAGGGGTATTCCTCAATCGGTTACACAGGTGAGGTTTTAAGAATATCCCTTCTTGAGGACAAGAGCATTAGTGTAAATGCATAGAAATTGCAGATTGTTAAATGGTTTCCAGATTATAGTGACACTAAACAATACTGGAAATTTTATTTTTATTACTTGAATCATAAAGTCTTTATCCTTTATTTGCAAGAAGAATATCTGTCACATTGAATTCAGTATAGTATATACTTCTGTGGCAGAGATTGATTCTCACATTGAGTCACAATCTATTACATCCTTTATAATGTGTGGTAAGAAATAAAATAGAAACATTTTAAAAATGTTCCCACATTCTGTTAACATGTCGTTATTCACTAAATATCTAATTTTGCATTCCAAAATGTGTTATTATTATGTGCAAACAATTCATGAACACTTTAATGTGCAGTATCCTCCCACTTCTTCTGATTCACTAACAAAGAGCGGCATAGATGTGCCCACAAAGCAAAACAAAGAAGCAGCTGGGCAACTCTAATATATGCTATATATATATCATTTTATTCATTCAACAATGTTTCAGTGCACATATCCACTTTATTCATGATCTAAAGAATAAGTCATTATGATTGGACTATTTAAGATAATTAGAGCCAATCAATGGCCCACCTCTGTGCAGATACAGTTCAAAGTGAGCCTTCATCTTTAGTTACAAGACATAAGAATTGGAGAAAGTTGTATCATTTTGAATATGTCTTAGAAATAAATAGTTATAAAATTAAACTACAGATAATCAACAACATAGTACAGTAAAAATTTAAGAAAATCTGACAATACTGCGCTTAAATAGGTGATGGAACAAATTCTGGTTTACTTGCCTGCCTTTTACTTATAAACTAAGCTATTTACCCAGACAGTTCTACAGTTTGGTTACATGCTCCACGGGAAGTGTAGTATGCAAATGACTTGCCATTTTAGTGCATTCCATTAATCTGTGCCCTGTTTAAAGCTATGCACTAAGAAGGGGAAGAGAAAATAAGCATAAAATGACTAAATTTCCCTGCCAAAGCTATATGGAAAGCATGCATGGATTGCTTGCATAAGAGTATTAACAATGGCAGAGTTATGTGTGCTGGTATTCATTATAGTGATCATACGAGTTTGTACGTAACCCTGAATGCAGCACATTATTTAAATCCCTATGTCCAAACACAGAAAATGAGGTGTACTGTTGAATTGTACATCACCCAGCCTTTCCATGTCTGCTTTATTAACAAATATACTGGGAAGACATAACATTAACTTCAAGTTTGTTTTATATTTTAATGATGCTCCCTTTTTTCTGTTGAATTATCATGATAGTATGTGTATCGCCAAAATGCTGATGTTGTGTTGACCTTTAATGGAGGATAATTTAAAAATGTTAATTGTTATTTGATTTTTATGTTTATGAGTTGATTTGGTTAGACTATGGGAGTTATGCATGAAGGTGTGATAAAGAGGTGATAGTTAAGATGACTTCTCCAGTGATATCACTGTAGTTTCTATGTTATTTTCCCACTTGAGAAATCTTAGTCAACAGGCACAATAGACTAACATGGGAAGTGGAAAAGTGAGTATCACTGGAGAAGTCATCTTAACTTTATCATCTCTTTATCACACCTTCATGCATCTCCCCAGTGAGTTGCTTGCTCAACTGTCCATAACAACCCTGATATTAACAAATTTGTGCACATTAATAGAATCTGAACTTTCAACACACAAAACAAATATATTGAGACTGACATACTGAGAAGATCTGGAAAAATATTATAGCAAACCAAGCGAACTGTAGGGCAGTATATTTAAGATTTCTCTGGCATTCAAGGGGTAAAAGCCCCATTTTAACTCAATGGGAATTTTTATGTCTCTCCTATGGTACAGTTGGTTTGCCCCAGAGTTGCTCCGGGGGGAGGGAGGGATAGACACACTAATGGGTGATAGGAAGGTGATAAAGTGGAGATGACTTCTCTAGTGATATCACGTCACTGATTCCTATTTTCTATGGAGCCAATGCAGCTTTGGAGCTCTTAGTACATAGGTTATATAGAATAACATAGGAATTGGATAAGTGATACCACTGGAGAATTCATCTTCACTATAATACCTCTTTATTAGGGATGGGTGAAAGCTTTCACCTCAAAAGCAAAACAGGAGAAAAATGGCACTTTTTGCTGAGTGGCAAATTTTTGAGAAAAGTGCAGTTTTCACTTTTTTTTGCCTAGCATTGAAATCAGTGGGAAGACTGGATTTCTACTGAGGACATGGCAAGTTTCCCTTATTTTCCCACAGGTATAGTATAAAAGGGGTGGCACATTCCCACAGCATGCCATTCTGTATTTGTGAGAGGAAGAGAGAGTAGATATTTTTGAGCTGAGAAGGCATGCTAATAAAGTGGAGCTGAAGCTTATTTTAGGGAGCCTTGTAGGCAGGAAATTTGTTCTTTGTATTAGGGGAGTCTAGGGGACAGGAAGGGAGCAAAGGAGATTGACCCCAAATTCTCCAACATTCTTTCTGAATGATTTGTTTTGAAAGATATAGACAGGTGTGGTCCAAGTTCCTTGTTCATCTTGCTGGTTTTATCCCTGTGTTATACATGTCTGGAGATGTGAGTGAGTTTGTCCCCAAATAACTGAACATTCTGTTTGATTGATTTGATTTGAAAGACACAGTCATCTGCAGTCCAAGTTTGCTGCACATCTTGCTGTTATTATCTCTGTGTTGTTGGTGTCTGGGGGTGTGATAGAGAAGTGAGCAAAGTAGGTTGATCCCAAATATTTCAACATTCTCTCTGACTCATTTGATTTGAAAGACACAGACACCTGTAGTCCAAGTTCCTTGTTGATATTGCTGTTATTATTACTGTGTTATAGTGTCTGGGGTGTGAGAAGGGAGCAAAGGAGGTTTGCCCCTAATACCCCAACATTCTGTCTTACTGATTTGATTTGAGAGACACAGGCAGCTGTGGTTCCTTGCTGATCTTGCTGTTATCATCTCTGTGCTGGAGGAAAGAAGTTGTTAAACATGTTTTGTGGGGGGTTTTTTGACAGTGATAAGATAGGAGGACAAACAAGATTGAGATTGAATGGAAGAAGAAGCAGCTCAGCCACCTGCTGCATCTGACAGTGAGACAAACAAGCATCAAAACACATATCCTCAATGTAGTAGTGAACATTGTGAAATTAAAAGGAAAAATAAATTGTTTAGAACTCTAAAAGCTTAGAGGATTATAAAGGTAGTGGACAAGAAGTGGTGGGCGATGCTGGAGATAACCTAATGATGACTGATGATGTAGCTCTAGTATATATATCCCTCTGGCATCCTCCTCTTCTTCCCATACAGATGAAGTTGAGAGTGAGGGAGATGATATTGTCAGAAAGCTAGCTGAAAGGCAAACCTCAATCTTCCACCACTAGAAAGCAGCATTGTGCCTGTCTATAAACTCTTTAAGAAAGCAACTGAAAACTCTGGCCCTCTACATGCAAAGATGCCAAAAATAAACAGTCACCCTGTCAGTCATCATCGGCATCATCACTGCTTCCAAGTCCTAGTCCCACTCAACTAACAAACACTAATAGTGTTGAGTAACCAGCAGTTACTCAACACTATTTTA
The DNA here is from genome assembly GCA_037306005.1 of Rhinophrynus dorsalis. Taxonomy (NCBI): domain Eukaryota; kingdom Metazoa; phylum Chordata; class Amphibia; order Anura; family Rhinophrynidae; genus Rhinophrynus; species Rhinophrynus dorsalis. The sequence goes on from CM074724.1 coordinate 269,586,155, forward strand.
AACCAGTTTATCAGCATCGACAGCTTTAGCTTTGATGAGTGCCTCTGCTACTCTTGGAAGTGCGGCACCATTGACATCTAGTAAAAGTACAATTTCAGCAACATCTAGCCCCAGCAGTAGTAGTAGTAGTCACCTCTTAGGAACCCCTCAGACTGTGAAGTCCATCGTATGGAGATAATTGACTCAGGATTCAAAAGCTAAACATGTTGCTATATGTATTCTGTGTTGGTAGCATGTGAGAAGGGGGAAAGCAGGCTGACACCTAGGAACCTGCTGAATGAGTTCCCGCCTGTAGCACAACCATAGGTCTGACTTGGAGACATGTTATCAATGGCCAGAGAGGCCACAACTAGCAGAAGCAGAAATACTCCTAAACATTCCTGGGGCTCTGGGGTACATAATAGAAATGCTGTTGATGTGTCAGAGAGTGTGCCAAAATTTTCTACTCCTGCTGCAGAGATGTATGATTCTGAGTTGTGCAAAGGACAAACATACTTAGCCTGCTAAAACATTTTTCAAGACACATGTTCCTGTAGGACTCAGTACTTTTACTTTCAGCTATTTATTTTTCCACTTCAGCCCTCAGAAGTAATATTGTGGCGGGAAATCTTGATGTCATAGAAAACTGAGGAGAAATATGGAAAAGTTCTGTCAGGAAATTTATTGGCTGCATCAAAAAAGAGAAAAGTTGATGCATTGTCTATGGGTGGGAAGTTTGAGAAAAAGCAGGATATCATTGTTTTTTTCTTGTGAAAAGTTCTGGGTGAAATTTCTCTGACTTTGCACCCATCTCTACGCTTTATCACACCTTAGTGCACAACCCCTTCTTCTTTGAATATCAACCTCATTATATGAAACATTTGTTTAATATGTAAAATAATTAGCAATTCCTTTGGTTGCTTGCATTGGCTCAATGATGGGCAATCTGAGACCCCCTGCCCCCATCAGCACTTAATTTCCTGTTTGTTAGTTGGGGATGTTGGGAGTTGTAGTTCATATCAGCTGAGTGACCTCAAATTGTCCATCCTTGCATTAGCTGGCCTAGTTAGTTCACAGATTCCAGAGAAGAAAAAAGTAAGAGGTTTAACCTCATTCCTTAAAGGAAACTATTCATTGACTTTTGCAGCAAAAATAGTGCAGTATAGTGTCTTCATATATATAAGAGTTCATGTTAGTGACTGCTATATAATTTCTCTTCAATCTGCTCGGAGTCTCTGTCTGCAGGCCAGTTTAAAGAATATCTGAGGATCATGTAAAAATGATATATGGTATCCCCCAAATATAGGGATACATCCTTAAGTTTACTTGCAGCATTCCTTTTTCCCATCCTCTCTAAGGAAAAATCATACACATTTACATATCATACACACAGGATAACCTCTCTGATCATCTGGCCACAGGATTAAATGGATTTCTTTATATAAAACTGGGATTGTTATGAGCCCATGTTGAGGAGGATGCTGGTTTCTTCCTGTTTGCTTGCTATTTTTATCTGTTGCACTTATCTCCATAAGTGATTTCAGATATTAGCTTATTGATTTGATAATAGAATGTCTATGTTTATGAGAAAGGGAAGGTGCTGAGCCACCTCATCATAAATAATCATTACATTGTCATTGTTGAGAGCAGTGAATGTGTGTGTGTGTGTGTGTGTGTGTGTGTGTGTGTGTATATGTGTTGACACAAACCACATAATCATAGAAAAAGAATGACAGATACAAGGAATAACCTACCACCAGAAATCTTAGCTTCTAAAACAGTAAATGAAAATTCATACGATAGATACAGGACTGTTACACTAAATAAATATGGCAATTCTCATGTTGATATTGCACCCCCAGCTGCTCTGATCCTTTAGGAGCCGACCTGCTAAAGAAAATGGGGATGCATCGTAAGCCCCAAAGTGGGAGAGCTGAACTTTGGCCAGAAAGGTGACCCTTAGTGATCTCCTGCTGATTCCTTGAGAAACAATGGACTACAAGACTTCTGGTACTGCAGTTCACAGTTACGAGGAGCCTGACTCACATTTCCCACAAACTGCTAGTGATGGCTTTTTTAACAGTAGATGGGGCTGCTCTTGAAACTCTGAAGTGCAGTTTTCCAGGTATATATGTATGTATATATTTTTTATATAGCGCCAACATGTGTACTTAGCACTTACAGTTTACATTTAGTACAGAAGAGGTACAATAAGTGCAGTAATTAAGTGTTTATATAGACAATCATAAGGGGAACACCAGGTGAGCATACATTAGGATACAAGGTCCCTGCCCCATACAGATTACAATCTAAGTAGCTCTCATTAGACCAGCAGGTGGTTTTTCTGACCTCTGAAATGGCTGATGGGGCATTATGGGGTTGCATAGAACAGACCTGGTCTTTTTACTGTCAGCTGCCATGGAAGCAGAATAGGAAAGTACAGTAATTGCCCTTTGAATTGATAGTGAAATGAACTGGATAGGTGGACCAATTCATTCTCATGTGCCAGTTAATTCAATACTTCCATATAAACTGACATTGTCAAGTTAATTTATCTTATAAATAGACTTATTTATCAGTGACTCAAACAGTAATGATGGTGGTCATTTTCATTTGTGTTAGCATTTCTAGATCCTAGATTTGGCCATAACATGTAGTGTATATATTTAAAGAAGTGGATAAGATTTTTTGCTGATACAAGATAGAAGGTCTTCTACTCAATTAAAAGAATGCTAGTGATTTAAATGCTATATATTATTTTTAAATATAGTGAGCCTCATGACAGGGGTGATGGTCTTTTCTGGCTGAGAGGGATAAAATCGAGGTCTCATATATAAAACCTTGGGTATTGTCACCAACCTAAACCATATAATGGTGCTAATCTCTCTGCTATTAATAATGGTGCAATTGGACTGCATGATGCAATAATAATGTATTTAGTTGTTCCAATACAAAACATTAACCTTATTCTGGAGGTATTTAGAGTTACGTTTGTGATTTTGACTTGCATAGAGCAGTACTGTGCATGATCAAGTGTTTTAGTTCTAAATGGTAACAAAGGAGACAAATGCATATGAACACAAGTGTCTACTGGTTTGGTAGATGGATACAGAGTTTCACAGCCTTGACACATCATGGACTACCCTGTGATGCACATATAAGCACTTTCAGTGTTTGACTGATGGTGTTTCCATTACCTAACACATGAGGCCTTTATGATGTTGGTAGGGTCTCATGATTTTAATCAGTCATGTGCCACGGTTTAATAGATGGTTCACCTTCTAAATGGAATATGGAGTCCTATCAATCAAATACAGTTAGTACTAAACTTTTATTAAAGTCACTGTCAAGGTTCTCACTCAAATGAACAAACAAGAGTTTCATGAACATTAATTGTCCTTTCATTGGCAAATAACATTTCATTTGTAATGTTATTAATGTCATACCTGATGTTATCAGTGATATCAGTGATTTCAGTTTGAATGAGGTGTATATTGTCATCAACAAAGAACAGGCAGGCATGGAGTTAATGTTAATTTAACCTTAACCCCAGTTCCTTTTGTTTGTATGAGTAAGAACCTAAATATTGATTTTATCATTCAGTTTTCATTGAATGATAGGAAGGGGAGAAAATGTTCACTGTAGGAACAACTCTGCAAGAAAGAGTCTGTTTCCTCTTAGAACATCCCATGAGAAGGTCATTTCTGCTGAATCATCCCTTGGGGATGTGAGATGAAAGAATGTGTGAATGCCTGCTCATATATGCAAAATGACACTTGTGTGTGCGTGATGAAGTGGGTGTGCAAGATGATGCCCCAACATGTTGAAATCTCCCATAGACTGTATAGGTTTCATTTCACCTTCCTTCCCTACCCAGAAGTAAACCATATTAAGAAATGGAACATACTGAAAAAAGCAGTTTCCTAGCATTTCTGGTGTGGACTCCCAGATGAATGATCCCTTTAATTATCACCATAACCTTGTCAGGGGAGATATTAATTTTCTCAGCATCCTGTTCTTGTAATGGAGTTGGTCAAACACATTCATTTCATGCCATGTTCTATCTTTGTTACCAGCTCTGTCAGGGTAATTACACATTCCAGTTTAATAGACAATTTGTTCCATCAATTCTGATTATATTCGGCCACAATTTGACCTTTTCAGAATTCTCTCCTTTTATTTGCTTGGTTCAATAATGCCTATGAGGCTGAAAAACATGATCAGCTTATGTTTTACACCTTAATTTATTTGTTAGTTGTTTATTTTTAGATTGCAGACTTGGTCATTTGGTTAAAATGTTGCTGCCTTGAAAATAAACATTATGGTATTAACCCTAAAATAAAGTTCCCCATAGGAACAGTACATTTTATATATTATATGGGGGTGTATAAAGAATGAAAAATTTGAATGACTTGAACAGAAATAGCTTTAGGAATATCAAAGAAAATCTTGTTATTTCTTTTAATATGTTAGTATTTTATTGAGTGCCTAGTTTAACCCATGCGTTGCACACCCCTTTAGTTCTTATGCAGTTAATGATACATTTTAAGATTTCTTTTTTTACATTCACTGTTAAATCTAGAATCATCATGGAGGGGCAAATATACAATAGCATCAATCAATCCTCAGCTGAATGTATCTTTTAAAAGGTCGCAATCAAAAGAGCGCTCAACCTTTTATCACATTCACCAAGTCGCCATGGTAAAAATGGCAACCTAAGAATCACACAATTCAGGTCGCACTATGAAAAGTCGCATTCTAGTGTCAGGCCTGCTAGTTCTGTCACTTTTCTAACCTGTCAGACTGACAGAGCATGCAGAGAGAGAGGGAGAGAGAGCCTGGAACAGAGCTTATCAACACTGCTGTCATATATTCAAGAACTGTGCACCTTGGTGTTGCTTCCGGGCTCCTGCATTAAGTATGGCATGGATGAGGAGGAAGAGCAAGACGGACATCTGCAGGCACAAAGTCGGGTTGTGAGTCAGGATGAGGCCTAGGGAAACAGGTTAGAAGAGTGACAGAAATAGCAGACCTGACACTAGAATGTGACTTTTCATAGCATGGCCTGAGAATCTCGTGCTTTCGTGCGGTGCAAGATTCTCAGGTCGCCACTTTTATCATGGAGACTAGGTGAATACGATACAAGGTTGCATGCTCTCTTGCATGTGACCATTTAAAAGTGAACCCTCATCTGCCTAACATCAATTTAATAAACTAAATACTATAGGTTTTCTCCCTTTAATGATGCTTACATCACAGGAAGGACAATGGAGCAGTCTGTAGCTGTTCCTTTCTTCTATTCCTTGTTTAGGTCAATGCACTAAACAAAGTGTAGATGAAATGGCAAGTGTAATACCATTTCCCAGCGAATGGCATGTGGGGCTTGCAGGCATTTAAGTTATAATGAAGGAGACTGACTGCTGGTATGCTCCACGGTAGTCATACTATGTAGTGCATACCCTCAAGTGCAGTCCAGTGTTAGGGGCTAAATGACGCTAGGAATTTCAGCCTTTAAAGTGATAGTAATACTTGAAATTCAAACCATTTAATTCTGTAGATATTTACAAAATAAACTAATTGTGCAGTTTCCAATCTCCCAAACCTTTATGGGTTGGGAGATATAAGTCTGCAAAGTTCCTCCTTCCCCCCCCTTGTGGTGACATCAACTTTAAAACTTACAGACGGAGATCTCAGTCCATAGACCGTCCTGTGGCTCTTCAGCAGAGCCATGATCATGGTAGTTACAAAGAAATACTTCATTTGAACCGTCTACAAAGTGTGCCTGGTTTGCAAATATCTACAGAATTAAATTGTTTGAATTACAAGTATTACTATCACTTTAAATATAGATGTTCAGTTAATACAAAGGCTGGAACAATGCAAAATTGCAAATCAGAAAAAAACATATTACACCAGAATTGAGAACTCAGGGTAGTTTTGCAGAGATTATTGGGGAGTTAAAATGGTTGCTTTACTGTTATTATGTTAACTTTATAAGTGAACAAATAGAAATGTAGGCGACTATCTGATTATGGCCTTTATACCCAAAGCAAAAGAGGAGCCATTGGCACAAATGCACCACAATTTTACCATTCCAACCCTTTATCAAGCTTTAGTGCATTTCCCCCCTAGAGAGCATACACAATACAAAGTTATACATGTATATATAAATAGAAACAAGACAAAAAACATAACACATTTTAAATACAGTTACACATTGTTTATAAATACAAATAAGCAGTTATTTTTAGGGATTTTAAACTGATAGTAAATTAGATTATTTTTTTTCAGATAGGTAATTCCCTGGCTTTTCAAACACTATAGGCAAAGGCAAATTAACCTGCTTCTTTCTTGTAGTTTTAAAGGTATATTAATGTTTCACAATAAAATCAGCTCCAATTATTTTTTTTTGTATTTGGGCCATGGAGAGTGTTATTTCAATACTGTCAGAGTTGTAGTTCTAATAATTGAATGATAAAGTATCCCCCTCCCCTTTTACTGATGTAACACTGTTCACCTCAGAGCAACAATACTGTGAGCTGTGTGGTCTCAAGACCAGATTCCACATCTGAGGGGAGGTGGCTTATACTATGTGAAAGGGGTGGGAGGGGGATACTTTAACATTCAATTACTTTTGAACTACAACTCTGACAGTATTGAAATAACACTCTCTATGGCTCAAATACTATGAAGATTAAATAGAGCTACTGTTTTTGTGAAACATTACTATCCCTTTAAATAGTCAATGATTTGCTGGCAGTGAAGCAGAGGTTATAGGACATATGGAGATCAAGAATGAGCATACTGTAAGGTAGTCTGGTAGCTTTCCATAGTTAGCTAATTTAGTTATTTAACCTCTTAAGAATCGGCAAATCTGAGGTGGATTTCACTTAAGGACCCACAAAAATTATATACTGTTTTTTTAAGCACAAGTAGGGCTTTCTTTTGATACCACAATTATATGAATATCTCATTGTTTAATTTGATTAAAATAGAAACAAAAAAGGGGAAAAAAATCATTTTGCTTTACATTTTCCTGTCAGGATTTGTATACTATTAGTTTATTACAAAAAAATACCCCTAAATATAATCATTTGCTACTCCTGAATATGAGAATACCCTATATGCCTAGTATTTCAATCCCTTTCTCACATTTACAAGGTAAATATTACAAGATGGACACCATTATTTCCAACCTGTAATTTTTCAATAATTAGCATGTGAGTATCATAGCTGAGTTGACGGTGCCAGAACCCAAAAAATGTCCCAAAAAGGTATATGTTCCTAAAAAGTAGACAACATAAGTTAAATAATCAGTAGAATTTTAGAGTTTTTTATGCAGCTATTTTTCCAGAAATATGTTCCAAAATTGTGGTAATATTTAGTTTTTTTACAGTTTTCACACTTACATTTCAATATTACTGTTGATATCAAGCACAGGATAGGTGAAGATTTTTAAAAATGCATTGTTTAGTGTTCAGCTCCTTCTTCTGAGTACGGCAATACCCCATATGCATAGGTTTCTTAAGGTTTGGGGGAGCTACGGGGCCCAAATTGGAACATATGCTTTTCCAGTTTCACACTTTGAATTTTCACAGCTTGCGTCACTGGTGCCATGTCTCATTAGGGGCTGTGTAACAGTGCCCCATTTTAAGATTTCCCCTCTGATATGTATAGTTTTGAAAAGTAGATAACCCAGTCTTTCATTTTAGACATGTTTTCAAATTTTTCTCTCAGCTATTTTACCACCAATCCCTTGTAAAACGTTATTTAAGTTTAAAAAATCAGCGTTTTTCACAGTTAGATTTCAATTTTTATGTGGATTTCAAGCACAGGATAGGTGAACATTTAAAAAAGTGCATTGATTAATGTTCAGTTGCTTTTTCTGAGTACAGAAATACCCCGTATGCTTAGGTTTGTCAGGGCATGGGGAATCTACTGGGCCCAGCTGGGAACATGTGTGTTCCATTTTCAGACGTGGCATTTTTACAGCTCGCTTAACTGGTGCCTTTGTCTTAATATTTTACCCCCAAAATATTTTTTTTTAGAAAGGAATACAACCCAGGGTTTTAGTCCAGGTGCATTCTGGCAATTTGTTCAAAGTCATTTTATCACCAATATGTCTCAAAACCTGCAGTAAGAAACAAAGCCCTGAATGTTTACAGCTATATTTCAGTGTTGCTGTGGATTTCAAGTACAGGATATTTTGAGATTCGTAAAAATGCATTGTGCACAATTCAACTACATGTTTTGAGTATGGCAATGCAATGTATGCATAGGTTTGTCAGGGTTTGGGGGATTTACTGTGTTCAATTGAGAACATGTATGTTTCCATTTTCAGACATGGAAAAAACAGGGTTGTTCCCATTATATTTTCATAGTGTTAGATCTAAGGAAGGGTGTGTTTTGGAAAAAAAACAGGATATTTCTGGGGGAAAGTGTTGCCAAATAATTAAATTACAGAATTAGTGCACTGGATGTATGTGATACTGCTTAAAGCAGTCACCAATGCAGAGCCCAGGCTTTGTAGGGCAATCAGGACAGTAGAAGGTGGTTTCTGTCCTCTTGCCATTGGCTTACCACACCCTGCAGAGTTTCTGTGGCTTACTCTTTTGGACCATGCCACGGATAGAGACTGGCACAGTTTCTTCATCATGCATAGTTGTCAGCATGTACATATCCTTTTTGTCTCTAAACCTGACTGCCAGCAGCTCCTCTTGGCACAAAGCTAAGGATGTTCCCTTTCGTAGCTTGCAGTTTATCATTTGTTTGGGCATCTCTTTACAATTTCTCTTAACAGTGCCACAGGTCACAGTGTCAAAATAAAAAAGTGATTTAACTCATTAACGACCCTTGATGGTCATAGTACGTCATGGGTAAATCTGACTGAACGACCCATGACATACTATGACCGTCATGGAATTCCGGGATCCCCCCGCGACTGCAAGCCGTTCGGGGAGTCCGGAAAGGGAAGGAGCAAAAAAAAAATACTCTGTGCGCCTTAACTGACCGAGCCATGCTGATCGTCCGGTCGTTAAGGGGTTAAATAAAAGGGGGCTTGTGTAATAGTTATCTACATATAAGTGGTATCCTTTATTTAATAGGGGGAAATGAGATCCCAAACAATTTTGCCGTTGGTTTCCAGATATTCAGGGCAACCAGGAGGATCAAACTAGCTGTCCTTGCCCTCATAAATGCAAAAAGCATAGGTGTATCCTGTGGCGTTTTCACACAACTTATACAATTTTACACCAAACTTGGAGTGCTTGGAGGGGACATATTGCTTAAAACCCAACCTTCCCTTACATTTCATTAAGGACTCATCAACAGATATTTGTTTTTTGGAGGTATAGTTTTCTAATTTTTTTTTTTTTGCAAATGAATTATAAGGGGGCGAATTTTATACAACTTGTCATACTGGGGGTGATCTTTAGGGAGGCACAGGGTGTTATCATTGAAATGCATGAAGCGCAAAAGCACTTCATAGCGTCTCCTGCTCCTTGTTTGGCCGAAAATAGGGGTAACACGTACTGGATTTTTGCTCCAGTATGACCTGATGCTTGGCTTTTTAATAATCCCCATAGCCATATTTAGGGCCCAGAATTTCCTGAATTCATCAACATATGTGGGGTACCATGATTGCTCCTTTGAAATAAAGCATGTGGGATTGGATGAAGTGTACTGGGCTGCATAAATATTTGTTTGCTCTACAATCTCTCTCAAAATGTCTTCCCCCAAATATAAATTAAAAAAACTGTTCCTGGTTAAAACCGGCCACATCTACATTCATTCCTGGGCTGCCTGTGAAATTGAGTATTTCTGGACTTAATCCTACTGGTAGTACCCATTCCCTAGGCTCTGGATGAGGGGCAGGCCTTGTGGGAGGTCTTTGAGCAGATCTTGGGGCAGCTCTTGGGGTATGTCTTGGGCCTGCTTCTGGGGCATGTCTTCAGGCTGCTTCTGGGGCAGCTCTTGGGGCATGTCTTGGGCCTGCTTATGGGGCATGTCTTGGGCAGCTCATGGGGTAAGTCTTGGGGCTGCTTGTGGGGCAGGACTTGGAGCAATATGCCTCTTCTTAGGAGATGGCCCAGCATGATCACTGGAGCTATCGCTGTCACTCTCTGTGAACTGGGATATGTCAAAATCAGAGGCAGTATCTGTGGCTTCTGAATCTGAAGCCAAAAAGGCATGCACCTCTTCCGTAGAATACATCCGCTGCATCTTTTAACTTAACGCTAATTTTTTCTAAATAACTTCTAACTAACTTAACCTACCTACCCCAATTTTTTTTGTTTTTTTTTGTTCTGTGCCTAACTCTAACCCTAAACCTTATCCTAACCCACGTCAACCCTAATCCTACCTAACTTAACCCAAATACTCACTATTCCTACAATAAAACTATACATATTTTTTTTCTGTGCCTAGCTCTAAACCTAAACCTTACCCTAAACCTTAGCCTAACCCACGTCAACCCTAATCCTACCTAACAACCCAAATGCTCACTATTCCTACAATAAAACTATATATATTTTTGGGTGTCTTTTTTTTTTTTGTTCTGTGCCTAACTCTAACCCTAAACCGTACCCTAAACATAGTAACATATTAACATAGTAAATTAGGTTGAAAAAAGACACAAGTCCATCAAGTTCAACCTTCGCCTCATACCCCAGTAACTGAGAATTATATAGCTTTCCTGCTATCAATTAAATTATTCTTTATCAGACCTTCCTGATCAGCCTACTGATAAACCGTATAACTCTGTATGTTCCCTTTTGAACAAAATGTATCTAGTCTTCTCTTAAATGTATCCATTGTATCTGCCATAACCACCTCCCTGGGCAATGAATTCCACAATTTAACAGACCTTACCATAAAAAAACCCCTCCTCTGCTGAAGTTTAAACCGCCTTTCCTCTAATCTCAAGGCGTGTCCCCTAGTCACTTGATCAGGCCTTGGAATAAATAGCTCACCGCAGAGATCCTTGTATTGACCTCTCATATACTTGTACAATGTGATAAGGTCTCCTCTTAGTCATCTTTTCTCTAGAGTAAATAAACCAAGTTTGTTTAGTCGTTCCTCATATGTCAAGTCCTCCATTCCCTTAATTAATTTTGTTGCTCTCCGCTGTACCCTCTCTAGTTCTAGTATATCCTTTTTCAGAACCAGTGCCCAAAATTGCACTGCATACTCAAGGTGAGGTCTTACCAATGACTTGTATAATGGCAAAATAATGTTATCCACTCTTGCTTCGATACCTCTTTTTATGCAAGACAGGATTTTGTTTGCCTTTGCTACTACTGTTTGACACTGGTCACTGTTTCCAAGTTTGTAGTTGACAAGGATACCCAGGTCTTTCTCTAGCAATGAGTCACCTAAAATTATTCCATTAAATTTATAAGTAGCCTTGGGATTATTTCCTCCCAAATGCATGACTTTACACTTCCCCACATTAAACCTCATATTCCATATGTTTGCCCAATCTGACATTGTATGTAAGTCCCTCTGTAGAGAGAAAATATCCTGTTCTGAATTAATGACCTTGCATAATTTAGTATCATCTGCAAATATTGATATTTTGCTTTCTATATCTATAAAAAGCAATAGACCTAATACTGAACCCTGCGGTACTCCACTCTCCACTTTAACTGTACTGGAGAATTTTCCATTTACAACCACACTCTGTTCCCTATCCTTCAGCCAGTTTTTGTAAACCTTACCCTAACCCACATCAACCCTAATCCTATCTATCGTAACCCAAATACTCACTATTCCTACAATAAAACTATATTTTTTTGTTTTTTTCTCTGCCTAGCTCTAACCCTAAACCTTAACCTAACCCATGTCAACCCTAATCCTACCTAACAACCCAAATACTCACTATTCCTACAATACAACTATATATATATATATATATATATATTTTTTTTTTTTTTTTTTTTTAACAAAACCCTAGTCTTTAAACCTAAATTTAATACTAAATCTTACCCTAACCCACGTACACGCTAAACCTACCTAGCCCTGTCTAAACTACCTAGAAAGCCTAAATATTTTAATAAATTCTATTTTTATTTTAAAAAAAATAATTCCCTAAACCTAAATCTGACCTAAATTCAACATTAAACTTACCCTAACCCACATACCCTCTAAACCTACCTAGCCCCACTAAAATGACCTAACTAAACCGTTAAACTACCTACAAATGTAAAAAAAATATATATTTTAATTTAAAAAAAGGGATTTCAATGTGGGGGCAAAAAATACCATAGATAAGCAGAAGGTGATCTGCAGCACTTGATCACTAAAATGAGTGATCACGAGGGGGGGGTCAATTGATCACTGTATTACAGTGATGAAATAAAAAAAAAAGCTTTTTTTTCTTTTATTTTAAACAAAGTTGCAACTCTGCAACTCTAGCTAGAACACAGGACACACTGTAACAATCTCTCAGTCTCTCTTCTCCTCAAATTTGTGTTTGAGGAGGGGGGGGTGACAGAGAGATGTGACAGAAGCAGTGTTTTGAAAACACTGCTTCTGTCATATACATTCTATACATATGATTTGCTATTTTAGCAAATCACATGTATAAACAATGCGCGCATTGGCTGAAACTAGATGCTCCAATATCAAAGCAACTAGTAACAGCATGCCCGTATCTTTCCCATTGCACACAGCGGCGGCGATGGGAAAGTTAACCCTTGACATGCCAAAACCATCACTGATCCTTAAGTGCAGGACCAGCGTGACGGTCCGGGTACGTCATCGGACGCGAAGGGGTTAAACATATCACAGTGATGGATAGTGTAATTACATTGAAGAACAAAGTGACATAATAAATTATACTGAGTGTTGCGCTTGCAAAAGATGGATTTGTGTCGCAGAACATATGCTACATCCCTGCAGTCGATGACTGACATTCCACAATACTTTTTCACTATTGGACATATACGGGATTTGTTTCTATACAGTGTCTTGAAAATTATGACAGATGGCTTCAAAGCAGATAGGATGTTGATCCAGGGAACTATCTGACTGCCATTTGGAGCCAGGAAGGAATTTTTTTACCCACTTGGGGCTAAATTGGAAATTGCTACAGAGGGCTTTTTTTTTTTGCCTTCCTCTGGATCAAGAAGTGTGTTTTTGGCATTGGCTGGACGTGATGGACACATGTCTTTTTTTAGCCTCATCAACTATGTTACTATGCATGTCTATTCCTTTGAATGCTAAAGGAGGTTCTAACAAATTGTTTGTAACTGTGTTGAAGACCTCTCTAGTATTCAAGGGGTTAGAACACACATTTGAAAACACCTTATAATAATAACCTCCTTCATAACTTGCCATGGTCAAAAAATCCTAATGACCCAATAAATGCTTCCCATGCTCCTTGGTTCAAGAGAAAACATTGTCAATTAGTTCTGGATGTTATACCCATGGAGATAGGCAGGACAGTTTTTAGAAGGACCTCAAACACTGCTCAATGCACATGGTAATTTGACCCTTTAAAGGGATAGTAATAGCACAATAACATTTTAGCTCCGATTATTAAAATTTTTTAAACATTTTGCACTATACATAGCTACTCACATTTCTGTAGTTCAACCGCTATTCAAGCTGAAAGGTTACCCCTCCCGCCCCTTCTGGCCACCTCCCATTGAGTGTGGAATCTGGTTGTGGGACAGGACGGATGCACTGAAGCACAATCTTCAGTCTCTTGATGAAGTAGGGCAGGATTCTCATTTTGCTCATTGAAGATTGTCCCTCGCAGCTCTCCATCTGGATCAACATGTGAAAATCAGTGACATGGTCAGAAGTGGTTGGAGTGGGATCCTTTCAGCTTCAATAGCGGTTGTACTACAGAAATGTGAGTAACTATGTATAGCGCAACAGGTTCAAAGAATTGTAAGTCATAATTGGAACTAAATTTTGTTGCGCTATTGCTATACCTTTATGGACTAGAGGGGTGTGGAACTCAATGGGAGAGATTCACTAACTGGTGATAAATAGGTAATAAAGTTGAGATGACTTCTCCAATGATATCATTTCTCCAGTTCCTATGTTATTCTATAGAGTATATGCATTAAGATCTCCAAAATTGACATCTTAGTGCAGTAGCTCCATAGAATAACATAGGAATTGGACTAGTGATAAACTGGAAACGTCATCTACACTTTATCATCTCTTTATCACTGCTTAGTGAATCTCCCCCATAGTGTTGTACATTGATGGGGTACATAAAGGGCTTAGTAGGCTTGTGCCTGTTTCAGTCTGAAAAAAATGCCAGCAACTGTCATGTCTGCATCCATGGACATGATATCCAGGACTGATTGAAGAAGTCATTGCTTGAACAAAGGTACAATCACAACATTCATAGGGTCTATAAGGATTTCATGGCTACAAGGTAAATGGGGATTATTATTAGGAAATGTTAATCATCCATTAACTCAGATGTCTTATTTGTTCCCAGTGGTGCAGATGGTTTGAATCAAAAGTGTTCCTCTTTTATTTTGTGCAAAGAACTCAGTGTATAGTGCATCTACACATCTATAATGACTTATTCTTTAAAATCCTACTTTACTTGGAATCAAATAGTGAGAGAAAATCAATAAAAATCAATAGCTGCATAGTGTGAATAGTTCACATACACATAGGCCTGATTACACACATACCAATCCCTTCATTATGTAGCCATAGATAAAATATATTTGTTCTTATTTGCCCTTAATAGGTCACAATATTGTTATCTGCACACCCACCTGCACTGATGTAGCTATTTGAAGAGATATAGAAAATAAATAACAAAGAGGGTTTCCAGTTACCTGAGTGTTTTATAGCTTTTTGTTCCTCTTTAAAGACAAATGAACTTGTCACTGTGTGACTTGAGAACTGGCTTGTTCATTTTTTTAGCTAGTGAAGTATGTCAGATTGATAGAATGTGAATTAAATTCAATTTACATGTTGTATATGACTCTCAGGTCTTGGTGGTTTGGGTGCTGGTGAGTGGTGATATGAATTTCCTCCATGTCCTCAGTAATAAAGTAAACAAACAAGAACATACACATACATGGTGATCACTGCATTCTGCTACCATTCTGGTTGCTATCCATGAAAATCCCTTTTGCTCACTATTAAATATCTTGTATATTTGTATTTGAAATACACCCCTTTAACTTGTGTGAAATATGCCAATGTGGCCTTCAGCAATTATATATATATGCTAATGTATAATAGCTTGTTGATAATAGTACAGTGTATGTGTTGCACTTACTATGCATTCAATAATGGAGCACCCATACCTGTGCTAATGTCCATACTGATATGCAGCTCTGACAGAGCTCATCTGTAAGGTGAACAAACCTTTAATGCCCTAAAACAAGTGTAAGAAAAGGAAAGACTATAGCTCAGATTTCATCTGTGCATTGTAGCACATGGCAGGAAATAGAGCACAAAGAAATGGCATACCCCAAAACTCTAATAAACCTGCACACTGCCACTCCTTGGGCCAAGCAGTAAAAACAGTGATTTTTTTTCAAGTAACTAGCTTAGTAGGTTGGTGTTAGGATGGCAGGTGTAAAAAAATGGCTAATTCAGCAATCAAGAGGTACAATGCCAGAGTAATTCAAATGGACAATAGGGACAAATAAACAGTTCCTTGGATCAAATAGGACCTTTAAAGGGATAGTAATGTTTCAAAATAAAAGCAGCTCCAATTAATCTTCATTGTATTTGGGCCATGGAAAGTATTATTTCAATACTGTCCGAGTTGTAGTTCAAGAGCAATTGACTGATAAAGTGTCCCACTTCTACCCCTTTTACTGATGTAACACTGTTCAGCTTAGAGTAGCAGGACTGTCAGGATGGATCGCAGAGAGGGACATTCTTCAGTGAGCATAAGGAAAAACCTGTCAAGGGGAACAGGGTTTTCATTGTTCTCACATTAAGAAGTTTGTCCCTTTCTGTGAGATTTTTGGTCAAGAGACCAGATTACATATCTGAGGGAGGGGAGGTGGCTTACACTAGGTAAAAGGGGGGTAGGCGGACAATTTATCATTCAATTATTCTTGAACTACAACTCTGACAGTATTGAAATAATACTTTCCATGGCCCAACTACTATGAAGATTAATTGGAGCTGCTTTTATTTTGAAACATTACTATCCCTTTAACTCCCTGAATGCTAGAGAGGTCTTGTCCTTGAATACTAGGGAGATCTTCAATGCATTGCAACACACAGAAGACCTCTCTTGCATTCAGGGGGTTGAAAGCTTTATATTAGTAAATGGGAACTTATATTTCCACCTATAGTGCAGTTATGTTTCTCCAGAATAATTTTTTTCTTTCTGCACAATCCCAAAATCTGTCTCTCCCAATTGTAGGAATAGGAACCAAACAAACAAAATGATCACATCATAACAGCACCACCAATCCCCAGGTCACGATCCCAAGGACCACAAAGTCTGGGTACACACAAACAAAACAATAGATCACACTGGAAGATAGCAGTTCAGCAGCGTAATACCATGATAAAGCTCCTTTGAGGTGTGAAATTCATTGACCCATACACCTTGCACCACTTAATACCCTGACAATCCATAAGTCTCCCATCTTTGTGTGAAGTAGCAGGTATGATTTTAATTATGCTATGCAATAAAGTTTAATGGATTTTACAGCTGTGGTATTACTCTGCTGAACTGCTATCTTCCAGTGTTATTCATTGTTTTGTTTGTGTGCATCTATATTGGATGGAGTTGGAGACATCCAGGATCAGCACGGTTCTATACACATCTATTACCCCCATAAAAAAAGGAAAAATAAGGGGTCATGTTTGGATATCCTTGTATGTATACACTCCCTAAGCCTATTAACTTAATCCTAGATCACACAGTGGAGCAGCTTTTTCTCGTTTTTATTTACCACAAAGTCAGGATCCCACTAAAACTAAAAATGGGTGAATCTGGGAAAGTCAATACCCAAACTAGGGAACAATTGCTTTTAAACACAAGTACAAAATGGAGAATGGCAAATTCTATCTCCATGTCTTACTAAAGATAAAAGGCTACACACACTAAACAATAGAACAATATAATACGGACAATATTATAACATGAGCTACCCCTTTGAGTGCCACAGTGGTATCCAGTGCATTGCAGCACATACCTCTCTTGAGCTCAAAGGGGTTAAAATATCTGCATATAAAAATAAAACACAAATAAAGAAAAACAGTCCAAAATCATATGTCAGATAAAGCATATAACATGAAATTTATATTCCGTGCATGCACCTTCTCAAGTTATAAAGAGATATAGGTAGCTAGAGAGGTATATATTATATGAAGTCTTCATTTCCTAACAGCATTTCTAAGGCCCATTTGAATAACCTTGTATCCATACTTTTATCTGGATTTTTATTTTTCTGTAGTGTAGTACTCCCATTCACTGAGCTCCACTGCAGTAATGAAGAACATCCAGTCCCTGGCTTTACCTTCCTCGACTAAAGGGTCTGGTGTATTATTGAATAGTCAGCCCTTTAGCTCCATGCTCCCCTACGGACTCTGGTGAGGGTTTTCAGGGTATTTCATGGTATTTATTTTAAACATGCACCCGCTGCCTGTCTGATACTTCATGTGGCCTTGAGTCACAAATGACCCTGAGGAGCAGAAAACAGGAATTCTTTGAATGCTAGAGTAGATTGTGATGGATTGCAAAGCAACCCATTGGAGATGCCTCTAGCATACAAAGGGTCAATTTATATTTCCTTTTCATGAGCTGGTTACTACATGCTTACCCAAACCAACTCAATCAGGAGTTGGAGGATGAGACAGACACCAGCTGACCATGCAGGCTCCTATTAACTCATGGAGAGCCAGACAGGGCATTGGATTGTTCAGTCATATGAAAAGGGACTAAGAATAAAACTTTTGCTTCCTGGAGAGGTCTTTAAAATATTGATTTGCAATATATTGCAGACTACTGTAGCATCCAATGGTTAAACTGGAGATATTCGAAGTGAGAGCACCCAGGGAAGATTGAAGAACCACATGCTGAGGGGATGAAGGTGTTCTTTCCAGAAAACCCACTCACTCTACTCTTCTTTCTGCATTTTATATAAAAAATAAAACAAAAACAGTGTATATAGCTTGGGTATCAGGCAGTGGAATGTGTGGTTCTGTGACTAACAGTGGTACAATGTAACAAGGATGGGGTATTGCACATTTCATGTATTGTTCTGTGACTACCATTTGTACAGTGGAACAATGCAGAGTTGACACACAGTGTATGTATGGTTCTGTTTCTACCAGTGGACTGTGGTACAAGACTGGGGTTTTGAGACAGTATATTTGTGATTATGTGACTACCAGTGGACAGTGGTACAAGGTTGGTTGTCATGCAGTATGCACAAACACACACACATGCCCGCACCCACATACATATGCATGCAAACGCTAGCAGGCAAAGCTGAGGCCCTTAACAAAATTAAATGTTGAGTATGAGACCCTTGACTGTATCTGAGTTTGGCTTGCCTGGGATAAACAATGGGCAGCCTTAATTATTTTGGATTTATTGATTAGAAACAACTGTAGAACCCCAAGTTTCTGGTTTAAACCTCTGTTATCAGATGTCAGAGCAACCAATGCAAAGCCCCAGCTATTACTAAATGTTACAGAAATACTACTCATTGTTTTCATGCTACAAAGGAAAAAAACTGTGACAAAACACACACAAAGGAGTTGACAAGGGGATATGAATGGAAAAAATACACAAGGGGGATATCCTAATATGATTTTGCTTTAACCCTTTGCATTGCAATGCATGGATACCTTTCTGGAACTCAAAGGGTTAAAATATGAACTGGAATCAGTTCTTATGTGATACACCTGCTTTACTGTTTATCATTTATGTACCAATGTATTTAAAGGGATAGTAATACTTCGTTTTAACTTTATATATTTTGTAGGCATTAAAAAAACATGAAGAATGATATGTCTTATCTCTCAAACCTTTATGGTTTAAGAGATATTCACAAGCAAAGTTTCCCATCCCGCCCCTTTTACCTAGTGTAAGCCATCTCTTCTCAGATGTGGCATCTGGTTGTAAGACCAGACAGATAACAGCAGGGGACATTCTTCTTCCTGTGAAAACAATGAAAGCCCTCCCCCCCCTTGACAAGCTTTTCAGGTTTTTCCCTTATCTTGATCGAAGATTGTCCCTCTCTGCAATCTACCTGGGCACCTCCCTTCTGATCTGGCTGAGCAGTGTTAGATCAGTAAAAGGGGCAGGAGGGGGACACTTTGTCATTGAATTACTCTTGTACTACAACTCTGACAGAATTGAAATAACACTCTCCAAAGTCCAAGTACTATGATGATTAATTAGAGCTGCTTTTATTATGAAACATTACTATCCCTTTAAGCTGAAAATTCTACTCTTAATTCCGCTTAAACAAAGTGGGAGGGATTTTTCTGTGCATTCTAGAGGTTTGGTGTTTTAGCTAACGTGTATTTAAATACTTAAGGCAACATGTTCAAAAGAAAAATGGAGGAACACTGGAGAAAACCAGTTTCACCATAGGGGAAAATATAAATACCAAAAATTGCTATTGATTTAAATAGGTATTTTATCCATTTGAATGCTAGAGAGATCATTATGAAGCAATACTTTGGAGATCTCTCTAGCTTTCACGGATTAAAATCCCTATTTACTTAAATGAAAATATTTCATTTTCACCTACTGTGCAGTTGGAGTGTCCCAGAATTCCTTCACTTTTCTTTTAAACAAGTGGCTCTAAATTTTAGTGATGCAGGAGTGTGTGGACTTGTAGATATGAAATAATTAATCAACTCTAGTACATACGCCAAAGGGAGCTGCACAATTTAGAGCCCAGCATCTTGGCATAGAAAATTACCTCTACTGGTGGGTTCAAATATCCCCCCAACTATGGCTAATGAACTAAGGGGGGTGATGTATAAAAATCCTTCTTAGTGCATTCTTAAGAATTGTCACTAAAATTCACAACGCCTGGTCATATTTATTAAGAAATACAGTCACGTTTATAAATATGTCTGTCTGAGAATATTCGCACCTTCTAAAATATATTCGCACACATAGCGATATTATATACTTCCAATAAGAACAGGTTTTACCTGGTGTTATGATTAAATCACTAAAACTGGCTTTATTTTCGGGGCAATTAGTGAATTTCTTTATAAATACACTGGGACACAATTCTTATTTGGTCAAGACTAGTGATGAGCGAGCATGCTCGGCCGAAGCTCGGTTCGGCTCGAGCATCGCTCTGCTCGGCACATGGCGGCACTCGTACGAGTACCGCATGTGCTCGCCCGCCATGTTCGGGTCTCCTCCCCGCACGTTTCGCGGCTGCTGCGCAGCCAATAAACGTGCGGGGAGGCTCTGACATCAGTGTAATGCCAGCAGCCATGTTGGCTGCTGGCATTACACTGATTGGCTGGCCAGAACCCGTGATAGGGTGCTGTATAGCACCCGACGCGCGAGTTCGGCTCATTCTTAGCCAGGGAGAGATGCGCTTAGGCAGGGAAAGTCAGTGTAGGGAGAATAAAATTGTTGAAACTCTTTCAAGACCCAAAAGTCCTTTTTAGGACTGTTGTGTGTGGGGGCAGCATTTATATTTTGTTTGGGGGGGCACAATTTCCTTTTTTTTGTGGGGGGATATATGTAAGGTGACATATAATACTAGATGCACAGGAAGTCAGTGTAGGGAGAATAAAATTGTTGAAACTCTTTCAAGACCCAAAAGTCCTTTTTAGGACTGTTGTGTGTGGGGGCAGCATTTATATTTTGTTTGGGGGGGCACAATTTCCTTTTTTTTGTGGGGGGGATATTTGAAATGTGACATATAATACTAGATGCACAGGAAGTCAGTGTAGGGAGAATAAAATTGTTGAAACTCTTTCAAGACCCAAAAGTCCTTTTTAGGACTGTTGTGTGTGGGGGCAGCATTTAATTTTTTTTGGGGGTGGCAGAATTTCATTTTTTTGTGGGGGGGGACATGTTCTAAGGTGACATTGTACTAGGTGCACAGGGACAAATATTTCACAGTGCAGTGACAAGCTGACATATTCTGTTAGGTGCACAGGGCCAATGATTTTACAATGCAGCGACAAAAAGGGCCATTTTAAACGTGTGCCTAGCCATAGATTATTGTCACATTCTGTTTAGTGTGCAAATTCACAAATTAACGTCACATATTCCGTTCACTGTGCCTAGCCGCAGATTAGCGTCACATTCTGTTTCGTGTGCCTAGCCGCAGATTAGCGTCACATATTGTTTAGTGTGCCTAGCCGCAGATTAACGTCACATATTGTTTAGTGTGCCTAGCCGCAGATTAGCGTCACATATTGTTTAGTGTGCCTAGCCGCAGATTAACGTCACATATTGTTTAGTGTGCCTAGCCGCAGATTAGCGTCACATATTGTTTAGTGTGCCTAGCCGCAGATTAGTTTTTATCTTCCTTTTTGTGTGTTTTACGGTCAGTCTGTAAAAATGGCGTACTACGGGCGAAACATCGTTCCCAGCAGCGACGTTGGAGTCCAAGATGCATCCAGACATCCTCCCTATGCTGTCCCTGAACCATTTCTGTGGTGTTTCCATCATTTTCTGACCTTTTCCTATGGACCAGGCACCCTCCCCTCATCAGAGCAGGGGGTGCCTGGTGTAATGCTCGAGTCCTCCCATTGACTTCAATGGGGCTCGGGTGCTCGGCCGAGCACTCGAGCCTCCGGGGGCGCTCGGCCAGAGCACCCGAACACCCGAGCATCGGGGTGCTCGATCATCACTAGTCAAGACCATTTCTACTCCACTTTTCAAAAAAGTCAACTAACCGGAGTAAGCACTTAACAAAATGTCTTTAGATGTTTATACATATAATTATGTTGCTTTGAGACACTTTTACAGACACTTTGTTTGTAACTCCAGTTTTATACATCTCCCCCATAGAACTTGATACATTCATGGCAAACCAAATGCTGCATAGGGGGGCAAATGCAAACTATAACTGATATAAATGAGGTTTTAATCCCTTGAATACTGGAAAAGTCTCCAACATCTTGCAAAGCAATATTGAGAATGTTTCTTGCATTCAAAATCCCATTTAAATCAATGAAAATGTTGGGGCTTTTTTTTTGTCTCCTATTATGCAGCTTGTTTGCACCAGAATTGCTCAATCTCACTCTATTGTGCTGTAGGGAAGTTGAAATGAATATGTGGTAGCTACATGAGCTGAGGATTGTGAAGGGGAAATATGACATTAAGGGATATATTATATAAATTAAATCATTCAGATGAGAACATTGCTTGAGCATTTACGTCTTTGCTGAGTGACATCAGTAATAGCATTTTCATAAAACTGATGATATTACAAATGTAATCAAATTCTAAAATGTCAAAGCTAGTCATCAATATTTTAATGCTAAACACTTGTTAAAAGTAATGAGTAATTATTCTCATTATATGTTGCTGTTCCTTCTTTTACATGGGTGCACTCTTTATCATGTAAGTTACTAATCTACTGAACTGTCACCCATCATGAGACAGGGAGGCAATAGGAGAACAGGAGAACATTCCTCTGCACATCTGTGCATGTGTATGCATATATATTGTAACATTTCCAATAGAGGACAGAAAGGGGGAATGATGAAGTATCTGCTTCAAATATTATGTATCTATGAAAGACAATCACACAAGGGCACATTTTTCCATTAAATGTCTTTCTCTGTGTGTATGGTATATATATATATATATATATATATATATATATATAAAACAAGTGTACTTAGCTGGGCTATAGCAGAAGAGACAGCACTCAGATAATATCCAAAAACGTGAAGAATTTATCCAGACATTGTTTCCAACCAAACGTTTTTGGTCCTATGACAGACCTACTATTGCCCAGCTAAGTACACTTGTTATATATAATATGGGACGTACACTATCAATTTTGCTTGTTTAACAATTTATAAGAGTGCCACTGCCAACTCTTGTTGTCTATATAATCAAGATGCAGAGAACAATGTCATTGGGAGTATATACACTCCTGGCAGAGTCACCTAAGGTGGACAGATCAAAGCTAAGACACCAGACTAAATAAATGCAAAATCTGCCAACCCGCACTGGACCAGTGTGGTAGATTATCATCCATTTCCTCCTCATAGCTTCACAACAAAAACAATGGCCCACATAACCTGGAGACTTGTGAGCTACTTCCTACGGCAGTGGGAAGACCAGCTCAATGACAGAGGTTGCTAAGAATTTCCAGGTTCTATCAGGCTGCCTTTGTTCTTTAGACATTGGAACACATTAACATTTGATGAGTACGTTTCACTCTTATAGGAATTAGTACAAGAACTGAATAACATTATCAGCTTAAGTGATACTCATAAAAAAGATGAAGATTTTATCAAGCAAGAAGATGGACACTGACTATACTATTATAAAGGAACCAATGATGGACGATGTGGTGGAATCGGATTCTTGATTAACAAAAGAAAAAAGACTCAGTCATAACAGTAGAAAGTATTTTTGAAAGAATTGCTTCCTGAACAGTCACTATGTTCTTCAAATCATTTAAGTTTAAGCCTCTACAAGTAGCCACAGAGGGAAAGTTGAAGAATTTTATGATGATTTATTATGCCTCTACAAACAGGACAATTACCACTCTCACATCGCCAGCATTATGACAACCCTCCCTGCTTAGGATTGATTGAGGACTGCTACTGCAGAGGAAGCTACAGGGAGATCCCAGCATTGCCTACCTGAGTATGAACTCCAACAGCAGTGGCTCATATTGGAGTTTTTTGCATGTGGCAAACAGCCACATTAACATAAAAACACACACACATGAATATGAGAATGGTTCATCAATGCATTTCCAAATAGAAATGGCTCATTAACCTACATTTCCATACGGAAATTAACCATTGTTAATGTGTTCAGTCCAAAATCATAAGCCTGTTAAAGGCTTGGTATATTGGTGTTGGATTGAAGGGAAATGATGGTGAAGATATTTTAGTGCATACTGGCAATGTGCCTTCGACATAGATCCGCCACATCATTGCCATCCTAAGCCCTCATCAGCCTTTAGTGCATCTTCCCCCTTGTGTCTGATGTACTAAGAATTGCCCTCATCATTAATAGTTTTCGCTGTGAATACTAGAAAAAAAATGGCAGACCACAAATTATTTTTTAAACTGACATTTACCTGGGAAATGACACTTTTTTACTGAAACTGCTATTTTTTTTACTGACTTCTAATTTAAACAAAACATTAAGGATTGACAGTGAATATATTAAGTCAGCAACCCAGATTTTGTGGAAAAACAGCTGTACCATAGTTACAAAATCAATATTGCCATTAATTTAATTTGAACTCTTAACCTCTTTCAGGCTTTGGGAATTAATGTTGACCCTAGCGGTGTAGTTGGATTTCCCCAGAAGTGTTCCATTTCCAATTAGTAAATCAGACTCAGTTTGTTATGTCTCTATATCAGGCATATTATTATCTATTTTGATATAACCACAATGAGAGGACAATTTGAGTGTTGCTGTAAATAGAGCAATTCTAGCTCTGGATTCTAGATCACATCAGCAGCACCATTGTGCTCAATTTAATCCATTGTGTGCCAGAGTGGTGCAAAATGCAATGCTTTTGCATTGTTTTTGTAGTGTGTTGTGCACCCCTCTGGATTCAAAGTGTTAAATTAGTAGGAATTTGTGCAATTTGTATTTGTCTTCTTTGGTGTAGTTGAGTGATGTGAATATTGTGGGGCAATAGTGAAGTAAAACAACTGCTGAATCTTTATAAAATAAAGAAACTGATCTATTGAAAATTAAATGAATGTTTTTTTTCTTTGAAAAATATAATGTAACTGTTGAACTCCAGAATGTCTGCACCTTTGCTTTAATAAATCTTCCTAATTGATTCCTAAAGATGAAGGACTTTATCGCTCCATGCAGGACCTTCTTCTCTCTACAGCTTTTAATACATCCTCCCACTTCGATCTTCAGGAGTTCTCCTGTGCTGTATCTGAGCTCAGGAATTCCCTCCCCCATCCCATAAGACTCTAACCCAATCTTCAGATCTTCACATGCTCCCTGAAAACTCACGTCTTCAGAAAAGTCTATCAATTACCTCCAGAACCGTTATGAGCAAGGCCAGACCAACAGCTTGTCCAACATCTGCTCACTCTCATTTCCTTCTAAATTCACTCTCCCACCTACAACCCCATTACAACCTTATTGCTCACATAGTCTTTTTCTCCCAAACAGAACAACCACTTCCCTGGACCACTGCACTCGAAAGCACTTCTTTCTCCCACCTACTAACCGGCAGTTTATGTAGCAGAAGGCACTTACACCCCATAGCACTTATTCCTTCTGTGCCCCACCTACCTTCCTCTAGACTAAATTCTCACTAGCAGGGCCCTCTGACCCTTTTTTTTTCCACATTTCATATATACTAGTTAATATCTCCTTATGTCTATTTTCTATTGTACAGTGCTGTGGAATAAGTTGGTGCTATATAAATAATAATAATAAAGTAAGTTAGAGGTGTAAATCTGGAGTAAATCAATTGCACCATGGGGATGGAATCAAAATTCCTCTAATTCCCATTGATATAAATGTTTTTTTTTACCTAATGCATTGCAGACTTTCTTGTTCTAAGCCCTCTGAGTGCCAGAGAGGTGTCTAACTCATTGTATTGCATTACCTTGGATACCTCCCTGGTACTCTTAAAGAGTCAACATTTCCCATATCTAAAGAGCTGATGTAAATCATTTCTCACGGTTTAGTCATCAGTGTGTGCAGTGTTTGCTACTCTGCAAGTATTGGTATATACAAAAAATATTTATGTGGTGTGGTTTCTATTCACAGAACAAATGAGCTACTTCAGGCAAGTAATGAAGAAGAGCACCGCTATGTCTGCCTGGGTCAGACATAATTCATTAGATGAGATTCATTAAAAGACTACCAACTGATTCATAAATACTAGGGTCAGGCAAGGCTCAGGGTTTTATCTGTAATTTAGACCTAGAAGCTTTTTAAATGATTTTCTATGTCTAATACATTTTGTTTTTTTATATTATTTAGACTGGAGAAACTAATTTAATTTATGCTGGTAGCCAATTGATTTTCAGGTCTATTGGTTAATTCTTTTAGAACTATTTTGTTTTAAAGCAATAGTAACCCTTTATTTTGACATTACATAATCTGCAAGTACATATTATGTACATTCAAATTGCCTATACTTTTTACAATTTTTTTATGTTGTTCAATGTTTTACACTTTTATTTTCTTGACAGTAAGCTCACTGAATGTTGGTTAATGGAGATTTTGTGATCAATAAACAGTCAAAGCAGGACTGTAACACATTGAACACTGCACCTGCAGCACTTGTTGTTCTATTAGCTATCTTGTTTGCAATGTACCTTTTTCAACATTGTATCCCCAGAACTGCTTTCATGTTCTGTGGAGGAAAGCTCTTTGCACACAAATCCATTGTCAGGGACATAAAACTGTAAAACACTTGGTGAAGATGAAAAAAATATAAAAAGTATTGGCAATTTGACTTTATATGTTATACACTCTGCAATGCTTTTTATACATTTTCAAGCACTGAAAGTATTAAAAGCACCATTTAAATCAGGGCTGTCCAAATTCAGTCCTCAAGTGCCACCAACAGACCAAGATGTAAGAATTTCCCTGCTTAAGTACAGGTGAGTCAGTCAAAATGAATGAACCGCAGATTAACTCACCTGTACTTAATCAGGGAAATCCTTTCATCCTAGCCTTTTGGTGGCCCTTAAGGACTTAGACAACTCTGATTTAAAGGGATAGTAATACTTAAGTATTACTAATCCCTATATTAAATACCTATTAAAAATAAATGTATTGTCCCCAGTGTCATCTCTCAAACCTTTATGGTTTGAGAGATGATCACTCCTAAAGTTGCCCTCTCCCTCGTTCGACTTTCAGGCGGCTCTCCAGCACAGCTGCGATAGCGTTAATAAAAAAGAAAACTTTCACTGAAATGGCCTTCTACGTGTGCTTGGTTTGCAAGCACACGTAGAAGACCGTTTTAGTGAAAGATTTTTTTTTTTATTAACGCAATCGCGGCTCTGCTGCAGAGCCGCCTGATGATCTATGACCGGATTTCCCTCCAGTCAGCTACAACGCTGACTTTGGGGGAGGGGGAGGGAGAGGGCAACTTTAGGAGGGATCATCTCTCAAACCAGAACTTTACTATAGGGATTAGTAATACTTAAGTATTACTAACCCTTTAAATCATTGAGAGTGGTGTAACCTATGGTGAAGATGATTTGCTCCATAACTATGTCACTTTTCTAATAAATCAGCATTGCTGTTATATAGCGTATCAGTTTGATATATTGTTGGGAGATTAGATGTCACATAGTGTTGATAGACATTCAGTTGGTTATAAAGGTAAAATGTATTTTAAACTGTATCTTGTAGAATTACATATTTATTTTTTCAGGTCAGAGCATTTTTATTGCTATAATTATTAGTGACCGCAGTGGTAATTCATCTTTGTTGAATAAGAAAACAGTAAAATAAAAAAAAATCATATTCATATTCTTTTTCATATTTCATATTCCTTTTAAATACCAGACCCCAAATAACTCTTGAAATAATATTAAGGATATTTAAAAACTGCCTATATGTCATGCCAGCCATTTGTTTGTAGTGTAGATAATTTTTGAGAAATTAGTGTCACACTGTACCACTGAAACATAAAGGGAGAGATTCATTAAGTGGTGATGAACAGGTAATAAAGTGGTGATGACTTCTCCACTTTATCACTTCTCCAATTCCTGTGTTATTATATGTAGCCTATGCACTAAGATTTCTTCAGCTTTGGAGATCTTAGTGAATAGGCTCCATAGAATAACACAGGAACTGGAGAAGTCATCTCCACTTTATCACTTCTTTATCACCGCTTAGTGAATCTCCCCAAAGTTTGAGTGGCACAGTGTGACAGTTTATGCTAATGAGTTCCACTCACTGGGAGCATTACTAATAACATAGTAACAACTAATTAACACACTCTAGACCGAATTAGCATAAAGTGCCACACTGTACCACCAAATATAAAGATGGATTTCTCAAAAAACATGTATTTTACAGAAAAATGAGTAGGACAACATAGAGGCAGACTTTAATTCTCTGTATAACAAAATACATTTCTCTTAAGGCCACAGGCCTTACATTGCACATGGCAAACAAACATACATTTTGTTCCATAGATAGTGGTACATAAGATAATGAATTTGATGCACTAAGACAAATTGGTGTAATTATGGTAAAAAGCAGCTGCATTAGAGGACACATAAAAAATCACATTGATTGAAAAGGTGCTTTAAACCCATTGAATGCTAGAAATGTCTTCAATGTATTGCTTCATAATGTGTTGGAGAGCATTAACTTTCGAAAGCTTGCACGCAAAAGAGTGTGCGATCATTTAAGACATTAACCATGTCACCTGGATTAAAATGGCAACATGACAATCTTACGGTGAATGACAGAGCGAGATTGTCATGTCGTTTAGTGAATGGTCTTCTAGAATGCTTATACAGCTTCTTCACCTCCCAGCTACTGTATTCCGTTTAGGGATTGTGAAACTCTTTCTGCACTACGTTGCCCGCACCACTGATGCGTAAAATGTTACGAAGAATTAATTAGTTCATGCAAAGAATATAGGTATTGTTAACCCCTTGTGTGCTAGAAAAAGGTATTCAACTCACTCCTTCTTTGTCATCCAAGGCTAAAAAGGTCTTCCTATTGTAAATTGGGGTCAGATCAATTAACAAATAATTTTTGCCATGAGGAATCAATGCCATTGTTTCTACTACATTGATTTGAGCTGATAAATGCAATGTCTATTGCTGTTCCGGTTTTTCTCAAGGATACTGTGTGTGTCTCTAACATAAATACATGTACATTTTCTGTTAGGGTTAAAATAAATGTGGGGTTGCACTCACCGTTCACCAGTGATATATATTCTACAGATAGATACAGTTATTCTTATGCAACACTTAGGGTCATATAGGAGCAATTTTGTAATAAACTGCACAACAGAAGACAAACGGGAGAAGCGGCTGTATAAGCATTCTAGGCAACCATTCACTAGGCGACATGACAATCTTGTGCTGTCATTCACCTCGAGATTTTCATGTCGCCATTTTAATTCAGACGACATGGTTAACCCTTTGAGTGCCAGAGGGGTACGCAATGCATTGCTTTGCAATGCATTGCGTACCACTCTGGCACTCAAAGGGTTAAAGTATTAAAAGGTTGCACGTTCTTTTGCGTGCAACATTTCAAAAGGATACCATTGGAGACCTCTCTAGCTATCAATGTGTTAAAAAGATCCATTTAAATCAATGGTAATTTGGGATTTTTTTTTTATTTGTCATTATGGTACAGTTTATTTTCTACAAAAACGATAACAATTATTCTTAGGAAATCAGCATCAATATGTTTTACTAATTGAAACTTTCTGACTGTATTGCTCTATACAGGCTGGTATTGCTTATACAAAAGAATCATTTTGTTTGATTTTCCAAGCCTTTGAGTGCCAGAGGGGGCTCTCAAAGGGTAAATGGACTCATTAACCTTCATTTGATACTTTCATTTATCTTGAAGGAACAATACCATCTAAAATGAAACTGGTTGACTTAACATTTAATATTATGTACTTACAGCTAGCATCTGCAAAAAAATATTTGTTTTATTTTGGAAACCTTAACCCTTTGAGTGCCAAAGAGGTACGCAAAGCATTGCAAAGCGTACCCCTCTGGCAATGTGTTGCTTACCCCTCTGGTACTCAAAGGGTTAAATATAATCCTAATCTTGCTTATTAATGCATGCATAGGTTGTCCTCTTCAGAAACACTTTGGTTAAAGTGATAGTAATGTTTCATAATAAAAACAGCTCTAATTAATCTTCATAGTATTTGGGCCTTGGAGAGTGTTATTTCAGTTTTGTCAGAGTTGTAGTTCAAGAGTAATTGAATGATAAAGTATCCCCCTCCCGCCCCTACTACTGATGTAACACTACTCAGCTTAGAGCAGCAGGTAGTATCCAGGTAGAATGCAGAGAGGGACAATCTTCAATTAAGATAAGGGAAAAAGCTGAAAAACCTGTCAAGGGGGGCAGGGTTTTCATTGTTCTCACAGTAAGAATATTGACCCTTGATGTGAGCTGTCTGGTCTATGGCCTGGATTCCACATCTGAGGAGTGGAGGCTTACACTAGGTAAAAGGGGCGGGAGGGGGAAACTTTATCATTCAATTACTCTTGAACTACAATGCTCACAGTAATAAAATAACACTCTCTATGGCTCAGATACTATGAAGGTTAATTGGAGCTGCTGTTTTGTGAAACATTACTATCACTTTAATTGTGTTTCTTTTGTTTTTAAAGAAAGACAAGATATTGAGATTAGTACCCACTGATTTTCTTTTGAGAAATTCTGTGATCTTATCTCAGGCCTTTTGCAGATAATCAACACTGATAATTGTCAGACACCTTACAGGATTGTTGTGGCAGTGGGAGCCAAAAAGCAACAGTGGGCCTCTGCCATGAAACATGGTTAGATTTTAGTATTCACAATACAAATAGAGATTGATTTCCTGATGCTAACGTGGAGTACAAGGTATGTAACTGTGAATAACCCTTCAGGTGTTATGTTCCTTTAAATGCATGAAAGGATAATTAGCACTGCTTCACTAGAATCTGTCAGGATGTGTAGTGTAAAAACAACTCAATCTGTTGTTTAAGTATTAATATTTGTTTACTTGGGGACTTGCTTGATCTTTGAAAGGGCTGGAGTTAATCACTGCCACAGTAATCCTCTGGGGATAGACTAAGCTTCAAATGTAATTATTCATAACACTTAGTACCTCATTGTATAACAAGATGACTTAAGATATGCCATTCACTTCAATTCACTCCCATTAATAGTGTTAACTGAGACCAAAGAGTTAAAAGAGGAAAACTGTTCAATCTGCTTTTCCATCAATTAGAATAAGTATGTAAAGTAGGCATTGTGTGAGCAACCTCTTTTGCTGTCTCATTTAAAGTAGAAAATACATTTTAAAGGGATAGTAATGTTTCATAATAAAAGCAGCTCTAATTAATCATCATAGTATTTGGGCCACGGAGAGTGTTATTTCAATTCTGTCAGAGTTGTAGTTCAAGAGTAATTGAATGATAAAGTATCCCCCTCCTTCTCCTTTTACTGATGTAACACTGCTCACCTTAGAGCAGCAGGGTGTGTCCAGGTAGATCGCAGAGAAGGCCCATCTTCAATTAAGATAAGGGAAAAAGCTGAAAAACCTGTCAAGGGGGCAGGGTTTTCATTGTTCTCACAGTAAGAAGATTGTTCCTTGCTGTGAGCTGTCTGGTCTATGGACCTGATTCCACATCTGAGGAGAAGGGGCTTACACTTGGTAAAAGGGGCGGGAGGGGAATTCTTTATCACTCAATTACTCTTGAACTACAACTCTGACAGTATTGAAATAACACTCTTTATGTCTCAGATACTATAAAGATTAATCTGAGCTGCTGTTTTCGTGAAACATTACTATCCCTTTAATACACTGCAGAGTAGGGGACTATATGACACTTCACTTTAGTTACTGCAGTGTGTGAAGCAGTGTGTGTGTTGGGGGATTAAAGAAGTAGAGTTTCAGTGGGATCTTGGAAAAGTATTCTGAGTATATCACATAAACATACACAATAACACAAACAAATGAAATAAGTATAATACTGCCATTTTAAATAAAAACTATACTAATACAACAAACATGTGATTTTCCAGAATGAATAAATAAATAAATAATTGTGTTAACTTATCAATTAAAAATCTTCCAACAGTGAGAGTATTCTTGTATTGTTCATCATAAAAAGATTTACAGCTTAATGTTTCAAAAAAAAAAAGTGTGTTGCTGTTTTAATTTTTATATCACCTCCATGTTTGCAGTAAACTTTTCAAAATGATCTTTACCCTCTCCTCTCAGTAATAACTCAGTCTGAACTGTTGCAAAATCAGTTACATCATCTTTGACGTGGTGCAGCTGGTGTAGTTTCACTCTAAAATATCTGTTGACGCTACATAATTCAGTTTCTGGCAGTGGAAGATTAATTTTGTTTAACCTTTAAAATTGTATGACTTTTTAGTTAAACTCATTAGCATTCTGCAAAATAGCTGTGATTTCATGTTGATTGCAAGTTTTATTTCACATCTATATTTGAAAACACTGTGGGCCACCTATACATTATTTATCAATTAGTCATAGGTGTTGCAATAATAGTTGTGTTTACCCTTATAGCTGTCATGAAGGAGTAGACAGTAGGAGCTGTGATCAGTGACAAGGAGTCTGACTGTAGTTGGATCTTTGTCAAAGGTGTGGATAGCATCAGTGATTAGTGAGGGAAACTTACTGACTACTCAGAGGTATCAGTAATACATCACTGATGGGACCAAAAGTGCATGTATTCATCAAAGCTGCTAGATAAATATTTATTAACCCCTTAATGACAGGGTTTTTTTCCCATTATAGCGAATGACTTCCTGGACTTACCAGGTAAGTCGTCTGTCACTAAAGGGTTAAGAAAATATGCTATTTTACATTTTCTGTGACTTCAAAATAGTATTTAGGTTGATAAATATGCTTGTGCATATCAGCTGTTATGTAGATTACAAACTCTGTAGGGAAGTTGTACTGAATTTTATGATTCAGCACTAAACAAGAAGACAAATGTCAGTTTTCTTTTTTTTTTTTTTTTTTTTTTTTTTTTTTTTTTTAATGCATACAAACACATACCAAATGTTTACAATAATAAAATAAATGTACATTCATAAATATACTTTCCCCCAAATCTACACCCACTCTGCACATCACTAACAATCCTGACGTATACACATAATCATATCAAAGGCACGGATCTTATTGGACAGCTCCCATTAGGTGACTACTTCAACCGCTCCCATAGTGACCAGATTGACTCATATAATTCAACGCTTGAAAAAAGTGAATAAAAATAACTTTCCATCTGACCTTGATGTGATATCTGCCTTATTATTTCTTCCCATGATGGAGGATCTCGTTTCCTCCATGCCCTCGCTAGACAAATCTTAACTGCCATCAAAATATTAATTGCCAAACATATCTGAGCCCTATTACCTAACGGCATCTCAAAATGAAATAAAAAGGTCTGAGGAGCTAAAGTCTGATCTTTCCCAAACAATTTACTCAAAATCTCAGAAATCCTCCTACGCAATGGAATCAATTCCCTACATTCCCACCATATATGGTACATCGTTCCCTCATCCGATTCGCATCTCCAACACCTACTTGATATCGACCCTTTAAACAAACTGATCCGAGAGGGAACCATGTACCATCTATGCAACAATTTAAAAAAAACCTCCTGAATATTTATGGAATGTACAACCTTCTTAACCTTCCTCCACGACCCCATCCACATCTCTATAGGAAATGACTTCCCAATATCACGCTCCCATTTCTGCATTGCTCCCGTAATTTCAGCTTGATCAAAATTCAGAACCAAACTCAAAGTCCTCGAGATTATTCTAGTGGAGAAGCCTTTACAAATAAACTCCTCTATTTGAGACACAGGAGCAACTGGATTCCCACGTAAAAACTCTCTAACCCTACTAAACGTGAGAAAATCCTGTTTCAATTGAGGGAATCTTCCCTGAAAGACCTGAAAGGATATTAAGGAATCACCCTCTAAGATATCTGCTAAGGATTTAATCCCATATTTCCTCCATTGAGCCAAATAATCATCCTGAGCATAAAACTGTAACACTTCAATTGGAGTAAGAGAGGAAACGCTATTTACACCTCCCATTTTTCTCCTCATAATTTCCATTGATTTGACTATATTGGATACTATTACATGGTTTATACCCAAAGTCCTAAGAACCCGTGGTTTAACCCAGAACAGATGAAACGGATTCCGAGAACCAACAGGTATAAGCTCAAGATTAGACCAGGATAAGCCCAAAAGACTGATCTTATTCCAGGCCAAAAAATGAGAGAACATTACTACTTCATGATAAAGCATTATGTCCGGCATACCCAGACCTGCCCTTCTCTCTGGCCTCATCAACAGAGAATTAGCAATTCTGGATTTCTTAGAACGCCAGACATACTCCCTTATTAATTTCTGTAAACGTTTTAAAATCAAAGGAGGAACCTGTATAGGGATACAGCGGAAAAGATATAATATCTTTGGGAGTAAATATGCCTTAACAACATTAACCCGTCCTAACCAAGACAATTCAATACCCCTCCAACTAGCAATCTTCCCCGCTAAATCCTCAATCAAGATAGAATAATTTTGCCTAACAATATCTCCAATATCCTCTCTCAGTTTAATACCCAAATAATCAATTTCTCTTGACTTCCAATTGAAATCAAAGCTCACCTTCAACTTCTCGAGGTCTGCCTCCTGCAGATTCATTCCAAACGACTGGGATTTATTTAAGTTTAACTTATAGTTAGAATATATACCATACATTTCAATCAGTTCTAACACCCCGGATAAAGACTCCAACGGGGAAGTCAATGACAGAAGTACATCATCAGCAAATAGAGTAATTTTATACTCCCTATCCTCACACATAATACCTTTTATAGATATCGAATGCCTCACCAATGCTGCTAAAGGCTCGATAGTCAGAACGTATAACATGGGAGCTAAAGGACATCCCTGTCTTGTTCCATTATGTATTCCGAAATAACCCGAGTTCAAAGCCTGACCTACCACTTTAGCTGTTGGATTTTTATATAATGCCATTGTGCTATGTTTGAACCTGCCCTCAAAACCAAAAGCATCCATCGTAGCAGAAAGAAAATCCCAACTAACCCTATCAAAAGCCTTCTCGGCATCTAACGCCAAGAAGACTGTAGGGACTTCCTGATGACCATTATGCAGAATCAAGTTAAGTACTCTCCGTATATTCCCTTCTACTGATCTTCCCCCAATAAACCCTGCTTGATCAATATGGATTAAATCTTTCAATACTCCTTTCATCCTTTCTGCCAAAATTTTAGAGTAAAACTTGACATCCTGATTAATAAGTGATATTGGTCTATAGTTTTCCCTATATTGGGGATCCTTACCCTTCTTTAAAATAGGACAAATATTTACTTGAAGCATCTCCTGCGGAAAAGAACCTCCCATAGCCACCTCATTAAAGACTCTAAGCAATAATTGAGATGCTAAAGGATCCAGAGCCTGATAGAAAAGAGAGGTGTAACCATCTGGACCCGGGGCCTTCCCCCTTCCTGCCATCTTTATCACATCCTTAACTTCTTGTTCCGAAAAGGCCCGGTTCAGATATTCCATCTGGTCCTGTGAAAGCCTAGGAAGATTAAGTTTCTCGAAAAATTGCTTCATCTGCTGACTTGAGATCTTACCAGACCCCACATTATATAGAGTACCATAATAATCCATAAAAGCTTTACCAATCTGTGCTGGATCCAAACACGTTTCTTTCCCCACCACTAACTTCCTTATCCTTGTTTTCTCATTCCTAGCTTTTAATTTATTCGTCAGGGCTTTCCCTACTCTATTACCAGAATAATACCATGTTTGTTTAAACCTAAGTATATTCCTCCTAACTCTTTCGTCCAAAACTGATTTTATCCTTTCTTGAAGTTCTTTTATCTGCCTTCCATAGCACTCCAATGGGTTACACTTATTAACTGACTCAATCTTAGCTAAATCTATATATAATTCTGCCAAAGACTTCCCCATCCTCTTCCTCCTCCGAGCCTGTTTCTCAATCAAATAGCCTCTAATTACACATTTTAGGGCACACCATAGAGTGGAATCCGAAACCATACCATTATCATTATATAGTAGATATTTTTGAACCTCCTCCCTCAATTCCATCTTGGAGCTCTCTGACATCAACTCCAACTCATCCAACCTCCAATCGGATCTCGACTTATAGCAAGGATTATTTTTTAATCTATACAGAACAGGAGCGTGATCTGACCAGGTTATATTTCCTATAAGAGATTCCTCACATTCAACTAAATTAGGAGCCCTCGTGTATATGGCATCAATTCTCGAATATGACTGATGTACCTCAGAATAGAATGTAAAATCACAATCCCTTGGATGTTGAGTCCTCCATATATCAAAAAGCCTATATCTATTAAGTAAACTCATATATTTCTTAGCCATTGTATTGGTAATCTTACTCACACTCTTGCCCCTTTTAACCCTCTTATCCAGTTTTACCTCCATCACACAGTTAACATCTCCTCCCACTAACAAAATACCACTTGAAACTCTTTCCACTTTATCCATAATTGAGTCAAAAAATGCAACTGGCTGATCATTGGGGGCATATAGATTAACCAGGGTGTATCTCACATCATTTAAATTACAAACCAATATAATATATCTCCCATTCTCATCAACCTCCTGATATATATATTCATATTTCACCAATTTTGAAACTAAGATCGCCACCCCTCTTTTCTTACTATCTCTTAAAGATGCGACACCCACCACCTGGAATCTACGATACCGCCAATAATCCTTCCCCCCCTGGTCCCAATGAGTTTCTTGTATAAAGCAAAGGTCGACTCTCTCTTTTACCAAAGTATCATATAGATATGCCCTCTTTTGTGGAGAGTTCAGCCCTTGCACATTCAAAGTAATCATATTAATTGTCATCTATAAAAAAGGAGGCACCCATACTGTCCAAATACACTCCCACAACAAATAACATTTTCCTTTCCGTGCTTCCCATACCTACTACCAACATACTTCCCAACCTTACCCACACATTGATGCTTAAGCTTCAGCATCACTGTCCAGAGACAATTAAGAATCCGGACATAATATGAGCCATTGTGAACATAAGAGCGTACTTACTCTAACCCCTTACAACTATCCATACTAAGATACTCATCCCCCTTTGAGGGGACACCCAAAGAACACCCATATATAGTGACCCCATTAGGCCCTATTTATATAAAAAAAAAACTATCCATTCTTGGAATAAAAACCGTTTACCCTATATGTCCATTAATTTACCTCCCATACTGATTACTTCATATCTTAATAATATTCCTAATCCAAAATGTCTTTACCCCCTAACTAGTTATAATAAACACCCAATGTGCCTAAACCCACCTACGAAAACTCTAATAAATCGTCGGGGAATGCATCTCCACATTTATAATAATTAAACCTTATTAACCAACATTTAACTATCACTAAACCCTATCCAACCTCCCCCTTATATAGCCTTACCTCTGGGTGTCCCCAACCCATCTAAACAAAAAAGGTATTATTTTTTAAACAAGTCTAGCTGTACCAGTTTCTCCTTAGCCATTTCACAATTTGCAAAAACCAGTTGTTTCCCCTCATACGTCATTATTAATTTTGCCGGAAAGGCCCATCTATAAGGAATCTTATTCTCCCTCAAGCAATTAGTTACACTACTGAACTTTTTCCTCTCTATTCTGGTGGTCATAGATAAGTCAGGTAGGAGACCGATCTGTTTAAATCTCTCACCCCCTGACTTCAATCTATGCTCTTTCACAAATAAATCCTTCACATATATATTATTGAAACGAACAATTATGTCCCTTGGTTTATCCTTCAGGTCTTCTCTCTGAGGTTTGGCGATTCTATGGATCGCCTCAAATGGGTAATTGCCAATCCTATCTGCATCCAAATAGTAGGCGAGCATTTCCATACAATAGTTCGCTAAATTATCTTTGGAAATTTCCTCCGGAACCCCCCTGATCCTCAAATTCCTTCGCCTCAATCGATCCTCTAAGTCCGCCAACTTTAAATTGGTATTATTTAAATCCTCAACAAACTTTGATTTGCTTTGCTGTAATGATTCCATTTCTTTCTTTATCTCTAGAATTTCCATCTTCTGGGCAGACACACATTCATAAATATGATTGACATCTTGTTTTAACTCCTTAACCGTCAATTGTAGATCTGCCTTAATCTTCAGATAAAAACCTTCCAACTCCTGAGATAAAATACCCTTCGTCACTTGATCACTTAAATCGGCTTTCTCCAGGGAATCACCCTTATTCTGGTCACTTCCTGGGCTCGCCCCCTTCTCCATAGAGCCCAGCAAAGATTTCCGACCACTCTTTTCTGCAGGCGAGGAGTAATAGGCATTTATTGCCCTAACTTGTGGGTTCCTTTCTTGATTTTTGTCCTTATCCTTCTTTGGACCCATTATAACGTAACAACAATCCCTTACTGTGTTACAAGGGCTGGTAACCTCCCAAACATAGGCAGGAGGATAATACAAAGCTGATTTTTATCCTTTAGTTCCTTTTCTCCAATCTTGTTTAATAATTATCCCACATTCATGGGGAATCCAAAAAATCATACAGAGAGTCCGGCTCTGACCCCTCATAAATTTACTTAGTAGACCAGTATGCTGCAGGGATTAAGGTGGACTCTGTACCACATTTCCCAATAAGTTCACCATTACTCCAATTACAATAAGTCCAAGAAAAGGGCCTTCACTCATAACATCAGGGCAGTACCGACTACAGCACACAGTAATATACAGGGAGTCCTTTACTCACGATTTCCCTGGAGGACTTGAACAGGAGCAGGATTTCAACATCAAAATACGATTTCATCGCACTTCTGTATCCTATGTTATCGCCACTTGCCTCCTGACTTCACCTCCTAGGAATCCTCAATCGGCGGTCAATCGCCTCAGATATACCACAAAAGAGCAATTCCCTGATGCGCAATTCCCCAGTCGGCACGCCACTACTGGTTACCACCATAAACGGGCCCCTACACCGCCATCTGCAGCCCGAATCCCGAGGGGTCAGCAACGCCGCTCTGTAGACTACTTCCTCCACCCGCTCTCCATCTTCACGCCGGCTCTCACCACACCCGTCTCAGCGTCCTACGTCATGACGTCTGACAAATGTCAGTTTTCTATGTTTTTAACCAGGTGTTTTTGGCAAGGTGAGCATGCTTAAACATATTTGGCCAAATAATGCGACAAACCCTGATTTATACAGGGTTCACATTTGGGTAAGTTGTATGAAGAAGTGCATGTGTGTTTTTTTCTGTTTCTGTGACTTACTGAAATTTACTTTGTTACTTACACTAAAAATCATCATCTCAATGCAACTAATGCCAAGGAGGCAAGGATAGTAGTGTAACTTTCCTCAATTTTCTTAGAAATGTTATAGGGAATGCATTTGGGGACTGCTTGCATCAAAGTCTTATGAACTCTGGAGTGTGGGTGCCTTACAACATACAATATACATGCCCAAATACATACACAAAATGGCAGACATATGAGTGGTAAGCCAAATTCCCAAAGTATAAAATGAGATGTGCTGGCAGATTTATGTATGTATGTATGAATGTATATCTTTATTTATATGGTGCCAAACAGTGTAAATAATTGCAACATTCACAGAGACAATGGGATAGAGGCCCTGGCCCAAGGAGCTTACAGTCTAAATGGGTAAAAGGAGACAGACAACGGGGTAAGAAGGTGTCAAGTGCTGAGTTTGGCCAAAGGCAGTGCATGGTCCTAGTGCTCCAGAAGATAAGATATCAGGGTAGACTTAAAGACAGAGGGGGATTTTTCAAGATGTAGGGAGAGGGGTATGGAGTTCCATAGGTATGGAGCAGAAAGTGAGAAAGGTTTGAGACGGTACAGGGCATTGAGACGGGAGAGGGAATTATAAATTCCCTCTTGTATTTTATAGATCACAAGTACCAAAAACAATGTATATATTTAAATAATGTTATAGATTGCAGCCACATTCATACATATACAACAGTTATCAGCAGGTCTTTTAAGCAAGGTACCCTTTGGCCCCCCCCCCCATCCCTGCACTGGTTCCACCTTTATCACTCTGATAACGCCCGCACCCATCTTCTGTGGCCACAACTGCTACATAAGTGACATGCCTTTGGTTCAGTAATATTACTTATAGGAAGAAAATTGGCAAAATAACACATTGAGTGCTAAACTGGTCTCCATTACATTGCATTGCATTGTGTACCCCTCTGGCACTCAAGGGGTTAATATGTCCAAATGTGCATATATCTGTATTAAATTGTAATGGGCATAAATATTATTTTACATTTATCAGTTAGTTATAATATTATTAAAAGTGATTAAAATATGATTAAAAGCTGGAAATAAAAGTTAAGATCCTATGTTAGCTAACCATGTGTTAAAATGGAGGCAAAAGATCCTCCAATATTTTGGGCAACAGTTGAACTTGTTGTACTTCACTTATTATAAACTGTGTAATTCAGTCTTGCTAGATGATAGACATTTTGTTATTAGCTTTATGGGTTGCAAGCTCCATTTGTGTGTCTCCCAGACCAAAAGATGGCAGTCTGCCCTTGGGACCATGTGCACAAAGATTAAATACCCCCCAGCATGGGGTGGATTAAGCTATTGATGTATCATAGATATAGATAACGATCCGGGTCCATTTCCTATCACTTCCTTAATCCCACACCCTCTCTCAAATTGTGTTCTTTATTCTCTATTTATAGAGGCCGCATGTCCTGCTAACAATGGCGTTTCTTTGTGTTTTCAGTATAGCAAGTTTCCAGTGAAAATGGGGCTAACTTCTTTCTTGGTCATTAGTTAAACTAAATAAACAAACAAACAAACAAACAAACATATAAATAAATATAATGTTGTGTTTATTAAAATCAGTTTGGCTAAAGGCTGGTATGAAACACTTTTATCCCTAAGAATTGCCTAAAATTGCTAAATTCAATTGCAAAATTAAATTTCAAACCTTTTCTTCCCTGCTGGAGCCTGCAATGTCATAAACAACTTGGATTTAGTTTTCAATCATGGTTGGTTTTATGAAAGAGTGTTAAAAACAGAGAAAATGTTTCTTTGTTTAGCATGTGATCCACCTCCCCCATCTCACACACGCTGCTTTGAGTCACTTGTAGCTAACATTTAATTAAATTGTGACACCTTGACAGCTTTCAAGCAGAAATACATGGAATAATCAACTAGACTTCATGGGGCTGTCAGAGCCCCTTTCAATTAGTTGTTATTAGGGCCCATAAGTAATGAATTTCAATGCCCCCTTATAATACAAATATTCATTGAAGATAAAAAGGGGGAGAGGAAGAGAATTGAATATATGAATCTTTAAATAGATGTTTGAGTTTTTTATTTGCAATTCCTTTTTTGTTTTCTTAAGAATACAGGATATTTCAACACAAAGAAGAGAAATGGGTAGATGATTGTGCTGTAACTGAAAGGTTTAAGTGTTTGACCAATTGCATGCTCTTTTCATTTGTTTCAGTGATAAGCTAACAGAGCAGCCAAAAATATGTAATATATGAATCAAAAGTTTCACAGTAACATACAGAGATTGTCTGGTACTGTAGCTACCCTGCTGAATGTCAACAATGTCCAAGTATTGACTGTATATGAAAAAGATTGCCCTCAAAGGGAATCTATCTATGGTTTTCAATGCAGTACATAAGTGGTTAATTTACAAACAGAATGTAATAAATTGGGTAAATCCCCTTTCACAAACTTAAGTGGGATTTTCCTTCAAATAAATACATTCTATGAAATACTGAGATCTGCATAGCATCTAGCTATGTAAGGGATTATCTTACATTTTCAGGAACTCATGATGTCCTTGCCTTGCCTCACCTCTACTTTTTATTATTATTGTATTTATTGATAGAGATCTGGCTTAAGTTACATACAAACTGATGTGAATACAATAATATTAGAGCATGATTACAATGTACAAATCGTAAATCATCCATACAGTTTTTTTAGATAAATAAATCCTCAGACAGATCAACCTACTATTTCTAAGAACAAGCTAACTAAACTCAAACCTCCTAAATCCCTCACCCCCAGACAGGTGAACACCCCCGACACCATTGAGAATGGTGTAATATATTCATACCAAAGACTGTTATCATTCGTAAATAGATGTTTGTTGCCCTTTGGGGCAATCTATGTGCCTCAGGAGGTTACATACCACCAGGTCTGCCACTTCTCCCAGATTCTATCAAACTTCTGAGGGGAACCCCTATGTAAACGGACAAGTCTATAACGAGGGATATTCTGTGTCACTAAATTAATGCAGGCTTCATGTTGCCTCCACATGTTTAATATTGTAATGCATTATAACAGACAACGAACTAAGAATGTGCATTGCGCTAGATTTCACTAGCATGGAAAATGGCAGTGGTTCACCTTGCTTTTATATACCAGTACAATCTTATTCTCATGTCAGTGCAATTGTATTTTCAATCATTTTAACATAGAAGTCAATCCCTACCCAATTAAAACTCCAATCCCAAACCTGCATTAAGTTCCCTCAATATGTGAGGTATTCACAGAATATTTGGGAGGTCCCCCCTAATGTTCAATCCCCCCCCACACTCTCATCTATATTCTTAACTGGTCAATAGACACTTTGCTTAGTTTTTTTGTGGTGTGGGGGGCAAGAGTAGAATGACAATGCAATATCTTTATTGAATGCCATAAAGCTTCAGTACAAGTATTGCAAATTTATATTTCTATATTATGTTTATAAACTTTTCACTTCAATGACTGCAGTGGAAGATGGATGGGCAACACATTGCTACCTAAACCCCTGGGAGTTAGCACATTTAGTTCCAAGCCCATAATCTGTATTGTAATAGCCATGTGTTCATGCACAAACAAACAAGTACAGCACACAGGCACAGCCTTCCCCTTAGACACATCACAACCTAAACTATTGTAAGTAATAATGGGACCATCATTCATCAGCTGTCCACACAATTTGTAAATCGATGTTGCAAAATGAGCTGAGGAAACTACAGGGTGCCATTTTCCATCTCTATTATTTGCCTACAGTGAGCATGTAGAAGATCAATATCAGGGGGACATCAGGAAGGTCCTAATGCATCCTACTAATGGGAAATTTTCACCAAAAATGAAAAGGGTTTACCGTGATTAAAATATTGTGTGGTATAGTCAACAATGTTTTAACGTTTTTTCCTTTGATGAAAAAGTTCAGATATAAAGGTGAAAAGTGGATAAGTGTCGACAGTTGCTTTATGTTGTCAGGACTGTTTAAAAAAATAAAATAAAAAAAAGAAATAAAAAACAAAGCAAAACAATAAATGTTTTTATGCACTAATGATTAGTCATTTGATTACAGGCTTTTGGTCAGATCTGCAGCTTTCACAATCAGTTTTGTCAGCTCTGGAAAATTATAATCTTCGGGCACAATTTTTAAATATCAAATGCAATTTATCAAAAATGCTTGGTGTGACACAAATAACTAGAGTTGCCACTTGGGATGTGTAGAAATTTTCACTGCCTCTTCACAAGAATTCCTGTGAAGAGAGAGCCATGCAGATGAAACTTCTAGAAGGTATGAAAACTTCTGGAAACATATTCTCAAATTCTGTTATTGCACTACATGGATACACATATAAACACACACTACCACCATTTACTCCTTTCCATTGGTTTCCAAGGTTAGCATAAAGAGCCTGCCTATGGAAATTCTCACAAGAGACAAAAGGCATTATTTACCACAAACTTATTTCTGCAGAGGAAAGTTCCTAGCAACAAAGTTTCAGCCATCCGAAACTTTTGTTTGTTGTTATTATTATTATTATTATCCTTATTACTATTATTACTACTACTACTACTACTACTACTATAATTTTAATTACCTTCAAATTCAAATTTTAGTGGCCCGGTAATCTGGCTCTTTGGTGTCATCTCTAGCTGCTAGGGTTTCCATCTCTCTTGTATTGTACAAAAAATTCAGCAAAAATTGCACTAGATGCCAATATTAACATACCCAGGGCTGGTGCAAGGATTTTTGCCACCCTAGGCAAAACCTAATTTTGACGCCCATTTGGCTCTGCCCCTTGTGCCCCATCCCTTTATACCCCGCCTACTTATACCCCACCTCATTTCATGATTGTCCTCTCTCTGCCCCTGGTCTGGAGATGCCTGTAAGAGATGCCCCCCACCAGCTCCAACTTGCCCCCACTGGCTCCACTTTGCCCCCTATCAGCTCCACCTTGCCCCACCAGCTTCAATTTGCCCCCTTAGTGCCAACTTTCCCCCATCTGCTCCAACTTGCCCACACCAGCTCCATGTTGCCCCCACCAGCTCCACTATGCCCCCATCAGCTCCAACTTGCCCCCCATCAGTTCCACTTTGCCCCCACCAGCTTCACTATGCCCATATCAGCTCTAACTTACCCCCCTCAGCTCCACTTTGCCCCCATCAGCTCTAACTTGCCCCCTCAGCTCCACTTTGCCCCCCACCAGCTCCTCTTTGCCCAACATCAGCCCCAACTTGCCCAACATCAGCCCCAACTTTGCCCCCCATCAGCTCTAACTTGCCCCCTCGGCTCCACTTTGCCCCCCACCAGCTCCTCTTTGCCCAACATCAGCCCCAACTTGCCCAACATCAGCCCCAACTTTGCCCCCCATCAGCTCTAACTTGCCCCCTCGGCTCCACTTTGCCCCCCACCAGCTCCTCTTT
The DNA here is from genome assembly GCA_037306005.1 of Rhinophrynus dorsalis. NCBI lineage: Eukaryota > Metazoa > Chordata > Amphibia > Anura > Rhinophrynidae > Rhinophrynus > Rhinophrynus dorsalis. The sequence continues at coordinate 269,630,751 of CM074724.1, forward strand.
GCCCAACATCAGCCTCAACTTTGCCCCCCATCAGCTCCACTTTGCCACCCATAAGCTCCAACTTTCCCCCCATCACATACCTGGAGCTCCACGCAGTATTCTTTCCAGTAATGCAGAGTGCGCCGGGAGATCATGACTCCCAGCTCGCTCTGCATTACTAAGCAGTTGAAGACGATGAGGGAGCGCAGTAGAGACACAGGTCTAACTGTGTTGCGTTCCCCATGAGGTGCGTGCGGGCAGCGGGCGCAGCTCTTCTCCGCTGCATGCCCCCAGTACCTGTGCGCCCTAGGCTGGCACCTACTTCACCTATAGGTGGCGCCGGCCCTGAACATACCTGCAAAAGGATGGCCAGTATTTTGTATTTTTCTTTCATGAAAGGTGGCATCTCTTCTTCATCACTTTTTGTTTGTTACAATAAACTTGTGTGCCATTATGTCCTGAAAATTTTGACTCTGGTGTATAATTATGTAAAAAAATCATATTCGACAAACTGATATCAATACCTGATGCATTTCTTAAAGGGATAGTAATGGTTCATTATTAGTACAATCAAGTCTTCTTCCTGCTTTTTTTATAACAATGTGTAGCAGTAAAACCTTATAAAACTTTGCTGTTTTAAATTTATTGTCTAATAAAAGTTCCCCTTCCCGCCCCTTTTACTTACCTCAAGCAGCCTCCCCTCAGATCTAGAATACTGTCATCGGCCTGGACAGATTGCAATGAGGTGCAGTCTTCCCTCTTTCAGTTTAAGGAAAAGCCTGTCCCCTTGACAAAGGAGGGCATGTTTTTCCTTATGCTGGAAGAAGATTGTCCTTCATCTTGTGGTGTGGGGGGCAAGAGTAGAATGACAATGCAATATCTTTATTGAATGCCATAAAGCTTCAGTACAAGTATTGCAAATTTATATTTCTATATTATGTTTATAAACTTTTCACTTCAATGACTGCAGTGGAAGATGGATGGGCAACACATTGCTACCTAAACCCCTGGGAGTTAGCACATTTAGTTCCAAGCCCATAATCTGTATTGTAATAGCCATGTGTTCATGCACAAACAAACAAGTACAGCACACAGGCACAGCCTTCCCCTTAGACACATCACAACCTAAACTATTGTAAGTAATAATGGGACCATCATTCATCAGCTGTCCACACAATTTGTAAATCGATGTTGCAAAATGAGCTGAGGAAACTACAGGGTGCCATTTTCCATCTCTATTATTTGCCTACAGTGAGCATGTAGAAGATCAATATCAGGGGGACATCAGGAAGGTCCTAATGCATCCTACTAATGGGAAATTTTCACCAAAAATGAAAAGGGTTTACCGTGATTAAAATATTGTGTGGTATAGTCAACAATGTTTTAACGTTTTTTCCTTTGATGAAAAAGTTCAGATATAAAGGTGAAAAGTGGATAAGTGTCGACAGTTGCTTTATGTTGTCAGGACTGTTTAAAAAAATAAAATAAAAAAAAAGAAATAAAAAACAAAGCAAAACAATAAATGTTTTTATGCACTAATGATTAGTCATTTGATTACAGGCTTTTGGTCAGATCTGCAGCTTTCACAATCAGTTTTGTCAGCTCTGGAAAATTATAATCTTCGGGCACAAATTTTAAATATCAAATGCAATTTATCAAAAATGCTTGGTGTGACACAAATAACTAGAGTTGCCACTTGGGATGTGTAGAAATTTTCACTGCCTCTTCACAAGAATTCCTGTGAAGAGAGAGCCATGCAGATGAAACTTCTAGAAGGTATGAAAACTTCTGGAAACATATTCTCAAATTTTGTTATTGCACTACATGGATACACATATAAACACACACTACCACCATTTACTCCTTTCCATTGGTTTCCAAGGTTAGCATAAAGAGCCTGCCTATGGAAATTCTCACAAGAGACAAAAGGCATTATTTACCACAAACTTATTTCTGCAGAGGAAAGTTCCTAGCAACAAAGTTTCAGCCATCCGAAACTTTTGTTTGTTGTTATTATTATTATTATTATCCTTATTACTATTATTACTACTACTACTACTACTACTACTATAATTTTAATTACCTTCAAATTCAAATTTTAGTGGCCCGGTAATCTGGCTCTTTGGTGTCATCTCTAGCTGCTAGGGTTTCCATCTCTCTTGTATTGTACAAAAAATTCAGCAAAAATTGCACTAGATGCCAATATTAACATACCCAGGGCTGGTGCAAGGATTTTTGCCACCCTAGGCAAAACCTAATTTTGACGCCCATTTGGCTCTGCCCCTTGTGCCCCATCCCTTTATACCCCGCCTACTTATACCCCACCTCATTTCATGATTGTCCTCTCTCTGCCCCTGGTCTGGAGATGCCTGTAAGAGATGCCCCCCACCAGCTCCAACTTGCCCCCACTGGCTCCACTTTGCCCCCTATCAGCTCCACCTTGCCCCACCAGCTTCAATTTGCCCCCTTAGTGCCAACTTTCCCCCATCTGCTCCAACTTGCCCACACCAGCTCCATGTTGCCCCCACCAGCTCCACTATGCCCCCATCAGCTCCAACTTGCCCCCCATCAGTTCCACTTTGCCCCCACCAGCTTCACTATGCCCATATCAGCTCTAACTTACCCCCCTCAGCTCCACTTTGCCCCCATCAGCTCTAACTTGCCCCCTCAGCTCCACTTTGCCCCCCACCAGCTCCTCTTTGCCCAACATCAGCCCCAACTTGCCCAACATCAGCCCCAACTTTGCCCCCCATCAGCTCTAACTTGCCCCCTCGGCTCCACTTTGCCCCCCACCAGCTCCTCTTTGCCCAACATCAGCCCCAACTTGCCCAACATCAGCCCCAACTTTGCCCCCCATCAGCTCTAACTTGCCCCCTCGGCTCCACTTTGCCCCCCACCAGCTCCTCTTTGCCCAACATCAGCCCCAACTTGCCCAACATCAGCCCCAACTTTGCCCCCTCGGCTCCACTTTGCCCCCCACCAGCTCCTCTTTGCCCAACATCAGCCCCAACTTTGCCCCCCATCAGCTCCACTTTGCCACCCATAAGCTCCAACTTTCCCCCCATCACATACCTGGAGCTCCACGCAGTATTCTTTCCAGTAATGCAGAGTGCGCCGGGAGATCATGACTCCCAGCTCGCTCTGCATTACTAAGCAGTTGAAGACGATGAGGGAGCGCAGTAGAGACACAGGTCTAACTGTGTTGCGTTCCCCATGAGGTGCGTGCGGGCAGCGGGCGCAGCTCTTCTCCGCTGCATGCCCCCAGTACCTGTGCGCCCTAGGCTGGCACCTACTTCACCTATAGGTGGCGCCGGCCCTGAACATACCTGCAAAAGGATGGCCAGTATTTTGTATTTTTCTTTCATGAAAGGTGGCATCTCTTCTTCATCACTTTTTGTTTGTTACAATAAACTTGTGTGCCATTATGTCCTGAAAATTTTGACTCTGGTGTATAATTATGTAAAAAAATCATATTCGACAAACTGATATCAATACCTGATGCATTTCTTAAAGGGATAGTAATGGTTCATTATTAGTACAATCAAGTCTTCTTCCTGCTTTTTTTATAACAATGTGTAGCAGTAAAACCTTATAAAACTTTGCTGTTTTAAATTTATTGTCTAATAAAAGTTCCCCTTCCCGCCCCTTTTACTTACCTCAAGCAGCCTCCCCTCAGATCTAGAATACTGTCATCGGCCTGGACAGATTGCAATGAGGTGCAGTCTTCCCTCTTTCAGTTTAAGGAAAAGCCTGTCCCCTTGACAAAGGAGGGCATGTTTTTCCTTATGCTGGAAGAAGATTGTCCTTCATCTTGTTCTGTCCGGAGCAGCTTGCTGAGGCTGCTCAGGTAAGTAAAAGGGGTGGGAGGGGTGAACTTATTAGAGAATAAATGTAAAACAGCAACATTTTATTAGATTTTACTGTTACAGTATATCATGATATAGACCTGTTATGCTCAAAATTAGAAGTCTGCAAAAAAAAAAAGTATAAAGTGTGTTGCACAATAGCTGCTGCAAACTTGCAGTAACAACACACCTCAGTATATACTTGTTCCTCTTCTTCTTGAAGCTTTTAAGAGTGAGTGTGAAGTAAGCTGTTCTTGTCTGCATCTTGAATGAATGAAGGAATGAATGATGGATTTTTATCTGTTTGCAAAGTACATAAGTCAGACAGTCAACTAGTCAGTTACAGCAGAAGCTGAGCCAGCTCAGGTAAGAACCTGGATCAGCTTTCTTGTCTGACTCTGGTTTATCAGTCAAAAAGTTTTGTTTCTTTTTAACTTTCCTTTCTCCCTTTACACCTCCAACACCCAGAGAACAAATGTCTACCACCAAGACACCTAAAAGCAATTCAAGCAATATGCTGTTGCTTTCTTTCACTCTTCCAAGCTCAGACTGACAATATGTGGCAACCTGGCACCCATTTTATAATAGTGTGAAAGGAGTACATGGAAAAATTCTCCTTGTGGGGGGAAATCTATTATTTCACCGGGCAGGAAATTTTCTGTGGAAAAGACAGAACACATGGCAAGTTTCTCTTAATTTCCCGCAGGCATATAAAAGTGTGATATGCTTTCACACCATGCCATTCTGTGTTTGTGAGAGCAGAAAGCAAGACATCTTTGAGCTAGAGAAGGCAAGGTAATAAAGTAGAGCTGAAGCTTAATTTAGGGAGTCTTGTTATCACGGTGCCCGTGATTCTGACTGTGCGACATTCTTACTTCCGGGTTTGCTTTGACTGCTTCTTATTGGTTCTGGGTTGCTCCCAGGGCTTGCCTTTATATACGCCCTCCAGTCACTATGCTGGTGCCCTTTCGTGGTGTTCCTGACCTGATGCTTGTAGCTTTGTTCCTGTTCCGTGTATGATCTGGTTTTGTCTGACCTTGCTCCTGTCTCCGCTGCCTGTTTACTGGACCCGGCTTGCCTGACGAAGACCCGTTACCGATTTAGCTGACTACTGCTCTCTGTTTACCGATCCAGGCTTTGGCTGACTACCGCTCTCTGTGTTCCGATCCAGGCTTTGGCTGACTACCACTCTCTGTGTACCATTCCAGGCTCTGGCTATTCCGCCTAGAGTCAGATTGTCGCTAGTGCTTCTGTTGTCCCTGTCTTGTGCCCTCTGCCTTTGCCTTAATGGTCGCTGCCAGTCGGTGCTTCCCGTTGCCTCCGGTTGCGCTACCTCTCAGCCTGTGCCTCATTGCAGCCTCCATTACGTGCTATACAGTCTGTGATCTCCGGTCACTAGCGGTGCAACCTCTTGTCAGTCTGCTCTCACCCGTTGCCTCCGGAGGTGCTACCTCTCAGCCTGTGCCTCACTGCAGCCTCCGTTACGTGCTATGCAACCTGTGCCCTCCGGTCACTAGCGGTGCTACCACTTGTCAGTCTGCTCCTACCTGTTGCCTCTGGTTGCACTACATCTCATCCTGTGCCTCTTGGCAGTCTCTGTTTGCATACTATACACCTGTGATCTCCGGTCACTAGCGGTGCTACCACCTGTCACTCTGCTCCTTTTCGCTGCCTCCGGTTGCGCTGCCTCTCAGTCTGGGCCTCCTTGAAGTCTCCGTTGGCATACTATCCAGCCTGTGTGCTACGGCATCTAGCGGTGCTACCTCCTATCAGGCCGCATGGACCTCTATCTTCGGTTGCTCTATTCTGAGCAGTCTGCCTGTTTACACCGGTTGTGCCCCGTGCAGCAGGTGCCTCCCCTGTGTGCCTCAGGGCACTTCCTCTATTACCGTTTATGCTATTCCTGGGCTGCCTTACCCAGTTATAGGGAGGCCGGTAGAGCCTCCTCTATATCCTTGTTGGTACCATTTCCTGGGCTGCCTTACCTGGTTATAGATAAGGCCAGTAGAGCCTATTCACCTCCCTATATTGGGGTGCCTGCCCTGCAGTATAGTTCCCTCTTAGGGCCTCTCCGGACCTGTACTGCTGAGATTTCGTTCTTGTCTCTGTTCTAGTTATTATCTGCATATTTTGTTATCTGTTTGTGCCCTGACCTGTGTCAGATTATATCACTTTCCTCTGTGTGAAGTCTGGACCCGTGTAGGACCTCTTTGTTCTTTATTTTGTTTAATAAAGCTTCATTATTTTATCTTACCATATTGAGTGTTCAATAAAACCGTGACACTTGTGGGCAGGAAATCTGGTTTCCTGAGGAGAGCAGTTTGATCCCAACTACCCCAAAATTCTGATAACTGATTGTAAAGACACAGACAGCCATGTTCCAAGTTTCTTCCTAATTTGGCTGTTATATCTTTCCTATAGGAGTCTAGGGTTGTGAGAAGGGAGCAAAGGTGTTTTACCTTTTTGATCTTTTTTTATCTCTGTCAGGGAAGTCTGGAGGTGTGGGAAGGGAGCAAAGCAGAATTAACCAAATACCCCAAAATTCTGTCTGACTGACTGGGAACACAAGGCAGAGGGGATACAAATTTCTTCCTGATCTGGCTATTATAGCTGTCCTAGGGGTGTCTACAGGGAGGAGAAGGCAGTAAAAGGCGGTTTGCCCCAAATACCTCAAAATATTGTGTGACCACGTTAACACAGGCAGCTGTGTTCCAAGTTCCTTCCTCATCTGGCTGTTATCTATGTCCTAGGAGAGTCTATGGGTGTGAGAAAGGAGCAAAGGAGAATTACCTCAAACACCCCAAAATTCTGAGTGACTGGGAAGACACAGTTAGTGGTGATACAATTTTCTTCCTGATTTGGCTGTTATCTCTGTCCTTGGGGAGTCTGGGGAAAGAAACAGTTGAACAGGGAGTATGTTTTTTATTGACAGTGGTTGGAATAGGGTGACAGTTAATAAAAATCAATAAATTAAACAAAGCATTACTATAACCCTATACAAAGTCACCACCCAAGAATTTGGCATATGGCGACTAGCTTCTTGATACTGATATCATCTTCCACAAGTACCTCATTTTGAAGTAATCCTGTTTTTGCAGAGGCTTGGATACATACATCTTGCTGAGAGACTTCTGTCTTCCACCAAAGGAAAGGAGCAATGTACCTGTCTGTAAACTGTTTAAGAAAACAATTAGAAAGTCTGACCCTGCACAAGAAAAGATGCCAAAAAATAAATGATGACTGTTTATTTTTCGGCATCTGTTCTTATCCAGGGTCAGAGTTTCTAATTGTTTTCTTAAACAGTTTACAGACAGGCACATTGCTCCTTTCCATGGTCGCGTGACCCAGGTTGGAGACTTGTGCCTCAGTTACCGTTCCCTCTGGTGTTCCACTTGCACCATGGTCTTAGTCTCTGGTATCTTGAAGTAGTGCAGCGATCGAGGTGAGCCATGCAATTTAACAGTGTCTGTATAGCGAAAGACAACTGATCTATTCTCTGATCTTGAGAATCCATCCTGGATAGGATGCTTAGATTAGGTGGACTGCCTGAACCTTCAGTAGGCATGGCTCTTATGTACTGTCATGGTTTTCAGGCAAAGAAGGACAGACACGAATATAAAATATAAATCCATCTTTATTTAATAAGTACAGTAATAATAGTATAGCCCACACGACCCCTAGAACACAGGATGATAGGACCAAGGCTCTTACCTAGAGCTGCACACTGTGCTGCTCACTGTACTACTGTGAGATATCTCCATCTAAATATCTCCATCTTGTGCACACAGGGCTAGAAACGCAAATGATTGATTAAACATTTGATGCAGTGGGTTGTCTTCTTTCGAAAATGTTAAGCATTTTCTTGTTGCCTGTATTTGTAACAAACATTGAAGTGTAGTTTTGTCATAAAAAAGCAAGAAAATTGACAGATTGTTGTATATGACCTCTGTGCACCTGGCACCCCATGTGTCAACTCATACCAACAGGATACTTTTTCAATGAATTTTAAAGAGTGTAAATGTGAAAAAACACACTTTTTTGTTACTATAGCACCACTTTCTAGCTTATTCGTAACAAACTAGCTTTGTTGTAGACATGAAAATGACCAGCACTGATACAGTAATTGTGAGTTCTTTTAAGATGTATATAACATGCAGGCTTACATGGTGTATTTCTCTTTATATTGTGTCTGAAATGCAGAATGGTGCAAAATGGGAACATTTTACATTTTTGTTTTTCAGTTGATAACTTATATATGGATAAAGTGTGGTACTGTGATAGCCATCGAAAATGCAGGTGACTGGTTGAGTAAAAATCATACCTTTACTGGCTGAGTGGCTCTAGGATGCAAGTGTTCAAGACAACTAGGTTTATTCAGGCATGATAAGAATGAAGGCTGAATGCACAATACGTGACTTTAACCCTTTGAGTGCAAGAGGGGGTACGGAACGCATTGCTTTGCAATGCATTCTGTACCCCTCTGGTACTCAATGAGTTAAAACTCAAACACAGTTTTAACATCAACCCCTTGATTGCCAGATAGGCATCCATCACACTGCAGATTGAATGCTTCTGTGTAACCCAAGGGTCAAATACCATTAGCAGAATGTGTATACTCAGAGTGGGCTGTAAATTAAACTCTAGCCTCTGTGACAGCTTAATGAAGTGGACGAGAAAATGCAAGCAAGATAAAAAGACCTTTTTTAAACAGCTGCAGTGAAATTGACCAGAGATTAACACTTTGAGTGCCAGAGGGGTACGCAATGCACTCAAAGAGTTTCAAGCTTCCTTTCAGGCTGGTTGTACCTGTATGTAATCAATTGCCCCCTCTGAAAGCCTCCTCTCACTCGCTCTGTCCTCCTCCTGTCTCGCCTGGTTGTATAAGCTGGAACAGTATAGCGTTCGCCTTTACATGCGGAAGGCGAGTTCTCCCACACTCCTCAGCACCCTTTTTGCACTTAAGAGCACTGAGTAGTGTGTGAGAACTCTCCTTCTGCATGTGAAGGCGAATGCTACACTGTTCCAGCTTATAGAACCAGATGAGACAGAAGGAGGACAGAGCGAGCAAGAGGAAACTTTCAGTGGGGACAACTGATTACATACAGGTACAACCAGGAACTCAAAGGGTTAAGTGGGATCGTGGACATAGATTCCGGATATCACAGCACCAAATGAGTGGCGTACACAATAGCATTTGATGGGTTAAATGTCAACTTTGAGACCAGGCAATTTGAATGCTGTGCAATGCACTGGAGTTAAGCTGCACCTGGGAATGCTCAAAAGGGATCCTCTGTTAGAAGGATTTTTTTTTCTCGGCGTCTGAATGTAACAGTAAGAAATCCCCTCATGAGATATCTAAGTCCTAGCTCAGGTGCCCACAATAAAGATCACGTGTTCTTACCAAGCATCCCTGTGCGCAGTACACCTGGGACTCCAGCGCACTGCACAGCAACCAAAAATAATTTTTATGTTTGGCTAGTGGGAGACCATGTATGTATTCAGCAAAGTAATGTGAATGGGTAGAAGTACAGTACACGTCCCCAACATACAAAACACTTAGAGGCAGGCTTAGACAGGAGGATTGGCTTCTCAGAGGGAAAGCTCTGCCATCAAACATCATCAAGATGGCAGCACTCTCCCTCATGCTTTGGCAGACAAATCAGGAAGATTTTCATCTTGAGGGGATCAAAAAAAAACTTACCATGGGGGTTTTTAGCCTTGTTTAGGGGTTATGAATCAATTCGGGGGAAGACACTGGAAAGTGATAGTTCCACTTTAATACTAACATTAATCACAAACATTTGCTAGTGGAAGACAGAAAAATATATTCTATGGCCATTGTTTATCATTCACTTTATTGGAATTAGGGGATATCAATAATGGTATCTTTTGAGTGTGCAAGGTCTGTTGAAAAAAATTGTGTGTTATGTGTGGGTTGTTTATAGCAAAGTATGAAAATTTGTCATTTGAATGTAAGCTGCAATAAAAGTGTGAGATCAGCTTAGCACTGAGTAATGGTGATGGGGCTGTTTGCTATTTATTCTTTGATAAATGCTATACCTGAGTATTCTATTAGTATTGTTGTTGGGACATAGCATTTCTCTGTCCTTTTAACCAGAGCTTTGAACATTGATTCCATGCTTATCCTTTATTACAATAAACCCATCATCCCTACAAATCTATATTTATTATATTAGAAGCTCCAATTAGATGTAACCAGGACATCACTCACATCTGATTAATAGTATACTTGAAAACATCTGTTATTGTGTTTCAGCAAACATATACAAAAAAAATCTATACCATTCCTCGGCTGAAAGTGAGTGATGAAGTTAGAATGATTTCTATACTTTATAACCATGGCAAGATAATTAGCTCTATATCACCTTTATGCTTTATCATGTAAACCTAATATTGAAATGTACTTCTACTGATGTTATTAAACAGTTAAATGAGATAGTATATACAAAACTCAAAATAGTTCCAATTCATTACCTATATTTTTAATTTTTAACTATTTTGATCACCCATTCTAGGACATGAAGAGATGTTCTCTGTAGAGGGAGGACTTGGTCATTCTCCTTAAAATCAGGGAACATGATTTTCCACTATCTCTGCAGATGAAACATTTGAAGAGAGGGAACTGTTGGAGCTTTCTCCCTTCAGTCATTGCATATAGCATACAGAGAGGAAATCCAGGAATCTGTAAACTGTGCTTATTTACCTAATAGGGTCCCATAAATGTAATTCATCATATTCAGATGACTCTTCCAAAATGTCTTAAATGCCTTTTCGTGAAGGACAGACGATTTTTCTCTTTTTTTCTCGAAAGTTTTCTCATTTTCTCCAATGCAAAATTTCTTCCTTTTTCACCTATTCCAGCAATTTTTTTGCCTTTCCAACACATTTTTCTCCTATTCCAACACATTTTATGCCTATGTTTCCTATGGTGCAACATTCCCCAGCACAATATTACTTCTTCTGAGGGCTGTAATGGAGAAATAAGTAGATGAAAGTCAAAGTTGAGAGTCCTACAGCAACATATACCTTGAATAATTTGTTAACATATAGAGTGCATTTGTCCTTTGTCCTCAACACTAACTTCCTGCTTAAAGGGACAGTATTACTTCAAAATTACTATCCCTCATATTGTAGCCCTTAATTAACTGAGTTAAATGACACCAGCGACATCTCTCAAACCTTTATGGTTTAAGAGATAGCCACTTTCAAAGTTTCCTCTCCCCTGCTGTCAGCGTTCTGCTGCCAGCAGGGGAATCCGGTCCCGGGACAGGCAGAGGCTCTTAAACAGAGCTGATATCTCGTTATGGAATGAAAAATGATTCATTGAAACAGTCTCCTACTTGTGCTTGGTTACCAAGCACACGTAGAAGACTGTTTCAATTAATCATTTTTCCTTCCATAACGAGATATCGGCTCTGCTGAAGAGCCTCCACTTGATTCAGAGACCGGATTCTCCTGCTGGCAGCAGAACGCTGACAGCAGGGGAGAGGAAACTTTGAAAGTGGCTATCTCTTAAACCATAAAGCTTTGAGAGATGCCGCTGGTGTCATTTAACTCAGTTAATTAAGGGCTACAATATGAGGGATAGTCATTTTGAAGTAATACTATCCCTTTAAGTGACACTGGCATGATGATGTCAATGATAAATAAAATAAAGTACAACCTATGTATGGCAGATGTGTATGGTAGTGGTTGTGGGAGACTGGCATGGTGTGATTGTTGGTACGTTGACAAACTGCATCCACCCCAGGAGGAGAGGGATCATCATCCTTTATTGCACACACTGCAGCAACCATTGCTGCAGTCAATTTTTTAATTACCACTTTACGCCCACATCCCTGCACTGCTCCACCTTTCCCCCTCCCCCAGCCCCTTGAGAGTTTGCTGGACATTACTCAACTACTGTTTGTGTTTTTCCTCTCTACAGTATACAACTGATAAAATGTGAAGTCTTGCCTTAGCCCTCAACAAAATTCTCAATGTTGATTGCTGTCTATCAAGTCTGTCTCAGTTACAGAGCTCACATCAGGCACCCAGTCAGCTGTCTGTCACCTAATATGGTTATGTGTTTAATAATTTATGTATTCATGTGTTTATATTTTATTATTATTATTTTAAGTTGTCCACCCTATATTATCACAATCAGTGCAAAAAAACAAAATATAACAAAAAAAAACAACAACTTGGACCTCTGCTGCCTGTGTCTTACCAGTCAGTCACACTTAATGTTGGGGTATTTGAGGTCAACCTCCTTTCTCCCTTCTTCTCCCCTCAGAGTGCCCCCAGACTCCTTTGATACAAAGAACAAATGTCCTACCTAAAAGACTCTCTAACCCTTTGAGTGCCAGATGGGTACACAACGCATTGCTTTGCAATGCGTCACATACCCCTCTGGCACTCAAAGGGCTAAACTAAGCTTCAATTCCCCTTTATTTGTCTATCTTCTCTAACTCAAAAATGTGCTGCTTTCTCATCTCACAAACATAGAATGGCATGCTGTGAGAGCTGACAGTCTTTTATATGACTGTAGAAAAATAGAGAAACTGTTATGTGGTGGAGAAAACATTTTCTTCCCACTGATTTCAGTGCAATGAGCTAGGCGAAAAAAACAGAAAAACAGCATTTTTCGCAAGAAATTATTCGCCAAGTGGGAAGTGCCATTATTCTCTGGTTTTGTTTTAAGGCAAAAGTTTTCACCTATACCTACATCTGTGACACACAAAATTTCAGTCCCCATTAGGGCCTTTATGAAGGTGCCTGTGCAGTGTTACATTACACAGATTTATAGGTATCCTTTGAAAATGTTGCCCTCTATTGTGCAATCAACACAACATTGCATTAAAAATGCAGACTCGTTAAAAACAGCGATATCTGAACACCACCTGCATGAAAAGAGTGACCTTCTGATATAGCACCCATCAGAATGTTGCATCCTCATTCCCTGTCCCTCCCATCCACAACCATAGCCTGCAAGTGACCCAAAATATTATTATTATGTATCAAAATAAAAAAAAGAAAGAAAAAGAAAACAGTACAAGTTCTCATTCATTGCTCCTTCCATCCACAATCATAGACTGCAAGTGACCCAAAATATTATTATTATTATTATTATTATGCACCAAAATGAAATGAACAAAAAATGAAATCAGCTGCACTCATACACTACAATGTAACATACAATGCAAGTTAATCTTATTCACTCACTATCTGGTGCAGGTCAATGGAACAACCAATTCCAAATTCATACAATAGGATAATATTGGGCCAGGAAAGCAGCAGCTGGACCCTTCTCTGCTACTCCACTCTCCAAAGATGCTAGTATCCAGTTAGCCGGCTGGATACCCTTCGCGCCACATGGATCCCCATCATGTAGTGTTTCTTCCTTAGTGTACCCTGTTCCTGTTGGTTCATTTAATTAAAATATCGAGTTTTATTTGACAGCAATTACATAAGCTGTAAGGTCATACCTCATAAATGGCCACTTGCTCACAGAACTGACCTGTACAACCTGAGGCCTTCCAGTTGTTGAAGACTACAGTTCCTATCAGCCTGGCAAACTGCCAGGAATGATGGGAACTACAGTTATCAACAGCTGGAGGGCCTCAGGTTGCCCAGCATTAACATAGACAAGAGCAGTGCACTCAAACTGTGCACCCAAAAAAAAAAAGAAAATTCCATTGATTTAATTGTGGGGGTTCACCAGTTCATTGCTTCACATATGAAAAGCTTGTTCTGTATGGATATATGGCAACCATTACATTCTAGTAATAATCTGTGCTGCACGCCTTTCTTCACAAGTAGTGAGGCACCTTCCAGCTGTGGGATTACTGTTGTTTTAATCAACCGGAAAAGCCCTCATATATAAATATATATCAAGATAAAGGCTGAAGCTTGAGCTGAAATATTGACAGTTTTTCAATAAATTTGTAGAGTAAGGAAGGAATGTGGTGTGATGGGGATTCAGTCAGGTAACAGAATATTAGCATCTTCAGAGAGAGGAGTTGCAGGGAGGATCCAGCTGCTGCTTTCCTGGCCCATTTCATGTTCATTTCATTTTGGTGCATAATAATAATATTTTAGGTCACTTGCAGGCTATGACTGTGGATGGAAGGGATAGGGAATGAGAACCTGTACTGTTTTCATTTATTTTTTCATTTTGGTACATAATAATAATATTTTGGGTCACTTGCAGGCTATGACTGTGGATGGGAGGGACAGGGAATTAGTATACAACATTCTGTTTTGTGGTACATGCTGTAGCGTGTGGATCCGATAAGTCTGTCTTATTTGCAAATGATTGGACGAATCAACTCCTCCAGAAGGTGCATTAAGTTTCTAAATAGGCATAGATTTCAAGGAAGCCACTGTGCGTATACATTATTTAAAAAGTATTAGCTTTTTGAAAAACATATCCTTATTTTCTAGGGGCATTACCTGCCTAAATTCCCCTCTTGTTTTGTCTATATATGAGAAATCTCTTGGACATATCAGAAAATAGTAAAACACCTTTGGATCCACAAACAAGATATTGATGTATTTTGAATTTCTTTCCTGTATGTGGATGTGTGAGTTTGTCACACAATATAAGAAAACTACAAGTTAAATTTTGTAATCCATACTTTTCAACAGTATTTATTGTACTTCAATTATTTCTGTTCTGGGTCAGAGTTTATTAACATATGTCTAAATGTTTTTACCTCTAAAATATGAGAAGTATGTATTATCATTGACGCAATGGCCAAATCTTCCATCTATGCTGATTATCATCCAATATTTGTAGATAGTGCTCCTTGTTATATCTGAAGCTGCTTAAAGGGATAGTGATACTTCGTTTTATCTTTATTTTATTTTGTAGGCATTAAAAAAACATGAAGAACATATAAGTTTTATCTCTCAAACTTTTTCGGTTTGAGAGATATTCACAAGCAAAGTTTCCCCTCCTGCCCCTTTTACCTAGTGTAAGCCATCTCTTCTCAGAGGTGGAATCTGGTTGTAAGACCGGCAGATAACAAAAGGGGATAATCTTCTTCCTATGAGAACAATGAAAGCCCTGCCCCCCTTGACAAGTTTCTCAGGTTTTTCTCTTATCTTAATTGAAGATTGTCCCTCTCTGCAGTCTACCTGGGCACCTCTCTTCTGATCTGGCTGAGCAGTGTTACATCAGTAAAAGGGGTGGGAGGGGGATACTTTGTCATTGAATTACTCTTGAGCTACAACTCTGACAGAACTGAAATAACACTCTCCAAAGTCCAAATACTATGACGATTAATTAGAGCTGCTTTTATTATGAAACATTACTATTCCTTTAAAATACAATTATAAAATAGATGAAGAAATGCAAAGAAACAGAAAATAGGACTCATCAACACACATACCATGAAATCATGGCTGTAGGGACTCCCCCAAAGGGTAGAAATGCGAGGAACAATGCATGAGTTATCAAAAAATAGACAATATGGTACAAATGTATACTATATGACCTGTGAGATACACAGCAAATAAAAATTAAGCAGATTAATAAATAGGATTGGGCAAAAAGTACAGTTTTATCCCCAAGGGAATTTTCACAAAAAGCCTGATTTTCGAGTAGGATTTCTTGCCCGTGTAGAAAACCATAGATTTTCCACTGTTTCACAAGTACCACAAAATTTTCTGTAAGAACAGTTCAAATTTCTGCCTATGTTTTCCAGTGGTGGCAAAACCTTCCCCCTCCATAATATAAAAACCCAGAATTTTCCACCATGCAGCATGGTATAATTTTGGAATGAAAGAGATTAGAAGCAAGCAGCGAGAGAGAGAGAGAGAGTGGGAGAGAAATAACACACAAATAAAAGTTCAAATAAAAAGCACTATGATCAAAAGGAGAGGCTGTATGGACGCTGATGCTGCAGTAACAGTAAAGGGAACCCACATTCCCCGGACCCAGTAATTCACATTTCCCCAGCATTGTCCCTCAGGGGAATTTCACTCACTACATGACAAGTTTTGCTTCTTTTCCTGCAGAGATAATATAAACAGTGTGTCAGGTTCTGCCAGCATCTCATTTCTGTATTTGTTAGCACAATTTTTCATCTAGTTATGATAGGCAAATAAGGGAGTTTTGTGGCCAGGCAGTTTGTTCTCTGTGTTATGGGAGTCTAGGAGCCCTCTGGATGGGGTAGTATGAAGGGGGAAAGAAGATTAACCCAAAATATGTCAAAATCTTGGTTGATCGAGACAGGCAGCTGTGATCCATATTCCTTCCTGAAATGGCTTTTATCTCTGTTCTAGGGGGTATTTTGGAGTGAGAGAAGGGAGCAAGGGAGATTTACCTCAAATACTCAAAAATTTTGTGTGACTGCCTGAGAAGACACAAGCAGCCATGATCCAAGTTCAGTCATGATCTGGCTGTCATCTATGTGCTGGGGAGTTTGAGGGTGTATGAAGGGAGCAAAGGAAAATTAACCCAAATACCCAAAAATATTGTGCAGTTTTTGTTTTCATAGACAGTGATAGGGATAGGAACAGTTAAGTGGTTAAATAGTTTGACTTATAGGTGACAGAGACAGGGACCCTGATGTGATCTGTGGCTGAGGAAGACATACTAGTAGAGACAGAGAATTATGTAAAGGGTAAACCTATCACAGTCTACCTTTGAGGCATTCTTGTGGCCACCTCTGCATTACTACATCTGTTACAGGCACTGGCTTGGACGCCTGTTTATGGGTCCCACCTCCTTCTGCCCCTTTATAATCCTCCTTGGGGCTAGGAGTCATTGCCCTTACGTGGTGTTCCTGTTAGTTGCTCTTGTGCTCTGTTGTGATCTGTGCTTATCTGAGAATCCACTCCGTGTATGACCCTGGCTTGTCTGACTACCCACATGGGTTCTGACCTATGGTTCTGGCTGACTTACTCACTCAATGTATGACCCTGACTTGTCTGACTACCCACATCAGTTCTGACCTATGGCTCTGACTGACTCACTCGCTCCGTATTTTGCCTGTCCTCCGGCTCCAGCTCCTATCTCGCTTCATGTATCCCTGGCTTGTATGACCTGTGGTTCTGGCTGACTACTTGCTCCATATGCTCCTAGTCTGACTGGCCATTAGCCTCTGTGTCCTGCGGCTCTGTCCGAATCTTGCTCCCTGTTGCCTTTATCTCCGGTATCTCGCAGTAAGGCAGTGCTTAGCACAGTGTGCAGCTCCATGTAGGAGCTTGGGCCCTATCATCCTTTGGTCTGGGGTTGTGTGGGATATTATCATCACTATATCTCATATATTATTATCACTGTATATTCTAATAAAGGTGGTTATATTTTATTACTGTGTCTGTCCTTCTGTGCCTGATTACTGTGACAGTATGTAAGGGCCATGTCTACTGAAGGTACAGGCAGTCCACCTAATCAGAGCATCCTGTCCAGGATGGATTCTCAGGATCAGAGAATTGACCAATTGTCATTTGCTGTGCAGACACTGTTAAATCGCAAGGCTCACCTAGACCGATTTGCTTCACAACCGGTGGCTTCCCCAGCACCTGCACCAGTTGTGGTCACTGCCCCTGAGGCGGGCATAAGTAGAGGATTGTTTGGCTCGGCTTCTCTACCCCAAAGATATTATGGGGAACCTGCGATGTGTGGGGGTTCCTTAATCAGCTGGGAATTTTTTTTAGAGATGGTACCCCATGCATTCCCTACTGAGCGAAGTAAGGTGGGACTCCTGATCTCATTTCTATCCGGCAAGGCATTGGCCTGGGCCAATCCATTATGGGAGATGGAGAAGCCCATAATCCACAATTCCTCAGAATTTGTATCCCCATTTCGGAGAGTCTTTGACATTCCTGGGCATGCTACCTCCGCTGCCAAAAGACTGATGACAGTACAGCAGGGTGCACGTACTGTAGCGGACTATGCTATAGAGTTCTGCACTCTGGCGGCAGAGATTGGTTGGAACAATGAAGCCCTAGTTGCCGCATTCTCCCAGGGCTTGTGTGTCAAAATTAAGAATGAGACAGCAGCCCGGGAACTGCCTGGAGATCTGGAGAAGTTAATCTCAGTCACCATCCTGTTAGATATGAGGATCCATGAGAGGCTTTCATTCATAGATCATGAACATAAAACATTACCCCAGTTGGCACCTGATTTCTCACCTCCCACACCTCCGAATTCTGACCCAGCCAGGGGGGAACCTATGCAGCTAGGCTTTACATGTCTTTCTGAGGAGGAGAGGGCTCGGCTCAGGAGGAGGGACCTTTGCTTATACTTTGGGGAACCTGGCCATTTGTTGCATGCTTGCCCTAGTCAGCCGGGAAAACGCCCGCAACTAGGGTCAAGTAGGGGACAGACCCTGGGTGGAATTTCACAGTCCCCAGAGACAGTAATGGACAAGCAAACTTTTGAAGTCTACTGTGGTTGCTCCAGCACTACTGGACTCAGGGGCCACAGGGTTTTTCATTGATGGAGACTTCACTGTGAAATACGCTACTCTGTTGTTGCTTCACTCCACTCAGTTGGACATTGAGGTTATTGACGGCAGACCTCTTCAGCAGCCACAAGTTACTTATAAGACTCATCCCTTTTCTCTGAGGGTAGGGGCACTCCATGTGGAGACACAACAGTTCCAGGTGATATATTACCCCCATCATGCCATCATTATGGGGTTTCCATGGCTGCAGACTCACAACCCTAGACTTGATTGGCAAACCTGTGACATCATGTCGTGGTCATCTCTATATGCAAGGTCTTGCCTCCAGCAGCCTATAAGAATATTGTGTACCTCTACCTTGTTACCTGCTGAGTGTCAGGCCTACAAAGAGGTTCTTAATAAGGAAGAGGCCAGTACTTTGCCACCACACAGGCCCTACGATTGTACTGTTGATCTGGTACCAGGGGCCAGACCTCCTAGGGGCCGAGTTTATCCCTTGTCAGTAGAGGAGAACAAGGCCATGGACAGGCTTCTTTTTCGTTAAGAAAAAAGATGGGGAGCTCAGACCATGTATTGAGTGCAGTGGCCTAAATAAGCTAATGGTAAAGAACGCTTATCCTAAACCATTGATCAGGAGCTATTTGATAGTATCAAAGGCTCAACCTTTTCACAAAACTTGACTTGAGGGCTGCATACAACTTGGTACAAATAAGAGAGGGCGATGAATGGAAGAAAGCGTTTAACATTCTGAGCAGGCACTATGAGTGTTTGGTTATGCCTTTCAGATTGTGCAACGCTCCCGCTGTCTTCCAGGAGTTCAATAATGACGTTTTAAGAGATCTACTCCAGAGCTATGTTGTAGCATATTTGGACGATATACTCATCCATTCTCTTACCTTGGAGACACATAGAGCAGATGTAGCCCAGGTTCTTCAACTGCTAAGAGAGACCAAGTTGTTCTGCAAATTAGAGAAATGGTAATTCCACAAATCCCAGGTGACCTTCTTGGGATTCGTGATTTCATCCACTGGTCTAGCCATGGATCCGCAAACACTGTCTGCTGTCTTACAGTGACCGCTTCCTGTGGGGCTAAGATCCATACAGAGGTTCCTGGGCTTCACTAATTATTACAGAAAGTTTATACGAAACTTTTTCCTCAGTCATGAAACCACTCGCTGACATGACTCAGAAGGGCACTAATCCTTCAGACTGGGCACCTGAAGCACTTCAGGCTTTTGAAGACTTGAAGTCCACCTTTGCAAATGCCCTAATTTTGTCCCACCCGAACCCTTCCCTGCCATTTATACTGGAGGTGGATGCCTCGGAGTCCGGTGTAGGCGCATTGCTATCCTAGCGCACGGGCCCTGGTAAACCATTGCTGCCATGCAGCTTTTTCTCTAAAAAACTGTCGAAGGCTGAGAGTTTATATGATGTGGGCGATTGGGAATTACTCATCATCAATTTGGCCTTGAAAGAATGGCATTATCTGCTGGAGGGCACAGCGGTTCCAATCCTGATACACAAAAGAAAGGACCACAAAAACCTAACATATTTATCGAAGGCTAAGAGGTTGTCTTCACGCCAGGCCAGATGGGCCCTCTTCCTTTCAAGGTATAATTTTGTGGTTTCCTACCTTCCTGGTACCAAAAATATTAGAGTGGATGCTCTCTCTCGACAGTTTGGGTCTGAGTCCCAGGAGGAGTCTCCTCTGGTGCCTGTTATTCCTCCCAACCGTGTCTTGGCTACATTATGCACCACTATTATATCTCCACTGGGCATGGATATTTTGGCTTTCCAAGCTTCCGCCCCGGTGAAGAGACCTAATGGGAGATGTTTTGTGCCCAAATCCCTCCGTACCGGACTTCTGGAGACATACCATTCCTCTTAGGCTGCAGGACATGTTGGTAGAGACCAACTGATATGGTTGATGTCCAGACTCTTTTGGTGGCCCAGCATGTCGGCAGACTGTTCCGCATTTGTTTCAGCATGTTCCACTTGTGTGCGGACTAAGACTCCTCGTCACCTGCCGGTCAGCCTCCTGCAACCTATCCCAAATGGGGAGCGTCAATGATCTCTGTGGGTTACACGGTCATTCTTATGATTGTGGATAGATTTTTAAAGATAACCCATTTCTTGCCGCTTAAGGGACTCCCCTCCTCCAAGGAGTTGGCCAAGATCTTTGCGAAGGAAGTAGTTTGTATCCATTGTATACCCAAGGTGGTGGTCTCGGATCGCGGGAGCCGTTTTGTGTTACATTTCTGAAGATCTTTTTGCGGTCAGATGGGGATCCAGCTCTCGTTCTCCTCGGCTTACAACCAACAGTTGAATGGAGCTGCTGAAAGGTCTAATCAGGCGCTGGAACAGTTTCTCCATTGTTTAATTTCTGGCCATCATGACAACAGGGCGAACTTGTTACCGTGGGCGGAGCTGGCCAGAAACAGTGCAGTTAATTCCTCCTCTCAGAATTCTCCCTTTCTGATTAATTATGGATTCCAACCATCTCTCCTGCCTGAGTCATTCGAGGCGCAGAACATTCCTGCTCTGGAGGAGCACCTGAGGGCGCTCCGCTCCACATGGGTACGGGTTCAGAGATCCTTGCAGCGTTCCACAATGCGCTATTAGAGACAAGCAGACCGTAGGTGATTATCAGCTCCTGTGTTTCAGGTGGGAGAGAGAGTCTGGTTGTCCTCATGCAATCTCAATCTCCAGGTGCCTTGTAAAAAGCTGGCTCCCTGATATGTGGGTCCCTTTCGGGTTCTCTGAAAGATTAACCCTGTAACATATGCCCACGAGCTTCCTGTTAACATGCGCATTTCCAATGTGTTTCATGTATTGCTACTCAAACCTCTGGATTGTAACCTTTATACTAAGGCTTCAGTCCTTCCCAGACCCATTCAAGTGGGGGACCATGAGGAATACGAAGTACAGAGTATCCTGGACTCTCGCATGGTCAGAGGCCGGGTACAATATTTGGTACACTGGATAGGCTATGGACCTGAGGAGCATTCCTGGGTCACTAAGAGAGATCTGCATGCACCTGCCCTTCTCCGAGAGTTTAATTCCTGCACTGCCTATAGTGCTGGTCCTCTTCAGCAGGGGAGAGGCCATTAATGGGGAGGTACTAACACAGTCTACCTTTGAGGCCTAGTTAGCCTGTGCTTTCTTCCTCTGTGGTGTGTCTGCCGGCATCCTTACAGCCACCTCTGCGTTACTATCTCTGTTACAGGCACTGGCTTGGACGCCTGTTTATGGGCCTATTCTGGGTGGCTTAATTGGGTTCCGCTTCCTTCTGCTTCTTTATAATCCTCCTTGGGGCTAGGAGTCATTGCCCTTACGTGGTGTCCCTGTTAGTTACTCTTTTGCTCTGTTGTGACTTGTGCTTATCTGAGAATCCGGCTATGTATGACCCTGGCTTGTCTGATTACCCACATCGGTTCTGACCTGTGGCTCTGGCTGACTCACTCACTCTGTGTAGTCCCCAGTTTGTCTGTCCTCTGGCTCTGGCTCCTATCTCACTCCATGTATCCCCAGCTTGTCTGACCTGTGGCTCCTGCTGACAACTCGCTCCATACTCTCCTAGCTTGTCTAGCCTGTCTCTGTGTCCCGCGGCTTTGTCTGACTCTCACTCCCTGTTGCCTTTATCTCTGGTATCTCACAGTAGTGCCGTGCATAACACAGTGTGCAGCTCCGAGTAGGAGCTTGGGCCCTAACATCCGGTGGTCTGGGGTTGTATGAGATATTATCAACGCTATATCGCATATATTATTATCACTGTATATTGTAATAAAGGTGATTATATTTTATTACTGTGTCTGTCCTTGTTTGCCTGATTACCGTGACAAAACCATCACACATGATCAGCTTTATTGCATACACAGTAGTTGAAAAATGTTCAGCAAATGTACTAGGGGAAGTGTGAGGCCAAAAGGAATATGAGCAGTGCAGGGACTATTAGTAAAGTAGTAGTCCAAAACTGACTGAAGCCCTGATTGCTTCAGCATGTGCGATACATAATGATGATCCTTCTCCTCCTGAGGAGGCATTCTGTCTCCCACCACTACCAGTAATAATAATAAACCATGTAAGAACACTGAAGATGACGATGAGTCACATTCTTGTGTTGATGGCATAACAGAAGAAGAAGGTTTAGCAGTTCAACAAACTGCTGCATCTGACAGTGACACAAACAAGCACAACACCTGCCCTGAAAGTAGCAGTGAACATTGTGAAAATCCTTAAATGGGGAAAAGTACAAGAAATTGTTTGAGACTTCAAAAATCTTAGAGGAATATAACAGTAGTGGGGAAGAAGAAGAAGAAGTGGTTGATGCAGAGGATGACCTAATGACTGATGACGTAGATCTTGAGTAAATCTCTCTGGCATCCTCCTCTTCAGATACAGATGAAGTTGAGAGTGAAAGAGATGATGACATGGCCAGAAAGTTAGTTGAAAGATAAAAGCTCAATATTCCAATGCTGAAAAGGAGCACTATGCTTGTTACTGGAAAGTCTGACTTTGGTCAAGTAAAGATGTGAAAAATAAACATTAATCCAGTCAGTCATCATCAGCATCATCACCACTTCCAAGTCCAACCCCCCCTCACTAGTGCTGAGTAACCAGCAACAACACAGGTTACCAACAGCCATAACCGTAGTTATGATGAGTACCTCTGTTGCTGTTGGAACTGGAAGTGAAGGAACTTTGATACTTAATAGTAGTACAATTGTAGCAACATCTATCTCTTGAAGTAGTAGTAGCAGCAGCCCCTCAGGAACCCCTCACTCTATGAAGTTTGCAAAGTTGGATAGGTGATCAATGCCAGGGGGATATCAGGAGGGGTTCTAATCCACCCCTTTTGCGAGATCTAATTTTCTATAAAAACGGGACATAGTGCAAGATTAGAGATCTTGCACTATGTGTATTTTTTTTACATATATATATATATATATATATATATATATATATATATATATATACACACACACACAGGTTATGGGGTAGATTGGGGCAGCATATGGTGCATAATAAGCCTTTGAATGCCAGAGGGATAAGCAACACATTATCTGTGTGGCTTCATATGTTGATTTTTTTATGGGGGGGCAGGATATATCAAATTTTACTGGGGGGGGGGCATATATCAAATTTATCTGTGGGACAGCATATGTCAAATTCTACTGGGCGGGGCAGCATATTTTGAATATTAATTGTGTGGGGGCAGCATTTTGTACATAAGTATTTTGAGGCAACATGGGGAACATCACCATTGTGTGGCAGCATATATCGAATTTGTCTGTGGAGCAGCATATCTCGAATTTTATGAGGGGGTTGCAGCATATGTTGAATATTTATTGTGTGTGGGCAGCACATTGAAAATAAGTATTGTGGGGCAACACTGGGAACATCACCATTCTATAATAACACTACATATGCTGACTGACACCCCCCAGCCCTGTTCTCTTGCCCAGGCAGTACCCATAGAGATTTGTGGCTACCAGTAGGCAAGGGAACAAGCCTGGGGTCAGACAGTGTAAATGGGGTTCTATGGCTACCAATGGGCAAGGAAATCAGGCTGGAGGCAGCTAGTAGCTACAAATCCCCATGGACACTGCACAATATGTATGAAATATGAAACAGAGATGAGGGTATGATTGTGTAATGTTCACACAGGAGAGAGTTACAACCAAGTTTGAAACCGAACATGATAAAAAAACACAGCCATGAAAGTGAATTCTCAGAATGTGTCACCCATATATTACAAAAAAAATAGAACCAATTTAACCAGATGAACATTGGCTAATTAGCCAAACATAAAAAGAAGTCAAAGCACCACAGACCAAGAGAAAAAATGTAAGAAACATAAAAGTTAAGGACTAACCAGCACAATGAGTTCTGCAATGCAGAAGGTGTACAATGACAACTATCACTAATTAGGTCTGTGTAATGTACCCTATGTACAATGCAGCCTTCAATTTTATAAACCTCGTTGTCTTTGGACATGTTCATAATTCCTTTAAATCATTCAAACATAAGGGTACAGTCATTCCAGAGAATCATGAAGACTCATTTTATTAGTTGTACATAAGCATATGCCTACCATAAGGCATATGAGTTCATCACTCCAGCTCCAACTATTCAATCTCTTATGGATGTCAGTCTCCTCTGCACTTGTATACAGTGCACAAGCCCTAAATGATTGACTGATTATATAATTCACAGTCTATAATCATATATTTTAAATATCAGAGAGTGTGTTTAATGTGGAAAAAGTACTTGGGGATTGACTTTTCAGAATTACCAGACTCAATTGCCTATCTTATGGAGCTCCTGTGAATTGGCAAGTGGTCTTTAAAAGGGGTAATTGTTTAGCCTATATAATATAGGCTTTAAGGACATAGGATAAAGTAAACCACATATGTGCGTGAGCAATTAAGTCTATGTTCAATCTCAATTTGTGTATCATTATGTGGATGTTTACATTTGACATCAATTAACATAGACCTGCATGTGACACAGTTACTCCCACATTTATAGCATCTAAGTGTCTGCTTAGGTAGCCAGTTAGAGTATTGTTCAGTGTATGAAGAAATAGGGTCAGTTCTAATTAAGATATCCCTGAGGCTTTTCCATGCCCATAATTGAAGAGGGTGATTTTAGGAATACCTAGGTAGCGAGTGATTGGTTGAAAGTACATTCAAATGCTGTCAAATCAGAGATTGAATGACAACACTTTTAGTTGTAAATGTGCTTGAAAAGTTCATTTTATCTAGCACTTATTCTTATTTATCTTTGAAAAAATTGAATCTTGTATATACAGAGAAACTCTGTCCTTAACCCCATCACGACAATTGACTTACCAGGTACGTCCCGCAAACTGTCACTTAGTGACAGAGGACGTACCTGGTAAGTCCCGATCTCCGTGCGGCTGCATGCCGTTCGGAGACTCCGGAATTGTTAAAAAAAAAAGTACCACGGGCGTTAAGGTGACATCCGCATACGCAAGCAGCTGTCACTAAGAGGTTAACCATATTCAGTAGTTTTCTTTTGTATCCTCTTTTACTAAGGTTGGCAAAAATATCTTCAATCTATTCATTAAGTGTTAGAGCATCAGAATGATTTATTTTAATTCTGAGCAAATTGGAAAGTGGTATACACCATCTGTTATATATAGGATGGAAAGTATAAAAATGCAGAAATGTGTTCCGATCATTGGGTTTTCTGTAATTAGTAATGCTCAATTTGTTATTATTAAAAAAATAGAGATATCAAGAAAGTATATTTGCATGGTGTCATATTCTTTTGAGAAGTTTGCTGTGTTATATGGTTATTGAGTTTATGCAAAAATATTTCGAGTCTAACCACATAAAACATTAGGGGCTCCTATTACTCCTATTACCCAAGTTGTGAAAACAAAATCAGCAGTAATTATACGCACCCCCAGTAAAAAAAAAAAGCCCATAGAAAACAACTAAAAACAACGTGCAAGTAGTATTCTATTATCTACGTTCAGTATTACCGCATGTTTTGTGGTTACATTTTCTGTTGTTAATTCTGCGAGTTGAGGTGTAGAAGCCACAACAACCTTTTCAAAACCATCGTTGTTCGAACAAAAGCAGTGCAGAATACAGTATACATCATAGAAATCCGACATAGAGTGCTTTCTTTCACCATTTTAATTCGACAAATATTGTTCACATAAGACATTTTAACCCACCCCTTTTGAAATTCGACTTATAGTGCTCCCATGACTTTCTTTCTCCATTTATTGTGGTGATTGAGTCATTGATGAAAGCGCAGCACTGCGCTTTCTATGAATGAACCCGGTGACAGGGTTCACTTCAAGCACTTGTACTGGAGCCGGCTTATACAGCCTCTACAGTAATAAGGAAGGCAAAAAATGCCTTGCATGTCGCCCCATGGATCACCTGTTCTTCTGGATAGGTGATCCATGCTAGGGGGGATATCAGGAGGGGTTCTGATGCCCCCCTCGAGGTCTGAAAGCAATGTATAGTTTAAAAAAGTGCATATAACCTATATAATCTATGATTAACATAGGTTATATGCTGTTAAAAAGCTGCATATGTTGCCCCATGGATCACCAATCCAGAAGGCTAGATGATCCATGCTAGGGGGTTGTCAGGAGGGGTCCTGAATACCCCCTCAAGGTCTGAACAATATATTTAAAATAAATATAACACTAAAAAGAAGAAGAAAGCCCATATACATATGTTATATGGGCTTTATCAGAAAATGCCAGCAATTGTCACCCGCATTGATCACCTATCTAGGTGATCAATACTAGGGGGGTTTTAGGAGGGATTTTGATTCCCTCCTTGAGGTCTGAACTTTTTTCTTTACATACAATTAAAATGTAATAAAAAATAAAATGTTTTACATATATACAGGCAAGGTATTCAGTTGCATACCTTGCCTATTAACCCTTTGAATACCAGAGTGGTAGCAAACACATTGCAATGCATTGCTACCTTTCTGGTACTCATAGGGTTAATCATGTAATATAAATACAGTGAGGGTATGTCCAAAAAAATTGAGAAAAAACAATGCTGATTTTAAATGGAGAAAGAAAGTCGTGGAAGCAGTATATATCGAATTTCAAAGGAGTGGTTAAAATGTTGAATGAGAACAATATTTGTTGAATTAAAATGGTGAAAGAAAACAGTATAAGTTGAATTTCAAAGGGAGGTTTAATATGTAGAAGGGGGGCACTCTATGCCGGATTTTGATAATGTGGGGAACACATCTAACGCTAAACTTGATCTTTCTGTCGTCAAGCGTACAGCTATTTCCTTGGACTTTGACACTTATCTTTTTTTTATGCGGTAGTTGAATAGAAGCAGATAGCACCATTTTTGTTAGTTCATAGAAATGTGCTGTCTATGTCAGTTTTGTTTTACAGTGGTTCTGCAATAGAATAGAAGTAAAACACATGTTTGCAAAATACACATTACTTGTTTTTACTGTAGCGCCAGTTTTAGTGCTGGAAATAGATAAATAGGTCAATTATATACTGAAAATAACACCGGAGAGACTGTGAATAATTGTAATTTTTTTTCAT
This sequence comes from Rhinophrynus dorsalis, assembly GCA_037306005.1. Taxonomy (NCBI): domain Eukaryota; kingdom Metazoa; phylum Chordata; class Amphibia; order Anura; family Rhinophrynidae; genus Rhinophrynus; species Rhinophrynus dorsalis. Next base: position 269,658,068 of record CM074724.1, read on the forward strand.
ATTGTGCCCTAAACACATTTGCTTATAAAGATGCCACATTTGATCTAAATGGAATTCCTGTTTTTTTGTAAATAATATTTTTTTTTTCAAATTTAATTATATGTAAGACAAATTTGCATGAGAAATTCAATAGGAGGAAAAGGACATCTCTATGTTCAATCAGTGCAGTTATAACTGCTTCTACTCCTTTGGCAAGAAGGATGAATGTGTAAAGTGCGGGTACATCCATTGTGATCAAGAAGCAGTGATATGGGATGGCAGTGTTAATGATTGTAACTTTTTAATCAGGTCTCTGGTGTCTTTAACATAGGAATTAATTTTCTTGACAATTGGTTGTAAGAAATGATCCACAAACTTGGATAAAAGTTGCAAAAGGGAATTTCTAGCAGACAGTATTGGTCTACTAGGAGGCCTGACCAAGTTCTTATGTATCTTTGGAAGTGTGTAAAAGATAGGGAAAACTGGAAAGTCAATTTTCATAACATGCCAAAGCCATACAAACACTTAAGTTTACACAGAGAAATATGAAGAGGCAAATTCTAAACCTAACAAAAAGAGACTGAAAAACATGTGTATGGATTCTTCTTCTTCAGCAAATAACAGTAAATAATTTAAAGAGTAAAGTACCTGAAATGGAAATGGGCAAGCCACATAGCAAGAAGGCATGACAGTAGGTGGCCCAAGCAAATTTTGGAATGGATTCCACTTGATATTAAATGTTCAAGAAGAACACCAAAGACAAGATGAATAGATGAAATTACCAAATTTGTTAGTACATAGTGGCAATAAAAGCACAGGACCGAAGTTGCTGTAAGTTTGCTGAGGAGGCCTTCACCCTGCAATAGATTGACAAAAACTGCTGCTTATAGATAGATAGATAGACAGACAGATATATATAGGCAGTCTCATCCACCTTTAAAGGGATAGTAATACTTGCAAATTACTAATCCCCATTTTGTAACTTTGGTAAAAAAGAAACTTATTGCCCCCAGTGTCATCTCTCAAACCCTTATGGGTTGAGAGATGATAGTGCTCAAAGTTCCCCCCTCCCTCCCCCGTCCCTGAAGTCAGTGTTGTACTGACTGCAGGGATATCCAGTATTACTTGCATCAGGTGGCTCTGCAGCATTGCTGAGATCGCGTTTATAAAAAAAGAAATCTTTCAGTGAAAGAATTATTTTTTATAAACTTGATCTCGGCTCAGCTGCAGAGCCACCTGATGCACATAAGACTGTCGAACGACAGCTTCCCCTGCGGTCAAGGTTCAGTCAGGGAATGGGGAGGGAGGGGGGAACTTTGAGCACTATCATCTCTCAAACCATAAGGGACTGAGAGATGACACTGGGGACAATAAGTTTCTTTTTAACAAAGCTACAATATGGGGATTAGTAATTTCCAAGTATTACTATCCCTTTAAACTCTTTAAACTGTGTCATGTTGTCTGCATATAATCACTGTATTAAAACTAATATTTTAGTCCCATAATATTGCCATAGGATTCTAAGCTTACCATCATACATTTTTATTTCTCCTGCATGATGCCTTTTGGCCTTTCCCAAATTTGCTCCAGTTCTCTGAACATCAGTCTCACTGACATAATGCAGACTACCGCAGAATAATTGTGAGAAGCCCATTTTTTAAATTTGTTTTTAACTTATAATCCATCTTTTCATTTACTGCTTTATAATTCAGCACTCACTAAAGCTGAAATGAAAAACACCTAATAACTTTTATATACACGTGGTTAAACAGTGACATTCCCAGTAGTTATATGAATATACAAATACCTTGAATACAATAAACTGCATTATGCCCACTTATGGTGAGTCTTTTATTCTACCTACTCTTATGTCTGAAATCCTGACAATCTTTATTACACTGTCATGCAACAAATAAGAAACTGGAGTGGAGGAGATTTGAAAGAAGAACATATAATGTGGGCTTTGATTTGAAATGAGTGTTCAACTACATTGTATAAATTGCCTGTTAAATGTTGTAAAACAAAAATGCAAATATTTAATTAATTACACCCCCCCAAAAAAAAATATCACTTTACAGGTTTGAGTTTTAATGTAAAAATATTCAGAAAAAAAATTAAAGAAAAGAATTGAATGTATAATGTAAATAAACTGCAATAAATAATTGATTTATATATGTATACAGTAACAGGGGTTGTTTCACCACTGGCACATTTGTAAATGCAGGTCCCCAAATATAGGAATATAATTAGGATCTCTTTAAGTTTAACTGTTGCCTTCTTTAATTCCAGTAATATTTATGCAGAAAAACAGCTAAGACAGCCTTTCTCCTATCTTACCATCCGATCTCATTACAATTGCTCCTTTCTGAAACGCTAGGATATTAACCCTTTGAATGCCGGTGAGGTATGCAATGCATTGCAGAGCAATGTGTTGAGTACCCCTCTGGCACTCAAAATGTTAAAGAACTCAATGTAAGGTCCCATGAAAAAGGAGACCCCTGGCAAATGCTTAGTACTATCACACCGCCTTGGATACAGTGGGAATGGGGTCCAGTGATGCAGGACTAGGACAGTTTCCACTTGCCAGCAGCAATAAGGGTTATACTTGCCCCCTTTTCTAGGGAATATACCAATATTAATCTTGCTGCCATATACTAATGTTTAACACTTAGCCCAATTTTAACTGTACTGTTTGCAACACTAGAAGAGAAAGGTTAAGTGATTATTGTCTTTCTCCATTTGAATAATAATAATATAATTATTATTAGCTAGAATCTAATAGTCTAGAGCCAGGAGAACCCTCTCTCTGGCTGCTAGAGAAAGAGGCCTCCTCTCATTAGACAATTAAAACCAATATTAGCAAGATAAAGGGGAAAGGGATGGAGGGAGAGGACTAGGTAAGGAAAGATACATAATTATCAGGTGGCTGTTTCAGCCCAAGATACCATACAATTATAGTATATAATCACAATTCATAAATATCTCTAAATCGGCTTTCTTAAAAACATGGCTAATACAATATACATGTAATTTTGAAATCTATTTCCGCTCCCATGGAGTGGGAGTACTTATGGTCCACACTTGACAAATTTGATTTTGAACTGTCCTTCATTTACTGGGTCCGCATTCTCTAGGAGTGGCCTGTTAGTTCGGTCCATACGGGGAGTATTTCTTATCCGTATTTTGTCCTGAGTGGGGGCACTAAGCAGCGCTGCCCACTATCACTGTTTTGGTGAAAGAGCCCCTGGCAGCCAATATACAAGATGGCCCTAAAATCACTGGCTTTTTTATACAGACGACATGTGCCTCTTCTTGGGCGACATGCTTTCATCCTTGGTGGCCTTTTTGAACTGCGTGGACACTTTTGGGCTTTACTCAGGGCTCTGCATCCTCCCTGCTTCTCCTGGACCAGATGCCAGATGTCACCCATATGCCCTCCAGTAACATGGTACTGAGGATTTTAGTCTCTGGCTACCCCACTGTGTTCATTAGGAACAACCTTGTTCCATTAATATTATAGCTTGGGTTAACCATATAAAACTGCTATTTTTACCCAAATTTTTGTACGTTTTTCAGAACTCTCCCATTCGCATTTCCAAATCATTTTTCTTTTTCGTGAATTAGATTCGCTAACCCCACAGTTCCTCTGGAGGGGGGCCCAGAATCAGGCTGTTGACACTGCGTAAGCCTAGGTCAGAGGGAGGTATCCCGTTGCCTGACTTCTATCACTACTACCTGGTCGCTCAGAGCCAATACTCCCTGGCCTAGTCTAGTCCAATGCAAAATGTTCCTCCTTTTCACCTATTCCAGCCAATTTTCCGCCTTTTCCAGCACGTTTTTCTCACAGTCTAACGCATTTTCCTCCTATTCTAATACATTCTAGCACATTTTTCTCCTATCCCAACACATTTTTCTCCTATGTTTAATATGGTGCAACATTTTCCAGCACAATATTACTTCTTCTGAGGGCTGTAGTGGAAAAATAAGTAGCTGGAAGTCAAAGTTGTGAGTCCTACAACATATACCATGAAAAATGTGTTAGCATGTAGAGTGCCATTGTCCTTTGCCCACAACACTTACTTCCTACTTAAGTTACACTATCACATATTCATGATGATGTCAAGTGATAAAAAAAAAATAATGTACTACCTACAATGTGGCAAATGTGTATGGTAGTGGTGGTGAGGGACTGGTATGGTGTGATTGGTTGGACCTTGACAAACTGCATCCACCCCAGGAGGAGAGGAATCATCATCATATATTTCTCATGCTGCAGCAATGATTGCTGCAGTCAGTTTTTGTACTACCACTTTACTCTAACGTCCCTGCGCTGCTCCACCTTTTCCCCTTCCTGCTTGTGCATTTGCTAGACATTACTCAACTACTGGCCCTCAACAAAATTCTCAATGTCGTCTGCTGCCTATCAAGTCTTCCTCAGTCACAGAGCTCTCAGTCAGCTGTCTAATATATTTATTTGTTTAATTATGTTTTTTATTTTTTTATTTATTCATTTTTGTTGTCAAACATCTTATCACAGTTAGTCCCAAAAAATATATAACAAAAAAGCAAAATCAACAATTTCTTTCTCCAGATGTCCCCAGCACAATAAAATTAAAATTAGCAAGCAATTTGGACCCTAGTTGCCTGTGTCTTACCAGTCAGTCACACCAAATTTGGGGGTATTTTGGGTCAACCTCCTTCCTCCCTTCTTCTCTTCCATTGTGCCCCTACTACAGAGAACAAATGTCCTGCCTAAATAACTCTCTAAAGCTAAGCTTCAGTTCCCCTTTATTTTCCTATGTTCTCTAGCTCAAGAACATGTTTCTCTCTCCTCTCAGAAACACAGAATGACATGCTATGAGAGCTGCCTGGAATTAGTTTTGCTGGGACCTTACAAACTGCATCCTCCCTTGGAGTAGAGGGATCATCATTGGTTGCACACGCTGCAGCAATCATTGTTGCAGTCAGTTTTTGAACTAATACTTTACTCTCACGTTTCTGCAATGCTCCACTCCTCCTACTTTCCCTTGTGCATTTGCTGTATATTACTCAACCACACTGTGTTTTTTTTACTCTACGATACACAACACAACTGATGGAGCTGTATGCTGCCTTGCCTAAACCCAGTCAGCTGTCTGTCATTGTCACCTAACATATTAAGTTCTTTATTTTTATTATTTTTTAAGTTGTCCACCCTGATGTCTTATACCAGTCTGTCCAAAAAAATTATAAATGAAAAACAAAATCCGTAACTTCTTTTCCCAGACTTCCCCCCTCAGCACAGAGACAATAACAGCAAGATCAGCAAGCAAATAGGTCCTAGCTGGCTGTGTCTTGCCAGTCAGTCACTTTGAATTTTGGGGTATTATTTGTGGTCAACGTCCTTCCTCTCTTCTTCTCCCCTGAGTGCCCCACTGACTCTCCTAATACAGGGAGCAAATGTCCTACCTAAAAGTTTCTCTAAACTAAACTTCAATTCCCCTATCTTCTCTAGCTCAAACAATATGCTGCTCCCTCCTTTCACAAACACAGAATGGCATGCTGTGAGAGCCTTACACATTTAGCTGTAGAAAACTTTATGTGGTGGAGAAAATGTTTTCTTCCCAGTGATTTCAATGCACAGTGAGTTAGGCGAAAAAGGTGGGAAAAAGCGGAAAATCGGCACCTGTCATGGGAAATTACTTGCCAAGCGGAAAGTGCTATTATTCACCGATTTCAATTTGAGTCGAAAATTTTTACCCATCCCTAGTTGCTGGTAATGTGACTAAAATTATTTACTATGGCATTTATGTCAGCCACTCTAGCCTCACACGAACATTGGGTGAATCTGGTGGCCAAGAATATTCCACATTACAATTAGTAGTCACAGAAGGACCCTTCACAGGTTCCATGTGATCTGGAGGGCAGGGATATCTCATTTTGGGATGAACTCCTCTCCCTAGATGGGTGAACTGAGTCACAAAATACAAAAATGTTTTGGACTCTTTGGGATACATGACCTGTACTCCATTTTGTCTTACATGTTTCCTTAAATTTTGTGCATGCCTGGAATTGTACAATGCTGTCATCATTGTTTCATTCAATGCACTGCCTTGCACTGTGCTGTACCTTGAAGTTGTTCTTAAGAAAAATATAAAAAAAAAACACCAAAAAAATACCACAGAGACCAATTACATGAATAATCACCTTAGCTATAGTAACCGATTCTGCTATGACCATTAATTATGTTGTTGTTTTTGTTTGTTTTTTTACTTTGAAACTGTCTCCAATTCTTTTAATATTATTTACTACATAAAACAAGGAAGAACAACAGCAAAAAAAGCAGTACTCATCAGGGCCCATTTCCATGTTAAATTTTGTGAGACTGCAGAGTCTAGATTGGGCTGTAGGTCTGATTAAATGTTCTCATAGCTCCAAAGAGATAATATATTTTTATGTAGTTGAATGCTTGGGAGATACACAACCAATTTTTATAAATTTTACAGTATCTGAAGAAACTGCCAGTCTGAGCTGGAATAAAAAATGTCATCTTTCTGCTGCAATCAAAAGTTAGGTTCAGAATAAAAAAATAAGATAGAACCTTCATTCAAACGTAAATATAGAAGACCTATCAGGTTTCTATAATACTATCTAGACCTTTCTCATCAAAACACTGTCATTGATAATCCAAATAACATATCTTCTCTTTAATGAATGACTAAATAGCACATTATAACTTGAAATGAAAGAATACATTGTGGTGTTATTGCTACTTAAATTTCCTTCTAATTTCTCTAATTAAAAATTCATGAAAAATGAGAGCAGTGAGTTGCTTTCTGCATGAAATTAGAGTCACCGAGGAGTGTTTTCTGAAAGGCAATAATTCTGAAGTCTGTTTAACCCCTGACTCTATACAGTGATCATGGCAAAAAGACAAAAAGGCCCAAAGCAAAATGGTCAGTGAAAATTTTTTTCATGAATGTTTTGAAATTATCAACATTGCCGTCCAGCCTTAAAGGGATACTAATGTTTCACAATAAAAGCAGCTCCAATTAATCTTCATAGTCAGTGTTATTGTTCAAGAGTAATTGACTGATAAAGTATCTCCCTCCCGCCCCTTTTACTGCTGTAGCACTGCTCACCTCAGAACAGAAAGGTGGTGTCCAGGCGTATCACAGAGAGGGACAATCTTCAATTAGCATAAGGGAAAAACCTGAAAAACCTGTCAAGGGGGTCAGGGTTTTCCTTATGCTCACAGTAAGAAGATTGTCCCTTGATGTGATCTGTCTGGTCTTAAAGGAATAGTAATACTTTGTTTTATCTTTATTTTATTTTGTAGGCATTAAAAAAAAACATGAAGAATGATATAAGTCTTATCTCCCAAACCTTTATGGTTTGAGAGATATTCACAAGCAAATCTTCCTCTCCCACCCCTTTTACCTAGTGTAAGCCATCTCTTCTCAGATGTGGAATGCAGTCCATAGACCAGACAGATAACAGCAGAGGACAATCTTCTTCCTATGAGAACAATGAAAGCCCTGCCCCCTTGACAAATTTTTCAAATTTTTCCCTTATCTTAATTGAAGATTGTCCCTCTCTGCAGTCTACCTGGGCACCTCCCTTCTGCTCTGGCTGAACAGTGTTACATCAGTAGAAGGGGAGGGAGGGGGATACTTTGTCATTACATTACTCTTGAACTACAACTCTGACAGTATTGAAATAACACTCTCCATGGCTCAAATACTATGAAGATTAATTTGAGCTGCTATTTTTGTGAAACATTACTATCACTTTAAAAAGATAGTAACACTTATTATGTAAAAAAATATATATTTTAGGGTTTATCTTCCTGAATAAAACAAGTCTATTCCCACAGCGGAGAGTTTTTTATTCAAAAGTTATTGCAGCTCAACTTTAAAATTTCAATATCTCAATGGCCTAAAATTTTACAGTGGTCCTGTTGCTACACCATCCTATGGACAGCTCTGGTCAATTTACCTTAAATATCCATAGGATGGGGTAGTTACAGTGCCACTTTAACATTTCAGGCCTTGAGATATTGCACCTAAAAAAGGTCTCGTTTGAGCTGCAATACATTTTAAATAAAACACCTCTCAGCAGTGGGCGTACCCTTATTTTACTCAGGAGAATAAGCCGTACAATATATATAGTTACTTATTAAGTGTTACTATCCCTTTAAACATGCATAACCACTTTGATACTGAAGACGTCAAAAAGCTATATTTAAATCATTAGAAACATTACATTTATGGAACAGTAACTTTACTACAAAATTGCACATAATTAGCTTATTGAATTACCAATAAAGGGTCTTACTCATCCTGCTAAAGTGGTGTCATTCTGAATTAAATCAACTGCCCCAGGGGTTGGAATGGAGATTAAAGGAATTCTCTTTGATTTAAATTAGGGATTTTGTTCATGGACAGGACATCCACAACTGATTGAAGATGTTAACTCTTGAACAAAGGCACAAGGGCAACATTCATAAAGGTCATTACAATTTTCTGTCCATGGCAAGGTAAGTGAGGGGTTATTATTAGTAGTTATTTTTCATTTAAATATTTCCCTACATGAGCGGGGGGGGGGGGCAAACTGACTGCATCCCTGACTAACTCACCTACGCTTAAGCTGGCATGTCTTTGCTAGCATGTAAAGTGTTAAAAGTCCAGATTAATTAATGGGCATTTTCCTCAGGTGATTTATCAAGAATTGCACCATTTTTTTTTTTTTTTTAGTAGAGAGGGGTTGACGTTCAATTAATAAGGGCTGAAAAAAGACCAGGATTTAAGGATTTATCTGCTTGAGCATGGGGAGATGGGGTGTCAGCAAAATGAATGAGTCACTGATTGACCCAGTTATGCTTAATCTGGGATATCTTTAAATCCTGGCTTGTCTGTAGACCTTGAAGCTTGAATTTCAGGACTTCTGTCTTAGTACACCTGTAATAGATGAGAGTTGGTACCGTGTTAGCCGTAGAAATATAGGATGCAACGTTTTTTTGTAAAGTTGATACCTTTATTGGATAACTAAACAGATTTAAAATGCAAGCTTTCAAGACTTCTTAGGTCTCTTCCTCAGGTATGTTATACAGATAAATATGAAAACTTCTCTCTTAAATACAAGTACACATTACATTGTTTATAATAGAAATCAGATAAGAACGTTAGTCCAGATACCAATTCCTTGATCAGTCAATGGTAGAGGATGTGATTTAAATAGCATTCTTCCTCTGGGTCCAGGTATTTATGATTCCAGAGGGACTGTCGTAAAAGTTAATTCACCATTAAGTACTGTGACAGGAATTCTCTGTCCCTGTTCATGCCATAGGTCAAAGAGTCAAATTGTAACATTAATTTTACCTCCCATAACTTTCTGTCCCTCTGATTGCGAAAGTGTCCCATTAGTACAGTCAATTTAATATCCCTGATACTGTGCCCACTTTGGCAAAAATGTTCTCCCACTGGTGTCTCTGTCTTTTTGTTGTTAATGCTGGATCTGTGGGAATTAAACCTCTTATGTAATTTCTGTCCTGTTTCCCCCACATAAAAAGCTGTTGGGCATTTTGCACACATGATAAGGTACATTACATTGGATGATTTGCAGGTGAAATTACCATTGATCTTATGGTGTAACTGGGTGTTTGGTATGGGTATCTTGTCTGTGGTATAAATGTGTGCACAGGTTTTACACCTACTTTGTAGGCAGGGTAATGTGCCATTTTTTGTGTTTTTGTTCAGGGCACTCCTTACCATCAGGTGCTTTAAATTGGGAGGCTGTCTGAAGGAGAGTAAGGGAGGCTGTGGAAATATGTTCTTAAGTCTTTCATCTGTGTGTAAGGTTGCTTGAAGTTCTCTTGATATTTTGCGCAGAGCTTCAACCTGGGGGTGGTAAGTGACAACAAGTGGCACACGGTTTCCCTTATGCTGTTCTTTGTAGCTCAACAGATCTTTTCTTGGTATATGAGTAACTTTCTGTATCTGACTGTCAATAATCCTTGCACTGTAACCCTGTCTTAAAAAGTCTCCTCTGAGTTTCTGGAGGTGCTTGTCACGGTCCGCCATGTCAGAACAGATGCGATTATATCTGATGGCTTGGCTGTATATGATGGAGTTCTTTGTGTGTTTTGGGTGAAAGCTATCATTCCTCAGGTAGGTTGGTCTGTCTGTTGGTTTACGGTACAAGGATGTGTGGATGGAGTTGTTCTGAATACTGATAGTCGTGTCTAGGAAGTTAATGTTTGTGCGTGAGTGACTGAGTGTTAGATTGATACTGGGGTGGAATGCATTGTAATTTTTGTGGAATTTGAGAAGTTCCTCTTCACTGGCTGTCCAGATGATAAGAACATCATCTATGTAGCGGAGATAGCCCAGGGGTTTTGTCTGGCAGGTGGACAGGAAGTCCTCTTCTAACTTTGCCATGAACAAGTTGGCATATTGTGGTGCCATTCGGGTACCAATTGCAGTCCCCATTTTCTGGAGGTAGAGGTCCTGTCCAAATTTGAAGTAGTTGTGGGTGAGTATAAAGTGTATGAGTTTTGTTATTGGTTCCGTGGCTGTGTTATTTCTTTCTAGATATTCTTGGCATGCTGCTATGCCATCTATGTGTGGAATGTTGGTATAAAGGGATTCTACATCCATAGTGGCAAGGATGGTGCTCTCTGGAATGGGGCCCAAGTCTGCTAGTTTGTTCAAGAGATCCGTGGTGTCTTGAAGGAAGCTGGGTGTTCGTTTTACCAGGGGTTTCAGGGTATTTTCTACCCAGCCAGAGATATTTTCTGTGAGTGTGCCAATTCCTGAAATGATGGGTCTCCCCGGGTTTCCTTCTTTGTGTATTTTTGGTAACATGTAAAAAGAGCCCGCTTTTGGATCTGTTGGTATTAGGGGCCTTATCTGTTCTCCAATGTTGGAGGGCAGTTCTTTTATGATCATGTTGAGTTGTTTTGTATATTTTTTTGTGGGATCCTCTTGTAGTTTCATATAGTATCTTTCATCAGAGAGTTGCCTATTTGCTTCTTGAATGTAGTCTGCAGTATTCATAATAACAACAGCTCCCCCCTTGTCCGCAGGCTTAATAATAATGTCCTGGTTATTCTTTAGTGACTGTATGGATTTCTGTTCCTTGTGGGTTAGGTTGGGTGTTGGTTCACACTGTTTCTCCAGTATGTCTGTAGTTACCCTGTTTCTGAAGATACCTATGTATCTGTCCAGTGTAGGGTTACTACCTGGTTTTGGAGTCCAGGTGGATCTTTTTGTGGGTGCATTGATATTGTGATGTTGCTCTGTGGTGTTGGCATCATCGTTATCCATTTTGTCATGGAAGAATTCCTTGAGTCTGAGTTTTCTGAAAAATTCCTCCATGTCCCTACAGAGTGTTACCTTGTCCACAGGTTTAGTCGGACAGAATGACAGGCCTTTTGAAAGCACAGATACTTCCTCTCTGCTTGGCTTGTGTGTGGAAAGGTTCACAATGCAGTTCTGTTCTGGTTGATTTACAGATTCTGCCGCGAAACCTGCTTTGTATCTCAGTCTCTGTAGTTTCTTGCTCTTGTTGTTGATGAGCAGTGTTTGTAGTTTTCTGTAGTATTGTTGAAGGGCCTGTTGTATGTCCTCAGTGTCTGGTCCAAGCTGTTCCTTGAGAGTTGATATTTCTGCTTGTGTCTTTGATTTCCTATTGTAGCAGATCCCGATAAGGTTGTTGCGTAGCCTCTGGGAAGTCCTGGTACATAGTTGCTGTGCAAACCTGCTGTTATATGTGTCCAGGGTAGGATTTTTCAGCATGAGGCCTTTAGGTATTAAATTTTCCTTTTTGCATGTAGACAGGAAGAAGATGTCACTATCCAGTTGTGCAAGTTTCTTTAGGAGGTTTTTCATATTCATTTGTGTGCGGTACATTGGGGTATCTTCCATGTTAATAATAGATGAGAGTTGGTACCGTGTTAGCCGTAGAAATATAGGATGCAAAATTTTTTTGTAAAGTTGATACCTTTATTGGCTAACTAAACAGATTTAAAATGCAAGCTTTCAAGACTTCTTAGGTCTCTTCCTCAGGCATGTTATACAGATAAATATGAAAACTTCTCTCTTAAATACAAGTACACATTACATTGTTTATAATAGAAATCAGATAAGAACGTTAGTCCAGATACCAATTCCTTGATCAGTCAATGGTAGAGGATGTGATTTAAATAGCATTCTTCCTCTGGGTCCAGGTATTTATGATTCCAGAGGGACTGTCGTAAAAGTTAATTCACCATTAAGTACTGTGACAGGAATTCTCTGTCCCTGTTCATGCCATAGGTCAAAGAGTCAAATTGTAACATTAATTTTACCTCCCTTAACTTTCTGTCCCTCTGATTGCGAAATTGTCCCATTAGTACAGTCAATTTAATATCCCTGATACTGTGCCCACTTTGGCAAAAATGTTCTCCCACTGGTGTCTCTGTCTTTTTGTTGTTAATGCTGGATCTGTGGGAATTAAACCTCTTATGTAATTTCTGTCCTGTTTCCCCCACATAAAAAGCTGTACCGTAAACCAACAGACAGACCAACCTACCTGAGGAATGATAGCTTTCACCCAAAACACACAAAGAACTCCATCATATACAGCCAAGCCATCAGATATAATCGCATCTGTTCTGACATGGCGGACCGTGACAAGCACCTCCAGAAACTCAGAGGAGACTTTTTAAGACAGGGTTACAGTGCAAGGATTATTGACAGTCAGATAGAGAAAGCTACTCATATACCAAGAAAAGATCTGTTGAGCTACAAAGAACAGCATAAGGGAAACCGTGTGCCACTTGTTGTCACTTACCACCCCCAGGTTGAAGCTCTGCGCAAAATATCAAGAGAACTTCAAGCAACCTTACACACAGATGAAAGACTTAAGAACATATTTCCACAGCCTCCCTTACTCTCCTTCAGACAGCCTCCCAATTTAAAGCAACTGATGGTAAGGAGTGCCCTGAACAAAAACACAAAAAATGGCACATTACCCTGCCTACAAAGTAGGTGTAAAACCTGTGCACACATTTATACCACAGACAAGATACCCATACCAAACACCCAGTTACACCATAAGATCAATGGTAATTTCACCTGCAAATCATCCAATGTAATATACCTTATCATGTGTGCAAAATGCCCAACAGCTTTTTATGTGGGGGAAACAGGACAGAAATTACATAAGAGGTTTAATTCCCACAGATCCAGCATTAACAACAAAAAGACAGAGACACCAGTGGGAGAACATTTTTGCCAAAGTGGGCACAGTATCAGGGATATTAAATTGACTGTACTAATGGGACAATTTCGCAATCAGAGGGACAGAAAGTTATGGGAGGTAAAATTAATGTTACAATTTGACTCTTTGACCTATGGCATGAACAGGGACAGAGAATTCCTGTCACAGTACTTAATGGTGAATTAACTTTTACGACAGTCCCTCTGGAATCATAAATACCTGGACCCAGAGGAAGAATGCTATTTAAATCACATCCTCTACCATTGACTGATCAAGGAATTGGTATCTGGACTAACGTTCTTATCTGATTTCTATTATAAACAATGTAATGTGTACTTGTATTTAAGAGAGAAGTTTTCATATTTATCTGTATAACATGCCTGAGGAAGAGACCTAAGAAGTCTTGAAAGCTTGCATTTTAAATCTGTTTAGTTAGCCAATAAAGGTATCAACTTTACAAAAAAATTTTGCATCCTTTAGTACACCTGTGGCAGTGACTCCATGGCTGCCTTGTTGTTCAAAATGGTTTGAAACAGAAGCACCTAGGAAAGGGCAGAGATACGCACTGGCATCTCTGAACTGTCACAGAGCATTTCTAGGGTCACTTTCATTGATTCATTCATTAATTGCTTACTGCCTCTAAGGTAAGGATGAGTAGAGTTGGGAGGTTTCTCAGTCTAGCCTGGCAATTCGGAATTATAAGTGGGATCCTCTGGGTCTAATGACTATATATGTTTTTTTACACTATGTAGATGTGGGTGTGCAAGATCCCTGTATTGTACATATATGTGTTAGTCCCAGAGAGCATCATATTTCACTCCAGAAATCAACTAGGGGGATTTAGGCCTTGATCCAAATGTTGGAGACGGCTGTTATTTCTGCCGATGGCATTTTTTCCAGCACAGTAAGCTATTCAAATGTCTGTGCTGTGAATTAATACCGGCAAAAAAAGAGCCATCATGAGGTAAAGTTAAGAGGTGTTTTCATTCATTGAAAAGGATGAAAATGCTGTGAATTGCAATTCAAATGTCTGAGTTAGCCAAGAACGGGGGATAAGGGTCTCAAGTTATCACAGGAAAAATAACACCTATTCTTTTTTTAACTTGAGTCCCTTATCGCCTGTTTAAGCAGCCGACACAGACACTTGAAGTTAAAAAACCTAAGTCCTCAGTGGATGTATTGATATGGGGCTCTAAGCCCTATATCAATACAACCAAAGGATAAAAAATGTGTCAGACGTTAGTAGGATTAATCCTATGAGTGCCAATGGGGTACAATTACCCCACCAGCATTCATAGGATTAACCCGGCTAAGTTAAAAAAAAAAATCACATTACAAGTAACACTTACCATAAATCCTGATGTCCGGCGGAGTCCTCGGCTTCCTGGTCATCTGTCCTTCTTTTCTATCTACTGTCTTCTTTCTTCTCTTCTATCTTATTTCTTCTTCCTGTAAAAGAAAAAAATAAGTTTAAGTTAAAAAGCAAAGATACGTTAACCCCTTGAGTGCCAGAGGGGTACGCAATGCATTGCAAAGCAATGCGTTGCATACCTCTCTGGAGCCCAAAGGGTTAAAGTACATAGTAGCGTGCCAGTCTTCAAATAATAATAAATATGTTAGGAAATGTTTGCCAGATATCTTAATGTTAATGTATTTATATTGTCTATAAGTAACTATAAATCCAACTCAGCTTAATTTGTTGCTGTCTCTGCCACTGTGTGAGGCACTGAGGTGGCAGTGGAGACAGAATAACGGGGCACAGCCCTCCCTTCTTCTTCTTCACTGGCCGATGCCTGCACCGGTCTGAGGGAATTAGAACTGAGGCTGCCCTTTTATATGGGCAGCCCTACTTCTAATTCCCTACAGCCATTGGTTGAGATATACTTACGCATCTCCCAGCCAATCAACTTTGAGTGGCTGTGCTTTAAACTGATTGGCTGGGAGGTGCGTAAGCATATCCCAGCCAATGGCTATGAGGGAATTAGAAGTAAGGCTACTCATATATAAGGACAGCCTCAATTCTAATTCCCTCAGACCGGAGCGGGCATCAGCCAGTGAAGAAGAAGAGGGGAGGGCTGTGCCACCTTATTTTGTCTCCTCCGCTGCCTCAGTGCCTCACACAGAGGTGGAGACAGCAACAAATTAAGCTGAGTTGGATTTTTAGTTACTTATAGACAATATAAATACATTGGCATTAAGATATATGACAAACATTTCCTAACATGTTTATTATTATTCTATATGGGTGATTTTTATTTGAAGACTGGCACGCTACTATGTACTTTAACCTTTTGGGCCCCAGAGAGGTATGCAACGCATTGCTTTGCAATGCGTTGCATACCCGTCTTGCACTCAAGGGGTTAACGTATCTATGCTTTCAGCTCAAACATATTTTTTCTTTTACAGGAAGAAGAGAAGAAAGAAGACAGAAGATACAAGAGAAAATAGAAGAAAGAATGGAGACAGAAGTAGACAGACAGTGGATGACAGGTAAGTGTAACACAGACTTTTTAACGATCGGTGCTTGACAGTATGTCAGGCACCGATCATTAGTTTTTTTACTGTTAAAAAGGAATAAGGAATTTAACGCAAAAAACAGACGTTTGGACACACCACCAGTTTTGTGTCCTAACGTCCGTTGTTCTAAATGTCAGTAGGACATTTCAATACCGACCAAGACATTTTATTTTGTCGGTCGGTATCCATTTTGTCCTACCGACATTTTTCTACTCCAACATTTGGATCGAGCCCTTAATCCTTTGAGTACCAGAGAGGGATCCAACACATTTCTCCAGAAGAACTGTAGCAATTCTGGGATAAATAAACATTGCCCAAATTATTTTTTTTTTATACAATGATTTTAACCTCGTGAATGCTAAATATGTAGAATACATTTAAATCAATATTATTGTATAGTTCTTATTAATTCAGCCTCAAAGAGTTGAACAAAGGTGTGGTAGTGGGATGGGGTGGACATTTGGGAGGTCAGAGGGCATTCATAACCATGCCTGTTAGGGGTGATGGGATTGTAAAGAGAGCATGTGGAATACACTGTATGTTTGAATGAATCGTTAGAGAGTAATGTACTAAGAAAAAGTGGGAAAACAAACTGCACTATAGAGAGCAAATACAAATATCTCTTGAAACAATGCACAGGAGCAAAATTCATGGGGACCATTGGATTTTTTCTGGCCATAGTAAGATAAGTGAGGATTATTATTAGGAGGTTTTATTTTTCATTTAGATCCAGTCTTGTTGGCAGCCCTACAGTACTGAACTTCAACAATGCTGAATAAGAACTGGAGAAATTCTGGTCAATCTAAATGGATTTGATTTAACCCCTTAAGGACCCATGATGGTCCTGGACCGTCATGTGTTGTTATCCCCTTAAGGACTCATGACGGACCAGGACCGCCATGGCTTAAATGATAGCAGCATGCCTCCGTGCACGCAGCTATAATTAATTCCAGGCTGAGACTGAGTGCTCTGAGGCTGGGGCGTTCAGTCTCAGCCCTTCTTGCTTGTGCCTGTGCATGTGATCACCGTAGCAGCGATCACATGTACCGGCATTGTGAGAGACAGAGGCAGTACAGAAAGAATGCTGTCTCTGCGTGTCTCTTCTACCTCTGTCTCCCTTGCTATCAAGTCAGGGAGACAGATGTAGAGAGGAGACACCTAGTGGCAAATGAAAATACAGCAGCTGGGGGTATTAACCCCTTCACTGCTGGTGCTGAAGGCTGGCTAAATGCAGGTCAATTTCTGACCTGCAATGATACTTTTTTTTTTTTTTTTTTTTTTAATAAAACACAACACACTTTTTTTTTTTTTACAAAAAGATATTTTATTAAAAAAAATAATAATCTTATTAAACAATTTTGGAAGTGTGATTGTTGTGGAGCTATGTAATACACTTATACACACCTCCAAATATCAGGGATAAAAAATGGACAAAACAGGGTGGGAAAAAGGGACATGAGATTTTCACCAAAGGGGGGTACAGTGCCACTTTAAATTGCACATTTTGTAGGTATGACTGACCGGTTATACCTTTCATGCAGTCGCCATAAAAATGTAACCCTTTGTGCCCAATTGATCCCAAGAGAAAAAACAAAAATGGTGTTTTTTTTACATATTTTTTGCCCTTTTTTAATTTTAATAAAGTAAATGGTGGGTTATCCATATAAGTAGGGTATCAAATGAAAGCCCTATTTGTGCTTAAAAAAACAGTATATAATTTATGGGGGTGGAATAAAAGCCTAAGAGGGAAAACACTGTTGAAGAAAGACATAGTCAAAAAGGTGAGAATTGCTCCAGTCCTTAAGGGAAAACAACCTCAGATTTTCCCGGTCCTTAAGGGGTTAAATTGAAAACAAATAGAAAAAAAAAGAAAAAAGCTCACAGCGATAGATCACCATAATATATACATGTAGTGAATGAAGTGAAAATGATATCAAATAACTGGCATCTAGATAACAGCAAGGAATGAGAGGGTTTTCCAGTCCCCCAAAAACACTGGGCTTAAACCCAAAATGCACAAAAAAACAAAAACAAACCTGCGCTTCTCCATACCGTAATGTGAATCTGTGCCATATTTTGGGCATATCTAATAACTATGTTGATAAATATGATGATTTAGTCCATGATTTGGCCAAAAAATGTTAAGATTGCCACCTCGTCAAGGTACCTCAAATTTGGCAAGTACCTACTCTAATAAGCAGTTGAAGATGTTATAAGGAAATGCGTACCTGCTTGTTAAAAACTTGCATGGCACAGTGTATGCAATTTAAACCAAAGAACAAACAAACAGACAATTCATTTGAAAGGTGTAAGAGAGAACTTACCTGATGAAAAACTCTCGGGCCTGCAGGAAGTGGATACTGACCAAAGAGGACTGTAAGTCCTTTCATCCTATTTATAGGTCAGAACTTACCACCCCCATAGGCCACATGAGGAACAACAGGCAAGGTGTATGCAAGCATAAACAGGCCAATTAAATTGGTATTTTAGCACCTTAAAGAGGACCTGTCACCCCTTTACAACTTATGCTCATTAGTTAGAGCATTTAGAGAATATGTTTAAAACTGTATTAATTTTTTAAAACAAAATGTTATTTGCAAGAAAATTAATGTTTATAGAGTCCCCTGCAGCCTACTGGACTGACTGCTCTTGCCGCACTGCCTCTGCTCCCATCCCTCTACCCAGCATCCTCCGATGACAGACGCTTTCTGTCTAAGCTGGAGCGATCTCATTGGCAGAGATCAATATCTAGCCAATGAGACCCCTCCAGCATTGAGACAGAAAGCCTCCTTCATCGGAGGATGCTGTGTAGAGGGAGGGGAGCAGAAGCAGTGTGGCAATCTGCGGCAAGAGCAGTCTGCCAGAAGTAGGCTGCAGGGGACTCTATAAACATTAATTTTCTCGCAAGTGACATTTTGTTTTAAAAAAATAATACAGTTTTAAACGTGTTTTCTAAATGCTCTAACTAATGAGCATAAGTTGTAAAGGGCTGATAGATCATCTTTAAATCCTAGAGAGGACCCTAACTCACAGTGAAGCAAAGCATTGGGTATCAGTCACACTTTGCAGGTTTTAACCCTTTGAGTGCCAGAGGGGTACAAAACGCATTGCAGAGCAATGAATGATTCAGTCTTTGCAGTTCATTTTACATTAGCCCCCAACTTATGCGGTTGCAGTGATGCGTATTCACTACAGTGGAGGGTCACTTTAGTTCATACTCCCACACACGGCACAGTCAGTAAGTCTTTAATGCAATCAAGCCCTCCTGTAGTATGATTAGGAACATGGAGTATAATTACACCACATTCCTCAAATAGTAACTGAGGAATGGAACAACTCCAGAATGCCTTTTTCTCCAGTGGCCTCTCTTTGATGAAAAAGGCATACAGGAAGATAAGAAAATTGGTGTCAGGTAGAAGCAGCACAAAAAAATCTGTTCCAGCACCTGTTTTAGCTCAGAATAATTTTAGAACCCCCAGCAATAGAATATGGCTGAAGGTCAGTATATCTTTTTCTATGGCTACTGTGGCATAATGCTGGTGGGCAATATGTGTGAATCTTTGACTATCAATGCAGTGGGACAAGGTAGGGGGTCAGTATGTGCAGTTATGTGCTACAGTAGTGGGCAACATGAGGCTTCTAGCCACCTCCAGGATACAACTCCTATCATTCCCCAAGATTTGTAGTCTGGCAGCAGCTGCAGGGCCTCACAATTCCAATCGCTATGTAATATTTGTTACATTTAAAAAAGACAAATGTTGTCATTTTTACAAATTGCATAGTCATAAAATGAGACCAGAGTATAACCATTTCAAAACGCTGTTGTGACATTTTTTGGTAGGATTCTGATAATATTTCCAGTAGTGAATCATTAGAATTATATTAACCACAATGATGTGAAGGTCAGTATTTGGGAATCAGGTTAACTGAAGAGCATAATGATAATTTTTACTCTGTCATTGCAATGCTCATGATGGGTACTGATGGTAATCAAAACCGACACTATCAAGGTAGTGGATGAAGAGGTGCAAAATTAGAGTGTATAAGCACATTATACACTTAAGAGTTCGTCAGCTGTCCTCATACAACCTTTACAGTTTGACTGTATGCTGATCATTTTGTTTCCTTCTCCTCCCTAACACCGTAGTGCTAGATGATTTAAAATGCAGTAACTACCACCAGGAAATAGTTCTTATCCCCACCTAACCTCAGAAGGCCCCCTGTTCACAAGAAGTATAATTGCTTATTTGAGATAAGAGAGTCTGAGTTCATTCCTTTTCTGTAGCACAATAGAAAGCTGACTTTGAAATATAATGACAATATTCTTTTGCTATATTTTTATTATTCATAGAAAACACCAAAGGTTTATAGAAGGTAACAGATATGAAAAAGATAAATTCAGTGAAGGGAATAGCTGATATGTACAAGACATGTGGCTTCTAATGAAACAATGGGGGAGATTCACTAAGCGGAGATAAAGAGGTAATAAGTGGAGTTTACTTCTCCAGTTTATCACTTCTCCAATTCCTATGCTATTCTATAGAGCATATGCACTAAGATTTCCCTTAGCTTTGGAGATCTTAGTGAATAGGCTTCATAGAATAACATAGGAACTGGAGAAGTGATATTACTGGAGAAGTCTTCTCCACTTTATCACCTATTTATCACAGCTTAGTGATTCACCCCCAGTGTGTTGGCAAACTCTCTAACATTCAGTTGAGTTAACAGACACATTTAAAACCATGGTGATTTGGGGACATTTTCTTTTTCTCTATGATGCAGTTGGTTCGCTCCAGATAGACTCCACATTTGTTTTGTACAACAACTTGACTGGGGCACTATACAGTAAAGAATAAAGAAAATTCCTCATTGATTTTTGAATAAAAAGTAACCATTTATGTGCCATAGGGGTGTGGTATGCATTAAAGACTTTTCTAGCATTCAGGGACTTAATAGCCCCATTTAAATCAATGACATTTTCATTTTTTCCCTTGGGGATAATTGGTTTGTCTCAGAATTGTGCCAGTTTGTCTTCGTACATCAGCGTCATTGAGTGATACTACTGTACATTGTTAAAGTATTGATGTCGCTCTAAATCATTTTGACTGTGACTGTTTCAGCTGCTGGTAAGTGAATTCTAGAAAAGAGATACAATGGACCTTATGTATAACAGCAATGAGGAACAATTCTGAGGCAAACCAACTGCACTATAGGAGACAAATAAAATGTTTCAATGATTTATGTGAGATTTTTAACCTCTTGACTGAAAGGTTTTCAAAGTATTGATTTGCAATTCATTGAATTAAAATCCTCATTTGAATGAATGGAAATATGGGGAATTTTTATTTATTATCAGAAGTGCAGTTGGCTTGTCACAGAATTTTACTGCTTCGCTTTTATACATAAAAGAAGAAAGCAGAATTACCTATGAAGCCCTGAAGTGAAAGCTTCTAACTTGGATGCACTATCAGAGAAAAATGTGCTGATATCAGAATCCATCCCAAGAAATCATTGTAGTTTGGAAAAGCATATGCAATATGTTTATTTTTAAAGTACAGTCTAAGCAAACTCAGCAACATAAGGTGCATTACTGAGATACTGTTTTTTCTAAAGTAAAAGCTCCATAGAATGGTTCAACAGATTCACCACTAGAGAAAGTAGACCAAAGCTAAGCAAAGTGAGACCTTCCAGATGCTGCTGGACTATAATTCCTATCATCGCCTGCAGGAGGATAAAGAGGATTGTAGTCTGGGAACAGCTGGAATGCCTCATGTTGCACTTTAATAAACTATGTATTTAGATTAGTAAGGTAACACATTTGCAAATGCTTCTGAATTTTACTGCTTTCACTTTGAGGTTTTGGGGTGTACAATGCATTACAAATGGGTTAACAAATTGTCCCATGTGCACTAAAAATATGAGTAATTATGGGGCAAACCAACTGCAAGAGGGAACAAATAAAAATTTTCAAAATTTCACCTGATTTTATTCTTTGAATGCCAGAGAGTTGAGCAAAAGCATTTCTTAGCAATGAGTTGCTCATTTCTCCAGCACTCAAAGGGTTAAATGGGACTTTTAACTCTTTGAATGCTAGAGAGGTCTCCAAAGAACTGCAAATATGTTTTCATACTGAACATTATGTTCTCAAAAAGAAATTGAAGCAATACATAGATACCTTGGGCTGACATGAAAATTACTTTTTATTTCTGCAAATTAAAAACAAATCAACAATTCTGAAATCATCCAATCAATCCTATGTCTTGTTTCTGGGTTAGAAAATATGTTATTATGCATATGGAATATCTTCCTTCATGTTCAGGGCAGTGATGTAAATGGTGGGATTTCACAACTCTTGTTAGGCTATAGTGTTCAATAGAACATATAAACTAGTGGTAATAAATCCTTAATTGATGTAAAGATCTAGACACTGGTCTATATTATGACTGATGTCCTCATTTTACAGCACCATAAGTTCAATTTGTTACGATCAATTTTATTAGAATGCACCATGTTTAAACATATAGTTTGATTAATGCTCCCAAAAGTGATTCAAACTTCAGAGCAGAATCCATACTGCTGGAAGTTGGTATAGCATTAGCAGAGTCTGAATGGCCAGCAGACCTAATCATTAATAGGGTCCATCTTGAATAAGTACTAGCATATTAATAGATATTGCTATGTACTTAGCTTCACAAATATATCTGACTAATTCTATGATTGGTTATGATACTTTCTTCACTCAAACTTGCATAACATAAATAGATTAAAGGGATAGTAATACTTAAAATGTAAATAAAAATATGTTGTAGGGTTTATCCACCTGAGTAAAACAAGAGTACTCCCACTGCTGAAAGGTGTTTTATTCAAAAGTTATTAATTTTCAAAGTTGAATTTTTTAGGTGCAATATTACAGTGGCCTGAAATTGTACAGTGGCCCTGTTGCTACACGATCCTATGGACAGCTCTGGTCCGGGACCATGAATCTCCATAGGATGGTGTAGCAACAGCGCCACTGTACAATTTCAGGCCACTGTGATATTGCACCTA
Organism: Rhinophrynus dorsalis; assembly: GCA_037306005.1. Classification (NCBI taxonomy): domain Eukaryota; kingdom Metazoa; phylum Chordata; class Amphibia; order Anura; family Rhinophrynidae; genus Rhinophrynus; species Rhinophrynus dorsalis. Next base: position 269,680,853 of record CM074724.1, read on the forward strand.
AAAAATTCAACTTTGAAAATTAATAACTTTTGAGTGAAACACCTTTCAGCAGTGGGAGTACTCTTGTTTTACTCAGCGGGATGAACCAAACAACATATTTTTTTTTACATTTTAAGTATTTCTATCCCTTTAAGCAGGAGACTGGTAAAGTAAAACTTATACCTTTAGTGGCTCTAGGATGCAAGCTTTCAAGACAACTTAGGTCTCTTCTTCAAGCATATTAATTGCTTTTTATGTTGAACTAATCATTGGCAATTTAATGAGAATAAGTCATATTCTGTAGTATGGGAAAATATTTACATTTGTACAGTTACATTTTGAAGTAGTTTTGCTTCTTCCATATGGTATACGCTAATGATCACAGGACTGACCGCTAAATAATGTTTGATAATAATTCAATAGTAATGCAACCTTAAATTAGATTCAAAAATGATAATGCAAATAATTTGTCTAGCATTCATTCCTATGAATCAAGGGGATATCTATCTATCTATCTATCTATCTATCTATCTATCTATCTATCTATCTGTCTGTCTGTCTGTCTGTCTGTCTGTCTGTCTGTCTGTCTATCTATCTATCTTCATCTCACTACGTCTACCACCATACACATCTGTCACATTCAGTGTAACCTTATTTTTAGTTATCGGTTTAAAAATAATGGTTATTATAGCAGCAGTCGCATAGAAAGAGAATCCTGAAAAACATTTATTTTGCAGGCTTACTGTATGTTAAATGTTACAGCAGCAAGGCTAGTCTTGGAAAAAATGTATTGTATGCTTAAATCAAGCCCCCCAAAATATTTTGCAGGCTTCAGGCTTGCAGAAAACAAGCCCTGGGAAATACGTTTTCAGTCTCAGGCTTGCAAAAAACACTTCCTGAAGAAAATTTATTTTTACAGGCATCAGGCTTAGAAAAAAATGGTATGTCTTGATGGCCTAGTACCAGTAGTGCTTAATGGTGGTGGCAAATGCCACTTGTGACATTTTGGAAAGTGTTTCTAAGTTGTCTAAGCAGCAGGAGTATTAGGCTGTTGCATGGGACTGGGATCATTATCAGCACTGTTGCAAGCAGGTGGTGGTACAATCATACTTCAACTTGACACCAGCCCTAGTATGGCTGCCGAGGTAACAGCAACACTACAGTAAGCCCCTCACTCCACCTCAGGTGCATCTATAAATACTAATACCTTCTCTAAAGTTATGTGTGTGTTGGAATATTATTTTTTCCATTGAGAGAAGGAAAAAACTGCGCTATGTGAACAACTACAATGTGTGCCACAGTATGCACAAAGAAACATTGTGAAGTAGGGATATCACTGTGCCTGTGATTCTGCCTGAGTGACATTCTTACTTCTGGGTTTACCGTGGCGGCATTCTCATTGGGTCTGGATTTATAACTTCTCCCAGGGCTTACCTTTATATACGCCCTCCTGTCACTATAACGATGCCCTTTCGTGGTGTTCCTGACCAGACGTTTGTTACTGTGTATCCTGTTCAGTGTATGATCCAGTTTTATCTGACTTTGCTCCTGTCTTCGCTGCCCATCTTGTTTACAACCCAGCTTGCCTGACTACGATTCCTGTGACCGATTCCGTTGACTATTGCTCGCTGTGTACTGATCCAGGCTTTGGCTGACTACTGCTCGCTGTGTACCGATCCAGGCTTGGCTGACTACCGCTCTCCGTGTACTGATCCAGGCTTTGGCTGACTACCGCTCTCCGTGTGCCGATCAGGCTTTGGCTGACTACATATCACGGTACCCGTGATCTCTCTCTGTCACTCTCGCTTGTGGTGTTCTCTGATTGGCTGAGTCTGTTTGGCCCGCCCTTGGTGATCTTTTTATGTCTGGCCATTGACGCCTGTCAGGTGCCCTTTCGTGGTGTTCCAGAGCCAGTGTTGCTGTTGCTGTGTTCCTGTGTTCCTGATTCCTGTGTACCGATTTGACCTATTTTGACTACGCTTCTGAGTTCCTGCTTCGTGATCTAACCCGGCTTGGCTGAGCTCATTACCGGGCTGATCGTGTTGCCTCTTTAACACTTGCAGAGTCGTGTCTCTAGTACTGAGTCTCTGTTACACTTGCAGCTGTGCTTCCGTTGCTGAGCCTTCCTTGGCACTTGTAGAGCGATACCCACTATTGCTGAGCCTCCGATCCTTGAGCTGCTATTAACCCTTGCAGTACTGCTGTCTCCTTATCTGAGCCTTCATTTACACTTGCAGAGCCTATGCTGTTGATTCGCTACATCTGCTGAGCCGGCCGCGTTGTAAACCTGGTCTAGAAAGCGGCTCATCTTGCCACTAGCAGAGTAGTCAGTTTCCGTTACCGCGCCCGCGGGAGGCGCTATTGGCTTTTGCTCTAGCTGTGTTCTCTCTGGTATATGCCCATGGGGGCTATTGGCTCAAGCACTTGCAGCACAGGGTGGTCTCCGTTGTTACGCCCTTGGGGGCTATTGGCTCAAGCACTTGCAGTGCAGGGTGGTCTCCATTGTTACACCCGTGGGGGCTACTGGCTCAAGCTCTTGCAGGTTGTCTCCAGTATACGCCCATGGGGGCTATTGGCTCAAGCTAATACTGTGCAGTTGGTCTCCATTATTATGCCCGTGGGGGCTATTGGCAAGCTCTTGCAGTGTAGCTATCTCCTTTGTTACGCCCGTGGGGGTTAATGACTCAAGCACTTGCAGTTTAAGTTGTCTCCATTGCTACGCCCATGGGGGCTATTCACTGCAACTTCTGTGCAGACTCTACCACTATTCCGGTACAGCCAAGCAGCTTTCTAGCCTTAAGAACTTTAGGTGTTGCATCATCTAACACCAATTGCTGCCTGATCACCACCTTGGGTGTGTTAAACACCACAACAGAGTCTGACTGATTATTGTATTTAACCACTGAGTATCCTCGCTACTGTGTGCCTGTCCTGAGACAGTATATGTGATACTTATGCTTCTGTATACTGGGCCTGTGAAGGTATAACTGTCATTATATCGCTATTATTTTGTGTTGCCTGTAGAGGGCGATCTTTCCTCTTTATTTTGTTTTACTAAAACTGTGTTTTATTCTAACCAGCTGGTGTGAGTGTCTTAAAAACCGTTACACTACAGCTCTCTGTGTCCCGATCCAGGCTTTGGCTGACTCCAGCTCTCAGTGTACTGATTCTGCATTGGCTCTCTCCTACCATTAGCTTTACCGCTAGTGACCCTGTTGTCTCCAGTCTCGTATCTTATAGCCATTGACCTACGGTTGCCCCGGTTGCTCTCTATACTGCCTGTGCCTTAGCGGTTACTTCTGGTTGCACTACCTTTCAGCCTGCACCTTACTGTTGCCTCCAGTTGCACTACTATACAGCCTGTGCCTTAGCGGTTACTTCTGGTTGCACCACTTTTCAGCCTGTGCCTCACTGTTGCCTCCGGTTTCACTACTATACAGCCTGTGCCATACGATTATCTCCTGTTGCGCTACTTACTACCGGTACCTTCCTGTTGCCTCCGGTTGCTCTGCTATACAGCCTGTGCCTTACGATTGCCTCCGGTTTCGCTACTTACTACCGGTCCTTCCTGTTGCCTCCAGTTGCGCTGCTATACAGCCTGTGCCTTACGACTGCCTCAGGTTGCGCTACACTCAGCCTGTACATTACTGTTGCCTCCGGTTGCGCTGTTCGACCTGTGCCTTACGATTGCCTCCACTTGTGCTACTATACAGCCTGTATCTGTTCTGGTTGCCTCCAGACATAACCTCCGAGTACGTGTATCTGAGCCGCCACGTGGGCTGCCTATTTCTTCAGTATTATTTGGGTCTGCTACGGTAGCTTCTGGTCATACCTCTGTGTACCTGTGTCTGTGCCTGTCATTCAGGCTGCCTATACCTGGTTTTCTGGGCAAGTCCGGTAGTCTCAACTGTTCTCCCTGTTCCATTGGGGATTTTGCCCTGCAGTACTTACCTCACCTAGGGCACCTCCTTGCTGGTACTGCTGAGGTTTTGTCCCAGTTCCTGTTCCAGTTCTACACTCTGCATTACAGTTGTTTTGTACATACCTGTTTCTGTTGTACCCTGACCTGTGTCATATCCAGAAGAGCTTATCCTCTGTCTGGGTCTGGACCTGTTGAAGGGCATCTCTGTTCTTTATTATTTATTTAATAAAGCTGCTTTTTTTACCTTAACCAAATTGTCTGAGTGTTCATTAAAACCGTGACAGTACAAAAGGGCCATGACCTCAGACAAGGCTGGTGAAGGTAGCTCCCAGTGTCTCCTATGGAGAATGGATACTCAGGAGCAAAGGTTAGACCAGTTGTCTATGGCTATCCAGACTATTTTGGAGCACACTGCCTGTCTCGAGAGACCTGTACAGCCTTTGGTGGCCACTCCAGTCCAGGCACCATTGGCAAAGGTCAATACATCTCGTTCATCCTTTAAGGGGGTATCCACTACCGCTCCCCTCCCTCTGAGATATGATGGGGAACCTACTATTTGCCAAGGGTTCCTGAACCAACTTGAGATTTTTATTGAACTTGTACCTCAGGCATTTCCTAGTGAAAGGAGCAAAGTGGGGTTCATGATCTCACTACTGACGGTTAAAGCTCTAGCTTGGGCAAATCTGATTTGGGAGACTGGCAAACCGATCACCAATAATTTTGCTGACTTTGTAAGGGCCTTCCGCAGTGTATTCGAAATCCCAGGGCGTGCCACCTCTGCTGCCAAACATCTTATGAGAATCCAACAGGGCACAAGTATTGTTTCCGACTATGCCATTGAATTTCGTACACTCGCAGCAGAGGTAGGGTGGAACGATGAGGCGCTTGTGGCTGCCTTTGCGCAAGGTCTCGAGAACAGGATCAAAGTCAGACAAAACTGGATCATACACGGAACAGGATACACAGCAACAAACGTCTTGTCAGGAACACCACGAAAGGGCACCGGTATAGTGACAGGAGGGCGTATATAAAGGCAAGCCCTGGGAGGAGTTATAAACCCAGAGCCAATAAGAATGCCGGTAAGGTAAACCCAGAAGTAAGCATGTCGCTCAGACAGAATCACGGGCACCGTGATAAGGGGAAAGACAGGCAAGTTTCAATACAGTTTACACATCTGCTCTCATATTAAGAAACAGTCACAACTGCAACCAAACATGATGCTTAGAATGGCAATGTAAAAACATCCCCCAAAAGTACTTCTGTCACTATGGCCTTTGTCCACTCCGCTAAGGACATGTGATAACAAAAATACTTAATTAAAGTAATTAATCTTCCCCGCCACCAGCTTTGTGTATTCAGCATGATGGAATGGCTGCAGATGCTCCTTTATACTCCACATTTGATTGCTCTTCACCACATTAACATGTGTGGTCAGTGCACCACACAGTGTGCAATGGCAGGACATGAAATACCAGATCTTCACATCTACAGTATTACTATCAGCTGGTGGGGGAGGTATTGGAGGCAAAGTTGGTACACCAAAGGAAGAAGAAGGAGAGGACCATGTGAATAGATTTTTCTGCACCTGGACCCCAGCACAAGAAAACAATGATGATGCAAGTTTTAATCTCATTATCAGTCTTTCAGGCTGGGTTTCGTTTGTCTTCCACTGGAATTTTCACCCCAATTCTTTGTGCCCTTTTGGAGGGACAAAGGGAGTTGCAAATTCAAGAAATAGGTTCCCTACTATGTCAACCAATGACAGAACATAGCAGAGACAAAAGCAATAGTACTTTACTGACACAATTGTAAAAGCGAACAAATGTAACTTAATCCCTGACTTAAAAGCAGGAGAGACTTTGAAGCGAGTACCATTCACATATTAGATGCCTGGCTTCAGATCAACATGTTTCACCATAACAGTGCTTACTCACGATTAGTGAAAGACCAAACATACATACAGTGGAGAATTTGAATTGTGTAACAAGCAATCACAGACAATCCAAGTAATTCGGTCATTGGTTGATGTAGTAGTGCACCTATTTCTTGAATTTGCAGCTGGCTCTGAAGGGATTAATAGGAAAACCCCTGGTTGCACACACACTGTTTACTACAGTACTATTGTGGCTATAAAAGAAGAGCGGGTATAAAATTTGGCTGTAGGTTTATTGAGATCATAAATGGAGGAATGTCCATGCAGGGTTTGAGCCGCTGAATTATTTGTGTTCTATTTGGAAGGACAAAGGGCACAGTGAATGTGCTTTATGAGTTCAGATGTGCCAAGGTGTGTCCCCTCCTTTTGCCTTTTCACTACCTTATCAAACAAAGTATACAGCGTAGTCACAGTTGATTGCACTGTGCCTAACCTTAAGGAAAAATATTCATGATTTCAGTGATGGGAGAGGTAGAAAACAATGTCTTTCTTCTTCTCCTCCAGAATCACCTTCAATGGTTGGGGCAGGTGATTTTGCTGCTTCAGCTTCATCACTAGAGCTAGGATCTGGAGTAGTGGTGGTAAATGAGAACTGTCCTAGTCCCATATCATTGTATTATGAACCCAATCCCATGGTGGCTACAGCAGTCTGAGGCAAAATAGCCCACTCATCATTATCCTGTGCTGAGAGAGATGAACATCTGCCCCTGATGACTGAGCAGAAGGGATTACAGCAGCAGCAAACTCCAAAATGTCACTGCTGGTGGTGGTGGTGACTCCCATCCCCATTTGTATCTCTTTCTCCCATTCCCTATTTCTTCCCTCCAAAAACACTCTCATACTCTCCTCCACACCAGCTGCTCTTCCATCACGATCATGTTCAACACCACCAGTCTCTTTCTGTTCTTTGGGGCTGGTTGGGGATGACAAGTGTGACCAATTGTCCCCTGCTATCACACTTGCTATCTCCTCGGAAGAAGGCACACTAACAGCAATAGCCACAGGCACAGGCAGCTGACATGTGCTACTCATACTGCTAGCCAGTTCTGTCTTCTTCTTCAGTATAGTTCGTCACAACCTAAGGGACAATATCTGTTCACTGGACATCAGTGAATCAGGATGCTGCTAACTTACTTCTTTACCTATATATCAGCAGCATCAGTGTCCATCCAGCTTCTCTTGCTCCTGTCAGTGATCATAGTGCTACCCAGTACTTCAAATAACTTTACTTTTATTTTATTCTCCCTCCCCCTCTCTTTCTCTCTCTCTCTCTCACTCACTTTCCTACCTATTCTAAACCACGCTGCATGGTGGGAAATTCAAGTATGGGGACAGGAAGTTTCACCATCATTGAAAATATGGACTGATACTGTTCTTGTAGGAAAATCTGTGATGTCAGCGAAAATGCGGAAAATCTATGGGTTTCTCTATGGGTCTGAATTACTCCAGAATAAGTGGAATTTTTTTTTTTTTTTTTTAGGAAAAACATAATTTTTCACACTTTTCTAGTTATTAGTACTGAACCACACATCACACCAAGCCAATTGAGATTCCAGTCTGCAGTGTGCTATATCTAGTATCAGCCATGCACATTCAAAATAGAATTAAATTGGAGATGCATTAAGTAAAGCAGAAAATGAACCATTAAGTAATTTGCTGTGGGCATTTCCTGTAATACTGATGCAGACTTTCATTAAGACTGAGGTAATAAGAAATGGAATCATTCTGAAGTGAATTAACTACACCACAGAGGAAAATTACAAAAATATCCCCAAATATGCTAGAGAGGACTCCAATGCATTGCAAATCATTGAATGGGATACAGGACCTTTTTAACCCCTTAAGGACTGGCACACACACACACAGCCGGCACTTAAGGACCACAGGGCATTTTTTTTGTGCATCCGGTTCAGGGAGCCCTGGATTCCATGATGTGCCAGGACCGTCACTGGTCCTTAAGTGCCGAACAGCTGTGACAGTCCTGGCACAGCACTGGACGTTAAGGGGTTAAGTAAATAAAAATTTGTATTTGCCCCCTATGATGCAGATGGTTTGACCCAGACTTGCCCAAGTCCTTTTTAGTAGATCAGCTTCACAGTGGAGGTGAAACAGGGAGTACAGTAAAATTATCTTAGCAGGAACATCCAATGAACTGCTAATAATATAGTACAAAATAAGGAGTAAAATAAAATGTTTTTTAAGTTATTCTTCTACACAAAACTGTGATTAAACCCACTGAAAATAAGGATGCAGTATATTGGGATATCTATGTATCTCTCACTTTTCTTGTTCAACAGATGCTAATACCAGTCATAGACTATGGGTATGTAGTGTATCTCTGTGCTATAAATCCATCTTGGAAAAACTTGACTTGACTTGTATAATTCATTTTGTCACTTTGTCTTCCATTGTAATTGCACTACCCATCACTGGGATACATTTAAAGAACTAAATGGCTAACAATTGAATCTATACTTCACCTTTCTTGACTAGCTTATAACCACTTCTCTAGAATGGTACCAGATTACCTCAGCAGTATGCTCACTCCAGCTTTCCATATTAACTATAACCTCTGCTCCACTCCTAACAACTTAGAGAATATCCCACACTACAAGGATGAAGGCCGATGAGGTCACCTTGATTAGAGGGCTGACCTTAACCAATAGCTAAGCATAAAGAAAAAGGGGAGGGAAGGTGCTTGCTTATGAACCCAACACTGTGTGAGGTCCAGTAGTGAGGTTTATATGCTTACAGCCCTTCCCACAAATTCAGGCAAAACTTTCTACATGTGTTTGGGATTCCAGAATATTATGTGAGTCATAGATGAAGGAAACTGTGTGGAGTAATCTGGGTTATGAGAATTGTTTATTGTTAATATGTTACTATGTAACTAGGTTAGTTACACATGGATTGTGATCATTGAGTTAAAGATGTAAGAGCTAAACATATTTAGTGACTGGGGTCAGGACTCAGAAATATAGAGTGATAAATTTTGGATAATATGTGGCTGAACCCCTTTTTGAAGCAAAGGACACTGCTCGTGTGCTGCTCCTGCATGAAAAGAATGACATTAATAGACAGTTGAGTTGTAATCTAGATGGGCGAGCATATGCCTGAGGAGCCTGATGAAGGTGGTTGCCTTGAGTGGACCAAAGTTAGTAGGTAAGAGAGGACTGTGCTTGCTTTAAGATGGGAGAATACATTCAGAGAGCAAAAAGGGCACCATCTCTTGAGTAGGGTAGAAAGGGATGTGTGATCTTAATCAGTATTGATCTGTTTTAGAAAAACAGTGGTTGTGCTGAAGGATGAGGTCAGATTTCTTGAGAAATGGAGATGACAGGGAATGAATGTAAATTCTCCAGGTCACAAGAAACCAAAGAAGGTTAGATTGACTGCAGGTAATAGGATACTATGTTACTATGTATGTTAATGTTGGCATGGTGATCGAAAGGGTTCGTTGCAAGTAAGTTGAAGATTTTGCAGAAAATGGTACTGTCTATAGGTAAGAGAGTGTATGGGCGTAGGTGAGGGAGTTTAATTAAGCCTATAAGAAACCTCTTAATTTGGTATAAAGAAAATATAGAAGGTTTGTGTGGGAATTAAAGGATGAGGAAATACTGCTCTCCTGAAAGATACATTTTAAACTGGTAAACTGGGATGATATAAGTGATGAATAGCAAAATGAGGCAAATGCAAAAATGACTAGAATTGTATAGGGATGTGAGGGTTTGGATTGAGTAAAGAAATATCTGAAAGATTTCCAGGCTTTGGAGTAGGCTCTTTTCGTGTTGGTGCTAGTGCTCTGAGGAAAAAGATAGGAAAAGCAAAAACCCCATGTCTGTAAAAAACATCAGAATATCTACTTCTGGTTAATGATCCTGAGGGAACTGAGACAAAATAGAGAGACCTTGTTATTTTGTCTCATTGAGATTAGGTCTATCTGAGTCCTTCCACTTTCTTCTGCAAAGGTCAGGAAGATGCCTGGATGAATAGCTCACTCTTCCTGTTGAATGAAGCTACAACTCAGGACACCCACTTCTGAATTTGTCTTTTTGAAATATGGGCCACTGGCAAACTCAGACAATTACATTCCACCCATGAAAGGCTGGAAAGGCAAAAGGTTCCCTGTACACCCTATTAGGCTACATAGGAAACTGTTGAGGAAAGAAATTAGAAAATGTTCCTGCTTGCACTTTTTTATAGGAAGGGGTGCCCTCATTCTCTACATATAGTCAGCAGCCCCAAGTAACAGGAGTCAAACCTTGAGGAGCCATATCCCTTAGAGGAAATGCTGTTGAATCACTAGTACTCCTGTAAAGTTGCTGACATCTGCCATAATGATTATTTAATTTGGATAACTCAACAGGAGTCCCCACAATTGATTCTTCTAGTTCCACAGAGCTATAGATGTTTTCAACTGGAAAGGAATGTGGACCTGATGGGAAAGATACTTAGGGTTACTATCCAAGTCAAACAGAATGAGTTACTGCAACAGTCTCCTACAGGCATCCTTGAGGAACAGCTTCTATATCTGTAGACACAAAGTCCAGAATGGATAACAAGATCTGAGGAAGGAAACTTAAATGAGGATGTTGTTCAGCTTGTCTGTGGGCAGATAAATTATTGCTCTTGTTGTATATGGGAACATCTCTAAGAATCCCTTCTTCCATTCCAGGACAAAGATGACTTCTTTACTATCCCAGTAATCTCAGAGTTGAAGTTGCTGGATCCATGTGATTTTGAAGATAGGATGGGAAGGAAAATATTATCAGTCAGTTGTCCAGGTACAGAATTACTGGCACTTCTTTCTCATGTAGAAAAAAAAACACTGGCACTTTTGAAGAAACCCTTTGGGGCAGATTACAGGATGAAAGGACGGGACACAAACTAAAAGGGTTTTATGCCATATCGGTCTTTAATCACCACATACAGATGTTGTAGTCTGCTGAATTGAATAGGAATATGCAGATAGTTATCCTGAAGAAAAATTAAATTTGCCATCTAGTCAAATTTTCTCCACTGGCCTCAAGCTTTCCATCTTGAATTTCACTTGATGAAAGAACCATATACAAAGGTCACATCTACCACCAAACAGAAATACCTGCTTAGGATTTTGTAAATCAGTTAAACAGGTTCCCTGCTGGCAATCTTCTGGAGGAAATGCAATCAGGACTCTGGATGATATAAGATGACAAACAGCTTGAATAATTTTTCTTTTTTCAAAATGTACAGGTACTGAGAAACCATTAACCTTGTAAGGTATAGAGATGTGAAACGGGTCTAGAAAATCTCCCTAATTATGTCTAACACCCAGGAATCTATGGAAATACTTGTGCCATACAGAAATGTTGAAACCTTCCTCACCATGGAGCCACCAGGTTGGAAACAGAGCTATTGCCTGAAAGATGCTTCCTGAAAAGTTATAGAAGAGCTGGAAACCTAGCATAGTAGGGACAAAATGCTGATCTCTTCCCTTTGAAGACCTTCAAGTAACCCTAGTAGGGATGAAAGAAATGTCTCTGAGAAGAAAAACTTGCCTCTTGTACAGTAGTTCCTTCTCATATACATTTATTGAAACATTTCAGTGCATACTTATATAATGAATTAATGGCTTAACCATCATAACATGGGGTGCCCTAATCCCAGGCAAAACATATATCAAACAAAAAAAAGCACTAGACTAGGATTTATAATAAGGCACTCAGCCTAATAATACAGTAACAAAGCCATCACAAAATGAATTGTATTAACATATTAACAAATAATCTCACTAAGATGGAAGAGAAAAAAGAATACATCCCCCATCATAAAATACATTCCCAATCAATACATAATATCCACTTCCATACCGGAGACATACCGCCTCCTAAAAACCAAACTAGTGATGCTGAAGGCACCAGTAATAAAAAAGAAAAAATATTTTTTATAGAAAAAGCATCCATATATGGTTATTTTGCTAGAACCTGGCTAACAAACTTAGATAATTTCTCAAGTGCTATATCCATCAGTTGTAATTATTTGTCAGTGGAATGAAGTGAAGATAATTAGAGAAAATGATGAAAAAATGGCAAATGAATAGCCACATTAGTATCCTGATATGATGTAAATTAGCAACTGAGTCTGGTTGATAGCATAGTCAGAGAAAGGGCCCCACACCAATCAATAAGCAGACTGATGTACATCTCATCCATCTTAACCCTTCAGGGTACAGAGCTGCATGGTCCTAGAGGAACAGGAGACAGCAATACTGGAATTGAAAGCTGTAGCACTAGCCTCATAATATCTGTGAAGGGCTGTCTAATCTTATAGTCCATATGATCTTCTAAAACCACAGTGTGTATATAAGCATATCTCTTACCCTAGCTGGACAGAAGAAAAATCTGGAGCCAACCTGGCCTAAACACAATACTGCTGCTAGGATGCTGGAAAGGGGTGCAGAGCTACCTTGCCAAACTCATAATACCTAGCTGGAAGCAGAAAGCTGGAGAGGAGTTTGTTCTCTCAGATGAGCTAAACATCCTGAATGTCTGGTCTGTGGAATACACAGACCAGAAGGAACATAGTCAACATAAAAACATGCATTCCAATGGTGGAAAACACAGGAGAAACATCTGTTCAGCAAAACGGACAGCAGCTGCTGATCATATATGCAGAAGCAACAACCCATCAGATAAGAAGATGGCCAAGGAGAACAACATAATGTATGTCACTCTCTCCCCTAACTAGCCTTAATGGCACGCACAAGGGAGCCAAAGAGATAACCTGATGAGCTCTCCACAATACAACAAACCAGGTGAAGTACCCCTGAAAGAAAACAGGAACAACATTAGGGATGCGCTAGGTGGGAGGTCACATATATATATATAAATTGTGGGTGGTATACTTTCTGATCAGGAAGTGGGGCTCTCTCTTAGTGTACTCCCAAGAAGAGCCTGAAGGAAATACAATTTCCCCAAATCCTCACTGATTTAAATGTGACACATTGCTTTTCTTTATTATGCTCTTGTTGCTTAGCCAGATGATCCAATGGCAGCAATTCAGAGGTAAAATAATGTTTATTCAGGAGTTCAATTTCTGCCGTGTGGGACAATGTAATAGTTTGATATCTGCAATGTGTTGGATAACCTGTCTATCTTTCAATAGGTAAAGCCTTATATAAATCAATGTGGATTTTTATTTGTCTCTTAGGGTATTCTGAACTCGGCCTGTCCTACAATTATCACTCTCTTCTTTTGCGCATAAGGCCATAAATAGTAGAGCTCAGATTATATATATTGTGGTGTTACTGCTTACTCCAAATATATATATCTGATAAGAGGATGGTATAATCAATAAAGCTGTTGATAAAAAGTGTTGGACTTTACAAATCCAACTGAATCATTTAAGCTTTTAATGAGCACTCTAATTTAATGGAAGGTAGACAAGTTTTTTTGCTATTGCATTCCAATCTGTGTGTTACAGGGCCAATAAATAGACATTTACTCTTTATCCCCCGGGTGCTTTCAATTAACCACATCCACAGCAATATTACTACTAACATCATAGATTCTCATTAACAGTTCTACTTAGAAGCCATTAAACTCTTAACTAAGACCAACTGAATGACGACTAAATCAGAAGAAGGTTCAGAAATTCTAATTACTCTGCATATTAAATAATAATCACTATGGTATTGAAATGATTAGCAGAATGAGCACAGCTACAATTTAAGTTTAATGCTTTATTGAAAATCTTCAAATGAGCTGCTATTTTTCATTTCCAATCACAAGTAAAAAAAGAATAACATAATTTTAATTCTCCATGGATGGAGAAGATTTACGTGCACGTAGAGCTTATGGGCCTAAATTTGTCAATTTACATTTTTAATAAATTGCATTTGTTGTCTGTCTGCAAATGTTCAAACCTGTGCACACTGAAATGTCCAATCAGCATATCTTTTTGCCTTGGATACAACAACCTTACCAGACCTCTTTTAAACAGGATACATAACAATTGCATAATTTAGGTTTGCTTTGATCTCAGAGCAGTTCTTCAATATGTTTATTTCATATGTGTCTCCCCAAAGGGGAGGCCTGGTTAACTAATACTAGAGATGTGTCTGACAAACTGCTTTACAATGTATTAGAACCTCTCTGGTATCCAAAGTGTATATTTAAATAATTTTTGGCTGTGCATCCAATCTATACTGCTTAAAGTGGACCTCTCACTTGAATTAAGTTTGCCTTTTGAAAACTTTATGGAAAACTGTCATATGAGCCAAAAGGCAAGCAGATGTTTGTAATATAAATATATTTTGAGAATTTAACATTTATTTGCTGGTGGCACAACAAGAATGTACAAATCCAGTAGTGCAGCCATCTTGGCATTATCATCTAATGCCAGAGACTGCATTGCACTGTTTGACTGCTATAGGGGATACAGTTAGGCCCACTCTTTCAGCATTGGAATTTAACTACAGCAGGCATTGCACACCAGTCCTATTACATGCATAGGTAACTGCCTACACTAATGCCTTCTGATCTTTACTTGTTGATGGGTTTACATTTATCCAGTCAGCTCAGCACGATGCCTTGGGGCTGTTTTGATTCCTCCCTTTCCTTCTCCCCTCACATTAAATCCGTGGCTAGAACTTGTCGCTTCTTCCTCCATATCATTTCTAAAATCAACCGGCCCTCTATCAAAAAAAAATACTAAAACTCATGTGCATGCCCTCATTCTGTCCCACTTAGACTATTGCTATGTCCTACTATCTGTCCTCAAGCTCCCCATCTGTCTTACGCTCAGCTGCACAAATTACCACACTCTCCCCAAAAACTGTTCACATCAGTCTTATACATCTGACATGGCTCCCTATTCAGCAAGGTATGACTTACAAAGTTCATCTCCCCTTTAATGCTCTCTACACTGGTGCCTCTACTTACATCTCTTCCCTCATCTTGTCTTATGCTCCTGTCCGCCTCCTTCACTCAGCACACAACTCCCTTCGTGTTACACCATTCATACCCTCTGCCCACTCCTGTCTCAAAACTTATTCACTTTCTGCTCCCTACCTATGGAACTCCATACCGCTCTCCCTACATCTGGATCAATCACCCTCTGTCTTTAAGTCTACACTGAAATCTATCTTTTGGAGCACTATACCCATGCACAACCTTTTGTCAAACTCAGAAGTTGAACTCACATCACTTGATGCCCTCATACCCTGCTGTCTGTCTTCTATTACCCATTTAAACTGTATGCTCCTTGGGGCAGAGACCTCTCTACTATTGTTTCTATGACTGTGTGACATATTTTATCCCCATTTATTTAATGTAACATACTACTGTTGTAAGGCACTGTGTACACTGTGTGGCGCCATATAACTAACTATACATATATACATACATACATTGCTTAGTGTATTGGCTCGCACAAGACATAAAGGAAAGGAGCACCAGGTATTTCCCACAGACTGCTGTCTTGTCCTCCCCTTGGTGCAGGTGGCATTAAGGGGAGGATTTTGTTTGTCTTAACTTAGTAAACTGACATTAGGCATGCACAGGGACACACAATAATTTCCTGAACTGGATTTAGCATGGAATCAGGTTTGTATATCAATGAGCTATGAATGAATGTAGGCAGAGCCCACACAGGATTGTCAATTCTAATAGCACATATGGTGATGTTCTCCGTCAAACAGAACTCATTAGCATACTGTGCAGGGAATTGTCATAAAATGTAAAGGATCATTTATCAGCAGTGTTTTTAACAGAAAAACAGGTAGTACAACATATATGCAGATTGAAATCAACTGGAAGACTAAATTTTTCCCGAACATATGACATGTTTCCCTTATTTTCCCACAGGTATATTATAAATAGCGTGTCAAGTTTCCGCAGAATCCTATTCTATGTTTGTACCCTTTTTTTAAAATAATCTTTTTTAAAATAATGGTTTACCAGCATAGCAGCAAGCTTATGCAGAGAACAGGCAGGTTAGCCAAACAAAATCCCTAAGTAAATATTTTTTTTGCAGGACTAAGGCTTGCAACATATATAAGTCAAGAGGTATTTTGTTTCAGGGCTTATGTTGTGCCAAAGTTCATCTCCTTCTTTCCCTTTTTCACAACCTTTTCACAATCACAAATAGTGCACAGTTCAGTAGCTGATGATTGCTCTGTGCTTGCCCCAAAAGATAAAATATTCACACACCAATAATTTCAGGGAGGAGAGAGGTGTAGAAGAATGGCCTTCATTATCTTCTCCACAGTCACCTTCACTGGCTGTGGTAGGTATTGCTGCTGCCCCAACATCATTATTGCAGCTATCACGATTATTAATGGCAAGTAAAGCAGGACCTGGTTCTCTATCGCTCCTTGAATAAGCCAGTTTCATGGTGGCCATGGTGCCCAGACTGTGGTGCTCTAGCCCTCTCATCACTGCTTGACAGATGAAACAACTTAGCTGCCCCTCGATCTCAAGGGAGGGATGATGTTGGGGGACACTGCCTCATTGGGTCTGGGGAATGTGGCTTCCACTCCCTTTAGCAGTGGTGCCACTGCTAGTGTTAGTAACACAGTCTCTTCAGCGAGTCACTAACCTCAGGGTCCACCCAGCTTCTCTTTTTTTTTTTTTTTTTTTTTTTTTTTTTACAACAGTTGAGGTAATCATAGTGTCAGCCAGCACTATGAACCACCAAATAACCACTACATTTTTTTAATATTAGATTTCAATTTATTTTTCTCTGTCGTCCAATACAGGTTACTGGTAACTTTGGGTAGGCAATCCACCACTTTAATTGTAGGCAGGAACAATTCTAGAATTGTATGCAGGGGTGGAGTCTACCTTCCCTCATTGGCTGCAGCTAGCCAACCAGCTTCTGAAAGTTCTACTATAACTTTAGAATTTTTTTTTATTTTTCTGTTAGAAATGGAATACCACCATTAGGCGGATTACCATAACTGACAATGCTCCTGGATGTGGCTACCTCAGTAACCAGGTGTTTTTTGTGGACCTTAAGCTTTGGGGGGGGGGGGGATCTTGGCTACAAGTTCTTTCCTCAGGAGTTGCCCACTGATGCTTCTTCTTAATACATGGTAGTCTGAAGACAGAAGATCTGCAGGAAAGGTGAGCAACCCTTTGAGTGCTGCAGGTCCACATGTCCCACAGTGCCCCTCCGCACACCGGTTTACCTTTGGAGTTCCTGTTGTACACTCCTGCACTCATTGGGTCTATCTGTATGTCTGTTGGGTGTTTTGGAGCAGGTTTATGTGGTACTTTAACCCTTTAGCTCCTGGTTTTGCATCTTTTGGGGGGTTTCTGACACTTTTCATACTGGTTCAGTGTTTTTTGGGTATTCTATCATGTTTATACATTTTTATTTTACTGTTTCAATTTTGTAAAATTTGAGTTTGCTTAACTGCGTAGGCGCCATTGCTCCATTCACTCCTATGGGACTGTACGGTTTGGGACGTATCTCTGAAACCGCTTAACCTAGCGACTTCAGAGATGGCTTATTTTTCTTGTCTGCCCTTGCTTTATCATCTGGTTCACGTTTCTAGTGTGTTGGGGGGCTCAGGGGGCTTCGGACACTGTTTGGGTACTTTTTCTGGGAAACAACATTTCCCATGAGAGCTTGCTTTGTGCGCTCGTTTCTAATTGGCTACCACTGCGGCAGCCCTTGTGCTATTTCCAGAACGAGTATCCTATCCAGGGCTTGGACTCTCCTTCTCTCCTCTGCTAATTAACCCTTCGCCTGCCAGATAAGTCTAGTTTACCAATTTCTGGGGTAACACTTTAATCCTACACACTGTATTTGGGTGATTTATTTTATTATAAGGTTATTTGACACTGTCAGAATGTCTATACTGTTGGAGCTTGGGGCCAGACCTAAGACTAAGGATGCTGGGGTCTCTGTATACCCTATTGCGCATTGCACTTCCTGTCATTCAGGGTTACCTAGAGAATTCTCAGGTCATTTATGCCCATCATGTTCTGATGTCCCTGAGAGTCTCCCAGGGACCTCCAGCCATGTATTAGAGCCAGTTTGGTGCAATAGTTCAAGGCTGCTACTAGGGACCTTAGGTCTACATTGCAACTCTTTCCATCCCAGTTACAGTGGGGTCTTCCATTCCTGGCAGACCCCCTCCTCCATCAAGTCTTCCCTGCAAAAACCACAGGGAGTACCTGACATATCAGATTCCTCTGAGGAGGAACTGCTGGTGCATTCAGATGTTGAGGAATGTTCTGCTGTGGGCTCCTCTCAGTTTTTTGTGGATCCCTTTGAGGCTGATCCTGAGCCCTCGGCTGAGGGCCTGATCAGGGCTATTTTGACTACCCTAAACATTCCCTTAGTTCAGGAGGTTCTTTCTGATCCCTCTGATGTGTTTCAGGAGCCTAAAAAAACCATTACTTGCTTTCCACCTAACCCTACTGTAACGGTTTTGTAGGACACTCAGACCAGCAGGTTAGAAAAAAACACAGTTTTATTAAAAGACAAGAAAGACTGCCCTCTATAGGCAATACAGAATAACTGAAATGAACAGTAAAGTACAGATGCCCTCTCAGGCCCAGTATACAGATAAATAAATATATACTGTCACATGAAGGCATAAGTAATGTACAGGGTACTCAATAGTTAAAGTACATAGAAATAAATCAGTCTCTGTTGTGGTGTGTTTGACACGCCCATAAGATGGTAAAGGAGCGACAAGTGGTGCTAAATGAGGACACACCAGTAATAGAGCAGGACAGAGACTACTGCTTATGCTGAGCAGGGAACTGAGGCCAAAATATTCTGCAAGAGCTTAATGAGCTAGAGCCACTAGCACCCCAACCGGTGCATAACAGAGAGCAAGTGCACTGCAAGAGCTGAGGATAATAGAGCCAATAGCCCCCACGGGCGTAGCAACAGAGACCAATTACACTGCAAGAGCTTAGCTGTATAGAGCCAGTGTCACCCATCGTTGCATTTAACAGAGACAAAGGACACTGCGAGAGCTGAGGATAATAGAGCCAATAGCCCCCACGGGCGTTGTAACGGAAACCAATTACACTGCAAGAGCTTAGCTGTATGGAGCCAATGGCACCCCCACGGGCGCTGTACGGAGACCCAAGGCTCAGCAAGTGTAGGGGAAGGCTCAGAGTAGCGGAAGCAAAGGCTCTGCAAGTGTTAACGGAGGCTCAGTGAATGGAGTCAACTGCTCTGCAAGTGTTAACGGAGGCTCAGCGACCGGAGACAACTACTCTGCAAGTGTTAATGGAGGCTCAGTGAACGGAGGCAACTGCTCTGCAAATGTTAACGGAGGCACGGCTCTGCAAGTGTTAACTGAAGGCACATTCTCTGTAATAGTAAGAGGAGGCCCAGAGTAATGGAGATAGCAGGCTCAGCAAGAGTAAACGGAAAGGCCCAGTACACAGGAGGCAACAACACAGTCAGCCCTGCCACAAGCACAGCGGAAGTCAGAATGTCGCCCAGGTGACGCTGGAACAGCACCCAGCAGGAACACAGGCAGGGTCAGGAACGTAGCCAGGTCAGGTCACGGAGCAGGAATGTCAGCCGGGCCGGGTCAAATCACAAAGCAGGATCGTCAGACAAGCCGGGTCAAATCATGGAGCAGGAACGTCAGACAGGCCGGGTCAAATCACGAAGCAGGAACCAAGGAGCGTAGTCACATGGGCCAAGTTGGTACACAGGAATCAGGAACACTAGAACACAGCTACACAGCAACTCTGGATCAGGAACACCACGAAAGGGCACCTGACAGGTGCAAAAGGCCCGGTATAAAAAGGCCATACTGGGCGGGCCAAACAAGCTCAGCCAATGGGAGCGTACCACAGCAAAGAGTGACAGAAGAAGATCACGGGCACCGTGATACCTACTCTTGACTGCCTTATGTCTGAAGAGTGGAAATCTCCTGACAGAAAACCTTCTGTGTCCAAGAAATTTGCCAAGCTTTATCCCTTCTCTGAGACAGCGTTTTCTCAGTGGGTTCATCCTCCCAAGGTGGATGCTCCTATCTCCAGGCTATCTAAGTCTACTGCCTTGCTAGTTTCTGATGCGTCTGCTCTGAAAGATTGGACTGACAAGAAACTTGTGGTCTCCTTCAAGTCCATTTTTGCCACTGCTGGAACTGCCATACATTCATCGTTCGCTGCAGCACAGGTGAATCGAGCCATTGAGGTCTGGACTGAACAACTCACCCTGGCTGTCCATCAGGGTGCTCCTACTTTGGATATGTAGCGCCTTCTTGCCAACATTTCTGAAGAACAGCATTATGTTTCTGCTGCCTTATTTGATGCTATCCGTTTGGTGGCCAGGGTTTCCACCATGTCTGTGGTTGCCACACGGGCTCTTTGGCTCAAGATCTGGTCTGCTGACACCACTTCCAAGAAAGCATTGCTTTCCTTACCTTTTCAGGGTACTTCATTCTTTGTGCCAGATCTTAAAGATCTGATCAGTGAGGCCACTGGGGGTAAGAGTACCCTTCTACCTTTGGTCCCTAGGAAGAAAATGCCGCTTAATCGTAATCTGTATTTTTGTTCCTTTCAGACTGAGACACATTCAGAGAACAAGACGGTTCCCTCAGCTCCACGTCCCTCCTCCGAGCCCAAACAGCAGTGGAAGCCCAAGGTCTCCTCCAAGCCCAAGGCTTCCAAATCTTCTTCGGTATGACTCACCGAAACCCAGATCTCCACTCTGCTGTTGGTGGCTGTCTGCGTCACTACCACAGCATCTGGGAGGATTCAGTGGCAGACCCATGGGTTTTACAGGTGTGTCGGAAGGATCCCTTTCGTCTCTCTTCCTCCATTTCATTTCTTTCCTTCTCATACACCTCAGGGAGTGTAGAAATGCCTGCTGTTCAACGGCGCTATTCAGGCTCTTCTGGACAAGGATGTTCTAGAGCCAGTTCCAGTTCAGGACAGAGGTATGGGTTTTTACTCGAACCTCTTTGTGGTCTCCAAAAAGGACAGTGGTTGTCACCTTATTTTGGATTTGAAGGATCTCAATTCATTTGTGGTCTGGACTCATTATCACCAGGAGTCTTTACGGATGGTAATTGCTACTATGTCCCCGGGGGAATTCCTTGTTCTCTGGATCTTCAGGACACTTATGTACACATGGCCATTCATCCAGAGAGCTGGCAATATCTCAGATTTGCCTGCGACTGAGGGCACTTTCAGTTTTCAGCTCTTCCCTTTGGTCTGGGAGTCTCTGTATCCATCCTCCACCGGGACGGCATCAGAGTTACTCCATACATGGACGACCTGCTTCTGAAAGCCCCCTCTATGGAACTTCTTCATCAGCAGGTTCAGTTATACATTCATGCTCTCACCCATCACGGGTGGATCATCAACATGGAGAAGTCAGATCTTGTCCCATCCCACTGTCTGGTCTTTGACACTCAAAAGCGCATGCTGTTTCTCACGGACGAGGTAGCTCACCAGATCAACCACAGGATTTCTGCGGTCTTGGTTCAAGATCCAATTCCAGCCAAGAAGCGGTCCTCTCTAGTGGGGAAATTCATCTCCACCATAGAATCGGTCCTGTTTGCCATGACATACACCAGGGAACTACAGAGGTGTGTGATCCAGGTGTGCAAGGGTCAGCCGGACTTTCTGAAGATGTCAGTGTCCCTTTCTCTTCATGTGGAACTGAGTTTGTCGTGGTGACTCAACCTCTCCAGTCTGCTGAAGGGCAAGTCCTTCCTGGTATCCTGCTGACCACGGTAACAACGGACGCCAGCCTCTCTGACTAGGGAGTGGTCCTGGGTCACCTGAGTGCTCAGGGTTGGTGGTCTCCGGAGGAATCTCTCCTTCCCATCAACGTGTTGGAGCTTTGGGCGATATTTCATGCTCTTCATCATTGGACATCTCAGCTGAAAGACTGTCCAGTCTGACAACGCCACGGCCGTGGCTTACATCAACAAGCAGGGTGGAAGAAGTCTCACCGCTTGTTTAGAGGTCAAGGCTATTTTGTCCTGGGCAGTGCCATATCCGCAGTGCACATTCCTGGTGTAGACAACGTCATAGCAGACTTCCTCAGTCGACACACAGTGGACAGAGGAGAGTAGGAACTGCACCCAGAGGTGTTCACCCTTATTGTTCAGAAGTGGGGTCTTCCTTATATCGATCTGATGGCGGCAAGACACAACAGGAAGGTTCCAAGGTTCTGCTCTTGGTGGAGGTACTCTCTAGCTCTGGTGGTGGATGCAATGTCCATTCCTTGGTTGTTTTCTCTGTCCTATATCTTTCTTCCTCTCCCAATGTTGCACAGGGTGTTACGGAAATTGAGACTGGAATGCTGTCAAGTCATTCTGATTGCTTAATACTGACCTCACCAAGCTTCGTTTCTGGAATTGCTGGATCTGTCAGTGGTGGGGCCCTTGCCGTCCGGTTCTTCTTCTACAGGGTTTCCTGTGGAAGTAGGATGTTCATCGGCTAGCTTTGATGTCTTGGAAATTGAATCCTCAATACTGAAGAAGAAAGGTTTTTCTTCTGGGGTGGTGGCTACTATGCTCAGTGCCCACAAACCTGTTTTTTCCAAGATCTACCATCGTGTCTGGTTGACTTATATCATGGTGTGCTGACAAGGACCTGTCTCAGTAATTTGATCTGCCTACAGTCCTGGCCTTTTTGCAGGATGGTGTGGATAAGGGCCTCAGTTTGAGTTCCCTTAAGGTTCAGACATCTGCTCTCTCTGTTTTCTTTCAGAGGTGCATTGCCATCCTTCCTAATGTCAAGGTTTTCTTCCAGGGCATTGCTCATACTCGTCCTGCCTTCATGAATCCCGCTCTTCTGTGGGATCTTACTTGGTTTTGGGCGTCTTCAGCGCCCTCCATTTGAGTTCTTGGCTGCTATTTCTCTACGCCTGTTGACATGGAAAATGGCCTTTCTCCTGGCGATCGTGTCCATTCCCCGTTTCATGGAGTTACATGTTCTATCCTGTAAAGCACCTTTTTTGGTGTTTCACAAGGACAAGGCGGTGCTTCACACCTCTCAGGAGTTTCTTCCGAAGGTGGTTTCGGAGTTCCACATCAATCAGGAGATTGTAGTGCCTTCTTTCTGCCCTTACCCCCACCTCTGACAAGGAGAGGGATCTCCACTTGTTGGATGTGGTGCGTTGTCTCAAGTTTTATGTACATCGCACTGAGTCTATCAGGCAATCTGACTCTCTGTTTGTCATTCCTGAGGGTCCCAGGGCAGAAAGACCTGCATCCAAAGTGACTATTGCTTCTTGGATCAATTCACTATTTGTAAGGCTTATGAGCTGAGGAAGAAGCCTGTCCCCTTTCAGGTCACGGCTCATTCTACAAGATCTATTGGGGATTCATGGGCTTACAAGAATCAGGCCTCTGCTGATCAGTTGTGCAAGGCTGCCACTTGGTCGTCTGTGCACACCTTTTCAAAGCACTACCGTGTTGATGGGCTGACATCGGCTGACGACAGCTTTGGGAGGAAGATCCTTGAGGCAGTCTTGCCTGTCTAGGATCTTCTTCGGTTCTTGGTATTCCCTTCACTTTTGAGCCCTGTTGGCTCTAGTTCAGTGTGCTGTGTAACAGTTTGGGGTGTTGTTACCCCTGTTCAGTGTCTGTTGACGCTTCATTGCTTTGTTGGGCTTTCTCTGATCTGATGGTTCATATCTGCTCTGGTGACTTTGGGGGCCTTGCACCTGCTCCTTGCCTTCCTTCCTGCCTCTGGGAAACTCAATGGTTGGACATTCCAAAGTTACCAGTAACCTGTATCGGATGACAGAGAAAAGAGGATTTTAGTCTTATCTGTTAAATCATTTTCTCTTAGTCCATACAGGTTACTGGTCTCCCACCCTGTCAAGGGACCATGCTTGGCTCTCCTGTGGCAGACCATGAGGATCCTTCCAGGTCATGTTCACAAAAGTCTTCTTTCCCTTCCACTATCTAGTCAATAGTTAGTGTCTCAAATCTTTCTGGAGCTGGTTGGCTAGCTTCAGCCAAGAAGGGGAGGTAGGCTCCACCCCTACATACAATTCTAGAATTGTTCCTGTCTACAATTAAAGGGGCAGATTGCCTACCCAGAGTTACCAGTAACCTGTATGGACTAAGAGAAAAGGATCTGTCAGGTAAGACTAAAATCCTTTTTTCCTCTCTCATTTCACTTTGCTTTTCTCCTAAAATACACTGCACTAGGGTGTCAGAGATTACCGTAAAATCTCAGGTATAATATGCACCTTTGTATAATATGCAGGTGTATATTATACCCAAGATTCTGGGGGAAAACAAGGGTGCCTATGTATAATACGCACCCTTGTTTTCCCCCTTACAAAAAAAAAAAATTATTTCTGGCAGATATATTCCCTCCCTCCCCCGATGCAATCCGCTTTTAAAATAAGACTTACTATGTTTAATTTAAGCCCCCTTCCGTGTATGGTATTTCCCTGTGAGTACCTTGAGATCCTCACAGGGCATTACCATTGGCTGGAGACAGGAGGTCCTGACACCCCGCTGAAGGAAGCAGGCAGCAAATGGAAGCATGCCGCCTTCAGGGAATTTTCACACTGCTTGTATTTTGCCTTCTTGAATGGAGACTTCAGTGGGGGCTTAAATTAAACATAGTAAGTATTTTCTTAAGAGCCAATTGCACCGGGGGGAGGGAGGGAACGTATCTGCCAACGCAATTTTTTTTTTTCTTAAAAATACTCTTGTGTATAATACCCACCCCCCACTTCACATAATGTGAAGTGGGGTAAAACTGTGCGTATTATATGCAATATTTTACGGTATCTATATGGGCAGGAAATTTTGCCTCATTGAGTAACATAGGAGAGAAACAGAATAATTTTCAAAAAAATTGTCTGTGTTCCTAGCAAAAAAGGCAATAAATCTACATGTTTCTATATGGGTGAAACTTCCCTCCAGAAACCAAAAAGATTTTTTTTTTTTTGCAAAGTTTCCTGTGAGAACACAACAGGACTTTTCACCCATCCCTATTACTGAGAATGCAAATCCAAACATCTGAATATCCTTTTTTCCTGTTTGCATTTTACTTATGTACAGCATTTTTTTGACAGCAACATTATGTATTTGCAATGTTACTGAAAGAGAGAGAGAAAGATAAGATGAGTGAGAGAGGAAGCAAGTTAGAGAGAGGGAGAGAGAGCAGTTCTACAACAAACCAAGGGCACTATAGGGGATAAATCAAATTCTCCAAATCGACATTGGTTTATATGTGCTATTTAACCCCATAAATTCTAGAGAGGTCTTCATCACATTGGTCTAGTATTAAGGAGGTTAAATGTTGTTTTAATTCAAGAGGAAAGGGCATTTTAATCTACCCCCTGTAGTGCTGTTAGTTGCTACAAAATTGTGCCTCTTCCTCTTCATAAATTCCATTTAATGTAATAAATAATTCAAAAGCCAGAAAAAAAATCTCAATTAAGCACTACCAACAGTTTATAAAAGCAAACCAAATGAAACACTATTTATAAGTAAGAAATAGAAAAAGGAAAATGGTTAGTAACTGTAACTTCCAAATCACTTGTGACCAGAACATCACATGACACAAGAAGGTTATATTTAACTCCCACTTATATGAGAGAGTGATTATAATGGAAATGTACATGTTTGATTCCCTGCAAAACCAGGCACCAGAATGTCTATTTTTTAGTCTTATTCCAGATACTAAAAATCCTCCTCTTATTCTGCTGCCAAGAAAGGGAGGGCTAGGGTAGCCTATGGGCATATCAAGGTGTATCTTTCCACTACATCTTGGTTAGCGCCATGTATTAAACAAGGAGTAGTGGAAATACAGACAGGGAGTATGACAGCCAGTATGCAGTACAGAGATCATATACGATACAAAGGAAGAAACCGCACTCATTGAGACAGGAAGATCAGGATTCCAACATGTTTCTTTGTTCTTTATTTTTGTTGATATATGTTTTTAATAAATTAGTTATTTTGTATATCGATCTACTCGAGTTTGATTCCAGTTCCAAAACAGATTTGGGAAGTATCCTGTGTTCTACATAACTGTCCGATAGGGGAGGAGTTACAACTATAATTTCTTGTTGGCTTTTATGACCGGCATATGAAGATTCGTGGTAGGTCAGTTTATAGAATGTAAGTACATTGCTATTTACATTTATATTTCATGTCACGTTTTATTTTCATCCATTACTCCCACTGGCGTGCTCTCCTTCTGGTTGGTGTTTTCTTCTAATTTTTTTCAAATCGAGTGATTCCTGTGAATCAGCGCAGATGAGGGATTGAGCCGGGAGAACCAGAATATCTATGTGGGGGCAGTAATAATAATATCTTCCACAAGTGCTTTTGCTACCAGTCATGTGATGATAGCCAGGATTTAATTTGAGCACCCATTCATCGCAAGATTGATCATTTATGCTGATTCCCAAATATACTACACTATGAGACGCTCCCCTGTTTTTTTCTTTTCTTGAGCTTGGCAATCTGCTCTTATCACTTTCTGCTTCTGTAAGAGGCTTGTCTATCCCACATTAGTGTTCAGCTTGGCGATCAGCACACATCACCCACTGCACCTTGTGTAGCTGGCATTCTCTCTTCTCCACCAATCCTTCTCTACTTCTAAAAGCTGCTGGTGAAAACAGCCCCTCACCTGCTATTTTGGTGATATATCTCCATTGCCTCAGTCTCTCCATTGATTGAAGCAATTCAGACTTCTGATTCAGTTGAAGTGGGTTCATCTAGGATGCCTTCCCTCTGCAGTTTGAGAACTTGCCACATACTCTTAGTTTCATGCCATCTACAAAGGAATTCTAATTAAATTACACAGTCTTACATACAAAAAGCTGGTGAGATGGCTTAGTTGGTTAAGGCACCAGCTGTAGAATCTGTTCATACCGCAAGTTCACAGGTTCTAGTCCCATCTGGGTCGACTCAGCCTTTCATCCTTCTAAGGTAGATAAAATTAATACCATTAAATTGGGTAATAATATCTACACCCTCCAGGACATACTTGAAAACAAGAGACAATCTCAATGTATCCTTCCTGGTAAAATACTTTGATATTATTATTATACTTCTCATAACAGACATATAACGGTTCCATGCATTTTTAGATTCCCAGTCATCATTATTTGTCCCTCCCACCTCTGATGTTCCATAAATCAACTATTCCTTTCCATAAGAGTGGTACTCACATACATTGCCTTTGAATGTTTCACCCTCTAACTTTAGATCATGACCTCTTGTTCTAGTATTCTGAAAAAGGCTTGCCTCCTGAACTATATTAAATCCCTTAATATAGTTACATTTTTCTATTGAATAACCCTTCTGTCTCCTTTCTTCCAAACTGCTGTTCTGATAACAATATGAGAGAAATGCATGCTTAGAAATTAAACTGGGTCTCTTTCTCTCTCTCTCTCTCTTTATGATAATTATTAATTTATACACATTATAGAGCATCCCACTGCAGTAATATTAACTGTGATAAGATGGCTTTCTCAGTAAATATTTTGTAGTATGACATTCTTTGCCTATCTTTCTATATTTAAAATGACTGGTCTTGATTCACATTGATAAATCCTATCACTGGTTTTATCTCGCAGATTTCAATTGAATGCTATAAAGACATTTTGTGATAAAATGCTAACAAAATGATCCCCTGCAATTCAGCCCAGAAAGCGATATGGCAAGTGACTTGTTGGGAAAAAGAGGTAGAGAGTGATTTAAGACATGGGAGTGTAAGGGGAGGTTCATAAGAGGAAAGAGAGGGATATATAATTAAAAAGAGATAGTGAACAGGATTCAATTGCAGGTGATAAATATATCATTTTATTTTATCTCTATTATTTTAGTCATTTTGGAAATGCATAAATAAAAGAAGAACTTTATTTATAACTGATATTCAATTGATTGCAGTGTGAGAACTGAAAGAAAATGACAGACTGAGAAAACTAGAGAAGAATGAATACTTGTTCCCTAAATACCTTGTGCAGGAAAGCAAAAGATGAGCAATTATGGCGCAAACCAACCGCACAATAGTGGACAAATAAAAAGTCCCATTGATTTAATTGGGTAATTTAACCAGTTAAATGTTAGAGGGGTCTCAGCACATTGCTTTTCAGTTATTGGAAACCCCATTGGCATTCAAGAGGGGTTATTCACTAAAACATGACAAAGTGGTGACGACTTCTCCAGTGATATCACTTCTCCAGTTCCTATGTTATAATAACATAATATATATAATAATATGATAATATGTTATAATAATTTGCTAAGATTTCTCCAACTTTGGAAATCTTTGTGCATAGGCTCTATAGAAAAACATAGGACCTAGAGAAGTTATATCACTTGAGAAGTCATCTCCACTTTATCACCTCTTTATCACACTTTTGTGCATAACCCCCAAGGGTTTTAAAACCCCAATATAATCAATCAGACATTTTTTTGTCCACTATGGTGCAGTTTCTTTGCTCCAAAAATGCTAATCTGTCGGTTTCCTGCATAAGGTCCTAAATATTTTATTTAAATGAGTACAATATTTCACAGTAGACAATAATAGTAGAAGTTTAGAAACACCCACTTGTCCCCTGGGTTTGATGAACTCTGCATGTGTTTGAAATCCAGGTTTGCTTCTGGTGCAATGTATTTGTTTTAAAGGGGAAATTATAATAATTGGATCTTAACTAAAAGGAAGGCTTGCTTAGGTGTTCTTCAAATAGATGACACTTTTATATATATTTTTTTAATCTGATTTCCACTATAGCTAGTAGCTACTGGCAACAGTAGCTACTTAGTTTTTCAGTTGACCCACATAAACTATAAATGTTTTGTTTGCTTTGGGATGGTATGAACCAAAGGTAGATGTCAAAAGAAACCTTTATATACAGATGACAGCAGAGTCAATAAACAGACAGACGTGTCTGAAATATAAAGGATGCCTACTAAGTAATTAATTTGGTTAAGCAGGTTAAGAGCCATATATTCTTGTTTAATGTTAATCTTGCATATACTGTATATCCTCCACAGAACAACAGTATCCCCATTGAAGGAAACACTTTTCCAATTCAAATAATATTGTGATTTTTCAGGAACTGTATAATATTCATATATCTATCTGGTTAACCCAGAGAGACTGTAACAGTCTATAGTTATTGAAGGGACTATAGGAATCCACTAACACAGCTCATGTCATTTTCTATGTGGATATGTTGGCTTGCTACTCATGTGCCTCCACTGTGGTTGTGTGGTTGTATACAGTCTACTGCATACCGGCGCACACTAACCCAGCGTTACAACTTTAATGAGAAAAAGCCCCAAGCAGAAACCCTATAGCATGGGCAGAAAAAATTGATGTGCAGAGGAAAGGAATGTCCCAACACTCCTATACTGCCCTTCTCTTGACACAAGTAATATGCTAACAAGCATTTTCACTATATATACTAGTATATTAGTGCTAGTCAGGTGTAGAACCAAGACATCTGTTTCTGGGACTGTTTATTGTAGAGTCATATGAACACATCTCCTACTACTTTTTTGCATCTTGTTTACAGATTGTATATATGTATAAAACAACATTTTTAGGGGATTTAAAAAGAACTTTTGCAAACCCTTCTGGTTTGGATATTGAGCAGCACAATTAAAATGTCCTATATTTTTTCCTTTGGTGTTAAAAATAGACATTAACCCATTGATGATGTGCTGAGCACTTCTTGGTTCTCAAAGATTATTTATTAATTTTTATTGTCCTTTTGAACTACCCATTGTGAACATATATGTATTTAAACATTAGCATTAAATATATCTACTTGCTGCTAATAGAGGCAATATTAATGAGAATTCCAACAGTTTGTGTATTTTATAGCCTTTATTACTTTGAGGGAATTCATTAAGCAGCTAATGGCTAAATGCAAGAGGAAATTAGAGGATTTTTTTTAGTATTAGCCATTTTTGTATTCTGCAATTGCCTGATCGTATCTGGCCATCACTTATTCATTAGTGAGCGATGGCCAGATAGATTTCCAAATTCCATATGCCAGCTTCGAACTGCACATACACACACACACACACACACACACACACACATAAATATTTGCTGTATGTGTATGTGTGTATATCACCAGTATGTTAGACTGTATTTATACTAGGTTTTCATTGTATTTCTCAGCATCACCTATGCAAGGCAGGGAAATACATCGGTTAGTTGATGACTACCTGCAGGTATCCACCAAAGGTCTCTTGGAAGTGCTACGAAATAGCAGTCTATTTGATATGCTCCTTTTGACACACCTTGAAGAATTCTGCCTTTTGTTTATTCTTATAATTTAACTTCTTGGATGCTAGAGATATTGTCAATGTATTGCTTGGTCATCAGACCATAACAATATAAAATAATTCTATATGTTTGGCATTAAAAGAAAACAAGCTGATATAAACCAGCAGAAACATGTTTGGAGTAGTAGGTATTTTTTACAGAATTTTGTTTTCTGTTTTAATCAGAGTACAGTTAATTGGTTATATATATTAAAAAGAATACCTTTGCATAATCTTGATTTACAGACTGAAGCATTGCTATTGGAGTGTCTGAAAGAACATCAAAAAGACCTTAAACACTCTCAAATTATCCAAAGATTAAATCTCTGAATGGCCTGATCTAGTAAAGTTGGAAATAACTATTGAAACTGCTAAGCAACCGAGGTGAATCAGTAGTGTGCTGTGAGCTGTAACCCTTTGCATACCTGTGAATTAAATGTGCCTGGAAGTGAAGTGAATGTCAACATATGAGAACACTGATTAGTGTCTGTAATATATTGTTTAATGATCTTGAGAGCTGCAAAGTCTGTACATTACCACATTATTTTATTACATATTGCACCAAAAACATGTGAGGAATTAAAATTCAAGACTGGTTAACCCCTTAAGGACCGGCCGCACATGCAAGCGGCGGTCACTTAAGGACCACGGAGCATTTTTTTTGTTTGTTATTTCCGGTTCCGGACTCCCCGAACGGCGTGCAGCCGCGCGGGGAGCCTGGAATTCCATGACGGTCATAGTACGTCATGGGTTGTTAACTCAGATTTACCCATGACCGTCAAGGGTCGTTAAGGGGTTAAATTTAGGACATTGTTTACTATTGTAACTGCATTTATTTGACAAACATTCAACAAGACAAGGGCTAAAATTCATCTCACAGTCAATTAAAAGAATCGTATTCAACAAGTGACGTTTAAAGATTTCAGCTAAATTTACATCTGAAAAACTGAACTGCTGCACTGTTATACATGTACTGGCCATTTTTATGTTGTTCTATGGATTTTTTTTTTGTTTGAGAACCAATCAACCTTAAAGTGAGATCCTCTTTCCTGAACTAATATTGAACTAATGTATTGTAATGGCTTCATCTTAGTAATACTTAAAATATAAAAAAATAAATGTTGTAGGGTTTATCCCCTTGAGTATAACAACGGTACCCCCACTGCTGAGAGATATTTTATTAAAAAATTATAACAGCCATAAATCTCCATAGGATGGTGTAGCAACAGCGCCACTGTAAATTTTCAGGCCACTGTGATATTTCATCTAAACAATTCAAGTTTGAGCTGTTATATTTTTTTAATAAAATATCTCTCAGCAGTGGGAGTACCCTTGTTTATTCAGGGACATAAACCCTACAACATATATTTTTTTACATCTTAAGTATTACTATCCCTTTAAAAAAGCTCCAAACTAGTTTTTTTGGGAGAATTTCATTCTCAATGTATGATTCAGTTCAAAACGTAATCCAGGCCAATATAAGCAAAGCAGGATAGCAGGAATAGTGTGTGTGTTTGTGTGTGTATCTCTGAACCAAATCTTGTCTAAAAATGTCCTCACATGAACATTGGTTTCTCAATCAAAATGACCAAGCTATAGATAAAGCCACATATGAATACATAATTAAAGGAAAACTAACATCTGTAGTAATTATCCCAGCTTATCTTACTATGGCTATTAAATCCTGATGGCCCCAATGAACTTTGCCCTTTCTTCTTGGTTCAAGTGCCAATATCTTCAGTCAGTCCAGGATATCTTGTCCATGGAGGCAGACATGATAGCTGCTAACAGGACCACTGTACCTCAGACTGTACACAATGCACATGTCAGTCTTAAGTCTTTAAGGAGAAGAGGGGTGCACAGTGTATGTCATGACATCAAAGACTGGTTATTCTGAAACAAAGGCACAAGGGAAAAATCCACAGAGGTCATTAGGATATTAAGACCATAGTAATGTAAGTGGGTGCTTATTAATAGGAGGTGTTAGTTCTCCTTTTGCACCTTCCTGGAGATGCACTAAGTTGTGATAAGAGTTAATATCTTCTCCAGTGTGATGAATTCTCCACTACCTATATTATTCTGTGGGTCTGTGCACTCTCTCAAGCTTAACCCCTTAACAACCACACAACCCAGGGGTGGGCGGCCACTTAGGACCACAACACTTTTTTTTCACAATGAATTCTGGGATGGCAGAGCAGCAAGAAGCCATGCTGCCATCCCAGAATTCCATGACTTCACAAGACCGTCACTGGTCCTGGCATGTCACTGGATGTTAAAGTTTTAATAGCTATTAGTGCATGTGCTCTATAATATAACATAGGGATTTGGGAGTTTTCTCATTTGAGAAGTTACCACTTCTATCACACTTTAGTGCATAACCTTCCATGACCACTGATGATCGATAACCACTTTTAATTTAAAGCACTGAAACTTCTAGAACTGCAACTTAAAATGTTAATGGGAACATTGGGCTATATGCATAAAGAACAAATTTAATCAATTCTGAGTCTGAGTGCTGTTAAATTCAGTTGAATTCATTATTACATATTGTCAGATTAATTGTTCTATTGGATGAATAAACAATGGAAAGATGACAGTTTCTGATGTGATTTTTTTCCAGCGCTGTGATCAGCTTTGTTTTGCACACAATGTAGACATTTTTCACTTTCAGAGTACCACTTCACCTGCATGAATAAGGAGAGCCGTCAGTCAGTTTTCATAAAATGAACAGAACCATATGGAAGAAATAACAACTTACATCTCTAGCATTCAAAGGGTTAAACACCCCATTTACTGAGGACAGATTATGACAAGAGTAGGAAATTATTGCCTAACTGCTGAGCTTTGCTTCTCAGGTCTTCCTAATTGAACTGTATCCAGTCTCAGTAGCTCATAACAAGATCAAGGGAAGTTAAAAGTGATTGCGGATAGTGAGGCCAACTTCTGAATTACCTTTACAATGAATATATCACTAAGGTCAGGAAAAAATGCAGGGCTTACCAAAGCAACATCATGGTTGTCAAGATGATGACTTATTCTGAGCATATTAAAGAACCTTTTTTATCCATAGCCTTCCAAGATTAAGTTCTTGGGGTGGAAGTGTCCAAATTATGGGCAGGATTTGGAGAACAGATTTGCCCTTAAAATGGGCAGAGAGTGAGAAGAATATGGCAGAGTGTGTCCAGAACTGACAGTGAAGTGGGCAGAGTTACAAGAGAACTCACTAGCTCAGAAAATCAGCCTCTGTACCTGGAGAAACTGTAATTAAATATATATATATATATATATATATATATATATATATATATATATATAAAAAACAGTTGGAGGGCCAAGGGGGTCAGTTCTACATCTTCTTTGGGATTGATAAGGAGTACAAGACTTTTGGAAACAGTTTATTAATTCTATCTCTCTAACTGTCACTATCTCTCAGCCAGGCAAGGAAGACTCAATCTGCAACACAGAGTCGGAACCCTACTGCAGAAGGTCGACAGTCAAGGATAGGCAAATGTCTTTAAATGAGGCAGTAGCCAGCAAACAGATATAGGTTGACAGAAAGTCAAAGACAACAGGGGAGTCGAGGTAGAACAGGAGTTGACTACTAGTCGTAGGAATATGCAGGAGTCGATCTGAAGGGTCGTAGACAAACAGAGAATTGTTGACACGCCAGGTTTGGTACACAGAGAGTCGGGCAAATGAAGCAGTCGGTACCTTGGAGTCGTAGACAAGCGGGGGGTCGTAGACAAGCCGGATTCGATACACAAGGAGTCAAACAGATGAAACAGTAAGTCTTGGGAATGTAGACAAGCGGAGAGTCGTAGACAAGCCGGGTTCAATACACAATGTGGCAAACAGGAACTGGAGCAAAGAGTCGAGAGTAATTGGGAACAAAGCCAGGATCAGGAAACCAGAAAGTCGGATGAACGTGATACAAGTGGAGGTCACAACAGGAATCAGAGATCAGGATATCAGATATGCAGGTACACAGGACACAAGGACGCTGAGCACTGACCATCCAAGGTCGGGGAAAGGAGAAAAGTCCCGGATATAAGTAGGCCACAGACAGGTGGAGGAGTATAGTAATTAGGAGGGAGAATGCTTCTGGGAAGGAGGAGTCCGATGGGTTGTGACAGAACCCCGTCTTCGAGGGCCGACCTCCAGGCGGCTAATACCAGGGTGCGCCGGATACTTCCTGTGTTAATTTCGGACAAGTCGGGTGCATGAGCATTACTGGCAGAAATCCAAGACCTCTCCTCTGGGCCATACCCTTTCCAGTGAACAAGGAACTGTAAGGAACCTCTGAGGAAACGGGAGTCCAATATGGCCTGTACCTCAAACTCATCCTCATGAACAGCCTCCACTGGTCCAGGAGCAACAACACTCTTAGTATACCTGTTGCAAACTAGAGGTTTCAGAAGAGACACATGGAAGACTCAGGGGATAAGGAGAGCTTTAGGTAGATAGAGTTCGTAAGCTACGGAGTTAATTCTTCTAGTAACATGGAACGGGCCAATAAAGAGTGGGGCCAACTTCATAGTGGGTACTTTAAGATTTAGGTGGTGGGTGGAGAGCCAGACTCTATCACCTTGAAGATAGGTGGGAGCAATAGAATGTCTTTTGTCCACAGTCCTCTTTTGCCTAGCCACAGTCTTAAGTAAAGCCTCCTTCATGGAACCCCAGCACTGAGCGATGTTGTCCAGATGAGTATCAAGTGCTGGAATACTGGACTCAGAGAAGGCAGAAGGAATAGCTACTGGATTCATCCCGTAGAGACAACGGAAGGGGGGCATCTGGATAGATTCCTGTAGAGAATTATTCTTAGCGAACTCTGCCAAGGGAAGTAGATGAGACCAGTCTGGCTTTCATTGCAGAATAGTTGGAGATAATGCTTCATCTCTTGGTTGTCTCTCTCTGCTGCTCCATTAGTTTGAGGATGGTAGGCAGATGAAAAAGCTCACAGAAAGATATCCAGAATTTTGAGATGAATTGAGTGCCACGATCAAACACTATTTGGTTTGGAACTCCATGTAACCTGACGATCTCTTTGATGAAAATCTGAGCCAGTTCCAAGGCAGATGGCCGTTTGCGGAGAGGGAGAAGATGTACCATCTTGGAGAAAAGGTCTACAACCGTCAGTATAGTGGTATTACCCTTGGGGGGTGGTAACTCTACTACAAAGTCCATTGAAAGATGTGACCAAGGTTGAGAGGGTATGGAGAGTGGGTGTAGTAAGCCAACAAGAAGTGACCTGGGGATTTTGAACGCAGCACAGGACTGACAGGCAACAACAAAGTCCTGAACATCCCGTCTCCATTCTGGCCACCAAAAGACTCTGGAGACCAAGTCCCGAGTATGGGCAACACCTGGATGTCCTGCCAGTTTGGAGTCATGACATTACCTTAAAACCTCCTCTCTTTTCTCTTGTGGCACATATAACTTTCCGGTGGGCAAGCTGGCAGGGACCTCCCTCTGTCCATCAAGGAGATAGTCCAACAGGGGAGAGGAGAAGGTAGATTGAGAGATAGCTGCCAATACACAACGAGGGGTTATGATGGGTTCTGTCTCTTGATTCTCCTCAGAAGGAACAGTGAACATCCTGGAGAGTGCATCAGCTTTAATATTCTTAGTACCTGGCCGGTAGGTAATAAAGTAATTAGACCGGGCCAGAAACAGAGACCATCTGGCTTGTCTTGAGTTCATCCTTTTTGCATCGCTGATGTACAGGAAGTTTTTATGGTCAGTGAGAATTGTTATGGGTGTGCGTGATCCCTTCAAGAGATGTCTCCATTCCTCTAGAGCAAGAAAAATGGCCAGCAACTCTCTATTGGCCACGTCATAATTCCTCTCGGCCTGCGAGAAATGTTTAAATATAAACCCACATGGATGGAGAGGACTGATATGGGAGCTTCTCTGGGACAGGATGGCCCCAGTGCTGACTTCGGAGGCATCAACCTCAAGCACAAAAAGGCTGAGTGAGGTCTGGATTGCTCAAGACTGGTGCCATGGAAAATTTTTATTTTAATACGTTGAAGGTCTTGATAGCCTCTGGAGGCCAATTTACAGAGTTAGCACCTTTTTTAGTAAGAGCAGTGAAGGAAGCAGCAATCTTGGAATAGTCACTGATGAACTTACGATAATAATTTGCAAACCCCAGGATTCTCTGAAGGGGCTTGAGTCCAGAGGGCTGTGGCCATTTGAGTATGGAGTCTAGTTTGGAGGGATCCATCTTAAAACCAGTGGAGCTGATGATGTATCCTAGAAAGGGTAGCTTATCCACCTCAAAGATACAATTTTCCAACTTGGCGAATAAATGGTTCTTATGGAGACGAAGTAATATCTGCTTCACATGGGTGTGATTAGTAGGAAGATCAGGAGAGTGAATCAGTATATTGTCCAAATACACAATAACAAATTGGTGCAGGAAGTCTCTGAGACACTCATTTACAAATTCCTGGAAGACAACAGGAGCATTGCAGAGCCCAAAGGGCATGACTCTATACTCATATTGTCCAGAGCGGGTATTAAATGCCGTCTTCCATTCATCTCCCTGACGAATTCTGATGAGGCTGTAGGCTCCCATTAAGTCTAGTTTTGTGAAGATTTTGGAACCTTTGAGCCGGTCAAACAGTTCTGATATTAAAGGTAAAGGGTACAAATTTTTAAGTGTGATCTTACTGAGCCCCCTGTAGTCAATGCAGGGGCACAAGTCTCCCTCTTTGTTTTTTAACAAAAAAGAACCCCGCTCCAGCCGGGGAAGTAGAGCGATGGATAAATCCTTTCCTTAGGCTCTCTTTAATATATTCCTCCGTAGCTTCTGATTCAGGCAGAAAGAGAGGATAAACTCTGCCTCGTGGAGGAATAGTCCCAGGCAAAAGATCAACAGGACAGTCCAGAGCCTGTGAGGGGGTAATTTCTCAGACTCCATTTTACTGAACACATCAGAAAACTGCCGATATTGTACTGGAATTTCCGGAATGGAGGAGAGTTCAGACTGAATTTGTACAGGTTCTGTGGCTTTAACGCAGTGTGAAGAACAGAAGGAGCCCCAGGAAGCGATCTGTCCTGTCTTCCAGTCAATATGGAGATTATGTAAGGAGAGCCAGGAGTACCACAAAATAACTGGACAGGAAGAAGAGGTGATCACATGAAGGCTTAAGGTCTCAGAGTGTAAAACCCCCACTTGGAGATGTAAGGGAGTAGTTTCCTTAGTGATAAGGGATGGGTGAAGCGGTCTCCCATCAATGGCCTCAAGCAATAATGGCTGTGACTTGGCAAGGCAAGGAATCCCATTTTTCATACAAAAAGTCTCATCAATAAATGAGCCAGCATCCCCAGAGTCTATTAGTGCAAAAGTAGATACTTGTAGATTCTGGCAGGATAGTTGCACAGGAACTAATAGACGATTGTCCTTAGTCTCAGAGGTACAAGAGACTACACCTAGAGCAGGGCCCCTGATCCCTTCTAGGTGCGAGCATTTCCCTTCTTTTTAGAACAGTCACGGGCACAATGGCCAGATCCTCCACAATACATGCACAGATTCTCCCTTTGTCTATGTTGTCTCCCCTCCTCACTCAACCCCATGGACCCTATTTGCATGGGCTCCTCTGTTGGGGGAATGACCGGAGGTTCAGAAAGGGTGAACTTGGGTGCTAGTCTGACAATTGATCTCCTGATGCGGTCCAGTTGGAGTTGCCTCTCCCTGAGATCAATACTGGTAATGAAATGGATAAGCTCCTCCAACTCCATGGGTAGATCTTTAGCAGCGAGTTCATCTTTCAACAGGTCAGACAGTCCATTATTAAAGGCAGAGACCAAGGCCTCATCGTTCCAATTTACTTCTGTAGGTGTGAAACTCTATAGCATAGTGTATTAGGGAACGTGAGCCTTGTCTTATGGTGAATAGTGAGGAGGAAGCAGTCCCAGCTCTGCCTGGAAGATCAAAGACTTGGCAAAGGCTACGGGCAAAGTCAGAATAATTGTTCACCAGGGGGGTGCCCCTCTCCCATAGAAGGAAGGCCCAGGCAAGGGCACAATCAGTGAGAAGAGATATTACATATCCTACTTTAGCTCTTTCAGAAGGAAATAAATGTGGAGTCATTTCAAAGTGTATGGAGCACTGATTTAGAAAGCCACAACACCCAGCAGGATCACCTCCATAATGGGGGGAGGTGGCAGTCTCATAGTAGACATAGAAGTGCTGGTCTCCCATTGAGCAGGAGAAGAAGTAGTAGGAGCAGAAATTCGAGCAGGATCAGTACGCACTAACAAAGTTTGCAAAGCTTGGGCAAACTGATACATACGATGATCTAGGCCCTCAATCCTGGCCTCACAGGTGTTGAGTTTTTGTCTGATCTTCAGGTTCCATAGTATGGCCCTTGGATGCTGTCACTATCTCTCAGCCAGGCAAGGAAGACTCAATCTGTGACACAGTCAGAACCCTATTGCAGAAGATCGACAGTCGAGGATAGGCAAATGTCTTTAAGTGAGGCAGTAGTCAGCAGACAGAAACAGGTCGACTGCGAGTCGAAGACAACAGGCTAGTCGAGGTAGAACAGGAGTCGACTACTAGTCATAGGAATATGCAGGAGTCAATCCGAAGGGTCGTAGACAAACGTAGGATCATCGAAAAGCCGGGTACGGTACACAGAGAGTCAGGCAAATGAAGCAGTCGGTACCTTGGAGTCACAGACAAGCAGGGGGTTGTAGACAAGCCAGATTTAGTACACAAAGAGTCCAACAGATGAAAGCCTTGGGAATGTAGGTCAAGAAGAGAGTCATAGGCAAGCCGGGTTCAAAACACAATGTGGCAAACGGGAACTGGAGCAAAGAGTCGAGAGTAACAAAGCCAGGATCAGGAAACCAGAAAGTCGGATGAACGTGATACAAGCGGAGGTCACAACGGGAATCAGAGATCAAGATATCAAATATGCAGGTACACAGGACACAATGATGCTGAGTACTGACCATTCAAGGATGGGGAAAGGAGAAAAGTCCCAGATATAAGTAGACCACAGACAGGTGAAGGAGTATAGTAATTAGGAGAGAGAACGCCTCTGGGAAGGAGGAGTCCAACGGGTTGTGACATTGACAATTCATAAACCTATATTTTAGTCACCAAAGATCTCCATTCTTGATGTTCTCCCTGATAGCATTGGCACAGTCACCGATCAATCTCTAAGGAGCTTTTGTTGATGAAGTGAAAGGTGGTGGCTATGGTATGGATGTCTGATACCCCCCCCCCCCCCACACACACACACACACACATTCATGGACACTCAGTCACTCTGATCAATCACAATATTCCACATTACAAACTTCTATATACACACACAGAGGTTCACTGCAAAAGTTCCATAAAATACAGGGCCTTGGCTTGACTGACATAGTGAGGAGTTCGAGGCTGGACCTTTTACCCTACCAGTGTTTCCTGATGCAACTCCATCTACCCTGAATACATGGTGAGAATATAAAGATGTCCTGAAAAACACATATTATTATTATCTCCATGAAATACATTGTTCTTTAAATGCTGTGTCTGCAATCTCTATTGACAGCCTCTGTGGATCTACCATATTCACCTACTGCAGGCTGTATCACACCTCTATGGAATAATTAATCTTCCAAGGTATTTGGAAACTCACCAAAACCATCGACCTGATCGAATTAGACTACTAGTAACTGACTACTGGGCATACTGACTACAAATGCTGTTCACCTCTATCTCTTCAACCTAGCTTGAAACTCTACCTGTGAACGTTTACTAACGTTTACTATCACTAACTAGATCCTCGTGTTGAACTTTTTGTACATTTGAACAGTGAGTTATTTGTTTCTTGGATATTTTTCTGCACACAAAGGTAACAGTCCAAGTCTCCCCTTGAATATACAATATCCATTATACACCTAATCCTATATAATAAAAGGCCAGAAAGTTTGTCATGATGCAGTCATGTGCAGTAGAGACTGCCCACGTTCGGCCAGTCTCTACTACGCATCATTGCATTGCGTGAGTAAGGCGGCGCAATCGCGTGGAGCAGTGAGGTAACGGCAGTATGTAGAGCAGGTCCGGGTAATGTTAACCCTTTGACTGCCAGATGGGTACGCAACTCATTGCTTTTACACTAGTTGATTATAAAAGCTTACTTAGTGGAATTATTATTATTATTATTAATCTTTATTTATATAGCGCCAACTTATTCTGCAGAGCTTTACAATAGGAGATAGACATACAGAGATATTAAATAGTACAAATCGTATGTGGAGAACAGAAGGATCAGAGAGTCCTGCTCGTGAGAGCTTACAGTCTAGAGGAAGGTGGGTTGGATACAGAAGGTGTAAGTGCTATTGGGTGTAAGTTTCTCCTGCCACATAAGCTGCTAGTTAGTGGGTGGGAGAGAGAAGTGCTATTGAGTGCAGTGGCCCAGGCAAGGTTTGGTTCTTGGTGATAGTATTTATGGAGGTAGTTGATATGCTTCCCTGAAGAGGTGAGTTCTCGGGGAGCAACTGAAGAACTGAAGGTTAGGGGAGAGTCTGATGGGGCGGGGTAGGGAATTCCAGAGCTCGGGTGCAGCACGGGAGAAGTCCTATAGGCAGGAGTGGGAGGATGTAATAAGAGCTGTGGAGAGCAGAAGGTCATGTGCAGAACAAAAATGACGAGTGGGAGTGTATTTGGAAATGAGATATAGAGGGGGTGCTGTTAGTAAGGGCTCTATAAGTTAGCACAGAATTTTGAATTTCATTCAATATGCTATTAGAAGCCAGTGTAGGGAATGGCAAAGGGGAGGATGCATCTGCTTTCTGATACTATTGTCTTCCTCTTTCTTAGTACCTTCCCATTTTTCCTTTTGTGTCACTC
Source organism: Rhinophrynus dorsalis (assembly GCA_037306005.1). Taxonomy (NCBI): domain Eukaryota; kingdom Metazoa; phylum Chordata; class Amphibia; order Anura; family Rhinophrynidae; genus Rhinophrynus; species Rhinophrynus dorsalis. The sequence continues at coordinate 269,721,789 of CM074724.1, forward strand.
CCTCACATGCATATATAAATACATTTCAGTAAGAAAAAATTCCATGAGAATTTTTGTTTCTCCTCTATGGTGCAACTTGATTATTCCAGATTTGCAGGGTGTGGAGAAGGCCCTTGAACCCATGTAATATTTGTTTCTCAAGCAACCTGTGTGTGGAATATTTTCCCTAAGCAAATAACAAGGCTGATGTGCTAAGAATTCAAGACAATTTTGGGCAAATTCAAACACAGGTATCAAATACACATTTCCCTTTACTTAAAAAGGGATTTTAACCCCTTTAATGCTAGAGTGATATTCAGTGTACTGTGAAGACAAATTTAACCCTTTGAATACTAGAGAGGTATGTAACACATTGAACAGTTTGTTGTTTTGTTCCATAATTGCTGCAGTTCTTAGTACAACAGCTTGGCTATACTGAGAATATCTGTGTAGAAAAAAAAGAAACAGATGAGTAGACTAGATGATACTGGCTATTGAAGGGCACATTTCTACTTTATCTTGAAACCAAAAAAAAACTTTAACTGAAATGAAAAATCATAAGTCATTGGCTCATCATAGTAGCATTACAGTGATAGAGTTTTACAGAGCTCACAGAGGAAATTAGCTGTAGACATCTACTGCCTGTTTCAGCCCAAATGTTGCCCACAGGCTAGATCCATCCTTCTAACTCATCTGAGTTGGCCTGTATGTCTGCAAGACGGGAGAAGTGCATGCTGCTCTGTTTTAGCATTGCAGCACTTCTCTACCTCATCTGTGTCTGCTATTTTAACTATTCATTGTGACTCTAAGCATACATTACATTTACAGCTAAGCTTTTGCATTGAGAATATATCTAATTAAATCTAGCTTTATATTCACAAGAGGAGTCATTTATTTGATCAGATTTGCAAACAAATGTGAGCAACTCATTTACTCCAACTGTGCTGGAAAGAGTGGTTGATTCTTTGAATGGGCAGAACTACAATTTATGCAGCAGACACAAGCATACCAGCTTTATGGTCCAAATAATACTAAAATGATTTCTCACTAATGTGCAAGTTGCAGTGACCTGACACCCAAAATATTTTGTATTCACAAAATGCACCATTGTATAACACAACTGTAAATGTTGTAAAAACATTAAACCACAATACTCTCTCACACACTCTTGCTAATAACTCATACTTCACTTTCACAGACATGTCTCACACACACACACACACACACATATAAACACTACTAATAATCCATATAAATAAAGGAAAGCACCTTAACGTCTCAAATACAAAAGTATATTCAATTAGAATACATACTGACAATCCAAATATTATACTTTTTAAAATAGCAATCACTTTACAAAGATACCACAGCATAACAATATTACTGTATTATATCAGTTATAGTACCATAATAAAAATGTTTTATATGATCACAATAATAAAAATGTATATAGAGAACTAAATATAAAATAAAATTAAAATAGCTCACTAAGCAATGTTCATCAGCAGGCGAGTAGTGCAGTAGTTTCTGATGAACATTGCGGAATTTGTAAAAAACCCGAAATTCTGAGAAAAAAATCATCAACCTGTTGGAGTTTGACATCAAAACCTTTATGCAGTGAAAAAATCTGCAGCAGGGGTTGATAATGATGAAGACTCCAAGACTGAAACTGATGTTATAACTGTTAGTGAAGCAGCTTGTGGGACTAGCAAGTCCACAGTAGATCCTCCTGCTAATGCTGAGGTAGAATGGGAAGTTATGCAAATCGCCGAAACTAGTGGCCAAAGGAGCCCACAACATCCCCCTGACCCCGTGATTCCCCTTCCCCAGCATTATGCCACAGGGACATGATACTGAGGAAGACAGAATTGGTGGCTAGCAGAAGTGTTAGAGCAGCCTGTGCCTGCTGCTAGTGCTTCCAGTCTGCCTCCTTCACCTCAAGAGATGGCATGTATGACAGTAGGGGACCCCCTGTCACATTTTTCATCAGCTCCAACCAGTGAGAGCAGCAGCAGCAGCAACAAGGAGGACTGGTGGTGGTGATCATTATGAGGGAGATGGTGGAGAAGCTGGGGTGGAAGAGACATTAATGACCTTTTCAGCCCAAACCAAATCAGACACCAAGATACAAATGGTGATGGGCATCACCAACACTAACAGCAGTGAGTTTGCAGAATTTGCAGAGTTTGCTACTGCTGTAATTCCTGCTGCTGCTGAGTTGCAAGGGCAACAAGGTTCTGAGGAGCAGACTAGTGTGCCACAGACCACCATGACCACAGTGGGAATGGGGTCTAGCAGTAGTGATGTGGAACTAGAATAGGTTCCACTCGTCAGCAGCAATACACCTGGTCCTAGTTGTAGTGCTGATTCTGAGGCAGCAGCATCAACAGTAGCAACATCATTCTCTGCCCCAGCCAGTGAAGTCTGGAGAAGAAGAAGAAGAAAGAGGCCATTCTTCTCCAGCTTTCCCCTTCCCTTTGAGGTCCTGGGTGTGGGACTATATTTTGCTTGGGCAGGCACAGTGCAGTCATCATTGATGACACTGTGCACAATTTGTAATAGATCAGTGAAAAGGGGAAAGGAGGGAACGCATCTTGGCACAACCACCCTCATAACACAAATGAAACACAGACACCGTGACATTTATGTGAAGCATGTTAAAGCCAAACCCCACCAAAGAATCAGGCACTGCTGTTGCTGTACCCCCTGTCTCTCCACAAAAGCAACAAGAGGCAAGGTGGAAATCAAAGAGGAAGAATAGAGAAACCAGCCAGACCCTGAAAGTTCGATGGAAAGAGAAACACCTGGCTTGCCATCACCTTCTTGCTGTAGGGTACAGGCACGGGAAGACTTAGCTACATCCTCTGGCAATTCACCTTGTTCATCATTACCTCCCCCACCAGCTGATAGTCATCCTGTAGATGTCAGGATGTGGCAGTTCGTGTCCACCCATTACTCAATGTGTGGTGTGCTGACCACACATGGCAATGTGGTGGATGATAATCTCAACCAGGGCATCAAGTGGCATCTGAGGAGATTCCATCCTGCAGAATACACGAAGCTGGTGACGGGGTTCATCATTATTATTAAAACTGTAAGTTGTCACTTGTCCTTAGCGAGGAGTGGACAAGGGCCATAGTGACAGCAGCAGTACTTGGTTTCTGGTGGGATGATTTCACATTGGGGACCCTAAGTATAATAGTGTTTGGTTAGAATTGTGCCAGGTGTTTGATGCTAGTGCAGATGTGCCCATTGTTCCCAGTCTTTCCCTTATGTACTACAAACACTGTGTACATTGAAGTTGCTGATGAGAGGCATAGTTCCTGCTCTCAAAAAGGGAACCATGATTGGGCTATTTGTGGTGTTGCAACTGTCTCAGGTGCATCACTGGAGCTAGTAATGTCAAGTTAAACCATTATCATCATCCATATCATTGTTGTTGTTGATCCCATTCCCTTGGAACTGCCTAATCATACTGCTGCTTAAACAACTCAAAACCAACAGCAAGAACAGCAGTCACAAATGCCTCAATCACATTGGGGCATTTGCCAATGGTCAGTGGCCACTGGCCACCACAAAAGGACCTGCTGGCACTAGGCCAATATAGCATTTTTTTTCATGGCCTTTTCTTTAAACACAAACCAGAGGTCTAAAATAAACTATTTTTGAGGTCCTGTTTCTAAGAAGCCTAAGTCCTTGCTACAAACCACTTACTCCTCAGGGGTTGTGACTCTAACAAGCCTGATTGATAAGAATTATCTTTGATTCCTCAGGGCTTGTGACGTTAACAAGCCTGATTGATAAAAATGATCTCTGATATGATCCCTCAGGGCTTGTGATGCTAACAAGCCTGGTGGATATAAATGATCTCTGATTCCTCAGGGCTTGTGACATTAACAAGCCTAATTGATAAAAATTATCTCTGATATTATTCCATAGTGCTTTTGACGTTAACCAGCCTGATGGATACAAATTTCTCTGATGTTATTCCACAGCACTTGTAATGCTAACAAGCCAAAGTTCTACAAATCAATGTTTCCTCAGAGCTTGGGCTTAAAAAGTCTAAGTCCTACAAATCAGTGTTTCCTCAGGGCTTGGGACTCTGGCAAGTCTTAGTCCTACAAATCAATGTTTTCTCAGGGCTTGTGCCTAACAAGTCTAAGTCCTACCAATTAATATTTCCTCAGGGCTTGAGCCTCTAACAAGTCTAAGTCCTTCACATCAATGTTTCCTCAGGGCCTTGGCCTCTAACAATAAGTCTAAGACTTACAAATCATCCTCTACAAAATAGACTATCCCATCAAGTATCAGTCTGCCTCAGTCACAGTTTATGTCAGGGAATCCCATTCCCTGTGTCTGTCACATTACATACCAATTTTGTATTTTATTTTATTTTTTTAGTTAGTGTCCCCCAATCCCAGTCAACAAACTCCTCCAAAAAAACAAAACAAAAACAACATGTTCATCTTTCCCCAGACTCCACCAATACAGGCGCCCTCCTCAGACCCCTTGTATACCATGTCTTTATTTATTTTACTGCCCCCCAATACCAGTCAACAACCCTCCACCCAAAAAAAATCCACTGTTCAATTGATACTTTCCCCTGACTCCACCAACATAGGCACCATCCTCAGACCCCTTTTATACCATGTATTTAATTATTTATTTATTTTACTGTCCCCCCAATACCAGTCAACAACCCTCCCCCAAAAAAATCCCTGTTCAGTTGATTCTTTCCCCACACTCCACCAACACAAACACCCTCAGACCCATTTTATACTAGGACTTTGGTAAATAAAAAAAAAAAAAAAAATATATATATATATATATATATATATATATATATATATTTATATATATACTAGTATTGAAGGCCCGTGTGCACGGGCAAGGGGGCCACCCGGCGGTGGTGAGGATAGGCGGTGGGCTGTTCGTGGGCACCCCGCTCCGGATTTGCCATGCCCGGGGGCCAGCATGTTTGGGCAGTCACTGCTGTGCAAGACTACTGCTCGTGACTGCGTAGTTCTGGCAGTCTCTACTGTGCATGTGTGTGTTATGCACACAGGGAGCTTCACATCCTAGCAAATTATATTGTAGGATATAATCAGCCTGGGTTGCTTCTGGCCTTGTAAGAGACAGCACACTGAGTCAGCAAATGTATAAAAAAAAAAGTTAATTTATTGCATCCATGCTGAACGTTTTCAGTCCACTAGGGACCACTGACCTTCTCCTCGTGTGGCCCAGGTGCCAAAATGCGGCATTCCCTGCAACACAAGGAGATGATGTAAGCAGGGGTACCCCTGGTTGCTGATCAACCTAATAAACAAAAATAATAATAAAAACAGAGCATCCCCATTCACTATCAATGCCCTGCCAGCTGAAAACAAAGCACTGATACAGATAATAAAGTGAGCTACAAAAGTAATACCTTGCTCCCCATAGACACAACATGTCACAAAAAATGAAGAAAGTTTGCAATAATGTAACTGGATGACAATCCCAATGGTTGCTAATAGCAAAACATAGTTGAATTCATGATAGCAAAAATCGGTTCCCACATTGTAACTCATACTTGTCAGCCACATGAAATCTAAATAGTTCATATTCCATCCAGTAGCTACACTGCTTAGCATTTACTGGTATTAAAGCAATATAGTGCAAGCGCCATTCCCATCATACAACAGCGTTTTCCAGGTACAATAGGAAACACATCACAGCGATATCAATGCAAGGTTCAGTACCATGTAGGAGAAGGTCAGTGGGGGCTAGAATTGTCTTGTTAATTGCTTGACCTTTTGTGATAGTATATATATACGGGTATTGTGTCTATTAGTTGCCATTTGCCCTATGGAACGTCCCCAATGGACAGAAAAACATTTGGCATAGATGCAATAAATTAACCTTTTTTTTTTATACATTTGCTGACTCAGGGTGCTGTCTCTTACAAGGCCAGGAGCAACCCAGGATGAGTATATCTGATTATGTCTTTTTATTTTTATAGAATGTGCACCTAGAGTTTATATAGGGTATTAATCAAGTGTATGCCACTGTATATATATATATCAATTTGTATTTGTTGTATAGTTAGTATATATACATTTCTATCTGTTTTCTTCTTGGATCATTTGTCTTTTGATAAGCAAAGAATACACTATTTTGATAGAGTCTCATTTGCTGACTTTTTTCAACAAACAAGGGATCCAACAGAGATACATATATATTATTTAGATGCATGTTTTTGTATTATACAGTATTCAGTATTAGATCTATTTATTATTCAACTATCAAGATTTATGTTTTACTCTGGGAGTTGGGACCATATGGGATATTGCTGTTTGATGGTGTTTCGCATGCCCCCATTCTCCTAAATCTGTAGATAAATTGGAGATGTATTATTATGAAGGTATTAAAAATACTCAGTCCTATAAAGGGATGATTTATACCAGTAGTCATGTTTTTACCTTCTTCATGCAGAGGGTTGTATATATATTTTTCCAACAATGTGTTATCTGACATCCTTACCTTGTTCCACTGGTTGTGACAGAAACATATGTACACTGTCTACCACTGCTCTCTGCTACCCTTCACCTCAAAGCAGTGTGTCCATTTGGCTCTCTGTTATACCCGCTCACCTCTGTGGGTTGCCTGCTCCTCCCTCTGTGTCCTGCCTATCCAGTGATGTGATCTTGTCACCAGAAGGTTACAACACAGAGAGTGGGGATGAACAGGCCACAGTGGAAAGTGTAGGTGATGGTGAGCCTACAAGTCACACTTCTTTGAGGTGGAACAGATTGTGGAATGACAGGGGAGTGTATGGGTAGGAGGCATCTGGGAGATGGAAGGGAGCAGTGTGGAGGTGAAGGTGTAGAGAAGTCTAGAAGTTGAGGATGGGTGGCAAGTGTGGAGGTTAAGGAGAGCATAGAAGTGGAGGGGAGTAGGAAGCATAGAAGGGGAGTGACATGAAAGGTTGCCCCATATGAATGTGCAAAGCAGCCTTACTTGGTTGGTTGGTCTGTGCTGAAGGTAGTGGTTTATATTGGTTTTTGGTAATTATGTTTAATTACTGATGCTATACCTCAGCTGTTTAGTTGTTTTCTTGTATCATTATAGACTGGAAACTGTTCCACATAATCTCCATCCTTTGGAGTTTCAGCAGACTCAAACTTTCCCAAGTCTGCAGAGAACACTAAAATGTATTCAGTTTTCACTGATTGCTTGTTGACTGTCAGATGGCTAGTTATACCATCTATTTTTCTGTTTGTACAGATTAAAGCCTCTGTGTTGCTTACCACTGGTGAAAGACACACTTAATATTCATCATTGACAGGAGAGAGGGAGTGATTGACACAACAGCAAGCCCTGATAGCCACAGACTGCCTGCAATCTCTCATCTGATATTGTTCTCTCCCCTTCTCTGTGTGCAGAATGACAGGGTGGAGAGGAGCACACAGAGAGCCTTGAGTCAAAGAAATCTATACTACCAGTGAACATCACCATATGAGAGAGGGCAGGCAGTTTGTGGCTATCAGGACTTGTTGATGTGTCCACTTAGCCCACGGCAACTGTAGAAGGGGAAGAGGTAATTTATCAGTTTCGATTTAAGTCTGCTTTGCACATTCATGCTGGGTGATGTTTCATGCCGTGACTTCCAAATCTCACTCTTTCATGCAGTGCGAGATTCTCATAGTGCCATTTTAATCACAACGACATGGTTAATGGGCCATGTAAAGGCACGCAACATTTGTAAAAGACTTGTCCCAGCAATGGCTTTACTCAGACATAGCTGGGGCTGGAGGCAGTTTCTTGTTGGCAGCTGTGGGGTGGAATTAGCATAACTCCTCCCTACTGCTTCCCCTGGGTGAGAAACATGTGAGAAGAGGCAGGGGGAGAGAGAGTTGTTCCACAGTTTACTGGTAGTCACAGACCCAAACATACAATGTCTAACACCCCAATACAGTGACACTCCAGCCTGATTCCAGTAGCCACTGATAGCCACAGATCTATACATACACTGTCTGGGAAACCAGTTTTTTTCCATTGCCCCACTAGTAGCCAACGAATCACACATGTACTTTCTGACATCAGTCTCTGTCTGGTAGTGATGAAATCACACATAACCTGAGATTCCAGCCTTCTGCCACTGGTAGACAAAGATCTTTGTTCCACTATCTACTGGTAGTCACAGAACCATGCATACACTGTTTGACAGACACATTTGACAGATTTGTTTCACTGACCCTCTTGTAGTCAAAGAACACCACATACACTGGATGACACCCTAGCCTTGTCCCACTGTCCACTATTAGCCATAGAAAAACACATGTACTGTCTGACACATTATCCTTGTTCCACTGTCCACTATAGTCACAGAAACCCACATACTTGGTCTCAGCCTTGTTCCACTGATAATCACAGAATCAAACATATACTGTCTTTCATCCCAGCTTTATTCCACTAACCCACTTGTAGTCACAAAACCACATATAGACTGTTTAACATCCCAACCATATTCCACTGCTCCAAAGATAGACACAGAACCTTACAAGCACTCTCTGAAACCCAAGCTTTTCAACATTCCACTGGTTGTCAAAGAACTATCTACAGATGGTCTGAAACTGCAGCCCTTTTCCACTGTACCAATGGTAGTCACAGAGGCACACATATACTGCCGGCACCCAGTCCTCACTCCAATGTCCTCTGGTAGCCATAGAGCCAAACATGTGTTGTCTGACACCCTATTCTTCATAACGACTTTGATTATTTGATGTCCCTGTTTCATAATTGGTATCCGGGCTGCATATATATTGCAGGGCTTATGCTGAGCAAAATAAGGTACTCACATTGCTGAGAGTCGCTTTATTCAGTATATAATTAAGTTCAAACTTGTATTTTATGGCCTGACAAAATAAAGTGGTGCTATTGCAACAGCAGCCTATGGAGGGTGATTGTCTCTGACAATAATTATTCATAGACTGTTGTAGACTGCTGAAGCAACTCAGCCATGGAAGTTCTACACCCAAAAATACAAGTTTGAACTCTATTATTTTTTCAACAAAATCTTTCTCTCGCTCTCTATGTATATATATGTTGAAGGTGCTCCACCTGTATTTGTGGGAGGGGCTGCAGGCCTTAAATACAGGCATCATCTCCCTCGGTTAGGTCTCTATCACACCTGGTCTTCAATCCAGAACATTACACTGGCCATTCATTTAGAATTGGTGCTGCTTCTGCGGCATCAAGTAACGGCGTTCCAGCTCACATCATTCAAAAGATGGGCCACCGGCACTCCTCATGCTACACACGTTATATTCCCGATCCTCGATACGAAATTCAACATGCTCTGGTATCATTGACTCATAATGATGGTTCCCAATAAATGGTTTCTGTTTATTTTTTGCCTCTTTTCTTTTGGCCTCTTACAGGTTAACCGTATCGACGCACCCCCTGGGGGCCCCGATAGGCCCGGGGGGCTGGCAACCCTACACCAAGCATCTCCTCAGCATATCACAGCCGTAAGCCCCAACCACAATTTGAAGGTGCTCCATCTGTATTTGTGGGAGGGGCTGCAGGCCTTAAATACAGGCAGCAGCCCCTTCCACTGGAGCTCAATTCGTGTTGAGCCCCCCCATATACCCCCCTTCTTTCAGGGGTTTCATTCAGGTTGGCCCTCTTACAGGTTAACCGTATCGACGCACCTCCTGGGGGCACAGATAGGCCCGGGGGGTTGCCAACCCTACACCAAGCATCTCCTCAGCATGTCACAGCCGTAAGCCCAGACCACATATATATACTTTATATATGTATATATATATTAATACCAGGCTGACCACTTCCTCTCTCTAAGCAGCTTAATTTCCATTATTGCCCTCTCATTCTAACTTAAACTTCAAGGACTTCACTAACTCAACCTATGCTCGTTCTCTCATTCGCAAAATATGCTTTCTTTCCCGTTATGTGAAATATAGAGTTACCTTAGAATCAAACAATTTCTAGATCAGCCACATATTTGTGTGGGTGTATCCCATCCCCTCAAACAGTTTGAATACTTATGCCTTCTGACTGGGCCCAGAAGTAGACCTTGGCAAAATTTACAATATTCTACTCGTCAACACTGCTCCCAAGTTATACCTCTCTTTGGGAGAGAGCTTTAGGGACAAGTCTGTACTTGGTGGACTGGACTGAAATTTCTGGATATGAACTATAGATGGTATTATACCCCCCCTAGACTTCATACATTCTACCAACGCCCGATATTGGAGATGCACTTAGTATTCAGGCACTTATTTACACATTTGATGGTCTTGCCCACAGATAAAAACTTTCTAGTCACGATGCTTGGTACACATAGAGTCAGCACTCCATATTTCTCTAACTCAAGGCCCCCCGACTACTTTATTCTCCTAGAAATTACCCAACATCTCCAACCCAAAATTACTTCTTACTTACCATGCTGAAAAGTCCCTGATACCCATTCTTTGGAAAGATCAAAACCCGCCTACCTTCTTGGAGTGGCACAACAGAGTTGGAGACCAGCTTTCACTCACCAGGTTAGCCAGGCTTCAACACGGTCAAGATCCCACTCCCATTTCAGTCTTTTTAATTTATTGGAACTCTCTCAAAATAGGCAGTTTAAAAAATTAAAAATGTCCTCATCCCAACATAAGGAAGATCTCGACCCGCCCTGTCCTCACCATCTCCCTCACCCTTTTCTACATTTCCCCCTCTTTCCCTCTTTCTTCTACCTTCTCACCTGATTTCCCCATGTATAGTTCAGACTAATTACATAAAACCAGCAGGAGTGATACACTCAGTTATTTGCTTACCTCTGTGCTCCAGGTTATGCTCGCCAGACAGCAGTAACACTTTATGCATCTAATGTACAAATTTATTCATGCATGCATACAATTGCTTAGTGTTGGATTTTCTTTAGGTGTATCTCCTGCTATTCTTAGTAAAAATATTAATATCTTTAGAGTATTTGACCCTTTGAGTGCCAGAGATTGCTTTTCAATGTGCTGGACACATCTCTGGCATTAAAGGGTTAAAGTATGATGTAGAAAATGTTATCACTCTAAATTGGGCTTTAACCCCTCACATTGTCAGGCTGGCCTTCTGTAGAGAGAAAATTTTAGGTGCACTTGAGCGCAACATCAAGGGGTTAAAAGCCCATTTTTAGATCAATGGAATTCTTATTTTCGATTGCTTTAACCCTCTGAATGTCAGACTTTTGCAGTCAAAGAGTTAATTTATCCACATGTGTGCCCCCAGTATGAGAGAGAGCAGAAAGTATATGGGTGTTTCTGTGTATGAAAGTAAGCTACTGATGGGGTGTCGATCAGTGTATCATCACATTCACAACTTAATTAATTTTATAAATACACTCAGTGGACACTTTATTAGGTACATCTGCTCATGTGGCTGCACCACAATGTAGAAAGCATGCCGACACGGTCAAAATGTTTAGTTGTTGTTCCACCAAACTTTAGAATGTGGAAAACACATTATCTAAGTAACTTTGACAGTGGTATCATTGTTAGTACCAGAAATGATGTTTCCAGCATCTCTGAAACAGCTATCTCCTGGGAATTTCATGCGCTACATTCTCTAGAGTTTACTGAGAATGGAGCGATAAACAAAAATCATCCAGTAAGCATCATTTGGGCAAAACACCTTGTTAATGACAGAGGTCAGAGGAGAATGTCTAGACTTGTTCAGTCTGACAAAAAGGACACAAATACTAAGGTAACAGTTGTATGCAGAATGGCATGTTTGAACACACAATGAGTCAAACCTTGTAGCTGATGAGCTACAGCAGCAGAAGAACCTGCCAGGTTCCTCTTCTGTCATCTAAGAACAGGGAGGTGAGGCTACAGTGGGCACATGGACATGATCAGCAAAACTGATGACTAAAGATAGCAAAAATGTTGCTTGGTCTGATTACTCTCTATTTCGGCTGTAATAGGGTCAGAATTTGGTGTAAACCACATTAATCCATGGCTCCACCCTGCCTTGTGTAAATGATACAGTTTGTTGATGGTGGTGTGGGGAATGTTTTCTTTGCACACATTTGGACCACTATTTCTAATGTATCATCATTTGAATGCCATGGAGTACCTAAACATTGTTGCTGACCTAGTGCATCTGTTTATTTCCATAGTCTACCCATTTTCAAATGGATACTTCCAGCATGATAATGTGCTATGTCACAAAGAACACATTATCTCAAGCTGGTTCCATATACATGTGACTTCAATTCACTCAAATGGCCTGCACAGACCCAAGATCTAAGATTACTATAACTCCTTTGAATGAAGTGAAATGAGAGGTTTGCAGAATGAATGTGTGGCCAACAAATCTGCAGGAACTGCATGATGATATTAATTGAGCATGGAACAAAATATCAACGGAATGTTTCCAACACCTTTTTTAATCTATGGTATGAAGAATTCAGGCTGTTCTGGAAGGAAAAGGGGGTCCTACCTGGTACTAGATAGGTGTACTTAATAAAGTGACCGTGTGTGAGTGTTAGAGGGAAATGGTGAACATGCAGCCCCTGACTGTATTTAAGTTTAGCATGTCTGCTTTAACATTATCTTCTCTCAGCCTAGCAGTTTATACCAGTCATTGTACAGATGTTAGTTTACTGCAATTGTAAATTTCAGCAGAAAGAACTTTTATTCTGACAACACAGCTGTTAAGGAGTTAAGATTTTTGTAGAGAATACACCCAAGATAAATTTTAGCAGGGTTCAGCCTGACATCTCTCCTGGGAAATCATTCCACATGCTGTAATTCTTATTTTTTAATATATCTGAGACTTATGTGTATCTCTTTGTATATTGATGAGTCGAGTAGTAATCTGGAAAAATGAGCAAGTGAAAGCAATTCTGGGACAGATCAAATAACCCAACACTTGCACACTTATAAAGGTCAAGTGATGCAATGTTCTGAAATCCAGATGGGTTGGAAGTGAAGTAAATTTCATAAAACATCTTTAATTCCATCCTGTATTTAAGTTAGAGCATGCTCGTTGAAGTATAAATATGAAAAAAGGTATTGCTGATTCTTTGTGAAATGTTTAACCCTTTAAGTGCCAGAGGGGTACGGAACGCATTGCATCCGTACCCCTCTGGCACTCAAATGGTTAATTAAAAACAAAAGTTGAGCAATCTTGGGACAAAATAATGAGTGATTGAAATCAGACTTTTTCTACCATGAATACTAGAGAGGATTTTAACCCTTTGAGAGCCAGAGGGTGATGCAATGCATTGGAGATCTCGTGAGCATCCGTAGAGTTGGTTTTATAAATATTATATGTTGATTTGTAGCAAGATTGCTCAACTTTATACATATGTCCTTTTAATCTAAACATGTGGGAGTAGCATAACTTTCCAGAATCTCTGTCTTTCTTTTGAAAATAGTTAATGCTCTAACTGCAGACCTTTTGTTGAGGCTGATCTTCAAAGAAGAATTGGAGTGATTCTGATGGAAACCAATTGAGGGCAACCACACATCTCAGTAGGTTTAATTTGGCTTTTCAACCCGTTGAATGATAGAGATGCATCAAATGCATTGTTTACAGTGCACTGGAAACCTCTTTGTCTTTCACAAACTTTAAATGCCACATTTATATTGACTCACGAAAAACTGAACAGGTCTACCTTGTTTATTATATGCGTGTAGTTAGGAGTAAAGAAAATACTATATTGTAACTACATATACAGAAAATAAACAAAAAAGGAAGTATGTGCATCAGAATCTGATGATCACTTTTTTTTTTTAAACTTTCAATTAACCATTTCCGAGCCAGAATGGTAGGCCATGCATGGCTTAAAAATGCGGTGTTCATGCCTCTGGCTCTCAAAGGGTTAAAACAATGTGAATTTGGTGATTTGTGTTTGTTCTCTCTGGTGCAATTGATTTGTTCAAAAATGACTTGGGAAACTAGCCTCTTTAATGGGATACTAATAAGAGTAAATGTACACTTTTTTTTTTTAGAAGTCATTCTTGTGTGTTGTGCATGCCTAACGCTTAGTACTTACAGCAAAGCCCTCCTCTTTAACCTGGCTTGGAATAAGAGGAGATTTCAGGGTGTCCCGTTCCTTTGCACCTTGTTTATCGCTAAATACAAGGAGAGCAGGAAATTTGCTTACAATTTCTCAGAACTCCTGCACATGCAATGGGGGAGATGTTCTGGACTTGTCTGAATTAGCCCTAACCCTTTGAGTGTCAGAGATTTCAGCAGCACATTGCAAGTAATGCTTTGTTTACCACCTCTGGCATTCAAAGGGTTAATGATGCTGAAGTATGTGGGCAAGCTTAAGCTATCATAAATGCTGTTACACACCCCAAACTGCAGGTACATACATTCTGTGCCAACATGTAAACACAGCAATGAGCTGTTCTAATGGATTTTTATATTTTACCCATTATTTGTTGTGGAAAAGATATCCATTGCCATTAACACTTATACTGTAGCTGGTTAAAATTTAATATTGCCTACAATAGTTAAAAAATCAGTTGTCACTATTCTAAATACAGTAAAACAACATATATACTCATTAGAGATATAAAACCAGCATAATATTTTTTTTCTTTTATCATTTCGCATAGTATTTATGCACAAAACAAAACATAGAGATTATATGAAAGCCATCTGCACCCTATAGGTAAATTAAATATGTCCTGAATTCCCAATTATTTAAATGGGCTTTTAAGAACTTAAATACTGAAGATGTCTTTTACATGTTTGCTTTGCAACACATTGGGGACATCTCTAGAAATAAAGGGGAATTTTCATTTTTCACATATGGTGCAACTGGTTTGTCCCAGATTTGCACCACTTTTCTTTTGTTAATAGGACCAGTAGAATTACACCGTATGATGATTATTGATGACAAAGGACACTTGTTTCATTGTAGAGTTTATAGATTGATTTCTCAGTCTCACACATATCCAGTATACAGTGAATCTGTTCTTACCATATGTTAAATTCACAGAAAACAATTTGTACATAACCCATTAAAGAGATAGTAATGTTTCACAATAAAAGCATCTCCAATTGATCCTCATAGTATTTGGAGAGTGTTACTTCAAAACTGTCAGAGTTGTAGTTCAAGAGTAATTGAATGATAAAGTATCCCCCTCCCACCCCTTTACTGATGTAACACCACTTACCACAGATCAGCAAGACTGTCCGGATGGATTGCAGAGAGGGACATTCTTCAGTCAGCATAAGGAAACACCTGAACAATCTGTCAAACGGGACAGGGTTTTCCTTATGCTCACAGTAAGAATATTGTCCCTTGCTGTGATCTGTATGGTCAAGCGAACAGATTTCACATCTGAGGTGAGGTAGCTTACACTAGGTAAAAAGGGCGGGAGCTGGATACTGGATACTATCAGTTACTCTTTAACTACAACTCTGACAGTATTAAAATAACACGCTCCATGGCCTAAATACTATAAAGATTAATTGGAGCTGCTTTTTTTGTGAAACATTACTATCCCTTTAAGCGCCAGAGGGGTGTCAAGTGTATTATAATGCAATGGATTGGACACCCCTATAGCACTCACAGGATTAAATTAAGGCATCTGCCGTATTCTGTATCCAGTTATTTAGAAAAGTGTTTTCTTGTAGCTAGTTTGACTAGATTTTTTTTTATTTTGTTGTCACAAGATCAACCAATACAATTTCAGTAATCTCAAATAAAATCATTTAAAAACTGAGCTCATAACTCAACAGGAGAATTGACAAAAGACTAAACAAGAATTCAATTTCAAATAATTTCTCCCATTATCTTAGAAGTGTGTCAATTTCATTGTAGCATTGACTTCCATTATGCCTGGAGTGCATTGCAGAAATGTGATTTTCTCAGTTCATTTGAGCCTTTCTGTACTTATTTTTTGCTAAGGTGAGCACTGAAAGGGTACCAAAAGGATATCAGAATCCTAATGAAATATATCAATCTTTTTGCTAAAGGCAACAATCTGATATGGAATACTTCAAACAAACATAACAGAATACTGCAGCAGATTAAAAAAAAATAATTTCCACTTCTAGTCTACCCATTTCCTTATCAATTAAATACCTCATATTTATGTAACCTATACATTACTCATATATTTATTACAAGAGGAGAGATGAGTGAAATCTCTGATTCATTTCATGCATCGATATAGAGGACCTGGCGGAAATTCCAGGTTAATAAGAACTGATGTAGAATGGAACACAGAGGTGAGAAGTACAGAGAAGAACAGGATTAGAGAGGGAGGGAGAAGGAGCTGTCAATGTGCAGGATAGAGAAGGGGTGGGGGCACGAGAAAGTGTGGAGGTGGGGGCACCGGAAAGTGTGGAGGGGGAAGTGAGCAACCTAATGAGAGAAGGAGGCAGCAGTAGTGATTCCCCAAAGAAATGAGGCCGCAATAGTGAGTATGGAGAGAGTGGTGAAATAGGGATTGAGGAGGTGGCAGCTTGGATGTTGAAGAGTGGGGATGTAGCAGGAATTATAGGGAGAGATTTGTTAGCAGTGAACATCATGAGGAGAGAAGTGGGGGCAGCAGAAGTCATGGGGAGCATGTGTAAAAATGAGGGAGAGTCATTCAACAGACCTGCCACCCACCGAAAAGGTTCTCCTAACTTGTGCAGATAAGTGACTGAGCATATCAGATCCTCATTTATTTTCGGGTTATCAGTTGATCACTTTTCCAGCAATCTTATTGATTAATGTGGGGAATGAAATGCAAAACAAAATTCCAGTTTCATTTGACATATTTTAAGCTCTGAAAAATAACTTGTTTTGTGCAAATAACAAACTTAAGGAATAACTTTTTAAGTGGATATTTCACTTTAGGACAAGATCAGTTTGTTTTACAGATTATTACATTCTGCATGTATGATATACTAGCCATTAACCCTTTTAGTGCCAATGAGGTATCCAAGATTAAGTACCTCCCTGACACTCAAAGGGTTAAATAATAATTTTAGAGAAATTAACCTTTACGTTTTGGTGACGCAGAATGGCTTTTTAGGCAGTTCCCTGCACTATATGCTAATTAGTTCTGGAACTTACTGTGGTACTTACAAATAAAGGTTAATTCCCAAAACAAGTTATTTAGGCTTACTGGGCTGTATGCCCAATCCACATAGATGCTAGGAGAGGGCCTTTAAAGCCAACAATATGGGTCTGTTGATACTGTACTCACAAGCTTTTAGGTTGTGCTCCAACCCCCTGTTTGCCGAGAGGGCACATTCCTGTGTAATCAAGACGTTATTCTGGATCTGCACAGCCCAAAGCTTTTTACTAAGTCTTCTCACATAGCTTTCCAGAGCTCTTCTACATTTCTCCATATTGCTGATGGAAAAAATGGAGTCCTGTATGTGTATGTGTGTTTATGTATGCTACATAGGGCTACTGAGATTATTGTAGCAGCCACAGGCTTACTAATACATACATTCATTCCTGCAGGATATGTTCTTATCGTATGTACTACCCTGACTGATTGGTGTACAGAACTCGTTAGCCATCTTATGCAACTGTCACTGGTCCTTTATGATGTTGTAAGCTTTGAGAATTATAGCACACTGCAATGACTTGATAACGAATGTCCCAGTAAGCATGTCAGTTATAAGGATTACAGAATAACTTGTTTCAACAGTTTCAGTGAAATACACATCCTAAACTGTCGATATGCCTGAGAATTTCACTTGATGTATTAGTACTGGAGTCAGTAGAAGCAATGTACTTTTTTTGGCATTTTTTTTTATAATAAATAGTTTTCTTGCTGAGTATAACAATAGTGTTCCCACTGTTGAGATAATTTGATTTCACAAGTTATTAGTGTTCTTTTTAATTTTAATTAATCATTTTCTATTGTGGTCACCGGGTAGAACTGTTCTCTTCAATTAAATAACCATATTGACCCTCTCCCACAGAATGCATTATTACAAAAATGCATTTTGGACACCAGATGGTGCAACTGGATTAGTTCTCTTGCACTGTCACTTCCTGAACTCATCTTAAGTAAAAAGTTAAAACCAAAACTCATAACCAAGAGATTATTAGCAAAAAAATTATATACTTTATACTGAAAAACATTGTAATATATAATACAAATGCTATGATGGAAATAAATTAATTGCAAATGAACATATTGTGAACTCTCCATACAGAGACTAATGCGTATCACCCAAATATTTAATACTAGTTGAAGAGCCCGTTACATGGGCCAAAGTGTCAGTGCCAGCTGGTCGCGGGGCAGTTATGCACAGTAGAGACTGCCCACGACGCGGCTGATACAGAGCTGGATACTCTGAAAGAGCGTACAGCTCTGTATCAGCCACGGCGTGGGCAGTCTCTACTGCGCATGACTGCAGCACACGCAGCAGTCTCTACTGCGCATGACTTCATCGTTACACACGTTTTAGCCAATTATTATATAGGATTTTATGTCTTAATAGAAATAGAGACATAGCACTATAATTAAAGGAGATATGGTAAATCAATCACAAGAAAATATAGACGGTAATGGCTGAAATGTTAACCCTTTGCGTGCAAGAGGGGTACACAATGCATTTCTTTGCAATGCGTTGCATACCCCTCTGGCTCTCAAAGGGTTAAACAAGTTTTGGTTATATGTTTGAATGTAAAGTATAGGCATCATCTAGCTGGTAAAGATTTCTCAATAACATGAATACTGAAGGATTATCTCCAACATGCAGATGAACAAAGATCATAATTATCTTATTTGATATAGGTTTTCTTAAAACTGAAGGACAATGCTCAAAAAATTATGAGTTTCAGGAAAATATTAAGTGTTATTTTCTATGGGTATTTTAAAATGCTGATTTCAAATACATTATTCAGCACAAAATAAAATGTGGCAGGTTTTATTTGTATGGGCACACAAAAATTCTCTGGCTAGATCACATGTAACCTTCGTACCCCAGGTCTAATTATTATTACAATTAGAAACAAACAAGCCAAAAAATGATGTGAGAGGCTCTGAGCACGAACAAAAACACAATGGCCTGTTCTCCGGCTAGTCACCGCTCAAGAGCATCACATTTTAGCTCTCTAAAGGAGAAATTTCCACATACATATTAGACTAATCCCGCCCCTAAGGGCAGTCCAGTACCAAAATGATGGGCAAGTCCCCTCTGCACGGAAAAACCAGCTAACCCCAGACTTATATTTCGGCCTTATTTGGGCCTCGTCAGTGAGGTGCAGATAGTTGTAAACTACGAGTTAAATGGGATACAGTGTAACTAATCTCAATAGAGAGAGATCTGTGTCGTGGAGAGTTAATTCTCTACCAAGAGGGCTCATTCAATTTAACCCACGTCTTGCCTTGCATAAGTTGAAAGCTTTATTGTCTGTTTATTTGGATCCACATATGTAGTTCTTTCCCCATGTGGATCTATAGTTAAACACTTATATCTGTGGTTATATACATGAGTCCTCTCATTACTGTTATCTTAGTTCATTTTACACAACAGCTGCAGTTAGATGTTTCTCTCATTTAAATTACCAGTCAATACTTGGAGCCTTAGTCTTTCACTGATCAATCATATGCTTAGTATTATTTACCATTTATTCAAAGTTCGAGAAAATTGGAACTAAAAGACTTATTCTCAGAGGGACCTCATTGAGATTTAAAGAGATAATAGCATCAAACTGTTAGAGAGCGTAGTTTTCTAGAGAATGCTAGTTAGTGTTAACCTGTGTGTTGCCTTACAGGAGTGAAGAATTGTACTCCATTAGCTGTAGTCTACTCCTATTTTGTTGGCTTGATAATACGGTAAAGCTTTCAACTTATGAAAGGCAACACATAGGTTAAATTGAATTAGCCCTCTTGGTAGAGAATTAACTCTCCATTACACAGAGTTACAGATCTCTCTCTATTGAGATTAGTTACACGCTATCCCAATTAACTCTTAGTTTTCATTTGTCTGCACTACAAACTACGTTAACTAACTGAATCTAGGGGTACTGAATCAAAGCTAGATGCTAATTTACACTCCAAATGAGAAGGAGTGACGTAGGACTGATAAGTTATCAGAAAAATTGCGATTAGTAAACAAGATTTTTTGCAAGCACTGAGGGAAATAACTAAGCTAGTGATAACACGTATTACTGAATTTAAAATATCTGCATACAGTTTTAAGGATACTTCTGGACTAAGATCTGAGGCTCCATTCTTTATAATAGGATCAGACTGGTATTATCCAGGTTGTTGCATGAAGAGTGGTGCAGAATATTAAATAGGAGAAAGGTGTTGGTTTTAATGTTCCCTGATTAATGGCAATTATTGCTATTCATGGTTTCTTTTAATTACCATACCTTATTCATAAAGGGTATACTAAGATACTTTTAAAAAAGCACAATTTTACACTTTTTGAATCCAGACTGGTGGATATCACTAGAACACCAAGCACTCTCTCCTTCTGCTATGCTCTTCTGATACACACTCCTCCTCCGAGCAAGTATTACTTTTTGAAACAGTGGGAAAGGGAAATTTCTGTGAATTTGGAGGTTCTTGTATGGTTTGGCATTTCTAGACGTCTGTTTAAATCTTCTTGACCTTCTGCTATTAGATTGATGAATTATAAACATACTTGGGAACTCTCCGGATTTGCCCCGGAGACTCCGGTTTTGGCACTGCTTTACCAAATCCTCCGGATGTGGGGAGTTTCTATTGAAACTCTACTCACTTCCACTTTTTCCCCCAGTGTAGCTCCTTCCCCCATAGCCTTCTTTTAAGCCCTCCCCCGGCACTCGCGTTAAGACCTGCCCCTTTTTGAAGCGATATGTGTCATTCTTCACACCACCCATGGCAGCAGAGGACTCCCCTCCGGGGAGACAACAATAAAAAGTTCCCAGATATGATTATAAATTCTTAATGCGCTGGTACTTGACCCCTCAACATCTTTCTGGAATGGATTCTTCTATTTCACCATTATGCTGGAGGTGTCACTCCGCTGTTGGCAACATGTTTCACATTTGGTGGTCCTGCTCTAAAATCCAACCTTTTTGGGCTATGATTGAGGCTCAATTACATCTAGCTTTTAACTTCTTCCTCTAGATCTGATGTTCTTCCTTTTCTGCTAGTCCTAGCTATTACAGTCCTGTCATATTATTTCTCTGTGTGTTTTTCTCACCCTGACCCGTGTCAGATGTGGAAAGTACTTGGTACGGACCTCATCTGGACCTGAGTGGGGTAATTGCTTATTATTTCTCAATAAAGCTTTTTAACCTTACCTGACTGTCTGAATGTTCTTTACAAAAACCATGACGATTATAGATCTATTTGATAATAACCATCAGTCAATTAATGTCACTGCCGTGTCTGTATTCCTTCGACAGTGTCCTCTGCCGTCCAGCGATTCCTGCCGGTGTTCTTCCATGTTGGGCGCGTGCATGCGCAGTCCTCCTTTTAAAGCGTCCCTGGGTTCCTCTCTTTAAAAGATGCAGAGACGCTACCTCTGACGTGTTGTCAAAGCATCTTGAGCCCTGCATGTTCTAGATCTTGCTCCAGCACGTATTCAGTGTTCCTTTCCTGCCTTCCAGTCTGCCTACCAGCCTGATCCTGCCATCCAGCCTACTCCCTGTGCTACCGGCTAGTGAAACCTGCTCCTGCCTTGCCCTGTTGCTGACTGGCTTGCCAGATCATTCCTTCTCTGCTGTTCCTGAGGACTGTATACCAGTAGCTTCCAGCTAGAAGTCCAGTTGCTGACTGGCCTGTCAGACCGTTCCTTCTCTGCTGTCCCTGAGGCTGTGGTGTACCTGCCTCCTTTCTAGTTAGCACAAATTCCTGGATTTAATTTCTCCCTGGGGTCATTGGGGTATAGTCCATCTGTGGTGGGGTATCCTGAGTCACCTTCAGCTCAACCAAAGGGTGCTATCTGGCTTCGTGGCCAGCACCCTTATACGGTCTCCACTGCAGCACACCCCACTGCGGTTGGCCTACGCTATCTAACTACTACCCCTAGCGACGCTCCCAAGCTTCTCACCCCAGTCACTCTTGTTGGTGGAGCCTTTTCTTCAGGAGTGAATCTCTGGTGTCTGTCGTGATAATTAACCAATCATAGAAACCTTGTTTCTCACCATTCATCCATATAAAGAAAGTGAAATGCACAGTATCCATTCACGTCTTATGTTACCTTGGAGATCTCATCTTTATATGTTCAAGTATAAAATAGCATAGTGTTGATAAATTATCCAATTACAGAGACCTTGTTTCTCACATTTCATCCATACAAACAAAGAGAGCTGCATAGTATCCATTCAGTTGTGTCTTCTATTACCTTGGTGTTCTTAGTCGACTAAATGTTCAAATACAAAGAGACATAGTATCGATAAATGGATGTGCAGAACAAATTAATCATTTTCTTCTTACTGTATACAGGTTTGAAACTGAAACAAAGAGACAATTCAGATATCTCAAGATACATTTGTTCAAATATATCAAGACACATTATTTCCCTGTGTGATGTTAAACATAAGGTGCCATGTGTTACTTAAACTGGTTAATGTTAACTCCTCATTCAATCCCTGTGGTGAATTACTATCTAAATAGAAAATCCATTTACTCTGTTTCTTAAGTAGTTGAACCATAAGGTTACCAACTTAACTTACAAGAGCCAATGTCAAATGCCACTATATCTCTGGGATTTTTATCATGAAAGATTTGGAAATGTCTGGCAATGCTAGAAAATGTATTAGGTAGGATATCCCTGTAACAAGTGTAAGGCATGAGAGTACATAAAAGAAATGATAGCAGTAACATAAAATAACATAGTATAATTTTTTTTAAGTATGGGGTGATATATTGCTTAAAATGTAGTTTATCAAAACAATATGTGGGTATGATCTCCCAGTGGCAGAGACAGAGAGTTCTGGAACAGGTTAATAACGTAATAATAATACCATACGTAATGAGGGATACTGTGCACCTCTCTTTGTTTATCTGGATGAATGTCATGGAACCAAGGTTTCTACAGATGGTTAACTGACTGATGATTGCATCAAGTAGCTACATAATAGACAATCTATGGACGAGTTTGTATTACTGCAGCAGAAACATTCAAGGCAACGTAAAATCCACTTTGGGTTTATCCTTCCTCCTATCTGCATGCCTGGTAGTACGAATTTGTGGAAGCATTAAGAATGACTATTGGATTCCTATATTGCTTTGAAATTATTTTATTGCTTCATTTTTGCAGATGTGTGATTTACTGTTTTGATTATTGTATTTACTGTGTTTTACTGTATGGATCTGTATCCCTCCAAGTAGGTGGACCATGTTAGACCACCTATGGGGTATTATGTTAGTCATATACTTATATAGGGTTGGAGGGAGTTTGTATTGTCTTTTGTTCTATGCATATGATTTTTTATGTTAGTCATATACATGGATTCCCAGATTGCTTTGAAATTATTTATTTTGTTGCTTCATTTATGCATATGTATGATTTATTGTTTTGATTATTGTATTTACTGTGTTTTGTTGTGTGGATCTGTATCCCTCCCAGTAGGTGACCATTTTAGATCACCTCTGGGGTATTATGTTAGTCATATACTTATATGGGGTTGGAAGAGTTTGTATTGTGTCTTGTTCTATGCACATGCTTTTTTTCCACTCTTGTTGTTATAAAATATAGTAATAAAATGGTTATTAAAGTGAACATTATTGAGTGTTTCATGTAGTGGCAGTTTTTTCTTTTGTTTGTATGTTTGTCATTTAAATATTTTCACTCTATGGCTGGCCTCTCACTGCCAGGTTGTAGGCCACATTCAGTTGGCTGCACATTTTTGGCTTGTGGGCCTCATCCTGCCTGTGGCTACATACTGGACTCATTGTCAAAATAGCCACAGCAGAACAGCAATCTGTTTACATTTCATCGCTCTTCCCAGATCTCACCAACAAAATAATAGTTGCATATCTGGCCCTAATTAGAGGGAATTGTTAGCATGCAGCCCTTAACCATATCTGAATTTGACATACCTACTGTAGAAACACAGAAATCTCCATACATTAAAAAAATACAATTGCTATTATTTATTTTCTCATTATCTATTAAGCGCGCCAATTCTGCAATAACATAAGAAAAATACTATTGATTATTGTTGGAAAACATGTCTGTTTCTCATATATATTTATGTGAGAAACTTGAACTGGACAAATTTGCATACAATTTAGTGACTTTTATCACTAAAGAAAACAGAAAAAATCATGAAAAGAAGGTATATACACTGAAAAGAAGACATTATAATCTAAATAAGTGATGGTTAATGCATTTGTTCTACCAGTGGTAACAGTGATTATAGTAAATCTTTCCTGGGGGACACTATCTCCAAATGTCATTTCTGTAATTGGATATTTCCTGTGCGATTTATGCCGGGGATTAAACTAAATTGTTCAGCAAACTGACCCACCTTTATCTGGCTTTCATGATTCATTCACAGGCTGACATGTATGTTTATTGTTGTGCAGCTAGCTTTACTGCTTAGATCATAATGAACATTTATGGATTGCTTTACTGGGTGATTTAAACAAGCAAGGGAAGTTAATTGCAGAGACATATATCAAGTCAGGAAGGTGTATGGGTGTATACATGTAGCATTGCAAAACTGTTATTAAATTAATGAAAATTATGCAATGTTGAAAAAGTATTCATTTCATTTGCAAACTTATGGAGCAATGCAATAATAATAATAACAATAGTATATATATGCGCACACACACACCTGCTATTTACAATTGTAGTATTTAAAATTGAAGAGTTATTCAGAATTTAGCTGAACTGGATTTAACTTAAACTAGCCCCAGTTCTCAAATATCTTAATGTACTCATAAGTAAAGATGTATAAACCAGATCCAACTCACTGAATCAGATAATATTCTATTTTTCCTTTTTTGTGCAATCAATCTAAAATGTTAGATCTAAACAGATGCAGGCTTTCTGTGCAGTGATTTGACATGCTGTAAACTGTTGTGCTTAACTCTTTGAGTGACAGAGAGTATCCAAATCGTTGCTACACAATGCACTGGATACATTTCTGACATTCATGGGGTTAAACATCTTTTAGAATGTGCCCTAATTAAACATGAAATGGTCTGAATGTTTTAAGTATTTAAAGATATTAAAGCGTAAAAAAATATCCATGATAAAGGAGAACTATGTTGTCAGAACACCTCCAAACAAATAAGCCTTAGTTCAACCATCTGAAGGACTCTTCTTGACCATCAGCAGATCCTATTCTTTATTCCCAGAGGACCTACAACATCCTCCATTATAGCTACACTTCCTAGATCTTCTTGATAATTCAGATCAGAACAAACTTATCTGTGCACAAGTGCACATCACTGCAGCATCAAGAAAACCAGAGTCCCCTGATGGAATTTAGAATGGAGGCTTCCAAATATAGATAAGCATGTAGGATCCTCTAAACTGCAGATGGTGCCTTCAATGTTTTTCCTTCCTATTAGTGAGAAAAGCATTCACATGCACAGTATGTGTTGGGCCACAGTACGAACTTACTTCCTTACTTTAAAACTGGTGCTGCTGGGGACCCAAGATTTGGCTCCCCTGAAATAGAAGACCCCTAGTGGAAGCCTGTATGCTCATGCATTAACATTTATCTGTACATATGAGTAGTAAATATTGTTCATCAAGCCAGATGTATTACATATGTGTAGAAGGTTACCACCCAATTCAGAGAGGTAAAGGGATCCCAGACTTGTGTCTACCATGCACTGTACAGCAGATCCAGTGGGATGATATGATAGAAACTAAGAGGGAGGGGTACTGATGATGTTGGATCCCCAGAATGACATTAAAAGGAGGAACTTTCAAGTTCCCCTTTAAAGTATTTGCCAGACATTGATTTTTTTTATGAGGACGTTTTACATTAATCCAATCATAAGGTTATCACCTACAACGGAATCAGTCCTTACCTATGTTGGGATACTTCTTATATGAATCAGATATATTGACATATATTTTTGCATGGTATTTGCAGTTGCTATTATTTGTCGTTCCTCTATTTAGTTCTGTATATATTTTAAAAGTCTGCACAATACCTCTGATGTTAGCTAGTTGCCCACTAGGGGGCCCTCATTCCTATCCCAGCTGCAATTTACTGAGAGTACTGTCCTTCCCTCCATGCCAACTGACGTGCTGCAAATAGTGTTCCGTGTTGGGTTGTGCTCTCCCTAGCATTGAGTGTTTGACACCTGTACCTTGTTTGCTCCTGTGCATAAATACATCTTGGCTACTGGCTTGTGGGATCCCTGACCCGTCGAGATTATGATTATATGTCTTCTTAACGTCTTCCTGTCATTCCTGTCCCTCTGCATCAGACACTTGTTGGATCCCTGACCTGTCGAGATTATGATTATATGTCTTCTTAATGTCTTCCTGGGCTGTCATTCCTGTCCCTCTGCATCAGACACTTGTTATATTATACAAGACGGACACTGAGCAACTCTCAAAGACTTGCACCCTTTCTACAGTCCAACTCAACATATTACTTTGGATTTTCAATTTACATTTAATCTCCCACATAACTTCTTTAGTCTTTGCTGACCCCTCTCATAACTACTTGTCCCCAATGTGGGTATAGGTTCATATTTCAATAGGTTCAATACTGACAAAAGGGATTTTCAAGTCCTTCTGTAATTTATTGTCTGTTCTTCACTAGAGTCTTCGATTGTCATAAATCTGTTTTCAGATGTTTATAATCTCTGGTATTGGATTTTTTGTCTTTGTTGTATGTTTATCTTTTTGATCAATAAAGATTGTTTCAAACAAAAAAAAGTCTGCACAATAAACACAATTATTTATTCATTTACAAGTTGAAAGGCCCGTTTATACGGACCACAGTTCCACCTCTGTAGGCATGAGTAGTAAAGAGTGGCTGTGCCGCGGTTGATACAGAGCGAAGTGCTCCGAATTCAGACCAGAGTCCTCTCTGTGCGACTCCGGTCTGAATTCGGAGAGCCCCACTCCGTAACAGCTACGGTGCGGGCAGTCTGTACTGCGCATGACTAAAGCGCGCGCAGCCATCTCTACTGTCAAATCTTGGACTGTTAGTGGCCCTTTAGGAACAAACTTGGACACCCTTGCTGTATAGTATGTTTTATGTTGTATTTTTCATCAATGTATGAATATACCTTCTTTCTCAGTCCCTGACAGTAAGCACCCTGGAAACAAATCCAAGGATCCCAATGTCAAGCTTATAAAAGTGCAAGAAACTTTTAACTCTTTGAATGCACTGCATACTCCACTGGCACTCAAGGGGTTAAACATTATGCACTTGCAGATCATGTAATCAAAATAAAGTGCTACCCAACCCATTAATACATATACATAAAGAAAAAGAATGAAAAGATAAAATTAATTTGCTACAACAGTAATAAATAATAAAGTAATAAAATGAAAACTAAAAGATTACTATTCCTTTAATTCTAGCAAACAGAATAAACCCTTATATGCTAACAGTTTCCCTTAAAAGGAAAATTAGTGCCTCCTAAGAATAACTTCACCTTGCTTACTATGGTTAGAAAATCCTAATGGCCTCTATCAGTTTTGCTCTTGTGCCTTTTCTTCAATCTTAAAAGTTCCCATCCTATATAATAATTCACTAAGATGTTTGTCAGAAAGCACAGAATGCTGGGAGTTCTGTGCTGGGAGTATTCTGTGCTTTCGGGCAGTCTCTACAGTGCATGACTGCGTCAGCGGCAGGACGCAGAGCATGACAGGCCCCTTAACCCTATGAGTGCCAGAGGGGTACGCAACGTATTGCAAAGCATTGCTTTGCGTACCCCTCTAGCACTCAAAGGGTTAACATCACCCAGACCTTGACCCGTGTACATGGGCTTTTACACTAGTATGTCAATAAATGGAGACATGGCAGTTGATGGCAGTTTTTTCAGACTGCGTGAGCCTTTTTAACCCTATAGGACCAGAGGGATGTACAGTGCATTTCACAGCAATGTGTTGTACATCTTTCTTATCTTTACAGGGTTTACATTACAGTGTGCAATAAGCAAAGCTTAAAGTGATAGTAATACTTTGATAAAAGTGACTTTAATTCTGTAGGTATTAAAAAATAAATTAATTGCATCCTGTCCTCTCTCTCAAACCTCTATGGTTTGAGAGAAATAAGCTTTCAAAGTTCCCATGATGAAAGTACAAAGGAACAGTGTGAAAAGTGTGATAAGATGTGCCTACTATTTTGTGATTTGTTATGCAAATAATGACATTTTCTTTTCTCTTTATTTATCTTTGTGACAGAGCTGAGCTTCAGAGTGACCTGCTCACCTTCATGGATCCCCAGAACCTGTCCATATACAATGATGACATTAACAATGGCACCAATAGTACGGCTGTTGGCCCAAAACCTCACTACAATTACTATGCCATGCTCTTTACACTTCTTATATTTGTCATTGTCTTTGGCAATGTTTTAGTGTGCATGGCAGTTTCTAGGGAAAAAGCTCTACAGACTACAACCAATTACCTAATTGTCAGCTTGGCTGTGGCAGATCTCTTGGTGGCCACGTTGGTGATGCCTTGGATGGTTTACTTAGAGGTATGTTTTTATACAGAATGCATGTAATATTGGCAAATTAATTTCTACTGTCATGAATGAATCTTAAAGGGATAGTAATGTCCCACAAAAAAATATTTTTCAAATTGTAGTCCTAAAAAAGTTGACCAAAGATCAAAAAATCTTATCTCTCAAACCACTATGGTTTGAGAGATATCTGCATTTAAAGTTTGCGATTTTCTGTTGTCAGCTGTAAAGCTGTCAGCAGAAGATCTGTGTCGGTCGACACAGTGGCTCTGCAGCAGAGCCGCAATCTCGTTATTTACAATGAATGAATTCATTGGAATTGTCTAAAAAGTGTGGTTGCAAACCAGGCACACTTTTTAGACCATTCCAGTGAGTCATTCGTTGTAAATAACGCAATTGCGGCTGTGCTGCAGAGCCTCCGTGTTGACCGACACTGATCTCTTGCTGATAGCTTTACAGCTGACAGCAGGAAATCACGAACTTTAAATGATAAAAATTCAAGCATTGTTTCCTGTGCCTCTAGTATTACCTAAACATAGAATCACATGTATAAAGGCAAGTGTGGAACAAACCAATTATGCAGTATTTATAAAAGAGAGCCCTGAATGCTAGAGAGGTCTCCAATGCATTGAGAAACAAGTCAAAAATACACTGAAAGATCACTGGTGCATTGTTGGAGACCTCTCTAGCATCCAAAGGGTTAAATTCCAAATTTATTTACATAATTTCTACACTGTTGTCATAATTCATATGTCCCATAGAACAAAAGCTTTCAAACCATGTCCTTAGACTTCAGAAATAATTTATGTTTTAAAAATGTTATCACTGCCACAAGGTGGTTCGATCAGTTCTCCAGATCCACTACTGCTAATTAAAGATTTGCCTGTACTCAGCTGAGGATTTCCTTGGGAACAAATGGTACATTTTCAGTTCACTGTAACTGTTTTGAAGTGCTAGCATCTCATATAATGTGGCTGTGTTAGAAAATGTAAAATGCTGAGTTGTGCCATGTTAATTGAAAATGGAAGTTTGATCATTTATGTTTGTAGTATGCATGCAAGTGAGTGATTGCTAAGAGGTGCCATGCTAGGGTTATATCATCCACATGTCAGTATGTCATCATGACTGAAATTATCCTCCAGTACAATAAAGGAGAACTAACACCTCCTATACCCAATACCTTTAAGGAGAACTAATCATG
Organism: Rhinophrynus dorsalis; assembly: GCA_037306005.1. Lineage (NCBI taxonomy): Eukaryota > Metazoa > Chordata > Amphibia > Anura > Rhinophrynidae > Rhinophrynus > Rhinophrynus dorsalis. The sequence continues at coordinate 269,751,551 of CM074724.1, forward strand.
TCCATCATAGCAGACATAACAGCTGCCAGCTGTGTTCTCAAAATAATGCAGACAGAATACATTAACTTACTTAAAGGGATAGTAATACTTCATTTTAACTTTATTTTATTTTGTAGGCATTAAAAAAACATGAAGAATGATATAAGTCTTACCTCTCAAACCTTTATGGTTTGAGAGATATTCACAAGCAAAGTTTCCACTCCCGCCCCTTTTACCTAGTGTAAGCCATCTCTTCTCAGATGTGGAATCTAGTTGTAAGACCAGACAGATAACAGAAGGGGACAATATTCTTCCTACCAGAACAATTAAATCCCTGGCCCCCTTGACAAGCTTTTCAGGTTTTTCCCTTATCTTAATTGAAGATTGTCCCTCTCTGCAGTCTACCTGGGCACCTCCCTTCTGCTGTGGCTGAACAGTGTGACATCAGTAAAAGGGGCAGGAGGGGGACACTTTGTCATTGAATTACTCTTGAACTACAACTCTGACAGAATTGAAATAACACTCTCCAAAGTCCAAATACTATGATGATTAATTAGAGCTGCTTTTATTATGAAACATAGAAACATAGAAGATTGACGGCAGAAAAAGACCACCTGGTCCATCTAGTCTGCCCTTTAGTATTCCTTTATTGTTATCTTAGGATAGATACATGTTTATCCCAGGCATGTTTAAATTGTGTTACTGTGGATTTATCAACCACCTCTGCTGGAAGTTTGTTCCAAGTTTCTACTACTCTTTCAGTGAAATAATATTTTCTAATGTTTTTCTTGATTTTTCCTCCAACTAGCCTCAGATTGTGCCCCCTTGTTCTTGTATTCAGATTCTTATTAATCACACTTCCCTCCTGAACCTTGTTCAGTCCTTTAACATATTTAAAGGTTTCAATCATGTCCCCCCTTTCTCTTCTTTCCTCCAGACTATACATATTTAGATCTCTGAGTCGTTCTTGATAAGTTCTATGCTTTAGACCTTCCACCATTTTTGTAGCTCTTCTTTGAACCCGCTCAATTTTAGTTATATCCTTTTGCAGATGAGGCCTCCAGAACTGTACACAGTATTCCAGATGTGGTCTCACAAGAGCTCTATACAGAGGGATCACAATCTCCCTCTTCCTGCTTGTTATACCTCTAGCTATGCAGCCAAGCATACGATTTGCTTTCCCCACCGCCTGGTTGCATTGGTTACTCATCTTGAGGCTGTCAGAGATGACCACCCCCAAATCCTTCTCTTCTGAAGTCTTTGCTACCACAGAACTGCCAATACGATAGTCAGATTGAGGGTTTCTTTTCCCCAAGTGCATTATTTTACATTTGGAAACATTGAACTGAAGTTTCCATTGTTTTGACCACTTATCTAATAGTGCCAAATCATTCTCCATATTACAGACACCTCCTGGAACATCAACCCTATTACACACTTTTGTGTCATCAGCAAACAAGCAAACCTTCCCTGCCAAGCCTTCCCTTATGTCACTTACAAATATGTTGAACAGAACAGGGCCCAGAACAGATCCTTGTGGCACTCCACTTGTAACCAGTCTCTGCTCAGAATACACTCCATTAACAACAACCCTCTGGTTTCTGTCCTTCAGCCAACATTACTATCCCTTTAAAGGAACTGTTACACAAAAAAAAATGAATAGGTTGATATAACTTTAAAAATAATGCATTTACAGCTAGCATATGTAAAAATTAATTATTCATATGTTACCTCCTTAAAGATGGTCCTAAACCTAGTGTAGATTGTGTAAAAGTCAGTGAATTGATTGTGATTAAAGCCCATCACTGTTATAATTAGGAAGGGTGCTTATCTCAGCACATTCACAGATAATCCTTAACAAACACATTTCTGTTCACCTAAAGCATATGAAAGATTAGATTTGAGTCCTCAAAAAATAGCATTTTTTTCAGAAGGTAGCACAGGGAATTTCAGTGTAATTAACCTTAGTACATTAATAAGTGAGCAAACTTTGAGGTCCCCATGTTCTTGCTAGTAGGAGTGCGGTCAAATTTCCTGCATGACTTTCCCTGAAAAACCAACAATTGTTTGCAGAAGTTTTCTCCTTTTCGCCACTGCCAATAATTTTTAATCTATGTTACCTATGACTGCAAAATTTCCCACCACAATATTACTTCTTCTGAGGGCAGAGAAATAAATAGCTGAAATTCAAAGTTGTGCGTCCTACAAGAACATATTCCTTGAAAAGACAGAGAAAAAGACAATCCTGTTCTACTGATGTGTGTCCTGTAATGGGCATATCTGATAATTCTTAGTGAATACGTGAAATTTTGTGTCACAGATTGGCCAAGTTGTGGGTAAGTTTGCCACCAACGTCAAGGTATTTCACTTTTGGCAACTCCTACTCTAATAAACCTAAAAACCCTATCTGAAAGATTAAAATCAAAAATCCCTGAGGAAGTATCATTATGTTCATCTCGGCGAGTGAGGGATCCTTTAAATATACTCTTTATTATTTTTGTGGGTCTCAGTGCAGTGCAATTAAAAGCAGCAGACATACAAATAATAAAAAGGTTTATATGAGGGACTTACCTGGTGCACCAGGCCCCAAAAGGGAAATGTGAGGAACAGTTGATATCAAACAGGCAAGGAAAAGATTGTTGGCAGGCTGAGTTCCTTTGTCCTATGCCCACAGCACTAACTTCCTACTTATGTAGCTTTGGTACAACCATCCTTGAAAAATAACTGCGTTTTGGGATATTCCAGTAGATTGCAATACATGACATCAGTTTTTTAACACCTCTGTTTCCCATAAATCAATAGGCAGCACGTCAGCTGCCAACATTTGGCAAATTTACAATTCCATAGGCAAACTTTTGCATTATGTTTGTGGAGGATTTGACTTCTTTCTAAGAACTTAGTAAATGTGGGATGGCGGTACGCAGTAGAAGAACTGGGCAACTTTATTGCTTTAACATCATCAGCTGTGGATGTGGTGGGGATGGTGATGGTATGTGTAGGCACTCTATTATCCTTGTAATCTCCAACAGCAAACCCATAGTCATACTCTTCTGCAGCAGTGGCACACATTGACACATCAATAACATAACTACTTCTCTTATTTGCCCAAGAGTCCTGGGAACTTTTTGGAGTGCTTCTGCTAGTTGTGGCACCTGTGACATGTTCATGATGTCTCCCGATCTGTGGTTGTGCTTCAGGTGGGATCTCGTTGAGGAGGTACCTAGGTGTGAGCCTGCTTTTTGAGCAGGGGGAAAGCAGACACCAACATGCTTAGCTTTTGGATCCTGAGTGAAATATCTACGTACTGTGGACTTTATGGACTGCGGGATTCCTGAGGGGATGCTTCTACTACTGGGGCTTCAATTCTACTGCTACTAATAGGTGTCAAAGATGCAACACTTCCAGTTTTGGAGACACTTACATTTTCCAGGGCCTCAGAATTGAGTTCCTCATCTCCAGACATTTTCTATGAGGTGCAAAAGGGATTTGGTACATTTCCTTCTCTATCATTTCCTTGACCAAATGGTACTTTTAGAGTGAAAATTGTCTAATCAAAATTTTTTATTCCCAGAAGCTTTTCTCTTTTTTACTTTTTCTCTACTGTTGGACTACCCCACAGCAGTTGAAACCCCCACCCCCATTTCTTGTCTTGCTAAGCACACAGCATTATTAGTTGAAGAGGCAACTACCTTCAAGGCTCAGGCAGATAAACACCTGGATTCTCTTTTTAAGTCAAAGTTAATGGTGTCAAGTGTCACCTTACACCCAACCATTGCTATAACATGGGTGAATAGAGCTCCAATTTTTTTGGGGGAAACAGCTACTGGATAAGGCCCATTTAGCCACTCTGAAAAGAGATATTGTTCTCTCCATTTTTAAGATTCCTGAGGCAAATGCATATCTTACTAAAACTGTCTTTGAGACTGCCAAGTTCATTGGCAAGATTTGGTTGAAGATTTGGTCTGTGGCTCAGACTTCTGAAAAGTTTATCTTACATTCATGAGAAAACAACTGTTTGGGCCAGAACTGAAGAAGGTCATTATCCATTCTACTGAGGGTAAGAGTGCTCTGTTGCCTCAGGTTACCCCAAGTATTCTCTCTTTTGTCAAAGGATGAATGGTTTGAGTATGTGCCCAGGGCTTCTACTCCCTCTGCAAACCTGATATACCCTTCTTCAAAATCAAAGCAAGCAAGGGTGGGCAAAAACCCTACCTAAAATAATCCCCCAGTGACGTCTACCTCTGCATGACTTGTGGAGGCATGGTCTGCCTCAGGAGATCAGAGTATGACTGACACCCTTGCACAGTAAGTGGACTCTGTCCACAGCAGATCCGTGAGTTTAAAGGGTGAATTTATTTTTTATTTCTGATTAATATACAAGTCTTGTTCTGTCTGTTCCCTCTCAGGAGAGATTTTTATGATTAATGTCCAATCTTTTCATAGTCCTCAAAAAGGATAACAGCTGTAAGCCTACCCTGAACTTAAAGGGTCTCAATCACTTTGCTGTCAAGGTTAACATTTGGAAACTGTGACTGGTTTTTATCAGGAACTGAAATTAAAACAATAGAAAAGCTAATGTGCACAAAGGTTGAAACAGTGAATATAATAGGCTGCTCAACGATAAAATTACACCCCAACCTAAGTATATCTTGGAAGAAAAAATCACTATAGAGAAAGGTACATTATAATGTAAATGATCACATAAAATCATAACACAATAAAGGTTAAGCCAAAATATGTGTTTCTTCATGTGTTGGGTGTCCCCAATCATATCACCTTTCAGCTAAAAACTAAATGAAATAAGGCGCACTTAGTGCTATATATTAGAACAAGACATATAAATAGAGAAAAATCCCAGCCTGCAAACAACAAAAGCATTAAATGACCTGACATCTTATATTAAATGCATATATAATTCCCCTCAAAATATATAAACAGAATCTATGTTGAAATTACAAATACAAAATATGAAATATGTGACAACAGTGCAATAAAGTCCTAAAAAAGCACAAACTGAGGTCTGAAAGTATAAACAAAATAGCTCAATTTCCCTTAATAAACATAAAATGGAAGAAACAAAATTATAAGATACAATGAATTCAATAATGATGATATTGGATGGTGATTATGGATGAATGAAATGGAATTCAACAAACCATGAAGTAAATGAAGATCATGTGATATACAAAATATATCATTTCTGAAGTCAAATCATAATAATTTTCAATGAAAGATTATAAGAAATATGAATGAGATACAGTCCAATAAACAAAAATGTGGATGATAGTGATGTTAAATTGTGTATACAGATAACTGTGTTTTCAGATGTAGGGTATAATGTTTGAAGCACCAGAGCATTTATGATTTGTGCATTTGCCGCAGATTTAATGGTAGGCAAGCAGGGATATCAAATGTTTCACTAAGGCAGGTGGAACAAAGCAAACATCACAAATTCTCTATTGCTTACAGATATCCATCCAATCTTGCATCACTTACCACGGCAGGAGCTCTATAAGCACAAAGTATGTGACATGCCAGGACTATCACCGGACTTTTAGGGGAAAAAAATGGTGACATCTTGACATGTCACCAGTCATTAAGGGGTAATCTAAAGCAAAGCAACTATTTCCACAACACTGTCATAGCTCATATCCATTAAACTGTCTCAATAGGTACCTTTAGGTTCATATTGGCCATAGTAAGGTCAGTGGAGGCTATTATTAGTTCTCATTTGATGTATTGCTGTATATAATGTAACCAGGCATTGTCACTTTGATATGCTAGTTTACTCCAATGATACATTTGAGTATAGACTAGGATATACTAAGACATTAATAGGGTAAACCTTACAAAACCCTTTCATTTTTCACATTTCTTATACACAGGGTTCTGAATCATAATGATAATAGACTCACAAACTCAGAATGATATGTTTGAAAGCATTGCACAATAACTTGTTTTCATAAAGCTTTTATAATGTTTTTGTTTTGGCATCTGGTTTTAATTTTGTTTACTAAAAAAGCTATATATTAACCCCATAATGACTCATGATGTGCCAGGACCGTCATGGGTAAACTTCCCATAAGGATCCATGAAGGTCCTGGCACGTCATTGGTTAAATGATAGCAGTGCGCCTTGTGGTACACTGCTGTCATACTACAGATGCTGAAATTGAGTGCTCCAGGACCAGAGTGCTCAGTTTCAGTGCTTCTTTCTTCTGCCGGTACACGTGATCACTCCAGGAGTGCTCACATGTACCGGCATTTTCATTCACAAAAGCAATGTGTATTACACAGTCTTTGCAACTGCTCTCTGCCTCTTTCTTCCTTACTATTAAAGTAAGAGAGAGAGAGAAGCAGAGAGCAGACATACACAGTTAGAAAAACTGGGCAGATTTGGGGGTATTAACCCCTTCAGCACTGGATCTGTGGGCTGGATGAATGAAGGTTCTTTTTGGACCTGCTAACAGCAGATGATTGTTTTTTTAATGAATTTGAGCAAGATAAAATTATTATTATTAAACCAATGAATGATAAAACACAACTAGTGAAGTTTAAAAACAATTTAATGGGAGTTTTACTGTTTTGGAACAATGTAATACACTTATACACACCATACAATCGTATGTGTAAACATTGGGAAAATAGGGAGTGCAAGAGGGACATGGGGATTTTCACCCCAGAGGAACAGTGTCCCATAAAACTGCCCATTTTGTAGGTATGAATGACCAGTCATACCTTTCATGCAATCACCATAAAATTATAACCCATTGCTCCCAAATGATCACAAGAGAAAAAATAAAAATGGTGTTTTTTTAAAATTTTTAACAGTTTTCTTTAATTTTAATAAAATAAATTGTGAGTTATCCATATAAGTTATCAAATGAAACCCCTACTTGTGCATAAAAAAAAATAATGGTATATAATTTTGTGGCTGGAATAAAAGACCTAGAGGGAAAACACAGTTGAACAAAGAAATGGTCAAAAAGGTCAGGATTGCTCCTTAAGTGCAATCCACCCCAGTCCTTAAGGAGTTAACCCTTTCAGTGTCAGGGAGTAATCAATGCATTGCAAACTAATGCACTGGTGAACTCTCTGGCATTGAAAGGGTTAAAAAGGGTACTCAGATACTTCAGGATGCTCTGTGACCTATGACATTAATATTACAGACATATTAATAAACATGCCCCTGTTTACCTAATTCAGAAAGCTAAAGTGGTGCATTTCAGGAGCAAACCAAAAAATTATGATTTATTGTTTTAAATGACACATTTAAACCCTTGAAAAATAGATTTCTGTCATAATGTGTATATATTCGCTATTTGCTAGTTATAATATGTTCTTAACGGAAGTATATAGTATATAGCTAGGTATGCAATAAAAATACTCTCACTAGCAAACGTAGAATATTCTCATAGAGATATTTATAAACCTGATTTTATTTATTTTTATAAATATGTACTATTATTGCGAATTTTAGAGACAATTCTTAAACATGCTCTTTTTATACATCTCCCTTTACACATCTTGTTATTATGGTCAGTTTGCAGAAAGCAAAATATCAGCAACTCTAGGGCAGTCAAACTACACTATAGAGGCCAAATATGCCCCTGGGGCTTTTCACCCATTGAATGCTAGTAAGCTAGCCAATGCTTTGTTTTGCCATGTGTTAGTTACCTCTCCATCATGGAAGGAATAAGAATTCTTACTTAAAAAAATGGGTCTCTCACCCCAATTGTGCTATTGATTTCTTCCAGAATTTCTCAGCTTCTGTTTTCTACATATAGAGCCCTGTAGTCAGATTTTGTATACAGCACTGGAATTGTGGAATATGTGTACTGTCATCTGATAGGATATCCTGAAAACGTAAACATTTAATCTGATTGAATGGAATGACATGCTGTTATTGGCTCTTTGCACCATCCATTATATATATATATATATATATATATATATATAGTTGAAGAGCCAGTTACACGGGCCACAGTGTCACTGCCAGCCAGTCGCGGGGCAGTCATGCTCAGTAGAAACTGCCCGTGCCATGGCTGATACACAGCTGACTGTATCAGCCGCGGCGCGGGCAGTCTCTACTGCGCATGACTGCGTCGTTACACACGTTTTAGCAAAGTATTATATAGGATATACATATATATATATATATATGTATAGTAAAATCTCAGGTATAATACGCACCTGTGTATAATAATCAGGTGTATATTATACCCAAGATTTTAGGGGAAAACACGAGTGCACCATTGTTTTCCCCTGTTATACACATAAACATAGCTTTGCGCATTGGATCTATGGTATTGCTCTGCAAGGACCTTGTGGCCCTCGCAAAACACTACCATTGGCTGGGCAGAGGAGCTCCTGACAGGGCCATTCTGGAAGTGGGTGGCAGATGCAAGCATGCCACCTGCTGCGACCCTGTCAGGATGTGGAATCTGGACTACAGAGGGGGAGAGGCGGCCATGGGTAAGCGGGGAGGGAGGGAAGAAGGGAAAACTGGCATATTTTTTGTTTATACATTTTTCTCTTGTATAATACGCGCCCCCCCACTTATATAAGGTGAAGAGGGACAAAATTGTGTGCATTATATGCAAAATTTTACGGTGTGTGTATATATATATATATATATATATATATATATACATATATATATTTAGTAGTCCAGAATAACTAGATCTTCTTTGTTCATTAAGAAGCCCTGTGAGTGTAGTTATTCTAGACTACTAACAGTATGTATTATTTACCTGGCACCCAGGCTGTTTGCCCTATAAATTTGGAGAGTGCACAGACTTTGCATTTGTGTATATATATATATATATATATATATATATATATATATATATATATATCCTATAACTAACATAAAGCTGTAGAATGCGTCTCTCACTGTGTGTGTAGCACAAACACACGTGACTCGCTTTCTACAGCTTTATGTATCTGTATCTGACAGGCACCCGCTCGCGCTTGTTTGCTCAGAGGGCTGGAAGCCGGCTGCCTGTCACTTATGTCTGCAGCTTTAAGCCCTTGACTCATTCCCCCCGTGACCCACTCCCCCGTCCGTTCCCTCTAAGTACCATGTATGTGGACGTGCATAACTGACAGGCACCCGTTCACGTTCGTGGGTGCCTGTCAGATACGCGTCCCTACATACCTTAGAGGGTGCAGGGGAAGCGGGTCACAGTGGGGAGTGAGTTACGCAGCCGGCTGCCAGCCCTCTGAGCTCACCATGCATGTGGACACGCATAACTGACAGGCACCTGCTCACACTCACGGGTGCCTGTCAGTTATGTGCTTCCGTTATAAAGAGAAGTGGTTAATCTTTGTATCTTTGACATTCGAGAAGAAACCATGTAATAATTCTGCCTGGTGCAATAGGGCTGACATGACAGGGAGGTATCTATCAGTGCTGTTGACTGGACACATAGAATATTTCAAGTATTCAATACTATATATGAGTTAAAAGTTTAGTCCTTTCTGCAATATGCATTGATAACCTCCTTAGGGGTACGATGGCATATATAAAAGGCACCCGTTTGGGCACATTCACCTTGGGTGTCATTTATAAACAGACTAGTGTAAAAGCCCATGTACACGGGCCAAGGTCCAGGTGATGTTAAACCTTTGAGTGCCAGAGGGGTACTCATTGCTTTGCAATGTGTTGCGTACCCTTCTGGCACTCAAAGGGTTAAGAAGCCGGTCCTCTCTGTGTCGTGCCGCTGACGCAGTCATGGACTGCAGAGACTGCCAGAAAACACAGAATGCTCCCATCATTCCTACATCTCCCAGCATCCTGTGCATTCAAGCAGTCTCTACTGCTCATGACAGCTTCTGACAAAAATCCTAGCGAATTATTATATAGGATATGGTCCTTTAAATGCATTGGTAGTGCTCTCAGTAGTGACATTGCTCCCAGTCTGTGACAAAGAAGCTATACATTTTGACAGCTGGAGTCTCCCAAACAGATTGGTTTCCTTTATTTATTTATTTCTTGTTTTATGTGGAAGGAATTGGGAAGCGCTGTCAGTATAAAAAGTGTGCTCTCCTGCAGTCACGAGTGGGATCTCACTGCAAGGAACTCTTGGTTCTCAAAAGCAATTTAACGTATTCCATTATTTTAGCTTTATTTGTCAGGTTGTGCAAATTAGCTAATACTTCCAGGTAAGAAGTAGCTGTTGGAAGGAACATTGGAATGTTAATATCTGACACACCAGGCTGTGGCAGTCAATACTGCTTAATGAATATAATCCAACAAATCAATAAAGCTAAGCATCTTGCAAACTATAGTTTTAACCCCTTAGGGTCCAGCATGTACAATGCATATTTATTGCTATACAAATTATTTTGAAAGCTCTCTCAAAATCATCCAAGTCAGTATAAAAGTTTTAGTTACACTATAATGCTGCTATGCTGATATATATATATATATATATACACACACACACACAAACACATACACAGAAGGGGAGACAGAGAGAAAAATGGGCTTTTCCTGTTCAGTAAAACAAGGTGCCCCCACTGCTGAGAGATGCATATTTTCTGTCATTTGTTTAAATTCTTGATTTTTTAATATTAACAGTGCCCTCTAATGATCATATTCTAATTAGTTATTCTGTTACATTCTCTGATCACTGTCAAACAGTTCTTTATAGAATGTGATGGAGTCATGCTGTCAGTTTGAACTTCCAGGAAGTAATCAAGCTGAAATTCACTTTGTCAATTTTGAACTACTGTAACTTTACTCAGCAGGAAAAAAATACTGCTGCTTTCATACCTGCCTTTAGACATGATGAATATGTAGAAGACAAAGAGAGACTATGGATCTCCTTCAGTAAGAGAAAGATTAGCAGTTTTGAAGCAAACCAGCTGCACCATAAGAGACTAATCACAATTGCCATTGATTTAAATGGGTTTTACGTTTTAACTCTTTGAGTGATGGAGGGGTACGCAATGCTGTGCACTCCTCTTGCACTCAAAGGGTTAAACCTCTGAATGTTAGAAAGGCCTCCAACACATTACTTGACAATGCGTTAGAGATATCGCTAGCCTTCAGGGGGTTAAATGCCCCATTTAAATCAATGGGGATTTTAGGAATTTATATTAGTCCTTTATGGTGCAGTTGGTCTATCCCAGCATTGAATATCTTTAGTTTTCTGAATACGGTCCTATTATCATACATATGAAGGTGAAAAATTATATGTTCTCGGTACAAAAGTCTTCTCCTATAGAGAAGGACAGGATATTTTGGGGAAACTATGCACAAAATGCTTCTCCTGTAGAGACAGAGAGGATACCTTAGGGTAACTATTCCAGCCTGAATAATTTGCTGAATGCATTTAACTCTTATAGTGTCAAAGCGATAGGCAATACATTGCTGTACATTGCACACATACATAGAATACAGAGGGTTAATGTTGCACTTGGTTTGGAGATGGGAGGGATAGGGTGACACAGGGGGTGGATCAGGGGAGCTAGAAGAAGTCACTGTGCTGGCTGTGCACAATGGGAAATGCTAATAGCTTGAAACAGTTGTAATAAGTGAAACACATTTAACACTATATATATATATATATATATATATATATATATATGTGTGTGTAATTTTGCTCGCTGTTTTAAAATTGCCTAAGTTGTTTTTAGGTGAATGCTCCATTTCTATTTCAGTGTTTTTACCCTTTAAATGCTAGAGAGGTCTCTAAGGGATTAAAAGCCCCGTTTAAACCAATGGGTATATTTCTTTGCCCCCATAGGATACCATTGAGATACTCCAGAATTACTCACCTTTGGCTTCCTGATTGCAGCTCTTAGTCTTTGTAATTGAAAACTTGGCAGATTTTGTGAGAGGAAATGAAGATTTGACAGGTCTGACATAACAGCATTGATAATCAACTTCCAGTTCCTTCTGGCTATTATGAACAATCCAATAGACTACATTCATTCAAAGAGAGTTATTGATAAACCTACACTTTAATTAGATTGTAAAATCTATATTTTTCTCATGTTATTTAGTGGATTAAATTGATTAAAACTGCCTTAATTGTTATAATTTCCTTTGTACATCTAATTCAGTATAGTTTTTCCTTTAGGGTGAAACAGGTTGTTCATTGATTGCCATATTGTACTTTTATTACTTTTCTTTAGCCATATGTAGGTGTGTGTTTGCTGGTGTGACCTTTGAGTAAAATGCATTAATTTCTGTGCATGTTATAGGGGATTTACTAAGGGCTTTCTTGCATCAAAATCTTAATGATGCTGGAGTAGGTGTGCCAGTATTCAGATGCGCTAGTAAATACCCTAATATGCAGCCACATGATTTATATACCACAGTCGAAGAGCTCAATATAAGCGTTGCTTGAGGATTCATAATTCTTCCAGTGTATGTATATATCTATTCACACCAGCTAAGGAATTTTCTAGTTATTGTCTATGAGTCTACGTATATCATCAAGATTAACTATTTAATGCCAGATAATAGACATTTATTGATGTGTGACGGTTAGAGTGAAATCAGGCTGCTGTGGTGGTCTTTCTCACCTCTGATTTTCAATTTTTTGCGCTATTTATACAGTTGTTGTAGGAAGATGTAAAGAAAAACAGAGGCACAATATGTAAATCAAGGTGTCACGATCTTATGATCACTTCATTGGGGTGTGTATATTACATGCAACCAAGGTATCAGAACTTAACGTCCCCCAGATTTTTTTTATAAAAAGCATTATTTATTTGAAAATGGGGAAAGAGGGGGAATCTACTGTCTCAGTTGATAGGGGTAATAGAGAATCCCATATGATATTAGTAATCTATGATTAGAACAATAAACCCCTAACAGATGGAATAGAAAATAATAGAGTATTTTCTGACTGTTATGCACAGCTCTACACTTCTAGGTTGGAGAAATCTGTTCTACAGATTTGAGGAATACCTACTGCAATGTGATATCTCTACCCTGTCTTTTAGCGATAGGGCAATGCCTATACTTTTGAGAGAAATAGCGGAAGCAAATAATGATATACAGCAGGTAAATTCCCTGGATATGATGGTCTCCCTATTGAGTATCATCCTACTTATTTAGATATACTGGCCCCTCTTACTATGAGGCATTCATTCTAGTACACCTCCTGCATCCCTTGGCAAAAAGATTATAGTGGTACTACCTAAGGCAGGGAAGGATTCTACTAAATGTAAGTCATATTTCCAGATATCCTTAATGACAGTAGATGCCAAAATACTGGCAAAAGTATTAGCTAACAGGCTGCGCTCAGTCATTACAAAACTTGTTAATGAGGATTAGGCTGGCTTTATACCCAGCAAGACTACATTTTACAATTACTCTTCATTTACAAGCAAGACATGACAGTGTTGGAAATTGTGCTGTTGTCTCACTAGATGCTTCAAAGGCATTTGACTCTCTGGGGTGGAGTTATATTTGGTGTGTTTTTCAAAATTTGGATTTTGGACTACATTTATTTGCTTGATACAACTTTTCTACTTGACGCCTATGGCTAGAGTAGTCACAAGTGGTTATATAGCCGACAGCTTTCCTCTTGGCATGAGTACGAGACAGTGGTGCCCACTGTTCCCTGATTTATTTGCTCTAGAGATAGACCACTGGCTGCTCAGATCATGGCCAATTCACACATTCAGGGTTTTGTGATAAGAAGCTGAGGGAAGAAAATAGCATTGAAGATACTGATAAATTCCTCTCTTTGAGGATGTATTCAGTTGTTTGATACTTTCCCTGAACTTACTATTATTTGGAATGAATCCTAATTGCTTCTGGACGATCCAGTTCTGCATGGGCTATGCATTGCGGATACTCCAATGCACTGTACAGAGGTCATTAAATATCTCAGTGTGAGAGTTCTAACGCAGATTTCTATTGGATAATTTGGACCCACTCATTGACCAACTTCACAAGAAAACATCATCCTGGTTCAATCTCCCTATTAACCTCATTGGAAGGGCCAATCTAATTAAAATTATTTTTTACCTACATTTTTGTACATATTCCAAATCACACTGATTAATCTACCTAGGAAATGTTTTTAAAAAAATTGATAACATATTGGGTACATTTCTGTGGTCGGGAAGCAGAACCAGGATTAAAATTTCAATACTGAAAAGACCATTGGAAGAGGGAGGGATTTCCCTTCTGGATTTCTATGGTTATTACCAAGCAGAACAGAGCCTATTTGCAATTGCATACATTCGCTCTAACTCCACACACTTTTTCAAAGGACTGAGGAGTCCCTTCTCCATCAGGGTTATAATGTAACTCATTTGCTAATAATGGGCCCAAAAGTATATGTGGATCCAGCTATCACAACACATGTTCTACCTAAAATATGGTCCAGACTATTGCAGGACACTCTGCAGTTGATGCTGAGATACATCTCTGGAGTGGAGCGTGTTTAAAGCATTTAACTGGCCTTGATTTTGGTCCCACATGGCAAGCCCTGGGTGTGTGCTGGGACAATTGTATAGTAACAATGTGCTCAGATCGTTTGAGGACTATATGAGGAATTTAACATTCCCAGTTCAGTTACTCTACTCCTATCTAGAGATGAGGAAAAATTTCACCTTAAACTGAAATTGGTGAATAATGGCACTTCCCGCTTTGCAAATAATTTCCCACAAAAAGTGCCTATTTTCTACTTTTTTCACCTAACTTATTACATTGAAATCAATGGGAACATAGAATGTACACACAACACATAACAATTATTTTATTTCCCAAAGACATATTATAAAAGGGGCATGAGGGTGCCTGTGTTGGTGCGGTGTGAGGAAAGAATAAGTTGAACAGGGAATGTTTTTTTTTGTGTGGGGTGTTTACTGGGATTGGGGGCAGTTAATAAAAAATACATCCTAAATACAATTTAAAAAACCCATAAGACATGGTATAAAAGGGGTCTGAGAATGGTGCCTGTGTTGATGGGTAGAGTCTGGGGAATGAATCAGTTGAACAGGGAATTTGTTTTGGGGTGTCTTGACTGGTATTGGGGGGGACAGTTAAAAAAATCAATAACATAAAATAAGAAATGCGTAAATGTAAAGTGATAGAGACAGGAACTCCCTGACGTAAGCTTCCACTGGGGTAGACTGATAGAAAACGTATTTTGCAGAGGATGATTTGTTAGATTTGTTGTTAGAGGCCCAAGACCTGAGGAAACATTAATTTGTAGGACTTAAGCTTGTTTTTTTTTGCATGGTTAGTTATAATCCAGTCCAAGTACAATACCATTATCAGGCCAAAAGCAAAAGGGGGAGAGCATCATAGTGTATCACTTTAATAGAATAGGAACGAAACAGAGTAAAAGAATATTACTCACATTCCTCTGTTGCTACTTTTGGATATTTAGTAGCGTACTTGCCTATGGAAGATATTGTGACTGCCTCCACACAGATAAAAGCTTGATTACTCCTTCACAACACATCCACGGGAAACGCTGGAGTTTGACACTAAAATATACACAAAGGAAGAGTGCCCAAAAAGACAGTATATGGAATAAAGTGTGCACTCTGAAGGTAAGTAAAGATCAAACCTACGTTGTAGAATCCCACCAGCCTGTATAAGCAGGAACCGGTGTATTGGCTAGCGGGGAAATGTTGCCAGTCCTCCCCGCAATTGGACAACACAATCGGCATTGGCACTCCAAGAGTTAAAAAAATCCACAGTGGGCTCTCCTTCTGTGTGTATATTTTTAATACCATGATCTGTTTAAGATTACACCCGTAGCCATATCAGAAAAGGCCTTGTTGATGCTGTAGCAGGATGCCACTTATGTTTCAGCAAGTGTGTGTGTGTGTGTGTGTGTGTGTGAGTGGGGGGCTTGACCTATAGTTGGTGTTAGGAGGTTTACTTGAGTAAGGTTTTTTCTGGGAAAAAAACTCTCTAAAAATTGCAGACAACCCCGGATACCCCCTTGTGGGGTGCCGCGGGATTACATCATTTAGTTAATAGCGACTTTGGCCCCTTGTGGGCTAGGTATGGAGTTACTTGCCTCGGACAGCTATAACAAGATAATCAGCTGAAATCTTTTGCACAATTACATGACGAATTCCATGTACCGCATACTCTCTTCTATTCATATTTATGTATCAGACATGCTCTTCGTGCTCAGTGGGGAGATCGGACCCCGGTGGTTTCTACACTCCCGCTTCTTGCCAGGTTGATGCTTCTTGAGCCCTCGAGACCTCTTTCTTTTATTTATCATTGGCTGGACTTTTGTGTAGAATGTGGGGAGTTCCCTTCTCGGAACAAATGGGAAATTGACTTGTGTCAGTTAGAAGACTGGGAATGGGATATGGCTAAGGCGGGACCTGCGTTGGTGGCAACGTCGACTAGACACCAGATGATACAGATGAATATTCTACATCGTATTTATTATACGCCGGTCAGACTGTACAGAATGGGAAATTCCGGCTCTGACTGTTGTCTCCGGTGTGATAATGTTCAGGGTACATACTTGCATTTGATCTGGGAATGTCCTGGAGTTGAGAGGTTTTGGTATGAAATAATGCATATTATGGTCCTGGTGTTGGGGAGACCTGTCCCTGTCACTCCAAAGATTTGTCTATTACCTATTTTCCCCAATGAGATTGAGGATGTCACTGACAGATATCTGTTGAGTGAGCTCTTGGTGATGCCGAGAAAGGTGGTGGCCTTGAACTGGATGTCAAACAGAGTTCCCAATTGCAGGACGTGGCTAAATCTAGTTTCGCAGTGCATTCCACAATATAGATTGCTTTATCTACACCGGGGTAACCCGAGTAAGTTTGACAAGATTTGGGGAAGATGGCAGACATGGTGGACAAATAGAGCAGATAATAATGTGGCACTTGATGATGTGCAAATTACCAGTGATGGTTGATTGAGGTCTCACCTACTGGATGCATGGATGCCTGTGCTATATGGTTGATGCGTGATGTTCTGTATGTACCCGGTACATATCGGGATCTTGTGAAATTGCTGGCTGGTGGGGGGGGGTGCTGCGGGTTCGGAGGAGAGAGTACTTGAGGTTGGGGTGTGTATTAACAGTTTAGTTAGGTTAGGTTCTGGGAGTTGCAGTTATTGGAGGTTGTAATAACAATACAACCTCAGGTTGTCTCTGTACATTCTACTAATATGAATATATGCTTTTCATTGTTACAAAAGCCTACATGTTTTTGCTACATTTGAATGTTTCTATGTACTTTTCTGTATTTGAGTTATGTATGGAGCGATCTGATAATAAAATATATTAAAAAAAAAATTTTCAGACAACATTTGGGGCCCTGCTTTTCATATTCTGTTAAAATGTATAATCCTATATATCTGTTAAACTGGACTGTAATATGTTATGGATGTACATTTGTATCACACATGTCTCAGCTGTGTCGTTAATAAAAACTACTGAAAATTCTTTAAAGCGCTACAGAAATAAAGCGTGCACAGTCTTATCTGCTATAAAACATGGCTGCAGCCTTCCATGCAGTTTTTATTAAAGACCAACAAGAAGATACCATAAAGCCAGTGAACAGTGAATCTAAAACAGCACCACCTACTGAAGGAACAGTATATAACACATAAACAATATACACAGTAGTTATTGTTAGAACACAGTATTCTAACACCCCACTCAACAACTACTCCTTATATTAATCCCATTTTGGATCTTAGTTCAACAAATCTGTTTCTTGTGAGAGCTTTGTCATAGCATCAGTGATCATGTTATCAGTCACACAGTACAATAATCTATCATCCTGTATGTCTTCTGACATGTGTCCTGGCAAAGAGCACAACACTGGGTCCCAGACTTCACCATACAGTTTATTACCGAGTCACAGACATAACACTCCAAACCAGTTCCTTTATCGCTGGTTTGGCGACATGAGGTAGCTCTGAAAGTGTCCATGTCTTGAGTTCACTAAGAGATTTCATCTCTTCATCAGCAGATCTGATCCACTTTTGCTTCTGATTGGTTGGGAGTCTTTGCATCTCGTCCAATGAACCTGGCTCTGGCTGTAATGCTATGCGAGCCATATAAGACAGACATTTGACTGGGGTGCCTTTATTACTTCTGTTGGATCTCCTAACTGAAGTCACTTGTGGCTCAGTTTCCTCTTTTTCAGCATTTGGATTGTCTGCGTTAACTTCTATGTCTGTGTCACTTTGTTCCTTGTCTTCCTGTAGCTCTGAAATGGAGTTTCCCTCAGTTGGAATTGTTTGTGTCAGTTCATGTAACTTTGAACACATAGAGGTTTCATTAACAATCACACTCCTTCTGACTGTTACCTTATTTGTATCTTTGTGTAGAATCTTATATCCCTTTTGGCACTCACTGTAACCCACAAGTACACCTTCTTTTGCACAAGCATCAATTTTTGTGCCTTTTTCCTTTGGAATGTGCACGTAGGCTTTGCTTCCAAAAATGTTTATATGTCTCAAATCCGGTGCTTTGCCGTTCCATAGTCCATATGGAGTTTTCTTGGTTGCTTTGCCTGGCAAGAGATTCTGGATATAGCACGCTGTTGTAATTGCCTCTCCCCCATATGTGGTTGAAATATTTGCATCAAACAGCATGCTCCTTCTACTCTCACATAGAGTACGGTTCCTTCTCTCGGTAACCCCGTTTTGTTCTGGGTTTTATGGAATGGTAGTTTGGAACATAATTCATGCTTTCTGAGAATAGCTTGTGTGATACCACTTGTATACTCAGTTCCATTGTCTGTACGCAATATACCTAGCATTTTGCCAAATTTGTTATTTACTTGCACCAGATATTGTTCATGTTTCTCTGGTACTTCATTTTTGTTGTGCAACAAATACAGTTTAGTATATCTGGAGTAATCATCAGTGAAAGTGAGAAAATACCTCTTCTTTCCTGGAGTCAAGGTTTTCATTGGACCACAAAGATCTGAATTAATTAAGTCCAGAAACTTTTGAGCTCTGCTTTGGAAAAGCTTTTCTTGTCATTTTTCCTTTAATGCAGCTAGTACATTTCATCAGTTGATCACATGGACTAATTTTTATACCTCTTGTACAGTCATTCTCAACTATCATCTTTATTGTATCAAGACTTCTGTGCCAAGTGTTGATACAATTTCAGTGTTTTTCCTCTTTGGCAATATTAACCATTTCACTGCAGTTCAGCTGATACAGTTCATTTGTGATTTTAGCTTTTGCGTGTAAGCAGTCCCCTTTTGTGATGACACAACTGTCAACTTGGAAGGTTACTACATTGTTTTGTGAGCTTCTTTACTGACAAAAGATTACTTTCAAGAGCAGGCACATACAGAATGTTTTTATGAGTATGTTTCTGGTGACACTGGGAGATAGGACAGTATAGAAAACCATCTCCTATTCCTTCTGATTCTATTAATTGCCCATTAGCTGTGGTGATTTTTTCTGTTTTACTTTGATCAAGTTGAGCGAATAAATTTCTGTCATTGGTCATGTGGCTCGTAGCTCCTAAATCAACACACCACACACTCGAGGATGAGGTGCCATATTCGGACTGAAAAACATATTCAATGTAATCATTTTCTGTCTTCACAACTTTGGCCTTCTGCAATTTTACTTGTCTTGGCATTGTAGCTTTCCAAAGTCTGCAATCTGCCTTTAAATGACCTGATTTCTTGAACACAAAGCATTCATGCTTTCCTAACTGCATATTGCTGTTTTTGTTCCTATTCTTTGTCTTTGATGCAGATTCTGCACTGGAAGCACTTTCACAGTTAATGCATTCTGTTTTGCGCTTTTATTCATCCACAAGCTTGCCTTTAACATATTCTAATGTAAGTTCATCATCTAGACGTGCATCAAGTGCTGTAACCAGTGTTTCATAACTTTCAGGTAAACTACTAAGTAACAATGCTACAACATGAGAGTATTTTATTTCTTCTCCTATACCTCTCAATGTTTCAACCATTTCCAATGTATGCCATATATAATCTTGCATATCCTAGTTTTTCATCAGCATGGTCTGTTATAACTTTCTAATTAAATACAGTTTATTGCTGAGATTACAACTTTCTTGCACCTTTTGTAATCCTTCCAACATTTCTTTAGCAGTTTCACAATTGCATAATATGTATTATTTGATCATTCTGTATGCAGAGGGAGCTCTGAGCTTTAAGATCCTTTTCTATCCATACATCTGTGGGTTCTGCAGGTCTGGCTTCATTTCCACATTTCCACACACCTTATCTTATTAGCAGCATCTTTATCTTGAATTTCCAGGACTGATAGTTTGCAGATGAAAGTTTTGATGTATTACTTGCCATTTTTCTGTTTTTCTTGTTGCAGTCTTTATCTGTTGTTGTATCTGCCACTTATTTACTGTAGCAGGCTTTACCTGGATCCATAACCTATTGGAAATTCTTTATAGCTCTACAAAAATAAAGTGTGCACAGTCTTATCCCCTCTAAAACATGGCTACAGCCTTCCATGTAGTTTTTATTAAAGACCAACAAGAAGATACCATAAAGACAGTGAACAGTGAATCTTAAACAGCACCACCTACTGACAGAACAGTATATAACACACAAACAATATACAAAATAGTTTTTGTAATAGAACACAGTATTCTAACAAAAATATTAAGAAAAAATTATGGTTGTAAGTGTAAGGGATGCCCTCCATTACACATCATCAGCAGTTCAAGAACTCTGACATCTGAATGCATCCTCTCTGCTCCCCGACTTGCCCAGTAGGGGACTGGGAGAGTGGAGAGGATCCATTCAGATTTCAACACCACAAGCAGCTTCACTCCTTTAACTCTTTCAGAGCCATAAGGATGTGTATTCTAGTACATAAACAAAAAAGAACAGAAAAAGAAAAGTGTAGACCTATATAGAGCACTGCGACCTATAAAAAATTTACCCGCAGAAATCCTAAAATAAAACAATTTATTATGTAATAATAATAAAGTAGCACAACAGTCCCAATATCTCTGTATATAGAACTCAGATTACCCCTCACCTAATACAACAAATATATCTATAAATATCTAACAATAAAATATGTCACAAAATGACCTATGAATATAAAGGAGCTAAATCTGTCGCCAGACATACTAAAAAATATGTCTAATGTCCATAGCCAAAAAAAAAATGTGATCCACATATGTGTAATCTGAGTTTATGTGTCAATTTTTGGAGATCATGAGCACCCCATAAGTAGATGGTATGGGTAGACCATTTTTGTAAGATTGGTAGTGCTTCCGTTATTCTATTCGTAGTTTATGTGTATTCTAGTACCCTGTGGCACGGAAAGGGTTCCAAGACAAGAAAATGGCAGAGAAGCTAAGTATCACAGCTTTTCTGTCCTTCTGTACTGATTGTACCAGTGGCTGCACACTGCTTCGGAAGCCCTAAACCGGAATTGCAAAAAAAAAAAAAAAGCCCTGTGGTCCTCAAGTGCCCGGCTGCATGTGCATGCGCTGGTCCTTAAGGGGTTAAATACATGAACACACACCAGAAATGAAACACCTGTTACTCAAGACATGATTTGGATCTTGCAAAACATAGCTAATAACTTTTTCTTATACACTAAGAAATAAAAATGTACCATTAGTAATACGTATCATTCCATAAATACACAAGTAATTCTTAACCCCTTAAGGACCAGTGACGTGCCTAAAGGACCGGTGATGATCCTGGCATGTCATGTATTTTATACACCTGCAGGAGAGCTATGAGTAGTAGCGAGGTCTGAAATTGACCTCTCAAAGACTGGAGCGGTCACTATCAGACCCCCGTTCGGTGCGCAGGTACACGTGATCAGTAATGTGTGCTGTCGTGCCAAACTTACCTATCTGGTCCTTAAAGGGAACCCAATGCCAGGACTGCTGGTCCATAAGGTGTTAATGCTTTATGCTGTTTAAAAATTAATACACATTACCCACTTCAAAAAACAGGCCCTAGTGTTCCTCCTTCTTGATTTTGCATAGGAATTGTAAATAAAAGTATTCACTCATACAAAAAACTTGGTCCATACATACAATTTGTAAGAATATCAGTTCACTGTTCACTGAAATGAAGATGAAAAATACAACATGAGATGTAGTGTAATACAAAAGGTGAAATGATTTAGAAAGGAATAAACTAGCTAATTAACAATACACCTTGGGTAATAGGATTCTACTTTAAACTGCCTGTTTATGTAATGAGATGGAAAGAACTGTCAGAGCACATCAGTGTGTAATTAACTTTTAGGATGGAAGGGCTAAAAGCACTGGACAGTAGTAAGAGCACAGCAACACACTACAAAGGTAGCCTTTCTAAGGACAACTTATTAAGGGGTAATCTTGTGTTGGTTTTTTTTTGTGTCCAAAGTCTGTATTAAACACTTTCAGGTTTTTTTTTTTTATAAAAATGAAATTACAGAAGTGTTTTGCTCAACTTAAATTGTAATAGGCAAAGTCACAATAGTGACAAAAACTAACCAATATAAAAACAGAGAAATATAACATCTAGCCTGTGGAATTAAAGACAAGTCTGTCTTAAACCACTTAATTGGTCATAGACTCTTTCATTAGACTGTTGTAATGGTTTTTATTGAAATGCATGGGTGTTGGTGTTCTTTTAGCTTACACGATGAAATTCTTTCATTGGCTTTTCTATATATATATTTTTTTCTTTTAATTGTTTTGTACACCTTCTGTTTATTATGGCAATCACATTCATGTGTGTGTTTATTGACAGGCTGCCCTGGGCCCAAGACAGATGGCTCAAAGAAGAGGCCCATGGTTTGGGTGATACCCAATGATACCCAGTGTACTATGTACCATTAATTCCCTACTGGTGCCTTACTTGTGTTACTGTGATACAATACATATAATAGTAACAATTTAAAACATTCATAGTTTGTTGAAATAAGATTTTTAAACAATCTTATTTTTTACTTGGCAATAAAAATACTTCAAGGCTGTGAAGGTCTCTATGACAATCACAGTAAACATACAAGTATACATGCAAGTACACAACATTGGAAACTTCTCTGGCACTCAAAGGTTATGTCTTGCACTCCACTGAGTAAACTAATTCAAAACCAGTATGTATGGTGAAGGTCTGTAAAAATCATTGATACGTGTGTGTGTTTGTCAACTGTATGCCCCCACCATACAGACACGCACACTGGAATACTGTTTAGCACTCATCAAACCTCCTTCTGCCCAGACTCTCTACCCCCCTCCCCAACACTCTCCATAATACTCTTCTAAGCAGAAAATCTCTCCAGGCATCTTGTCTCTCTGGCACATTCCCTTTCTCCAACAATCTCTTTTGACTTTCTTAAATCTCTCCTACCACCTCAAAGTACCTTTCTCACTGTATTTTCCCAACATTTCATCTTCACCCTTTCTCCTTCCAGTTTATCAATCTTTCCAAAGTAGGACATTAAAGTTTCTCCCATCAGCTTTCTCTCACTCTACCCCCAGACTATCTAACCCTCTTCAGCCAGAAGCTCTCTTTCCCCTTACACACTATCCTGCCCACCAGTCCCCATGCGCACAACAGTATACAATACACATTCAGTGCAGGACATTTATGGTCCTAGCATATATAATCAATTTAAGTATAAAATACAGTGGTTTATAATTAATGTACAGATATTCATCATCATTATATAGTGTACCTTTGTTAATTTGTAATGTGTATAATATGAGTTCCTCTGTTGCTACAAGCTATCTCATGTAGAAGGACATACTGAACAGAAGGAGAGGACAGAGGGGATTGAACAAAAGGACGCCACACTTGTCTTTAAGCCAACTTTGTCATGTACTGAGGCTGATGTGCTAAGATGAATCAGAGTAGTTCTGAATAAACTAAACACACCAGAGGGTTAGCATTGTCATTGCTTTAAATAGAGATTTTAGCCCTTGACTGCCACAAAGGTCTCCAAGAATTTGAGACCACTCTATCTTTAATGGGTTTAAAAGCCCCATTTAAATGAATGAGCATGTTTATTCTTACTGTATGGTGCAGTTGTTTTATTCCAATTCTTCTTTACCTCTTTGCAAAAAAAATGTTCAATTCAATCTGTAATAGTGTTTATATGAAGCCTCCCCTAGAATATGAGTACCTTTGTTTTACTAAACAGAAAAAGTCCTACAATATAACTATTTTTATAACCAATGTCATACTAAAGGTTTATTTTATATCATTCTCTTGTACCCAAATAAGTAATTTACCCTACATGTTTCTTATCTAACAAAGAAAGGACTGTATTCAGTTAAAGAGGTTCAATTATGTAGCAAACCAACTGCATTATAGAGAACACATAACCTTCCCACAGTTCCCTTGGTTTTAAGTGGGGTTTAACCCCTTGGTTATAGTCCCAATTAATCAATAGGAATTTGTGTTTCTCTCCTATAGTGTAGTTTGAATTGCATTATTTAAAATTTTGAATATGGTCCCTAGATTGCAGTCTATTATTTCACAGACTTTCTGATTTAATACATAAATCGGATAAGAAAAAAAATAATTGTGATGGTCTCCACACACAGGAAATAATATGTTGTGCAATTATTCTATTGGATTGTTCTTGCCATAAGATGTACATCTGAATTTAAAGGGTAAGACAATTATGTGACTAATTTTCTCAGGAAATGATAAAGGCCACAGTTTACTTCATGCAAGAACACAGCAGGATTAATTTCCTTCAAGTACTCTAGACAGACTTGTGCTCAAGGTATAAAAAATGTCTGCAGGATCTTCTTGGTTGATCCTTTTCTTTCAACTTGATATTTTGCTTAATCCCCTAGATAATGAAACACTACAGTTTGATTCAATGTGATACCTCTATGTGAACACTTGCACATGAAATGTATTTTATTCCCCATGTATTACTTCTTGAGGACAAACAGTAATCAGTGGTATCTTAACCTAAGGATTATTATAGTTTGTAAAGTCTTAAAACAAATTGAATTCATATTCTCTTTCTTTCTTTCTTTCTTTCTTTCTTTCTTTCTTTCTTTCTTTCTTTCTTTCTTTCTTTCTTTCTTCAAGCTAGCCCTAACATTATTGTTCTGTGTAGCTTCCATGGTATGATGTGACTAGCTATGTGTAAGTGCACGATTGATCAATAATATAGTCACATGTACAATCAATGGACACTCACAATGGAAGTAAGTTGTAGGCAATTACATTAAAGCTGACAATGCACTAGAAAGAAATTTACTTCTCTTGGGATTTCCTGTAATCCTGCATATTTCTTTAAAAGAAGTACAGAAATGTGAGCCCTATCTGAAGATATTGCAGATAGAAAAAGTTATCCCTTAATCCTTTCAATGTCAGAAATGTGTCTAATGCATTCTTTTGTCATGTTGGACACACCTCTGGCACTCAAAGTGTTAATAGTAGCATTTACCTCTATATTTTTGAAGATCATGGGCCTATTTAGCAATAGAAAATTGAAGGATTTCAACTTAGTGTAGGGTGGGGGATGGATGCAGTGAGCTTGGGGGAGCAGGGAACTTGGGGGGTAGAGTAGAAACACACATTCTATAAAAAATTAATAGAATAACAATAACAAAAATGGGGCAGCACCTGTGGATCTTTAATTAGTAATGAAAACAATGTATTTGTGGTCAATGTTTCAAGGCAATGAGAAGTTAAAAAACTGTACAGTTTTATAGCCGCTAAAACCACATAGGGCACCAAAGGATATTAGTGACTTCATCCACATGCAGTCCCAGCTGCCAGGGGATGATGTCACCCACACAGGTGGGGCAATAAGGCAAAGGAAGCTATCAACTTTTCAATCTCAATAATCTTCAACCCTTCCAGTCACGCACTGAATAAGCAAGAGGTTACAATATTACAAAATTAACTTTTCTTTTTGCTCACCCCAAAATGTGATGGTTTTACTTGGAACATAGAGCATTTGAAGATGATGAGATTGAGGCAAATAAAAGAACATCTTAAAGACTATAGTGGCACCCCAATTCATCACATCTTAGCTTACAAGGGAAATTTGACCCACTAAATACTGGAGAAGCAGGGCAGACATTTACATGGCAACTAAACTCTCTACTGTGGAAAGTACCTCTGAAAGATAATTTCTTAATCAAAAATTTACACCATCTGAGAGGAAAGTGATTAAAACCTTATCTGTTGATGGCAACATAGTTATCTATGCAGCAGATTAAGGCAGAAGAATGGTTTTGATGAATTATTCTGACATACCTTGTGAATTTCTAAGAGAATAAGAAACTTTTTAAATGAAGCTTACCATCATTTTTACCAAACACAAAAGATAGATTACTGGTGCTTATCGCCCTATATATAATATAGTAATAGGGGTTGGTCAGTGACTAGGCCTATGCAAGCTTTTATTATTCCTGCAAGCATGGTAGCTCTACAAAACTACACAAAACAGAACAAAGGAAGAATGCTAAAATCAACTGCTAAAATACAATAACGTGCAATAAGGTGCATGAATAAATAAAATATATGATGATACCATCATTTATTTGATATTTATGGTATTATTGTTTATTTGCACACAAGATATTTCCTGGTGAATCAGCAGTTTGGAATTCACATTAGTCTATGCACATGTATTCTATGTAAGTGTTTTTGGTCCAATTCTACAATATAATCATTATTTATATATATTGGGGGTTTATCTAGTTACCTCAACTTGGGGTAGAATTCTGGATCTATATAAATTACTTTTTTCTTATATATTCATTATTTCTCACAAAACTCTTGTACATATGTTTTTTCAGTGCTGATGTGTGCCCATCATTTGTGGAATAGAATAATTAGGTTATGTCAAAGACCTAAATTTTCAATAAGAAAACCATTCTGTCATCATGTGACCTTTCACAGTATGATTTAAGAAATCCAAAGTGTGTCAATTATTTGGTACATTTTTCACCCATGTTTGCATTATAATCATATTTTATATAATAGCTGTCTGATTTCAAGCATTACCATCCCTTTAACCATTTTAAAGCTAGATTTGGAAGCTCTGCACATTCTCTGTCAACCTTGTGAAACTATTCCTAGCCATTAAAGATTGGCAATCACAATCTGAATTAGTTGCCTCCCTTAATAACAGTTTGGGCCTTATGGAAAGAGCAAAAAAAGAGCAATTTCAGGAAAAGTTGAACTTATAAAATAGTTGATCGTCTCTAATTGCATCCATACCTTTTTAACATTTGATTTGGCAAGTGTAATGGTGCACCTTGTCACTGTTTTCAGAGTGGGTCCATATAACCAATATGGTACAGTTGGTATACTACTGAACTGCAAATGTTTTCCTTCCTGCATAAGGCCTGTAGAAAAGAAGGTGCTCATAAATACAATTAAACTTCATATGACAAATTATCGTTTATTTGGCTGACTGTACTGTTGAAAGTGAAATATTATATATTGCTTATAAAAAGTTTCATATAAAATATTTAGGGAAATGTCTCTGTGATGGCAGTTAAAAAACCTTGCAAACTACTCAGTGCCGGATTTATCTCCCATGTGCCCCTAGACAAGGCACTCTAGGCGCTCTTAGCTTCACCGATGGCCACACACCCAGTCCCATCCAAATGTTTGTTGGCACAGAAAATACTATTGACCTGTAACAAGCAAGAGATATCCAAAACATTGCTTCACAATTCATGGAGATCTCTCTAGCATCCAAAGGGTTAAATAATAGCCTGTCTAATTATATAAAACTGGTGCAGGGACCCTGAGATTGCTATGGCTGCACCTGCAATATAGAATGTGGGAGTGGCCAGCACAGCTTAGGCACCTCTCAAAATGTGAAACTCTAGGCAGTTGCCTATTTTGCCTATTGGACAATCCAACCTAGAAACTACTATAAATTGATTCTTGATGTATTTCAGTGCATCGAGGTATGTAACACTG
Source organism: Rhinophrynus dorsalis (assembly GCA_037306005.1). Classification (NCBI taxonomy): domain Eukaryota; kingdom Metazoa; phylum Chordata; class Amphibia; order Anura; family Rhinophrynidae; genus Rhinophrynus; species Rhinophrynus dorsalis. The sequence continues at coordinate 269,779,390 of CM074724.1, forward strand.
TTTCCATGGCTGTTACATTCTCTTTTATTGAGTAGCTCTCATCTCTCAGTTTACATGTGCTACTTATCATGGACTCGGAGAAAAGAATCATTATGATATATATGCAAAGCAAAAGGCCCATAGATTTTTGCTGGATCAATGGTAATGAGTCATCCTAAGTCTTTCACTGTAACTGTTTTTATCATTACACCATTGGCTCTTTGGTACATAGGTCCACATTGTGGTGTATGACTCACTGCACTTCCTCTTTAGAGGCACATCAAGTCTAGCCTTAATACAGAGTATACAACAGAGGCACCACATGCATGCTCCCAATGCCGACCTAATTTCAGATTAAGCCACCCATTGTGGGATGCAACCTAATTGCTCTGTAAAGAACTGTGTTGGATCAGCACAGACAACTTTGAGGTTTAAATAATTGTTTAAAGGGATAGTAATGTTTCATAATAAAAGCAGCTCTAATTAATCATCATAGTATTTGGACTGTGGAGAGTGTTATTTCAATTCTGTCAGAGTTGTAGTTCCAGAGTAATTCAATGACAAATTGTCCCCCTCCCGCCCCTTTTACTAATGTCACACTGTTCAGGGAGAGCAGAAGGGAGGTGCCCAGGTAGACTGCAGAGAGGGACAATCTTCAATTAAGATAAGGGAAAAACCTGAAAAGCTTGTCAAGGGGGGCAGGGATTTCATTGTTTTCATAGGAATAAGAGTGTCCCCTTCTGTTATCTGTCCAGTCTATGGACTGCATTCCACATCTGAGAAGAGATTGTTTACAGTAGGTAAAAGGGGCGGGAGGGGGAAAGTTCGCTTGTGAATATCTCATAAACTATAAAGGTTTACATCATTCTTCATGTTTTTTTTAATGCCTACAAAATAAAATAAAGTTAAAATGAAGTATTACTATCCCTTTAACACCCCTCATCTGCTATTCCTGCACATATACATTATCAAAAATAAAACCTTCAGTTGCCAGAGGGACCTGAAACACATTGCTTTGAAATGCATGTGGTATAAATGGCAACAGAGGAGTTAGTATGTAAAATTAAAAAAAAAAACACAATTGAAATAGTTCAAAATTGCCTAACATAAGACATATGAAAGATTTCAGTATTCCCAGGTCAGTCCATCCCAATTAAATGAAGATGATGTGTGTTGAAAGATGTTATTGTTTTGAGGCACCTCATATTATTTTCAAAAGCAAAAGAGAGATCCTTCAAACACTTTTTGTACTAGTAAGATTAAATTCAGTGGGAGAAGATTAGAGGCCAAAGGCTAGATTCTATTGCAGGTGCTAAATGTTAACTGGAGATAAAAGCATAGATAAAATTAGTACCTGCAATAGAATCCAGACCCTAGAGCTCGGTAACCAAGAAGCATGTGCACATTTGTGAATATTCTGTGCAGAACTAGATATAGATTAATTTTGGATAACCAGTCCACATAGTGACCTTTAAGATTCTCTGCTGAGATTTACCCCTTGAGGAGCTAAAGCTGTGCAATGCATTGTTTCACAAAGTATTGCATATTACTCTGATCCTCATGTGGTTAAGGTTAGTGGGATTTATTATTAGATGTTCTTAGATGTTCCTTTAAAGGGATAGCAATATTTCACAAAAAAAGCACCTCTGATTAATCTTCATAGTATTTGGGCCATGGAGAGTTTTATTTTAATACTGTCAGAGTTCTAGCTCAAGAGTAATTGAATGATAAAGTATAACCCTCCCTCCCCTTTTACCTAGTGTAAACCGCCTTGCCTCAGATGTGGAATCTGGGCCCTTGACTGGATAGCTCTCAGCGAGGGACAATCTTCTTACTGTGAGCATAAGGAAAACCCTGGCCCCCTTGACAGTTTTTTCAGGTTTTTCCTTATGCTCACTGAAAATTATTCATTGCTGCAAAAGTCTTGCTGCTCTGAGGTGAGCAGTGTTACACCAGTAAAAGGGGTGGGAGGGGGATACTTTATCATTCTCTTGAACTACAGCTCAGGCAGTATTGAAGTAATGCTCTCCATGGCCCAAATACTATGAAGATTAATCAGAGATTTTTTTTATGAAATATTACTATCCCTTTAAACCTTTAAATTTAATTTATTTATTTGTGGAACATCAATAAATAAAGTAAAGTTACTGCATGCCATTTAGTATTCAAAGAGTAATCAGGAAAGAAAGTTATCCTGTTTTGGACAAAAAGGCCAGAGTATAAATTTTATTTTTCATACATTTTTCTTGTATTACAAACAAGGATTAAATCTTATGAAAAGTTTAGCCAATTTGTTGTTTGCTTCTGGAGGATTTGTTTTCTGATATTCTGCCAAAAAATCTGCATTTAAAAGACAAAACAATTGTTCCACTTAATCTTTCAAATAAGAAATACAGGCCAAACATTGGATTAACTTGTTTCAAGTACATTTCATGTATTCAATCAAGACAGTGCTATGAACACCCTCATTTGTTCTATCTATTGCAACTTGGATTCTTTCTTAATCCTTTTTCTTTTGAAATATTATGCTATGATCTGGTATGCACTAATAGCATCAAGATTGATACATTTGTATGTGCAATTCTCATTAGACAGTATCAATGGATTTTGGAGTACTATCAGAGTTAATTTCCCTGAAGATCAATTAACATATTACAGAATTTAATGTAGCACGGTGAATTTTTAATAATTAAAAATCAATAATTTCTGTACTTGATAGTGAATAATATCATAGTGAGTATATAATCTATTTCAAACTGTTCAACATTTTAAGCATAACAGAACATGGTTTTAATATGCCCAAAACAAAAATGTTTTCTTTCAATAATCTTATGGAAACATATTAGTAGAAGGGAAAGGAAATTGCAATACAATGTCCTGATGAAGTAGTTGTGAAACAATTTATTGAATATGAATACACATTGCATTTACAAGCTATAATTGAATAAAAAGCCTCACCTCAATAAAAGTGTATTCCACTCGCTCCAGATATTTATAGTGGACCTTTCATCCTAATAAAATTGCCCCCAAATAGATTACTAACCTAGCAATATGCAAAGCTATACTATCCTTAAGTGCAATAAGTCAGCAGTATTGAAGAAAAACCACATCTACAGCAGGAACCAGAGGACAGGCAGCGCAGATATCTCAGAGGAAATGTATCTCTGAGTCTGCCCTGTCTGTCCTGTTCACTTCCAGCACTGGTGGTGATGTTCCTTGGTTCCTTAAGGCACTGAAAGGGACTGACCATGCAGCTGCAAAGAGCTTCTCTTGTAAGCTCTGTGCAGCCCGATGCTACAGAAGATGTGGGTTTTCTTCAATAACTGACTTAAGGATAGTATCTTTGCATATCGCTAGGTTAGTAATCTATTGGGGGCAATTTTTTTTAGGATGAAAGCTCCACTTTAAGAATGGTGCCATGGGCAAACCTAAGAGATGACCACTCATTTTCTCCTTTGGTCTCCAGGGATGGGGGGATCATGTGGAAGTGGCGAGCTCAGCGTAACAACCCCTAGTATTATACTACTATATGTTATCCGCAAGATCTCTGTAAGCATAAAATGGGTGACATTGAAGGACTGTCATTGGTCCTTTAATCAAGTTTAGTGGTGATGGCCCTGACACATCACTGGTCAGTAAGGGATTAAACCACCCGCAAGCAAAATGATTTGCAGTAATTAGAAAATTATCTGTAAAATAAAATATTCCAGATTAGATCAATAGAATTTATCTGCTGTATAAATATTCACATTGGATTTATATATGTAAAATTGCAAAATACATTTATTAGAACAGATTAAATTCACCACAATAATCATAAGCATATAATGATTATAAAAGTAGGTTCACTTTTAAAACGTTGCAATGAAAACACTGCGCAGCTACACGCTGCATTCATCATGTTGCTGTGATGAAAAAGGCTACATGAGAATCTTCCCCTGCATAACAGTGCGAGATACTCATGTCACTTTCTTAAACGGCGTTACTGGAGGAAGGGTGGAGAGCCGTATAGTTGGAAGAAGGAGGTTCTCTAAAAGCAGTTGGAGAAGATGACTGCAATAGGCTATTGTTACCGTGCCCAGCGGCTGCCCAAGCCAACAGCAGCTTCCCCCGGTGGCTCCAACCGCAATGTGATCAGCAGTTCCAGACACACTACTGGTGGGCGTTCCAGTTGGATGCAGCCATCAGTAAGCACTCTCCTGGCAGGGTTTCTGGGCGGATCTATACTATTGGCGCATGTGTATGACCCTGGCTTGTTTGACAATTCCTTCTAGTATAGACCTGTGGCTCTGGTAGACTACCTTCTCCATGTATGACCCTTGGCCTGACTAACTATCTGTTCTGGTGCTGACCTGTGGCTCTGTCTGACTGTCCAATCCGTGTTGACCCTGGCTAGTCTGATAACCAATCTGGTTTAGACCTACAGCTCTGGTTGTTATTTGCTCCGTACTGTGTTAGTGTGTCTGACTATCCACCGTGGTATTACCTGAGACTACTCACTGTGCATCCAGCATTCCATGCTCCAGTGATCGTCTGGGGTTCTTCCAGTGGCTCTAGCAGATCTCTGCTGCGTCCATTCATATACTGAAGTATTCAGGTGCGGACCTGTACCCAGTCCTTGCTCATAATCTGTAGTCTTCCAGTGACTCTAGTGCCTCCGTGCTCCGTCCTTATTCTGGGGTGGTTCAGGTGCGGACCTGTAACCCAGTCCTTTGCTCGTGGTCTGTATCTATACAGGTGCGGACCTGTTGTGACCACTCAGGTGCGTACCTGAGTCAGCTTATTCCCTGCTGGCCTTCTGGGATTCGGTTTGACACAACTCATCTGCTTATCCAGTCTACTTGTCTATTTTGTATTGCTCACTTATTATTGCCGTATCTTCTGTAATTTGTATCCTTAATAAAGATTGCGTTACCTACAGTACTGGTCCTGATCTCGTTACTGAGTCCGTGACAGCTGTGCTGGTATGACTCATTATGCAGCTGGTTCAAAGGATGATGTTGATGCTCATCCCCAGCCTGCGGACACTGGCATTTGACAGGGGCCTCTTCCATATCTCCAACCCCTGAATCATGGAAGTGATCACAGTACGTTGTAGACCTTTCTACAAAACAAAGGGTTAAATCTTCATCATAGGATGGATTAACAGTCTGGGGAGTGCAAAATGAACTAATATTAGTATTAGTTAATATTCTTAGAAACTCACTTCTTCCATTGTTATATGCATGATCATCTTTAATGTTGTAGCATCGTATAAGGATGCAACATGAGAATCTTGTGTTGTTATGAAGGGCGAGATTCTTATGTCACCCTTTTCATCATGGCGAAGTGCTGAATGCAGCTTGTGACTGCAGGTTATTTTCAATGCAGTGTTTAAAAAGGATACCAAATAAGTAAAACCATGTAAGCTATTATGGTTATAAATGCAACATCTTGTAAGCTATACAAAGAAACATCACTGCAAGGGTTAATTAAAGGGGAACTATCGTCCCATCAAGTTGTTGTCCCAATGTGCACGCTTCATTAATGTGTGAAACTGTGTGTAGTTAATTTTAGAAAGTAGCTTAAACGTTAGGTATAAACAGCAAAGTAAAATCTTACCCTGTGACGTCAAGATGGACTGCACATGTCTCACTCGCTACCGCAAGGTAACCTAGTCACTCCCACCAGTCCTTTCTCTGCCTCCTGTGTACGCCCTTTGTATAGCACGTGACCTGGCGCGCACTAGCCTCCAAGCGCGTCCAGGTCATGTTACAGAAGAGCGAGCACGTTCATGTATGTGCCTCACACTATATATAGAAACAGGCCATTTTCAAGCAAACAAAGAAGGCGCTTGGCTCTGTCTTCGTGTTATCTTACATGCGGATGTGTGTAGGCAATAATGCAGAGAATAATGAAATGGTCACATGACTTTTTGCAGGCGCGCCTCACAGGCACGCACTGCAGAGAGGCTGTCAGTGGGAAGAGTCTCTGAACCTGACTGACAGGCAACGGAGCAGACTGTGCATGCGCATTTGAAGAAGAAAAACAAGATGGCAACGATCTATTCCTTCTTGGGCATATATTAACGGTAACTTTTTGGATTAATATCACCATTCTTAGATGTTTATTATATACATTAAGGCATTCAATAAGGATATCTACTTGGATAACCAAAGTTGATATCCTACGATAGTTCCGCTTTAAACCTATGGATAGCTACACAGTACAGAAGAACTGTGAATGCAAATCTAAAATGATGTATGTTTCTTTGTCTGTCAGGATTTTCACCCAAATGGGAATGACTATACCAACAGACAAATTACAGCCATCAAAGTACAATTACATACATGCAATGATAAACAATTGATGCGAATCACAGGAGTCTCTTAAAGGAACCACACATCAATTGACAAAAAAAGAGAAAGTTCCCTTAATATAACTTTACTGCTAACAATCTACCTCACACAACTCTTATATGTGATAAGTAAATTATCCTGTATAACTTCCTGAAGATATGCTAGCCAATACTGCAGAATATGCCTTCTATGTGGCATTTCTTCTAGGGTGGCCAGACCTATAACAATGTTCACTAATACTACCCCAAATATATTGGGTGATAATAAATCTTAGGAGTTTTACAAGAATAATTAAAATAATGTATATTTACAAATCCTTAGATTGAGTCTTGATCTTAGCATTCAAGTGTTTAAAATCAATGTCAATGTGTATGTCTCCCCTCTTGTAGCTGAACAGAAACTCCCTCTTATTTTGTATATATGACCCAGTGTATATGGCCTCATATGTTATAATTAGTTGATTTAGGCAAAAAAGGTATCCAATAAATTTTGAACTGTGTATGCCAAGACAACCTAAGAATGCAAGAAATTCCACATACACACTGCACTTTCTTCTTATTGTTGTTATCATTTACTTATTGAGTGTCAGTATATAATTCAGAGTTGTACAGTCATGAGACAAAGTATAAAGACAGTAACGTTACTAACGATTACTGTGACAGACAAAATAAGAAGTACAAAAACCAAACAACGTGGGGGGGGGTCCTAATGTAATCAGTACCAAGTTTTCTGGATGTGCCCACCAGTCACCAAGGTACTCACAATAAAGATGACTACTTTCAGTGGTCAAACACACAGATCATAAATTCTAACTGCCTTTACTTAGTTAACATCAGGTGAAACTGCTGCTTCCCAGAAGAAAAGGTAACACACACAGATCCATCAGAAAACAGCAGGTCTCTAAAAACTCCTATATCACAGTGAATATAGAATAATAAGAAGAACAATAGTAAAGCTACTTACATAATGTAGAAAACAAGCTGCTGAATACAAGCTAGTAATAGCCCATCCTGCTAAGGAAAACACCACCTTCTGGAAGCACTGCCAAAACAGATCACCAATGTCTGAAATTAATCATGATCCACTGCATGTTCCTAAAATGTTTATCCTATGTTATAATTCGTTAAGGATGTTTGTCAGAAGCCGTCATGACCAGTAGAGATGGCTGTGTGTGCTGCAGTCCTGCACAGCACTGACTGCCCATGCCGCTACTGATACAGAGTGGGGTGCTCCGAATTCAGACCGTTTGGTCCCAGGAAGGTGCTTAGAGAGGACTACGGTCTGAATTCGGAGCGCCCCGCTCCTTATCAGCTGTGATGCTGGCAGTCAGTACTGCGCATGACTGCAGTGCCTCCACTGTTGGCCTGTGTACACAGGCTTTAAAACTAGTTAAAAATAAATAAATAAAACAAGCCAATATTCCTGGCTCTATGCTTTTCTCATCAATAAGCTTTTCTTTTAGGAGCAATAACCTGTAAACATTATTTAAATGTTACTTATTACCTTTTGATTATGTAAAACTACTTGCATTATGTAAGTGGCTTTACTATTACTGTTATTCAGTATTCAGTGTGAGGTTTCAATGTACTCATCTGCCTGCTATTTTTTAAAGTAAGAGCTAGCCTGAAAGAATTTACACCCAAGAGGTCTCAGGGTACATATGAACTCAAGAGGAATATTAATGTATTTAGGAATTTATTATAAAAGTGGGACAATAATAATAATTCAACAGGGCAGACCCACTTGCTATAACCTCAAATTCCAATGGTTGCACTCAAGGATAATTTAAATATTAGCACATTCTGAAAGTCTGAAAAGTTGAAGAAAGTCTAAAGAAGTGTGGTAGTGAGTTCCATGAGTGGGGAGTAACACAAGCAATATCTACTTGGCATGAGTAAGAGAAGGGAATGAGAGGACAGTTGAGTCTTAGATCACTGATGGAATGAAGCATGCGGCAGAGTATTTGCAAATGAGAGATGGTAAGTTATTATGCACACGCAAATTGGAAATAAGCCTAATTTTTCTGTTGTAACATCTGGAAAAGCATGGAGTGAGATAAAGAACTTTCCAAAATACTCCAAATTTGGCAGTTGTTTTAGAAACTTCTACTTAATTAACCAAATATGCCAACTTCTCACAAATAAAATGTTACACTAACCATAACTATTTCAAATGAACATCTTCCATTTGCATGAATAAAATTAGAAACCACAATTACTCAACGGTCAATAAAAAGTTACTCAATACTGTAAATGTGGCTTGTGACCATACACATTAAAGAAGTCTGTAGAGCATGACTGAGCAATGTATTGTGCTCCTCTTTAATATTCATGGGGTTGAAAGACAGATTTACAGTAATGAGAATGTCCATCCAGGAACTGAGGTGCTGTGTTGTTCCCAAAAATGTACAGGGAGTAGTCAGCTATGGACTCTTCAGCTGTTCAGCTAACAACACACAACAATCTCAACCAGCCATTGGCTAGCTGAGGATTTTGAGAGTGGCATGGTCATCTTCGTTACTGCTTCCTGGCAGTCATAGTACCAGTGCTTCAAGATGTCAGTAGAGTGCCTAATGTTGCTGACAGAACACACTTTCTCCTGGATCTCCCTCAATGCTGCTTGGCATTACTGGGATGTTGTGGCAGGGGACAGTTTGTCTTTCACTCTTCTGCCTCTCAGGCCTTCTGCTCCCATTGCCCCTGTGGTAAAGTCTATGCCTAACTCTAGGGGTCCACCTGAAAGCTCTTCCTAGGCTTTCTACACTTTCTGATTCTGCTTGCCTCCTTCCACCTTTCCCTTGAAATTCTGATGCCTGCCCAGGGACCCCGCAATCCTTTGTGTTAGCTTGCCTCTTATCTTCTTCTGCCCTTCTCACACCCTACCCCTCCTAACAACCTTCTGCCCACGCCAGCAAACACACTCCGAAATTCACACAAACACACTCCTTCTCAAGCTCAAAGACTACAAACATAAAAAAGGAAAGATGTGTGAAACAAATATACATTAAAGAAAGAAAATCATACACAGAATAAAAGGCAGAAAAAAATCAAATTGAAATAAAATGGTGGCATGTAGAAATAGAATGAGAGGGAATGTGTGGGGATGTGTGAATGTGACGTACGTATGCATAGCTAATGCAATGTGTGGTATATTAGTGTAGTGTTGTTGCATGTATGAATGCATAAACATATGTATAAATGCAAATTACAGAAAGTCTCTCCACAAATCTCACCTTTCCTAGAACTATACATAACCTCCAATGTCTGAGTACTGTGTCATACAATGATAAAGCTTGGAATACAGCCAAGAAAACAGTGTTGACAAACCCCTTACATAGAATGCCCCAATCATTCCTCCTGCTTGTTATTGGCTTTCAGGTTTCTACAATTTGGAAAGCAAGTTTTCAGCCATTTGCTTATTGGTTAAAGACAGGAGTTTGGTAGAACTGAAAAAATTCATGTGAGATATAATGGGGCATTCAGTATTTTGGCTTTGACTGAAGAATTCAGCACTTTTGAGGAACTCAATAGCTCACATTATCAGAAGTGACACACAAGTACTTATCATTATTTTGGAATTTGATATTCGCTTGAAATAATGCAAAATATGTTTTAGTATAATGCGGTTTTCAACATGGAGTAAAAATCAGGCATGCATGAATGATAAATGTCAAATGCTGGAGATGATTCTATTGCGTTTTAACCTCTTCCTAATGTAAGGAAGCTAATAGTAACATTTTCTTAAATGGACAATAATTACAAATAAATAGTCAGCATTGGGGCCATTAAATATTTACAACTATTCAAAGTGTCATGGTGAATATATGTAAGAGTACTCAAGTTTCTTCTAGGTGGCATGCTTAGGAAGATGGCAATATTCCAGAAACCTCCAGCTGATACTGCAGTTGGAAGTATCCTTTGTCTGGCACCCAGAAAGGTGATGTGTACACCCAATAAATTTCTGGGAAACTAAAATTTATGAAAACACACTTGGAATAAAATTTCTTCCAAAGTGTATATCCTCATACATCAAAAATGTCAAAGATATCTCCACAAACAACTACTAAAATAGAGCTAACCCCTTCCTCATTTACCTTACTATGGCCATAAAATTATAATGACCCCTGTGGATTTTGCTTTTGTAGGTTTGTTCAAGAGATAACATTTTCAATTAGTTCTGGAAGTCATGTTCATAGAAATAGACCTTAAAATTAGAAGTTTCTTTTTTTATTTTTCAAATGAAAGCAGGGAGAGTGCATTAGTCTACTTAATTAATTATTCAAGGTGCAGGGTCAGTGCACAATGCATTGTGAGGCAAGGTGTTAAACATCCCACTATTCCTTAAAAGGTTAATATTACCATGTGTGTTGACTAAAGTTTGATGTTGTGTGTCCCTGCCAGCAACTGTCATTTCTGCTTCTATGTCAGCCAGGACTGAATTAAGTTGTTATCCTTTGAACAAAGGGACAAAGGCAAAAATTAGTCATTAGGATTTTCTCACCATAGTAAGGTAAGTGTTGAATTATTATTGGGAGGTGTTCATTCTCCTCTAAGCATTTTGAAGAATCAGTTCATTATTAAAATGCCCTACTGTAAAGTAAAAACCATATGATTGTATTATAACAGTAGCCCTATTAATGTTAATATTTTATAAGAAAACTGCACACTTTAAACACTAGCTGGGAAGGGAATTATTCTTTATAATTTGTGAACTTTCAGCTCTTATTAAAATACTTCTAATTCCCTTACTTCTTCTTCATACTGAAGGGTGACAATGCTTTACTACTTCAATATTAACAGACTTGAACAGGATTCTGAGAAAATATGACCTCAGGAGGAAAATATATTTTTTAATGAAGACATACAATGAATTAAAGGAACACCCATTCAAAAGTCAAATTTTATCTTAAATAAAAGGCCCTTTGCAACCTTCATAGATTTAGGTTATACCCAGTGATATAGCCCTAAAAGTAGTGCCAGGGTTTACTCTACTTTAACACCTTACTAAAGATGTCTGCAACAAATTGCAATAGATACATCTTTAGTAACCTTCTTGTCCTGTTATATTCTACTTCATATAATTACCTCTGCAAAGTGCCAAAAAAATTGGTTGAAAGTCAAACAAATTATTATTGCAATTATCCACAGGGTATTTAAACCGAGACATAAAATTATTGACATCCAGTGCTTAACAAGCAGCCCACACAGCAGGTTTACATTTTATGCCCCAATGGCAGAATGAAGTCTACAATCCATAATGCACTACATCTAAATAACAGCTTCAAACACTCCTGCCTCTTTTTTGATAACATCAAGAATGTAGACATAAGCTTTTAAATATAGGCAAATTTAATATAGTTTGTTAATTTGCTAGCGTTCCACTAGTGTAAACCAGAGAAAAGCCCTGACTGGAAAAATATAGAAACGTAGAATTTGATGGAGATAAAAATCCATTAGCCCATCCAGTCTGCCACTTTCTCTGTCTAGCTATATCAGACTTATTGTAATCAAAGAATATACTTGTATCTGTCCAAGGAGCTCTTAAAGCAATAGTAATGTAACAGAAAAATCAGAATTAGAAGCCATGTATATTGTGCCTATTTTCTTCATCATTTTGTAAGTAGATAAATAAGTTTTACTGACTTAAAATGCAAGGGAATGTGAAGTCCGGCGGCCATCTTTAAAAATCCCTTGTAGCTGCATGTTCTCGTGTCTGTTGTATGTTCCCTGTGTCTAGCGTACTCCACGTGTTCAGGTGACGACAGTGGCCATTGGCTTACAGCTATACAGCAGAGGTATTTTGTCTCTCCAGACAATCCTTCCGGTCCCGGGACCAGATTTCTACTCTGAGATCTTAAGCGGTGATGTAACAAAAAGGGGAGGTTGGGGGAAAATATATGTGGCAAATTCTTAATAAATATAGAAGCTTGGGCAGAGAGACACGGATGGGATGGTTTAGTTTTTTAAACAACGCTATTAAGCAAAGGTGATTCAAAGTATTTCTATCCCTTTAAAGTGCTTTACTGTCTTAGCCTCAACCACTCCTTCTGGGTGATTACTCCATATATTCATCACCATTTTTATAAAGTACTTTTTCCTTACATTTTCTCTTATTTTTCAAGCTTCTAATTTTAAGACATGTCTTCCATATCTACTCTATTATTCTTTTTACTGTGAAAAATATACTCGTCCTGAAAATCATTTTGATCTGTTAATATATTTGAAGATTTTAGTAGCACCACCCTTCTATCCTCCATGCTAAAAAATAATGTGCTAGAGTATTTCCTCATATGTTGGTTTTTTGTTTTGTTTTTGTTTTTTTAAGCCCTTGCATCATTTTAGTGGCCCTTTTTTAAACAGACTTTAATTTGTGTATATCTTTCTGCAGATATGGTCTCCAGCACTATACACCATACTTAAGATGAGGTTGAACTAGTGATCTGTAAAGTTGCATTAGAACCTCTCTTTACCTGTTGCTTATGCCTCTACATATACAACCTAATACCCTGCTTGCTTTCCACATGGCGTTGCTGCACTGCTTGTCTACCTTTAAATCATCAGATATAAAAACAGCCAAGTACCTTTCTTCTGCTGTTGTTCAGTATCAGTAAGTCTATATTCTGCCTATGGGTTTTTGTGTCCATTATGTATTATTCTGCAGTATATACTACTGTCCATTCCTTTAACTTTTCTTAAATAGTTGTAGAGTCATCTAAAAAGAAAAAAGAAAAAAAATTACCAGAGCTATGTCCTAGCCAGACCCCACTGCATTTCATGTATTATCCTGGAAAGGAGTCATAGAAAAAAACTATATATAAAAATCCATTATTAACAGCAAGAGAGATAAAGGTCTGATCTCTGGCTGTAATAAGTCTAATATAAAGGCATAAAATATTAGCAATCCATTATAAGTGGTATCAAATGTCCCTAGATAAAGTATTGAAATTACTTCCGCTTTTACAATACAACTACTATTCTACTGAGGTCGCTCTGTCCTGCACATTCAAATTGGTCACTCAATATAAACATATTGCAGGCAGTCATACCGATATACTAAGTGGAAATATATATAATGAATTGTGAGATAGAGCAGTGCACCATACAGTGGACTATCTATAACAAAACGTGCTTTGGGATAAATTGTGGGAATGTGAAAATGCTCACAAATGCTGCCAAAATGAGTTTCCCAAAGCTGCAAAGCCAGTGATAGGCAAAACAAACTTATTTTCACCACCACCTATTTAAATCTTCAATTAATCCCTTTGTTGATATTGTGACGTGAATTAGCTGTATTATTAATGGAGGGGTGTATATATCTATATTAATAAAAGGAGAAGGCTGTCATGTTGCCAAAATTCTCCATCTCCTCCACACACACCCAAGGGTGGACAAACGCACCCCAGGGTGGCAGTAATGAGGACATATTCAGATCTTCATACTGGCTCACTAGGACATACACGGGGACATATATGTCAAAATCTCTGCAAGGAGTTAGCCCTCCCTCACTTCTCTTCCAAAAAAAAAAGCAGGGTCAACTCACACTGCTAGTACCCTTCGCCTAGCTCTCACATCCTCATCCATATGTTGTCTCTCCGATTGCTCTTATACAAGCATGTTCATCTCCTTCTTATTCACCCTTTCTTCCCTACTTTTGGGATCTCTCCCTGCTGCATTACAATCAATTTTCCATCCTTACCATTCACCCTCTCCAGAATGAGGCCTCTCCACCTGATGCCACTGAACCACTTTCCTGTCCCTCACAGTCACTCTTGTGAAGAGTTTACCACCCATCACATTTTAACCTCTGTCTATTTTGCCTGCTAGCCTTCTCCTTTTATTAATATAGACTAGAGATCGGAGCATGACGTTGCCATCTATGAATTTTGTGTGTGTGTGTGTGTACTTTTACTTTTGTGAATTTGTGTCTAACAGCTTGAAGTGTTAATGTTATTAAACGTTAGCTGTCACGTTTATTATTTGTATTGGGTGGATGTTCCATTTCACACAAACATGCCCTCTTTCTTCATACACTATTCTGGTTGCTCATTGCTTTCTTCATTGTGGAGATACCGCCCACTCTCCATAAACTCCTCTAGCACGATTGGCTACCGTAATCTTATTGGAGAAATGAGTGCCTCTAGCTGGGAGGAAGCTATTACTCTACAGGCTAAGAAAGAGAGAAAAAACTGTGGGCCAAGTGATAAATCATCGAAAGGTGCTGCTCGTTCAGGCCAAAAGCATATTTCTGACTAGCCAGGTACTGATGATGACCTGGTAGGCCTTAATTGACTGACTCCTCATCATGTCCTAAGCCTGAGCTTGGTTACCTACTGTGAGTGTGGGGACATTTTTGGACATTAGAAATGGAAAAGGAGGTAGTTGTGCAGTAAAGTGTCTAGAGTCCCCTTTAAATGTTGATATTTCCTGACATCTTCCATGCTTATTGCTAGGCTAACTGAGGATAAACTCCTCACTATTGATTTGGCTCCTACAGTTACCAATGCTTACCTTTTCAACATTCCACACAAAGCTTGTCCATTGTGGTGGATTGTTAACCCTTTGAGCCCTAGAGTGGTATACAGTACATTGCAAAGCAATGCGTTGCCTACATATAAGACACTCCAAGGGTTAAGTCCATACAAAGCATTTTAACCCTTCGAGTTCAATAGGGATGTGGAACACATTACTCTGCAATGCATTGTGCAGTCCCCAGTGACACTGAAAGAATGAAAATGACAAGGGCTCCAGACTGCTTTGTTTGCTCAAAGCTGAGTGCAATTATCTCCTAAAATGTTCTGCACTTTCTACCTTGCCCTGCCTTTTCCACTGGGTTTTATTAACCCTTGGCCTGCTTTCTCTTTCCTTCCTTAGCTTTTCAGTGCCAGACAGGTATCCAATGCATTGCACTGCATAGATATCTTGCTGCCTCTCAGGTTAAAGAGTAACCCAAATCATTATCAAGCAATGCACTGCATACCACTCAGGCACTGAGATGGTTAAAGCGCACAGGCAGTGCAGTGACAGTATTGCTATTGTACATTTTTGAATTATTAGGGGACTAGTGTAAAAGCCCATGTATACGGGCCAAGGTCCGGGTGATGTTAACCCTTTGAGTGCCAGAGGGGTACACAACGCAAAGCAATGCGTTGCGTACCCCTCTGGCACTAAGAGGGTTAAGAGGCCAGTCCTGCTCCGTGTCCTGCCGCCTACTCAGTTGTGCACTGTAGAGATTGCCCGAAAGCACAGAATGCTCCCAGCACAGAATTCACAGCATTCTGTCTATTCAGGCAGTCTCTACTGCGCATGACAGCTTCTGACAAACATTCTAACAAATTATTATATAGAACAAGAGTACTGTCTCCCATCTCTCCATGCTGAGTAATGTTAACCCTTTCAGTGCCGGAGGCTCGGGCCATTTCCTGTACCCTGCAGGCCAGACACATTTTCAGCATTTTTGCTATCCTTCTGTTTACGCTTGATTTCCTCTTGGGATTTTTAGTTAAATATGGAAAACTATATAATGTTTTTTTCAGAACGAATTGAGCTTTCTCATGGTACCTTACATGAACAGAATTTTGCATCGTGCAAAAATCTATGATGTCATAATGACAAAAAAAAGTGAAAATTTACTAATTTTGCTAAAATCACATACTATGTATCAAAAACATTTACCTTGATTGAAAAAGTTTCAATTATTTGAAAAAGCCCTGAGTCCCCCGAGTAAAAAAATACCAAATTTGTATAGTTTTACCTACGTCCATGGCTAGCGTAGAGCCCTAATCACCAGCAGCGCAAAATGACATTTTCAACTTTATAAACTAAAATGCGCATTCTAGGGTTTTTGTGGTAAAACTGCCCTAAAACAGTGGAATAACTATATAAAACTATATATTTCTGAAAAGTAGACAACCTGCCGCATCTAATGAGGGGTAACTTACCTTCTTGCCCCAAGCCTGTTGTGCACAAATGCTTCCAGAAGGTGGCACTATAGGAAAAAAATGGCATTTTCTTACGTTTCTGCCCCTTCATCTGTATGGAAATCTGTGAAAACCATGGAATTTCCAACTGTATTCATTAGCTAGTGCTCTTAGGAGAAAAATGACACCTCATTGGTATGAGTTCCCCTACCTTAGTGGGCGCTACAAGTACCAAACTACACCTATTGCAACCACTAATTTTTCTAACATTTTCTCAAACATTACTTGTCTGTACAAAAATGGTTATAACAACTAGAGAAGTGAAGAAAGGTTACACAAACCATACCATTTTGGAAAGAAGACAACCTGCCGCATCTAATGAGGGGTGAATTGCCTTCTTACCCCAAGCCTGTTGTGCCCAAATGCTTCCAGAAGGTGGCACTTTAGGAAAAAAATGGCATTTTCTTACATTTCTGCCCCTTCAAATGTACTGAAATCTGTAAAAACCATGGAATTTCATGCAGTATCCATTAGCTAGTGCTCTTAGGAAAAAAATGACACCCCATTGGCATGAGTTGACCTACCTCAGGGGGCGCTAGAAGTGCAAAACGACATCTACTACAACTTCTAAGTTTTCTAACATTTTCTCAAACATTACTTGTCTATACAAAAATGGTTATAACAACTACAGAAGTGAAGAAAGGGTACACAAATCATACCATTTTGGAAAGAAGACAACCTACCGCATCTAATGAGGGGTGACTTGCCTTCTTACCCCAAGTCTGGTGTGCACAAATGCCTCCAGAAGGTGGCGCTAATGAAAAAAAAAGGCATTTTCTTACATTTCTGCCCCTTCAAATGTACTGAAATCTGTAAAAACCATGGAATTTCCAGCAGTATCCATTAGCTAGTGCTCTTAGGAGAAAAATGACACCCCATTGGCATGAGTTGACCTACCTCAGGGGGTGCTATAAGTGCAATACGACACCTACTACAACTTCTAATTTTTCTAACATTTTCTCAAACATTACTTGTCTATACAAAAATGGTTATAACAACTACAGAAGTGAAGAAAGGGTACACAAACCATACCATTTTGGAAAGAAGACAACCTACCGCATCTAATGAGGGGTGACTTGCCTTCTTACCCCAAGTCTGGTGTGCACAAATGCCTCCAGAAGGGGGCACTAATGAAAAAAAAGGCATTTTCTTACATTTTTGCCCCTTCAAATGTACTGAAATCTGTGAAAACCATTGATTTTTCAAATGTATTCTTTAGCTATGGCTCTTAGGAGA
The DNA here is from genome assembly GCA_037306005.1 of Rhinophrynus dorsalis. NCBI lineage: Eukaryota > Metazoa > Chordata > Amphibia > Anura > Rhinophrynidae > Rhinophrynus > Rhinophrynus dorsalis. The sequence goes on from CM074724.1 coordinate 269,796,919, forward strand.
AAAGTGACACCTCATTCATATGAGTACACATACCTTAGGGGGCGCTACAAGTACAAAACTACACCAACCTCTAATTTTTCTAACATTTTCTCAAACATTACTTCTCTATACAAAAATGGTTATAAGAACTAGAGAAGTGAAGAAAGGGTACACAAACGATACCATTTTGGAAAGAAGACAACCTGCCGCATCTAGTGAGGGGTGACTTGCCTTCTTACCCCAAGCCTGGAGTGCACAAATGCCTCCAGAAGGTGGTGCTAATGAAAAAAAAGGCATTTTCTTACATTTCTGCCCCTTCAAATGTATTGAAATCTGTAAAAACCATGGAATTTACAACTGTATCCATTAGCTATTGCTCTTAGGAGAAAAATGACACCCCATTGGTATGAACTGATCTACCTTAGGGGGCGCTACAAGTACAAAACTACTACTGCTACAACCTCCTGATTTCTCTAACATTTTCTCAAACATTCTTGCGTGTATGAAAATGGTTATAACAGCTATAGAAGTGAAGAAAATGTAGCGAAACCATACCATTTTGGAAAGAAGATAACCTGCCGCATCTAATGAGGGGTCACTTGCCTTTCTACCCCTAAGTTAGTGTGCACAACTATTTCCAGAATGTGGTGCTACAGAAAAAAAAAAAAAACTTTTTTTTTTTTTTTTTTTTTACAAATCAGTCACTTCAAAGATACGAAAATGGTTCAACACCATGGGATTTCCTAGGAGGACCTCCTGCCAGCCTACGATAAATGGTACCCCACTGATGTGGGATGACATACCATATTGGGTGCCAGGAGTGTAGCTACCAGTTGAACAAGGATGGGGAAGCAAACAACGTATGTATGATTCTATGGCTATCAGTGGTCAGTCAGTGTACGTGAGGACCTGTGACTGCCAGTGAAACCAGGTGGGGGGAGGGACGAGGGGTCAGGCAGTGTATGTGGGTATATCTACCACTGGGCAGAGCGCAAGTATGGCAGTGGTGGTGGGGGAGGTAAGGTAGTACATATGGGGGATCTGTGACTACCACTGTGCACTGTAAGTCCCCCACATACACTGTTTGATTTCCAGCCTGAATCCAGTGCGTATTGGCACTTGGGTCTACCAGTAGGCAGTGGAACCAGGCTGGGGGGGTCAAACTGTGGGAATGGGACTGCCAGTAGGCTGTGTAACTGGGCTGGTGGGTAGGGTACGGGGGGGGGATTGAGTCATTTTGTGTGCATGCCACAGGGATGTCCGATGCATTGCAATTGACCCCCTGTCGCACACAGAGGGTTCTTTTAAAAAAAAAAAAAAATTCTTCTTTATTCATAGCTTGTTGGGTGGCCTTAGGGCCCCCCAACAAGCTTTGAATGTAAAGCAATAGTAAAAAAAAAAAAGTCCTGTGTGTGCCACAGGAGGGGGTCTAAAATGAACCCCCTCCCCTGTGGCACACAGAGGGTTAATTTTTTTTTGTCTGTTTTTTATAGACCTCATTGGGGGGCTTCAGGACCCTTCCTTATGTCCCCCAATGAGGTCTTAGTAAAAAGAAATATGGGCTAAAAGAATTGACCCTGTGAGTGTCACAGGGTTCTCCAGCACATTGCAAAGCAATGTTCTGGGGACCACTGCGGCACTCACAGAGTTAATTTTTTTTAATTTTTTTTAAATTATTATCAGACCTTGTGGGGGGACATCAGGAATTCTCCTGATGTCCCCCCAACAATCTCTGATTATAAAATACTAAAAAATATTCCTATGTCTGCCACAGGAGGGGGGCTCTGCAATGAACCCCCTCCCCTGTGGCACACACAGGGTTAATTTTTTTTTTTTCTATTTTTTATAGACCTCATTGGGGGGCTTCAGGACCCTTCCTTATGTCCCCCAATGAGGTCTTAGTAAAAAAAAATATGGGCTAAGAGAATTGACCCTGTGAGTGTCACAGGGTTCTCCAGCACATTGCAAAGCAATGTGCTGGGGACCACTGTGGCACTCACAGAGTTAATTTTTTTTTTAATTATTATCAGACATTGTGGGGGGACATCAGAAATTCTCCTGATGTCCCCCCAACAATCTCTGATTATAAAATACTAAAAAATATTCCTATGTCTGCCACAGGAGGGGGGCTCTGCAATGAACCCCCTCCCCTGTGGCACACACAGGGTTAATTTTTTTTTTCTTCTATTTTTTATAGACCTCATTGGGGGGCTTCAGGACCCTTCCTTATGTCCCCCAATGAGGTCTTAGTAAAAAAAAATATGGGCTAAGAGAATTGACCCTGTGAGTGTCACAGGGTTCTCCAGCACATTGCAAAGCAATGTGCTGGGGACCACTGTGGCACTCACAGAGTTAATTTTTTTAAATTTTTTTTTAATTATTATCAGACATTGTGGGGGGACATCAGGAATTCTCCTGATGTCCCCCCAACAATCTCTGATTATAAAATACTAAAAAATATTCCTATGTCTGCCACAGGAGGGGGGCTCTGCAATGAACCCCCTCCCCTGTGGCACACACAGGGTTAATTTTTTTTTTTTTCTATTTTTTATAGACCTCATTGGGGGGCTTCAGGACCCTTCCTGAAGCCCCCCAATGAGGTCTCTGCAAAAAAAAATACAGGCTGCAACAATTGACCCTGTGAGTGCCACAGGGATCCCCAGTGCATTGCAAAGCAATGCACTTGGGAACCCTGCAGCACTCACAGGGTTAATTTTTTTATTTGGTTTTTTTATTTTTTTTATTTTTATTTTCAGACCTCGCTGGGGCACATCAGGACCCCTCCTGATGTGCACCCAGTTATTGATCTCCCAGCCGATTGGGCTGGGAGCTCAATATGGCGACAGAAGGAGAGCAAAGGCTCTCCTTCTGTTCACTCCTACCTCCTACTCCTACACTCCTACCACCGATGATGTTGGGAGGCTTCCCCCGGTCCCGCCCACTCCTACCCGGAAGTTCGGGTAGGAGAGACGGAAGAGGAGAAGCTGCGCTTCTGCTGCGCTTCTCCTCTTCCTTTATTGATCTCCCAGCGCGATCGGCTGGGAGATCAATAACAGGGGAGACATGAGGAGTGATCCTCATGTCCCCCCACGATTGCCCACCTTTTTTTTTTTTAAAATGCGGTCACTGCATGCCGGTTATACCGGCTCATGCAGTGACCGCATTTTAGTGGGTACATTGTACGAGCTTGGCACAGCGGGTACAGCTGTCCAAACTCGTACAATGTACCCACTTGGCACTCAAAGGGTTAAAAATATTTTATCACCTTAACACATTTTTTTAAACTTTTCCTTTAGACATTTCTCTGGACCCTATTTTGACGTATTATACTGCTTCTTCTCCCAGTAGGGAGACCAGAGGAAGGGGTACATGGACCATTTTGTTAAGTAATATGGGGCTATTTATCACATATTAATTTAATTGATTTAGATTATTTTTGATAAATTACTATGAACCCCACAATTAATTTATTTTGTTTTAATCTTAATGTAAAAAGATATTGGGTGAATTTACCCCTTATTTATTTATTTATTTACACATTTAGTTTGTTTCTTATCATGGTCAACAAAGGATATATGGGATCTTAGGTCCCCATGTGATCTCCTAACAGTTTCCATCCTGATATCATCAAGATGGCAAGATGGGGGCTTAATGCTATCCTGCCCCTTCAATTTAGGGGACAAATGAAAACTTTTAAGCCCTTTAATGCTTTGGAGATTGTACGAAAGTGCATGGAGACCCCCACCTGGCATTTAATCCATGAGAATTTCAATTTGTCCCTTTTATATGATTGGTTTGCTCCAGAATGCCTTGTGTTTCATTGTTTAAATATGTCCTTCAGGCTTGCCCACAATTTACATAGCTATTACATTTTAAAGAAGCCCTGGAAACTTTGGATACAACTATTCTAAATTCCTGCTCTTGGTTCTTTCCTTAGTGTCTTCACAATATTTTCAGACAGTGCAGACTTTTTCATCCTTTCCAAAAAAACTTCATATTGGCATGTTGCTTTTTCATGGATATATTATCTATATGGCAGAAGGGTGAAATCATGTCAAAGCAACAGCACTATTCCACTTCAATAAAAGGTCTCTTGTAACTTGTACCACGTTCATCTGATGTTTTATAGTGATAAAATGTCACCTGCTATTTTCTATTTCCCCTAGAGCAAAAATGAAGAGTGAGTTTAATACTGACAGCAGGTTGTACAGCTGAACTCATATGATTCAGCAAAACTCTGAGTCTTGAAAGCACACAGGTAATCTGAATTGTAAACGCAAAATGAAAATATGCTCTGTGCACTGGGGCAGAACCGCACCTGTTCCATTTCATAAACATGCATATACAATTGCATAAACTTACTTCTGCTTTATTTCTATTGACTAGAGAAATCCATCTTTGACAAATGTACTTTAGATGTGTAATACTTAGAAAACAGATAAGGGCTTAAGGTAAGTGAAGCTTTGGAGGTTTGTCAGATAATGGTTAAATAAAAGTCACACAGACACACATGTACGCACTCACAAACACACACAATGTTCCCTTAGGAAAATTAACTGAAGACATCCTGAGCCACATCCTCCACCTCACATGTCCCCACTTCTAGCCCAACCTGCTATTGAAAATACAGAAAATGCGTAAAGCCTATAACTTACACACACACACACACACACACATAGAAAAACAATGGTACCCTAAGATGGTGCCCAGGACACACCAAAGTGCCATGATACCTTGGATGAGAAAAACATTCAACTTTAAACAGGCCACTTATACAATTAGGGAGGAAGATGAGGGTAGTAGTAGTGTGAGCAAGACAGGTCAGCTGCCTGTGCCCGCTGCCAGACTGGCTGCACCTGCTGCCCCTGCTGCCACCAGTGCTGTGTCTGCTGCCAGACATGCTGCTTTCCTGCTGCCACTAGTGATGTGCCCGTTGTCAGATGTGCTGCTCCTGCTACTGCTACCACCATTGCTGTGCCTGCTGTCAGATATGCTGACCTGCTGCCACCAGTGCTGTGCTTACTGAAAATGCTGCCCCTGCTGGCACCAGTGCTGTGCCTTCTGCCAGTGCTGAACCTGCTGCCATCAGTGCTGAACCTGCTGCCAGTGTGTCTTGTAATAGGATGGGGGGGTAGAAAATTATGCCAAGTGTGAGAGCAGGGAACCCTAAGTCACACTTGCCATCCCCAAGCAGTGCTGCCAGTGCTAGTACAACCCCTAAGAATATCCAGCTGCTTTTTAGTGTTAGGAGTGAAGGAGGGGGTAATCATCATATTACTAGTAACTGTGAGGAGGAAGACTCAAGGGCTGAAATTGATGTGGTTGGTCTTAGCAGTAGTAACAGTAATGGTGAAACAGCTGGTGGGAATAACATTAGGGGAGTGGTAGGGGAATCAATTGAGAGAGTCCAGACTAGCATTCAAGGGAATTTTTTTGGGCGGCGTCGTTTACTGGGATTGGGGCAGTTAATAAAGAATAAATCCTAAATACAATAAAAAACCCCCGTAAAACATGGCATAAAAGGGGTCTGAGAGGGTGCCTGTGTTGGTGGGTGGAGTCTGGGCAATTAAACAGTTGAACAGGGAATTTATCTTGGGAGTGGGGTTTCCTGACTGGTATTGGGGGATAGTTAATAAAAAAAATAAATACATAAAATAAAATAAGAAATTTGTATGTAAACTTAGAGAGACAGGAAGCCTGACATAAGTTGCCACTGGGTGGACTGATACTTGATTTGATAGAGTATTTTGTAGAGGATGATTTGTTAGATTTGTTATTAGAGATCCAAGCTCTGAGGAAACATTGATTTGTATGACTTAGACTTATTAGAGGCACAAGCCATGAGGAAACAATGATTTGTAGGACCTAGAGCCCAGACATTTTTTTATAGGACTATGTTTTTTATTATTATTTTTGTTCTATTTTTTTTAAAGAACAAGCCCTGAGAAAAGAAATGCCCTACTGGCCTAATGCCAGCAGGTCATGTTGGCCAGTGGCCATTGTCAAATGTCCTCCTGAGTCCATAATTGCATAAGCTGCAAATGCTGTTCTTGCTGCTGCGGGTGAGTTGTTTAAGCAACAGGATGATTAGGCAGCTGAATGGGAATGGGATCAACAATAGCAGTAACATGGGTGATGGATGATGAAGGTTCCACTTGCCATGACTATCTCCAGTGATGCACCTGAGGCAGTAGAATCACAATAAGTAGCCCCCAGTATATGTGGAGAAAACATGTTGGCCATTAATTCTTCTCCACCTGACCCTCCACAAAATTCATGGATTTATTACTATTAGAATAGACATTTTTTTTTGCCTTGAGTGCAGGAACTGTGCCTCTCATCCGCAACTGCATTGTGCATAGTGTGTGTGTTAAATAACATCTTTTGGCACAACTGTATTCAAACACTATGACACCAGAACCCAAGTACTGCTGTTGTCACTATACCCCTTGTCCACACCCCACTCAGGACACATGAGGACTTGCTGGCAGTTTAATAGCAATGATGAACCTTCCCTGCCACCATCTTAGCATATTCTGTGGGATGGATTCTCCTCAGATGCCACTTGATGACCTACTTGTGATTCTCCTCCACCACACAGTGTACAATGAGTGGACAGGAACTGCCACATCCTAACATATAGAGAGTGGCTATCATTTGGCAAGGGAGGTAATGATGAACGTGGAATGGCAGAAGATGTAGTTACCCAAGAGGAAGAAGGTAATGGTGAGCTTGTTGTTTCACTCATCAGAGACCTTCCATTCTCTGCCTGGGTTTCTCTAGTCTTCCTCCTCTTTGATAACCATCTCACTTCTTGTTGCCTTTCTGGAAAGTCAGGGGGTACGGCAACAGTGGTTCTCAATTTCTGTGGTGGGTGTTTGGCTTTAATATGTTTGACATAAATGTCAGGTTATATGTGTCTTATCAGGGAGGTTGTACCAAGGTGTGTTCACTCCTTTTCTCTTCTCACTGATTTGTTACAAATTGTGCAAAGTGCTGTTGGTGATGACTGCACTGTTCCTGCCCCAATGAAAAATAGTCCCACACCCATGACTTCAGGGGATAGGGATAAGGAACAGTTGGAGAAGAATGGTGCCTTTTTCTTGTCCTCTACATTCCCCTTCATTGTCTGTGGCAGTGGATGATGTTGCTGCAGTTGCTGCTACTGCCTCAGAATCAGCACTACAACTAGGACCAGGAGTATTGATGCCACTGGCAAGTGGAACCTGTCCTAGTCCCGCATCACTTGTTGACCCCATTCCCATTGTGTCCACAGTGGTCTCTGGCACACTAGCTTGGCCCTCAGCATCCTGTTCCCTTTGAAACTCAGCAGCAGCAGGAATTAGAGCTGTTGCAAATTCCAAAGCTCACTGCTAGTGGTGGTGGTGATGTCCATCTTCATCACTGTCTCCCATTCCTTCAAGTTTCTGAAAAAAAGGCCATCAATATCACTTCCACCCCAGTTTCTCCACCATCATCATAACCACCACCACCACTAGTTCCTATGTGCTGCTGTTGCACTATTACAGACATCTCACTGCTGGTTGGAGGAGGTGACGAGAAATATTCCCAAAAAAGAGCAAGAAAAATCATCAACATTTCTTCAAGCAAGATTAAGACTGATATTGGCCCCCTTAAAACTGAAACATATGAATTAAGTGGCCAGAATAAGGCAGTGGTTGACACCTTAATTAACCCTCTGAGTGCCAGAGGGGTATGCAATGTATTGCAGAGAAATGCGTTTCATACTCATCTGGCATTCAAAGGGTTAAACAAATTATTTTCTTTCGTATTTACAATGAAAGCAATAATGTTAGGGTTTCATCAAACATGGTAAATCATAGCATATCTTTAACCATGTACATAGATTAATGTGATGGACAAACTCCAAAAGAAATTGGAAAATGTTATGGTAAAAAAAGCAACAGGACTGATGGCATACACCCAAGGGTAGTTAAGGAGCTTAGTCCAGTAATAGAAAAACCATTATACTCAATATGTTTTAATTCATTCTCATCAGGCATAGTGTCCTGTGATTGGATATAAGCAGATGCAGTACAATTATTCAAAAATGGGGCAAGTTCTAAAGTAGACTTTCATAGTGGGAAAAATATTAGAACCAAAAGTATTCATGACTATGTGATGACCACTGACAATATTAGTAAGAGACAGCATGGTTTTATGAAGAATAGAACATGCCAAACTGATTTATTTGCATTCCATTTCAATTTAGAAAATGGTACTGTTATTGATATAGTATATTTGGATTTCACAAAAGACATCCCCCACAGCATGTTACTGCATTAAATAAAACAGCTTTGGCTTGTTAGAAGACGTCTGTGCATGGATAGTGAGATGGACAAATGATAAAAAGCACAGTTGTTGTAAATGGAACCTTTTCAATTTGTTTGCAATTGGAGTACTTTAGGGTTCAGTCCTAGACACAATGCTTAATAATTATTTTATTAATGATCTTGAAGTGGGTAGTGAAATTAGCATCTCAATCTTTGCTTATGACAGTAACATTGTAAACAATACATACAGAAGCGGATGTTTTTTTCTTTGTAGAAAGATTTGAATAAACTGACTAAATGAGAGGAAAAGTGGAACCTAAGGTCTAATATACATTGATAAATGTAAGATCACTCATTTAGGTTGCAGAAAAAATCATGCTACAAATACACTAAATGGTAAACTACTAAGGGACACTTTACTAGAGAAAGTTTGAGGAGTGGTGATAATAGATTTCACAACAATATGTGCAGTATCATTCAGCTGCTGTAAGAGCCAATAGGAAACTATCATATAATAAAATGTATATGTATAAGTCTACCTCTATTTAAATCCTTTGTTAGGCATCATTAGAATACAGAGAAAGGTTTTGGGCACCAATTCTCAACCCCTTAAGGACCAGCGGTCCCAGGGTGTGTGGTCCTAAGGACCAGACAGGGAAGTTCAATGTGCCGCCCCACATGACTGATCACGTGTGCCGGTATGCCGAACGAGGGACTGAAAGAGATCACTCCGGTCTTGGAGAGATCAACTTCAGTCCCCAATATTACTCACCTCGCTCCTGCAGGAGTGCGGTGAGTAAAAGTACGTGACATGCCTGGACCGTCACTGGTCCTTAAGTGCAGGACCAGTGTGATGGTCCGGGTACATCAGTCGGATGTGAAGGGATTAAAAACCACATTATTAAAATGGGAAAAGTACAGAGGCATGGAGAAAGCTGATAAAGGGTTTGGACGATTTTAGTTATAAAGAGACACTAGCATAATTATCCATTAAGATTAGAAGAAATGCTTGTTTGATTATACCAAAATCATTTTTTTCACTAAGGATGTTGATTCCTTTCTAGCTCAGAAAAATTAATGAGTGTTGATTTCAATGCAGATATAATGTTAACCCAGGGAAATATATGACTGCCTTTATGAGTTAAGAATTTAATTTTTGTACCCGTTTGGGACATAATTGTAAATGGCTTTTTTTTTTTTTTGCCTTCCTCTGGATCGACAGGGGTGCTATGGCTAATGCTGAATTTGGTGGACACATGCCTTTTTTAGCCTCATCAACTATAAGAAGCACAGTATTATCCTACAAAGTGAGACAAGCATTGTCGTGTAGCATTAATGATATTGACAGAATTCTTTGTTTTCAAAGACTTAATTGGCCACATTTTTTAAGTAAATTCACGTGTTGTATATAACAATTTGCTGGAGCCTGTGGTCCTAGCTCTTATAATGCAAAATGCCATATTGTATCTATTATAATTATCACTATCATCTAATGCTACTGAATAAACATTTAAAGTGAACCTACCACCTTAAGACAACTTTGTTTTATAGAAAATTAATATCTTTGTGTATTGAAGGAGACACTTTTTTGAACATTAAAAAGTATTGAAAAATGAATCTTTATATTTTGGAATCAAAGTGTGGCACTTTATGCTAATTCCCTGCACAATATTCTAATTTGTTCTGTTCATCTGCAAACTTATCACTATAAGACGTGACCCTAGTGTATGGGCTCTGTGATTCATAGCATACAGTGTGGTAACATTGACCCAGAATAAAAATTATGATAATGTGTCACACTGAATTGACCCAGGGGAGGAAGAGGCTCCCCTACATCCATCCCATCTGAATTAATGAGTAGAAGTGGACAGGATCGGGCAACCCATTCATATCAATGAGAGAGAGCCTCCCCCATTGACATAAAAGGGTTTCCTGACCCTGCCCTCTACCACCTGTTATTTCAGGTAGGATGGAAGCAGTGGATCCATCTTGCACCCCAGGGTCACTTGTATTGATCTTCAAGCTGGGAGATTAGTAGCCAGAGAGGCATCTAGAGGGCTCCCGTTGCCCCCATCATGAGGTATGACTTTTTTCAGTGAGAAGTTGTTTTTTTTAATGGCAAAATGTGCACACCTAGATTTCATTTGTCTTTCTCTTTAGTTTGTTGATAGCTTGTTGTTTTAGGAAAAGTAGTATCAGGTGTTAAAAAAATCCCTGCTTGAAAACATATTTCAATTAGGTGCATATTTTTGCTTCACCTACCTGGACTTAAGTACTGATATTCCTGTACAAAGGTAAGATACAGAGATATGTTATTCCCTATATCAGGTCCTGGGTGGGATATCAAATGTCAGTGGAGAGAGAATACTTGGCACATTCATTTTTGTATATAAAAGTCTTACATTTAATCAATTCTGTTGCATTTCTTTCACTACCATATGCTGATCTGACATTTTTGGGAACTATGCATAATAATTCATATATACCCAAAGATATATGCCCATATTTACTGGAGTAGGGTATCATAATGTACTATGGATACACTGTCCACATAATATACATATTACTTCCAACTAAAAGAAAACTTAGATCACATCAGTATTTGATAGAATATTAAAACATTTGCCTCATTAAAGCAAAAGTTGGTTGGATATGAGTAGGAATTGGGTGAAAATTTTTGTCTCAAACTAAAATCAGCTAATAATGGCACATCCCGCTTTGCGAATAATTTCCAGCAAAAAGTGCAGTATTTTACCCATTTTTCAACTAGCTCATTGCATTGAAATCAATGGTTACATTGAACATTTACACAACACATAACAAATGTTATGTTATTTCCTAAAGGTTTAGGATAAAAGGGTTCTGATGGTGCCTCTCTGTGGAAACAATCAGTAAAACAGGACATTTTTTGGGGGGGTTGTTGACTGGTATTGCAGGGACAGTAAAAAAAAAAAAATACTTTAGTACATAACTTGACAGAAACAGGGACCCCCCGAAGTAAGCTGTAATTGGGGCAGACTGATACTAGTTGGAATAGAGTATTTTGTAGAGGATGATTTGTAGGACTTAGACTTGTTGTTAGAGGACAAAGCCCTGACTTAGACTTGTTTTTTCCCAAGAAACACTGATTTGTAGGACTTTGGCTTGTTAGAATCACAAGCACTGAGGAATAAAGGATAATTTTTATCAATTTGACTTGTAACCATCACAAGCCCTGATGAAAAATGTGGCCACCACTAACTCAATTAAATGTGGAGAAAATAAGTTGGCCAATAATCCTTCTCCACCTGTCCCTCTTCCAAAATCATGTTGTGTTGTTAGACTATACATTTTTCCCTTGACAGCAGAAGTAATTGTGCCTCTCACCAGCAACTGCAATGTGAACAGTATTTGTGTGGTAAATAAGCAAAGGACTGGGAACAATGGGTACATCTGCACTCACATCAAACACCTGGCACAGCTTTATCTAAATACCATGATGCTTATGGTCCCTAATGTGAAATCATCCCACCAGAAGCCAAGTACTGCTGCTGTCATTATGACCCTTGTCCACACCCCACTAAGGACGTGTGACAACTTGCAGTTTAATAATAATGATGAACCCTCCCTGCCACCAGCTTAGCATATTCTGTGGGATTCCCTGTGATTTCTCGCCACCATACTGCCATGTGTAGTCAGTGCACCACACATTCTGCATTGGGTGGACACGAACTGCCACATCCTAACAGCTACAGAGTGGCTATCATTTGGCGGGGGAGGTAATGATGAACGAGGTGGATCACCAGAAGATGTAGTTACATCTTCTTGTGGCCAGACCCTAGAGAAAGAAGGTGATGGCGAACTAGGTGTTTTTACTCACCATCGAACATTCTGGCTCTGGCAATATGACTCATAATGGCTCACACCATTGTCAGCTACCACCCTGGATGCAGCAACAGCATAGGCCCAGATACAACCCCACACCCAGGTGGGAGGGAAGCAGCTACCAGTGGCCACCCTATGACCAGTGTCCACTGGATTAAGAGCATGTGGGATTCATTGGAGAGCCACAATACCCACATCCCCCTGAGTAGTTCCCACCCCTCCCCACAGATACAACCAGGTGGAGACACATCCATTCATAGTAGGGAGTTTCCGTCAGAGGGAGGCACATCTGTGAGGAGTGGGTACTGATGTGTTGGGGGGCCGAGAATCCCTGCATTCATTACATGCTGGCCCCCTGACACCTGTCACACAAGGCATTCCACCAACACCACCACTCATGGAACCAGAAGATGACATGGTGAAACCCAACTGACAAATGGAACAGGCAGAGGAGGTTGGAGAGGCAACCCCACCACATGTGACTCCAGCCTCTTTGGCCATATCCCCTGGCACAGTGAGCCAGATCACTGCAACAGATGTGGAATGCTGCGCATCCAAAGAAGGCAGGTAAGGGAGAGCAGGCTAACCAGTCGCTACCTGAGAAGAATATAGAGGGTTGCACAGAGAAACACTGCCACCCTCTGTTCATTGGAAGCCTAGCACACCACATTGACCAGTGAAATCTGAGATTTCAGGACTGGTATAATGGACATTTTGGGCCAGATGCTGGTCGAGAGGAGGGAATCCAATAGAAGTGAAATCCAGCAAATGGAAAGAGAGTCAATGCACAGAGGGGGTCACCACACCAACCTCCCCCTCCAGTGTGACCCCTGCATCAACCCCGAGAATACCAAGAGTAATCAGACTTTTCCCTAAATAAATATGCACTTATTCATCCCATTTATGCCTGTGAATGTTTCTTGTTTCTAACAGGTAAAGGGGCAGAGATGTCTCCAATGCTTTGGAAAGCAATACAGTGAACACAAGTCCTGCACATATTACTTAGTTTAAAGTGTTGTACCGTGGGTAAGCACACACACCACATATCAGATTCAATACACAATCCACCTAGCAAAGTCATACAACATGAAGGTGTTTGTTGTTTGGTCATGGTGTGAGTTGAACTTGAACAACTGACCATACTATGTGTCAGACTGTCCCCAATCACTTCCATCCAAGGTGATTGCTATCACTATGAGCAGTTTTAAAAATAATAAAAGGAGGAACAGGAAGGACCCTTCTGTGTCCACTGAGTCTGAGGAGGAGGAGAAAGTGAGCACTACTGAACCAATGCTGTCCAGTCCCCCTAAATCACTCGTAGGGATCTTGGGGAATTTAATAGGAAGAGAGGGAGAAAAGAGTAGTACTAATGAAAACAGGATAGGTCAGTTGCATGTGCCTGCTGCAAGACGTGCTGCCCCTGCTGCCAGCATAGCTGTACCTGCTGCCACCATTCCAGTACCTGCTGTCAGACGTGCTGTGTCTGTTGCCAGTGCTGCCCCTGCTGCCACCAGCTTTGTGCCTGCTGCCAGTGCTGGCCTTTTTAGCAGAAACTGAGAAGGAATGGGAGACAGGAATGAGGATGGGCATCACCACTACCAATAGCAATACGCTTTTGGAATTTGCAGAATTTGCAACTGCTCTAATTCCTATTGCTGCTGAGTTCCAAGGGCAGCAGGATGCTGAGGAGCAAGCTAGTGTGCCACAGACCACCGTGGGAATGGGGTCAAGAAGTGATGCAGGACTACCTGCCAGCAGCAGCAGCAATGCTCCTGGTCTTAGTTGAAGTGTTAATTCTGAGGCAGTAGCAGCAATAGCATCAACATCATCTGCTGCCACAGACAGTGAAGGGGAATATGGAGGACCAGAAGAAAGAGGCCATTCTTCTCCACCTGTTCCCTATCCCTTGAAGTCATGGGTGTGGGACTATTTTTCGCTTGGGGCAGGCACAGTGCAGTCATCACCAGTGACACTGTGCACAGTTTGTGACAAGTCAGTGAAAAGGGAAAAGGAGGGAACACTACTTGGCACAACAGCCCTGATAACACACATGAAAAACAGACACCATAACAATTATGTCAAACATGTGAAAGACAAACCCACCACAGAAATCAAGCACTGCTGTTGCTGTACCCCCTGACTTTCCAGAATGGGAACAAGAGGTAAGGTGGAGATCAATGAGGAGGAAGAATAGAGAAACGCAGGCGAAGACTGGAAGTTCCATGATGTATGAAACAACTAGCTCACCATCACCTTCTTCCACTAGGGTAATTACATCTTCTGTAATCTACCTCATTCATCATTACCTCCCCCGCCAAATGATAGCCACTCTGTTAGGATGTGCACACTGTGTGGTGCACTGACCACACATGGCAGTGTGGTGGAGGAGGATGGCAAGCAAGGCATCAAGTGGCATCTGAGGAGATTGTATCCCACAGAATATTCTAAGATGGTGGCATAGTGGGTTCCTCATTTCTTTTAAACTGTTAGCAAGTTATCATGTGTCCTTACCGGGGTGCGGACAAAGGGTGTAATGACAGCAGCAGTACCTGGTTTCTGGTGTCATGGTGTTTGGATACAGTTGTGCCCCCAGATGATATTTACCACACACACTGTACACATTGCAGTTGCTGATGATAACACACCCATGATATTTGGAGGAGGGGCAGGTGGAGAAAAATTATTGGCCAACTTTTTATTTTCTTCACACCTACTAGGGGCTACTTATTATGCTGCTACTCCTTCAATCGCATCACTGAAGCTAGTCGTGGCAAGTGGAACCTTCATCATCCATCACTCATGTTACTGCTGTTGTTCATCCTATTCCCTTTCAGCTGCCTTATCATCCAGCTGCTTAAACAACTCAGCAGCAGCACAGTAGTCACAAATTCTGCATCTACATCAAGGCATTTGACAATGGCCAGTGGCCACTGGTCTTCAGGACATCAGCTGCTGGAAGTAGGCCAGTAGGGCATTTTTTTTCACAAGGCTTGTGCGTTAAAAAAATAAAAAGTTCTACAAAAAAATAAACAATTTTTGGGGGTTTGTTTCTAACAAGCCTAAGTCGTACAAATCATTGTTTCCTTAGGGCTTATGCCAAACAAGCTTAAGTCCTACAAATTAATGTTTCTTCAGGGCTTGTGCCTTTAATAAGTCTAAGTCCTACAAATCAATGTTCCCTCAGGGCTTGGGCCTCTAACAACAAATCTAACAAATCATCCTCTACAAAATAAAGTATCAGTCCACCCCAGTGGCAGCTTATGTCAAAGGGTTCCTGTCTCTATCACTTTACATACAATTTGTTTTATTAACTGTCCCCCAATACCAATCAAGAACCCTCCTCAAAACAAATTCCTTGATCAAATGATTATTCCCCAGACTCCAGGCACCAACACAGGCACCCTCCTCAGACCCCTTCGAATTCATGTCTTATGGGACTTTTTTATTTGTACTTAGGATTTATTTTGTATTAACTGCCACCCAATCACAGTAAACAAACCCCCCAAAACATTCTCTGTTCAACTGATTCTTCCCCACATTCCACCAACACAGGCAACCTCATGCCCCTTTTATACTATGACTTTGGGAAATAAAATAATATTTGATATGTGTTGTGTATAAATTCAATGGTCCCATTAATTTCAATGGAATGAACTAAGAAAAAAAGCTGAAAATCAGCACGTTTCACTGGAAATAATTTGCCAAGTGGGAAGAACCATTATTCACCAGTTTCAGTTTGAGGAGAAAATGTTTGCCCATCCCTAGTTTTGACATTTCATTTCAAGTCATTACCCACTGGAGGGGTGTCCTGGATATGAAGCATTATCTTCTACATTGGACATTTACTATATGACTATATGATATGTGTTATTTATATGGCTTTCACCCTTCTGCAGTTTCTCTATATATGTGCTGCATGTGATGTTCATATCTGATAATGTCTATTCCTTGCTCTGCCCTATCTTGCTTTATGTTGCTTCATGTTTAGTCTATGAATCACTGACAAAACAGATCATTATTGCACCCTGCATGCTGCACTAGATATTTAGTCTATTAACCACTGACAGGATAGATTATTATTGCACCCTGCATGCTTATAATATTTTCTGACAAGACATTGGACTATATTTGGCTCACATACATGAATTTCTTATATCTATAGCTATCTATCTATCTATCTATCTATATATCTATCTATCTATCCATATATATCTGTATATATATATATATATATATATATATATATATATATATCCAAACAAACAATAAGTATAAGTAATGGCGCCTATCCAGATACGCGGAAACCCTTATGAAAAAATAAAAATAAATAAAACACTGTCGCTGCAATCCTCGTTCTGGAGGTGGACAGAATAAATAACTACAAAAAAAAAAACAGTAATAAGAGGAGAGCGCTAGTGAAATAGTTAAAGACAATTTAATACATGAAGCCTAGGATACAAAATATCTAAATAACATTCAACTTCATAAAATAAACAATCCTAGTGAAACTAGGATAAATTAGTGAATTCACTAATAACAATAAAAGTAATAATAAAAGAACAAAAAATTAAAAAAACATTAACCCCTTAATGTGCAGAGTTCAAAACTTGGTCTGATGTATAAAAAACGGTACCGTAAATAAGCTAATATCCGGCGGGCAGGTGCTTAATAGATGATATTCACACTTGATATACTGAATCTCTCCCGTCTTCACGGCTGTATCATTAGGGATCCATTTCCAAAATATAAGGATCTTACTTGTTCAGCAGTGGGCAGAGGTGTACGTTTTTCAAGCACATATGTCAGTGCTCCCTGGCTGTAAGTCCAAATGTCTGAATCCCAGCAGAAGTCTGTCTCAGAAGCAGTGGACAGCAGCTGATACTGCCAGGTGAGCACAATCAGGCTGGTCTGTAAACCACAATCCACAGCACCTCCCGGCTATAGGAGTATAAAATTCCAAGTATTCATGAGACTGTATAAAAGATGTAATGAAATAAGAACTATATAGAAGCACAATGGAGTCAACAAGGTCCGACGCGTTTCGTAGATACTTCTTCAGGGATATATATTATATATTATATATATATTTACGGTACCGTTTTTTATACATCAGACCAAGTTTTGAACTCTGCACATTAAGGGGTTAATGTTTTTTTAATTTTTTGTTCTTTTATTATTACTTTTATTGTTATTAGTGAATTCACTAATTTATCCTAGTTTCACTAGGATTGTTTATTTTATGAAGTTGAATGTTATTTAGATATTTTGTATCCTAGGCTTCATGTATTAAATTGTCTTTAACTATTTCACTAGCGCTCTCCTCATATATATATATATATATATATATATATCAGTGGGTTATAGGAAAGCACTATACAGGAAACGTCTTGCGGTGAACAAGTGTTTTAAATCGAAGTTTCGGTCAGCATTTGTGGTCTTTATCAAGATTACAGCAGAGAGTGCAAAACAGGTCTTATATACCTAAACTTTACCCCAAATTAAAAATTGGCTCCAAGAGTTGCTTCAAATACTATTATATTTGTTTGACATAGTAGAGTAGTTACATTTAATAATATGTGTTCTTTATACAAAGTGATGATTACACATTGCATAGTTTATTCTTAGGCCTTGATTCAATTGTGCATGGTAAAACTGCAATTAAGGCAAAAAAAAAAAAACACTGATTGTTAGCTATGTCAGAGTAACAAGCTATTCAGTAAACTGTCTACCAGTATGGCTAATGAGCGTAGGCCCAAAAAATACACGTAACTTTAAAACATGCACCACACCTTTTTTTGACCTCACCGTGCATTCATTTCATTCACTATACAACGGATGATATGTCAAATTCAAAGGAAAAAGATACGGTCAACATTATCTGGCAATGTTAAACATTGTCACTACAAGTTCATACTCATAGCCAATCACAACATAACAAAGCAACAAGTACATTAAAATACACCTATATATACCCCCAAAATAAATGACATACCTTGTCTGTGTTTCATTTTTTTTTAGCTAGATCACAGGATCCAGGAGCGGATGTTTGTGATAGAGAGAGAGAGAGAGAGAGGAGCAGACACTTGAGCAAGGTAGACAGAGTTGGGAGCTGAGAGAGTTGCACTTATATAAACGCATAATACACCTTGGCACATCTTGCATAAACGTATAGAATCACAAATACACACTCATCTCTTTTTGTTTTTTCACACATAACACCTCTTTATCTTTTATTTCAACAGTGTTATTCAGTGAGTGCAAGGGAGTGACAGTGGTAGGTTGTTGTCCAGATGCAGCCATCAGGTAGGGAGTGACTAATGGGAAGGTGTGTGTTTTTCAGTTAAGTGTTTTGTGATGTGGCTGTTGTTTTTGGGATTTCTTGTAATTGCTGTATACCTGTTAGATGCTTGTGTGATGCTGTCAGGTGCACCTTGGGTCTCCACTGGCTGGTGATGTTGCACATTTGAGCTTATGTTGCTTTCAGATTGACAGGTATACATCTTGTGTGTACATTTCTTATAATCTCTGTTAATCCCTTTTGTATTGGGGTATGGTATAAAGGTTTGTGTTGGGTTGCTTGTAACCCCCTTGTCTCTGAGGGGGATAATGGGATATTATTGGCTGTCTGGGACTTGTTTGTAGGGCATACCCATTTTCTGGGTGGTTCCTTGGCAGTGCAGGGATTAATTTTGCCATTGCTGTGTTTGTACTATGTGATAAATGTTGTGTGAGCAGTTGTTTCCCTGCTGTCTTTTGTTCAAAGGTAATTTTATTAATTCTATTGCATGCTGTATGGCAAGAAAAACTGAGTGTAAAATTTTATCTGGTAAATGTATCAGTTTATCGTGCGTTAGCACTTACTGCACAGAATTGAATGCCTCCTAGGTTGAGCTGTTCCATTGTTTTCAATGGGCTAATTATTAATGGTCATTGTCATTTTAAAACTGCCATTAGCTGTTCATAGCACAGGTAATAGAATAGCTTACTGTGCTTAAAAAACTGCTTCAATTGAATTAAATCCTTAATGTATTTTTAGATGTTTTTTGAATTCCAATCGAGAATATAAGAGCTTTTCCTGTTAAACAAATGCAGTATATTTTTTTTTACTCTACACCCTTTGATATTCATTTTTTATTAAGAGCTTTTTATAATATTTTTATATATGCTGTTTTCGTATTGAAACATTTGCAATACTCACATTTCCTTAACCCCTTAGTGACAGCCACGTGCGTATGCGGCTGTCACCTTAACGCTTGGCTAACGTTTTTTGTTTTTTTTACTAAATGATTCCGGAGTCCCTGAACGGCGTGCAGCCACACGGAGACCCGGACTTCCGGGACTTACTAGGTACGTCCTTTGTCACTAAATGACAGTTTTTGCGGGACGTACATGGTAAGTCAATTGTCGGGATGGGGTTAAATGTGTCAAATTTTGCTTTTAATGGAACAGGAGCCTCATCTCGTCAATACTGTGATCTTGTTTCAGACCTTCATCTGGATATCTTGCATGTGAACAGGCAAAGCTTGAAACCAGAAAATTTGCAAAAACATCTTTGGCTTTCATGTCGACTAATCAAGTTTGACAGTGAACAGAGAGAATGCATTGCAGTTCTCTCTAGCATTCAAAAGGGAGAATATACCCATATAAATCAATGGAAAATTGGGACATTTTTGTTTGTCCCTTATGGTTCAGCTGGTTTGCTTAAGATTTCCTAAAATTATTCTTAGTACATCAGCCTCTATATGTTTTATGAATAAGAGAACTGCATTTCCCAAAATAAACTCTAATACTTAGTGATTATTGAAGTACGTAAAATAAATTGAATAAAACAGTTGGATATATAAGAATCAAAATACCTCAGATGTGAAAATGTCAATAATATAATGGCTTGAGGATCTAATAGAGATCATGACCTAGTAGCTTAGCGTGCCCAACATTCAAAGCACTAAACTATCCTGATTCTGAGATATAGATGAAAAAAAATACAAAGAATCATCCCCATTGCTGTCAAACTGATTCTACTCTGCACTTCGGAAAAAAACACACATTGATGCAGTTTCTAGTTTCTGTGTGTAGCTATGCAACCAGCTCATTAGCTGGAGCTTCATACTTTTGCAGCAGTGGTGGTCCCAGTGGATAATAGCAATGGGTTTGGAGCTGTAAAGATTAGCATGCATGCAATTAACTAAAGCTAAAATGAAACATATATTTTTTCCTGTGAGCGCCTCCTCTCACTTTCAGAATGGATTGACAGTTCACTGGTTACCATAACAACAAATATTTTTATTTTTCTTTCTTTTTTTTAAAGTAGATGTGTCGTCTTAAGATAACTTTAGTTAATTGCAATGATAATTATTAATTAAAAACTGATAATGTGTTGTGAAGATCATTTCTATCAAATATGAATATTTTTGAGAAATAGATTTTATGTTTTGGTGGAACATTGTGACCATTTTTGCTAATTCACTGTACACTATGCTGATTATTCCTGTTTATTTTTTGAAAAAATACCCATGTTTGTGGGCTCTGTATAGGATTATTCTTACCACACTGTGTAATAATATTGTCCATCACTGAAATTATTTAGTATAAAGTTCCAAACTGTTCAAGTAAAGGGATCTTCTCAAAGCATATATAGTTTTTAATTATGTTTAAAATGAACTAAGCTTGTCTTAAGGACACATGTCCACTTTAATCCCTTAATAATGCATGATGTGTCAGGACCATCACAGAATTACCTACTCTAAGGATGGCGTGCCTCAGGTTGCACTGTGTGTTCAGGAAGGAGATACTGTAAATGACTGCTCCAGGACTGGAGTAGTCATTTTCAGTCATTCCCTGGCTGTTCCACACATATGATCAGTGCTACATCAATCACATGTGCAAATGGAGTCTCAAGATGAAGCAGTGTATGCAGACATTGCCTTTGTCACTGTTCTCTGCCTCTCTCCTCTTCACTGTGATCATGACGCAGCAAGAGACTTATGGAAATATTTGTGCACAGCAGCCTAGCGGTAGAAAGGCATACAACCTCTCATTTGATACAGATAAATGTTTACTTTCCGAAATAGCAGGCCTTTCCTTCATAGTTTTAATAATTTTAATCATTTCAGCACACAAAAGCAATTTAAAAAAGGCAAGTATACTTTTGTGCTTTTGGCATCCCCGCTATAGTTTCTCAACCCATACCAGTGGGATGCAATTTTTCTCAGTTGAGCAGCAGATAATGACTACAGTAGGATAATTGTTTTCAAACACTGTATTACATTTGAAGGGGTGGGACTGTAAAATAATGGGATTTATTTCCTTTAGCACCACCTTTGTGCACATCAGGATAGGAGTATAAACGCAAGTGACCCCCAATTTTTTTTACTTTTTTTGTTTTGTACTTTTGTGGTAAATACAGTAATACATTCCACAGTTTTCAATGATTTTTGTACATTCTCAGATGTAGAAATGGAAAATAATGCATATTTTTCCTTTAAAGCCATCTTCTTGAAAAATTTAGGGATACAATCATTTATACAGTGACTTGTCTTCTTACCAAAATAGTATTTTTGCTTCTACAGTTGTTACATCCATTTTAGTACAGGCAATTGATTTGAAAAAAAAAATGTACAAAAATTAGTGATTGCAGATGGTGTAGTTTTGTAGTTCTGGAAAGATTTGTGCATATCAATGTAGGGGTAGAAAGAAAGTGAGTACCATATACTGTTACCCACAATGACAGCTAAGGAGATACACCACATAGTTAGAGTTACAATTAAAGGGATAGTAATGTTTCATAATAAAAGAAGCTCTAATTAATCATCATAGTATTTGGACTTCAGAGAGTGTTATTTCAATTCTGTCAGAGTTGTAGTTCAAGAGTAATTCAGCAATAAAATAGCCCCCTCCCACCCCTTTTACTGATATAACACTGCTCAGCCAGATCAGAAGGGAGGTGCCCAGGTAGACTGCAGAGAGGGACAATCTTCAATTAAGATAAGGGAAAAACCTGAAAAACTTGTCAAGGTGGGCAGGGCGTTTCATTGTTCTAATAGAAAGAAAATTGTCCCCTGCTGTTATCTGTCTGGCCTATGGACTGCATTCCTCATCTGAGAAGAGATGGCTTACACTAGGTAAAATGGGCAGGAGGGGAAACTTTGCTTGTGAATATCTCTCAAACCTTTATGGTTTATCGTCATGTTTTTTAATGCCTACAAAATAAAATAAAGAAAAAACGAAGTATTACTATCCCTTCAACTAACTTCCTGGTCTTATCATTTCTTCCTGTTGTCTTGGAAAAAAATTGATTTCTAGTTACCACAAATTCACACACCTTACAACCTTTTCTTCCACATTTGAGCATGTTCTTCGCTCCAAAAATACCTTTTTTGAAAGTGACTTCTTCACCCTGTATGTCACTCTGTGCCACTATGTTTTTAATATTAATATTCTTTCTAAAGGAGAATTTAGGACTAGCTCCCACATATGGGAGTTGTCCAAGGGGAATATTTTCCTTCCACATTTCCAAGTGATTGCTCCTATTTGCTATCTACTTTTGATGATAGTTCTTTATTAGTATCCTTCTATTTACATGAAACAGGATAACGTTGAAAAACTCCATTTGAGTTCAATCATAATGACTAGTAAATCTTAAATTATATGTATTGTCATTCAGATAATCTATAAATAATTGCAGATCATCTACTTCTCCATCTCCTTATAATTAAAATATAATTGATGTATCCTTTATGTACCAATATATATATATATAATAATAATTCGCTAAAACGTGTATAACGACGAAGTCATGCGCAGTAGAGACTGCTGTGCATGCTGCAGTCATGCGCAGTAGAGACTACCCGCGCCGCAGCTGATACAGAGAGGCGCGGGCAGTCCCTACTGGGCATGACTGTCCCGCGACTGGCTGGTAGTGGCACTGTGGCCTGTGTAACGGGCTCTTCAACTAGTATATATATATATATATATATATATATATATATATATATATATATGGAAATAGGAAACACAGTACATATGGAAATAATCCTTTCCAAGGCCATCTAAAAGTATATAAATGGTACAGAAATGATATTTAATTATTTGGGATGGAGCAGTAGATGCTAGGAAAGTAAAGATTATCTGAATGACTATATATTTTCATTAGGTGCAGAGCTTTCAGACAACAGAGGTTTCTTTTTGTAATGTTGACAAACATTTGAATAAGCTTCATCTATGTTTTTAAAATATCTCTATACTTTGAGGAACTATTAAATGGGTCCATTAAAAAGTTTCATCAATTACAATGAACTGTTCTCTTCAGGGTCAATATAACTATCAACAATTTGACTTATGTGATTTTTTAGAAAGCAATTGTATTTTTCAGTGCATCCTTTTTCATGCTTTATAATGTGTGAAACATTAATGCTTTTTTTAATGTCTTAGGAAATTAACCTCTGCAAACAGAAGTTATGAATATCTTAGTCAAGCAATCCCTTACAGTGATGGGAAATCAGTGACTGTATAAATACAATTCATATGGTCTACAATGAAGATTATTTTATCACATTTTATCCCACATGGTAAAACAAGTGTTGATGGGTTTTTTTTGTTTAACACAATGAGTGCATCTCTTCAAAATAGAATTTAACGTTAATTTCAAAAACATATTAACAAGGAAACAGTATTCTTGACGCTAACGGTAATATAGGCAAGAATAGGGTACAGGAGTCAAATAATAATTCATAAAATATGAATCATTATTTTATATATGTTACATAAAAATACAAGAATTTTGAGATTGTTTCACAACTTGGTTGAATGCGCTACTTAACATTAAACAAATTGATCTAAATCAATTAAGCAAACTTGTGTAAAAATCTAGCATTTTATTTAGATATAAAATAAATTGTAAATATTCAACCTAATTTGTGCAATATTAAAACATTAGTGGATTAAAAAATATAGCACACTGATATACCTCACAAAACAAACCTTAAACCACTCTGCAGTAATAATTTGCAGTAATTTAACTTTTTCTGGCAAACTAAATGTTACAGATTAGATAATAGAATTTAAACTATTTATCTGCTGTTTAAATATGCTTGCACACTGGATTAAAATACACAGACTGTTACATAGAAGTGTATTTTGATATATGTAGCAGATTACATTTCCCACTATATTCAATAGCATATTATATTTATGAATGCAACCCCATTAAAGCTAACCAAAGAAACAGCACTGAAAGGGCTTAATCAAACCTATGGATTGCTAAGCAGTGAATAAACTAATTCCCTGTTGAAGGCTGTCAGTCCAATATGGTGGAGATGCATCTTTATCTGGCAAAATTTCCCTCCAAATTGGAGTGATTAAACCAATAAATAAAAGACATAGTGCATCAATAAATCCCAAAAAGAAATTAGTGTGTCTTTGAGTTAACTGCAGTGTCACTTCACATACATGCAAATAGATAAACAATTGACATGAACCACAAAACCACTTAAAAGAACCACATATCAATTTGAGAAACAAAAATGAACTTTCAGAATAGCAAACTGACAAAGAGTTATCAGTGAAACACCGATCAATATAGCTATAAATGACCAATTTAGAGTTCTCAGTGGCAGTAGTTTTTCAAGCATAGTAAGCCATCCAATTACTTGTGCTGTGACAAACTACAGAAGGGAAAAATATGTTCGGCTCTAAATTTCTACTTATTGGAAACAATAAGATGTTGAACCTCTGATTCAGTTCCATGCATTGGATAGTAATATGCGTTAAGGGAATCTACTTTACTGCCAAAAATCTGCACTTACAAAAAGTAGGCGTCCCCTAAGGTATGTTTAAAACCACTCATCCTGGAATTGAAGTGTAAATAAAGCTTAAAGTCACATATCAATATATCCAAAGTACTGAAAAACTGTGTGTAATGTAAATAAAATTAACTCTATGAGTGCCAGTAACGCATTGTAGAGAGTTGCATACCCCACCGGCACTCACAGGGTTAATCACCCTAAAGCTAACAGCATTTAGTGAAAACAAACATGTACCCATAAGCCTGATGTCCAGTGGGGTCTTCAGCATCCTGGTCATCCAATGTAAATCTTCTTCTGTAATCTTCTATCTTCCGTCTTCTTCTTTCTTCTTATCATCTTTCTTCATCTGCTTCTAAAATATAATGCCACTATAAATTAAAAAAAAAAATCAAATTATAGAACATTATATGCAACAAAGATATGCAGGCCTCTGGCAGTGGTGGCAGGAAAGCAGAGCAAAAATCCCCCACACGCAAACATACAGATACGTCTCAGTCCATTTCCCGAGCCAAACTGAGGTAAACTTTAACAGAAACTGACTTTTATATGGCCAGTTCCTGTTCAAAATGGTTCCCATGCTACAACTGGCTGGCATGTAGAGTTTACGCATCTCCCAGTCATCAGTTTCTAGCAGGTTTCGCCATCCCTCTTGCAAGTGACCTGCATATCTTTGGGGGCCTCTATCATTTTAAAACATTTTTTAATTTATAGTGGCATATTTTGGAAGTGTATGAAAAAAGAAAGAAGATGAAGAATGAAGATAAGAAGAAAGAAGATGATGGAAGACACAAGATTACAGATCAGAAATGACAGAGCATGACAAGTAGGATAGTCTTAGGGCTAATATTGTTTCATTTTATTGTTAATGTTAGGGGTAGTGTAGAGTTAGTGTTTGGGAGATGGAGGAGGGTGACTGTGTTTTCAGCTCATGCGAGATATTTGATAGTGTCAGAGACTGAGCATTAGCTGGTTTCCTTTGATGTTCCCATTGCTGGTGCTATTTAGCGTGATTTTTGGGAACCAAAAATGCATGATGAATGTTGGGCCAAATGTTTGGTTCTGTGTCCCAATGCTCTTCGTGGTTCCTGTTGGTAGTAGGGGTGGGAAAAAAGTGAAAAAAATTTCCTGCATGACTTTTTGTGAAAAGCAGACAATTGTTTGCAAAAGTTTTATCAATGCTTAATTTTCCTCCTTTTTGCCAATTCCAACAAATGTTTCATCTATATTTCCTATGGTGCAACATTTCCAAGCACAATATTACTTCTTCTGAGGGCTGTAGTGGTGAAAATGTAGCTGAAAGTCAAAGTTGTGAATCCTACAGCAACATATACCTTGAAATATTTTTTAGCATGAAGATTGCATTTGTTCTTTGCCCACGACGTATAACTCCCTGCTTAAGTGACACTGGTGCATATTCATGATTATGTCAAGTACAAAGTACAACCTACAATGTGGCAGATGTGTATAGTAACGGTGGTGGGGGACTGGCGAGTTGTGATTAATGTATATATTCCTACAGAGATTTTTACTATTATCATGTTTGTATCAAATGTAAGCTATACTTCTTCTCATATTAATTATACACATTACTTTTTGGTCATGGCAGTGGTTCCACTCTCAAGTTTGGTAGATGGTAGCAGCCCTTCTTCACATTCCTCCTCTTCAACTCTGTTGCTGCTAATACAATTGGCCTGGCTTTCTGCTTGTACAATAAAGGCACAGCCATCCAGGAAAAATAACTGTGGCTTGTGATATGCCAGTGTGGCGTTACAAATGACATAATTTCTCTGAAACCTCAGTTTTCTACAAAAGAATACAGCAGAATGTCCACTGCCAGCCTCTTGACAACCTTGCCATTCCACAAACATAGTAACATAGTAGATAAGTCTGAAAAAAGACATATGTCCATCAAGTCCAGCCCATACCAAAACACCCGTGTTGATCCAGGAAGGCAAAAGAAAGCCCTCTGGATCAATTTCCAATGTAGCACCCAAGTGTGTGGGGAGGAATTATTCCTTCCTTCCTGACTCCAAAAGGTAGTCAAATAGTTTCCCGGATCAATATCCTATTTGCTTTGAAGCCATCTGTCATAATTGTCAATATTGTTCTGTGCTAAATAGGCATCCATTGCTTTTTTGAATGCAGTTGGATTATCTACAAGCAGCGCCTTTCCTCAAGTCTTAATGGATGACCTCTTGTTCTTAGCTCAGCTCTTTACATAAATAATTCATTGGATAGTTCTTTGTATTGACCTTGAATGTATTTGTAAATGGTAATCATATCACCCCTTAGACGTTTCTTCTCTAATGTAAACAAACCCAGTTTGGCTAGTCTCTCTCTGTAACTCAGATCCTCCAATCTCTTTATCAGTTTTGTTGCATGTCTCTGCACCTTCTCCAGCTCCATAATGTCTTTTTTTAGAACAGGAGCCCAACATTGTACTCCATATTCTAGATAAGGCCTAACCAAGGATTTATACAGAGGTAGGATAATATTAGTATCCCTTGCTTCTACACCTCTTTTTATGCAGGCTTGTAATCTATTTGCTCTTGCAGAAGCTGAGTGACTCTGCACACTGTTGTGAGGTCTATTGTCTATCAGTACTCCTAAATCTTTCTCTGATGAGGATTTCCCAACTTGTTTCCCATTTAGAGTATATGTAGGAAGTTTGTTTCTACAGCCCAAATGCATAAACTTACATTTATCTACATTAAATGACATCTGCCCATTCACTTAGTTTATCTAAATCCTTCTGTAGGGAAAAAACATCCAGCTCTGTATGTATTTCCTTACATAGCTTAGTGTCATCAGCAAAGATTGAGATGATACTTTCAATTCCCACTTCTAGATCATTAATAAATTAAAAAAAGTTAGTCCCAGGACTGAACCCTGCGGCACCCCACTTATAACCTTAGACCAATTTGAAAAAGTTCCATTTACAACAACTCTCTGCCATCTATCATTTATCCAGTTCTCAATCCATGTACAGATAACACCACCCAAACTGAAGCCTTTTAATTTATGCAGTAACCTGTTGTGAGGCACTGTTTCAAAGGCTTTTGCAAAATCCATGTATACTACATAAACAGCAATTCCCCTATCCAAATTACTACTCACTCTTTCATAGAATGCAAGTAAATTAGTCTGACATGATCTGTTCTTCATGAAACCATGCTGATTCCTACTAATGATATTGTTTGTCTTCACATAGTTCTGAATGCTGTCAGTTAATAACCCTTCTAGTATCTTACCCACTATGGAAGTCATGCTCACAGATCTATAATTTCCTGGTTTGGATCTTGCTCCCTTTTTAAACAATGGAACTACATCAGCTTTCCTCCAATCACAGGGCACTATGCCATGATGAAAGTGAATCAATAAATATTAAGTATAATGGTTTTGCTATTACTGAACTAAGTTCCTTAACTACCCTTGGGTGTATACCATCCTGTCCAGTCGCTTTATTCACTATAACCCTTTCCAGTCTCTTTTGGACCTTGTCCTCAGTAAGCCATGTAGATGCTGGAGGAAATTCCCTGGTACTGGACAATCGTATCGCCCAACTGGTTCTATAATGGATGGATCATCAACCAGTGAATGTGGAGTAAACCAGTACCGCGTACTGAACAATCGTATCACCCAACTGGTTCTATAATGTATGGATCAGCAACCGGTGAATGTGGAGTAAACCAGTACCGCGTACTGGACAATTGTATCGCCCAACCGATTCTATAATGGATGGATCAGCAACCGGTGAATGTGGAGTAAACCAGTACCGCGTACTGGACAGCAGTAACACCCAACCGGTTCTATATTAGTGGGATCAGCAACCGGTGAATGTGGAGTAAACCAGTACCATGTACTAGACAATCGTATCGCCCAACCGTTTCTATACTAGCGGGATCAGCAACTGGTGAATGTGGAGTAAAACAGTGATCAGAATGTCGCCCAGGCGACCCAGCAGCCAGATGGATGACAATCAGGATTCAGCAGCAGGAACAGCAGACAAGCCAGGAGAACCACTGGAATGGCAGGACTGCCAACCAGGTCAGGAACGAAGCAGGACCAATTGCAGCACAGGATCAGGAATGGAAGCAGGAACGACAGCCCCAACCGGATCTGGAACGGAAGCAGGAACCACGCAGGAGAGGCACTGACTACTGGAGAAAAGCTGACACTGGTAACGGAGCAAACAGGCCTAAAGATACAGGTACAAGGCAGGTGACTGCTGACATAGAGACACCACGAAAGAGCAACCAAAGGGTGCCTCAGCCCAGTCTATATAGGCAATATTGGGCGGGCAAAAGACAGGCGGCCAATGGAGAGTACACACACCTGACTGACAGCAGAAGTCAGCAATCATGGGCACCGTGATACAGTGTTGCTCTTGTTTTTGCTGGTTACTCAACACATGTGTGTGTGGCTGAGTAAAACTTTGATTTGGAAGCTGCGGTGATGATAACTAACAGGATGATGTACTGTTTGCCATCTTTGCTTGTCCAGGGTCAGAGTTTCC
The DNA here is from genome assembly GCA_037306005.1 of Rhinophrynus dorsalis. Classification (NCBI taxonomy): domain Eukaryota; kingdom Metazoa; phylum Chordata; class Amphibia; order Anura; family Rhinophrynidae; genus Rhinophrynus; species Rhinophrynus dorsalis. Next base: position 269,826,375 of record CM074724.1, read on the forward strand.
AATGGTTTTCTCAAACATTGTATAGACAGACACAGTGCTCATTTTCAGTGGTGGAAGATTGAGCCTTTGTGTTTCTGCTAACTTTCTGGCAATGTCATCATCTCTCTCACTCTCAACTTCATTTGCATCTGAACAAGAGGAGGATGCTGAAGGGATATTTTCTAGATCTACGTCATCATCAGTCAGCATTAGGTCAGTCTCAGCGTCAGCATTTCCCGTTGCTTCTTGCCCACTACCATTATATTCCTCTAAGCTTTCAAAGGTGTCAAAAAATGTCATTATACTTTTGTCATATGGTTTGCTACTGCTTTGAAGACAGGTGTTTTAGTGCTTGTATGTCTCACTGTAAGATGCAGCAGTTGGTTCAGCTGATACACCTGCCTCCATTATGCCATTGTCATCATCAACACTAGAATGTGACTCCTTGTCATATACTGGTTCTGGTGGTGGTAGAACTTTTCTGGTGGAACTTTGACAAACAACATCCTCCCCAGGAGGAGAGACATAATCATCACTTATTGCACACACTGCAGCAACCAATGCTGCAGTTAGCTTTGAACTACCATTTTACTCCCAAGTCCCTGCACTGCTCCACCAATTCCCTTCCCCTTGCCTGTTGTGTGTTTGTTGGACATTACTCAGTTGTCCACCCTATCTTATAACTGTTTAAAAAAAGAAATGATAACTAAAAAATCTAAATCAACAATTTTTTTATCCATTCTTCCCCAGAAATAAGAGCAAGATCAGAAAAAAAATGCTTGAACTGCAACTACCTGTGTCTTTCAAATCAAATCAGTCATACAGAATCATGGGGTATTTGGGGTCAACCTCCTTTTCTCCCTTCTCACACCCCCAGACACGTCCAACATAGTTATAATAGTAAAAGCAAAATCAGAAAGCAGATTGTACCCCAGCTGCCTGTGTCTTGCCAGTCAGTCAAACCAAATTTTGGGGTATTTTGGGACAACCTCCTTCCTCCCTTCTTCTCCCCTCCAGAGAGCTCCCAGACTCCCCTAATACAGAGAACGAATGTCATACTTAAAAGACTCCCTAAATTAAACTTCAATTCCCCTTAATGCTCAAGCTCAAAAGCATGCTGCTTTATCCTCTTACAAACACAGAATGACATGCTGTGAGAGCCTGACACCCTTTTATATGCCTGAAGGAAAAGTAGACAAAACTGCCATGGAGTGGAGAAATATTCAGTCTTCCCTTTGATTTCAATGCAATGAGCTACACGAAAAAAGCAGGAAATTATTCGGCAAGCGGGAAGTGCCATTTTTTAAACGATTTAGGTTAGAGGTGAACATTTTCACACATCCCTAGTTAGTAGGACAATTGGATTCCAATGATAACAGTGTGTATACTGATCGGTATCCATTTTTGCCCTTCCAACAGTTTTACTGAAGAATATTGACTTGAGTGCCTGGTGTATACATATATATATATACTAGTGTAAAAGCCTGTGTACACGGGACAAAGTACACAGGTGTACTACTGTAGAACTACAACTTCTAGCATTCTGTGCGTTCGGGCAGTGTCTTCTGTGCATGACTGTATCGGACGCCTGTATTCGGACAGTCTCTACTGCGCATGACCTGCATTTGGGCATTTGTCTGCTGCACCTGACTGCATCGGACAAACATACAAATGGCCTATTATATTATAGGATATATATATATATATATATATATATATATATAGTAGAGTGGAGATTGTAGCCGTATTAGTCCAGTAATGCAGATGTAAAATAACAAACAAAATAAGTATCTTGTAATACCTTTTTAATTGGACTAACAGAATTTTGGATTGACAAGCTTTCGGGAGAACCTCCTTTCTCAAGTCTAAATGCTTTAGACTTGAGAAAGGGAGGTTCTCCCAAAAGCTTGTCAATCCAAAATTCTGTTAGTCCAATAAAAAAGGGATTACAAGATACTTATTTTGTTTGTTATTTTACATCTATATATATATATATATATATATATATATATATATATATATATATAATATCATAGTACATATTTTTCTGAAATGCAGCTCAAATACCATATATCAGTTGAATTACTTAAATTCAATAATTAAATCATATAATCCTTCATTCCCCATTCAAATTTATAAAGTAAAATTCTCATATTAACTCTACTTATACTTTACTCATAGATCTTCACATAACCCTACATCTGGCAAATACATATTCTTGTGTATCCTCTGGAAATCATGCTAACAATAACATAGTAAATTAAACCTGAAAACTACAGTGTATTTTCCTTTAGAGAGGTCAGTTCCATAGAAAATTCACTGAAAGAATTTTATTCTATCTTGCATAGATTAGTCTTGCAGTAGATTTGTTATTGACTGTAGTGGGTTTAGTCAGCTGAGTGGAAGGCCAATTAGGAGTGAGTTACTGTAATCAAGACGGGATATGATGAGTGTTTGGATTAGAATTTTGGTAGTATCTTGGGTGAGAAAAGGTCAGATTGTAGAAATGTTTTGGAGGCAGAGATAGTATGAGTTGGAGATTAACTAAATGTGGGCAATGAAGGATAGGACAGTCAATGGAGAACCTCAGGCAGCATGATGTAAGGGTTGATGTCATGGCGGTGCTGTTAATAGTGAGGGCAATATCTGAGGTAAGGCTGGTTGGAGAAGGAGGGAAAATTATGAGTTCGGTTTTGCTAAGGTTAAGTTTTAGATGCCAGGAAGACACAGAAAAGAGAGAATTAGATTACTGGGACAGGAGGGAAGGGGAGAGATCTTGGGAAGAAAGACAGATTTGAGTTTCATCAGCACAGAGATGATGGTGAAACCCAAAGGAGTTTATTAGTTTGCCAGGGGACGAGAAGTAGATTGAAAAGAGCAAGGGGCCTGGGACTGAACCTTTTGGAACTCTAGCAGTGGGAGGGGTGAAGAAGTGCAGCCAGAGTAGGACACACTGAAGGAGCAGTTGCAGAGATATAATGAAAGCCATGATATGGTGGTGTCACATAGACCTAGGGAATGGAAATTTTGGAGGAGTAGTGGGTTATTCACTGTGTCAAAGGCAGCTGAAAGGTCCAGGAGAATTAGTAGGAAGTAATGGTCTTTTGACTTAGCAGAGGGCAAATCATTGGCCACTTTAGTGAGGGCAGTCTCTGTAGAGTGTTAAGGGCAGAATTCAGATTGCAAAGGATGTAACAGCGAATAGGAGCATAATACCCTTTTACACAACAGGAAAAGCTATATTATACATATATTCACATTTTTTGCTTACTTGTGTAACTATGACAAATACTACAATTTTTTGAATATTAGTAGAATTGGGGGCAGCATTGACAAGTACTTTGAAGACAGGTAGAGAATAGATAAATTGGGCAGGTTGTCTAAGCTGCTAGGCCTATACTTAGTGATGTGTTTATATACCAAAGATTACCAATTTTAGGATATACCAACTGCACTGTATGTGTCAAAAATATTGCTAAAATATCCATTCATTTAACTGGGAATTTTAACTTACTGAATGCTGTAGAGGTCTTCAACAAGTAAGGCACTGGAAGCTTATCTAGCATCAAGGAGGTTAAAGGTCCTTTATAATCAATGGGAATTTTCATTTAGCCCTGGTAGTTGTCATGTTGCAGAATTGTTCATTTTTTGCCTCCTGCATGAAACCTTCTACTAGAACTGAAACAAATGGAGTACAAGCTTTTCTCACTGCTTTATACATCTGGATGAAAGTATGAATTAAGACCAGATGCAACCAATTACAAAATCTGTAGAAAATACCTAGCAAATTGAACAAAGCAATGCACAAAACTGTTTCTTATCAAACCTAGGGCCATATTCAACAGATTAAAGTGTAGCAATTTTGGAACAAACCAAGAGAGCTTTGGTGAATTTTTATTTGTCTATAATTCTGTTATAAACTATCAAGATAAATGTTAAACACATATAAGTATACAGTTTGGCAGAAAATAACTAATTGGCCCATCTAGTACGACCATGTCCCTATCTAGTATTTAGCTCAGACTTATTTTATTCCTAGAATCACCATGACATAGCTCAGTTGGTTAATGCACAAAGCCTTCTAAGGTAGATAAAATGAGTACCCAGGTTTACTCGAAAAGGAGAGACAATCTCAATGTATCCTACTAAAATGCTTTCACAAAAAAAGTCTAATCTGCCCATTACCCTGTTAGGTAGCTTTGACATCACACATTAATTTTCTGTTTTATATCCCATGTTTGATTCATATCTCATGTTTCCTTCTGAAAATTTAAGCTGACTGATTTATGTTCAGCATCTCAGAATTTAATCATATATCTCGCCTCTTCTCCTACCATACTATACAACAGTCATTTTTTCCAGTTTAATGAAAGTTAAATTTTCTGTAAGATATTATCCTTCCACATACTGCTCTATTGTTACTTGTATGAAAAAATTTTGTAAGCCTCTCACAGGTTTTCTTCTTTGAGATATTTCTGAAAGTTAATTCTCTTTTATGAGATACATATCTTCACTATTGATTTTCTTTTCTGTTTGCTCTCTCTGCTTCCTAGGTGGTTGGCGAGTGGAGATTTAGTCGGATCCACTGTGATATCTTTGTCACTCTTGATGTTATGATGTGTACAGCCAGTATCCTTAATCTTTGTGCCATCAGCATTGACAGGTACGTGACTTTTTACAAAGCACATTGTTTCCCTCATCCAAAGGGATTCTTTGGCCTGGTGCTCTGTTTCCACTATCAAAGTGTTAGACAGCTATCACATTACTGACTACTAACTGACTTCTGACTGACTACTACTGACTTCCTGCTCTATTCAGGAAGTTAAAACTGTGCAATTCTGGGGCAAATCAACTGCATTACAGGGTGCAAATAAATTCCCCTTTACTGAAATGAGACTTTTCAATTGATAACCCAAAGGTATTTTGATTTTATTTGGTCGGTAAAGGTTTCACCAGTATAAAGAAGAATGAAGAATCAGGGGGATCCTTTAAATGTCAGACATGAAGTCTAAGTGATCCAGATATGGACATATTCACTGTATACAGAGAACTGCGAGCTCTCTATGCTATGAGTAAGGGGTGATTAACTCCCTCCCTCCAATCTTTTCAAAAACAGTTATTGTATGATATTATACCACTCTCCCTGCTTTCCGGTCAGGGACTGTGTTCTCCCTCTGGGAAGAGAACCTGGTAGTGTAGTTAGTAGAATAAAATAAGTAAAAAGCTAAGCTATGAAATAATTAAAAAAATATAGGGAATTTGACTATATTTATTCTGCCTTATCAGAATAAATAAAGCCAGAATAAATGTAGATTTTCACTCTAACCATTTGAATACTAGAGCGGCCTCAACATATTGTAAAGCAGTGCCTTGGAGACCAGTAGAATTATGGGGATAAAAGACCCATTTTCTGTATATTAATTGATTTGCTCCAAAATTGCACATCTTTAGCTTCCTGTAATAAGGTCCATTATCCCCAAAGATACTTTAGCCTCTGTTGTATCCACAATAATGCCTGCTGTTCTTTTTATGCTATCAAAGTGTTAGACAACTAACGATTATTCATTACGATCAGGCATAATTAATATTTTAAGAATAAAGGATATATAGAGTTGTATTACTGGGGCAAATCAACTGTGCTTAAGGGGATAAAAATATCCAAAAATTCTTGTTGATGTAAATGGGAGTTTTAACCATTAAAATGCTAGAAAAGTCTTTAAAACATTGCTTATGTATTGCTACTGTATTGAAGACCTCTCAAACATTCAAGAGGGTAAAATCCCAATTTAAATCAACGAAGAGTTTAATTTGTCCCCAGTGATGCAGGTGGTATGCTTCAGAACTGTACCTCTTCAGCTTCCTGAATAAAGTCCTCAGAGGTCTATGCTCAAAAATCAGGAATTCTGGAACAAACAAACTGCACATAGGTGACAAATAAGTATTCCCATTAATGTAAAATGTGCTTTTAACTCCCTGAATGCTGGAAAGGTCTCCAACACAGTGATTTGAAGTGTGTTGGAGACCTCTCTGATATTCATAGGGTTAAACACACTTTTTAAATCAACAGCAAATTTGGGAATTTTTATTTCTCACTTATGCACAGTTGGTTTGTTCCAGAGTTTTTCTTTTATTTTTTTTTGTTTCAGGTCCTTGATTATTCTTTAGAATTCTTAAAAGGTCCTTCAAGATTGACTCATTCATAAACTGCATTGACTTGTTGAAATCAAAATGGCAACAGAGCAGTTGCTTTAAGGGCAGATTAGGAAACATGAGGTGGTGGAGATGTTAATGCATGAAAGCTCACATCACCAGAAAACATAAGGGTGGGGAAGGTTTGGGAACACTGGGAGATGCAGAGTTCAAGCAGACAACTGCAAATGTTTGTGCCCATATTCCAGTTGTTTCTGACTCAGGTTACACACTGATGAGGAAAACTATCTTCATTCAGTCCCCCTAGATTACCAGGTCTGTGGTTTATGTGTTATATTCTTGAGGTGTGTTTGTGATGGCCCATCTCTGTGTATTTACCAATCACATGTTTTTATACATCATTTTATATTGATCACCGTGTCCTCTAAATTTTTGTTGTGATTGTATTATTAGATGTAATTTGTATGAGCAATAAACATATGTTGCCATTTCATTGGATATAGTTTCCCAGGATTACTTGACTCTGTTCTACATTAGACTCGTTGGACCACTGATTATATGAATTGTTCACCCGAGGTGGAGGGTGTAGAGTTCGTATAGCAGCCTACCTTTATCTTTATTATTTATCTTATCTTTAATATTTTTCCTCCAAATATTAGGGCACTAATAATAGTGACAACAGAAGTAGGCAGTGGCACTCCAACACTAATAATCAAAGCATAGATAATACATCAGCTCATGGGCTAGATTGTACTGCAGGTGCTAATTTTATCTCTGCTTTTATCTCCAGTTTTCTCCATAGACTTCAATGGGAAAAGGTTCGATAAAACAGGTGTTAACATTTACCACCTGCAATAGAATCTAGGCCCATATCTGTAATGTATTCATCCTGGGCTGCAGTGAAGAGACAGCACTCTGGATACTTGATAGAAGATGGTGTTTATTCAAATATGTGTTCCATTCTGGCATATAAGCAATTGTGTATAAAAATGCACCTAGTTTGTGGGCAACTTCATACATGACCCACACTGACTCTGTATGGAGTATGTAACTGTGTGGTTGATTGACAGCTCTGTTTGGTCTTATAGATATTTACTTCTGTTTTCTATGAGTCAATTTTACTTATGTAGGGTAGATAGATGCTGCTGCATGAAATTACATTTTCTATGTCATGATGTATGTTGTTACTGCAATATTTTGTTCCTGCTGAATTTCAATTTGTTTTTTCATCAGTTTCATGTTCTTGTGTGTGGAAGAACTGGGTTATTTTGGCTATTATTTTTGTTTCACTATTATGTTGGAAGTTTAGGTTTTTTTTTTTGTTGCCTCAGTTTATCTTGAATATTTTTTTTTATTTTCTCTTTTGTAATATGTTGACCTTTTTGGAATTTATGTAGTAATCTGGACTTTTCTTTCAATTATTTATATTCAGTCTCACTGTTTTGTGGGTATATGTATTTTTCAGTAATGCCTTCTGAATGAAAACTAGCTCCTAATGCTCATTTTCTTCCTACACCTATTCAGTTGGTCTTTATTTCTGTCTCCATTGTCACTTCCTCTCTTTTCATAGTCTCATAAACTTGTGGCTCCAAGTTAATGTAGCCCAATTTTAAAAAATTAACATGCAAAAAAAAAGAGAAAGAAAGGTTAACTTAGGATATCCTAATGTATTATTAGTGTACCATCCTACTCAAATGCACTAATAGTGAGATTAGATAACTGCATGCTCCAAGTTAAAGGGATAGTAATGTTTCAAAATAAAAGCAGCTCCAATTAATCTTCATAGTATTTGGGCCATGGAGAGTGTAATTTCAGTACTGTCAGAGTTGTAGTTCAAGAGTAATTGAATGATAAAATATTCCCCTCCCACCCCTTTTACTGATGTAACACTGCTCACCTCCGAGCAGCAAGACTGTCAGGATGGATCGCAGAGAGGGATGATCTGCAGCGATCATAAGGAAAAACCTGAAAATCCTGTCAAGGGGGGCAGGGTTTTCCTTCTGTTCACAGTTAGAAGATTGTCTCTTGCTGTGAGCTGTCTGCTCAAGTGACTAGATTCCACATTGCATCGGAGATGACTTACACTAGGTAAAAGGGGGCACGAGGGGGATACTTTATCATTCAATTACTCTTGAACTACAACTCTGACAGTATTGGAGTAACACTCTCTATGGCTCAAATACTATGAAGATTAAATGGAGCTGCTGCTTTTGTGAAACATTACTATCCTTTTAACAAGACCAACAACTTTCAACATAAGACCTGGGGATTTAGTCACCCCAGCCCATACCTTTCAGTGCCCTTGGAAGAAATGCATTTTTTAAACATGTAAGTTTATTGGTGGTACAAAGAATGCGTGTTCACACTGGCAAAACAGGTTGATTCCAAAATGTATTTGAAAGAGAAAACATATACATTTAAAAATATGTTCTATCATATTAAAATGAGTAAAGAAAAAGAAGGAGTAGGTCTACATCGGAAGAGAGAAAAAGGGTGAGGGAATAGGTCCATTGGAAAGATTAGATTGTGTGGTATTATTTTTTATCTAGGTGGATCCCAGCCTTTGTTCTCACTATGTCTCAGGAAAAGGCTTATTCTTGATATATGAGGTATATGGTGGGCTAGGTTTCCAGGGCTTCACTAGATTTCATCTCACTGCAGTGCATATTTGTGAAATAAGTTTAGAGTATAAGAGATCTCATCTGACTTTTAACGTAATAAGGCTATTAATGGATTTCAAGCAAGGTAGATATTCAGAATGGACAAGATTAGGTGAAAAGTTTTATTTTAATATATTAGATCTGAAGGGCAATCCCATAATGCTGATATGAGTAACTGTCTACAACCTATAAAACAGAAAATAGGAATTTCACTGTTCATGTTGCGTAGATATACAGAGGTAAAGTTCCATCTAATGAGAGAATGCATTCAATCTGATTGAAATAGTTGATGAATGAGTAAGCTGTATGGATATTTTGCTACTCTTATCATTCACAATTCTATTTCAGATTCTACTGTTATCAGACATCTACAAGGATTATTTAGTAGGCAGTAAAGTAAGGAGACTAGAGATTCATATCTAAAATAAGAGTCTTAGGATAGTGTAAGTTGCTTTCTCATGTTATCTGTCACTTAAAGAAAGTGTAATGTCTCATAGGAGGCAGTTCCAATCTTTTTCATATCATAGATGTCCGTGAGTTTTTCTAATAACAGCAAATGTACAATTATGTGTTCCCTTTTTAAAGCTACTAGTTAAAGGCTTACTCATCTATCCTGGTGGAGAATCCTCTAAACTAAAAATGGGATGTTAAATTGGGGTTGTTCAGGCTGTATGGAGCCTGAGGTCAGTGACTCTGAGGAGGAGAAGTTTTTAGCAGGGATAAGTGAAAAGTCCCATTCTGTTCCTGTGGGAACTTTCATGGAAAACATGCAGTTTTCTGCTTTTCCCCCTGGAAATTTCTGCTATAGATAAACCCATAGATTTTTTGATGTTTCATAAGGTCAATAGTATATATCACGAGAATGGTTCCACTTCTTGACTATGTTATTTAATGGGGCAAAACTTCCCAGCCATACGCTAAATATGCTACAAACTCACATTGTATCTCAAGGCATTACAATAAATATCATCCCAACGATCGTGAACAAATACAAATAAAGGTTATTGAATATATTCCACCACACCCAAGGGGAGGGGAAAGATTCAGTCGACTGGCCCAAAAAGAGACCTTTTGGATATTCAAATTACAAACCATGATACCACAGGGTCTAAATGAGGAAATGGACCTGTGGTGTTTTTAGCAACTTCATGAACAAAAACTTTCATAATTACATTGTGTTTAAAACTTAATGATTTATATTGAGGCGTTACATTGTTTTCTAAACGTAATGATTATATACTTAAATTGTGGATGTGGATTGTCAATAAGCTTTAGATGTTCAAAGCATTTTTATATATAGACATCGATTGTAAATATCTATATGTCCACAATAAGATAAATATTGGGGGGTTTTTTGTTTGTTTTTTTTAACAATAATTACGATACAATTGTTGCCTTATACAAAACGGTATTCATTCTGCATTCAAATTGTAACTACCACCCAATTTACCCTTGATTGACAATGTAACTAATGTAAATAGATGCAAACGGAGGGCACGCCCTTTATCACACACTATTGAACTTTCCCTGAGGAAGTATCACGGTGCCCGTGATCTTTCTGTCACTGTCACTTGTGCTGCTCCCTGATTGGTTGAGCTGTGTTGGCTCGCCCCTGGTGACCTTTTTTATTCTGGCCATTGGCACCTCTCAGATGCCCTTTCGTGGTGTTTCAGAGCCAGTATTGCTGTTGCTGTGTTCCAGTGTTCCTGATCTCCTGTGTACCGACTACGCTCCTGTGTTCCTGTTCCGTGATCCGACCCGGCCTGGCTGACTTCCTGCTTGTTGCTGATCTGGCTTGTCTGTGAATCTCCTCTGTGATCTGACCCGGCCTGGCTGACGTTCCTGCTCGTTGCTGATCCGGCTTGTCTGCGAATCTCCTCCATGTCCTGACCCAGCCTGATCGACTACTTGCTCCTGGACTTGTTCCGGATTTCTGCCGCTCCTGTCTACAGCTCCTGTTGTCGCCTCAGCGACATTCTGATCGCTGCAGTGTGTGGATCTGAGCCTCTCGAAATTACTGTGTTAACCATTGCTGAGCCACGTCTCCTGAGCTGATCCTTCCGTTCTCCTTGTATTGTGAAGTATAGCTGAGTATCATTAACTCTTGCTGTGCCGTATCGCTACTAGTGAGCCTCCAATCATTTGTGTTGCTTCCTTCTACCTCGCTGCCACTTTAACCCTTGCTAGTCTTTGCCTATACTCTGCTTCTGCCGAGCCGGCCGCGTTGTGCAGCATCCGGTGGTCTCCGTTACGCCCGTGGGGTTATTGGCTCAAGCGATTCCAATACTGTTGGTCTCCGGTATACGCCCGTGGGGGCTATTACTCAAGCTATCATGATATTGTTGGTCTCCGTTACGCCCGTGGGGGCTATTGGCTCAAGCAGTTCCAATACTGTTGGTCTCCGTTACGTCCGTGGGGCTGTTGGCTCAAGCAATTCCAATGCTGTTGGTTCCATTACGCCCATGGGGGCTATTGGCTTAAGCGATCCAGATACTGTTGGTCTCTGTTATACGCCCGTGGGGGCTACCAAACAACTACCCTGCAGCTTCAGTCTCAGTTGCAGCTCTTATCAACAGTGTTACACATTTAATGGACTTAAGGTGTTGTATGATCTAGCACCTACTGCAGTCTTGTTCACCAAGGGCGTGCCTAACACCACATTTGAGACTGATTACCCTTTTAATTAACCATTTGTCTACAGTCACTGTTTTGCCTGCTCTGTATCTGTACTAAGATATATATTCCCTGTTCTGTATCCTGATTCTGTGAAGGCATTTGTAGCCTATTATCTGCTATTCACAGTACTTCCTCTAGGGGGCAAGCTTGTTATTTTTTGCTCTAATAAAATTGTGTTTTATCCTAACCCTCTGTCTGAGTGTCTAAAAACCGTTACAGGAAGGGATTCTGTAATCAGTCCCGAAACACGTTGGCATATTTTGCATATACTGCACGAGTAATCACATGCCAACCCCCGAAAAGATCCGACACCCAAGAGACACCACAGAAAAACGGATAGTCAAGTGACGGGATCGGAAGACCGAGGAGACGCATGTGATCCAGCAGATTGAAGCGCTATACATAAAGAATACATATAGTAAGCAGACTACAAGAAGGGGGGAATGGTACAAGGGATTACTGAACTTGTGTTTCAGTGCTCGATATACATTGTATTGATATTAAAACCACATGATATCTGAATCTATTGCTTCAATCCTGCTTTAGTCTGGCTTACCAATTTTGTTTTACTCTCGCCTACAATTTATCGTTTTTAAACATTCTATGATTATCAAATATGTATTTTTTTTAAAGTTTTTAGAAGTGAACATAGGTTTCACATGCAGCCCAATCTTTGAACTACTATATGTTTTTATGCCAGTAGTTTATTTTGGATCTGATTTAATAAATTCTATTGAGTATTTACACGTTTTTTATGCTCTACGAGTTCATTACTTTTATGATCATACCATAGTTTTTATTTATTTTGTATGAAAATCATATTACACTTAGATCTGGTTTATCTTTCTATTTTTCTTCTATTTTTCATATATTCCTTGCTGTGAAGCTCTTGACCCTTATAACGTTTGAACATATGTAAATAAAGCCATAAAACTGGTGTGGTGTATTTTAGGAGAAAAGCAGCATGGAATGAAACAGAGTAAGAGGGAGAGAGAGAGAGATAGAGACAAAAAAAATCAAATTAAAAAAAAGTGTTTATTTAGTGGTTCATTGTGCTGGCTGACACTATGACCACCATCACTGTTGAAAAAAAATTAAGCTGGATGGACCCTAAAGCTAGTGACTCTGAGGAGGACGCCACTGACACTAGCAATGTCACCACTAGTGCTAAAGGGACTGGGAGTCCACATTCCCCAGACCCAATGATGCTGAGTCCCCCAACTTCCTCCCCTTGGTATCTGGGGCAAATTTAAGAAAAGGCAGAACTGGGTAGCTGTGTGAGCAGCACAGGTCAGTTGTCTGTGCCTGCTGCTGTTACCAGTGGGTCTTCCTCTTCTGAGGAGGAGGAGATGGCAAGTGCAACAGCAGGGGACACTCAGCCTCACTTTTCATACTCACATAGACCCACCATAGAGCAACTAGAGACTGGTGGGGGTCTTGATGAAAGCAAAGGTGGCGGTGGAACAGCTGGTATGGAGGAGAGCATGATGTAAAGCAAAAGAGATGCAAGTGGGGATGGGCATCACTTCCACCACCAGCAGTGACACTGTGGAGTTTGGTTCAGACTTCATCTGTCTCAACAGAAGGATGGGGATGAGAGGATTAGTGTGTCAAAGAGTGACCACAGTTGCTACCATAGGACTGGCTTCTTCTAGCAGTGATATGGGACCAGGATCTGCTCCACTTGCCACCAATAATCCTGGTCCTATCTCCTGTGATAATATTAAGGCAATAGAATCACCTGCTCCAGCCAGTGAAGGTAATTTTGGAGAAGTAGAAGAAGGCCATTCTTCTCCACCTTTCGCCTCACTGAAATCATGATTGAAGGGTGTGGGGATATTTTCACCTGGGGCAGGCACAGTACAGTCATCAACAACTGTAATATGTACTGTTTGTGACAAGGTTGTGAAAAGGATGAGATAGACCTTAGCACAAGAGCTCTGATTAAGTACATGCAACATAAACACTCTGACATTTATGTTAAGCATGTTCAAGCTAAACCCCCAAAAAATAAACTGAGATGAGCCACTGACGCAGTGCCCCCTGTTCCTCCCAAAGGCACAAATAACATGGGTGAAAATCCCAGAGTAAGACTAGAGAAACCTAGCCTGAGCCTGGATGTTCAATGGCAACTGTAACAATCTTTTTGTACTAGGGTTCGAGCTCAAAAAGATGTACCAACTGTCCCCAACCCTGACACCCTCAGAATCACCTACCACCTACTCTGGCATACCACCTTTGCCAATGTTATATTCCGCACCAGCTGATAGAGAGTCTGTAGATGTGAGGATCTGGCATTTCAGGTCAACCCACTGCACATTGTGTGATGCACTGGCAACACATGGTAATGAGGTGGAGAGTAAGCGGATGCAGGGTATCAGGGAGCTGTGGACATGCCATACTGCTGAGTATGCAAATCTGGTGTCCATGAGGATTCATTATTTTTATTATGTCTTTTCATCATGGCACCTTGACAAGTAGAATCATAATTTTACCACTGCCTGTTTTGTTTTTTTTTCTTTTTTTAAAATATATTTTATTATCAGATTGCTCCATACATAATTCAAATACATAAAAGTACAAGATAACATTCAGATGTAGCAAAAACAAATAAGCTTTTGTAACAATGAAAAGAATAGTCACTTTAGTAGAAGGTACAGAGACAACCTGAGATTTTATTGTTATTACAACACCCAATAACTCCAACTCTCAAAAATTTAGCCTAACTAAACTCTAATGTACCCCCCATTCTCAAGTCCTCTCTCCCCCGAACCCGCAGCCCCCCCTGCCCGCCCACCAGCCAGCCATGTCACAATATTCCGATGTGTACCAGGTGCACACAGAACGTCACCCATCAGCCATATTTCACAAGCAACCACACATCCAGTAGGTGAAACCTCAATCAACCATCTCCAGCAAGTAGCTCATCATCGAGTGTCACATTATTGTCTGCTCTATTTGTCCACCATGTCTGTCATCTACCCCAGATCTTGTCAAATTTACTCGGGTTACCCCGGTGTATATACACCAACCTATAATGTGGAATGCACTGTGAAATTAGATTCATCCATGCCCTGCAATTAGGAACCCTGTTTGACATCCAGTTCAAGGCCACCACCTTTCTCGCCATCACCAAGAGCTCACTCATCAGATATCTGTCAGCGACATCCTCAATCTCATCAGGGAAAATAGATAAAAGACAGATCTTTGGAGTCACAGGGACAGGTCTCCCCAAGACCAGGACCACAATGCGCATGACTGTACACCAGAACCTCTCAACCCCAGGGCATTCCCAGATCAAATGGAAGTACATACCCCGAACATCATTACACCGAAGGCAACAATCAGAGCTGGAATTTCCCATTCTATACAGCCAAACCGGCGTATAATAAATACGATGTAGTATATTCAGCTGTATCATCTGGTGTTTAGTTGATGTGGCCGCCAATGCAGGTCCCGCCTTAGCCATATCCCATTCCCAGTCTTCTAATTGACCCAAATCCATTTCCCATTTGTTCCAAGAAGGGAACTCCCCACCCCCGACCCAGAATCCAGCCAATGATAGATAAAAGAAAGAGGCCACGAGGGCTCAAGAAGCATCATCCTGGCGAGGAGCGGGGGTGTAGCGACCACCGGGGTCCGATCTCCCCACTGAGCATGAAGAGTGTGTCTGAGACATAGGTATGAGTAAGCTTGTTTTGTTTTAGTGCTGCTGAATGATCCTAGTTGCATAGAGCAGCCTAATCTTTTTTTGCTCATTTAACTCAGTACCAGCAGTTACAGCAGCAGTAAAGGCCAGAATGTCACAAGTGGCATTTTCCAAGAATACCATCATGCACAGCTGGCACTAGGCAAGTAGGGCATCATTTTTTTAATCAGGGTTTGTATTTTGCAAGCCTTGGTCCAGCAAAAAATGTGTTACTCAGGGCTTGTTTTGGGCAATTTTAGTGACAAGTTTTCAAAATTCAAAAGTAGATTTAAAAAAAATTGAAACATATACATTAAAAGCTATGCTAATGAAGGCACAAACTGATAAGGAAAAACTCACCTCAAGTTCTTAACAGAGGAATGTGTGTGGGGGGGTGTATGAGAGACAGAAAGACAGACAGAAAGATGCAGAACCATAGTACATAGAAATAAGTTGAAAAACAATATAAGTAACATGTGTAAACATGTACTAGAACAAAATAAATAGAAGGAAATATTATGTAAAGTTTTAGTAATGTGGAAGGAATCCCAAGTCCTTGTCTAGTCCAGTGTGTTTGTTGTTGAAAAAAACTGAACATATTAATTTCAAATGTCTACTCCTCCTTTGTAGTTTTGAAGTTCCCTCTGAGTATTTTGATTTTAAGGTTATGGATGAGGTGGTTTCTCTGGATAAAATGATGACCGCTTGGAGTATGGTTCTTTGTTTCATGGTATTTCTCAATAGATGTCTATGTGTATTCATCTTTAGATTAAGTTATGGGTCTGTTTCACAAATGTAACAAATGGTAAGAAAATGATGTATTACCTATCAGTTTGCCCTTTCCCTAGCATGGCTTTTAATGTATAGGTTTAATTTTTTAACCCTTTGTTTTGCAATGCATTGCATACCCCACAGGCATGCATAGGGTTAAAACCAGTATACTTATGACTTGAAAAAGGGAGTGTCGCACTTGAAAACTTGTCCTTAAAACTGAATGATAGTCCAATAGAAAAGGTATTGCTGTGCACTGTGATACTCATTGATTTGGTATAAATATATAAATAAATGTCATAATCTCTCTTACTCTGTATCATCTGTATCAGAAAAACAGGAAGATGCCAGAGGGATATATTCTAGAGTTACATCATCAGTAATTTTTAAGTTATCTTCAGCATTGACCTCTGCTTCTTCCCACTACTTTTATATTCAACTAGGATTTTAGAGCTCTCAAAAATGTCTTTTTACAATGTTCACTATTACTTTCAGGACAAGTGTTTTGTGTTTGTTTGTCTCACTGTCAGATGTAGCAGTTGGTTGAGCTGCTACACCTTCTTCCACTATGCCATCAACAATGGAATGCGAATCATTGCCATCAAGTGTTTTTATTAATTTTATGGTGCCTGCACTTTTGGTGTGACTTTGACAGACTGCATCCTCCTCAGAAGGAGATAGATAACCTTTTATTTCATGGTTGCAGTGAGTTTTTGGACTACCAATTTACTCACACATCCCTCTGCTGCTTCTATTCCTTTAACCCTAGCCCTTGTGTGTTTGCTAACTAAATGGCTAAGTAGGAGGGGTCTAAAGGGGACCAACTTCCACATACAATAGTTCTTTTAAAAGAGGCACTCAGGTAAAGAAAGTATGTGAATCATACATATAATATCTTTATTAGTGCAAACATACAAAATAAGACAAACATATGTATAAAATCAATTATAAACAACATGACTAGTGACCCTCATCTTATATATTAAAGTACACACAATGGAGTAAATAGAATGAACCAACACAATTCTGTGTAAAAAATATATATATATGTTAACAGTAGTAAGAAGCCTGTTAAATACCCAGGCCACTATTGACAAAGAATAGTGTGAAAGTAAGCCCACTGAAATGTAAATACAAGAAAAGTGAAATGTTGCAAACCCTCTCAGAAGATATGGAAATATTGTTCAAAACTGAGTCCTTCCACATCAGGAAAGGCTCGAAGAGAACATTAGCAGCTAAATATCAGTTGCAAATAAACATATACAGTGAAGGGGAGGCAACAAACAAAATGTACTTATCCATGATTCCCTGATGAAGCCTGTTCCTAGGCGATACGCGTTGGGATGGTTGGCATGCAGAGTGACTCTAAAGTAGAGATCTTCAAATTTATGGATAAGTACATTGTGTTTGTTTCCTTCCCTTCACTTATATGTTTATTTGCAACTGATATTTAGCTGATAGTGTTCTCTTCGCGCCTTTCCTGATGTGGAAGGACTCAGTTTTGAATAATATTTCCATATCTTCTGAGTGAGTTTGCGGCATTTTACTTTTTTTGTATCCATTTACATCTCAGTGGGGTTGTTTTCACACTATTCTTTGTCAATAACAGCCTGGGTATTTAACAGGCCTCTTACTACTGTTATCATGTATATTTTTTTGACACAGAATTATGTTGGTTCAGTCTATTTACTCCATTGTGTGTACTTTAATATACGAAATGAGGGTCACTTCATGTTGTTTTTAATTGATTTTATATATATGTCTGTCTCATTTTGTATGTTTGCACTAATAAAGATATTATATTTTGTATGATTCACATACTTTATTGACATGAGTGCCTCTTTTAAAAGGACTGTTGTATGTGGGAGTTGGTCCTCTTTAGACCCCTCCTACTTAGCCATTTAGTTAGTAAGTTGTAAGTCCTGAGTGCACCCCATAACTGTTATGGTTGGTCTAGGGTTTTATGGATACATGAGACCAGTGCCTGCCATATCTTTATAAACTTGTGTGTTTGCTGGACATTATTGTGTGTGATTTTTTTTCTGTGTAGTATGCAACAGAACTGATTGTGTGTGATGTCTTGTCCTAGTCCTCTAAAAAATACTCTAGAATCAGTCTTTCTCAGTCACAGCTCACGTCCGAGTCTCTATCAATTTTTCTTTTCAATTTCATTTATGTTTCTTTTTAATTAATTGTCCCCGTATCCCTATCAGTGTCACCCAAAAAAAAAAAAACAACAAAAACCTCACTCCCTATTTAACTGTATCCAAAGTCTGCCAACAGATCTGGTGGGAACTTGGATCAAGGCTGTCAGTGTCTTCCTATTCAGTCACACAGAATTTTAGGCTAGTTGGGGTAATTCTCCTTTTCTCCATTCTCATACCCACAGACCCCTTTAGCACAGAGACAACAGCCATATCAGGATGAAACCTGTGTCTACTTGGTCACACAAAATTTTAGGGTTATTTGGGGTAAAACTCCTTTGCTTCCTTCTTACACTCCCAGACTCACCTAGGACAGAGCTAACAGTCAGATCAGGAAGAAACTTGGATCACACCAAATTTTGGGGTATTTTGGGCCAACCTCCTTTTTTCCTTCCTGTCACCCAGAATCCCCTAATACAGATAACATATTTCCTGCATATAAGACTCCCTAAGCTAATCTTCTATTCCATTTTATTAGCCTGTCTTCTCTGTCACAAATGTGTGTTGCAATGTTTTCTCTACCTTTCACAAACATAGAATGGAATGCTGCAGGAACATTACACCCCTTATATACTATGCAGGAAAAGAAGGGTAATTTGCCAAGTGCGGGGGGATTCAGTCTTCCAGTTGATTTAAAAGCAATGAGCTAGGTGAAAAATAACAGAAAATCTACACTTTTAGCAAACATTTTCTCTGGATTCTCTTTAGAGGTGACATGTGCCATTTTTCTCTAGATTTTCTTTAGAGGTGAAAATGTACATCTATCCCTAATGATGAGGTTAAGAAATGTCTATCAAGTTCAAGCCCACTGAAGCCATTTCTGATTTTGCCTAAAACAAAACAAAAATCCTTCCTGGATTTATCAGTGGGTCATTCGTCTTACCTTTGTTAACTATACTTAAACAATTCTGATATAATAACACTGTTATTATTATTATTATTATTATGTCTTATCCTATCTCTCTCTCAATCAAGTACTGTAGAGACAAAAGGGAACACAAACAGGGGGGCACCCCTAGCGTAATTCAACGTGGCACTGTGACCACCACTGTATCACCTCCAGGTGGATACTCACATAAAGATTTGCCAACAACTTGCTTATACAAGGATTGGCAAAAAAACTTTTAAAATGGACAATCTCCTTCAGGCTGCTTCTCCTCCTCCGAGACTCAATTTTCCCAAAATGGCAAAATATAGAACAGAAAAAACAGAGAGGGCGCCCGATAGTGTAATATTGTAATAACAATAACAAAGTAGATTCAAAATTACACTCACATTTAGTGATGATCAATCTCAGCATATAGGGTTAAAGAATGGTAGCTACTATAGAATTAAAAAATCAAATATCATTAAGAAATTGATGTTAGTATCTATCTAGGTGAGGTGTTGCACAATTTCTCATTGTGGGAATGTCAGCATCAAATTTACTACGGTCTAAAAAAATATCAGTAGGAGTGTATACAATCTCCTTCAACTATTATTCACTTGTATCACAGATTGTAGCTATTTACAAGTAGGGATGGGTGAAAATTTGTACCCAAAAAGCAAAACAGGTGAAAAATAGCACTTCCTAGCAAGTGGGACATTTTTCATGAAAAGTGACAATTTTCCACCTTTTCCTACCTAGTTCATTGCATTTAAATCAATGATCATTGTATTGAAATCAATAGTGAGAATGAATTTCCCCAAATACCCCAAAATCGTGGTTGACTGAGCCAGGCAGCTGTGATCCAAGTTTCTTCCTCATTTGTCTGTTCTCTCTGTGTTATGGAAATGTGGGGGTGTGAAGGGAGCAAAGAGAGTTACCCCAAAATAATCCAAAAGTTTTGTGTGAATGACAAAACACAGGCAATTGTGATACAAGTTCCTTCCAGCTGGCTTTTCTCTGTGTTAAGGGAGTCTGGGGGTATGTGAAGGGAGAAAAAAGGGATTTACTCCAAGTACCCCAAAATTGAGTGTGACTGAGAAGAAGACACAGACAGCTGGGATCCAAGTTATTTCCTGATTTGGCTGCTATCTCTCTGTTAGGTGAGTATGGTGTGTGTGAAGAGAGCAAGAGAGATTTACCCAAAATGCCCTACAATTTTGTATGACTGTGAAGACACAGTCAGCTGTGATCCAGATTCCTTTCTGTTGACAGTTCTCTATGTTGGGGAGTGTGTGTGTGTGTGTGGGGGGGGGAGAAACAGTTGCGGAAGGGTCTCATCTCCATTTCTCCTCTGGAGATGAAATGCTTCCCCGAATCTTGTATGTTCACTCTCCAGTCTCCTTGTCCCTAAACATTCCAATGGCTTTACCTCCTGGGGTTTGGAATTGCCTGCCCCAGCCCTAGAAGATTCAGAATTTTGCACTACACTCTACCAGAATATAAAGGACTTCACTGATTGCAATAGAGGGTCAGTCTCCTCTGCAGTCATTGTCTGGGAGGCAATGAAGTGCCACCTTTGTGGAATTTTCATTCAGTATGCTTCCCGCAAAAAGAGGGAGAAGGGCTGCGCCACCTCCCTGACACTAGGGATGGGCAAAAGTTGTTGCCGTGTTCCCGTGACAAATTTCACGAAAACCACGTTGTTATCCTCCTTTTTGTGGGAAAATCCACTTTAAAACTAGCCGTTAAAATTTTCACATCTTTTGCCCATTGGCCAAAATCTTTCGCCATTTTTTCAATGGCTAGAAAGTTTACACCCATTGATTTACATTGTTCTCGCACTTAAAAAATGTGATGTTTTCCCTGAAGGCAGACACAATAGAAGCAGCTACAGAGTGAGCTAGACAAGCTCTGCTGTTCTGCTGTGATATTTTGCAAAAATTGAGGCAGGAGAGGATCATAGTGACTCCTATCACTATGAGCAGCAAAAAGAGGAACTGGAAGACCCTTATTATGTGTCCCCTGACTCTGAGGAGGAGGAGAAAGTGACTAGCAGTACAGAACCAATGCTGTCCAGTCCCTCTAACTCATCCCAAGGGATCTTGGGGAATTTAATGAGATGGGAGGGAGAAAAAGGAATGGGAAGGAAGGGAGAAAAGGGAATGGGAAGGGAGGGAGAAAAGGGTAGTACTAGTGAGAGCAGGACAGGTCAGCTGCCTGTACCTGCTGCCAGATGTGCTGCCCCTGCTGCCAGTGCCACCATTGATGTACCTGCAGCCAGTAGTGTTGTACCTGCTGCCAGTGCTGAACCTGCTGCTAGTGCTGAACCAATACTTTGCCTGCTGCTAGCGTTTCTTGTAGTACTCGGGGGGGGGAGGAGAAAATGATGCCAAGTGTGACAGCAAGGGACTCTAAATCACATTTGCCATTCCCAAGCAGTCCTGCCAGGGCTAGTAGTACTGCAATTAAGGTCCAGCAGCTTATTATGGTAGGAGTGAAGGAGAGGGTAATCAACAAAATCCTCATATTACTAGTGACTGTGAGATTGAGGAGGAAGACTCTGTGGCTGAACTTGATGTGGTTGGTGTTAGTAGTAGTTAGTAGTAGTAGTAGCAGTAATGGTGAAGCAGCCGGAGTAGTAGGGGAAACATTTGAGAGCATCCAGACTAGCTGTCAAGGGAGCCCACACCATTCCTCTGGCTCTGGGAGTCCTCCTCACCTTCCCTTTATTACAGTGTCCAGGTGGAACATGATCATGAAGAGGCAAGAACTGGTGTTGGGGGAGGAGAGCAGGTTCAGAATTAATACCACCACCACTAGCAGGAGCATATATCAGCTGCCTGTGCCTGCTGATGCTATTCTGCCTTCTTCTTCAGTTCAAAAGGAAATGGCAAGTGTGACATTAGGGGACCCTCTGTCATATTGTTCATCACCTCCTCCAGGCAGCAGTGAGATGTCTGGAATAGAGCAGCAGCAACATGTAGGGATTAGTGGTGGTGGTGATGATGATGCTGGAGAAGCTGGGGTGGAAGAGACATTGATGGCCTTTTTAGCAGAAACTTTGAAGGAATGGGAGACAAGGATGAGGGTGGGCATCACCACCACCACTAGCAATGACATTTTGGAATTAGAGGAATTAGCAACTGCTCTAATTCCTTCTGATGCTGAGATGCAAGGGTAGCAGGATGCTGAGGAGCAGGCTAGTGTGCTAAAGAACTGTGGACACAGTGGGAATGGGGTCAACAAGTGATGTGGGACTAGGACAGGTTCCACTTGCCAGCAGTAGCAATACTCCTGATCCTAGTTGCAGTAGCAGCAACAGCAGCAACATTATCCACTGCCACAGACAATGAACGGGAATGTGGAGGACAAAAAGAAAGAGGTCATTCTTCTCCATCTGTTCCCTTCCCTGTGAAGTCATCATGGATGTCAGACTATTTTTCTGTTATGGCAGGCAAGTGCAGTCATCAGTGAAAAGAGGAAAGGAGGGAACGCACCTTGGCACAAGCGCCATCATGTCACACATGAAACACAGACATCATGACATTTACGTCAAACTTGTTAAAGACAAACACCCAGCACAGAAATCAAGCACCGCTTTTGCTGTCCCTGACTCTCCAGAAAGGCAACAAGAGGCAAGGTGGAGATCAAAGAGGAGGAGGAATAGAACAACCCAGGCAGAGACTGGAAGTTCCATGATGAGTGAAACAACTAGCTCGCCATCCCTTCTAGGGTGACTAAATCTGCTGCCAATCCACCTCGTTCATTACCTCCCCTGCCAAATGATAGCCACTCTGTTGATGTTAGGATGTGGCAGTTTGTCTCTACCCATTGCACACTGTGTGGTGCACTGACCATGCATGCCAGTGTGGTGGAGGAGAATCACAATCAGTGCATCAAGCGGCATCTGAGGAGATTCCATCCTGCATAATATGCTATTATGGTGGCTGGGAGGGTTCATCATTACTATTAAACTGTCAGCAAGTTGTCATGTGTCCTTAGTGGGTGTGGAAAAGGGGTACAGTATTGGAAAGAGTTGGGGTTTGTAACAATGCCCATGCAAGCACAGGAATATGATTGCATTTTACAAGGAGATAGAAGATACAGCAACCTGGAAGATGCCTAAAAATGATCCTCAGCATCCTCTCCACTTCCAAGTCCAATCCCCCCACCAGCACACAAAGGTCATCATTATATCCACAACCCTAGCTATGATGGATACTTCTGCTGTTGTTGGACACCCAATAATAAAACTGCAGCAACATCTAGTCCCAGCAGTAACACCGCAGGACACCCAGTCTATGAAGTCTACATTATGGATATACTTCACTAATGATCCAAACGATAAACATGTTGCTATCTGTTGTCCATGTAAGAAGCATGTTAGCTGAGGGAAATCAGGCTCCCACCTAGATACCAATTCAGTAAGATCCCTTCTGGAGCACAACCACAGTTCTGAATGGGAGATACACCATCAATATGTCAGAGGTGTCATGACTAGCAGCAGATGTACTCCTAAAGTTCACCATGACTCTGGGTCACATAATAGAAGTTTTATTGATGTGTCAGACAGTGTCGCAATATATCCTTCAACTGAAATAACACCTAGGACTACTGGCTTCAGAATCAGCAGCTTGATGGCTGTTAATTTTTAAAGGACAGTACAGGATGAGGCTAGACATGTTAGCTTCAGAATCAGCAACTTACAATAAAGGATAAAACACACAGCACAGCTGCTGCTGCAAATGTGCAGAAGCATAACCACACATGAATATATGCTTGCCCAGTGAGTGTGGGTTAGTACATACAGTATGTCATTTTACTTGTCTGTCTGTATTGAATGTATGATGTATTTATATCTGTCTGAGAAGTACATGTGACTATCAGTCTTGTGCTCAGCCAGCAAAGGTAGGAACATATCAGTCGAGAAGGGTTTGTTTTTTGTTGTTTTTTTAAGCTCTCCTTTCTTCCTTCAGAACCTTATTTACTACCACCAATAGACTCATCAAGCAACTCCAGATCTCTAATTTTGTCTCTAGTTACTATCCCAAAAACAATTCAGCTGCTTTATTTCTCTTGACAACACATGACAATATGTGGGAAACTGGCACCCCTTTTATAGCTAACACAACTTGGTTATTTGTGGGGAACCCACACTGGGGGCATACATTATTTAATTAATTTCAATGCAATTAAAAAATTGAAGAACTGTACTCGTTACGGGAATTCCCATGGAACTTTGACACTGCCATTTTGTATCTGTTTTTCAGCAGTATTATTTGGAATGGAATGACAAGTCAATACAGTACTATCATCTGTAATTCCAGTGGGCCAGTACCCATTATGTAAATCTGAGATAGAGAAATATTTCCTTTTCAGGCTTAATTTACTAATTAATGCAGGGTAGGAGGACACAAAAAGTGTTATTTTATACACAGTTCCATTTAATGTCTTCTAAACAATTATCAGTATCTAGCTCCCATCCATTTTATTGATGGGCCAGACTGGTGCACATTGAGCTGATTAACTATCTTTTTAAGGGTTCATTGATTACTGACTCTAAGTCAGATTCTGTTTCTCATGGGGTTAGTCTATGATTAACACGAGGCTGCCTTTCACAACAATTCATTTTGACCAGTATCAATGGTGTCAGTGGCCCAAACAGAATTAAATTGGCCCACCAGGATTCAGCTCCTGTAGAAGGGGAGGAGGATTTTATTTTCCTTTTTTACCTTAGTTTTACTATTTCATCATGAGGCTGCATTAGGCTGCATTACACAAATGAATGCATCCTTGTATATTTTTCCTTGTACTTCTTGGAGAGTCAATTAGTAAAATTTACAGGTTCCAGACCATCACCCATATTTATCATGGCACATAATGTTTTGTTTCCCAGGTTGAACTTGGACCATTTTCAGCCATGGACTCATGCATTCCATACTGCTGCTTCCTAATGGCTGCTACAGGGGCTGACTAAGAACACTTGTCAGATACAGCTTGCAACTTTTTCATCTGAAGAGAAAATGGGTCTAAAATATTAGCACAGAGCTCCATGAAGGAGCAAACATGTACATTGACTAAAGTTAAAATGATATTCTTTATTTATTTTGTTTCCAATAAATTTGCATACCCAGTTTCTCTGGTTACATCACTGATAATATCATAATCTAAATTATCCAAAAACTAAATTATTCTGTTAGCAACAGCTGAAATATTTTCATCTGGCAACTGTATGATTGATATCTCCATGGGGTTAACAGCTGTGGTATAAAGTGAATATATCCTTCTCCTAGTTTTGTGGTTATTCAGACACTTCAGAATTATACCAATTAACTGGACATCCCCAAGACAAAAGTTTAGCACCCATTTTGTGAAAAGATTGATGTCTGATGCAGATGTATGATTCACAGGTGCTTGACCAAAATCAAAATCAGGACACCTGCAAAGTTAATTGTAGAGTTTTCATTTCAAATTCAACAATATCTTTAACTTTTTCATCTTGTTTATTTTGTCAATATATAGTTATCACTCATTTGACAAACACCTGCTGTGATTTATCATAGGTTGATGGAGAGACTGTAGTTCATATTTCAGTTTTTCTACATCCCATTCACAGTTTTCTCAATATCACTTAATTTATGATGTGCGGACTGTAGATTTAATTGTACAGAATCAAGATATCAATCCACCTTAGATTCCTGTAGAGCTTATTTTTTTACATTCTGACATGTGACTCTGAATCAGTAATAGCCTTAAATATTCTTAAAGCAATTCAACATCCTTCTCAGTAACTAACTCTCCCTTTTTAAGCAATGGTGGGCATAACACTAGACAACATGGAACAGTAAGGTAATCAAAGTATCACAGTGCCTGTGATCTAGCTGTCACTCTCTGCTATGTACAAGGGTGATTTGTTCACTTAGTTTGGCCCGCCCCTTGGTTTCCTTTTTATACCTGGCAATTCCATCTGTCAGGCGCCCTTTCGTGGTGTTTCTGAGCCAGTTGTTCTGTTGCTACGTTTCTGATTCCTGTGTACCGATTTGGCTAGCCCTGACCATTCTCCAGTGTTCCTGCTTGTGTATGACCCGGCTCGTCTGACTATCTCCTCCGGATCTCGACTCTGCTTGGCTGACATTCCTGCTTGTGTATGACCCGGCTCGTCTGACTATCTCCTCCGGATCTCGACTCTGCTTGGCTGACGTTCCTGCTTGTGTATGACCCGGCTGGTACGACTACCTCCTACGTGCTCCGATCCGGCCTTGCTGACTTCCTCCCACAAGATCACCTCCAGCGAGTTCCAGAAGACCCACGTTCCGGTTTGTCGCCGTCGCAACATTATCATCCACTGTTCCAGTACTTGTGTGGCTGTCTTGCCTGGTGTTGCTTCGTGCAGTGCAGTGTTACTATCGTGCAGTGCTGTGCTTCCGCAGAAAAGCCTTGTGTAAACGTGCCTTTTAACCCTACCAGTGCTGTCTCGGTCCCACTCTCCCTACTCCAGTGTGAGCCTCGTTCATAGTGAAACTCTTGCTGAGTTGGCCGCTCTCCGTCGGCAACTCGATACCATCCCAGTAGAGTATTCACTTCCTATTAGGCCGGTTGGGCGCTTTGGCTCTCTATCTCTCTCGTTGTATACACTGGGCGATTCCGTTATACCGAGTGGTGACGGGCACAGGCTTCAGCACTAGCATTCCGGTACTACTTCTGTTGGGCTTTGGGCCCTGTCTCATTATACTCAGTCCGGTAAAGTCTGAAGAGGCTTGGGAGCTCTTGCACTGCAGGCCGGTTCGATACACGCCCGTGGGGCTAAGATCACTTGCACCAGCAGTAGCCATTCCTGTAGGTATGCCCGTGGGGGGCTATTGGGCTCTGCTATACTACACACCGTGGCGAGACAGTCCCTATCCACTTGTTGGTGAACATTTCTTCAGCACAGCTTATCTACACCTTGGGCGTGCCAAGCATCCACTTAAGAGACTGATCATAATCAAGGACTTAACCCTTTGTGGTTACCTTAAGCGTAACCTACTCATACCCAGGGCGTGCCAAACAGTTCCTTTGAAACTAATATTTATAAAGGACTTAACCCTCCGGGGTTATACCCCTTCCTTGGTGGTAAATGTGTACTTGCCTTCCGTTTGTGCATTAACTTCGTATTTTCCAGTCACTATCATTTATGTACACCCAACCGCCACTAGAGGGTGACCTTATGTGTTATTATTGCTAAATAAAACTGTGTTTTATTTTACATACTGGTCTGAGAGTCTTTAAAAAACCGTGACAGTACGAAAGGGCCAATGACCTCAGACAGTAAGGGCGAAGGTAACACTCAAAACATCCACTGGAGAATGGATGCCCAAGAGCAGCGCTTAGATCAATTGGCACTGGCTCTACAAACCCTGCTGGAGCGTACGATACACCTAGACAAGCCTAATCCGAGTCCGGTGGTCTCCTCAGTCTTGACACCGGACAATCCGCCTATAGCTCCTCCTACGGGCTTCAGGGGCTTAACGGCTACGGCACCGTTACCGTTGAGATATGATGGCGAGCCTTCCCTATGCAGGGGCTTCATTAACCAGTTAGAGATCTATCTGGAATTAACGCCTCAGGCGTAACGACCGAAGCAGGGTCGGTTTCATGATATCGCTACTAACTGGCAAGGCTTTGGCTTGGGCGAACCCCTTGTGGGAAGGTGCCAGACCTTGCACGCTGAACTTTAACGAATTTGTAAGAAAGTTCCGCCGTGTGTTTGAGGTGCCTGGTAGAGTGGCCTCCGCTGCCAAAAAGCTAATGGAGATACAGCAGGGCGAACGTTCCTTGGGCAGTTATGCGATAGAATTTCGGACCCTGGCTGCGGAGGTGGGCTGGAACGATGAGGCATTATTGGCAGCCTTCGCTAAGGGGCTCTCCGAGACAATTAAAGATGAAATTGCTGCCCGGGATGTACCCGGTATCCTAGATGAATTCATTGACTATGTAATGATCATTGACTCCTGTATCAGGGAGAGAAGGTTGGCACGAAAGGCAACCTCCAGGAAGCATGGGGTGAACTGCTTCTTTGACCCACCCTCTCCACCCTTTTCTCCTGAACGCAAGGGAGAGGCAGCAGAGCCAATGCAACTGGGTTTCACGAGACTCTCCAACGAGGAGAGGTCTTTTTGTAAAAAGCATGGTCTCTGTCTTTATTGTGGCAAACAGGGGCACCTTTTGCGCAATTGTCCGGTAAGGCCGGGAAGCGCACGCACCTAGGGTACCTTGGGGGACAGGCCCTAGCTGGTGTACAACAGTCCCCAGATCCTAATATTGCTAAACCCACCATCCAGGTGACATTCTTTTGGGCAGATAAGGGCGCAGACACCGTGGCACTAGTGGACTCTGGTGCAGCCGGATACTTTATGGACCAATCTTTCGCAGACTTGCACAATATTCCTCTATGCAAGAAGGAGTGTCCGTTGGCAGTAGAGGCCATTGATGGCAGACCATTGGAGCCAGCCTTTATTACTATGGAAACTATTCCTATCTCTATGTCAGTTGGGGCTCTCCACAAAGAGGAGGTTCAGTTTCAGATTATCCGCTCTCCTCACCATGCAGTCATATTGGGGTTTCCATGGTTGCTTCGGCATAATCCTCAATTTGATTGGCAAACATGCGAAGTCAGTGCCTGGTCCAATTACTGTAAAGAAAACTGCCTATCTATCCCTGTGAAAATTATGTGTACCTCCCCTGCTATACCAGTTGAATATGGTGAATTCAGTGATGTATTCAGCAAGGGGGAGGCTAGCGCATTGCCCGAGCACAGACCCTACGATTGCGCTATTGATCTGCCTCCTGGCGTGTTTCCTCCAAGGGGTCGTACTTACCCACTGTCTTGCGAAGAGAACAGGGCTATGGAGGAGTACATTGAGGATGCCCTTAGTAGAGGAATTATCCGCAAGTCTAACTCCCCGGCTGGTGCCGGATTCTTCTTTGTTAAGAAGAAAAATGGCGAACTTAGGCCTTGTATAGATTACCGGGGGCTTAACAAGCTGATGCCCAAGAATGCATACCCTATTCCACTCATCACTGAGTTATTTGACAGATTGAAGGGCTCTTCTGTCTTCACCAAACTGGATTTACGGGCTGCTTACAATCTAGTAAGAATCAGAGAAGGTGATGAGTGGAAAACGGCATTTAATACCAGAACGGGACACTACGAATATCTGGTAATGCCATTTGGCTTATGTAATGCACCTGCGGTATTTCAGGAGCTGATTAATGACATCTTGCGTGACATGCTTTAGTCCTGTGTGGTTGTATATCTGGACGATATATTGATTCACTCCTCTACGCTAGCCCAGCATATTAAAGATGTCACGCAAGTTTTGTCACTACTCAGGGCTAATAAGCTGTTTTGCAAGTTGGAAAAATGCGAATTCCATGTGTCACAAGTACCATTCTTGGGGTTCATAATCTCGAAGGATGGAATCACTATGGACCAAGAGAAGTTGGCAGCGGTATTGCAGTGGCCTCGCCCTAAAGGGTTAAAAGCGATTCAGCGCTTTTTAGGGTTTTCCAACTATTATAGGAAATTCATACGCAACTTTTCCACTATTGTGAAACCCTTGTCTGACTTAACTCATAAGGGCGCTTCTCCCTCTCAGTGGTCCGAGGCCGCTGATATTGCGTTTGAGACCTTAAAATCTGCCTTTGCGTCTGCTTCAGTACTGTCCCATCCCAACCCTTCCCTGCTTTTTACGTTGGAGGTCGACGCCTCCGAAGTTGGGGTTGGGGCAGTACTCTCCCAGCATCCTGTGGGAGGTGGTAGCTTGAAACCTTGTGGGTTTTTTTCTAAGAAGTTGTCTACCGCACAAAGTCACTATGAGATTGGCGACAGAGAGTTATTGGCTATTATTCTGGCATTGAAGGAGTGGCGCCACCTGTTGGAGGGTACTAAGAACCCAGTATTGATCCTGACCGATCACAAGAACTTGACATATCTCTCTGAAGCTAAGAGGTTGTCTTCTCGTCAGGTCCCGATTTAACTTCGTGATATCATACCTTCCAGGGTCTAAGAATATCAGGGCAGACGCATTGTCTCGTCAGTTTGCATCGGACACTGACAGGGAGGAGGAGCCGGTACCCATCATTCAGCCTGACCGTATTTTGGCTACCATCCGCACTAGTATAACCTCACCTCTGGGAGAGGAGATTCTGGGGTCTCAAGCTAGGGCTCCACCTGAGACTCCAGTTGGCAAATGCTTTGTGGAGGAGCCTTTCCGTACTCGCCTTTTGGAGACCTATCATTCCTCTAGGGCTGCAAGGCACATTGGCAGGGATCAACTGGTATGGTCTCTTTCGCAATTATTCTGGTGGCCGACGCACAGAGCCGATTGTTCCGCCTTTACTGCCGCCTGTGCCACATGTGCCCGTGCCAAGACCCCCAGGCATCTTCCAGTGGGCTTACTCCAACCTGTGCCTAATGGGGAACGACCCTGGTCCCACATTTCTATTGATTTTATGGGAGAATTGCCTAACTCGAGGGGGTTTACTTTTATACTTATGGTGGTTGATCGGTTCTCCAAAATGGCTCATTTTGTGCCACTCAGAGGGCTTCCATCGGCTCAGGAACTAGCTAAAGTGTTTGCTAGTGAGGTATTTCGTTTGCACGGGGTACGCAGAGTGGTGGTCTCTGACCGTGGGAGTCAATTCGTGTCCAGGTTCTGGAGGGCATTCTGTGGCATGATGGGCATTCAATTGTCCTTCTCTTCCGCCTACCATCCCCAGACCAACGGAGCCGCTGAGCGTGCCAACCAGGGATTGGAACAGTTCCTACGCTGTTTCATCTCTGATCATCATGACAATTGGGCCGACCTGTTGCCATGGGCAGAGTTTGCCAGGAACTGTGCAGTTAACTCATCATCCGGGAGCTCCCCGTTCTTAATCAATTATGGGTTTCAGCCAGGTTTGCTCCCGGATTCGTTTCAGTCTCAGCAGATTCCGGCTTTGGATGAGCATATGGAGCAGCTCCGTTCTACATGGGCACAGGTACAAAGGACCCTCAGTCAGTCCTTCCAGCGACATCAGAGGTATGCCAATCGCAGACGGCTGCCAGCGGTCTCTTTCCAGGTTGGGGATAGGGTATGGCTTTCCTCCAGAAACCTCAACCTGCAAGTCCCTTTGAATAAGTTGGCTCCCCGGTTTATTGGCCCATTTAAGATTATTTGCAAAATTAATCCGGTCTCCTATGCGTTGGAACTTCCACCGTCTATGCACATTCACAATGTGTTCCATGTGTCTTTATTAAAACCCTTGGTTTGCAATCGTTACACGACCACTCCGGTGGTTCCTGGGCCGGTGGACGTCCAGGGGCAAGAGGAATATGAGGTCCAGAGCATTATTGATTCTAGGCGACTTAGAGGGAAGTTGCAATACTTGGTCCACTGGAAGGGCTATGGCCCGGAGGAGCGCTCTTGGATTGACCAGAAGGACCTCCATGCGCCCACACTTGTGCGCAATTTCCACTCCAAATTCCCTCAGAAACCGAAGCCTCCAGCTGGGAGAGGGGGTCTTTGAGGGGGGGGTACTATCACAGTGCCTGTGATCTAGCTGTCACTCTCTGCTATGTACAAGGGTGATTTGTTCACTTAGTTTGGCCCGCCCCTTGGTTTCCTTTTTATACCTGGCAATTCCATCTGTCAGGCACCCTTTCGTGGTGTTTCTGAGCCAGTTGTTCTGTTGCTACGTTTCTGATTCCTGTGTACCGATTTGGCTAGCCCTGACCATTCTCCAGTGTTCCTGCTTGTGTATGACCTGGCTCGTCTGACTATCTCCTCCGGATCTCGACTCTGCTTGGCTGACGTTCCTGCTTGTGTATGACCCGGCTCGTCTGACTATCTCCTCCGGATCTCGACTCTGCTTGGCTGACGTTCCTGCTTGTGTATGACCCGGCTGGTACGACTACCTCCTACGTGCTCCGATCCGGCCTTGCTGACTTCCTCCCACAAGATCACCTCCAGCGAGTTCCAGAAGACCCACGTTCCGGTTTTTCGCCGTCGCAACATTATCATCCACTGTTCCAGTACTTGTGTGGCTGTCTTGCCTGGTGTTGCTTCGTGCAGTGCAGTGTTACTATCGTGCAGTGCTGTGCTTCCGCAGAAAAGCCTTGTGTAAACGTGCCTTTTAACCCTACCAGTGCTGTCTCGGTCCCACTCTCCCTACTCCAGTGTGAGCCTCGTTCATAGTGAAACTCTTGCTGAGTTGGCCGCTCTCCGTCGGCAACTCGATACCATCCCAGTAGAGTATTCACTTCCTATTAGGCCGGTTGGGCGCTTTGGCTCTCTATCTCTCTCGTTGTATACACTGGGCGATTCCGTTATACCGAGTGGTGACGGGCACAGGCTTCAGCACTAGCATTCCGGTACTACTTCTGTTGGGCTTTGGGCCCTGTCTCATTATACTCAGTCCGGTAAAGTCTGAAGAGGCTTGGGAGCTCTTGCACTGCAGGCCGGTTCGATACACGCCCGTGGGGCTAAGATCACTTGCACCAGCAGTAGCCATTCCTGTAGGTATGCCCGTGGGGGGCTATTGGGCTCTGCTATACTACACACCGTGGCGAGACAGTCCCTATCCACTTGTTGGTGAACATTTCTTCAGCACAGCTTATCTACACCTTGGGCGTGCCAAGCATCCACTTAAGAGACTGATCATAATCAAGGACTTAACCCTTTGTGGTTACCTTAAGCGTAACCTACTCATACCCAGGGCGTGCCAAACAGTTCCTTTGAAACTAATATTTATAAAGGACTTAACCCTCCGGGGTTATACCCCTTCCTTGGTGGTAAATGTGTACTTGCCTTCCGTTTGTGCATTAACTTCGTATTTTCCAGTCACTATCATTTATGTACACCCAACCGCCACTAGAGGGTGACCTTATGTGTTATTATTGCTAAATAAAACTGTGTTTTATTTTACATACTGGTCTGAGAGTCTTTAAAAAACCGTGACAGTACGAAAGGGCCAATGACCTCAGACAGTAAGGGCGAAGGTAACACTCAAAACATCCACTGGAGAATGGATGCCCAAGAGCAGCGCTTAGATCAATTGGCACTGGCTCTACAAACCCTGCTGGAGCGTACGATACACCTAGACAAGCCTAATCCGAGTCCGGTGGTCTCCTCAGTCTTGACACCGGACAATCCGCCTATAGCTCCTCCTACGGGCTTCAGGGGCTTAACGGCTACGGCACCGTTACCGTTGAGATATGATGGCGAGCCTTCCCTATGCAGGGGCTTCATTAACCAGTTAGAGATCTATCTGGAATTAACGCCTCAGGCGTAACGACCGAAGCAGGGTCGGTTTCATGATATCGCTACTAACTGGCAAGGCTTTGGCTTGGGCGAACCCCTTGTGGGAAGGTGCCAGACCTTGCACGCTGAACTTTAACGAATTTGTAAGAAAGTTCCGCCGTGTGTTTGAGGTGCCTGGTAGAGTGGCCTCCGCTGCCAAAAAGCTAATGGAGATACAGCAGGGCGAACGTTCCTTGGGCAGTTATGCGATAGAATTTCGGACCCTGGCTGCGGAGGTGGGCTGGAACGATGAGGCATTATTGGCAGCCTTCGCTAAGGGGCTCTCCGAGACAATTAAAGATGAAATTGCTGCCCGGGATGTACCCGGTATCCTAGATGAATTCATTGACTATGTAATGATCATTGACTCCTGTATCAGGGAGAGAAGGTTGGCACGAAAGGCAACCTCCAGGAAGCATGGGGTGAACTGCTTCTTTGACCCACCCTCTCCACCCTTTTCTCCTGAACGCAAGGGAGAGGCAGCAGAGCCAATGCAACTGGGTTTCACGAGACTCTCCAACGAGGAGAGGTCTTTTTGTAAAAAGCATGGTCTCTGTCTTTATTGTGGCAAACAGGGGCACCTTTTGCGCAATTGTCCGGTAAGGCCGGGAAGCGCACGCACCTAGGGTACCTTGGGGGACAGGCCCTAGCTGGTGTACAACAGTCCCCAGATCCTAATATTGCTAAACCCACCATCCAGGTGACATTCTTTTGGGCAGATAAGGGCGCAGACACCGTGGCACTAGTGGACTCTGGTGCAGCCGGATACTTTATGGACCAATCTTTCGCAGACTTGCACAATATTCCTCTATGCAAGAAGGAGTGTCCGTTGGCAGTAGAGGCCATTGATGGCAGACCATTGGAGCCAGCCTTTATTACTATGGAAACTATTCCTATCTCTATGTCAGTTGGGGCTCTCCACAAAGAGGAGGTTCAGTTTCAGATTATCCGCTCTCCTCACCATGCAGTCATATTGGGGTTTCCATGGTTGCTTCGGCATAATCCTCAATTTGATTGGCAAACATGCGAAGTCAGTGCCTGGTCCAATTACTGTAAAGAAAACTGCCTATCTATCCCTGTGAAAATTATGTGTACCTCCCCTGCTATACCAGTTGAATATGGTGAATTCAGTGATGTATTCAGCAAGGGGGAGGCTAGCGCATTGCCCGAGCACAGACCCTACGATTGCGCTATTGATCTGCCTCCTGGCGTGTTTCCTCCAAGGGGTCGTACTTACCCACTGTCTTGCGAAGAGAACAGGGCTATGGAGGAGTACATTGAGGATGCCCTTAGTAGAGGAATTATCCGCAAGTCTAACTCCCCGGCTGGTGCCGGATTCTTCTTTGTTAAGAAGAAAAATGGCGAACTTAGGCCTTGTATAGATTACCGGGGGCTTAACAAGCTGATGCCCAAGAATGCATACCCTATTCCACTCATCACTGAGTTATTTGACAGATTGAAGGGCTCTTCTGTCTTCACCAAACTGGATTTACGGGCTGCTTACAATCTAGTAAGAATCAGAGAAGGTGATGAGTGGAAAACGGCATTTAATACCAGAACGGGACACTACGAATATCTGGTAATGCCATTTGGCTTATGTAATGCACCTGCGGTATTTCAGGAGCTGATTAATGACATCTTGCGTGACATGCTTTAGTCCTGTGTGGTTGTATATCTGGACGATATATTGATTCACTCCTCTACGCTAGCCCAGCATATTAAAGATGTCACGCAAGTTTTGTCACTACTCAGGGCTAATAAGCTGTTTTGCAAGTTGGAAAAATGCGAATTCCATGTGTCACAAGTACCATTCTTGGGGTTCATAATCTCGAAGGATGGAATCACTATGGACCAAGAGAAGTTGGCAGCGGTATTGCAGTGGCCTCGCCCTAAAGGGTTAAAAGCGATTCAGCGCTTTTTAGGGTTTTCCAACTATTATAGGAAATTCATACGCAACTTTTCCACTATTGTGAAACCCTTGTCTGACTTAACTCATAAGGGCGCTTCTCCCTCTCAGTGGTCCGAGGCCGCTGATATTGCGTTTGAGACCTTAAAATCTGCCTTTGCGTCTGCTTCAGTACTGTCCCATCCCAACCCTTCCCTGCTTTTTACGTTGGAGGTCGACGCCTCCGAAGTTGGGGTTGGGGCAGTACTCTCCCAGCATCCTGTGGGAGGTGGTAGCTTGAAACCTTGTGGGTTTTTTTCTAAGAAGTTGTCTACCGCACAAAGTCACTATGAGATTGGCGACAGAGAGTTATTGGCTATTATTCTGGCATTGAAGGAGTGGCGCCACCTGTTGGAGGGTACTAAGAACCCAGTATTGATCCTGACCGATCACAAGAACTTGACATATCTCTCTGAAGCTAAGAGGTTGTCTTCTCGTCAGGTCCCGATTTAACTTCGTGATATCATACCTTCCAGGGTCTAAGAATATCAGGGCAGACGCATTGTCTCGTCAGTTTGCATCGGACACTGACAGGGAGGAGGAGCCGGTACCCATCATTCAGCCTGACCGTATTTTGGCTACCATCCGCACTAGTATAACCTCACCTCTGGGAGAGGAGATTCTGGGGTCTCAAGCTAGGGCTCCACCTGAGACTCCAGTTGGCAAATGCTTTGTGGAGGAGCCTTTCCGTACTCGCCTTTTGGAGACCTATCATTCCTCTAGGGCTGCAAGGCACATTGGCAGGGATCAACTGGTATGGTCTCTTTCGCAATTATTCTGGTGGCCGACGCACAGAGCCGATTGTTCCGCCTTTACTGCCGCCTGTGCCACATGTGCCCGTGCCAAGACCCCCAGGCATCTTCCAGTGGGCTTACTCCAACCTGTGCCTAATGGGGAACGACCCTGGTCCCACATTTCTATTGATTTTATGGGAGAATTGCCTAACTCGAGGGGGTTTACTTTTATACTTATGGTGGTTGATCGGTTCTCCAAAATGGCTCATTTTGTGCCACTCAGAGGGCTTCCATCGGCTCAGGAACTAGCTAAAGTGTTTGCTAGTGAGGTATTTCGTTTGCACGGGGTACGCAGAGTGGTGGTCTCTGACCGTGGGAGTCAATTCGTGTCCAGGTTCTGGAGGGCATTCTGTGGCATGATGGGCATTCAA
Organism: Rhinophrynus dorsalis; assembly: GCA_037306005.1. Classification (NCBI taxonomy): domain Eukaryota; kingdom Metazoa; phylum Chordata; class Amphibia; order Anura; family Rhinophrynidae; genus Rhinophrynus; species Rhinophrynus dorsalis. The sequence goes on from CM074724.1 coordinate 269,862,802, forward strand.
TTGTCCTTCTCTTCCGCCTACCATCCCCAGACCAACGGAGCCGCTGAGCGTGCCAACCAGGGATTGGAACAGTTCCTACGCTGTTTCATCTCTGATCATCATGACAATTGGGCCGACCTGTTGCCATGGGCAGAGTTTGCCAGGAACTGTGCAGTTAACTCATCATCCGGGAGCTCCCCGTTCTTAATCAATTATGGGTTTCAGCCAGGTTTGCTCCCGGATTCGTTTCAGTCTCAGCAGATTCCGGCTTTGGATGAGCATATGGAGCAGCTCCGTTCTACATGGGCACAGGTACAAAGGACCCTCAGTCAGTCCTTCCAGCGACATCAGAGGTATGCCAATCGCAGACGGCTGCCAGCGGTCTCTTTCCAGGTTGGGGATAGGGTATGGCTTTCCTCCAGAAACCTCAACCTGCAAGTCCCTTTGAATAAGTTGGCTCCCCGGTTTATTGGCCCATTTAAGATTATTTGCAAAATTAATCCGGTCTCCTATGCGTTGGAACTTCCACCGTCTATGCACATTCACAATGTGTTCCATGTGTCTTTATTAAAACCCTTGGTTTGCAATCGTTACACGACCACTCCGGTGGTTCCTGGGCCGGTGGACGTCCAGGGGCAAGAGGAATATGAGGTCCAGAGCATTATTGATTCTAGGCGACTTAGAGGGAAGTTGCAATACTTGGTCCACTGGAAGGGCTATGGCCCGGAGGAGCGCTCTTGGATTGACCAGAAGGACCTCCATGCGCCCACACTTGTGCGCAATTTCCACTCCAAATACCCTCAGAAACCGAAGCCTCCAGCTGGGAGAGGGGGTCTTTGAGGGGGGGGTACTATCACAGTGCCTGTGATCTAGCTGTCACTCTCTGCTATGTACAAGGGTGATTTGTTCACTTAGTTTGGCCCGCCCCTTGGTTTCCTTTTTATACCTGGCAATTCCATCTGTCAGGCACCCTTTCGTGGTGTTTCTGAGCCAGTTGTTCTGTTGCTACGTTTCTGATTCCTGTGTAACGATTTGGCTAGCCCTGACCATTCTCCAGTGTTCCTGCTTGTGTATGACCTGGCTCGTCTGACTATCTCCTCCGGATCTCGACTCTGCTTGGCTGACTTTCCTGCTTGTGTATGACCCGGCTCGTCTGACTATCTCCTCCGGATCTCGACTCTGCTTGGCTGACGTTCCTGCTTGTGTATGACCCGGCTGGTACGACTACCTCCTACGTGCTCCGATCCGGCCTTGCTGACTTCCTCCCACAAGATCACCTCCAGCGAGTTCCAGAAGACCCACGTTCCGGTTTGTCGCCGTCGCGACATTATCATCCACTGTTCCAGTACTTGTGTGGCTGTCTTGCCTGGTGTTGCTTCGTGCAGTGCAGTGTTACTATCGTGCAGAGCTGTGTGCGCCTCCCTCAGACCGCAGTGCTGTGCTACCGCAGAAAAGCCTTGTGTAAACGTGCCTTTTAACCCTACCAGTGCTGTCTCGGTCCCACTCTCCCTACTCCAGTGTGAGCCTCGTTCATAGTGAAACTCTTGCTGAGTTGGCCGCTCTCTGTCGGCAACTCGATACCATCCCAGTAGAGTATTCACTTCCTATTAGGCTGGTTGGGCGCCTTGGCTCTCTATCTCTTTCGTTGTATACACTGGGCAATTCCGTTATACCGAGTGGTGACGGGCACAGGCTTCAGCACTAGCATTCCGGTACTACTTCTGTTGGGCTTTGGGCCCTGTCTCATTATACTCAGTCCGGTAGAGTCTGAAGAGGCTTGGGAGCTCTTGCACTGCAGGCCGGTTCGATACACGCCCGTGGGGCTAAGATCACTTGCACCAGCAGTAGCCATTCCTGTAGGTATGCCTGTGGGGGGCTATTGGGCTCTGCTATACTACACACCGTGGCGAGACAGTCCCTATCCACTTGTTGGTGAACATTTCTTCAGCACAGCTTATCTACACCTTGGGCGTGCCAAGCATCCACTTAAGAGACTGATCATAATCAAGGACTTAACCCTTTGTGGTTACCTTAAGCGTAACCTACTCATACCCAGGGCGTGCCAAACAGTTCCTTTGAAACTAATATTTATAAAGGACTTAACCCTCCGGGGTTATACCCCTTCCTTGGTGGTAAATGTGTACTTGCTTTCCGTTTGTGCATTAACTTTGTATTTTCCAGTCACTATCATTTATGTACACCCAACCGCCACTAGAGGGCGACCTTATGTGTTATTATTGCTAAATAAAACTGTGTTTTATTTTACATACTGGTCTGAGAGTCTTTAAAAAACTGTGGCAAAAAGTTACTGTTTCTCTGCTTAAGAGAAGGATAACAAATATAGTATTCCTGTAGTACATACAGGTCAGTAACATAAATAGGAGACTTTTCATCCAACCACAGACTTGGTCTAAATTGCAAAACCTGCTGAGGCATGTATTTTTTTCATGAGGATAACAGATGAGAGTTGGTACCGTGTTAGCTGCAGAAATACAGAAGGCACATATAATCAGGGTATCAAGTTGAATATATTTGCCACCTGTATTTTTTCATGTGGTCACCTAAATATGCATACTCTTTTTATTAGATTGGACAATGTATATTAGATGAAACAATGGGAATTAATAATCCTCTTCTTTAAATCCATGTTCTTATCACTTAGAGATTGTAATGTAATGTGAAACAGTCTGTACATTAACCCTGTTGTCCTCAAACTTGAAGTACAATAAATCATACTTTTCTTTCCAGTCATGAAATTCATAAGGCCTCAATTTCAATCCTCAAAGTGTCAATTAAATCAAACACAGCCTGTAATATTGTATCATTTTTACTCTTATTATTATCTTTACATAGAGACAGCAAAACATTTAAAAGATCAACAGAATCTGAAATATCAGTTTCAAAGATTTTGAAAGGGCAGCCCTTCTTTTTGTTTTTCCTTCATTGGGCCGTATGTTCATAGGTATAACGACAAAAAATTGTATGAAACACAAAAATAAGTCATTGAATTCATGAACTACATATTTTCTATAGAGTATACAACAAAAAACTAGTAAACTAAACTATTCTCCGGTGTCGTATAGAGGAAAAGAAAATTTGTCATAACTAACAACAAAAAAAAGTCTTTCAAAAGACAAAATTTGTGCGTTAAGAAAAAAGTGGAGGGGATGTGAAGTTCTGAATGTGAGAATTTTTGTCTTTCGTTAAGACATTTTCTTTGTTAGTTAAGACATTTTTGTCGTTAGGTAAGACTTTTTTTTGTCGTTTCATACGACATTTTCAGTCAGGACAAACAATATATTTCCAATCACAACCGATACTCTCTGAAAATATTAATGATCCCAACAACACTGTACTTTGAAAAATTGTTACAAACGACAATAGCTATTTATCACGGTTCCTGTGATCTGTTTCTGTCACTCTTTGCTGTGGTGAACTCCTATTGGTTGAGCTTGTTTGGCCCGCCCAGTATGGCCTTTTTATACCCGGCCTTTGGCACCTGTCGGGTGCCCTTTCGTGGTGTTCCTGAGCCAGTGTTGCTGTGTAGCTGTGTTCCAGTGTTCCTGCGTTCCTGTGTACCGACTTGGCCCGTCTCACTACGCTCCCTAGTTCCTGCTCCGTGATTCGACCCGGCCTGGCTGACGTTCCTGCTCCGTGATCTGACCCGACTTGTCTGACGATCCGCTCCGTGATTTGACACAGCCTGGCTGACGTTCCTGCTCCGTGACCTGACCAGGCTACGTTGTTGACCCTGCCTGTGTTCCTGCTGAGATCCTGTTCTAGTGTCGCCTGGGCGACATTCTGACTTCCGCTGTGCTGTTTGCAAGGCTGACAGAGTTGTTACCTCCTATGTACTGGGCCTTCCTGTTTACTCTTGCTGAGCACTGTTGCCTCCGTTACTCTGGGCCTCCGTTAACACTTACAGAGCACTGAGCCTTCCGTTTGCACTTGCAGAGCACTGTTGCCTCCATTCGCTGAGCCTTCGTTAAGACTTGCAGAGCTGTTGCCTCCATTCACTGAGCCTCCGTTAACACTTGCAGAGCCGTTGCTTCCGCTACCCTGAGTCTTCCGCTTACACTTGCAGAGCCTTGTAGTCTCCGTTACTAGAGCCTCCCGTTAACACTTGCAGAGCATGGTGGCCTCCTATTTACCCTGCGCATCCAGTTACACTTGTTGGGCGCAGTAGTCTCGTTACGCACCGGTTGGGTGCGATTGGCTCCATACACCTCAGATCTTGCAGTGTAGTTGGTCTCCGTTACAACACCGGAGAGGTGCTATTGGCTCTATACAGCTAAGCTCTTGCAGTGTAGTTGGTCTCAGTTACAGCGCCCGTGGGGTGCTATTGGCTCTATACAGCTAAGCTCTTGCAGTGTAGTTGGTCTCCGTTACAGCACCCGTGGGGTGCTATTGGCTCTATACTCCTCAGCTCTCACAGTGTATTTGGTCTCCATTAACGCAACAGGTGGGTGCTATTGGCTCTTAACATCTCAGCTCTTGCAGTGCACTTGCTCTCCGTTTACGCACCGGTTGGGTGCTAGTGGCTCCAAGCTCCTAAAGCTCTGGCAGAGTATTTTGGCCTGCTCAGCATAAGCAGTAGTCTATGTCCTGCTATATTTACTGGTGTTCTCACATCTAGCACCACTATATCGCTCCTTTACCAGCTTATGGGCATGTCAAACACACCACAACAGAGACTGATTTGATTTCTATGTACTTTAACCCTTGAGTACCCTGTATGCTAACTTATGCCTGTCCTGTGACAGTATATATTTATTTCCCTGTATACTGGGCCTGAGAGGGCATCTGTACTTTATTGTCTATTTCAGTCATTCTGTATTGCCTATAGAGAGCAGTCTTTCTTGTTTTTTAATAAACTGTGTTTTATTCTAACCTGCTGGTCTGAGTGTCCTACAAAACCGTTACACTATTTCACTACTTCTGTGAACATATGGCCCAAAGTTGTCTACAAATAAAATTTTTCCTCTTAAACATTACTTTTAACTTTTAAATATCCTCTAAAGGAATCCATTCTTAATGTAGCAGACTTCTTGAATTCCTCTGAAAAGTAGCCAACAGTAGGGGTGGGTGAAAAGTGAGAAAAATTTCCTGCATGGCTTTTTGTGAAAAATGGGCCAATTTTCGCCTTTTTCATGAAAGCTTACTCCTTTATGCCTATGCAAAATGTTCCCCATTTTCACCAATTCCAACAACTTTTTCGCCTATGTTTCCTATGGTGCAACATTTCCCACCACAATATTACCTCTTCTGAGGGCTTTAGTGGAGAATTAAGTAGCTGAAAGTCAAAGTTGTGAGTCCTATAGCAACGTATACCTTGAAAATTTTTTGGAATTTGTCCTTTGACAACAACACTAACTTCTAGCTTAAGTGGCACTGGCACATATTTATGATGATGTCAAGAGAAAAAAAAAAGTGTATCCTAAAATGTGGCAGATGTGTCATAGCAGTGGTAGTTGGAAATGGTAGTTGGTAGCAACCCTTCTTCACATCCCTCCTCCTCATCTGTCCTGCTGTTAATACATTTGTCCTGGCTTTCTTTATGTATTTTCTGTTACATGATGCTCAGATGGTGTGAGATGTTAGTTCATTTTTAAGAATGTTAGTCTCCCATCATTGCTACTAGATAGCCACATTCTACATTCATTGACAATGTAATCAGCTGTACTGAAAACCCACTCAGACTCAACAATTTCTGGAGGTCAACTAAGAGTTTCCACTGCAGTACCTGTAAATGCTAGCCAGTGCACAGTAGTCCATTGTGTCTGCCGAGAACATAGCTATCTTGCAAGTATGCAGAATCCATCTCACATGGCCTTATTCTGCTTATGCAAGTGCTCTAGAATGTGCAGTGTAGAATTACATCTGGTAGAGAGCTTCATTTTCAGCTGGTGATGAGGCAGTTTGTTACCCTCTTGTATGGAATATAGAGTATTGAATGCACTATAGGAGTGACTAAAATTATCACAGATTTTGCAGGCAATAGTAAGCATCTCTCTGAGGGTTTAAGGTTCTGCCAGGAATCTGGTCACAACTAAATTTAGCACATGGGCAAAGCAGGGCATATGCACCATATCAACTATTCTTGCAGCAAATATGTTGGAGCCGTTATTAGCAGCAGACACAAAACCAGTATTTAAGTAGCAGAGTACAAGCCATTCTTCTATCACATGCTCTAGCTTACATGAAACATTTATGGCTCTGTGGCCCTGTCTTTCAAAACTCTGCTTGTACAAGGTGGTGTGCTGATGATATCTCACTGCCAGAACCAGAGGCACAATTACTGTCTGTCATCTGATGTTGTAAGCTAGAGTTGCTCTCTGCTGGCAGTTGGAAGGAAACCCAGTGAGCAGTTACAGTCATATAGTCTGTTCTCTGCCCACTTGTCCACACACCTGTTGTCAGGAAGATATTTAGCCGTATGCACTTTCCAGCCCTTTGCATGCCCAATAGTCTAACCACCTGCTTGTAACAATTCAGCCATCCTGGAAAAATAACTGCGGCTTGAGATATGTCAGCATGGAGCTACGCATTACATTAGTTCTATGAAACCTCAGTTTTGTACAAAAGAATACAACAGCATGTCCACTGCCAACATATTGGCAACCTTGCCAATCCACAGGTGACTTTGGGATTGTTTTTGTGAAGTTTTTGACTTCGTCAAACTCTTCTGAAAAAGGAGACATAGGTGTTATTTGGAACTAACTTTTGGCAGTGGCACACTCTTGTCTGCTCCAGAGCCCTGGGAATTTTTTGGAGTGCTTCTGCTGCTTGTTGTGGCACTTCTTACCTGATGATAGTGTGTTACCCAGTCAGACCTGTGGTTGTGTTTCAGGGGGGATCTCATAGAGGAGGTGCCTAGGTTTGAGCCTGCTCACATACGTTTTGCAGAGACAGCAGATAGCAGCATGCTTAGTTTTTGGATCCTGACTGAAGTTTCTCTGTACTGTGAACTTCAAGGACTAGAGATGTTGATGCAGTTCTACTGCTACTACTACTAGGTGTCAAAGGTGCAGCACTTTCAGCAGTAACAGAAGCACTTGTCATAGCTAAGATTGTGGATGTTAATAACCTGTGTTTCTGTTGTTGATTCTGCTGGTTACTCAACACAGGAGTGTGGGGCTGGGTGGGATATGTTCTTGGAAGAGGTGATGAATGATGCTGATGATGAATGTGTACTTTTTTCCATCTTTTTTGTATCCAGGATAAGGGTTTCCAATGGTTTTCTAAAACAGTTTATAGACAGGAACTGTGCTCCTTTCCAGTGGTGGAAGAGTGAGCCTTTACCTTTCTGCTATCTTTTTTGGCCATGTTACCATCTCTATCACTCTCAACTTCATCTGTATCTAAACAAGTGGAGGATGCTGGAGGGATATATATTAGATCTACATCTTTGACATCAGCCATCATTAGGTAATTCTCAGCATCAGCATCCCCATCACTTCTTTCCCACTACAGTTATATTGCTCTATGCTTTTAAAGGTGTCTATCAATTTTTTTTACTTTTACTGCCCTCAGAAGAAGTAATATTGTGGTGAGAAATGTTGCACCATAGGAAACATAGGCAAAAATGTGTTGGAATTTGTGAAAAGGAAGATAATTATTTTGCACTGGACAAAAGTTTTGTGGGAAAAATAAAGAAAAATCATCAGTTTTTCACAAAAAGCCATGAGGGAAATTGTTCTCACTTTTGGTTAGTAGGAGAGTAAAGAGAAGTCTTTCAGCACCATGGACAGCATTGAGTGCCATAAGGATGTGCTTTGCTCACCCCTGTGGCACTCAAAGAAAAAAAGTACACCAAGCACTGCACAATTATCCCCTTAACCATGTATCATATATTATATATGTTGTGCAATCCCAGGGGAACAAGACTAGGGTCACGCAGCATCTATGGGGATATATGGCTATTTGCCCCTATGCCTTGTTCCTGTGCCCAATGGTAGCTATAGAACCCCATATACACTGTTTGGGCCCCGCACTTGTTCCCTTGACCACTGGTAACCACAGATCTCCATATACACTGTCTGACCCTACCCAGCCTTTTCCCCTTGCCCACTGCTAGCCACAAATCCCTACTAGCACTGCCTGAGCAAGGGAAGAAGGCTGGGGGTGTCAGTTAGTGTATGTGGGGCTAACACACAATGGGGTTGTTCTCCATGCTGCCCAGCACGATAGAAATTCGACATACAGTGTCCCTTTCTGACATACTAACCCCCGCTTTCTAATTCGACATAGAGTGCTCCCCTTTGATATACTAACTCCCCCCTTTCTAATTCGACATACAGTGTCCCTTGTATATGTAAAGGTTTATGATTTTGATTCATCACATCAACAATTACCTATTTCAATAAGGAAATGAAGCATAATGACTGAATAATGAGACAGTTTCATATGCAAGGGGTGTGTTGATATATTAATGTGACACTTCAACATTCACTAAACTCTGATAGCAGTCTCTGCTATCGGCGTTCACAGAAGTGTCACATTAACATAGCAACCCACACCCTTGCATATTGAATGTCTCATTATTCAGCATTTTCATATGGAAATTAGTCATTATGCATCATTTCCATATAGAAATAAGCCATTGTTGATGTGATGAATCAAAATTCGTAAACCTGTTGGATGTAGATTGATGTGAGCATATTTTTGTCGGTGTGCTGGTGATCTGATTTCGTAGAGAGTTTAGTGAATATTATCGATGTGCCTTCGATACTGCTCTGACAGAATATAAACATTTTCAGCCCTCTTTGAACTTTATTGAATCTAGACCCTGGTGTTTTAAACCCCTCTCCCTAACCTACCAGTAGAGAATGGAAACAATCTGTATTAAAGCAAACCAAATACTAAAATGTTTAAAAGGTAAACTGATTTTCTACTCATGTTAATAAATGTGTTATATGATGCTGATCTTTATTTTGGTTATATGCAGGGTTGTAATTACAGATCATGCAGAGAGTGCAGTTGTTCTGGGGCCCATCATCTATCAGGGCCCTATTTGTCCAATAGGGGTAATAGGCTCTAGTTATGCATTTGTATTAAAGGGCACACACATGTTTGCTCTGGGACTTTCCAATCACTAGCCAATTAATTTCTGAGATTACAAAAGACAAGCAGGCCATGTAAAACTAACTGCACTGTGAATGTATTTATGTGTTTACTTGACTGTGTGTCTGTTTCAGGTACACAGCAGTGGCAATGCCGATGTTATACAATACACGCTACAGTTCCAAGCGCAGAGTCACAGTTATGATTTCTGTGGTATGGGTCCTGTCTTTTGCAATCTCTTGTCCCCTTCTATTTGGACTCAACAATACAGGTAATCATTATTAAAACTTCTTAAATATAGATTTTCTTTAATATAGTTCATCATCCACTACTTGGAATGGGTGGGTCTACTGGAAATGAACAGTTCAATTTTTAACACCAAGGGACTAATGGTTTTTAAGATGCTAAAAAGTTGGGCTGTATATATCAACAAACTGGAGTAATCTGGAACAATCCAACTCTACCACAGGGGACAAATACAAATACATTGCTTTAAAAAGGACATTTAACCCCTGCAGTGCTACAGAGGCCCTCCACATCTTGCAAATCAATGCATTTATGACCTCTATAACAGTGAAGGCGTTAAATTATCACTTAAGTTTAAAGAAAGTTATTGATTTCTTAATGCTCCCCTATGGTACAATTGGTTAGCCTCTGAATTGATCGACTTTGCATTTATATGAAAGGCACAATGGATCATATTTATAAAAGCAAACTGGAGTTACTCTGGATAAACCAACTGCATCATAGTGGATACATAAACATTCTGACATTCACATGCACTTTAATAGAGCTTTTAAACTCCTTGAATTCTACAGAGGTATCCATCGCAGTGCTTCTCCAGCATTCAAGAGGAAGACCATTATAAGTTAACAGGAATTTTTATTTGTCCCCTAGCTTTTATAAATATGGGCCAATGTTCTAAAAAAAGAGCAAACATTATATTAAGCCATGTAAAACAGTCCTAACATTCAAAAAAGCTGGCATTTGGAATTGTTCTCTACCTTTTTCTCATGATATACCCAAAATATATATGCCAAACTTCAAATCTTGGATAGCTAATAGTTGAAAATATTTTAAGTTAAACAATATAATAAATAGTTATAGAGGTCTACAGAAAAAGAAGAAAGGGGGTGTGATATATGGTCCTACTCTTGAGCATCAAAGGGGTTAACACCGCTGCCCCTTTAACTTTTAGGTAAAGTGACTCATCATGCCTCATGATATGTTTAAATATATCTCCTCAACTCACACATTGGCAAGTGAATAGTAGTGCATGACGGCTTTCTATTTAAAATTCCACAGAACTGTGTCAAATGGGTAGGCTGCACTGATTCTATATTACCATGGTTAAAGGAGAACTAAAACCACCTAATATTAAACCCCACTTACTTTACTATGGCCAGGAAATCCTAATGCTCCATATGACTTTATGGAGGGTTATTATTGTTTGGTGTTACTTTTCCTTTAAGCACTGACAAATTACATTCACAAGTCTGTGAAAATGCATTTGGGTCCGCTTTTCAAGTTAAATGAAGTTTCTGCTCAATATTTAGGGTCAATGAATCATGCTTTTTTGTAAATGTAATAAAATTGGCTTAAAGCATCAAAGCCTATTGCTCATTTATATAATACCTATCAGAGTGGAACAACACTATTTCCAACTGTGTAAAGTATTCAGAATGTTATAGTTTAATCAAGCTGAGTTAATTCATTGCCTGTGGATAATAATATAGCTGCTATATACTGAGCCGATAGAAATATGATGCGGGTTATGCACTAAGGAGTTATAAAGAGGTGATAAAGTGGAGATGGCTTCTCCAGTGATAGGACTTCTCCAATTCCTATGTTATTCTATTGAGTCTATTCACTAAGATCTCCAAAGTTGGAGAAGTCATGGGGGTGTATTCACTAAGCGGTGATAAAGAGATGATAAAGTGGAGATGACTTCTCCAGTGATATCACTTCTCCAGTTCCTATGTTATTCTATGGCGCCTATGCACTAAGATCTCCAAAATTTAAGAAATGTTAGTGAATTGGATCCATAGAATAACATAGAAATTGTAGAAATGATATCACTGAAGAAGTCAATTCCGCTTTATCACCTCTTTATCACAGCTTAGTGAATCTCCCCCATAGTGTATTAGCTCCATATAATAAAATAGGAATTGTAGAAGTGATATTACTTTATCACCTCATTAGCAAGTCTTAGTGAATCTCCCCCGATGTGTATTAAAACAGCACATCAAGGCTCTATATTGGTTGATGCTGGATATTATCTTGGATACCATGAGAAGAGAAACTGGTATAACACAAGAAAAGGTCTTAGTTACTTCCACTACTGTCAGAATATTTACTAAAAAGATACACAACATGGCCAAAAGTATGTGGACACCCCTTCTAATTAGTGGATTCAGCAATTTCAGCCACACCCATTGCTGACAAGTGTACAAAATAGAGCACATAATTCACATAAAAAAGTTTGTGGATTTCAATTTATTATTTATCTACTGTCTTACAAAACCATCTCATAAAGGAAACTTTTCATTTCTATTCCCCTTCTCTCCTTTTCTTTCTCTATTTACATGTTTTCTATTATTTCATATCATGAGCATGTTACTGATGTTTAATTATAGAATGGGCATTCAGTTATGTATTGGCATCCCAGTTTCTATTTTGATATTGCAAACTTATTAATACTAACTTACTATACATATTGCAGTTGTGTCACATGTTTTTAAGCAATACTTTCATAGCATTTTAGATAGCATTGACTGTGATATAATGTACATTGTATGCACTTCGAATTTTCAATAAAACTTAAAAAAAATAAGAAAATACTACTTGTATCATGTTGCACATCCATCTGGTCCTCAAGGGGGTAAATTAAAGTATAATTTTTAATTTTAAAATTGTGTATTTTTTTTAAAGGGTTATTCCATTGGTTCATTTTGGAAATACATTTGATAGATAATTTCTAAACATTGGACTTAATACATATCATAATAAGAAAATATAAGGATGGGTTTATGTGCAAAATAGAACAATTTTTCTTCTACTGCAAATTGTTCTTATGCCAGTTCACAAAACTTTCTACATAACAAAAGGTTAGCTTTGTGCCATGTACACAAACAGGTAGGCAGTAGGGGTGGGGGAAAATGGAAAAACATTTCCTGCATGACTTTTTGCAAGAAACAGAAGATTTTTCACTTTTTTCGCAAACATTGTATCCTTTTCTCCAAAATCAGTGAAAAATCTCACTTCCCACTTGACAAATAATTTCCCATGAAAAGTGCATTTTCCCGCTATTTTCACCTAGCTCACTGCATTGAAATCAATGGGAGGAAACACTTTTCCCCACCACGTGAAAGTTTTCTCTACTTTTCCTGCAGGCATATTAAAGGGTGTCAGGCTCTCATAACATGCTAATAAATAAATATATTAGGTTACAAACATCTGACTGTGTGTCTGACGTGAGCTCTGTGACTTAGGCAGACTTAATAGACAGCAGACAACATTGAGAATTTTGTTGAGGGCTAAGGCAAGACATCATGCTCCATCATTTGTGTAGTGTGAAAAAACACACACAGTAGTTCAACAACTGCACAAAGAGTAGGGGGACAGGGAAAGGTGGAGCTGTGCAGGGATGTGGAAGTAAAGTAGTAGTTTAAAAACTAACTGCAGCAGTGGTTGCTGCAATATGTGCAATAAATGATGATGATCCCTCTCCTCCCAGGGTTGATGTAGTTTGTTAAGGCCCCACCAAAAGTTCCAACACCACCACTACCAGCTCCAGTACTATAAAAAAAAATATAAGAAGAACATTGACGATGACAGTGAGTTGCATTATAGTGTTGATGATGGCTTAACGGAGCAAGGTGTAGCAGCTGAACCAACTGTTGCATCTGACAGTGAGACAAGCACCAAACCACATATCCTCAAAGTAGTAATGAACTTTGTGAAAGTAAAAGAAACTCTAATACTGGTAAAGCAAAGATGATAGAAAATACACTTTAATCCAGTTAGTCATCATGAGCATCATCACTGCTTCCAAGTCCAAGTTCCTCTGAACCACATACACACTTGTGTTGAGTAACCATCCGCAACAACTACAGCAACACAGGTTATTAACTTCCAAAACCTTAGCTGTGATGAATGCCTCTTCTGCTGCTGGAAGTTCTGCACCTTTGACACCTGTAGTAGCAGTATAATTGCATCAACATCTAGCTCCAGTAATATTATCAGCACCTCAGGAACCCCTCACTCCATAAAGTACACAGTATGCAGATACTTCAATCAGGATCCAAAAGCTATGACAGAGAAAGCCAGGCCAAATGTATTAACAACAGCACGGATGAGGAGGAGGGATGTAAAGAAGGGTTTATGCAATCTACCACACTTTGGAGCACTGCTATGATAATAAGTAATGTCTATCAGTAATCCGAGAAGAACGATAGCTTACATTTGACACAAGCATGATAATGGTAAAAACTGCTGTAGGAAGCTATATACACAATCATACACACATCAATCCCACCACACCAGTCCCCCACCACCACTACCATACACATCTGCCACATTGTAGGTTGTACTTTATTATTATTTTTTTTTGATCATATTGTAATTGATATATTTATTGGATAACTAAACAGATATAGTATGCAAGCTTTCAAGACATCTCAGGTCTCTTCCTCAGGCATATTATACAGATAAATATGCAAAAATCTGTCTTATATACAAGTACACATTGCATTGTTTAGAATGGAAATCAGATAAGGAAGTTCAGTACAGATTCTGGTTCTTTGATCAGTCAATGGTAGAGGAGAGTGCTGTAAATTGCAGTCTTTGTGTGGGTGAAACTTGACAGCCATTACATAAAAGGTTTAATTTCCACAGTTCCAGTGTTAACAACAAAAAGACAGAGGCACCAGTGGGAGGACATTTTGCCAAAATGGACACAGTGTCAGGGACATTAAATTGACTGTATTGATGGGACTGTTTCACACTCAGAGAGAAAGAGAAAAATATGGGAGGTAAAATTAATGATATAATTTGGAGCTTTGAATTATGGTTTGAATAAAGACAGAGAAATCCTGACACACTATCACATTGTGGATTAACCTTTTCAACAGCCCCCCGGGATCATAAATACCTTGGACCACTCAGGGGAAGACTGCAGTTTACAGCACTCTCCTCTACCAGTGACTGATCAAAGAACCAGAGTCTGGACTGAACTTTCTTATCTGATTTCCATTTTAAGCAATACAGTGTGTACTTGTATATAAGAGAGAGAGAGATGTTTTCATATTTATCTGTTAGTAGTGTTGTAGAAATGACTGGAAGTGAGACAACATGAATGTCTGTGCCTAAGTTGTACAAGAAGGTGGTTAGGAAATGGGCAAAAGGCTGGTAACATAATACAGAAAGACATTTCACTTGACAGATATGTGGATAAGTGGCCAGAATAAACTCGATATACTCAGAAAGCACATGCATAGGCAACACACAGAGTACAGGAAGAACATTTCCAGTTTTTATAGTATTTATATAGTACATTTCTGCAAAAAAATAAAATTATTATGACAAAATTAATCAAACAATGCATCGGATAACTTTCTGGCACTCAAAGGGTTACACACTGCCACTCATATCAATAAAACTTCTTCTGCATTCATTGAATTTATGATTTTTAATTTTCAGTATAATTTTCTATATTATTATTCTTTTGCTGAGTAAACCACGGTCATTCCACTGCATCTCAAATGTGTATATTTATTAATTTAACTGCAAATTTCTGTTGTGGCCAATACTTCATTTCTTCCTTTCATTTATGGTGGAGAGCTGTAGTCTATGACAGAAAAAATCCTTTTATATAACACTTGAAATTGATCCTAACAGTTTAATGTAAAATATATGCTAGAACTGTTATAAATTGTGAAAGAATAATTTCACAGCTGTAGGAGTATCATTAATTTATTAAGCAGAAAAAGTACTATAACAATTTTTTTATTACTAAAAAAGTTTACTGATCATTTACAAAAAGAAAGGTTAATGTGCTAAACAAAATCACCATACATTAAAGTGTTAGTAATGTCTAAAAAAAACGGTGGCGCTTGAGAAGTGCCGAGATCTCGTTACTTACACGGAATCCCTTCATTGGAATGGTCTAAAACGTGTGCCTAGTGTTCAGGCACACGTTTTAGACCATTCCAATGAAGGGATTCCATGTAAGTAACGAGATCTCGGCACTTCTCAAGCGCCACCGTGTCGACCGACACGGATCTCCTGCTGACAGCTTTACAGCTGTCAGTAGGAGAAATCAAACTTTAAACGCCTGTATCTCTTAAACCATAGCGGTTTGAGAGATACGTTTTTTTGCATTTAGATCAGCTTTTTAAGGTCTTCTAAATGCAAAAAAGTGTTTTTTTTAGACATTACTAACACTTTAAAGGGATAGTAATGTTTCACAATTAAAGCAGCTCCAATCAATTGTCATAGTACTTGGGCCATGGAGAGTGCTATTTCAGTTCTGTCAGAGTTGTAGTTCAAGAGTAATTGAATGATAAAGTATCCCCCTCCCGCCCCTTTTACTGATATAACACTGCTCAGCTCAGAGCAGCAAGATGGTGTTCTGGTGGATCAGAGAGAGGGACAATCTTCAATTAGCATAAGGGAAAAACCTGAAAAATCCTGTCAAGGGGGGGCAGAGTTTTCGTTGTTCTCACAGTAAGAAGATTATCCTTTGCTGTGTGCTGTCTGTTCTCAAGACCAGATTCCACATATGAGGGGAGGTGGCTTACACTAGGTAAAAGGGGCAGGAGGGGGATACGTTATCATTCAATTACTCTTGAACATCAACTCTGACAGTATTGATTTAACATTCTCTATGGCTCAACTGATATTAAGATTAATTGGAGCTGCTGTTTTTGTGAAATGTTACTGTCCCTTTAAATAAGAGTTGTAGCGACAGAGAACACTGTGAAGTTCATCTGGTGACATTGGGCTAAAACTCTACCCAAATGATGATTATGTTATGTCAACTTAATTTTAGAAATAAATGTTTGTACATGGTAAATAAAGGGGAGAAGCCAAACCTGTAATTTCCAATTAAATTGATTTTTAATGAGAGGTTCTTTGGCATAGCAAGAAAACAAGGTAAAGTAAAAAAACATATTCATTAAAAACTGGTAAAAGAACAGAACAGGGAATTGTATTCATGCATGACATTCTACAGTGTCAAAGGTGAAAGAAAGGATGATTTATGCTGGAAAATGAATGAGAGATTTTCTCACAATCTAATCTCTATGATTTCAGTAGCATCAGCCTTGAGATTGTGTCCATTCACTATTATTTAAATGTGTCATTCTTCTTAGCTTAAAAATATACCAGTAAGTTCTGATTTTCATCTTTGTTACTGTATTTGTAATAAAAGCATTCATTTGACACAGTTGTATATTCTGTGATGCAGATTATCAGCAAAATTAGGTTTAATCAATTTAATAGACAATAGAAAATATGTAATGTTCTCTTGCACACAGATAATGGAAGAACACTGCAGTGAGAAAAAAAACTATATAGTCCTATTCAAACATAGATTTTGATGTGAAATAAGAACCATTAGACCCATGTAGTCTCCTATCTACGTCATTACAACTTTTATTATTTTATGAACAATTTTAATTTTTTTACTGTACTAATCTCTACAACATTCTTCTATGAGTTATTTAATTTTCCTATTAACATTTGTTTAATGTAGTATTCTCATATATTCCCTTTTGTTTTTTACCACCCAGTTTGTAAATAGGAGTTTGATTTAATTAAATTCCACCAAGCATGAACTTATAGATGATCTGGAGCTTTTTCATTATTTGATAAATGTACTGCTTTGCTTTTTTTTTTTTGGGGGGGGGTCTCTTGGACATAAGACTGCAAGAGCTGTTCAGTTACAGTTAAAGTTGAACTACCATTTTAAGGTAAATGTAGTTTGTTTTAGATAGAACTAAAATTAGGTACAGCATGACACTTTATGCTAATTCCCAGCACATTATGCTAATAAGTTGTACTTGAGCCCAATGTATTGCTTGTTGTAAGTTGTAACATCAAAAATGTCTCCAGTAAGTGGGCTCTGTCTAGATTCATTCCTAGTATAGTGTGTGGTACTATTGGTCCAGCAAAATGTCACCAAGAAAAAAATATTAATTTCTCAAAAATGGCATAACCAAATGCTAGTTTAACATATATGTATTTTTTAATTTTCTTAAATGTTAACTAAAATTATATTAAGGTGCCAAGTCCACTTTAATGTATTTTTAATATACAATGTATTTAATGGATATGCTGCAAGAAATAGGTAGGTGTAGTGTATATGAAAATTGCCACCAAATTACCCATGAGCAAAATAAAACTATATCCTTCCCCCTCTCCCACTCAGGCATGTATGGACACCTTGCATGAAGTATCAGTGTCCCACAACTTTCCCGAGGGCACCCAATGGTACAATATCATCAAAATTCACAACGTAGACAAATTAAAATAGATGGGTACTCACATATACAGTAGTCAGCAAATAGAATAGTTGATGCATTCTCATACGGAGAATTTGATACTTCTCCATTAGAGTGGCTTAGGGTGAAACAGCTTCTCAGATGAAGAGATCATCCAGACTGTTTCAAAATATCAAAATGTATAACCTTTTTCTTTCTCTACTTGTTGACAGCAGTTTTCACGCCAAGGTGACGGCTCTCTTCTTCTTCTTTTCATTCTCTTCTTTTCCTCTGCTTCTTCTTCTACTTCTTACCCAATCCTTCCTCCTTCTCCCCCCCCAATTTTTCACCCTTACCGCACTCCTGCCCACCTTCCTGCCACTCTACCTGTACCACTAAAGTTAGCTCTTCAAAGTACAATTATACGTTTTTGTATACCCAAAGCTTAACTTATGTACTTCCTTGATATATTTTACTTCTTATCATTATTCATTCATAATTTCCACATAGTGTTTTGAACCATCTGTTATGCTATTCCAGTGTACCTGTTAGTTCTGCCCTTATTTTAAATGTCTTTTGCTTTGTACTCTTATTGTCTCAATAAAATAAAAAATATAGTTTATTAATAATATATAAAAAAATAACATGCCCAGCTATGAATATCTTCATCATTAAACATGTGGCTCAAGCCTTCTGGATCATTTCTTCATCTGAGCAGCTGTTTAGCCCTGTGCCACCTGAACAGAGATGGATCAGATTCTCAGTATCTGCATGCATCAGCTATTCTATCTGCTGACTACTCTGTCTTACATCTATTTTAATTTGTATACATTGTGAGTTTTGATTGTATTGCACCATTGGGCACCCTCTGTTCCCTTGTGGGGTGAGGAGGGTTAAATATACTATCTGCCTTCTTCACCTACTGTGTACTAAATTGCTTCAAGAGGCTGTGTGTGGGCGGATTCTGTTTATACTTTCAAAAAGTTATGGATGTAGAGGATTATAACTGTTGGTTTCAACTCAGATAGAATGTTGACCCAGGGAGATATCTGATTTTCTTTTGGAACCAGGAAGCATTTTTTACCCACTTGAGACATGGTTTTACATATCAGGACATAATAACAAACGTCTGTTCCTTAGAAGGTCTAAAAATGAGGTAAATACAGCCTCAGATGAACAACAACACATGACGTATTACACTGTATCATGATTTATTTAAGAAAAATAAAGCCAAAATGGAGAAGCCATGTGTGAAAAACTAAGTACACCCTCACTGCTTCCATAGGAATTAAGATGCTAATTAACAGGGTTTAATTTCAAATGGTCGCATTCAAAATGTGTGTACACACAACGCATTAACCATGTCGTTGTGGTTAAAATGGCGACATGACAATCTCGCACCGCATGAAAGTGTGAGATTGTCATGTCACTTCCTGAATCGGTGAATTGACATTTGTGACTGCAGCATGTGTTCCATGTTTAATTATAGAAACTTACTTAGGTACACCAACCTGCAGACCCACTTGAAGTAATAAATAACATGGATTTATTACTTCAGCTAAGCTGAACCGAGGGAAAGAATCCTGGGTCTGCAGGTATCATGGTTCCCGTGACTCCTTGTCACTCTCTGTTGTGGCGCTCTTCCATTGGCGGAGCTGGATTGGCCCGCCCAGGGTGTCCCTTTATATACTGGGCCTATGGCACCTGTCAGGTGCCCTTTTGTGGTGTTCCTGTTCCTGCGCCATTGTTGCTGTGTTCCTGCATTCCTGTGTACCGACTTGGCCCATCTGGCTACTCTGCTGTTCCTGCTCTGTGATTGACCCGGTTCTGGCTGACGTTCCTGCTCCGTGATTGACCCGGCTCTGGCTGACGTTCCTGCTCCATGATTGACCCGGTTCTGGCTGATGTTCCTGCTCAGTGATTGACCCAGCTCTGGCTGATGTTCCTGCTCCGTGATTGCTTCCAGTGTTCCTGCGAGATATGGGTCGCTTGCCTGGCGACATTGTGAACTGCGCTTGTAGTGTTGCACTGACTGATCACGCTTCCTCTGCTGAGCTGTGGCCTCCGTTATTGAGCCTGTCTGTACACATGCAGAGCTTGTTGCCTTCGTTACCGAGCCTGTCAGAGAATACCTGCTGAGCTGTTGCCTCCGTTACCGAGCCTGTCAGATACACTTGCTGTGCTTGTTGCCTCCGTTACCGAGCCTGTCTGTGTACACTTGCCAAGCTTGCTGCCTTCGATTCTGAGCCGTTTAACACTTGATGAGCTTGTTGACTCTATCACAGAGCCTATCCGTTTACACTAGCAGAGCAATATCTCCAACTACGGTGCTTGTTTCCTTGCAGTCGTTATACTGCGTGGTGCTATTGGGCAGACCGTTAGCTCTTGCAGTGTGTTGCTCCGTTTTGGCACCGGAAGGGTGTCTTGGCTCTGGTCTCCTATTGCTCACAGTGTTGTACCATCATACTTCACCAGAAAGTGCGTTTGGCTCACGTTATATTTGCTTGTGCAGTGTCTCCTCCATTACCGCACCTAAGGGGTGCTCTTGGCTCTGGTCCCATTTGCATATGCAGTGTCTCCTCCGTTATCGCACCTAAGGGGTGCTCCTGGCTCTGGTTCCATTGGCTCTTGCAGTGTCTCTTCCCTGTTATTGCACCCAAGTGGTGGCACTGGCTCTAGCTCCAGTCAGTCTTTGCTAAACTATTGGGCATATTACAATACAGCTATCTGGTAGTGATCCAGTTCAGTCGCACTGCTAGCGCTTGCCTATTGCACTACTACAGGGACTGTTTATATTCACCGGGCGTTGGCTAATCACCACAACAGAGACTGATTATTTGTATTGGGCATTAACCCTTTTAACTTCATTGATTCTGTTGAGTGCTATTTGTTCCTATTATATTGGGCCTGTACTACATCCATTGCTCGCCTATACCTGTGATTACCTATTCTGGCCCCCAGGGGCACTGTTCCTTATTTTTACCTCAATAAAACTGTGTTTTATTTTTAACCTTGGTCTGAGTGTCGTAAAAACCATAACAGCAGGCTTGTATACCTAAGTAAGTTTCTATAATTAAACATGGAACATATGCTGCTGTCACAAACGTCAATGTGCTGTTTCAGGAAGCGACATGACAATCTCGTGCTTTCATGCAGTATGAGATTGTCATGTCGCCATTTTAACCACGGCTATGTGGTTAATGAGTTGTGTGCACGCACAATGTTTTGTATGCGACCCTTTAGATGGATACCAAGTAACAGACAGGTGCTGCTAATCAAATGCCCTTGATTAATTGATCATCATCAAGTGTGACTACCTTTATAAAAGCTGAAGCTTTAGCAGTTTGCTGGTCCACAGAATTCAGGTGTGTGTTAACACAATGCCAAAGAAGAAAGGCATCAGCAATGATCTTAGAGAAGCAAATGTTGCTGCCCATCAATCTGGGAAGGGTTATGAGTCCATTTCCAAACAATTTAAAGTCCTTCATTCTACAGTGAGAAAGATTATTAAAAAGTGGAAAACATTCAAGACAGTTGCCAGTCTTCCCAGGAGTGGAAGTCCCAGCAAATTCACCCCAAGGTCAGACAGTGCAATGCTCAGATAAATTGCAGAAAACCCAAGAGTTTCATCTCAGACTCTACACACCTCGGTTAGCATGTTAAATGTTAATGACAGTACAATTAGAAAAAGAC
The DNA here is from genome assembly GCA_037306005.1 of Rhinophrynus dorsalis. Classification (NCBI taxonomy): domain Eukaryota; kingdom Metazoa; phylum Chordata; class Amphibia; order Anura; family Rhinophrynidae; genus Rhinophrynus; species Rhinophrynus dorsalis. Next base: position 269,884,020 of record CM074724.1, read on the forward strand.
TGAACAAGTATCATTTGTTTGGAAGGGTTACCAGGAGAAAGCCTCTTCTCTCTAAAAAGAAGATGGCAGCACAGCTTAGGTTTGCAAAGTTGTATCTGAACAAACCACAAGACATCTGAAACAATGTTCTTTGAATAGACGAGACCAAAAGTGGAGATGTTTGGCCATAATGCCGTTTGACGAAAACCAAATACAATATATGAGCACAAACACCTCATATCAACTGTCAAGCACGGTGGTGATGATTTGGGCTTGTTTTGCAGCCACAGGACCTGGGAACCTTGCAGTCATTAAGTCGACCATGAAATCCTCTGTATACCAAAGTATTCTAGAGTCAAATGTGAGGCCATCTGTCTGGCAGCTAAAACTTGGCCAAAATTGGGTTATGCAACAGGACAATGATCCCAAGCACACCAGCAAATCTACAACTGAAAGGCTGAAAAAGAAAAGAATCAAGATGTTGCAAAGGCCCAAAGTCCAGACCTCAACCAGATTGAAAGAGTGGGACAAAATTTCTCCACAATGATGTGAGAGACTGATGAAGTCATACAGAATATGATTACTTCAAATCATTGCTGCTAAAGGTGGTTCTACAAGCTTCTGAATCATAAGGTGTACTTAGTTTTTCCACACATGGCATCTCCATTTCAGCTTTATTTTCATTAAATAAATAATGGTGCAGTATAATGTGTCATGTGTTGTTGTTCATCTGAGGTTGTATTTACCTAATTTTCTAATTTTCTCTTTAGCTAAGTAGGGGTAGGTGAAAAGTGAGAAAAATTTCCAGTGTGACTTTTCACGAAAAACAGCCATTTTTATCCCTTTTCTCTCTACAGTTTTCTTCTCTAATGCAAACGTTTCTTCATTTTCATCTATTCCAGAAATTTTTTTGCCTATTCACAACACATTTTTCTCCTATTCTATCACATTCTAACAAAGTTTTTTCTGATTCTAACACATTTTTCTCCTATTCCAACAGATTTTTTCCTATTCCAACACATTTTTTTCCTATGTTTAATACAGTGCAACATTTCCCAGCACAATATTACTTCTTCTGAGGGCTGTAGTAGAAACATGAGTAGATGAAAGTCAAAGCTGTGAGTCCTACAGCAACATATACCTTGAAAATGTAGAGTTCCTTTGTCTTTTGCCCAGAACACTTACTTCCTGCATAAGTGACACTGGCATCATGATGGTGTCAAGTGATTAAAAAATATAAAGTACAACATACAATGTGGCAGATGTGTATGAAAGTGGTGGAGGGAGACTGGCATGGTGTGATTGGTGGGACCTTGACAAACTGCATCCACCCCAGGAGGAGAGGGATCATCATCATTTATTGTACATGCTGCAGCAACCATTGCTGCAGTCAGGTTTTTTTTACTGCCACTTTATTTCCACTTCCCTGCACTGTTCCACCTTTCCCGATTCCGCTTGTGCATTTGCTAGATATTACTCAAATACTGAGTGTGTTTTTATGCTCTACAGTACACAACTGATGGAGTGTGATATCTTTCCTTGGCCCTCAACAAAATTCTCAATGTTGTCTGCTGTCTATTAAGTCTGCCTCAGTCACAGATCTCCCAGTCAGCTGTCTAATATATTTATTTTTTAATTATAAATGTGAATTTTACTGTAAAAGCTTTCCAGGACATACTTAAAAATAAGATAAATCTCAAAGCATTTTCCTGGTACAACATTTTCTAAATAAAAGTACAGACAATGTGTCATTGGGTATTCTAACCTAAATAGTCTTAATACCGTTCTTAATTTTAGTGATCTTTTTCTGCTTATCTTCAAATGTCAAAGTGATGAAATAAAATCTGCACTTGTTCAACATCCTAAGAAACTTATCATACAAATGTCTGTCATCTCTGCAAAATGCGGGACTAACTTCCAGTCTTAACCTTCTAGGGATTATTTTAACATTCAAATACTTGAATCCATGAATGTAAGTGTAGCTGTTAATTCATCTCCTTGGTACTCAAATAATTATAACACTTTTTTTGATATAGTGTGGCCATCTCCAAATTCATTATTCCTACCCCCAAATCAGTCCATCACAGAATCAAATTTAGCCAATGATTATTCCAGTGTATGCTCCTTCTTACATTCATACAAATAGAATTTTAAATAGTTAGCAAACAAATTTAGATTTTGTTAGTAAAAAAAATGCAATGTAGGGGGGAATAAAGTATAAACATAAACATGATCAAAATAAAAGGTAAAACATTTGATCAATATAAAAGAAGCAGGTACACACCAAAACAAGCAAACAGACCAACAATGCAAGGCAAACATGCTGGATCTGAAATGGAAAAAACACTAATGTTTCAGGAATTAATACCTTTTTCAAGAGGTCTCTCATATTGTGATAGACTGAACTTTGCCTACTAGTACCTTCATACATCTATGCTAGACAAGCCTGCATGTTCAGCACTGAATGACAGCTACCACTGACATCGCTATCATCATGAGGATGCAATGTCAGCATTGTGCCAATGTCATGACATTAACACTGTTGCCTAGACTGTCAATGAAACAATCTATGCTATTATAGACAACATCTGCATAGAGTGAATCATCAATTAGCAGGAGATCATGGACTACATTAAATTACAGATGTTAAGTGTTATCAACGGTCTTACCTTACAGATATCTGCTGAAATGAATGGATAATTTAGTGGATACAAATACTGATAACTTTATCAACTGCAATGGAACTCATGCCCATATTGTTGATTAAATATAAATCAAAAAGCATATCAACACAGCTATAGATGAATATAAACATGCCATCAACACACAAGGGTGCAAAGCCTTGATTACCATGGCAACCAGTCCAACCAAGCAGTTTATATTTTCCCTGCTGGTTCCTGCTACTTAGTGATGTGCAAAATGTCTATATTTTTGATTATGGGCTGGATTCTATTGCAGGTGCTAATTTTATCTCTGCTTTTATCTCTAAGTTTCCCCATAGACTTCAATAGGAAAATGTTTGATAAAATGGGAGTTAACATTTATCTCCTGCAATAGAATCTAGCCCTGTATCTGCTTTTGTAGTCTATTGACCAGACAACTAGTCCAGATAGCTCACTGCGAGGTACAGAAAAGTATTATGCGCTCGCAGACTATGGAACATCAAAATAAATAGTAACTATTCCTTTAAAGTATTTAAAGGGATAGTAATACTTCATTTTAACTTTATTTTATTTTGTAGGCATTAAAAAACATGAAGAATGATATAAGTCTTATCTCTGAAACCTTTATGGTTTAAGAGATATTCACAAACAAAGTATCCCCCCCCTGTTCAACCAGATAAGAAGGGAGATGCCCAGGTAGACTGCAGAGAGGGACAATCTTCAATTAAGATAATGGAAAAAGCTGAAAAACTTGTCAAGGGGGGAAGGGCTTTCATTGTTTTCATACAAAGAAAATTGTCCCCTTCTGTTATCTGTACTGTCATACAACCTGATCCACATCTGAGAAGAGATGGCTTACACTAGGAAAAAGGGGCGGGGAGGGGAACTTTGCTTGTGAATATCTCATAAACCATAAAGGATTGAGAGATAAGACTTATATCATTCTTCATGTTTTTTTAATGCCTACAAAATAAAATAAAGTTAAAACGAAGTGTTACTATCCCTTTAAGGGATATTTCAATAGATTGGGTAGAGTAGAAAAATCCAGACTCTAAAGGATCAAAAAGACTATTACATTTCAGAAATACAAGTAATTTGGTAAATAAAGAGTATTCTAGGCAACAAAAAAAGTATGACCGAACAGTGTTCCCTCTAAGGTAAGCAATTCAGTACTGAAGAAGTTAAAAGTAATTCAAACTGGAAAGGGTTGCATGGTTTTATTACAATGCATCTTCAAAGAATAAACAGTCCTTTTTACCTCTTCTGTTTATTTTAGAGGGAACACTATGAGAGAGGTAAAGGTGTAGTTTTTGGTGCTATATTTCAACAGATGCAAAATGTGTCTTTAGTTTAACACTTTGAGTTCCAAAACAGAACATTGCTTTTTCAATGTTTGAATACTACTTTGACACACAAAAGGTTAAAATAATAAAAAAAATATCATGAAGAGTTTCTTCACAGTTTTTTGAATGTCATCTACTTTACTGACCAGCTCTTATTTGTTTGGTATTATAGGTGTTAACTAGTAATTATAAAGTAATACCTAATCTGAAGGAAGGGACATTATTAGGTGCTTCTATTTAAATCTTGTAGCCATATTAGAGTCTCTAATGGTGTAACACTCGTCTGATACATTTATTAGTAATTAAGCATCATGGCCGACTAATAATCAGGTGAACCCAAGCCTTAATTCTTTGTAAATTGGACAATTTTCCTGTCTGAAGGAATTGGCTATTTTCTAAGGTTACGGCTAGGAATGTACAATTAAAGTGAACTGTTCAGAAAGTATGCTGACACAATGTTTAGTCAGTTTAAATGCCTATAACTACCTGTCTTTTCAGTTAAGTATAGAAATGAACCTTTGAAAACTGAGCTGCTCTTGGTCTTTTTTTCCAGATTCCAAGGTTTGCAGCATTGATAACCCAGCATTTGCCATCTATTCCTCCATTGTTTCCTTCTATGTACCCTTTATTGTCACGCTTTTGGTGTATGTCCAGATTTACATAGTACTACGGAAACGCAGGAAGAGAGTGAACACCAAGCGCAACAGCCATGGACTGAATGCAGAAACCAACAAGGTAAATTAAGAATTTATTTTCTGATACCAATAGGTGCCAGCTGTACTGTAAATTAGTTGTTCTTGATCAGTAACATCAGGGATCACTAAAAGGCCAGTACTAGATGATTTTATTGTTAGAGAACAGGTGAGTTAATCAGAGGCACATTCATTTCCTTCACCTATACTCAAGCAGGGAAATAATCAGCTTCTAGCTTTAGGGGATTGTTAGGACAAGTATGGAGAAGGAAGATGGTTTTTGCTTATGGTTTTCATGGGTTAATCCTTTCCATTACAATTGTCTTCCATATTTGGCCTTACCTGACCTTGTGTGTTGAGTCACCTCAATAAGTAATTTAGAATTTCTTTGTAATGGCACTACAGAGCTCATCTGTGGTACTCTTGAGCAGTGACTGGCTGAGAACAGGCAAACGGTGTGCTTTTTTTTTTCTTAGTGAATATTCACTTCTTAGGATTTCAAAAAAGGGAAGCACAGGAGTCTTCCTAAAAGTAAGGTAAGGGGTATACCAATCATGGTGAGGTAAGGGGTATACCAGTGATGGGTACCTTTATCTCAGTACCTACACATCACTTTTAATTGCCAAGAAGGCATCTTGGGTTTTCTTGTGCAGTGGAGCATTATACTGATTCCTTTGTTGTTTTGGAGAGAAGACATTTTATTAAACTGCCCATTCATATACTTCTAGCAAGAGAAAACAGAGAAAGTCATATTTATGCAAATATATTTATATAATCACCACTGTGTGCTTATATTGTTCTATTGCAGTTGCTAAGTTTAATACATGATATATCATGTCAACAGTTACACTGAGGTTGCTGTAGTAAGTAAAAATTGAGCATTACTGGAGCAAACCAGTTGGAAAACAGAAAACAAATAAAAATGCCTAGGGGCTTTTTAATCCCTTGAATGCTGGAGAGGTCTCCAATACAATGCTTCTCAGTGCTGTCTAGCATTCAAGGGCTTAAATATTACTTTTAAATAAATGTTACATAGTTACATAGCTGCATAGTAGTTTAGGTGAAAAAAAGACTTGTATCCATCAAGTTCAACCCTTTTCCTTTTCTTGTTTACTATTGTTGATCCAAAAGAAGGTTAAAAAAAAATTCAGCAATTTAAAATTTTGCTTTCAATGGGGAAAAAATTATTCTTAATTCCAAATGGCAGTCAGATTTCTTCTTGGATCAACAAGCACTAAATAAATATTAATCCCAATACTAACATACATAGCCCTCTATGTTCTTCTCTTTTAAAATTGTATCCAGTCCCCTTTTAACGTCATCTAATGTATTCAATAGCATCCCATCTTCAGGTTGTGAATTCCATACCTTTATTGTCCTTACTTTAAAGAATCCCTTCCGCTGCTGTAGACAAAATCTCCTTTCCTCAAGTCTTAGCAGGTGACCCCTTGTCCTTTGTACCATTCTGTTAATGAATATTTCTTTGGAGAGCCCTTTGTATGGCCCTGAACATACTGTATTTATATAATATTATCATATCTCTTCACAGACACCATTTCTCTAGGGTCTACAAATTTAACTTTCTAGCCTCTTTTCATAACTAAAACGTTCCATTCTCCATAATAGTTTTGTAGCCCTCCTCTGCACTTTCTCCAGTTCCATAATGTCCTTTTTCAGAAAAGGCTCCCAGAATTGAACTGCAGATTGAAGGTGTGGTCTTACCATGGACCTGTAAAGGGCAGAAAAAATATCTTCCTCTCTTGAGTCAAAACCCCTTTTAATACATGCCAATATATTATTGGCACTTGCAGCCGCCAGCTGGCACTGCACAGTACTTCTAAAAGAAACACCATTTAAACTAAATGCATAACTTTAAACTTGTCTATATTGAATCTCATTTGCTATTTGCCTGCCCAGTTACCCAATTTGTCCAAATCCTCTTGTAATGAAGACACATCCAGTTCAGACTGTATTACCCTACTTAATTTTGTGTCATCGGCAAACACTGATACATGGCTCCATATTCCCACTGGGAGATCATTAATAAATTAAAAACAAGAGGATCAAGGACAGATCCTTGAGGTACTCCACATTTTTTCCACTTTGAGAACGTCCCATTCCACCACTCTTTGCATTCTTTCAGACAATTTCCAATCTACACACAAATATTTGCCCTTAAGCCTATTTCAGTCAATTTGTACAGTAACCTTTTGTGTAGAACCATATCAAATGCCTTAGCAAAGTCTAAATAGATCACATCAACCGCAGCACCAAATCTATATTTTTACTCACTTTTTCATAAAATGCAATTAAGTTAGTTTGACAAGACCCGTCTTTCACAAAGCCACGTGCTCTAGAATTGCTTCCATTCTTCTTAGTACATTAATGTCAGTTTGCTAGTTTCCTGTTGTACCAAGCTGCAAAGTATGGTAACTCTTGATGACCAGAGTGGCGCAAAAAGCCCTCTGCTTCTGAAGGGATTCAAATAGACAAAATACATACTCATAAAGCAATTATTTGTATTGCTGATCTTCAATAACCTTCTCATCCTATTTTCAAATCAACCTAAATACTTTACATTATTTATATTTTTGCTGTGTTTTAAAATAATTACTTCATTCATATGTGACAAATTGATATTTTTTTCACCTTCTCTATTTGGGTGTAATTTTTTTTTTTTTAGGACAAATGCACTCATCCTGAAGATGTGAAGCTTTGTGCAGTCTTTGTAAAGTCCAATGGGAGTTTTCCAGTTGATAAAAAGAAAGTGGTAAGTATTAAAACATCAAGGAGGGTTCACTAAGCGGTGACAAAGAAGTGATACACAGGAGATTACGTCTCCAGTGATATCACTTCTCCAAATTCTATGTTTTTCTATGGAACCTGTACATTAAAACTTTTCAGGTTGGAGATATCTTTAGTGCATAGACTCCATTGAATAATATAGGAATTGGAGACGTGATATCACTGGAGAAGTTATCTCCTGTTTATCACCTCTTTATCACACTTTAGTGCATCTCCCTCAAGTGTAATTAATAGTGGAGTCTATTTATCTCCACACACAACTCAGAATTTAATATATAGATTAATCTAAAGTGAAACATACTTTGTATGTTTTTATAATTCTCCTAAAATGCAGTCTTACTTTAACCCTTTGAGTGCCAGAGAGGTATCTAAAGCACTGCAGCACAATGCATTGGATGACTTTCTGGCACTCAAAGGGTTAAAGTAAGATAATAAAAATAACAGCTTTGCTGCCAACATTACTGTAGAGTTCACACTTAACGTCAATTTTAAATGCCAGTTTTCAAAAGCATATAGAATTTGAAAGTAATTAAGACTTAAAGGAGCAGTAAACTTTTTTTTATGAAAACACATATGTTATAGAGCATTTCCTGCTGAATAAAACAAGGGTACTCCCATCGCTGTCAGATGTTTTATTCAAAACTAGCAATGTGGGACGGCGCTGCCTGTCAGGATATATAGGGAATTAATGCACACACACGGATGCAAGACAAACACACACAGAGACACACACGCAAATGCACACACATGCACTGAGATGCATAAAGAGCAACAGTCATACACACATACATGCAATGCACAGCATGCAGACACATAGAGTGTGATACAGACATGCAACACACACAGTGAGGAACACACAGGCACACACAGAGACACACACACACACGAAAGTGAGTCATGAGGGGGTGACTTGTGTGACATTGTAATGAGTTTGTGTTTGTACTTATGCCTTCGCTGTGGCATTCATTCATATAGTTGAAATGCATGTGGTAATTGCACATACTATGGTGGAAGGTGGATCGTGCTGGCTCCTAGGGTGTGAGTGAGTGAGACTATGGTGGAAGGTGGATCGTGCTGGCTCCTTGGGTGTGAGTGAGTGTGTGTGAGTGAGTGGCATTCATTCATGTAGTTGAAATGCATGTGGTAATTTCACATACTATGATAGAAGGTGGATCGTGCTGGCTCCTAGGGTGTGAGTGAGTGAGACTATGGTGGAAGGTGGATCGTGCTGGCTCCTTGGGTGTGAGTGATTGCGTGTGAGTGATTGCATGTGTGTGTGTGTGTGATTGTGAGAGAATGTGTGAGTGTGAGAGAGTGTGTGAGTGTGAGAGAGTGAGTATGAGTGTGAGTGTGTGTGTGTGTATCAGTGTGTGTGTGAGTGTGTATGAGAGTGTGTGTGTGTGTGTGTGTGAGTTTGTGTGTGTGTGTGAGAGAGAGAGAGTGTGTGTGTGAATTATTGTGAGTGTGTATGATTGAGTGTGAGGGAGCGTGTGAGTGTGTGATTGAGTGTGTGTGAGTGTGTGTGTGTTTTTTGTCTAATGTGTTTGTGTCTGTGGTGTAGGAGCGAGTGGCAGCCATTTTGTTTTTTCAGTTACTTGGATAGTGGTGGGCGGGCTGGATAGTGGGAGCAGGCCAACTCCCTACATGATTTAAATCACTCCCCCATTGAATCACCCAATGGGAGCAGTAACACCTCCTTACTTAACACTTTGAGTGCCAGAGGGGTACGCAACGCATTGCTTTGCAAGGCGTTGCGTACCCCTCTGGCACTCAAAGGGTTAAGTTGAGGTAAAATAGCAATATAACACACGGTGGCTCTTCAGTTGAAGCATCGTAGCAATATGCTGAGGGAACAAATAGAAAGTGGTGTTTGAGGCTTGCCCTCTGTAACATACAGCAAAGCATCTCTCTCCCTTTAAGGAGAAAGGGCGGGAATCAGGAAGCAGGAAGTGGAGGAGTGACAGTTGAAAACAGACAGTGAGGTTGACTGAAGAGATGAAAAGAGTTAACCCTTTGAGTGCCAGGGGGTACGCAACGCATTGCAGAGCATGCATTGTGTACCCCTCTGGCACTCAAAGGGTTAAATAAAAGAGCTGCTATTAAGTTTATCCCTGAGTGTTTGTATTTTATGGAAACATTACACCCTCATACTGAAACAGTAGGGTTACAATTATCTGTGGGAGGTGAAACAGAGTGTATGGAGGGTTACAATTATCTGTGGTAGGTGAAACAGTTTGTTTGTGGGGTCATGATCCTGAGTGAGAGTGTGTGTGGACAGGGAGAAGTTATTGATATCCCCTACTTCAGGAGCGAGTGGCAGCTATATTTTTTTTGTCAGTTGGATAGTGGTGGGCAGGTTGGAGGGGGCGGGCCAACTCCCTGTATGATAATCATGCCCCCATTAAATCACTCAATGGGCACAGTAAAGTCCCCATTGAATCACCCAATAGGTGTCTCCTAATGAGACATAAATTATGTAATGAGGCATTCTGTTCGATGTGTGTTTGTTTTCTGAGGAGACATAAATTATGTTATGTGTGTGAGGTACCATAAATTATGCCATGAGGCTTATTCTCTTATATATATAGATTTATAGCAGTTTAAATAATCAGGAAGTGAATTTACTGTGTTTACTTCCTGATAGTTCTAACTGGCAGGAAGTGGCAGGCAGTTTCTATAACATTCTATGGAGAACTGTATGTCTCTGACTTTTCTGACTTTCCTCTCCATTAGAATCTAACAGGAAATCTAATTAAAATTTGACCACTAGAGAGCTAATGTAAAAAAACATGGGTTTAAACTGTAATAATTCTGGAAATATAAATCTCTTGGCAGTGGGAGTACCCTTATTTTACTCAATAGGAAAATCCCTATTTTTTTCATAAAAAAAGTTTACTGCTCCTTTAAGCAGTTTAAGAAGTCAATGCCAGTTTCCACAAGCCTGGAGAAATCTGGCCTAAATCAGTTTTGTAAATAAAAAATGTGAAGTACTGAAAAAAGTAGTGCTTTCCGCATTATATAATTTCATGCTACTACAAAAGCTTTGGCTCTGCTACAGCCAAAATAATGTCTGAAAATTCCCTGAGAGATTGATATTATTAAGGACTATTTGCTTTCAAATACTATAGTTAAAATAAGCTTCCCAGTTTCTGAGAAATTTTATTAAAATGCACTGGCTTGCTTATTTTCAGTACATTTATTGCACAGTAACTTCATTATTTATGGTCATGTGCAGACCCGACACTGGATATGGAGATAAGTATTTTAAGGTTAGTAGTAATATACGTAACAGAAATATAATGCAAAAATATATTACATTATAAATAAATAACATAGCACCCATAGGGATTATATATTTAAAGCATAAATGTGATAAGTGACTTAATTTTTTAACAGACTGACTTAGCTAGATAGTTATGCTTAAATCAGCATTCAAGTATAAGTCTTAGTGTCTGCATTATACATGCAGTTTCCTGTACATAGTGCTCTCTGATGAAGTCTGCCTTTTGGTTATACCTCTTTACAACAAAAAATGATCTTCAATAGTCTTGAATATTTCATAAGGGTCAATACTTTTCATTAGATTGTAAATAGTATATAGTTATAACTAACTTCTGTTTGAAGGGCACTTATGTAAGTAAGCCCTTCTATTAAACATATTAACCCCTTAGCATCCCTTATACCTTTTATGGCACTTATGGCTGGGCTTTATGTCAATGGTCCATTTATAAACAGCACTAGCTTTCTGTTGTTTTGTGGAAGAGATCAGAGAGAGCCCAGGTCTCCTGCAAGTGCAGACAACCACATGATCAGCTCTCTGGATATTTTGTTATTTAACAGTTTGCCATATGGAAGATCACATAGGCACAGGTACAGAAAAGATTTTCTGTTTTTTCTGTGAAAATTCCTACAAATAAAATCCCTCCAAAATATCCTTTTTTAGCTATCCTCAAGGCATTTCCTGTGGGAACTTTTCCAGTTCCTGTGTGTTTATTTGTGTGTTTGTGTGTGTGTGTGTGGGGGGGCTAGATTAATCTGGGTTTATGCACTAAAGGGTGATAAAGAGGTGATAAAGTGGAGATGACGTCTCCATTGATATCACTTCTCCAGTTCTTATGTTATTCTATGGAGCCTATGCACTAAGATATCCAGAGTTGTAAAAATAGTGCATTGGCTCCATGGACTAACATAGGGATAAGAGAAGTGATATCAGTGGATAAGTTATCTCCATTTTATCACCTCTTTATCACACCATAATGCATCTCCCCCATCATGTGTAGTTCTAGCTATACTGGTGCAGTGGGACATAGCGGGAGGTTGGGGTGTGTGGTTCTATGGCTGCTGTGAGAAAAGGCTAGGGGTTTAGTACCCGTGGTTCTGTGGATACTGGGGGCAAGATTTTTATCGTTGGGCTAACTTGTTGGATATGAATATAGTGGTGCGTATTTTTTGGATATTATTCTCCTTTACAGATTGCCAGCAGTAGACAACTCTGAGAGTATTCTCTCTACTTCCACACTTGTCAGTAGGGGAGTGGATAGAATCCTTTCTGCACCATGAACACCATCACTCCCTTAACCCTTTGCACACCCCTGTGTCACTGAAAGGGTTAAAAAAAAGGTACACCAACCAGAACACAATTATCCCCTCAGCTCTGTGTCATTTTTATAGTCATATTTGTAGTGCACTCCCATTATTAAACAAAATGGAATTTAACCCCTTGGCAGGTAGAGATGTCAAATCCACAATTTAATTATCAATTGTGTTATAGGAAAATGTATCACATGGTTTTGGGGTAATTTTATCAAGATTTTAAGCAACTTTAAAGCTAGTTCCACCTTATGCCAGGTGAATAAGTGTTTTTCAAGAATTTATAGATAATTAGTCTCATTCTGACAGAGACTCATTTAATGTGAAACTGACATAACTACTGCACAAACATGTATTTGCCACATCTCGTCACATGTATGAAACAAGGTTGGGATTTCTGAACAAAGTTTAGAACCAAATCACAACCAGGATTGACTGGCACTACTACTACTTCCCAAAGCAAATTGCCAACATTTAAGGAACATTGGTATGCTAGCAATGTGGTGATGTGTTGCCCATCATATTGTTTTTAATGTATTATTTGTGATTGAAAAGCATGTGCATGCTACAGTGTACATTGGGATTTGTGGCTACCAGTGGGCAAGGGAACAAGCCTGGGGGACAGGCAGCATCCATGGGGATTTGTGGCTACCAGCTGACCCCCAGCCTTGTTCCTTTGACCACTGGTAGCCATAGAACCCCATGTACACTGCCTGGTCCCCATACTTGTTCTGTTGCCTACTGGTAGCCACAGATCATCATGTACACTGTCTAACCCCCCAGCCCCATTTTTTTTTACCAATTGCTAGACAAAAAATCCCAATGGATACTGCCTGGGCAAGGGAACCAGGCTGAGGGGGGGTGTCAGTCAGTGTATGTGGAGATGACAATGGTGATGTTCCCCATTTTGACACACAAAGCTAGTGTTCGACAAGTTGACCCTCAATGGTGATGTTCCCCATTCTGATATACAATGCTGATGTTTGACATGCTGACACACACAGTGGAGATGTTAATTAACCCCCAAGAACAACCACAACAATGTGCCCCAAAATACCACACTGAAATATCTGTTCACAGTGGAACCTAGTAGGATGTAGTATTCTGGACTATCTTCAGAGTATCCACAGTGTGTAATAAGCACAGCTTCTGGCAGGGATGGTCAATTATTTTTATTTATTGCTTGTTAATGAGTATGACCTATGGAAACGTAAGCACCACCAGTAACTTGTCAATTGTCAGTCCACCAGATAATTACCTCCACTAGGAACAACATTTTTTTAAGGCTAGCATTGTCATAGATCTCAGCCTACTAACATATTTTTCAAGTCTTAAAATGCTATGGGTCTCAGCCTTAACAATTCTTTAAAGGCTAACCTTGCCATATGCATCAGTTTGCTGTCAATGCATTACATTCTATATAAGAATGTAACCCCCTGTTCCATCACCCGTGTAATATAGAAGTCCTAAGCAGCCTGGTAGCATTTTTCAATGTATCCCTTGTTGTTTGCCTCACCCTTGCTAAAACAAATTTAAGGCTTCTGTTGCTGTATTGTGCTAGAAATATTTCAAGGCTTACTTTGCAATGGTCTCAATCAACCTGCTAACAGTGCATTACCTTCCTTTCAGCAGCATAACCATCTTACCATTTACCAGCTTAAAATGGAGGTCCCTATCAGCCCGCTAATAATTTTTCAAGTCTTTAATTGCTGTAAGCCAGCCCGTAGGTCACCTCAGCATGTTAACAGTTTTTACGAGTCTTACTTTGTTTTTGACCTAAATCTGCTAGGCTTATGCTGTCGTAGGAATCATCCTGCTAACAATTGTTACTTACAACTGTGAATTTCTCCACTTCAGCAATCAGCACCAGTAGTATTAAAGTGGTAATTATCACTTGCATAGAAAGTATAGTCAGAAATTGCCAAATTCACACATGAATTGTTAGAGAAAAGTGAACATTTTAATGGATTTACTCTCTGTAGGATTTTTTAAAGACAAACTATGTTTTTTTTAATGAAAATAATCAGTAAAAGAAAACAGGAGTTTTGGACCATTCCAATCCATGAATGCTTTGCAATGCACTTCAGGCTTTTCTAGAATTCAAGGGCTTAAAATGAAATTCTAATCTAATTTCATTTGTCCCCACTGTTGCAGTTGAATTGCTCCAGAACTGTACTATTGTAATTGTTTTAATTTGACCCCTACAATACATTCACATTTGATGATTTAGGTAAGGGATTATCCATAGCTTAACCTTCAGTTGCTGGTGGCTGGTTGTCCCCAACAGCTGGAGGTTCATCAATTGATTTCCCCTGGGTTAGTTTAAAACAAGTGTTATAATTCACAGAGTGTACAATATTACTCTAGGTTTGATCCAGTTAAAGCCCAGAGTGAGTGGGAAGCATTGTTGACTGAGCTTAGTGATGGATTTTGTTCTTCTAACAAATATTCACAAGATACAGACCCTAGGTTTATGCATTATTCAAACTGAAATTACAAGCTATGCTCATGAATCTTATACACTGTAGAAAGAAGTATAAGAATAAAAACATGCAATACAGAGTAATTCAGAGGTTGAATCTGAAAACAGGAGACACACAGGAAAATTAAATTATTTTATTGTCGTTTTGCCATTCACAGATTTATCTGTGGGTTTGTACTCAAATGTGTAACAATGAGCAAGTACAAATACACACCAGCTAGTTCTGCATCTCTCTCCCCTCAGGTGTACAGTTCATCAGGTAAACAGTATGCATCACTATATTTATATGATAAAATGTTGGTGTGGTGAGAACCACACTGACAATGTGAGATAGATTAGGCCAGCATCAGACTGTACACAAGGGAAAGGATCACAGTGTACCATAACATTTTAGAGAATATCCTGAAGGTGGCTTGGGTAGGGGTCAGTAAAAGGTTTAGTGAATAGCCCAAGAAGATTCTCCTCATTCTGTAAGAGGAAATCTCTTTTAGATTCTTACTGCTGGGCTTTTGGCTAGTATGATACATGGTTTTGAATGAAAGTGGAGAATGATTATTTTGATTGGACTAGTTTTCCTCCACATGAACTTGAAGTGTTGGTGGCTTGTTTTGCTGCTGTTGTCCCAGAAGCATAGGGCTAAAAAACAACAACACTTGTGCTATGTCATTGGTGGTGCTGTTTCCACTGTTACAGTCAGTGAAGATGATACTCCCAGTCCCACTCTTTCCACCAGTACTTGTGCTCAAAAGTTCATCCCATTACTACTACCCTTGGACATGGTGGATAATATACCAGCTAGATCCTATGATGTGACATTTGCTGCTCAGATGACTCAGCAAAGGTATTAAGATAGAAAACACCAAGGGCTCGATTCTATTACCAGAGCTAAAAATAAAACAGGTGTTGTTGTTTTTTTAAGTCAGTTTTTGCTATCCTATTGCCCGACTTATGAAAGCAAAATCAACAGTAATTATACTTACTGCCAGTCTAAAAAAAGCCCATAGGAAACAGCTAAAAACAACATGCAATTAGTATCCTATTTCCCACGCTCAGTATTACGTCCTGTTTTGTGGTTACATTTAAGTCAGAAATTTTGCGCCTCAGAGGTTGAGGCATAGAAGCCATAACGCCAGTTTCAAAACCATTGTTGTTTGAACAAATGCAGTGTATAATACAGTATACAGCATAGAAATCTGACATAAAGTTATATGCTCTTTAATTAATAAAGGTGGCAATTGTCGCCCCCAAGCTAGGGGGTGTCATGAGGGGTCATGATACCCCTCTTGAGGTCTGAAGTACTTTTGTAATAAAAATTACATATATAATTTAGTAAAAGAAAATCATTGTTAAACATAAAATATTTAATTACATTTACACACAAATTACATCTATAATAAAAACAAACACATTTTTTATACATATACAGGTTGCCTATTAACCCTGTGAGTACCAGAGGGGTAGCAAACACATTACAATACCTCTCTGGTAGTCATAAGGTTAATCTTGCAATACAAAATACGAGGGCATGTCATGTATAATAGGAGAAGAAAAATGTTGGATGAAAATGGTGAAAGAAAATCATAGGAGCGCTGTAGTCGACTTTTCAAGGGGGAGGGGGGTTAAAATGTTGGATGTACAATATTTGTCGAATTAATATGGTGAAAGAAAGCACTGTAAGCCGACTTTGGAATGGGAAGGGTTAATTGCCAGCAGTTACTGCTGATGCTGAGAGTAAAATCCTTTTGCTTCCTTCATTCCTTTATAGTGTTTTTTTTTTCTCTCTCATCCTCATCATAGCAAGAATGAATTACTCATTGCTTGTAATGCAAAGTATGTGAGGATCCTGCTTAAAGCATGTTATCATGATTCACAGGCTGATTCATGTCTGTGTGGTCATTATTTTAAGATTTATTGGACACACTCCTCACTTTTTTCTTTAAGAAATAAAGTATATTAGTTGAAATTTCTCACTGACTAACCAGCAAGGGGGCCTCCTCAAAAGGGTTTAGCAGCTCACATAAGTCACACATTAGCTACCAATGACCAGGTGTCAAAAACTCCCCCTCCAAAGCCTTCAAGTTAAATATTATATACTTGCTAATAGCCCTATTCTCCTTACACAAAAGCTCCAGCATGTGCAATGTGGAGTTCCACCTCATAAGGACCTTGATTTAAGTTGGTGATGGGGCAGGTGGTTACATTCTTCTATGTAATATAATGAATTGCAATCACTGTAGGACCAGCAAAAGTGTGTTATTTGAGTGTGTTGATTTCTGAGAGGAATCGAGTAGATGTAGAACATGAATGAAGCAGTGTGCATGCACCATATCAGCTCTGCTCAAGGCATCTACTATACAATGGAACCATTGTCAGCAGTAGGGATGGGCAAAAGTTGTTGCCATGTTCCTGCGAGAAATCCCATGAAAACCACGCTATTGTCCACTTTTTCGCAGAAAAATACTCTTTTAAAACAGCGAGTAAAATGTCCACTTTTTTTTTTTTTTTTTTTTTAGGAAAAAGTTTATTCAAAGTATACAAAGTACTTACATGCATATGAAGACAAAAAAAAACAAGGGTAATAAAGTGTGCAGTTTACACAATAATGAACAAGAGAAACTACAATAAAAGTCAAATGAGCATTATATATCAAGATAAATAGGTGGTATAGACAAAGATAACAGAGTCATAATAAACATGAATCATAGAGGGACAAATTGAGAAAACAATGTATAACAGAGAATGTAGCCTAGAAAGAGAAGCACAACCTTTGTAGGTATAAGAGAAAGGGAATAGGAGATTAAAAGAAAATAGTGGGTGGGAAGAGTCTAGGTCATGTGGTTACAGAGGGGATATTGCAACAATAGATGAGTAACAGGGCATGGTGGCATAGATGATAGGACCAAAATCAGAATCTGAGGATGAAGAGGAATGCTAAAATATCAATGTTTCCTCAGGGTTTGGACCTCTAACAACAAATTTAACAAATCATCCTCTACGAAATACTCTGCAAAGTCAAGTATCAGTCCACCCCTGTGGCAGCTTATGTCAGGGGGTTCTTGTCTCTATCACTTTACATACAAATTTCTTATTTTATTTTTTTGATTAACTGTCCCCCCCAATACCAGTCAATAAACCCCCCAACCCCCCAAAACAAATCCCTTTTCAACTGATTAATTAAGTCACCAACACAGCCACCCTCCTCTGACCCCTTTTATACCATGTCTTATGGTAAACAACCCCCCAAAAAATTCCCTGTTCAACTGATTCTTTCCCCACATCCCACCAACACAGGCACCCTCTTGCCCCTTTTATACTATGCCTTTGGGAATTAAATTATTTGCTATGTGTTGTTTGTAACTTTAATGTTCCTTTTGATGTCAATGGAATGAGGTAGGAGAAAAAAGCGGGAAAAAGCTGAAAATCTGCACTTTTTGCAGGAAATTATTAGAAAAGCAGAAAGTGTCATTTTTTGCCGATTTCAGTTTAAGGCGTACATGTTTGCCCATATGTAGTCAGCAGACACAAAGTCAGCTTTCAAAGAACAGGATACAAGCCATTTGTCTATGCCCTGCTGCAGTTTATTTTATATATTTACAGCTTTGTGGGTTTGTCACTCAAAGCTCTGCATGCATAAATTGGCAGGCTAATGGCATATACTACTCTGCCACTGGCTTTCGTTTTATTTTTTACTAGTGCCAGAGCCAGGGACAACACTGGCAGTGACCTGGTACTGCACGTTACTGCTTACCACTGATGGGAATTGTATACACTGAGCAGTTACAGTCATATAATCTGTACTCTAGCTACTTGTGCACAAATCTGTGGTCAGGTGAACTTTTTTGCTATATTATGTTTTCAGCCTTTTGCACAACACATTAAGCACCTGCTTGTACAACTCTGGAGCAGCCATCCTTTAAAAATATATGCAGCTTGGTATATGCCAGCAGGTTGCAATACATATTGCTAATTCTTTAAAACCACTGTTTTCAACACAAGAATAGAACTATTGATTTTTGGCAAGTATACCATTCCACAAGAATGTAGAAGGAAAAAAGAGAACAAAAGGAGGCGCTCATAGGTTAATACAGTCTTGAGCATTGAGAGTGAAAGAGGTATATGATATTGCATTTACATATTGTGATGAACACTCTCAAGTACCTAGTGGCTATATAAGCAAGTGGGGGATATAACACTGCCCACCATGCAGATCTATTTTGAGTCAGCTGCTCACCATACAAATACCTTCAAAAAAGAAGGAAAACCCAGCAAGGAACAAAAAACACAATGGGATGCTTTTGAACAGTATAAGTAATGTCCAAATAAAGATAAAATATATTTTCATTACTCACAGTTGATGTTACACCAGTTGATGGACATACAACCGGTCAAAGGCAACAGGTGTTAATTTTTGCCCCTGTATAGGCACTCCAGGGATCAGCCACATAAGTCTTTTATTTTCAGATAGATCCAAAATGAAGAATGATCAACAAATGGATTAAAAATGTTACATGTTTAATAGAAAATGATACAATTGAAATTAACAACATAAAATATCCACCAAACATTTCTGGATCATAAGATACTTTCATCAGGGTGTCTATTAGACAGCAGCAAGAACCATAGGTGTTACTGAAAAAGAAGATATATATCACACTCCCTGACACATTAACAGTAGTACTATTATGTGCCCAGAAACTTTAAGGAGTGTTTATATTACTGCTAGATGTTTAACATCTGATTTACTGCAGCTGGTTTGTCTCCTAATCAGACCTATGATTGTGCTTCAGGTGGGATATCAATGAGAGTGTGCCTAGATGTCATCCTGCATTCTCCCTGCTGACATTCTTCTTACACAGACAACATCAAAAAGACTGCTTAGCTTTTGAATCATGAGTATACCATAGACTTCATACACTGAGTTGTTTCTGAGGGGTACTACTACTACTGAGTCTAGATTAGGGGTCATTGAAAAGTGAGAACATTTGCTGCATGACTTTTTGCGAAAATAGACAATTTTTTTATTTTTGAGCAAACTTTTTCTCCTTTTCTCCAATGCAAAATGTTTCTAATTTTTTGCCTATTCCAGCAAATTTTTCACTTGTTCTAACACATTTTTTTTTACAATTCTAACACATTTTTCTCCTATTCCAACACATTTTTTTGCCTATGTTTCCTATGATGCAACATTTCCAAGCACAATATTACTTCTTCTGAGGGCTGTAGTTGATATATAAGTAGCTGGAAGTCAAAGATGTAAGTCCTACAGCAACATATACCTTCAAAATGTTATTAGCATGCAGAGTGCATTTGTCCTTTGCTCACAACACAAACTTCCTGCTTAAGTGACACATATTTATGATGATGTCATGTAATAAAAAAAAGTACAACCTAAATGTGGCAGATGTGTATGGTAGTGGTGGTGGGGGGACTGGTGTGGTGTGATTAGTGGGACCTTGACAAACTGCATCTACCCCAGGAGGAGAGGGATCATCATTTATTGCACATGCTGCAGTCAGTTTTTGAACTACTGGTAGCCAAGCACACGTATAAGACTGTTTCAATGAATCATTTTTCCTTCCATAACGAGATATCGGCTCTGTTTAAGAGTCTCTGCCTGTCCCGGGACCGGATTCCCCTGCTGGCAGCAGAACGCTGACAACAGGGGAGAGGAAACTTTGAAAGCGGCTATCTCTTAAACCATAAAGGTTTGAGAGATGCCGCTGGTGTCATTTAACTCAGTTTATTAAGGGTTACAATATGAGGGATAGTAATTTTGAAGTAATACTATCCCTTTAAAGACATGCACCGTCCATCACTTGGTAGCAGAATAGTGTATGACATTGTATGGGCGCCGGGCCACCAACCAAAGAGATTCCAGTAAGGGTCCAGAAGCTGTATCTTTAGTGAATTTGAGGAAATGCTCTGCACAGTGTCAGAGGTGGGAACGTTCAGCTTTTTCATCTTCAAAAAACACTGATACAAGATTAAATTAACAGGAGAAAGATACACATGTAAACTGTCAGGAAAGCATAATATTAAAACCTACAGTGTGTGTTTTAATACTAAAGCAGGAGTGGGAGTGTGCCATTAATGTTACTTTTTCTGTAAGAAACATGGATATAGACTGTCTTATTTATTGATAAGAAGTTTAAGATATAAATTATAATAATGAATTTAATATCTCTGGTATTCTTTTAATCTTTGGAAAAAATTAATAATCTGACATGTAGGAATTGAAGCAATAGAACCAAAAATCTGAACTGATTTATATAAAGAGAAACAAGTAAATTACACTGTACAGTAATGAAAATTAAATTCTTATCAGTTCCTGAAAGGAAATGGATATTTTTGTAGGTGATTAAACACAAACAAATTTGTCTTTCAAAAAATCAATGAATTGTACAAAGATTCAAGAAATAATAAGGCAAACCAGTAGATTACAAATGTAATTTTGTGCCATATTTATCAATCATTCATATAGTAATGAAAAGAGACAAGAAATTAAAAAAATATAAGGAAACTTATAAAAATAGCACATATGTTATGCCTTAAAAAATCAATAGAATTATATAATACAAATAGTTAAAAAGATTTGATATAGCTCCTTAGAGAAATAAAAATAACTAATGTCATGTAAACAATTCATGGAAATATAAAATAGCCAGTGTGTATGTATATGTGTGTGTATGTTTGCGTGTGCTTTGGGAGTATGGATGAACCCAAACTTTCCCCAGAAATTGTGCAGTTTTTCAGATTTATTCCCCTCTTTCTTTTCATTGAATTTAAATCAATGATAATAATATAGTTTCCTCCCACATAAAGAGTTTTCTGCATGTCATTCTGTGATTGAGAGAGGGAGAAAGCTAGTGTAGAGACAGACAGGAGTTACATGTATGATGGAGTATTGGTGGTGGCCAGTTATTTTCTGGAGGCAGGAGGTGAGGTACGGAGAGTGTGGGTATAACAGGAGAAAGGAAAGTTAAAAAAAAATAAAATAAAAAAACAAGCTTTTTGACTGATAGGTGACAATAACAGTCAAACAGGCAGGTAATTCTACCTGATCTGAGACTTAACTACAGATTCTACATAGACAGACATAATATATTATGTATCCTAGCAACATATGCCTTGAAAAATGTGTTAGCAAGCATTTGTCCTTTGCCCACAACACTAACTTCCTGCTTAAGTGACACTGGCACATATTTATGATCATGATGTCAAGTAATAAGAAAAATAAAGTATAACCTACAATGTGGAAGATGTGTATTGTAGTGGTGGTGCGGGGACTGGCTGGTATGGTGTGATTTGTGTATGTATATAGTTTTTACCATTGTCATGTTTGCTTTAGATTGTTATCCTCCTTCTCAGATTATTGACACACATTACTTTTCAGTTATAGCTGTGGTCCCAGGTGGGGTAGATGGTAGCAACCCTTCTTCGCACCCCTCCTCCACCTACTCATCTGTGTTGCTGTTAATATATTTGTCCTGGCTTTGCCTGTCATGTGTGGTTTCTGATACTCCTGATACTCAGATTTTATGAGATGTTGGTTCATTTTTAAGAATATTAGTCTCCCAACATTGCTGTTTTATAGCCATGTCCTGTGGTCATTGACAATGTAACCAGCTGCACTGAAAACCCTCTTAGACACTACACTTGCTGGAGGATAAGTGAGTGTTACCAGTTCAGTATGTGTCAACTGCTTTGTTTGCCATTAGTCCTTGGGGTCATTGTTTCTACCTAAAACATAGCTATCCTGCAAGAATGCAGAAGCCATCTCACATACAGTGGGACCACTTCTACTAGCTACATGGTCTTCCTGCATGTCAATTACCAATCCATACTCAGGGAGCAAGTCCCAAAGAGATGTGCCACTACCACCACCACTGCCACCACCACCACTACCAATGCTGTTTTTTTGCAGCCCCTACTGAGACCCATGAGATATTCTGTTTGATTATGTAGCTGCTTCTGTTGGTTAAAATGGTTTGCTGCCTTCCTTTTCATTATACTGTCTAGATGTTTGTTGTGCCCTCACTTTCTGAAGCCCAGCATTATGTGTCTGCAGGGATTTTTGATTACATACGTTTGGTAGGAAGCGATTCCACCATGTCTGTGGTGGCCAGATGTGCTCTTTGGCTTAAGATCTGGTCTGCTGACTACCTCCATGAAGACTCTTCTTTCCTTTCCTTTCTTGGGAACCTCTCTGTTTGGACCTGAGCTGAAAGACATAATCAGTAAGGCTACTGGGGGGAAGAGAACCCTGTTGCCTTTCCTCCTCAAAGAAGAAACCACAGTCCATACGGAATCGACTTTTTCGTCCCTTTCAGACTGAGACGCGTGCAGTGAACCAGGCGGTTCCGCAGGCACCTCATGCTTCCTCCAAGCCTAAACAGCAGTGGAGACCCAATCAGTCCTCAGCTAAGCCCAAAACTGCCAAAACTTCTTCGGCATGACTCATTGAGCCCCAATTCCCATGAATCAGTGTGTGGCCGTTTGCACTTTTACTACTCTATCTGAAGAGACTCCATGGCAGATCCGTGGGTTTTTCAAGTTGTGACAGAGGGGTACAGGATCCCCTTTACTTCTCTTTCTCTGTCCAAGTTTCGTCTTTCACAAACTCCTCAGGTGGCACACAAGCTTCTGCTTTTCACCGGGGCAGTTCAGACCCTTTTTAACAAAGAGGTTTTGGAACTGGTTCCTGAACCAGAACAGGGTTTCGATTTCTGTTCCAACCTGTTTATGGTCAACAAGAAAACGGCGGATGACATCCTATCCTGGACCTCAAGAATCTCAATTCTGTCGTGGTCAAGTCTCAATATTATCAGGAGTCTCTGCAGACTGTGATCGCCACCATGTCTCCTGGAGAGTTTCTCTCCTCCCTGGATCTTCAGGATGCATACCTGCACATTGCCTTTCATACAGAGAGCCGGCAATACCTCTGGTTTGCCTGCGACCAAGGGCACTTTGTTTTCTGCTCTTTCCTTTGGTCTGTCTACTACTCCACAGGTCTTCAAGCGGGTCCTAATTGCCTTGATATCGCTCTTGCACAGGACTGGGGTCCAAGTTACTCCTTACATGGACGATCTCCTGCTGAAGGCCTCATCTCCGGAGCTTCTGCATCACCAGGTCAAGGAATGCATTCATGTTCTCTCCCATCATGGGTGGATCTTGAACATGGACAAGTCAGATCTGGTTCCATCTCAGCGTCTCGTTTACCTGGGACTTCTCTTCAACACAGTGAAGGGGATTGCGTTCCTCAAGGTAGCTCACGAGATTGCACGCAAAGTATCTACTGTCCTAGAGTTGGATCCGGTGCCAGCCAAGAAGTTGACATCTCTGGTGAGGAAGTTCATTTCCATCATGGAAGCAGTCCCGTTCGCCATGGCTCATGCAAGGGAACTTCAACGGTTTGTGATCCAGGCCTGCAAGGGTCAGACAGATCTCTTGAAGATATCTGTCTGTCTCCCCCTACATGTGGAACTGAGTTTGTCTTGGTGGCTCGGCCTCTCACATCTCCTGAAAGGCAGGGCCTTCCTGATTCCCTTCTGCACGACTGTAACCACAGATGCCAGTCTGTCAGGATGGGGTGCGGTATTGGGTCCCTGAATGTCCAGGACCGGTGGTCTCCAGAGGAGAGTCTCCTTCCCATCAATGTATTGGAGCTTAGAGCAATTTTCCATGCTCTCCGGTATTGGACTGTCCAGTTGGAGAGTTGTCCTGTTCGAGTCCAATCAGACAACACCACAGCCGTGTCGTACATCAACAAGCAAGGAGGCAAAAGTTTTGTAGCTTGGCTGGAGGTCAAGGCTATTTTGGCCTGGGCAGAAGATCATGTTCCTGCTATTTCCGCAGTTCACATTACAGGCGTGGACAATGTCTTGGCAGACTTCTTAAGTCGACACACCGTCGACAGCGGACAATGGGAAATGAATCAGGAGGTGTTCCATCTCATTGTCCAGAAGTGGGGTCTTCCTCATATCGACCTGATGGCGACGAGACACAACAGGCTCTAGCAGTGGATGCCATGTCCATGGAGTTTTCTTCTGACATACATATTTCCCCCTCTTTCCATGTTGCACAGGGTATTGAGGAAGCTCCGTCTGGAGCGATCTCTAGTCGTTCTGACTGCATCATATTTGAATCGCCAGTCTTGGTTTCTGGAACTTCTGGATCTGTCGGTGGCGGAACCGTTTTGACTTCCCCACCATTCGGATCTTCTTCTACAGGGATACCTGTGGAAGGAAGACATTGAACATTTGGCCTTGATGGCTTGGAGGTTGAATCCTCAATTTTGAAGAAGAAGGGCTTTTCTTCTGAGGTCGTTGCTACTATGCTTCGTGCTCGGAATCCTGTTTCTTTTAAGGCATACCATCAGAATTGGTCTACCTTTCTCTCTTGGTGTGCAGATAGCGATCTTTCCCATGACTTTGATCTCCCTACGGTCCTGTCTTTTTTGCAGGATGGGGTTGATAAGGGTCTCAGTTTGAGTTCCTTGAAGGTTCAGACTTCTGCCCTCTCTGTTTTCTTTCAGAGATGTCTTGCCATTATCCCTGATGTCAAGGTTTTCCTCCAGGGTGTTGCTCATGCTCGCCCTGCTTTTAAGAGTCCCACTCCTCAGTGGGATCTCAATTTGGTCTTAGTTGTTCTCCAGCATCCACCTTTTGAGTCCTTGGCTACCATTCCTTTACATCTCCTGACTTGGAAGATGGCTTTTCTCCTAGCGATTGTGTCTGTTCGCCGTGTCACAGAGTTACATGCTTTGTCCTGTAAACCCCCTTTTTGGTTTTTCATAAGGACAATTAGGTTTTTTGCACTTCTCAGAAATTTCTCCCGAAGGTGGTTTCTGAGTTCCACATTAACCAGGAAATAGTGGTGCCTTCTTTTTGTCCTGACCCTACATCTGACAAGGAAAGGGATCTTCACTTGTTGGATGTTGTGTGCTGCCTTAAGTTTTATGTGCATCGTACTGAGTCCATCTGCCAGTCTGACACATTGTTTGTCATTCCTGAGGGTCCTAGGGCTGGTAAGCTGGCTTCTAAGGTTACCATTGTTTCCTGAATTAAGTCCACTATTCATAAGGCTTTATGAATTGAGGAAGAAGCCTGTGCCCTTTTGGGTTATGGCTCATTCTACCAGGTCTATTGGAGCCTCTTGGGCTTACAAGAATCATGCCTCGGCTGTTCAGTTGTGCAAGGCGGCTGCTTGGTCGTCAATGTACACCTTTTCCAAACACTACCATGTTGATTTGCTGGCATCGGCTGATTCCAGTTTTGGCAGGAAGATCCTAGAGGCTTTATTGCCTATCTAGCGTCTTTGTAAGTACCTTTAGTACTCCTTAACTGTTGAGACCTGTTGGATCTAGTTCAGTGTGCTATGTTACAGTTTCTGATGTGTTTACACCGGTTTTCGTGTCCATTGACACTTTGTTTTTAGAAGGCTGTGTATGATCTGTTTAGTTCATATATGCTCTGTTGGGGGCACTGTGCCTGGTCCTTGCCTTACTTCCCACCTCAGGGAACTCAATGGTTGGACATCCCAAAGTTACCAGTAAACAATACTGGACGACAGAGAAAATAGGATTTTAGTCTTACCTGTTAAATCCTTTTATCTTAGTCCATATAGGTTACTGGTCTCCCACCCTGTCAAGGGACCATGCCTCGATCTCCTGTGACAGAACGTGAGAGTCCTTTCAGGTTCACGCTCACAGGAGCCTTCTTTTCCCTTTGGCTATCTAGTCAATAGTTTGCGTCATCAATCTAACTGGAGAGTATTGGCTACTGCATGAGAGGGTAGGTAGGCTCCATCCAGGACTTCTTCAAGAAAGTTTCCTGTCTTACTTAAAGGGGCAGGTCGCCTACCCAAAGTTACCAGTAACCTATATGGACTAAGAGAAAAGGATTTAACAGGTAAAACCAAAATCCTATTTTTTTGCTAATCTCAAGAAGTCTGGAGGTCACTGTGTGTCATTCTACGGCAACAGTGCAGTGGGACAAGGATTGGAGGTCAATAAGTATGGTTTTATGTCTACCATAGGGCAAGGATTGGGGGGTATGGCTCTATGGCTAAACGTGCAGTGGGAAAAGACTGGTGGTCAGTATGTATGGTTCCATTGCTACCACAGGACAAGGCAGGGAGTCAATTTATGAATTTCTAGTGTGATGGAAGAAGCATGAAGTTCATTTTTTTTGTGCTAACATTCCCACAGAAGGTGAAAAGTGCAGTTTAGTTTTTCTCTCTCTTTTTGGGTGAATGTTTCTGTCCATCCCTACTTTCACTATTACTACAAACCCAGCCCAGTACCCTAGCAGAAGATGAGGCATATGATGATGCAGTCATAGTTCTGAGCTGGTGGAGGGATGCCTGAACAAGCATTTCAGTTTGAGATTGTGGGTGTGTCATCATTGGGGACAGGCAAGGGGCACAGTGACAGCACTTTCACAGGATTTTTATATAATATTCATATTGTTATTGTTGACAATGCCATAGTCCCTACCGCCAAGGAAAAATATTCCCACACAGATAATTTTAGGGAGGTAGAGGAGAAGAAAATTATGTTGCAAAAAAACAGAACTTTTCTCCTTCCTCTAGAACTCTTGTGACAAGTGAAGTTTTTCCATTACATACATACTGAACCCACAAGACTTTTCCTACTGGATTGATAGCTGTAGACTAACAAATACTGTCACCTGGCCATGTCCCATGTTAGCCATAGAACCACACATACTAACCCCTTTGTCCTAATGCATGGGTACCTATAGACCCACACATACTGGCCACAGCACAATATCCATAGAAACACACATACTGTCACTCCAGCTTTGTCTTACTACACTGGTAGCCATAGAATAACAAATATACTGAAATCTAGACCTGTTCCACTTCACTGGAAGCTATAGAACTACAGACACAACTGAATCTAAAACCTCTCAATATGTCTTTGGAAGGGATGGGCGAATGTTTTTGCCTTAACACAGAAATAGGTGAAAAATGGCACTTCCTTCCTATCGGGAGATTTACTGCAAAAAGTGCAGTTTTTCTGCTTTTTTCACCTAACTTCTTGCTTTGAAGTCAGTTGGCAGACTGAATTTACACACAACACAGCACATTTTAGTTTATTTCCCACAACCATAGTTTAAAAAGGAAATGAAGGTGCCTGTGTGGTGGAGTCTGGGGAAAGAATCATTTGAACAGGGAATATTTATTTTTTTAATTTGTTGACTGGGATAGTGGGGACAGTTAATACAAAATAAATACATAAATTAAAAAAAAAAAATTGGTATGAAAAGTGACAGAGACAGGGACCTCCTTATGCAAGCTGTAACTGGGGCAGACTTAAACCTGATGAAACAGAGTATTTTGTAAAGGATGATTTGTATGCTTGAGTTTTGTTGTTAGTGGCACAAGCCTTGAGTAACAATTGATTTGTAGGACTTTGAATTGTTAGGTACAAGCCCTGAGGAAACATTGATTTCTAGACTTTTTAGGACCAAGTTCTGAGGAAACATTGACTTGTAAGAATATGGCTTGTTAGAGGCACAAACCTTGAGGAATCTGATTTGCTGGATTCAGGTTTGTTAGAGGCACAAACCCTGATGAATCAAGTGATGATTTTTGACTCAGGTTTGTTAGAGGCAGAAACCCTATGGAATCAGCAATGATTTGTTGAACTCAGTTTTGTTAGAGGCAAAAGCCCTTCATAATCAGTGATGATTTGTCAGAGCAGTGCTTTCGAAACTGTGTGTCGTGACACGTTAGTGCATTGGCTGCAGTGTGTAGGCGTGTCGCGAGAATGTCTATGTGAAGTTGCATGCATTTTTATGCAGCAAAGGTGCCGATTACGATGGTGCACTAGTATATTCCCCTTCTGTTGTATCCGTGTGTGCACACTACGGTCAAGGGATCATATAAGTACTGCACATGCACAGTATGCGTAATCGGGTCAAAACAGCGGAAGTGACGTGTTTGAGAAATTCCATGGGTCCAGTTTTTTGATAGAACATGGTCTTGACCACTGCTCTATCACCCCTCAACAATATTTGTTCAATGTGAAAAGTTACACGCGGCCGATTGTCGAAAAGCTGCCTAGTCTGCACTATCTGTAGGTGAGTGCGGATTGTTCTCTCACTTTATCACTGTGGGAGTAGAGTGCTGGAGCTGTTATTTTCTTTAGCTAATATTCCACCAAATATTCCAAAGCTGTGTTCATCCCATCAACTTCCTACATCTCATTAAATGGTAAGAAGTAGTTATTGGTGTTATTCAAATTTTTTAAATTCTTGTACAAATTTACATATTTTTCCTCATAAATGACAACAATCTTGGAAATGTATGTTATCTTACAAACCATGTATTTTTAAAAATATAAATGAAAGATTTTCATGAGATCTGTTGTGTCCCCATACATTTCGTTATTACAATTTATGTATGTGTCAGTATCTCTTATAAGGGGTTAGTTTAACCTCCGGGTTGCTAGTAAAAATGAATTACTGTGTCGCGAAATGATGCATGTCTAAAAAGTGTGTCACCAACATGAAAAGTTTGGAAAGCTCTGTGTTACAGTCAGGTTTGTTTTCATTGTGCCCTTGGGGAGAGATAGGAGGTACAGCAACAACGGCCTACAATTTCTTTTGTGGGGGGGTTGGCTTTAACATGCTTCACATAAATGCCATAGTGTCTGCATTTCATGTGTGTTATCAGGGCTGTTATGCCAAGTTTTGTCCCCTCTTTTCCCATTTTCAATGACTTATTGCACAGAGTGCATAGTGCTGTTACTGATGACTGCACTGTGCCTGTCCCAAGAGAAAAATGCTCCTACACCCATGCCCCCGGGGGGAGGGGTAAGGTGGTGCACTCCAACACAAGGGTACACCTCCTTCACATATGATCATGTCAGGCATGTGGTGCAAGGATCACACTCTACAAACACACATCTCACAATACACAGTGTCTGTAACACAAACATAGCCTTCCAAGCAAATAGTGTACATCCCTGAGGGTGTGTGTTCATCAGTGGTGTTGATATGGATCACCTTGTTCTTCAGTCTTATTAGGGACTCCTACCTAGTTTAAATTCAGGAACAGTTAGGGGTGTCATCATGCCGAGGTGGCATCTTTTGCCGGGGTATTAGTAATAACCTTATCAAAGTACATCTTTTCTAAGTACTGAGAGTTGGACAGGAGAGAGACAGCTGCCACAATACAACCATTTAATGACAACAGGCAAGAAAAAAAGGGATGCAGTGGAATAGGCAAGAAGCAATTAAATCAATTTTATAAATGTAAAGTTGTCTGACTAAACAATCATAGTTAGTTATTATATTCACCTGTTTTCTGACTACCTGTTCTCCCCCCACACTATCTTTTTGACATGCAGAATAAAATGAACATATTACTATTGTCTGTTCTAGCTTTACCACTTTTAATAGTTTTCCTTAAATCCCTACAAACCTGCTCCTCACTTGCACCAAAACATAGTAATACTAAATGTGCACTACCCTCTAAGTGCTGGTAGAGAGTAGTAAGTACTAAAAACAAGCTCATCCAGCCCCAGTAATTATAGCAACAGAAGCATCCTTTTACTTTAAGCTCGCCACCAAAAACTCAGTAACTTTATATGCAGTTTATTACTTACCATGGCAAATGATATAGAAACCAACCTTGGCCCTCAAACAGCAATACATGGCAACTTCACCTTTACAAATGGTCTCTCTTTTGTGCACTGCAGCATACACAGTATACCAGCCAAAACAGATTAACTAAAAGCTTGGTGTTATGTGTACAAGCCAAAAATCCTCATACTCACTGAATCTTGTCTAAACTCCAAAATACCAGATACTGCTGTTGCTATTGAAGGATTCTCATGTTTTAGGAAGGACCGAGAAAAGTGAGGAGGAGACATAATCATATACACCCATGAGTCTATAAAATTAACACTTTTAAATTACTCTTATAACTGATTCATATGAACACATTACAGGCAAAAAGGAAAAGTGAACTGTTGGTTCTTGGAGACTTTAATATTAATTGGCTAGACTCCAGGAATGAAAAATTCTGTTCATTGTTTAAGACATTGAACTTATCACAGCTGATATCCTCCCCTTCTCACATAAATGTTAAAACATCCAACCATACTCTGCTAGACTGGATCCTTTCATCCTGTCCAAGTAAAATCCAAGATTCAGGTGTAATAGCAAATTTGTTTAGTGATAACTCCATAGTCTACTGTGTTCACAAAATAAAAATAATGAAATCATGTCCCAAAACATAATTACTAGATAACTTAGGAAGTTTAATCTCCAGTCTTTCCTAAATGATTTAATCCAGAAAAAAAGATGGTACCGTGTTAGCCAGTGGAGTAGATAGAATTCAGTGTAGCAAAAAACTCACAAGAGTCATATAAAGGTGGCCTCAGTTAGCCATTAAAAATGATCACCTTTATACGACTCTTGTGAGTTTTTTGCTATACTGAATCCTATCTAAATGATTTAAGAAATTACTTATGATATAGAATACACCTTACACCTGATCTAGACACAGCAATTGACTTTTTTGACTCAGAATTTATACAGGTCTGTAATATCCATGGCCCACTAAGGACGATCAGGATAAGATGGGCCCATCTACCCTGGGTGTCTGCTGACCTGCTTGAGTTATACAGTTTCAGAGATGCATTAGGGACAACATTTCAACAAACTGGGTCCTCTAATACTCACACTGCAGGCAGGCAATTGCGGAATACTTGGACGCAGAAAACAAAACTATCAAAAGATCAATATTTATCTGACAACTTGAACAATAAGATATCAAAATCAGCCAACTTCTGGAAGGTTATTAAAAACACCTACAGCCCTCCTAACCACTATACAGATGACACCATAATATATGTTAAAAACTCAAATGTATCACAACTTTAGGCCATATTACAGCATGATTTCTCTGAATTTGAAAGATGGAAAGCAAAGAACAAATTGTTCTTAAACACCAACAAAACGGTCACAATGTTATTTGGTACAAAGCATAAACTGTGTAATCTCTGCAATACTAATCTATCTATTGTAACAGAGTATAATCATAACTTAGCCCCGGTGGACTCCTACAAATAACTTGGTATGTTATCCCAAAATAGGTGCTCTGTTTAGAAACAAATCTGTTTAAGTCTTCTGGTAAGAAGACATATTGTACACCATATGTTAATGGCAGTCATAGACTATGGGGAAGAAGTATATGCCACAAATCCATCTTGCTAAAATTTGCATTCTGTATAATTCATTATACCGCTTTAGCCTCCAATGTAATTACACAACCCATCATTGTGATATGTATGAAGAACTAAATTGGCTAACACTCGAATCTAGATATACCTTTCACCTTTCTTGCCTGGTTTAGAACCACTTTCCTAGAAAGCTACCAGACTACCTGAGCAGTATGCTCATTCCAGCTCTCCATACTAACTATAAACAGCACTCCACTGCTAACTCACCACACTACAAGAAAGAAGCCTGTCAATTTGCCTTTTCCTTTAGAGGTCCGAAAGTCTGGAATAACCTGCCTTAAAAAATCAGATTTTCTCCCAGTCTAAAATATTTAATAATAACTGCTTCTTTGTATCTAAAAACAATATGTAACGTATATAAAATGTGTAATATATGTGTGTGTATGTGTGTGTATATATATCTCTGTATTTGAGCTAATACACAACTCTTTGCTGTAAACACTCCAAGACATACTTGAAAACGAGAGAAAGCTCAATGTATTCTACCTGGTAAAACATTTTTCTAAATTAAAAAAAAGTGTGAATGACCTCTGATTCAGCAACAGTATGCCAGGGCAAACACATAGCAACAACCCATAGGGAATTGGTCATGACTCTCTTTTGCTCCATTATGTAGTAACAGATGTGACCTAATGAAGTCCCACCATATGACTCATGTCAGTGACATGACAACATGCCACATGGTTTTAAAATACAGTAGCACTAGGAAGCAGCAGGAGGAACATATATGGAAGCGGAGTATGCATTTCGCAAGGGTAACTTGGACATCCCTCTGTTCTGTGATGGGTCATGCCATGGATGTCTGTAGGAAGGAATGACAGAAGTTGAAACTGCACTGCATAACTCTCTGGTACTCAAAGGATTAGACACCACCATCATCCTATTAACCCTTTGAGCTCCAGAGGGGTATCCAACCCATTATTTCACAATAGTTTGTATACTCTACTGGAACTCATAGGGTTAAGAATGACTGGATGCTAACCAGCCATATGAATTTGTGAACAGGACATCATAGCAATATATAACCTAGTAAATTAACTAATCCCTATGAAGCACAATAGGTTGTGGATCCAGAACCTGCGCTACATGTGTGTCGATTACGATATTGTGAAGTAAGTCACATGCTACCATATCGCAGACTTTGCCTAGCACATATAGTAAAGCTCCTGCTGAGTTATTCATACAGAGGAATTTTGTTTTGAGGAGGCAAAAGGTGCATTCAATAGCATTCCTGGTCCTGATGTGAGCTTCATTGAAGAGGTCCTGTGCAGGTGTTTGTGGATTTGGAACAGGTGTGAGGAACCATGGTTTGCAGCCATATCCTTCATACTCTGTGGAAGAAAAGAGACATTGTGACACATGGACCACATGATGATGTGTGATGGGGACATACTTTTTCTGTGTCATAACCATGCTAAGCTGAGTTTTCATTAATCGTGCTCTTGTGGATGTGGTGTGATGTGTAGATTGTTCACTCACCCAAAAGTAATCCTCCTTTATAGGTTCCATTCTCAAAGTTCTGGTAGATGGAGAATGCCTGAGGATGTTGGAATCGTGACAACTGCCAGGATAAGAAGCACATACATGGGTAATCCACATGTTGTCATCACACCCCGTCTGTGCATTGATGGAGTGGAAATGCTTTTGATTCATGTAGAGCTGTCCCACATGTGGAGGAGCTCTTATGTGCAAATTTGTGCAGTCTATGGCCCCCATGACTCTGGGTATGCTTCTGATTCTGTAGAACTACTGCTTGACACATGACTACTCCATTTGGGTGGAAGCAACGTGGATCTACCTCCTGGCCTTCCTTTTTTGGGCTGCCAACACCTGTGCCAACACCCCTGAATATGTGGCCTGGGCCATGCCATATACATATTCCTCTGTGAACTGGAAGGATCCTGTTGTCATGAAATAACTGGCACACTGCAGCTTCTGCATAGCAGATAGGCACAACTGGTGCTGAATATGGGGTCAACTTCATCTTTGATCACCTCATATAGGTCTATGATGATGTGTGACGGCAATCTGGAGCGGTCTGTCACATCAGCTTCCATCATTCTGAAGAGAGTGCCCCATGTGATCAATATCCTGGGTCTTTGCCATCATTTGCCCTCCCTGTACTGATCCACAGGTCACTTTTCAACTGTGGAAGATCTGGTTGAGGTAGCCGAGGTGATGCTACCTGGCCTGATCCTCCAGGTGGAGATGACCTTCTGGCTGTCTCAGCAGATCAAGTATAAGTGGGAGCAATGGGGATGTGTGTGTTGTCCAGGTAAGTGTATACCAGTGTGACTTTTATTGTTCTTTGAAAATATTTCTAGTAATTGCTGTTTACCTGTCAGATGCATGTGTGACATGGTCTGATACACCTTAACTCTTCATTTGCTAGTGATCTTGCACAAACAGGCTTGGGCTGCTTAGTAATTGACAGGATTGCATATTGTGTTGTGTGGACATATGTTGGTTTGTGTTAACCCCAGTTGTGCCAGGGTATGGTACCATGGATTGTTTGAGATTGGTTTGCAAATGCATTTACCAGGTGGTTCCTTGGCATTATAGGGGTTAATTTTACCTTTGCTGTTATTGTGCTATGTGCTAAGTGTTGTGTGAGCTGTTTGTTTCTTGTCGGTATTTTTCAACGGGGATTTTTAACCTTTGTTGTGTGCTGTACACCAAAAAAATTAGGCGCAGGATTACTGTGAGTTAATCTATCTGTTTACTGTGCATTGGCACTCACTGCATAGAAATGAATCGTACATTTGTAGAGCTGTTTCATTGTTCTCAATGGGTGAAATATTACCAGCTGTTGTCATTTGTTATCATTTGTTAACGTTTCACAGCATGGTTTATTGGATGGTATACTGTGCTTGTAAAACTACTTTCAGCTTTTTTTTTTTTTTATGATGGATATTGGATCGAGCCCAGGGAGAGAACAAATCCTCCTTTCATTTGTCCAAGAATCTTAATGGGGGTCCCAGGACTCCATTTTATTTTTATGACACTCTCCATCCATATCCCATCAATATAGAGATGAGTAGATAAAGGTATCATCCCAAATTTTATTTAAGGTCGTTGGGGCCATTTTTTTTAAACATTAAACCTTCCATTGTCTGTCCAGTTAATTTGAGCCAATCTGGCAATTGTGAGGTAAGTCTGAGGTCAGGTTAAAATTGATGGGGTGGTAGGGGGATAGTGAGTGTTTTTATTGTTACTTAACCTCCTCCATTGCCAGAACAATTGGTACACATTTATATGCAATATACTGTAATCAATCCTGGAAATGGCAAAGGTTGATTCAATGGACAGTTATGTGCTGGGAAGTCATTTACAGGAGTGGGATCATACTGGGGTCAGAAAAGTGCCAGGTGGGCGTATGCTCTTCTGGTTACCTATGTCTCATTCAGCTGTAGAGAGTGTATGGTCCACTTGCTTCCCTAGTACTTATTCTTTAAAGTAGGGTGAAGGAGGTGCTG
Source organism: Rhinophrynus dorsalis (assembly GCA_037306005.1). Lineage (NCBI taxonomy): Eukaryota > Metazoa > Chordata > Amphibia > Anura > Rhinophrynidae > Rhinophrynus > Rhinophrynus dorsalis. The sequence goes on from CM074724.1 coordinate 269,919,325, forward strand.
CCAGCCTTGCCCAAATCTGTCTATGTACAAAAGTACCAAGGGAACCTTAGTACATACGTGTAGGGAGGTGCGTTGTTCACAGAACAGGTGGATCAAATTATCTATAATGGAATCAGATTTGATCCACTTGTTCTTAGTACATGCCTCTTTATGGCTTGAAGAAGAGGCTATATAAAATAACATAGGAGACAAGTATAGCAGACATGATGTCTTTATTGGCTACATTACTTGCTTTAGAGTGGAAGCTTTCAAGACCACTTAGTTTTCTTCACTAGGCATGCAATATGCCTGATGAAGGTACCAAGTGATCTGTAAGTTTAATTTGGCCAGTAAAGGTATCACTTTTGCTTTACATATCTCCTGATTTGTTCATGACTAACACAGCACTCCAAAACCTAAAAAAAAAGGCCTGTAAGATTTTCTCCATGTAAAACCTCTCAAAGCTTAGTGAATATCTCCCATAGTGCTATATCTCTTTTGTCATTATTATCCCAAGATCAGGACATAGAAATATAAAACAAAGACTGAATTAGAAAAACAACAGTGACTATGTCATATTAATATGTGTCTGGTAGTCAAAAAGTGTATGTGTAGGACTCCCATTAGAGTATATGTATTTGTATTCACTTTTCTTTGTAGAACTCAAAAGATCATAGTACACTCAGGGTCATCTTATTCTTAATATCTTGATTTTTTTCCAGGAGGATGAAAACCACCAAGAAGAAATGGAGATGGAGATGATGTCAAGCACATCTCCACCAGAGAAGACAAAACACAAATCTGCTTCTCCCAACCACCAACTACTAGCTGTGCCAGCCACATCAAACCAGTGCAACAATGCCAACTTACTCTCTCCCGTGGAGAGTCCATGCAAGGCTGAAAAGAATGGACACCCAAAAGAAACTGTAAAGCCAGCTAAGGTCTTTGAGATACAATCAATGCCCAATGGGAAAACACGGACGTCCATTAAGACAATGAGCAAGAGGAAACTCTCACAACAAAAGGAAAAGAAAGCCACACAGATGTTAGCCATTGTACTTGGTAAGTCCATATAAATTAATTCAGTTTAATGATTGATTTTTCACCCAGGGAGAGTATAAATAAGCAGAAGGTGGTTTACATTTTATGTGCCTTTATCTTAGGTGCTCTTAACTCAGCCCATGACCACATACCCAACTCACACAAATCACAACTTCTTTCCTACCCTTAGAGGGAAAGACAGTTAAGGAAGTAGACACAGGTAGGAACAAAGGTAGAGTTCAGAGGTGGTGAAGGATCAGGACAGGGAAACCATCAAAGCATAGAGGGGTGAACAGATAAAGAAAGAGAGAAATATGAAAGAAATAATTAGTGGTGGTTTGAGGTAAAAATTCAAGTGAATCAGGAAGTGAAGGGAGATGTTCTGGGGACTGGAGGCAGCAGTACTGGTTAAAGAAAGGCAAAATACAGGGTTTGAAAGAAGACAAGCAGACAGTGTGTGGGGGGGTGAAATATGATAAATGTGGGATGCTAGTAACTGACTGACTATACAATTTAGCTTGGAGTGAAGAAAAAGAGATTCAGGTGGTTTGGATGTGAAATTAGAAGGTAGATAGTGTTTGAGGGTTTAAAAATAGACTGTAAAAGTGGTTGGAAATTGGTGGGAGATTCAAAGATTGAGTGGAGAGAGGCAGGAAGCTAAGGGATTAAAAGAGAGAGATGGGGGTGAGGGGCTACATGAGAGAGGAAGGGAGATGAGTGAATGAAAGGAGGCCAATGCAGGGAACTGAGAGAAAATGAGGCAGTTTACAACAGGAAAGGTATTGGTTGATTAGAGTGCAGTGTGAACTTGAAAGCACTACTGATGTAAGGAAATAAAATGTCTCATATCATGTACAAGCTGATCCACCCTTTCACTGACAACTTCCAGTGTTCACCATGTCCATCTCAGCAGTTTATGTACCATCCACATACAGGTTCCCCAATGCAATTGGGTACATGTGGCACACTACAGGATGCTAGATAAAGGTGGTAAGAAATTAAAGAAAAGGGCAGACTGTAGTCACAACTGTTGTTAAACAATAACACCACATTATTGTCAGATAAAAAATGGTTTTACCATGGAGATGGTGCTTCTGAATTGTTCTTGCCATTTGAATTAAAGAGAAGACCTTGTGCAGATGGGTCCAAGTCATTACCATGATTCAGATGGGCAAGAGTAATCTGCAAAAAGGTCATCAAAAGAGTAAGAGAAGGGTCCCATGGAGCTGAAGAAAATTATTATTTTTCCATTAATGTGAGTCCTACAAATATAGATGCAGCATGTTATACCCATTGAATACCGCTAGCATATAAGGTAGATTTCATGGGTAGGGTGTTTTAAGGACACAGCTACCTCTTAAGAAACCTCTCATTAATATCTTCTTAAAAATAAGAAGAAATTAGCAATTTAAATAAAATGAATCTTGAGAGAAAAATGTAAGAGAGGAAGTGCTGTTGTGATGAGGGAGGGAAAGAAAAATAATGTAGGATACCATCAACAATACTCAGCCCTCATATGTTTAACTAGTGCACTAATCTCTTAATAGAAATTGAGCATCTCCCTTCTTTCTTTCAGTATCATTGTTCTATGAGTACAGATAGATCTTAGTATGTGACAGTTAGAATGTATGTGTCTTTTTTATTATTTATCTAACTTAATCCTGCTTGCAGACCCAATTGTAAAGCCTATTTCATGTTAGAAAGATAATATCATTAGTGACTGTGTCAGTTTTATTATTTTACCTGCTCTGAAAGTTGTATATCTCTAAATTCTGGTCACAAGAGACAGCATGTGAGGCATACATAGTAACATACTAAATTAGGTTGAATAAAGACACAAGTCCATCAAGTCCAGCCTTCTCCTCATACCCCAGTAACTGAGAATTTTATAGCTTTCCTGCTACCAATTAAGTTAGTCTTTATCAGACCTTCCTGATCTGCCTACTAATAAACAGTATAACTCTGTATGTTCCCTTTTGAAAGAAATGTGTCTAATCTTCTCTTAAATGTATCCATTGTATCTGCCATAACCACCTCCTTGGGTAATGAATTCCACAATTTAATAGACCTTACTGTAAAAAAACCCTTCCTCTGCTGAAGTCTAAATCTCCTTTCCTCTAATCTCAAGGGGTGTCGCTTGGTCACCTGATCAGGCCTTGGAATAAATAGCTCACCACAGAGATCCTTGTATTGACCTCTCATATACTTGGACAATGTGATAAGGTCTCCTCTTAGTCGTCTTTTCTCTAGAGTAAATAAACCAAGTTTGTCTAGTAGTTCCTCATATGTCAAATCCTCCATTCCCTTAATTAATTTTGTTGCTCTTCGCTGTACCCTCTCTAGTTCTAGTATATCCTTTTTCAGAACCGGTGCCCAAAATTGCACTGCATACTCAAGGTGAGGTCTTACCAATGATTTGTATACAGGCAAAATAATGTTATGCACTCTTGCTTCTATGGGCCAGTGCGTATGTGCTTATAGGCGAAGGAACATAAAACAAGTGATAATACATTTCTCCAATTCATATTGTATTCTGTGTATTATACTAATCAAATGGATTGTCTTATCTACAGCTTTAAAATGGATCAACTGAATACCGTAAAATCTCAGGTATAATACGCACAATTTTACATAAGGTGAAGTGGGGGGTGCGTATTATACACAAGAGTTTTTGATTAAAAAAAAAAATAAAACCTGGTAGATGCCTTCCCTCCCCTAGCACTATCCGATGCTACAATAAGACTTACTAGGTTAAAAGTAAGTCCCCGTTGAAGTCTTCATCTTTCGAAGAGCAGCCAAAATAAAAGCTACCGGTTTGTAATGCATAAGTGCGGGCAGCATGCTTCCATTCGCTGCCCGCTTCCTTCAATGGCTTTCAGGTCCTTCCGCCTCCAGCCAATGCCCTGTGAGGGCTGGCTGCTCTTCAAAAGATGAAGACTTCAACGGGGACTTACTTTTAACGTAGTAAGTCTTATTGTAGCAACGGATAGCACCAGGGAGGGAGGGAAGGGATCTATCAGCCTGCAAAACCTTATTAGTAAAGGGGAAAACAAGGGTGGGTATTGGACATAGGCACTCTTGTTTTACCCTAAAATCTTGGACATAATATGCACCTGCGTATTATACATAGGTGCGTATTATACCTGAGATTTTATGGTAACACTGAAAATAGAGAACTTTATGCTTACTCAAAAGTATTTTATTACGTATCGCATTCACATACACTCTCTTTCCCCTTGTTGCCCACTTCTTTATCAAACAATCTTTCCACCTCTCAGTATACTGTTTGATTTTCTGATGACACTAATATGTATTGCAATAAATAATATTTTTGAATATCCTGGATATTTACGATTAGTATTGTAACACTTTGAATTTCTGTGTAAACACATTAAATAAGTTTATATTATTTTAGTGACACACAATGCATTCTATGTCTCCTAGGTGTCTTTATTATATGCTGGCTTCCTTTCTTCATTACACATATCCTGAATAAAAATTGCAACTGCAACATACCACAGGCCTTGTATAGCGCCTTCACATGGCTCGGTTACCTCAACAGTGCTGTGAATCCAATTATTTATACTACATTTAATATTGAATTCAGAAAGGCCTTCATTAAGATACTTCACTGCTAGAAGTCATAAAGAAGAATTTTATACAGACAACATCAATACAAGGCAGAAGACTCAGAAAGGAAACACTGCTTTCCATGATGCTGGTACAAACAGAGCATATTGTGCACTTGTAGCAGCCTTTCATTTTACGTGTGCAATTAAATCCAAGAGAGATCAGTACTAAGTCTACTACAACTGGATTCAAGACAGTATTGATGGTGGAGTCTTAACTCATATCATAATACCAAGATGTCTGTAGTACTTGGTAAGCAAACCTTAAGACAATAAAGCCATGCCTTCATGTTATATTGAAGAGAATTTATGTCAAACAAGTTCAGCTTTCACTGATGACAGTATTTAAAGGTATTATGACACATATTTGTCATTGCAGTCTCACCAAAGACTTTGCCTTTTTTCTTTGCAATAGTGGAAGAAAGCTAACATTTGCAAGGACAATGCTCATAATAAGGACAGTGACACCTTTTTTTCTGGAGAGGAAAAGCCTACACATTGGATGGTGTGTCTTGGGCTTACTTTTGCAGTGGTTAGCTTCAGCCTTCTGAGTGATATGGTGTTTTACAGCAATGTGTAATGCAACACAATGGAAATATGTGGGGCAGAATTCTGCTATAAAATGTAAATAAATAAAGTTTGAATTGAAAGAAGCCCAAGCCAAAAAATATATATAAATATTAATATGAAAACTGTATTGCATGGTATGTTACATTTAATGACTACCATTGTCACACCATATGTGCAGTACAATAAGCTACAGAGGTGCAATTCTGTAGAAAAAAAACCATACCAGGGAAATAATAAAAATTCCCCAAATACCCATTTATTTAAACGGGGGGCTTAATCCAATTGAAATCTGTGGGGATTTTCATTTCTGACCTATGGTGCAGATGGTTTGAATTGTACCTCATTTATTATACCCTGAGGAAATAATACTTAACAGATTGTATAGTTCTGTTTCTTTCTGCTTCTGGAGGATGGAAATCCTATTGCAATGGACCATCAATCTGCTTAACATTCAAAGTAAACAAGCTAAAATTCTCTTAAAATAATTAAATAAGACCCCAGCACAGATAATATGGTTTGTTATTTATACCAGTATTCCTGGCTAATGACCATGAAGCTTATGTAATAGGATGAATGGGAGCAAATCTGGGGTATTCTACAGTACTATAGGTGACAAATAAATAGGTTGTAAGTCTCTCTATAGCATTCAATGGTACAAATGCAATGTAAGTCAAAGGGGATGTTTACTTTTACCAATAATGATTTGAGCAATTGCTTTGCAAGCCAACTGCACCACAGAGAAAATCAGCCTCTATGTCTTATCATGTGCCATTATAAGAAGAAGTGACACCTCCTGTTATAACTCTTTTACCTAATCCGAGTGGAACATATGAATGGTGGCCTTATGCGTAGGCGTCCGCAGAAATTTTTCTGGGGGGGAGGGATGGGGGAAAAGCCATAATGTGACAATTTGACCATCCTGCCCAGCACCTATGTTTAGATGGAAGTATGCTGGCTAAGTGGGGGGTAAGTGTGTCATGTCCATGGATGCAGAAATTACAGTTTCTGGTGTTGCATACCACTTTTGTTGTTTAAGAGTTAAGATTACCATATGAGGTGGGAGGAGCTTGCCCTTTGGTCCCACAAGCAACTCATGTCTGCCTCCAGGGATATGACATTCAGGAATGATTGATGATATTTTCTCTTGAAAAAAGAAGCAAGGAAAAATTAGAAGGGTCATTTGGATTTTCTGGCCATAGTAAGGTAAGTGGGGGATTATTATTAGAAGGTGTTAGTTTCCCATTAAAATGCATAAGAAACCTAATAATGCATTTATACAGAAAAGCCTTTATCTTAAGCACTTTACAAACTTAATTTATATTTCTTTGTGATCTAACTGCAGTACATAAGAGTCATTGGTTTAGAAACTGTTAGGTGTATTTACTGGTAGCACCTTATGTTCAAATGAAAAGGGGAGTATTTCTGGAGCAAACCAACTCTACCATGAGGGAGTAATAAAACGTTGCAAAATTCCCCTCTGATTTAAATGGATCTTAGCCCTGTTAATGTTAGAGATGTTTCCAATACCTTGCACCTTGCTCCTCTATGTATTGAAGAGCTCTCAGTATTCAAGGTGTTAAAAGCTCGATTAAAATCAGTTGGATTGTTTTTTATTTCTTCCCTGTTGTACAGTTGGTTTGCCCCAAATACTACATGTTTCTTTTGAACATAACACTCTCAGGGCGAGATGTTCAAATAGTCATCATAATGAAAAACTTGTCAGATCATGAGTTGGTGGTAAAAGAAGGACCATATTTTCAGAAGTAAATCCATCACGTTTGAAAATTCATTTAAAGACTTAAAAATGATGGTAAGAAGATCTCATTGAACATTGCCGTTAAAAATTCTGATATTAAAAATTATCTTTGATTTTGTCTTTAAAACAAAGCTTTTCAAAGAAACAAAGACTTTTTTTGTCTTTGTAATGAAACTTTTCAAAGAAACAATGACTTGCTTCTCAGTACTTTAGTTTTTCTTCTCCAAGTTTAGACCTTTTTTATTATGTCGGGAAAAAATTACTTTAATCAGACAAAAAATGACGTTCAAACGAAAATTTTTTTCTGAAAATACCTTACATTATGATGGAAGATTAAACCACACCCACTTTTAAGACGGCTTTTTCCCTTTGACGGAGATGTCAGAATGGATGCAAAAAATGATGGAAACATATCTGAGAATTGACGAATCATGGTGTAAGAACCTTTTTATTCTAATTACAGACAATTTCAGTTACCACCACTTTCTGAACATCTCGCCCTTAGACTACATATAATAAGTTCCCAACTACAGTCTCATGACCCCAAGTCAGTTTTAGATATATTTTCACATAGATAGATATGGCATTATTATAGGGACATGTAGTTCAGTAGAAATGATGTCGAGTGTTAATCTAAGGATTCAGAAGGAGTTATCCACTAGGAATAAAAGGCTCTGAATTTATTTAACAAATTTACTTAGCTAGGTGTGTGTACTTCATACAGAAGTCACAGGGTTTATTCACTAGAGAGTGATAAAGAGGTGATAAAGTCTCAAATCACTATATTATTCTATACAAAGTCTATGCACAAAGATCTCTCAGTCTGGATGATCTGTGTGCATAAGCTCCATAGAATAACATAGGAACTGGAGATTTTATCACACTGGAGAACTTAGCTCCTCTTTATCATGCCTGAAATCTCCCACCAGGTATATGTGTAATTTTTACATGATATCTGCAGTTTCCTGTATATAGTGATCTCTACTGACACCTCCTCGCAAAGAACAGTGGGCTTCAATAGACCTGGATGTGTTGTAAGAGACATTAGTCTTATTTATTGTCAGGAGACTATAATAAAGATCAAATGCAAATAAAAACAGTAAAGTAATGGCATCTGACTGCTGTTTGGCTACCTACTTAGGTAAGTGCTTTTGATAAATTATGAGACACTTATTCTTAGGGTATAGATTAATGATTCTGAGAACCTATACAGTATGTGAAAATGAAAGCAGATTATTTTATTACATATGACAGGAGATGTCAAGTCTCATATTGGGAATGTATATACCATATGTGTCTAATCTATGTTGCATAGTGATATTTCCACTTTATAAACAGACAATACCAGCAAATGAATAATCCCTTAGTGAAAATCATCACTGAAATTAACTTTGCTAGTACAAAATTCTAACAAAGGGCTGAAGTCAATGACAGGTCTTATCACTATTTTAGCATACAGATTTTTATTGAAGTCTGTGAGAAAATATGTAGCTAAAACCAGAAATAAAATTATTACTTATAATTTTATCCAGACCCAATTAACTGCTGTTTACATATTTTGATGTCATGTGCCTCTTACCTGTTCAGTAGTTGAGAGTTTTTATATATGTTTTGGTATCAAATATGCCATGTGTCAGAATTATGTTCTTTTAGAATTATTGAATAAACATGGCAGCATTCAGTTGTGTCACATTATGTCATTACAGCTAGCCACATTCTGTCAGTCAGTTCAGTCTATTCCCCACTGATTGCTTCACAGAGTCAGATATTGTTCAGAGGACCAGATGATATCCGAAAAGTTATCCCTATGAAGAGTTACAGAAATATAAGGGTTGAAATAATAAAGCTAATGTACTAAGTAAAACTGGAGCAATTCTTGGGCAAAACAGCTGCACCATAGAGGACAAGTAAACATCCCCAAATATTTAAATTAGGCCTCTTAACCCCCTGAATGTAGAGTTCTCCAAGGCTCCCTAGCATTCAAAACATTTAACCACAGCCCCATTTAAATCAATGGGAATTTTGGAAATTAGTAGTTGTTCCCTATGGTGCAGTTGGTTTTATCCAGAATTCCTTCAATCCATCTTAGTACATCAACCTCAGTGTATTTTATCAACATTAATACTGAATCAATTATTTGAGTATATGCTAATTTTATAGTATATGCACAGGACAGTTATTTCAGACCAGACTGAAATGAAAAACGTGTTGTTGTTTTTTTAATTGATTTTAATCCGACAGAGAATGAATGTTTATGAAACCTTCTGAGTGTCAGAGGGGGATCGTGTGATGGACAACCTCTGACACTTAAACAATTAAAGGGAAACAAAAATGAAAATACATTTTTATTGATATGAAGAACAGAAGAGATGGATGGATTGTGACCAGTATTAAGAAGTACTAGAGCAATTCTGGGGCACCATAAGGGACAAAAACAAATTTGCATTGATTTAAATGGAGCGTTTAATCCCTTGAGCCCTAGAGATGTCTTCAGTGCTTTTCTTCTCAAAGTGTTAGAGACCTCTTAAGCTTTCGTGTGGTGAAAAGCCCCATTAAAATCAAAGGGAAGTTTGAGAATGTTTATTCATATCCTGTGGTGAAGTTGGTTTACTCCAGAAATTCTATAATTCTTCTGAGCACACAAGCCACTTTTTTGTGTTTTATCAATTTCTTCTGCTCTTCACTGAGTGTCAGTACCAGCTATCTGGAAGTTACAACATCAGGGTCATTATATGAAATGAGTGACTTCCTGTCTGCAGTTTAAACGTTTAGTAGGTGTCACCTTGAATTCCGACAGTTATTGCTTATGAATGAACAATTTTAATTCGGTCAAATTTAAAATTAAATAAAGTATTGGACAATCCTTAGTGTAAAATTATATTATTTGGATCTGTTTTGTAAACATGTTTAGTATAATAATACAAACCAATTATTCTATTACTCAGAAAGAAAGTTGGGGCAAATTCATGTAAAGCTTATATTTTGTGCATCAGCATTTTGATTGCTATTTTTTCACCTACTATCTAATTAATTAATTTAAAAATGCCTCTTCAGCTTAAACAGAATGTTTTGTTCCAGCTGTCATTTTAAAGGGTCTTGAGGCTAATTATTGCTGTTAATAGCTACTACCTTATGTGGTATGTATTTTGGAAGAGCAGATTCAAGTGCAAAGCTTTTCTGATTGATTGCATCCCAAGCTTAAATAGTGGAGCTGGTTTGCAGATTCTGGGTTACACATAGCAGTGTGAGGCCAGCAGTAGCAAATTATATTAAAGCAGTTAATTGTAGCACAGCCTATTACGTGTGGATCTCAAACGGGCATCATTTTAATGATTAATTCTAAAAATACATTGATTATTTCTAATAAACAAAGGCTTGGTTATATGCTAATAATGGGTGTAAATTACTATTCTGCCAGCAGTTCTACTAGCAATAATTTCCAACTCATGCACTTCTGGGTGAGAACTAGTGCAGATGATATTTTCAGTACAGTATATAGTATATAGATGCACACAAGCTGCTGTTGTTAGAATGCCATCAAATTCTAATCACCTCCCCAATAGCATGTGTAGGTAAATGGAGTGACACCATTTCAACCAGGCCAGCAAGCCCTTTCCTCTCACCCTAGATCATTTTGAAAACTGAGTAAATGAAAGAATACACATTTCCTATTAAGCAATCATTGCTAGTTTTTGGGAAATATACTGATTTACCATCAAACAATCATGCCATACTAGAGATACAGTGGTTGCTGCGCTAGTTAAAAGTGGAATCCTTCTGAAGTATACAGCTGCATTACGGGGGCAAATAGATATTGCATAAATTATTCACATTTGCTTTTAAACCCACTGGAGTTTAAAAAATTCTACGACTATATGAATTTAAAGTGCAATGTAAATGAATGTGAATGTGTATTTGTCATTTATGGTGCAGTTGGCTTGCTCTAGAATTACTCCAGTTCAATATATAGTCTATTTAATATAAAACATCTATTGCTCTTTATTTATTAAATACATTATCACCAAAACCAAAAGGAAAATTGAAACCTATACAATACAAACAATAACTTCTGTTAATATACATTGAGGCCATGAGTAAGTACACTGGGGATTCACCAGATCATATTCCCTACAAAGTAGATACAAGTGCTAAACCTTCTGGCAGTCAGCTAGTTACACACTGACCTTTACAGCTCTTTAACTCATTTCATTATGGGGTGGAGTCAAGCAGATGTAGAGCTGTAAGAGCATTTGTAGCTACCTTACAGCTAATAAGATCCAGTGAATCCCCAGTGCACCTGTTCCCAGGCTCTGTGTGAATTTAAAGTGTGTCAGGCTGGCATAATCATATTGCCTTGTAACACACTGGACACGTCTCTGGCTCTGAAAAAGCTAAAGCCCTTAATGTGGAATTATTACAATTCAACGGTTGCTTTTGAAAGTTTTTTTCTAAATATCATAATCTATCTATGTATAGTTCTTGGGAGATTTCAGATATTTAGCATTACTTTCATGTCAGTTTATGGAAATTAATTAATACTGGACATCAGGGATAGTTGGAGCAGTGTGATCTGGCAGGCATGTCTGGCAGTACTGTCTAATGTGCATACACTGACAACTAAATAAAGCTAAATACCTCAGAAATTATTGTTCTAAACAAAAAAAATTCTATCATTAATAAAGCTGATTTTGAAATTACAAAGTGATAGTCCCACTTAATTAAAATAAGTCATTTCCAGAAGTTAAATTGTGAAAAGGCTCCTACATCTAAATAATATTTTCCAGTAAGTATGGGCAATTCTGCTTTATTGTACAGTAAATTGATTTCAAAGAGAAGCAGTTATAAACAGAAACTGAAGGCCAGATTTGGTTACAAGCAGAAATATCAGTTCAGATTTTGAAAAACTGATGTTAGAGTGTATAATTTGAAAAAATGATATATTATAAATAACATTTGATCCATTTGCTAATAAATTTAATGTTGCCATTCACTTTGCAGCATTGTGAATTACTGTGCAAACATTGACACTGGATCCTCCAAAATCTGTGAATGTTTTGACATATTGCATTGTCATGAATAGCACAGGCCATGTCTATGTGCCATATTAAACTTCACTGAATGAACAAGGTGTTCTGGTGTGCCTGTTCTGAATCAATACACTTTGTTTATGTGTCTGTTTTCATATGGGTCACTATGGAGAGAGAAGAACCTAGGTGAGAGAAAGGTGAGATAAACTGTCAAATAAACTCCCCAAATCATGTGTTATTTCATGTAGCTATCTCCAAACTGAATGCTTCATAGAATAACAAAGGAATTAAAGAGTTTATTTTGCATTTATCGCATAAATCCACTTTAATTTTAACTTCTTCTTTATGTCAAATGTTTCCCCCCAAAAAACTGGGATATAAGCAGCCCAGTTTCATCACCACTTTGAGAGAATGTACAGAAATATAAAAAAGTTTATGAATAGTAAATGTCATTAGTAAATCTAGTACAACTAGCAGGGTATCCTATAATATAAAGGCCAGATGGATGTTTGTCCGATGCAGCCACGCACAATAGAGACTGCCCGAACACAGGCCGATGCAGTCATGCGCAGTAGAGACTGCCCGAACACATGCCCATGCAGCCACATGCAGTAGAGACTGCCCGAACACAGGCCGATGCAGTCATGCACAGTAAAGACTGTCTGAACACAGGTCAGTGCAGTCATGTGCAGTAGAGACTGTCCGAACACTGGCCAATGCAGTCATGCACAGTAAAGACTGCCCGAACACAGATGTTTGTCCAATACAGTCATGCACAGTAGACACTGCCTGAACACACAGAATGCTGGGAGGTGTAGTTCTGTGGTTTTACACACTTTGGCCCGTGTACACGGGCTTTCACACTAGTGATGAAAAAATATGCTTGCAATAATAAAAGTATTACATACCATTAGTCTTACACAAAATATCTCTCTTTCTCTGTCCATAGAATACATAATAACTATCTTCTTATATAAGGAAAAATATCAGTACTGTTCACTGTGCCTTTTCTCTTGGTTCAGCACACTGCAATAGTTTATGGCTTTGCTCATATAGAACACCAGCTGTATCATTTAGCACATTTGCACACAATGTTTATAGGCTTAACCAGGGTTAAAATCACTTTTAGAATTATGCATACATAAAAAGCACTTGTTAGCACTTTGCAGATTAGGTAGGAATTGTTATATATACAAAAATGCAATCATAGATACTACATGCCTTTGTTAAATATAAACAACATTTCTATGCAAAACATTCTGAAAATGACCTTGTACACACATTTCTATAACATAGCCAGAACTTAGTTTTATTGCAGTATTGATTGTCCATAACAGCACCATTTCATATCCCAAGTTGGCTTAATTCAAGTGACCTGGGGCTTTAGCCTGACATACAACCTCAGAATGAAATCACACTGTAAGTTATTTACTACTGTACAGTGTTAGGTGGCTAGGATTGAATGTTCCTTTTAAAATATGGTTTAATTAAATTAAAAGTTTTACTTAATAAATGAAGGTTACAAAATGTAAAACACTTAGGGCCTATTCAGTCAGCTAAAGAAGAGAATTATTGAGAAAGCAACTGAACCATATCTAGGGAACAAATAAATATTACAAATGATTTGAATGTATATTTTAACCCCTTAAAAATAGAAACACAGAATTTGACCGCAGATAAGAACCATTCGGCCCATCTAGTCTGCCCACACACAATATACACAACACACACAAAAAAAAAAATATATATATATATAGAGAGAGAGAGAGAGAAAGACATTATATATATATATATATATATATATATATATATATGTCTTTCTCTCTCTCTCTCTCTCTCTCTCTCTCTCTCTATATATATATATATATATATATATATATATATATTTGTGTGTGTTGTGTATATTGTGTGTGTGTTGTGTGTTTGTGTGTGTTCATTGTAGCCCCTGAATCTCCTCGCCGAGATTTTGACAGGAGTGCCAAGCCCCCCTGGCCACTCCTGTCAAAATCATGTCCCCATGGTTGGACCAATGGGACAAGCAATAAAGGAGATTTTAATAACTCCTACTTCCTGCCACCCCTAGGTGTGTGTGCTGGACACACAGAAGTCATCTTTTATATATTTAGAAGATTTACATGTAAGGACTTATATATATATATATAATATATACACACACAAAGGGACTACATTGAACATAAAAAAACAACATACAAATAACACAATATATAGAGAATATACACACTGACACGCAAATATAAATACACTATATATATATATATATATATACTGTATATATATATATACACACACACAATATACACATACACACAAAATACACACACAAAACACACAAAATGCTGTATGCACAATGCTATACACAATGCAATATATATAAAATGCTACACGCTATACGAACAACACTATACGTACAGCGATATACGTGAAAAGCAGAATGATATATGCAATACTCCAAATGCTACATGCAGTATGCCAAATGCTATACACCAAACAAAATACGACAGACTCTGTTAACGAAATGCTATACCCTATATACCATACTCTATTCATCATACACTCTATGAAATTCAATACTCCAAACACTATAAGAAAAATGCTATATACCATACATAATACACTTTACATCATACACATAACGCTATACGCAATACACCAAATGCCATACAAAATATGCCAAACTCAATATGCCACATACTAAAAACCAAATGCCATACACCAAATGCCATGCACCAAACACTATATGCAAAGAGCTATACTCCAAATGCTATATGCCAAACAATATGTGCCAAACACAATATGCTGTATGCCATCCACCAAACGCTATATCATATATGCCAAAAGCTATATGCAAAGCAATATATGCTATAAGCCAAATGCAATAGGCCAGACATTATACGCCATACACTGTATGCTATGGGCAATACTCAAATGCGATACTACAAAAGCTAAAGCCCAATATTAAACCCCATATGTCAAGCACTCTATGAAAAAAGCTATATATATATATATATATATATATATATATATATATATATATATATATATATGCAATACATCACCCACTATATGCAAAGAGCTATATGCTGTACTCAAAGCGCTATACAAAATACGCTGTATACCAAATGCTGTAAACAATACACTATGTTCAATATGCGATATGCCAAATGCAATGCGCTGTACGCAATATTCCTAATTAAATATGCCAAATGCTATACACAATACACCAAACGCTATACACAAAGCAATATATGCAATACGTAAAGTGCTATACACAATATACTGTATGCCAAACACCTTACACAATACGCCAAACTCTATATGCCACATACTATATGCCAAACGCAATACACTGTACATCATATGTAGGGATGGGCGAAAATTTTTGCCTCAAACTGAAATAGACAAATAATGGCACTTCCCACTTGGAGAATACTTTCCCACAAAATGTGCAGTTTTTCCTCTTTTTCTCACCTTTCTCGTCTAGCTCATTGTGCATTGAAATCAATGGAAAAAATTTCTCCACCACATGAAACTTTTCTACAGCCATATAAAAGGGTGTCAGGCTCTCACAGCATGCCATTCTGTGTTTGGGAGAGGAGAGAGCAGCACCTTGTTTGAGCTAGAGAAGATAGTGGAATTGAAGTTTAGTTTAGGTAATCTTTTAGGTTCTCTGTATTAGGAGAGTCAGTGGGCCACTCTGGGGAGAAGAAAAGAGGAAGGAGGCTGACCCCAAACATTCCAAAATTCCATATGACTGACTGTCAAGACACAGGCGGCTAGGGACTTATTTGCTTGCTGATCTTGCTGTTATTGTCTCTGTGGTGGGTAGAGAAGTCTGAGGAAAGAAGTTGATTTTGTTTTTCAGTTATCATTTTTTTTTGTTCAGACTGTGATAACACAGGGTGGAAAACTTAAAAATAAATAAAAAAGAATAAAGAAATAAAGAACTAAATATATTAGGTGACACTGACAGACAGCTGACTGGGCTTAGATTAGCAGAAAGTCAAAGGCTGAATCTTATACCACTTTTAAGGAACACTGTGCCTGTCTAGAAATTGTTTGAGAAAGCCATTGGAAAGTCGAACCCTGGACAAGCACAGATGTCAAAAAGCACACGGTCACCCTATCAGGCATCATCAGCATCATCACCTCTTCAAAGACCAAGTCCCACTCAGCCACACACACACCTCTTTTGAGTACCCAGCAAGAGCAACACAGGTTCTTAACATCCACAATGTTAGATATGACGAGTGCCTCTGCTGCTGCAAGTGCTGCACCTTTTACACCTAGTAGTAGTGGCAGTAGAATTGCATAAACATCTAGCTCCAGTAGTAGTAGTAGTAGCAGCGCCACCTCAGGAACCCCTCATTCCATGAAATCCACATTATAGAGATATTTCATTCAGGATCCTCAAGCTAAGCATGTTGATATCTATTGTCTGTGCAAAGCATGTGAGTAGGGGGAAAGTAGGCTCACATCTAGGCACTTCCTCTATGAGATTCCACCTGAAGCACAACCACAGGTCTGACTGGGAGACACACTATCAGCAGGGAGACACACTATCAGCAGGCCAAGGGTTCCACAGCTATCAGCAGAAGAAGCACTTTAAAATGTTACCAGGGCTCTAGGGCAGAAAAAAGAAGTAGCAAAGTTATATATGTGTCAGAGAGTGCTACTGCCAGTGCCAACAGTTAGCTCAGTCCAAATAACACCTATGGCTCCTGCTGCAGAGGAGTATGACAGACAAAGCCAGGACAAAAATATTAACAGCAGCACAGATGAGGAGGTGGAAGAAGGATGTGAAGAAGGGTTGCCACCACTTGGGACTACTGCTATGAGCTACAAGTAATGTGTGTCAATAACCTGAGAAGGAGGATAGAGATTTGACGCAAACATGAAAATGGTAAAAACTATATACATACACAAATCACACCATACCAATCAGTCCACCTCCATTACAATACACATCTGCCACATTGTAGGTTGTACTTTATTTTTTTTATTACTTGACATCATCATGATGAATATTTGCCATTGTCACTCAAGCAGGAAGTTAGTGTGGGCAAAGGACAAAGGCATTCTGCATACTATCACATTTTTTCAAGGCATATGTTGCTGTAGGACTCACAACTTTGAATTTCAGACACTTATTTCTAAACTACAGCCCTCAGAAGAAGTAATATTACAGTGGAAAATATAGTACCGATAGGAAATATAGGTGAAAAATGTGTTAAAATAGGCATCCCCTAGTCATATGTCTAATGCTATACACAAAGAACTATATACCATACTCCAAACCCTATATGCCAAACACCAAACACTTAATACCAAACATTATACACAATACGCCACAAGTTATAATATGCCAAATGCTATAAGCAAAACTCTATATGCAAGAGTTTGTAGCCAAACCTATATGCAATAGGAAAAACCCTATACTCAGTAGGCAAAACGCCATGTGTAAAATTCAATACACACAATGCTATTACGCAATAAGCTATACGCATTACACTATATGCAAAATGCTATACGCAATACACACAAACACACAAGCTCACACAATCTATATCGCTCGCACACTTGCTCATGCTCTCAAACAAGCTCTCACACACACTGTTGCTCATCCACACTCACACACATGCTCACACACGCCCACACACACGTTCACTGATGGAAAGTTGTGTAACACAGTGCTTTGCAATGCGTTGCACACGTTTTTGGACCTGAAAGGGCTAAGTACTGAAAATTCAACAAACCAGTCATTAAAGCACTCATTGTTTTATTAACTGCACGGGTAACACCTTGCCAATATTGCTAGTCATAAATAATTACTTGCTGAGTTCATGTAGTCTTTTTTTCATATATTTATACTGTATTAAAGAAGGAAGAGTAAATTTACTCACTGATCCCAAGGGTTTTCAGCATGATTTCCTAACATTCTAGAAATTCCACTCAAATATTCAAGCACCAAATGTATCACAGGAGAATCTGAGCCAGAAAATGCTGGAATAAAGTCAGAAGTATTTCTCATTGGAATTTTTGCAGAAAACAACAATTTCCAGGTTTCCCAAGAACATTTTACCCATAGAAAACACATAAAAGTCTGCCTTTTCTCCACTGCCAATAACATTTTCTGTGAGAGCATTTTCACCTATGTTTTCTATTCCTATAAGAGTAGGCAATATTAATTCTTCTCAGAGCTGAAGTGGAGAAATAAATAGCTGAAAGGCAAAGTAGTTAGTACTTTAGCAACATATCCTTGGAAAAACTGTTAGAAGGCTGAGTTCCTTTGTCTTTAACCTGTAGCACTAACTTTCTGCTACTGGCATGGCCATCCTTGAAAAATAACTGCAGCTTGGGATATTCCAGCAGTGTACAACATATGACATCAGTTCTCTAAAGCCTCTGTTTTCAACATTTTGTCAAGTTTACTTTTACTTCTTTCTAAGAGCTTAGTAAGTGTGGGATTGAAGTACATAGTGGAAGAAGTGTGTAACTTTATTGCTTTAATGACATCAGTTGTGGAGGTAGTGGGGGTGGTGGCAGCATGTGTGGGCACTCTATGACTCTTGTCATCTCCAAAACCAAAACCAAAACCAAAAGTGGGGAGAAGGTATAGCTAGCAAAAATTGGGTAGATAGGAACTGGGTCCAAGTAAATAATCATGGGGGTAGAAAAGGCGTGGGGATAAATTTTGCCAATAGGGAGGAACTCCTATTAAATGAAGATGTAGAAAAAAGGCATGTAGGGGGTAAAATATGTAAAGACTTCAAAATTAATTGTATGTTGGCAAATGCAAGAAATATGGTAGATAGAATGGGAGAACTAGAAATGACACAATATTGGTGTAAAGCCAAAGTACTCTCTTTATTTAAGAAGGGAACTAAAACAGAACCTGAGAATTATAGACCTGTGAGTTTTACCTCTGCAGAGGGAAAACTGCTAGAAGGTATAATAAGGGATTATATTCAGGATTACACTGTAGAAAATATGTTTATTATCAGGAATCGATTTGATACAGTGCCACACAGGAGGCTGGGGTATAAAATAAGGAAACTGGGGCTTGGGGAATCGGATAGAAAACTGGTTGAAGTATAGGGAACAGTGTGTGGTTGTAAATGGACAATTCTCCAATACAATTAAAGTTGAAAGTGGAGTACCTCAGGGTTCAGTACCTGGTCCACTGCTTTTTTACATGTTTATAAATGACCTGGAAATAGATATAGAAAGCAAAATATCAATATTTGCGGATGACACTAAATTATACAGGGTAATAAATTCAGAACAGGAAATTTTTCTCTACAGAGGGATTTACATGAAATGGCAGATTGGGCAGCCAAATGGAATATGAAGTTTAATGTGGGAAAGTGTAAATGCATGCTTTTTGGAAAGAAAAAAAGCCCAAGGTTACTTAACTTAATGGAATCATTTTAGGGGACTTGTTGCAAGAGAACAACCTGGGAATACTTGCAAACTACAAACTTGAAAACAGTGACCAGTGTCAAATAGCAGTAGAAAAAGCAAACAAAGTCCTGTCTTGCATAAGAAGGTGTATAGAAGCAAGAGTGGATAACATAATTTTGCCATTGTACAAATCGTTGTTAAGACTAGGGGTGAGCAAAACATTTTCCTCATGACATTGCATGAAAAATGGACAATTTTTCTCTTTTTTCGCAAAAGTTTTCTCCTTTTCTCTACAACAAAGTTTTCCTCCTTTTTGCCTATTTCATAAAATTCTTCACCTGTTCAGCACATTTTCTCCTATTACGAAACATTTTTCTCCAATCCTAACACATTTTTCTCCTATTCCAACACATTTTCTCATATTCCAACACATTTTCTCCTATGTGCAACATTTCCCAGCACAATATTTCTTCTTCAGAGGGCTGTAGTGGAGAAATAAGTAGATGGAAGTCAAACTTGTGAGTTCTACCAACATATACCTTGAAAAATGAGTTAGCATGCAGAGTGCATTTGTCCTTAGCCCACAACACTTACTTCCTGCTTAAGTGACAATGACACATATTCATTATGATGTCAAGTGATTAAAAAAACCAAAGTACAACCTACAATGTGTCAGATGTGTATGGTAGTGGAGGTGGGGGACTGGCGTGGTGTGATTGGTGGGACCTCGACAAATGTACAAATATATGAGAAGTCCATACAAGGATCTCTCTGGTGAGTTATTCATTCCATTCAGATTAGAGGAAAGGATGTTTCAACTTCAGCAGAAGAAAGGTTTTTTACAGTAAGTTCTGTTAAATTGTGGAATTCCTTGCCCAAGGATGTGGTTATGGCAGATACAATGGATACTTTTAAGAGAAGATTATATACATTTATTTCAAAAGGGAACATACAGGGTTATTCTGTGCATTAGTAGGCAGGAAAGCTATATAATCCTCATGTCTCTGGGTTATGAGGTAAACGTTGAACTTGATGGACTTGTGTCTTTATTCAACCTAATTTACTATGTTACTATGTAATGTTATGGCTATAGAACAAGAAGAAAGGGGAAAAAACAACAAGGGGCGCCCTTGTGCGTACCAATATTTCTTTTAATTAATGATACCGCCACCACACCCAATTGTGTGCACTCACAATGGGCCTGTGTCAGTGGCGGCGTATACCGGAACCGACAAAACAGGCACTAAGAGGAAGATTCCAATCTTCAAATCATTCACTTTTGGATGTAAAATGTAATCTTTGGCTGCTCCCTTGAAATGACACGATCACCCTCCTCGGTATAGAAATACAAAAAAACAACAAAGGGGAGCCAATAGTGAAGTTCAGTCACTAAAGAATACAATGTATCAAAGTATAAAGGCTTCAAAGCCTTTGAAGCCTTTATTATTTTAATATATATGTTTTAATTTTATAGTGAATAAATTTTATATGATATGAAGTTTTGTTCCGCCTGACATTTGTATTTAAAGGATCTACAGCACATGTGAGTCCCGAACGGAGACGGGTTAATTTCTCCGTTAGCCCGATTGTCAGTGGACTCTGGTATCGGAGCTCTGACAATATTGGAATGTGAGTATAATTTATACTTTGATACATTGTATTCTTTAGTGACTGAACTTCACTATTGGCGGTTCTTTGTTGTTTTTTTGTATGTAATGTTATGGATGTTAATAACCTGTATTGCAGTCGCTTCTGGTTACTCAGCACAAGTTTGTTTAACTGAATGTGACTTGGATTTGGAAGCAGCGATGATGCTGATGATGACTGACAGGATGACTGTGTACTTTTTTCCATCTTTGCTTGTCCAGGGTCAGACTTTCCAATGGTTTTCTCAAACAGTTTAGAGACAGGCACAGTGCTCCTTTTCAGTGGTGGAAGACTGAGCCTTATCCTTTCTGCTAACTTTCTGGCCATGTCATCATCTCTCTCACTCTCATCTGTATCTGAAGAAACGGAGGATGCTGGAGGGATATATTTTAGATTTACATCATCATCAGTCATCATTATGTCATCCTCCTCATCAGCATCTTCCACCGCTTCCTGCCCACTACCTTTATATTCCTGTAAGCATCTAGAGGTGTCAGACAATGTCTTTGTACTTTACTTTCACAAAGTTCGCAAAGTGCTGCATATATATAAATATATATAGATCTCTCTATTAATATGACCATGAAGAAAATATCAAATCAAAGTGCACTGAAAAAAGAAAAATCCAACCAGTAAGTTCCATATGAATAAAGAGATTATTCAACGAGCTAATAATCCTACTGAAAATAGATAGATCACACATCCAGATAGCTAGAGATTTGATACAATGAAATGGAGATGAATTAAAGAGTTTCTGGACATGAAATGATGTTATGATATGAAGATGAATAATTCCATGACATCCACTCAGCAACCGAGTCTGGCCATTCAATAGGTTAGTCAGTTAGGATTGGGGGACATTCTCACCCATCTCGCGGGCAATCAGTGTAGTTCCGCCTCCAATCACTCCATTCACCACTCACAGATTATGGAAATTCTGGTGGTGTCCAGATATACATCAATCTCCAACCTCTAACTCCATATACAATTCAAGGCAGCATCAGCAAAAGTTCCTCCATGATTGTCTAAGTACAGTCAATGCATTTCGCCCATCCTATCATGAGCTTTGTCAAGACAAACAGTTCCAAAAAATACCTGCTACATGGGTGGCTTTAAACTTCCAAACTTGAAGTCATCATTAAATAACCTTGGTAACCATATAACACAATAGTTATGATCAGCATTGTCACCTTCAGAGAATAAAGCACTGTCAAAAGATCAAGACATACCTATTGTCAATTCACTTTACAGACCATCCCCACTGTATCAGCTGTTCCACATAGATCTATGTGTTATGCACCCTCTCATCCAGTTCACCACTAGATCAAGCCATCAGTCACACTCACCAAAGCAGACACCCCCCTACACTGACATGAGAGAGCAGGTCAGTCACCGTGCGCTTCACATGACCGCATCGAGCAATAAACACAGGAAGACCAGAATCCTCAGCATTATTACCTTAAACAACCCTCTAGACAACTAGAAATAGTCTTAAAACACAATCGGCCATAGCGCAAATAAATTCACAAAATAGCCATATGTCAAAAACCCAGAATTAACACCATTCTATATAGTGATACTCCAGTATGCATATGCTGATAGATGTAAGTGTATATATGGGTGTAGGTAAATCTGTTACCCACTCCACATCATGGATGTGTATATGCATGGGGTGAAACGCCCAACAGTGCTGGCCCTAGCTAAACCAACATATTATGGGACAGTCCTAATCAGTCACTGAGTATTCCCAGCTACATACATCACACATCCACAAGTAATCCTCCACCCACAACATCAATTTACACTAAACATCTAAATATTAATCCACATATGTTGATTTCAAGAGAACCATTGCCATATAGTCCCACATAAGTGTGACATTGAAAAAGAAAACCAGGTCTACCAAAGTATCCAAACAATTTTAATAACCATTCAGAAGAAAGCATTACATTGAATTTCCTCATTTAAAAGCTTAGGGTATAGAGATTCTAGAATATAAACCCATCTACGCTCCTGCTGCAATAATATTTTATCAATATCTCCTCCTCTCCTCCTCTGTTCTATACCTACTGCTTTCAATCCCTCTGATTTCCCTTCATGGAATTCCAAAAAGATGTCTTGCTAGTGCACTCTCAATAGAACCCTTAACAGTGTCACACTTATGTTCCAATAAAATCATCTTGCCCACATACATTTTGCCACATGGGCATGATAGTTGATATACCTTCCCTTTCATACGACAATACTTTGTTTCATTTTGACAATTGACAAAGACATCTGATCTATTTACATATTTGCATTCACTGCATGAACCACAGGGAAAGGTTCTCCAGATCTGACTTCTGCCTAACCAATTACTTTTCTTGTCTTCTTTTTCAAAATAGCTATGGACCAATTTATCTCTTACATTTGGCACCCTTTTGGCTACTAATACAGGTGAATCTCCAACTATTTTCCTTAATGATCATTCTGTGTCAACAGACCCCAGTATCCCCCGCAAAGCCTGCCAATGGGACCCATATGGTGATACAAATCAAACTCTTTTATCATCTATACTTTTATTCTTAGAACAAAAAATAACCATAGCTGTATCTTGTGCTAACGATCTCTGATATCCTTTCCTCAAGATGTCATATGAATATCCCCTATCTAGAAAGTGCTTAGTCAGATCTTTTGTCTGAATTTTAAATTCTTCAACATTTGAACAATTTCTCCATAGACGGAGATATTGTCCAGACGGGATTCCCTTGATCTGAGAGGGCACATGAATGAAGTCATGGGTGTGGGACTATTTTTCTCTTCCGGCAGGCACAGTGTAGTCATCATCAACAACGGAAGATTGCAAAATTTGTGACAAGTTAGTGAAAAAGGGGAAAGGATGGGACACACCTTGGCATAACCTCCCAGATAACACAAAGGAAATTGGGAGCTGTTGTTACTGTACGCCCTGTCTCTCCCCAAGGGCACCATGATTTGAGGTGGAAATCAAATAGGAAGAAGAATAGAGAAACCCAGCCTGAGCCTGAAAGTTCAATGGAGAGTGAAACACTTGGCTCAATATCAGCTTCTGACGCTAAGGTGTAGTCACTGGAAGACATAGCAACATCTTCTGGTTATCCGCCTCTGTCATATTTACCTACCCCACCAGCTGATAGTGATTCTGTGTGATGAAAGCACCGAGGCCCATCAGCAGAAGGTAGAGAGAGTGATACCAGAAGAGTGAATAGCTAGGATGAAGATCAAACTCCTCCAACAAGAGATAGGGAAGCTAGATGCTAGTGAGCATCGCTAGGATTTGAGGCTCAGAATCGGAGGTTGTTTACTGGGAACTGTGCTGCGGCCAAGCCGTATAGAGGTGCTAGCTGCAAAGCTAGATTGGTCCCTTCTGGTTGAGCCAAAGGAGAGCCCGAACAGCAGTACTCACTCAGACTGGAGCAGGAGAGTTGCAGAAGAGCACTGGATCCTGGAGGGCTATAGATGCCTCAAAAGTCCAAAAGCAAGCCGGTCATATACAGGAGATCACCAAAGAGGAACCAGACAGGAGCGTAGTCAAGGAATAGCTAAATCATACACAGGATCACAGCAGAAGGAGATGGACAGAAGCGTAGTCAATGAGGAAGAGCAGGGTCTTACACAGGCAACACGCAGGAGTTAGGCAGGATCAAGGTATGATGGATAGCCGGGTCAAATACAGGTAATACACTGGGGCTAGGCAGGATCAAGGTCTGAAGGATAGCTGGATCATATACAGGTGATGCAGGAGAATGGTATATATAAGTCGAGACACTAGGAACAGGATGCTATAATAAAGCATCTGACCTGGGCAAGGACCGGCTTGATATAACCGCAACCTGCTGCTAGACACGCAACCACCTGACGTCATAGTAGCCGGACGGAACTGCGCACTGAGTGATAGAAGGCAAGGAAAGCGTCAGCTAATGGCACAGTAAACATGGCATTCTGTAGATGCGAGAATGTGGCAGTTCGTGTCTATCCACTGCACATTTTGTGGTACTCTGACCAATCATGGAAATGTGGTGGAAAATAATCTCAAGCATGGAAGCAAAAAGCATTTTTTGGAGATTCCATCCCACAGAATACGTTAAGCTGGTGGCAGGGAGGATTAATCACTATTATTAAGACTGTAAACCTGAGTCCAAAACATCACTGATTCCTCAGGGCTTGTGGCTCTAACTAGCCAAAGTCCTATAAATCAGTGTTTCCTCAGGGCTTGGGCCTAACCCAAGTCTAAGTCCTACAAATCAATGTTTCCTCAGGGCTTGGGCTAAACACAAGCTCAAGTCCTACAAATCAATGTTTCCTTGGGGCTTGTGCCAAACAAGTGTAAGTCCTACAAATCAATGTTTCCTCAAGGCTTGGGCCAAACAAGTGTAAGTCCTACAAATCAATGTTTCCTCAGGGCTTGGGCCAAACAAGTGTAAGTTCTACAAATCAAAGTTTCCTTGGGGGTTGGGCTGAACAAGCTGGTGAGATGGCTTAGTTGGTTAAAGCACTAGCTGTAGAATCTGCTCATACTGCAAGGTCACAGGTTCTAGTCCCAGCAGGGTCGACTCAGCATTTCATTCTTCCGAGGTAGATAAAATGAGTACCATTAAATTGGGTAATAATATCTATACCCCCAGGACATACTTGAAAATGAGAGACAATCTCAATGTATCCTTCCTGGTAAAAATACTTTGATATTATTATAAGTCCTACACATCAGTGTTTCCTCTGGGCTTGTGCCAAACAAATGTAAGCATTATAAATCATTTTTTCCTCAGGGTTTGGACCTCTAACAACAAATCTAAGTCCTACAAATCATCCTCTACAAAATACTCTATCCCATCAAGTATCAGTCTGTCCCAGTCAAGCTTAGGACAGGGGATCCCTGTCTCTGTCATGTTATGTAACAATTTTTTATTTTATTTATTTATTAACTGTCCCCCCTTAATCCCAGTCAACAGCCCCCCCCCCAATAAAAATTCCCTGTTCAACTTATTCTTTCCCCAGACTCCACCAATACAGGCACCCTCAGAGCCCTTTTATACTATACCTGTGGGAAATAAAATTTATGATGTGCTGTGTGTAAATTCGGTCTTCCCATTGATTGTAATGCAATGAGCTAGGCAAAAAAGGGAACAAACCACTTTTTGAGTGGAATTTCCCGCTAAGTGGGAAGTGCCATTTTTTTACCTATTTTGGTTTGAGGCAAAATGTTTTGGAGGGAGAACGAGAGCAGAGAAAAGTTAAGACATAAATAAATTATGCCACATTGTAGACCACTGGGAAAAAGACATTAGGTGTGAAGTCACAGTGATGTTGGGTATGTCTTGGAGACATACTGTTATTGATAGTAAAGAATCATGTAGATTAATTTTCACTAAGAATTAACAAAAAGAAAACCTTTGCTTGTTCTTTGGTTAATCAATGCTCAGGTATTCCATTGTTTAGCTCTACTGCTATTAAAAAGTACCCATTTGTGAACTGGGCTAACCCCACCCACAAGAGCATCTCAGCCATATAATGCAAAGCACATATCTGTACAAGAATAAAAACCAACCCCAGATATATGTTTTGGTCTTCATCAGCTAAGTGTAGTTGGTGCCTCTAGGCACAGTGCTCAAGGTATATACATCTGGAGTACCATTATACTTAGGGGAACTCCCTAGAAAAAGTATACATGCATGTGCACACATGGACCTTAGCAGCCAATGTTGTGGCATCCTTGGAGGAAAATATTGAACATGCACCCCTCAACTGTATTTGAGTTTGGCATGCCTGCCATAGAGTCTGAATAACACATAGACTCATAGAGGTGAACATTCACTGAGAAAAAAACAAAAACAAAATATAATAATTCCTTATTTTAGCTCCTTGCTGCCATTGCAAAGATCATATGCATATAGAGCTGGGCTCACATACAAAGCCTGACAAGCATAAAATTGCTAGACAAAAGATCTTGGCATAGAAATAACAGCCATCAGAGAAGGATCATCCATTATGTCATCATATCATCATCCTAGGGTCCAGGCAAAAGGAGGGGCCCTGGCTGTGAGTGATAGGTCACAAACAGAAGCCCTGCATTTGCTACCTGCTAGCAGCCATTGCATCAGAAGCACTGAATCAAGAGATGTGGGGCCCCAAACTGGTACCTTGCCTAGGGCCCTTTGGAACCTTAATCTGTCTCTGACAGCCATCCCCGTACATGTCCCAGGCATCTTGTGCCTCATCAGTGGAGATTAGGTGGTCCCTCTAATAGCTAGATGTATATTTCCTGAGTACCTATTGCCATTACAGAGACTCCCTAATATTAAAAAAGAACAAAGGTCAGTGAAATCAAACATAACATTTGCTTGTTAGTTTGTCACCACTCATGCTTCACTGTTTAACTCTCTGTTGCCATTACATTAGAGAAATACCCATTTGCATATTGCATACTGTCTCTATAAATGAGTGCAGATCAGTCCAAAAGGACTAGTAGCAACAGGTAATAAAGAATTTGCTTGTTAGTGACAAATGGGGAGCAAGGAACATGTGCTTCCTATCTATCTATCTATCTATCTATCTATCTATCTATCTATCTGCCTGTATGTCTGTCTGACTCTGTCTGTACATCTATCTATATCTATATATATATATATATATATATATATATATATATATATATATAAATAATTAAAGGCCCCTGAGGGGGTCAAAACGTTGATATGATTTAAATGTATAAATAAATACTTGCTGTATGATGGTTTATCCATCTACAATTTTACTATACACATATACACATATATATACACGAACACAGTAATGTGCAA
The DNA here is from genome assembly GCA_037306005.1 of Rhinophrynus dorsalis. NCBI lineage: Eukaryota > Metazoa > Chordata > Amphibia > Anura > Rhinophrynidae > Rhinophrynus > Rhinophrynus dorsalis. Next base: position 269,947,211 of record CM074724.1, read on the forward strand.
AAGACTTAGGCAGTGAAAAAAAAATGTGAAAAAATGCTGTAAAGTAAGAATGCTTTCAAAAATAGACATGTTAATGCTTTATTGTTATCAATTAACAAAATGCATAGTGAGTGAAAACAAGAAAAAATCTAAATCAAATCAATATTTTGTGTGACCACCCTTTACCTTCAAAACAGCATCAATTCTTCTAGGTGTACTTGCACAAAGTCTGGGATTTTATAGGCATATAGTCCAGTGTATGATTAAACAATTATATCAAACAGGTGCTATTGATCATCAATGTAATAAGAAGGTTGAAACACAATCATTAACTGAAACAGAAACAGCTGTGTATGAGGAATAAAACTGGTTTAGGAACATCCAAACTCAGCTAACAAGGTGAGGTTGCTGAACTCAGTTTAATGTCAAAAGTCATATACCATTGCAAAACTGGGCACAACAACAAGAACACAAGGTAATTATACTGCATCAGCAAGGTCTCTCCCAGGCAGACATTTCAAGGAAGATAGGGGTTTCCACTGTGTGCTGCCCAAGCTCTTTTGAAGAAGCATAAAGAAACAGGCAACGCTAAGGACCGTAGATGCAGTGGTCACCAAGGAAACTTAGTGCAGCAGATGAAAGACACATCATGCTTACTTCTCTTCACAGTCAGAAGATGTCCAGCAGTGCCATTAGCTCAGAAATGGCAGAAAACAGTCGTATCCTGGTATATCCATCTACTGTCCGGTGAAGTCTGGTCAGAAGTGGTCTTCATGGAAGACTTGTGACCAAAAAGTCATACCTCCGTCTTGGAAACAAGGCCAAGCAACTCAACTATGCACAAAAACACAAGAACTTGGGGTGCATAAAAATGGCAGCAGGTGCTTTGGACTGATAAGTAAAAATTTTAAATATTAGGCTATAGTAGGAGGCAGTTTGTACTCCGAAGGGCTGGAGAATTGTACGAAAATTGTCTGCAGGCAACAGTGAAGCATGGTGGAGGTTCCTTGCAAGTTTGGGGATGCATTTCTGTAAATGGAGTTGTGGATTTTGTTATTGGTATCATCAATGCTGAGAAGTACAGACAGATACTTATCCATCATGCAATACCATCAAGGAGGCATCTGATTGGCCCCAAATGTATTCTGCAGCATGACGACCTCAAACATACAGCTGCAGTCATTAAGAAATATCTTCAGTGTAAAGAAGAACAAGGAGTCCTACAAGTGATGAAATGGCCCCACAGAGCCCTGATCTCGTTTTCTCCCAGTCTGTCTGGCATTACATAAAGAGAGAAGCAACTGAGGCTACCTAAATCCACATAAGAACTGTGGTTAGTTATCCAAGATATTGGAACAACCTACAAAAAAACAAAGGGTGGTAACCCCAAAGTATTGATTTGATTTTAATTTTTCTTCTGTTCACTCACTATGTATTTGTCAGTTAATCAATATAAACCATTAACACTTCTTTTTTTTTTCAAAGCATTCTTACTTTACAACATTTTTTCACACCTGCCTAAAACTTTTGCACATAACTCTATATAATTCTTAGTGGTTTCTGGTTTGCTGTCCTCCCCACCTGGGGCAGTATGGGGGCAGAGACAAGCTGCATGCAGTGAATCAGGGCTGGCAATTTTCACAGGAGTGGGCAGGGTGAAGCAAAGCCTCACTACCACTCACTGCAGCGAGCCTCATTCTACAGTCGTCCACAGGTTCATTACATGCATGGTGTGCCCAACTGCACAGGCAATGCCATGCATCATTCACTAGTATATAGTAAATTCTTACCTAAAAGAAAAATTCTGGAGACAAAATTCATTAATATTATGTTCTTTGAAAATTATAATATTTATCAACAATATGCCTATTCATTTCTGCAGGACTTCTACCAATATCAGATATAGACACAAGTAGGTGTTATTTCTAGGGGTGGGCAAAAAGTGAGAAAAATTTCCCAATATTACTTTTCGTGAAAAATGGATGATTTCTCTTTTTTTTGCAAAAGTTTTCTCCTTTTGTCCAATGCAAAATGTTCCTCCTTTTTGCTTACTTCAGCAAATTTTTCCCTATTGCAATACATTTTTATCCTATTTTAACACATTTTCACCTATTCAACACATTTTTCTCCAATTCTAATACATTTGTCTCCTATGTTTCCTATGGTGCAACATTTCCCAATACAATATTACTTCTTCTAAGGGCTGTAGTGGAGAAATAAGTAGCTGACAGTCAACGTTGTAAATCCTACAGCAACATGTGTTAGCATGCAGAGTGCATTTGTCCTTTGCCCACAACACTAACTTCCTGCTTAAGTGACACTGTCATATGTTCATGATGATGTCAGGTGATAAAAAAAATAAAGTACAACCTATTATGTGGCAGATATATACGGTAGTTGTGGTGTGGGACCGGTATGCTGTGATAGTTGGGACCTTGTCAAACTGCATCTACCCTAGGAGGAGTGAGATCATCATCATTTATTGCACATTCTGCAGCAACCATTGCTGCAATCAGTTTTTGAACTACCACTTTACTCCCATACCCCTGCACTGCTCCACCTTTCCCCTTGCCACTTGTGCATTTGCCAGACATTACTCAACTACTGTGTGTGTGTTTTAGAGTACACAGCTGATGGAGTGTGATGTCTTTCCGTGGCCATCAACAAAATTCTTAGTGTCGTCTGCTGTCTATCAAGTCACAGCAGTAACAGAGTTCACATCAGGCTCCCAGTCAGCTGTCTGTCACCTAATATATTTATTTGTTTAATTACTTATGTTGTTTTTTAATTTTTATTTTTTTAAGTTGTTCACCCTCTTATCACAGTTAGTCCAATATATATATACATATATATATATATATATATACTAGCAATGTGGGACGGCGTTGCCCGTCAGGATATATAGGGAATTAATGCACACGGATGCGAGACAAACACAGAGACACACATGCAAATGCACACGCATGCACTGAGATGCTTAAAGAGCGACAGTCATACACACATACATGCAGACACAGAGTGTGATACAGACATGCAACACACACAGTGAGAAACACACAGGCATGCACAGAGGCACACACACACAGAAGTGAGTCATAAGGGGTTGACTTATGTGTCATTGTAATGAGTTTGTGTTTGTACTTATGCGTCCACTGTGGCATTCATTCATATAGTTGAAATGCATGTGGTAATTGCACATACTATGGTGGAAGGTGGATCGTGCTGGCTCCTGGGATGTGAGTGACTGGCATTCATTCATGTAATTGAAATGCGTGTGGTAATTGCACATACTATGGTGGAAGGTGGATCGTGCTGGCTCCCGGGGTGTGATTACGTGTGAGAGATTGTGTTTGAGTGCGAGATTGAGTGATTGCGTGTGAGTGATTGAGTGTGTTAGTGAGTGTGTGTGATTGAGTGAGTGTGTTAGTGAGTGTGTGTGATTGAGTAAGAATGTGTGAGTGAGAGTGTGTATGATAGTGAGAGGGTGTGAGTGATTGAGGGTGTGAGTGATTGAGGGTGAGAGTGTGATTGAGGGTGAGAGTGTGATTGAGTGTGAGTGTGTGATTGAGTGTGAGTGTGATCGAGTGTGAGTGTGATCGAGTGTGACTGCGAGACTGTAAGTGTGAGAGTGTGATTGAGTGTGAGAGTGTGATTGAGTGATTGAGTGTGAGAGTGTGATTGAGTGATTGAGTGTGAGAGTGAGACTGTGTGAGTGTGATTGAGTGAGACTGTGAGAGTGTGATTGAGTGAGACAGTGTGAGTGTGATTGAGTGAGACTGTGTGAGTGTGATTGAGTGTGTGAGTGATTGGGTGTGAGACAGAGAGTGAGAGAGACCGTGTGAGACTGAGAGTGTGAGAATGTTAGTGTGAGAGAGTGTGTGAGACTGTGAGAGTGTGTGAGACTGTGAGAGTGTGAGAGACTGTGAGAGACTGTGAGACTGAGAGTGTGAGAGACTGAGACTGAGAGTGTGAGAGACTGAGACTGAGAGTGTGAGAGACTGAGACTGTGAGACTGAGAGTGTGAGAGACTGTGAGACTGTGTGAGACTGAGACTATGAGAGAGACTGTGAGAGTGTGAGAGAGTGTGAGACTGAGAGAGTGTGAGACTGTGAGAGTGTGAGAGAGTGTGAGACTGTGAGAGAGTGTGAGAGAGAGTGTGAGAGAGACTGTGTGTGTGAGACTGTGTGTGTGTGAGACTGTGTGTGTGAGACTGTGAGAGTGTGAGAGCGTGTGAGAGTGTGAGAGCGTGTGAGACTGAGAGAGTGCGAGACTGAGAGAGTGCGAGTGTGTGAGACAGAGTGTGAATGAGTGAGACTGAGAGTGTGGATGAGTGAGACAGTGTGAGAGTGAGAGAGAGAGACTGTGAGAGTGAGAGAGTGAGACTGTGAGAGTGTGAGACTGTGAGAGTGTGAGAGCGTGTGAGACTGAGAGTGTGAATGAGTGAGAGACTGTGAGAGTGAGAGAGAGAGACTGTGAGAGTGAGAGTGTGAGACTGTGAGAGTGTGAGAGCGTGTGAGACTGAGAGCGTGCGAGACTGAGAGCGTGCGAGACTGAGAGAGTGTGAGTGTGCGAGACTGAGAGAGTGTGTGTGTGAGAGTGTGTGAGTGTGAGAGACTGTGAGAGAGTGTGAGAGTGAGAGACTGTGAGAGACTGTGAGAGTGAGACTGTGAGACTGTGTGAGACTGTGTGTGAGTGTGAGACTGTGTGTGAGTGTGAGACTGTGTGTGAGTGTGAGACTGTGTGTGTGAGACTGTGTGAGTGTGAGAGACTGTGTGAGTGTGAGAGACTGTGCGAGAATGTGAGTGCGAGACTGTGAGTGCGAGACTGTGAGTGCGAGACTGAGTGAGACAGTGTGAGAGTGAGAGAGAGAGACTGAGAGTGTGTGAGACTGAGAGTGTGAGAGACTGACAGTGTGAGAGACTGACAGTGTGAGAGACTGAGAGTGTGTGAGAGAGTGTGATACTGTGTGAAAGTGTGAGAGTGAGAGAGAGAGACTGTGAGAGTGAGAGAGACTGAGTGTAAGAGACTGTGAGACAATGTGAGACTGTATGAGTGTGAGACTGTGTTTGAGAGTGAGACTGTGTTTGAGAGGAGACTGTGTGTGAGAGTGAGACTGTGTGTGAGAGTGTGTGAGACTGTGACTGTGTGAGACTGTGTGTGAGAGTGTGAGACTGTGTGTGAGTGTGAGACTGTGTGTGAGTGTGAGTGTGAGACTGTGTGAGTGTGAGACTGTGAGACAGTGTGAGACTGTGTGTGAGAGTGTGAGACGAGACTGTGTGAGTGTGAGACTGTGAGACTGTGAGTGAGACTGTGTGTGAGACCGTGAGACTGTGTGAGAGTGAGAGAGTGAGAGAGAGAGAGTGTGAGAGTGAGAGAGAGAGAGACTGTGAGACTGTGTGAGTGTGAGACTGTGTGTGAGACTGTGAGTGAGACAGAGTGAGAGAGTGTGAGAGAGTGTGAGACTGTGAAAGAGTGTGAGACTGTGAGAGAGTGAGAGACTGTGAGAGTGTGAGAGAGTGTGAGACTGAGAGAGTGTGAGAGAGAGTGTGAGACTGTGTGAGAGTGTGAGACTGTGTGTGAGAGTGTGAGACTGTGTGAGACTGTGTGACTGAGAGTGTGAGAGAGACTGTGAGACTGTGTGTGAGACTGTGTGTGAGAGAGAGACTGTGAGAGTGTGACTGTGTGAGACTGTGTGAGAGTGTGAGACTGTGTGAGAGTGAGACAGAGAGTGTGAGAGAGAGTGTGAGACTGTGTGTGAGAGTGTGAGACTGTGTGTGAGACTGTGAGAGAGTGTGAGAGTGAGAGACTGTGAGAGTGAGAGAGTGTGAGACTGTGTGAGACTGTGTGTGAGTGTGAGACTGTGTGTGAGTGTGAGACTGTGTGTGTGAGAGACTGCGTGTGTGTGAGACTGCGTGTGTGAGAGAGTGTGAGAGACTGTGAGAGTGTGAGAGACTGTGAGAGTGTGAGAGACTGTGAGAGACTGTGTCAGTGTGAGGGACTGTGTGAGACTGTGTGAGACTGTGTGAGACTGAGAGAGACTGAGAGAGACTGTGAGAGACTGTGAGAGACTGTGAGAGACACTGAGAGTGTGAAACTGTGTGAGACTGTGTGAGACTGTGACTGTGAGACTGAGACTGTGTGAGACTGTGAGACAGTGTGTGAGAGAGTGTGAGAGTGTGTGAGAGTGTAATAGACTGTGAGAGTGTGAGGGACTGTGTGAGACTGCGAGAGAGACTGTGTGAGACTGCGAGAGAGACTGTGAGAGACTGTGAGAGTGTGAGACTGAGACTGTGTGAGACTGCGAGAGTGTGAGACTGCGAGAGTGTGAGACTGTGAGAGTGTGAGACTGCGAGAGTGTGAGACTGCGTGAGACGGTGTGTGAGAGAGTGTGAGAGACTGTGAGAGTGTGAGAGACTGTGAGAGTGTGAGAGACTGTGTGAGACTGTGAGAGAGACTGTGTGAGACTGCGAGAGAGACTGTGTGAGATTGTGAGAGTGTGAGACTGAGAGTGTGAGACTGTGTGAAAGTGTGAGACTGTGTGAAAGTGTGAGTCTGTGTGACTGTGTGAGACTGTGAGAGTGTGAGAGACTGAGACTGCGAGAGAGACTGTGTGAGACTGCGAGAGAGACTGCAAGAGACTGTGAGAGTGTGAGGGACTGTGAGAGTGTGAGGGACTGTGAGAGTGTGAGGGACTGTGAGACTGCGAGAGAGACTGTGAGAGACTGAGACTGTGAGACTGAGAGTGTGTGAGACTGCGAGAGAGACTGTGAGAGACTGTGAGAGACTGGGAGACTGAGAGACTGAGAGTGTGAGACTGAGAGTGTGAGACTGTGTGAAAGTGTGAGACTGTGAGACTGTGAGAGTGTGAGAGACTGTGTGAGACTGAGAGTGTAAGAGACTGTGAGAGTGTAAGAGACTGTGAGAGTGTGAGGGACTGTGAGAGACTGCTAGAGAGACTGTGTGAGACTGCGAGAGAGACTGTGAGAGTGTGAGACTGAGAGTGTGTGGGACTGAGAGAGTGTGTGGGACTGAGAGAGTGTGAGGGACTGTGAGAGTGTGAGGGACTGTGAGAGTGTGAGGGACTGTGTGAGACTGCGAGAGAGACTGTGTGAGACTGCGAGAGAGACTGTGTGAGACTGCAAGAGAGACTGTGAGAGTGTGAGACTGAGAGTGTGAGACTGTGTGAAAGTGTGAAACTGAGAGTGTGAGACTGAGAGTGTGAGACTGTGTGAGAGTGTGAGACTGTGTGAGAGTGTGAGACTGAGACTGTGTGAGAGTGTGAGACTGAGACTGTGTGAGACCGAGAGTGTGTGAGACTGAGAGTGTGTGCGACTGTGAGACTGCGACTGTGAGACTGCGACTGTGAGACTGAGACTGTGTGAGAGACTGTGTGAGAGACTGTGTGAGACAGAATGTGTGCTTTGCAATGCGTTGTTTACCCCTCTGGCACTCAAAGGGTTAAGTTGAGCTAACATAGCAATATAACACACGGTGGCTCTTCAGTTGAGGCAATGTAGCAATATGCTGAGGTATCAAATAGAAAGTGGTGTTTGAGCTTGCCCTCTGTAACATACAGCAAAGCATCTCTCTCCCTTTAAGAGAAAGGGTGGGAATCAGGAAGCAGGAAGTGGAGGAGTGACAGTTGAGACTGTGAGGTGACTGAAGAGATGATGAGTTAAATAAGAGTTGCTATTAAGTTTGTATTTTATGGGAACATTACACCCTCATACTGAAACAGAGTGTATGGAGGGTTACAGTTATCTGTGGGAGGTGAAACAGTGTGTTTGTGGGGTCATGATCCTGAGTGAGAGTGTGAGTGGACCGGGAGAAGTTACTGATATCCCTACCTCAGGAGCGAGTGGCAGTTCTATATTTTTTTTTTTGTCAGTTGGATACTGGTGGGCGGGCTGGAGAGGGCGGGCCAACTCCCTGTATGATAAACACGCCCCCATTGAATCACCCAATGAGAGCAGTAAAGTCCCCATTCAATCACCCAATAGGAGTTGTGTCTCCTAATGAGACATAAATTATGTAATTAGACATTCTGTTCAATGCGAGTTTCTTTTCTGAGGAGACATAAATTATGTTCTGTGTGTGGGGTACCATAAATTATGCAATGAGGCTTATTCTTTTATATATATAGATATATATATATATATATATATATAGCTAAAAAACAAAATCAGCAACTTCTTTCCAAAGACTTCCCCAGCAAGTAAACAATTAAAGCAAAATCAGCAAGTAATTTGGACCTCAGCTGCCTGTGTCTTGCCAATCAGTCACACCAAATTTTGGGGTATTTGGGGTCAACCTCTTTCCTCCCATTCTCTCCACCAGAGTGCCCCCAGACTCCCCTAATATGGAGAACAAATGTCCTACATAAAAGACTCCCTAAACTAAGCTTCAATTCCCCTTTATTTTCCTATCTTTTCTAGCTCAAAAACATGCTGTTTTCTTCTCTCACAAACATAGAATGGCATGCTGTGAGAGCTGACAGTCTTTTATATGACTGTAGAAAATAGAGAAACTTTTATGTGGTGGAGAAAACATTTTTCTTCCCATTGATTTTCTGCAAAAATTTTTGCCAAGTGAAAAGTGCCATTTTTTTTGCCAACTTTGGTTTGAGGTGAAAGTTTCTTTGGGGAAGTGTAATTCTTTAACACTTTGAGGTAGGCTGACCAGATCTCACCTTTAACTGGGGACACATAGGAATAGGCCATTTTGCAGTACTTCACTGAAATCAAAGCAGTCCTGCAGTATGCATTTTTCCTATGCATCCCCGGTTAAAGGTCAGCCTACTTTGAGGGCCAATGGAAGCTCACAGTGAATTGCAAAGTAATGTGTTGTACTGTACTCTGAATCTCAAGGGGTTAAGTAACAAATATACATATTGTTGTGAATGTTGTAATACGATTCTGTACTTAAACCAAATGTTGGAATACATTTTCTAGTTCAATGTCTGCCTAACACCGGTATACTTATACCTGCATTTTTCCCTAAATGTCACTTGCACCAAGGAGAGGGCAGTGATGCAGTCTGTGGGTATTTTGAGGTGTTCATTTCCCCTGCACCTTGCTATAATGATGCACTAACAAGGCATACAAGAAATTGGTGTATGGGGAATGTGTAAGGGGCTTTCTGGCAAAATGCATCCATGAGTTTTCTCTACAGAGATCATATGCCATAGTGCATGCCCTGAAGCACAGACACTGGGATTAATAGTTAATACTACGAGCTGTGTTGAAGATTTGTGCATTCTCCTCATTAAATCCAGTTTACATAATAATACAAACTGGTAGTGATATAGTGTATATTTTAAGCTCTATCATTCAGATCCTTTTTCAGAGTTTGAGCTTTTCTGGTCACACCTTTTGGTTTATTTTAATGTTTAACCCTTTGAGTGCCAGAACACAGCATTCTAAACACTATTGCTTTCTGTGGCAGAAAGTGATACTTCTGTTGGGGTACAAGAAAATGGGCTCCAGACAAATCTCTAAGCACTAGACAAAGAACTGAGCCTTGTCTCCTGACATCAAATAAGAACTGCAGTGTGATATTGTTGCAGTGTAAGGCTATTCTAAGGATTTGGGCGTGATGTACATTTTCTTTGTCAACACTCATTGGGGAGTTCTCTTTAAAACTCTGTAGCGTGCCCGAAAAAGAGCAGTTTGCACATGGATGTCCAGTGATATATATAGTGTCCCCTCCAGCAGAGTTGCACTAAAGCAGAGCACAAGTAGTCTGCTGCTCTCATCTCCGCAGTGTCCCTGAATGGGAAATGGAATTATGTCACCCTAGTGCTATAGGTGTTTGCTATGTGTTGCACACCCCCTCTGGCACTGAAAGATCAAAAGAAACTAGATAATTCTGTGTAAACCTGATGTACCATAAAAGACATATAGAAATCCCAAAAGTTCCACTGATTTAAATGGGGCTTTCAACCACTAGAATGCAAAAGAGGCCTCAAGCACATTACTTTGAGATAATCTGAAGCAGAATTCAAGGGGTTATAAGTCCCATTTAAATCACTATGGTTTGACCAAAAACACTCCAGGGTGCACTAAGGTGTGATAACGAGGTGATAAAGAGGAGATAACTTTCCCAGTGACATATCTTCTCCAGTTCCTGTTATTGTATGGAGCCAGCTGTATGCACCAAGATTTCTCAAGGGAGAGATCTTAGTGCATGGGCTCGATAGAATAACATAGAAACTAGAGAAATGATCTGACTGGGGAAGTTATCTCCTCTTTATCACACTTTAATGCATCTTTCCCCAGTTTTCTTTTGAATATACCGCCCAAACAGTAAACCCAAAATAACAAATGAATAATATAGAAATACAAATATATTTTATTATCTTAAGTAACAAGTTCAGAGCTTTGGAGACCTCTCTAGCAATCAGGGAGTTAAAAGGCCCATTTAACCCACGGAGTGCTCTAGAGATGGTCAAGGCAATATCTTGAGCAACTCTCTGACATTCAGAGGCTAAATCAATTACTATTTATTTGTTCCCTATTGTATATTTGTTTTCCCCAGGCTGCTCCACATTGTCTTCATGCATATGATCTAAAACATACTTACGCACAAAGTAAATTTACCTTCAAAATAATAATTCTTAAATAAATAGTTCAAGGAACATCACATTTTGATATTATTTTATATATTGTTATTTAAATAAAGAAAATATCATATATTCTTCTCCATAAACTCTAGAATGGGTTCCGCACAGTGACATGGATTAAAAGAAGTCACAGTGCAGCCTATTATCCAGAACAGGAAAACACAAGCCAAGAAAACAGAACAAAATTTATGTTATGGGAGCAAATTGTCCCTTTGGCTATGTGAGATGCCAAAATAGGCTATAGTTCACTACCTAATCTGTTTGTTTCACAGCCCTCCAATGAAATTGTCACCGTTCATCATATTTTCAATCTCCAGCTTGTTTTGCCTTCCCCTGCTTCCTTTCAAATTCCCTTTTACTGTCATTTTTAACTTGTCGCATGGCTACTTTGGTCATCAGTTAAATTTCTTTAGTATTTTTAAAATATTTTTTTGGTTTAAACTATGGTGCCCCTTTGTGCAGTGTTACATATGACAAAACACAACAGGCAGATGCCAATCTATACAATCAGCCCCATATGTCAAGCAACTTGATTATTGTAAGGCTGACTATGCTGTAAATTTTGTCATTTGAATTAAAGGTAAAGTAACATCTCCTAATAATAACAACCCCCCTTATCTTACTCTGGTCAAACATCCTAATGACCTCTATGAATTTTGCACTTGTGTCCTTGTAAATTAGATAACATCTTCAATCAGTCCTTTTTATTCATGGAGGCAGACATGACAGAGTTGACCTTTGAGAACCAGACCTTTGAGAACCAGAGGAATGAGAAACACATTGCAAAGCAATGTGGTGCAAACCCCTATGGTCCATATAGGGTTAAGAGTACATGTGCAATAGAAGGCATTTTTGACTTGTTGTCCTGCTATCAACTGTCATATATACCTGTTGATGCCATCTATTGAACAAAGGCACAAAGGCAAAGTTCATAGGAACCATATTCTGGCCATAGACAGTAAGTGGGAATTCTTATTATTAGGGGTTGCTACTTCTTTAAATGAAAAGTAACACTTTCTAATAATAAACCCAAGACTACTTGCCTGGGGAGGAGTTTGGGGTCTTGGAACCCAACAAAGAATTATGTATACCTTTACAGACAAAACACCTTTAAAGACATGATATCCAGTCCTACTTAATTAATTTGGGGAAACCAATCCATTCAGAATACAGTTATAGTGACCATTAGTTTTGTTCTGCTCATATTAAGGTAAGTAGTGTTGTATTATGAGGAGTTATCCATAATCCTTAAATAGATCAGTAAAAGTGTTTTATGAGAAAAAAAATCCTGTTGATTTAAGTAGGCCATTTGATCTTTTGGATGCTAAAGACTGCAAAATGATGCTTTGGAAACTTCTCTGCTATCCAAGCAGTTGACTATATAAACATTGTGTACTTTTTTTTTCCCAAAAGGTTACTCCAATTGTACTTTCACTTATGCTCCATTATGTCACTGCTTTGTTTGACAATAAAGAGGCTTTAAAGATGGTGTGTCAAACTGCATTCCTAAATGGCTGAGATACATTTTTGAGATACATTTGATTTTTCACAGAAACTATAATTAAGGCTAAGCTCACGAAGTAACATGTAATATGCCAAACACCCACATAGGCTCTGCTCTTTAGATATGCAGTTTGACACACATAGCGTAATGCATCAGAGCTCCTAACAGCCAAAGGGCTTGATTTAATATTTCCTGGTAAAACTGTTAGTAGGGCAAAAATTGATACCGAAAGGTATACACATACAGTGTTACCATAGGAATCCAATTGTCCTACCAACAGGAATCACGACGAGCATTAGGACACAGAACCAGACTTTCGGCCCAGTGTTCGTTGTGTGTTTTTTTTTGTTCCTAAAACTCACACTAAATAGCGAGAGAATGGGAACATCAAAGGAAAACAGCCAACGCTCGGTGTTTGACATGGTGTCATACACCGAGCTTGAGTTCAAACACATTCACCCTCTCCAACACTAACCCCACACTAGCCCTAACAATAAAGTGCAACAATACTAAACCTAACACTGTCCTAACACCCATGACACAGAGCTGTAACACTTATCTGTTATCCACAGTAATTCTTCATTATTAATCTTCTGTCCTCTTCATATTTGTTCTTCTTTCTTATTTTCTAAAATTAGAAATTATACATACCCCATAAAGAAGTCTGCACCATCAACGTAACTGCCACTTCAGTTGCTGGTGGCAGAGGACGAAAGCAGGTGATATATCTCTTGGGCCGTTGCCCTAGCCTCAATGAGGGAAATTTGAACAGAGACACATCCCAGTCAATGGACTCATAGGAACCATTTTGAACAGAGACTGACCATATAAAAAGCCAATCTTCTCAAGTTTGCCTCAGTGTGGCTCGGGCAACTGCCCAAAAAGTATATGGGGCAGGGGGAAAGTTTCACCTGCTTTTTTTGCCTCTGCTGCCAGCTGAAGAAGCTGTGTCAGTGTACATTGATGGTCCAGAATTCTTTATGAGGCATATATAATTTGCAGTTTTATTTTTTTTACAGTGAGGCATAGTATTTTGGAGAAAATAACAAGAATATAAGAAGAACACATATGAAAAGGACAGAAGATTACAGATGAATAATTATTGCGGATGACTAGGTGTCACAGATCCCCAGGAATAAACAAGAGTCAGACGGTATAGTTAAGACACCTTTATTAGAATAATATGTAGAACTGATCAGGAAGTAGCAGAGGGTGACTAGAGAGGCTAGAGACTCTATCAGGAATAGGAGGCTGCTTCCAAATCAACCACACTGCAAAAGACTAGACTGAAGCCAATGGTAGTATAAGTAGCCCAGATAGTCACAGAATAGACCTGAACAGTCTCTCCTAAGGATGGCAACAGGGGAGACTACTGACTCTCACCTGCAGTCAGTGAAGAGAAGGCCATCTCCCAAAAGGATGGCAACAAAGGAGACTACTGACTCACGCCTACAGTCAGCAAAGCTGGAGTCCGCCAGAACCACAGGGTTGCACCAGATAGGATGTCCACTACCAATGAGGCAACACAGACAGGATAGTTGGACAGTGTCATACACGGAGTGGGTAGTCAGCCAGAGCCACAGGTCTGCACCAGATTGAATGTCCAAGAGATAATCACAGGTAGGATAGTCAGACAGAGCCACAGGTCAGTACCAGATTGTATGGTCAGACAAGCCAGGGTCATATACAGGAGAACAGGATACAAAGTATTATAACTGTACTGGACAACAACGTAAGTGTAATTGAGTCAGGATCCAGTTCCCTTTAAAACCCAGCCAGGAAGTAGGTAGGTGGAGACTTACATGACCAAACTGTATAAGACTGAGGCCTGCTACCGAAAGTAATGCATCAGAGCAGAGATGCATCCACTACAGCCTCAAACTCTGCGTCATTTTAAGCAGCAGCGCCATCTAGGGAGAGGACACGGTCAGCCTCTGGAGGCGCCATGCGCGCTTAGGCCATACGCGTAATTCGGAACGACACCAAAGTGTCATTCCAGGCCTCCGGTTCCCAGCATCACCCGATGCTGCAGCTCTGGAATTAAGGTACACTGTGACACCAAGGTACTGAAAACCACACTGGGCATCAGGATTATAGGTAAGTGTTTATTTTCTTGGAATGTTGTTTGTTCTAGGGGTATTATCCCTTTGAGTGCCAGTGGGGTATGCAATGCTCTGCACTGCGTTGCATTCCCTACTAGCACTCAAATGGTTCATTTTTTAACATTTCACACATTTTTTCAGTACTTTGGATGTATTTATATGGGTTTTAGGGCCCCATATCAATATATCCAAAGTAGCTTTTTTTCTTTGCTTGCTTCAACTTCAATTCCAGTGTTGGTTTAAATCATGCATTAGGAGTCTTTTGGCAGTAAAGTGGGGTCCCTTAATGCATGTTACCACCCAACACATGGAGTTGAATCTAAAATTCAACAACTTTTTTATTGCTTCCAATGGGTGCAAAATTTAGTTGCTACTGTATTTTTTCCCTTTGGTAATTTATCACAGCAGAGCTAATTGGATGGCTTACTGTGGGAAATGGATCAAAACCTGCTTCAATACATGTGAGTTAATTAAAAGGCTGAGCTTCTGATTAATCCAACTGGATACAAGCAGAGAAGTCCTAAACACCATGTCTTTTAGGTACCATGAGAAGAGGGTCTAGATTAGAACATTATACTAACATTTTTTCAGTTAAGTTAAATATTGGTTTCAGACCATTGACAATCAAATAGGCAACTACAACTCAACTATTTAACAGCTGCTAACTCATATGTTATTGTTCATGATTAATCTCATGATTTTTAAATGTATATTGTAGGAACCCATTGTTTTTGTTAATATATATTTTGTTGCTTGACTGCAAATTTAATATTAGCAATTCCAGTTTTCTTAATAGCATTGGCATTATTGTGCTATAAGTATGATTTTCATTTAAGTCTTTAAACCCTTAAGGACCGGGAAAATCTGAGGTGTCTCCTTTCTGCTTCTCTATCCCTTACGTTGATCGTGGTCTAAAACTGTTGGACTATATATGCTACAACTGTGTAATGATTTCACATTTTGAATCCAGAAACAGATACTAAGATCATGTGAATGGATAAATTGGTATAAATATAAGACATCTTTGATGCAATATTTTATTCCGTATCCCTGATGAAGTACCTTATTGGTGTGAAACGTGTAGGAGTATTCTAGCTAACCTGTTGTGTCTGAATTATATACATTGTTTTTATTACAGTTCCCACAGTATTGCTTATTGAGTTCTTGATGAGCCAATGACATCATTAATGTGCAGGACTTGAATTGTTGCCATTGTTTGATTGTGCTACTAAGTATTGGCAGTTCACATTGATGGTCCACGCCACTGAGTTGAAAGACGGGAGAGCGGATCATATTGGCACTACAGAACTGTGAATTCCACATTACCCTGCCCGCTATAGTGTTTCTCAGGTGTGGGTGGTCACGAATATTACAGCCATTTATACACAAAAAGGGAGAATCTGTGGCAACAAATACGTTTTATGTGTATGCGGATCTCTGCCCGCTCCAAGTGTCGAACAACATTATTACATCAATATATTTAAAGACGGGAGTGTTACAGTTTACCTGGACTTCAGCATCATCTGCAGGTGTGAGGCTTCAAGCATGCTGCAGGCCTCTGTTTTAACTGTTTGCTTCATGTAGTCTCCTCCTACCAACTTCCTACTTCCTCCCTCTGAGCTGCTCCTCCTACTTCCTGTGGAGGGGTTTAAAGGGCAGACTGAGGCCTGACTCAGATGCCCTTGCGTTGTTGTTCATAGCAGTTCTGTTACCTTGGGCTCCGTGTATGACCTGGCTAGTCTTCCATCCATTCTAGTGCTGACCTGTGGCTCTGTCTGACTATTCACTTGCCTAAACCCTAATAGTGGACATCCAATCTGGTGCAGACTTGTGGCTCTGGCTGACTACCTGAACTGTGTATGACCCGGCTTGTCTGACTACCCCCTCTGGTGCTGACTTGTGGCTCTGTCTGACTATTCTTTTATCTTTTCCCCTGGTGATCAGACACCCAATATAGTGCGGGCCTGGGGCCCTGGACGACATTATTACATCAATATATTTTAAGACAGGAGAGACTTTCAGGATTTTATCCATTTGTAGCAGATATGAGCTGTTGAGACATGGCGTAGCTATACTATGTTGGCACATATAGTTTTTACATCTTCAATTTCTCTATTGAGATCTTATCTACATGTTCCTGCATTATCTATTGTGGATATAGGACTGTCAAATTATATAGGAACTTTTATCTACCTCATGAGTATAGTGATATTAGACACCAGGGTATTTATTTAAATGTATTTTTAAACAATCTTTGAGTTCTATTAATAAATTGTATTTTTTTATTTTATAGAGATATTTGCGCTATTCTTCTTTTTCTTTAGTATATCACCAATGTTTGTACAGTATATTGTAATGATTTAGAGCAGGTGTGTCGAACTGCATTCCTACAGAGTTAAAACAATGCAGGTTTTGGAATTTTTCTGATTTTGATTAGCTGTTGTAATCATCATTAGATACAGCCTCTACCATTTAGAAAATAATATGACAAACAAAAACAGAGGGGGGGGGGGAGAGTGTTATTTATTGTAACACTTAAGAAGAACCTTGATACTATTAGCCCCGGTATTTTGAAAACAAGCCATAGTGGTTTTGACAGCACATTTTACAATTCTATAAACTGTGCTGTCAAAACTACAAACTTCTCAAAAATGTTCAATGGGTGTGCAATTTTCATCCAATGAACATCAATTAAAAATAGTTACCTTTGTTATCCTATTCCATGTGGGGGTTTCAATGCATGTTTTGGATGCACTTTTCATACAACAAATTCTGAGCTATGAGAAGACAGGTGCAGAGCCCAAAACCACAGGTATGTGTTGGAAAACTGGTTTCCAACAAATACTTGTGGTTAAAACTAAGAAGAAAGATGAACCCTATGAGTGCCAGTGGGGTATGCAAAGCATTATTCAGCATTGCATACCCCAATGGTACTCATAGGGTTAATCCAGAACCAGTTTCATACATGTCCCAACAATTAAAAATTTTCCAGTAATCCTGATGTCCAATGGGGTCATAGTCAGCTTCTTCTTTTCTGTCTTCTGATCTTCTTTATTCTGCCTTGCTTACTTAAAAAAAAAAAAAAAAAAAAAAAAAATCCATTATTGGTCCTTTAATATTGATAAAAGATTCCCCCCAAAGATGCTCTCCTATTGGCTGGGAAGTGCTTGTGCACCTCCTGGCCAATCAGCTTCTAGCTGTGTTCAGCACTTTCCAGCCAATAGGAGACTGCAAATTTATTTTGAACCAAGACTGGTATATAAAAGCCAGTCTCTATTCAATATTCTGGCAGTCTGACTCGGGCAATGGACCAAGAAGTCACAAGGATCCCTCTTTGCGAATGAAAATGCCTTCAGCCTCCAGCAGAAACAGCAGTGGAGGCATGGTGGTACATAACTTGAACATTTTCGTACTTACAGACAATATTAAACATTTTAACAAATATTTCTATAAAGCAGAATGGACTTTGAAATGTCTCCTACCGTAACTATTTGAGTGACGGATAACATCTTTGGGGGAAATCGTTTATCAATATTGAAGGACCAATAATGGATTTTTTTTTAGTAAGCAAGACAGAAGAAAGAAGATCAAAAGACAGAAGACTGAAGAAACGAAGACAGAAGGAAGAAAGAAAAATGAAGAGGCCGACAGAGGATGACAGGTAAGTGTTCCATTTCTGACAAGTTTTAACGCACACTTTTGTTTTTTTCCTTTGATGTTCCTGCAATTCACTTTATTTAGTGCGAGTTGTGGGAACAAAAAAACATAATGAGCATTTTGCCAAAACATCAATTTTAGCCAACTATGCTCTTTTTACCATGTACCTCTCCAGCAATAGTATAGCTGGTGTACATGGTTATTTTTTTTTTTTTTTTTTTTTTTTTGATGCTACTGTTTTTTGCTATAACCACCGGTTTTACCAGTGGTAATAGTATCGAGCCCCTAGCTCTTACATTAAGCTGCCCATTTTTATTTATGATTAAGAGGTTGTTCCATATGTGGCTGAGCTACCCCTATTAATACATTTGGGATTTAGTATGACACACCTGAGAAATATGGAAAACAAGGCTGAGATTAACTTGATAAATTATGGGGCAAACAACTACAAATAACATTTTCCAAAATCCCCATAGATTTAAATGGGGCTTTAATCCTCTTGAATACTAGAAAGGTCTCCAACACATTAGTTTGCAATGCATTGGGTACCTCTCCAGCATTAAAGGGGTTAAAACCCCAGTTTAAAATTGATGGAAATTTTTATATGTACCCATTAGTTCAGATGATTTGTCCCAAGATTGCTTAAGTGCATCTGAGTACATCAACCTCAAAGACAGAAGGCTGAATAGGAAAGCAAGATCTTATACAGGGAAGATGGTTTAGAGGTGGACACAGAACCATATTTGCATCTCAGCTGCTCCTAGGCTTGGTAGCATAGAGAACCTTACTTCTAAAAGACACAAACCCCCCTCTCTCAAAATCACTACCAGCCCCATCTACTTTCTAACACAGAAAATATTGTCTATAAAATCCGAAAAATTATCATTGAGTGATTGACTGATGTAGTCTTCAACATTTTGAGTGCCACAGGGGTTTGCAACATATTACTTCGCGATGTGATGCGTAACCCTCTGGCATTCATGGGTTAATTTTTGGTCTCAATGTAACAAATAATGTTTATTTAGTATCCACAATATGACCTGGTTGTCCATTTTGCAATAAGTAAACAATAACACTTCTCTTTGCTCGTTTTTCAAGTAAATCTAACAGCACACATCACACTGACTGAATGCATTATCTATAAATATTTATAAGCAAAAAGCTTTATATGTAATAAAAGGGAACATAATGTCTTTTATTAAAACAGATCAATTGTCTCCTGAATTTTTTGTGAATTTTTTGTGAATTTGTACAACCTAAGGAATACAATTTCATACAGTCCATCATCAAACTCTTACTTATTTAGATGGATTGTTTCTTATAAAAGTCGATCAATACTGCCTGCAAGATTTTTCCCTGGACAAACGACACCCAGCATCATTATGGTAATGTCAAGGAATGTTTATTTAAGGTCAATGTGTTGTCTCCATACTGATCTTTTTGCTCCAATTGTAATTGGTTGCCTCGGTACTGATTTTATTTCTCCACCTGCAGTTGAATTTTATTGTAACCATAAACTACACTATAATATTCTCAATAAAACCATTTATTCCAGCATATTTATAATTTGATTGATTAGGAGTTATGCCAACTTTACATGGAGATTAACCCTCTAAATATGGAGTGGGAGCTCTGATATGAAATGCCCATTTACCACAACATTTAACTCCTTGACTTTTAGAGTGGTCTCCAAAACATTTGGACATATGCATGAGTTCATAGGTGCAATCACATGGTATTACTTTGTAATGCAATTGGCTTCACTGTCATGTATGCATTACTGCAGTTGTTCTCAACCTGTGCCCTCAGGGTCCACTAAAAGGCTAGGATATAAGGATTTCTTTGCTGGAGAACAGGTGAGTTAATTAATGGTTTTAATTAACAGCTGCACTCAGAAGGGAAATCCTGAAATCCTAGCTTGTTACTGGGTCCCTAGAGTAAAAGCTGATCACTGTAGTACATGCTGAGGCACACACTCTGCTGGCATTGGACTTTGACGCCAGCAAGCCCTGCACACTTGCTTAGAGATGGGGACGAAGTCTGATTTTTTCTGGCAGGAAATTTACCATGATTTCCTGCTTTTCCCACAAAATTTCCTGCACATTGAAAATCCATAAAATGTTCTACTTTTGCTAATCCCAATAAATGCCCTGCAGTTTTCCACCTTTGCCCAAGAATTTCCTCAGCCGTGCAGAGTGTGAGTTTCTAAGGCTACCAGTGCAGTTAGACAAGTCAGGAACTCCTGGGTGGTCAGCATTTGCTGTTGTTGGGTCTGTCTGCTCCCTACCTGCCATGTGCCTCCATGGCGGGATGGTGGTGCACATTTCCCTTTCTCTTCCTTATGTTGGGCTGGCCACCTGCTTCTGCATTCTTCTTCTGCAACATTGTGACTTGGGACGTTGTGATGATGCATTCTTCCTCTATTTAAGTCCTGAGCACCTGCGGCTTGGTGCTCAGTCTATTGTGTGCCTTGCCAAGCTTAGTTCTGTATTCTGATTCCTTATTTATATATTTTTTTCCTCTGGCTATGTTTGACCACCTCTCCTAGTCTCCTACCTTGACCCTTGGCTTTGATCAACCTCTCCTCTGGCCTCTGGCCTCTGGCTTGTCTGACCACTCTAAGTTCTGCCTGCCCTGACATCTGACTTCTTAAGCCACTCTAAATTCTTCTTGCTCTGACCTCTGGCTAAGTCTGACCATTCTAAGAGCTGCCTGTCCTAACCTTTGGCCCATACTGACCATTCTTGTTTACTGTCTACCCTGACCTCTGGCTTCCTCTGGACATTCTTCTGTATTCTCCCGTTTTGGCTCTGTCACTTCTGTACACTTTCTCTCTCTCTTGCCTGTCCTTGTTGGGCTTACATTATTGGGCTCCACCACTATAATAATCAAGCCAAACATTTGAGAGCCTGTCCTCCATACCTGCCTCTCTGTTCCTTTGCTTGTGACAGACTGACAGACCTTTACGTGTTCAGCAGTGACAGTTGTTCTCTGGTAACCAGTGCAGTGGACAAGGCTGAGAGGTTAGTATGTGTGGCTCTATTTATATCTACCACTGAACAAGACTGGGGGGGGGGCTCTGCTTATGTGGGTCTATAATTAACACTACAAAGGGACAAGGCTGGGTACGGATGGGTGAAAGTTTTTGCCTCAAAAGAAAAACAGGAGTAAAATGGCACTTTTCTCTGAGTGGCAACTTTTTTGCTAAAAGTTCAGTTCGTCCGCTTTTTTACCTAGCTTATTGCATTGAAATCAATGGGAAGACTGAATTTCTACCAACCACATGGCGAGTTTCCCTTATTTCCCTGTAGGCATAGTATGAAAGGCAATATCAAATCTTCAAATAAGGTAGTGCAAAACAATGAATAGTGGAGACAAAACAAACTATCCTCAGCTGCCAAGAATAAGGAATACCCACCTCCAGATTCCAAAAACAATGAAATACAACAGTTCTGCAGTCGAAGTACAGTTATTGAGCTTACATTAATGAATCAACAAATCTTAAAAAAAGGTTTATTAACATATATACCACAGTAGATTGTGCATTCATGTCCAACAAACAACTTTTATTCAAGTATGTGATATGAGCTTCCCTTCAAATGCACTATACAAACAAAGGTTGTTAGGTAAAAAATGATAGGATATATCAAAATCTATAACATCCAATATATAGATTAATATGAGATGCTATATATAACAATCCTAATCAATACTATGAATAAAATTACCATTAATGGCTATATGCCACCCTGGTATAAGGTAATATATACAAAATGTATCAAACCTAATAAATCTTAAAGTAAACCAGGTAAAACGCCCACTGTGCCACCCTACTCTTCCTATTGGAAAACCACCCCTTTAAACCAAGTGGAGTAGGAATGTGGTCAGATGCATAAAAAATAATAAAAAATAGAAATAAAAATTAAAAAATCTATTATAACCCTATCTAAGCCAGCTATAAAATATATAAAAGACAAGATAACCTCCCAAAAAGAAAAGAGTCCAACCAATTGGTCACTAGAAAAAATATGTGCACAATGACTTTACTACAAGTTTCTTCCGATGAACACAGCAACAATATTGCAACCGAGTAACAGACTCACACTCCAAATTTACTTGATGTCTCACAATGAATTAAAGATAAATTCCACTATGTTAGTATCTAATATACAGATAGATCTCACAGGTTCTCCTTGATGCAAAAGTGCATATATTAAAAGATGAGAGACAATTTATACAGCACTTGCTGAAATGATTAAAAACGTGAAAGGAAGAACCAGAATGAATATAGCAATATTGACTAAAAGCTATATCTTGTGCATATTGCTTCCATTACCAGTTATTTGCACCATATTTTAACATTTTCCATATGCTAATGTTAAAAAAAGCAATATCCATGGAAACACCACTCTAGTCATGTCATACTTTTAGTAAATCTTGTAAAATTAGAAATGAGCAAAGCTAATTCATTCATCACCTGTTTGTCTAACAAAAGGCCAATTCTCACTCTAGTAAATGACAGCCAGAGTGGCCATAACTCACCTTCAAAAGTGAGGATGACTATTAACTTTTGAGTGCAAGGGGCTACTCAACACATTGTGGAGCATTGTGCTGCATAATCCTCTGGTACTCATTTGCTTAAAACCAGCAATGTTTGTAAAGCATGAGAGGACAAACTCTAAGACCCTAAATTCTTGAGAATATAATACAATTACATGAATTGGTGCAAACAGAAAATTAAAATACATTTTCTCAAGTACGAGACTGCTAACTCAAGCCTCAAGGTCAAATGCTATATGAAGAAATGGAAAAAAGGTCAGTTACCACATCAACCCTCTTGAGCAAGATAGGTCAGTGTGTGAATCATTCTTTACAAGGAAAGTAGAAGCTGAGCAAAAATATTTTCTTCCCATTTTGCTCTATTTTCAAATGTTTTTACATGAAGCCTGAGGTGCTTTAGTGATGGTTATTCAATGCTGACAAGTTATCCACGAACTTGACTTATTTGCTTTCAATACACATAAAAAGCTGCTGTCAAGGATATTAGTGGGGAACTGTATCCCAATGGCAGGATGCCAATAACCTACGAGCTGAAGGTAAGGGGAAGTGTCTGCTACTAGAAGGCTTGAGATCGATGTTAGTGTGCTAAACCTGAGATTGTAGTTAGCTATAGGTTTACCCTTGTCCATTCTAGGAGCTTGATTTCTAAATCATAGCTGCTTTAATCTGTGGTGTGAAATGAGATACTTTGTACTACTTTCATCTCGTAATTGCTTTACATCTGTGTTTATTAGCTTTCCTTTTAACTAGACTGAAGAGTTTATTTATTTACATTTTAATTATTAGGGTTTTTGCATTACTAACTTAGTTTTTTTTTTCACATTTTCAAACTTATTATTTATGCATTTGATTTATTGGAAGGTGATAATCCATCATAATACAGAGTGGGTTTTCATAACATACAAGTCCTCATTAATCCAATTGCCCACATCTTTAATGCAGCTTAACCCTTTGAGTGCAAAGAAATGCATTAGATACCTTCTGGCATTCAAAAGGTTAAATACCAATATTTCCAATCTATAGATATAAAAGAATAAGCCTCATTGCATAACTTATGGTTCCTCACACACAGAACATAATTTATGTCTCCTCAGAAAACACACACACATTGCACAGAATGACTCATTACATAATTTATGTCTCATTAGGAGACACAACTCCCATTGGGTGATTCAATGGGGACATTACTGCTCCCATTGGGTGATTCAATGGGGGCATGTTCATCATACAGGCAGTTGGCCCGCCCCCTCCAACCCGCCCACCACTATCCAACTGACAAAAAAAATATAGCTGCCACTTGCTCCTGAAGTAAGGTATATCAATAACTTCTCCTGGTCCACACATACTCTTGCTCAGGACCATGACCCCACAAACAAACGGTTTCACCTCTCACAGACAATTTTAACCCTCCATGCACTCTGTTTCAGTATGAGGGTGTAATGTTTCCATAAAATGCAAACTCAGGGATAAACTTAATGGCAACTCTTTTATTTAACTCTTTTCATCTCTTCAGTCAACCTCACTAACTGTCTGTCTTCAACTGTCACTCCTCCACTTCCTGCTTCCTGATTCCCGCCCTTTCTCCTTAAAGGGAGAGAGATGCTTTGCTGTATGTTACAGAGGGCAAGCCTCAAACACCACTTTCTATTTGTTCCCTCAGCATATTGCTATGTTGCCTCAACTGAAGAGCCACCGTGTGTTATATTGTTATGTTACCTCAGCTTAAGTAAGGAGGAGTTACTGCTCCCATTGGTTGATTCAATGGGGGTGTGATTTAAATCATGCAGGGAGCTGGCCTTCCCCCACTATCCAGCCTGCCCACCACTATCCAAGTGACTGAAAAAACAAAATGGCTGCCACTTGCTCCTACACCACAGACACAAACACATCAGACACACACACTCACTCACACACACTCAATCACACACACTCTCTCACTCACACTCACTCATACTCACTCACACACACACACACTCAATCACATACACTCTCTCTCACTCACACTGTCACACTCTCTCTCTCACACTTTCTCACTCACACTCTCACACTCACTCACTCACACTAACATTCACTCACACTCTCACTCTGTCTCTAATACTCACAATCTGTCACTCACACTCTCTCTTGCTCACACTCTCTTTCGCTCACACTCACTCACAATCAGTCACACTCACACACACTCACTCACACTCACACACACACGCTCACACTCAATCACACACACTCACACTATCACAAACACTCACATGCAATCACACTCACACACACTCACACTCAATCACACACACTCAAACAGACTCATACACCTCAATTACACACACTCTCACACTCTCACTCACACACACACTCAATCACACACACTCTCACTCACACACACTCACACTCAATCACACACACTCTCACTCACACACTCACACACACTTACACAATCACTCACACACACAATCACTCACACGCACTCACACTCACTCTCACACTCCAGGAGCCAGCACGATCCACCTTCCGCCATAGTATGTGCAATTACCACATGAATTTGAACTACATGAGTGAATGCCACTCACTCACACACACTCACTCTCACCCCGGGAGCCAGCACGATCCATCTTCCACCATAGTATGTGGAATTACCACATGCATTTCAACTACATGAATGAATGCCACTCACACACACTCAGTCACACTCACTCACACCCCGGGAGCTAGCACGATCCACCTTCCACCATAGTTTATGCAATGTCAGAGACTTTGTCCTGGTGGAGCATAGAGGGTTAACTCTAATAGAAATTAACTGAAAATTCTGTTTAAAATGTGTTCAGATATCTCATCTTTAAAACAAAGGGATAATCATGGGCCTCTTTAGGGGAGAATGGTGATAAATAGAGTATGCTAGACAGCCATGGTGCCTAGAAAGTAATGTTATCTTATGAGAAAGATACTCCCTATTAAACATCTGAAAAACATTGGCAGATTTATATGACGTTTAATGCCCTCTTACATACATCATTGATGACATAAAAATTGATTATATGTAAGATGTTAAGGAGAGTAAGAGTGCCCTCTAGAGTCTTGAGAGCGTCATGACTGGGGTATCCACATTCCGTGAATAATTAGGGATATATTAATATCCAATCAGGGCATACTGGTGATGTCACGGTATAATGAGATGGATCTTGGTCCAATCATTAGAAAGAGGAGGGGATTACTGATAAGACAGGAATTGCCAATATAATGACAAAATGCTCTTAATTCGGGGCTCTTCACTTCCTGAAAAAGAAAACTCTTAGGGGCTTCTTGACTCCTGAGGAAAAGTTATAACAGTTTTTAGATTCCTGACAAAAGAAAGCTCTGCTGATTAAATTCTTGACAACACCTGATCCTGCCACCTCAGAAATATAAAGAAACTTTGATTGGTAACGATATCATTTATTTGTTTAGATTCATTGAATCCAGTATTTCATAATTTTTCTTCTGTTGAAGAAACTTAAATAGTCTTATAATTGTCTTAAGTGGACTGGCCAACCATTTGGGACAATTTATAATAAGCTATATTTAGCTCTTAAATTCTGGAAGTAATAGAATCTATATATCTTTATTGGGAAATTGTTATAGTTTGCCAATCAGTGTAATACAGTATATAGCATGGGTTATCTATATTAGCTAATATAAGTCTTGGTATTCCGAGAATAATATCAACCCTTTAACCACTATTTGTCTGTTGTTAGTGGTGTTTTCTTTGGATTTCTCTGTATAAGTGCTAGGCTTATATTTTGTAAATTGGAGGTATTCACTCTAATAGACAAAATAACTTCTGGGTGTGGCACCTATTTTAAACTAGTGGATTAACCCTTGGAGTGCCTATAGGTTTTATATATGTTGCTATAGTCATAATTATGATATATGTTGCATGAAGTTGGTTACTTTATAGACATATGTTATGGGATTAATTTTAGGTAGATTATTTGTATAATCTTTGATTGACTATATTAATTGCAATTTATATATTTTATTCAGAGGTATTCAATATTGAATTCAGTAGATAATTAAATTACAGTGATTTAAATCTGGGATTCTATTCCAGTTATTCCCTAAATTTGATTATTATTGAGATATAATACAAGGAATTGTTAGCGGAATTATTTAATTCATCTCACTATACCCCTTACATCATAATTCACATAGTCTATACAGTTTCTGGGGCAGAGGTATTAAGAGACACCGCTGCCAACTGTATTATAATTAATTGTAAGAATCAATTAACCTTTTCTATGCTACTGAATGCAAGTATTATTATTAATACCTCTGAATATACCTATGTGTGGTTAACCCTTGCACTGTTGGTAATCCTCATTGTAATAAGTGTGGTTTGGTTTTCTATGTACCTATTATAATTGTTAATCACTTATATATTTCATTGTTACTGATACTTGTTATTATATATATATATATATAGTATATTGTATTTAATAAAATATATATTTTTGCATAAATATGAAGGATTGATTCTTGTGATCAATTCGTTACTGTGAAGTAGCGTGTCAATACATATTAAAGTAAAAGTTCTCAATTTATTATGTTGTCATTTGCCTATTTAAGTGAAGAAATCCAACCTGAGTGGTTGTCTGTTTTAACCATTTGGATACCTTCATATAAATAGTCCGACAGAAATTACCACATGCATTTCAACTACATGAATGAATGCCACTCACACACTCACTCACACTCACTCACACCCCGGAAGCCAGCACGATCCACCTTCCACCACAGTATGTGCAATTGCCACATGCATTTCAACTATATGAATGAATGCCACAGTGGAGGCATAAGTACAAACACAAACTCATTACAATGACACATAAGTCACCCCCTTATGACTCACTTCTGTGTGTGTGTCTCTGTGTGTTCCTCACTGTGTGTGTTACATGTCTCTATCACACTCTATGTGTCTGCATGTTGTGCATTGCATGTATGTGTGTATGAATGTGTCGCTCTTTATGCATCTCAGTGTATGCGTGTGCATTTGCGTATGTGTCTGTGTGTCCTGCATCCGTGTGTGCATTAATTCCCTATATAGCCTGACGGGCAGCTCCGCCCCACATTGCTAGTAAATCATAAACATTTCTATTACCAGACTCCTGGGTGAGATGTACTAAGTTCCAAAATAAGATATACCTTATCTGAACATTTTGGAAAATTAAAATACTAATAAGTAACAATATGCAATCAAATGAAATGCACAAACATGGAATCTGGAAGGTTATATACTTATATCTTGGATTCAAACACAGATTGCAAAATAAATAAATAATTATTCCAGTTCTGTTTTTGATAAGCAAAACCAGAAAAAATATATGTATAACTGCTGGAGTACAACCAATTTTGGCCAAAATAAGTAGAAGCAAAAAAACAGAATATTAGTGTACATCCTTATTAACTCTGTATATTGCAGTACACTGCAGTACACATATCATCATTATATTAAAGATGGGGTTATAGTCACTTAATATGTAAGCTAAGCTGGCTAACATGCCAAGGTCTCCCATAATAGACAATATGTTATCCACTGGAAAACAACTACAAAGCAGTCTCAAGAGTTTACGCATAAGGACGCACCACAGGATATCCCATTATAGGCAAGTCCTGCCTGTATTTATGATGGCTGTGGAATGCACCCAAAATAGTGGTGGCTTGTTGTGGGACTCAGCACTGGGGCTTATTGGAACTACCATCTCCTCCTGTAACATTCCACAGATGGTGTTGGTTACATTAAAACCCTTTTTTGGAGATGAGAATCCCAGTCCCAACCCCCCCACCAGTGCTACTTCCCATGGTCATGGTAGATACATCAGCCTGATCCTGTGTCAACTGATGCTGAGATGACATAGCAGCAGGAACTAAGGGCTCGTTTCCATTTCAGCTGGAAATATTTGCTGATTTGGAATCCTTTTGTAGTGCTTAAAAATGCCCCAATGAACCCTAAAGTGTGGGTACTAAAAGATTCAAGAACAGAAACTCTTCATTTGGCTGGATCAGGGAAAACCAGAGGGAGAACAGCCCATAGGTCTCCTGTCTGATTCCCGATGTTCCCCAGCACCATTCCTATAACCTTGCCACAGTATCCAAAGGCCAGGGGTGCAGTATGTGTGGTTATTTGGCTGTCGTGGAATAAGGCTAGTTGTTTAGTATGTAGTTCTACGGATTCTGCTGACTAGTGAATGAGAAAAGACTGGATGGGCATTATGTGTGGTTTTATGGCTACTAGTGAAACAAACCATTGGGATCCATTCAATGCATAGAAAACATGGACAAATTTCAGTTTTGTAGGAATTTCAGTGGAATGTGAAAACTGCCATTTTTTGCATGTTTCTATTTTTAGGTGGGACCCCTGCCAGCTTCTACCCTCAGTATGATGCATGAATGTGTTTAAAAACATATGGGTAAAGCATGGTAGAGTGTTAGCCATAGAAAAAGCAGATGACAAGTAGTAGAGTAAAAATGATACCTTTAATACATAGTAACATAGTAATTTAGGTTGAAAAAAAGACTTGCGTCTATCTAGTTCAACCCTTTTCCTATTCCTGTTTACCATTGTTGATCCAAAATAAGGCAAAAAAAAAAAAAAAACACCCTCAATATAGCAATTTTAAATTCTGCCTTGAATGGGGGGGAAATTCCCTCTTGATTCCAAATGGCAATCAGATTTCTCCTTGGATCAACAAGCCCTAAGTAAATATTAATCCCAATACTAACATACATAGCCCTCTATGTTATGCTCTTTTAAATAAGTATCCAGGCCCTTTTTAAAGGCGTCTAATATATTCGATAGCACCACCTCCTCAGGCAGTGAATTCCATACCTTTGTTGTCCTTACTGTAAAGAAACCCTTCCGCTGTTGTAGATTAAATCTAATTTCCTCAAGTCTAAGCGGGTGGCCCCTTGTCCTATGCACTGTTCTGTTAATGAACAGGTCTTTGGAGAGCCCTTTGTATGGGCCCTGAACATATTTATATAGTGTTATCATATCCCCTCTAAGACGCCGTTTCTCTAGTGTATACAAGTTTAACTTTTCTAGCCTTTCTTCATAACTAAAACTTTCCATTCCCCTTACTAGTTTTGTAGCCCTCCTCTGCACTTTCTCTAGTTCCATAATGTCCTTTTTCAGAAAGGGCGCCCAGAATTGAACAGCATATTCTAGGTGGGGTCTTACCGTGGACCTGTAAAGAGGCATAATATCTTCCTCCCTTGAGTCAATACCCCTTTTAATACATGCTAATATCTTATTGGCTTTTGCAGCTGCCAGCTGGCACTGCATGCTACTGCTAAGTCTATTGTCTACCTTTACTCCCAAATCCTTTTCATTTGTAGATTTCCTCAGAGAAACACCATTTAAACTATATGTTGCATTTTTATTATTATACCCAAAATGCATAACTTTACACTTGTCTATATTGAATCTCATTTGCCATTTGCCTGCCCAGTTACTCAATTTGTCCAAATCCTCTTGTAATGAAGACACATCCAGTTCAGACTTTATTACCTTACTTAATTTTGTGTCATCGGCACATGGGAGGTCATTTATAAACAAATTAAAAAGAAGAGGACCCAGGACAGATCCCTGAGGTACTCCACTTATCACGTTTATCCAACTGGAGAACTTGCCATTTACATTCTATCTTTCAGCCAATTTCCAATCCACACACAAACATTTTCCCCTAGGCCTATTTCATTCAATTTGTACAGTAACCTCTTGTGTGGAACTGTATCAAATGCCTTGGCAAAGTCTAAATAGATCACATCAACCGCCGCTCCCACATCTATATTATTACTCACTTTTTCATAAAATGCGATCAAGTTAGTTTGACAAGACCTGTCTTTCACAAAGCCATGTTGACTCCTGCTAATAATATTCTTGTTCCAGCAGAATTCTTGAATATATTCCCTTAGCAAACCTTCAGACAGCTTCCCTACCACAGATGTCAAGCTTACAGGTCTGTAATTTCCTGGCTGTGACTTTGATCCCTTTTTAAATATGGGCACCACATCTGATTTACGCCAATCCATGGGCACCATACCTGAAATAAAAGAATCCCTGAAAATCAAATATAATGGTCTGGCCAGGGCCTGGCTTAGCTCTTTAAGTACCCGTGGGTGTATACCATCTGGCCCCGGAGCTTTGTCTACCTTAACACCATTCAATTGTTTTAACACTTTTTCTTGTGTTAGCCAGTCCCATGTTTGCTGTGACTATTCTGTAAAAGTAGTGGCTGAGTGGCTCTAGGATACAAGCTTTGAAGTTAAAAATGATAAGTGTAGATGCTAAAAAGAATCCACTACGAATACAAAGATCACTGATGGAATGGAGAGAAGATACCAAATAAGTATATGTATAATGGTGTGCTCAAAACAAATACAAATTGTAGTATGATAATGATATAAATAACAGTCTAGACAGACAAACTAGACACAATAAGTTAAGAGAAGACTTTCGTAATGTGGGCCAAGTAGATAACATTAAGGGGCTATCTACCAATAATTCAAGTAGAAATAGTGATCTTAAGAAAGATTTTAGCTTTCATCTAGAAAAGCTCCTAAAAAGTGAGATGAGCTGTTGATGGGAGATAGTGACCTAACAAAGATATATAGACACAAGTAAAATTCCAAGAGGTTTAATAATTACCAGAAGCATCTTTTGGGTTAGACAACGAGTCCTTCTATAACATCTGAAACTCTCTATTGGACCATTGCTCTATTCAGCTTATGAAGCTCATTATAAAATTCAGACAGAACAATATGGAAACTATTAAGAGAAAGATTGTAGATATCCAGAAAAAAACAGAACCATCCAAAAATGAAAAGTAATTTCTATTATTGGACCAACAGGTCAATAGAAATGTTGAACATGTTGAAACAGAAGTTGCAAATAGAAAAAAAAAGAGCTAATTTGAAAGAGATGATGTGGACTACAAGAACAACATGGTGAGGGGATGGATTAAACAGAAGAACCGTCCAGTTAACCATTGAGATACTCATACAAGGTTTATCAACCAAAACAGACAAATTAAAATCTATGGAACAACAGCTCAAAATTCAAAAACAACCCCCACGGGAAGAACGCAGTTCAATACAGCAAAACATCTGTAGTAGACTTGTGTACGACCAAAATTTACGATTTAATTAGAATTCAGCCGAAATTATTTTTTTTTTAAATTCAGATGATTCTAATTTCGGACTGGTCCTATTCGATTTGGACGACATTCTGATTTATTCCGAATGATTCGACCAAATTTAACATGGGTTAAATGATAGCAGTGTGCCTCCCTGCATGCTGCTATCATTCTTTATAGAAAGGGTGTGCATATAGAAAAAGATCCATCCCAAAAACGGACATTGTCGTACATTGCCAGTCTGTGCATGTCACCTCTTCTCCAGCATGGGTTGCTGGTCACAATCCAAATTGCACATGTTCAAATATCGAAAACCCATGCCTGTCACATTCACATGATTGAACATCGACAACTCATCGACAACTCATGCCTGTCACATTCAAGTTAGCATATGGTCGAACATTTACAACCCATGCCTGTCATATCCTACTCAACATAAGTGGTCAAACACCGACAAACTATGCATGTCACATTCTATATTAGTACATGGTTAAAGGCTTCATTTTCTTGTACCAGCCTCCTACCCTATTGTCCATCTTTGATACCCAAAGTCCTCTGTCTCATTTTCCTACCCTGATTTCCCCTCATATCAGATCAGTCTATATGTATACATCAGTGTTTCATACAACAATCTTCTGCTAAATCATCAACTCACTTACCCAAAGAGTTGTCAGTAGGTTATGAAGTTAACTACAAAGTGACCGGAATTTCCAACCAGTCACACCACCAGCAACACGTTTATATGATCTCTGTATATCCATCTCCCTTCACCATTTTAGGCTGTAATGTTTCAAACACAAATCCCACTTTTCAGTGTTTCATTTTCCTAAGCAATCTTCATCCTGTATTGTCCAAACCCTTAACCACTTTCACCCTTTGAGTGCCAGAGAGGTATCTGACACTCAAAGAGTTAAGTAATTTGTTCACATACAACAAGGGCTGGCAAGAGTTCAACCAGTAGGTCGACAACCATGCCCCATGCACAACTAATTCACAATACATTTCCCCCATCTTTGGCCATTTATTTGCCAGTTAGCTCCATGCTCTGCTTGTGTTTTCCTAGCTATCACTGTAAGCAGAAATGTTATGTACAACATACATTGGAGTTGTAATTGGTTCACCCGGTAGAGTTGTCGCGTAGTAGTAAAGTTCAAAAGAAACTGAATGTGCCGGGCCTTGAGCACTCAGTTGCCTCCCTGGCATGATCACAGTTTGCCATGCAGTTTGTCAAACATCATGAACATATGTCTGTCACAGTTTAACCTGCATAGTTTTTCGAACATAACCCACCCTACACAGTTAGTCGAATACAAATGAAGCGAACATCACCAAACCATGCATGTCCCCGCCTACCCTGCACAGCTTGTTGAACAACCCATATCTGTCACTTCCTGCCCCTGTTTAGATTGCTTTTGAACGCTTAACACTCCCATTGCTGGTTGGACAGGTGCCTTACTAGCAATGCAAAAATGTTAAAGATGACTCTATGACCTGGAAAAAAAGTGGGGAGTATCCCCAAACAAGAACCCGCCCCCAACATCCACCATTTTAGAGAAGCAGACACCATCTTCAAAAACAGAGGAAACAGCTGGTAAGCAAATTTTTCCAGGGCTGGTTTTTATTCCCGGTCCAGCCCTGCTCCAAGGGTTAAATATCCCACTAATGCACATATACAGCACATGTAAGAAATGTTTGTCATGCTCCTACCATTCACATGATGACATTGTAGGCATGATTGACACAAGCTAATGCACCATGATGGTTGTCTTGGTATGTTGAAGCCCTGCCATGCATTAGTGATGCTTCATAGGCCAAATTTGCCTCTCTGTTGTTGAGTAAATCCTGATAACTAGGTTATCCCACCTTGGTGCAGTTGTTGAGAACCTGAATGCTTACACAACTGAAGCATTTAATGAAGTCCGTGTTTCTCATTACATGTTAATTCCCTCAATATCCAAAATAGGTCCAGCTGACATGCCGGAGGAGGCGGAGGAGGGGACCCAAGAAGATGAGGGAGCGCAGGCCCCCGTTGGTGCACCTGGGGACCACCACGTGGAAACGGCAGGTGAGGATAGTAAATTATAATATGTCCTCCAGCAAAAACATGTACATCTGTTCGATGTCTAATATGTCTTTTGTTGTGTGTTGTTGGTTTATGTTTGTGGAAAGGGTTTTGAGTTTTGTGTTTCTGGTTGTTGTAATCATTTCAATGGCAGAGGGGTACACAATTGTTACGGTTTTCAGACACTCAGACAGACGGGCGTAACCGGAGACTACTGGGTACTGCTTGCCAACAGCCAACGGGCATAACGGAACCGCTGCTCTGTCACGGAGAACCACCGACTACTAAGGCCCGCAAGCGGCTGGCTCACAGAGACAGCGAACAGGCTTAGGCGATAGATGGAAGCGTAGCAGTAATCGGATGAACAACACCAGTGTCTCAAGTGCAGAAAACGACACAGCACAGTAAGGTCTGGACTCGAAAGGCAGGTAATGGGAGACTCAGCAATGGCTCAGCAACTGATAAGCGGAGGATCAGACACACTATACAGTATCAGAATGTCACCGAGGCGACAATGGAATCGTCTGTCAGTATAGCAGGAACAGTGCAAGAGTGTTCAGTAGTCAGCCAGGCTGGGTCAGGATACACAGGAGATTCGCAGACAAGCCGGGTCGGTAACGGAAAAGGATCATCAGCCAGGCCGTGTCAGATGCCGTAGGAGATTCGCAGACAAGCTGGATCAGGAACACGCAGGAAGTCAGCCAGGCCGGGTCAATCACGGAACAGGAACACAGGAACGTCGTCAGGCAAGCCTAGTCGGTACACTGTAGATCAGGATACAGACAGGTGCCAGTGGCCGGATTAAAACAGATAACCAGGCCGGGCCAACACAGCTCAACCAATCCGGGAGCAGCACAGTTGAGAGTGACAGGAAGGATCACGGGGACCATGATAGTACCCCCCTCTCAAAGACCCTCTCTCCCTGCCGGAGGTCTAGGTTTCTGAGGGTATTTAGAGTGGAAGTTGCGCAACAGCCTGGGCGCGTGTAGGTCCTTCAGATCTACCCAGGACCATTCCACAGGGCCATATCCTTTCCAATGTACCAAATATTGCAACTTCCCCCTAAATCTCCTAGAATCAATCATACTCTGAACCTCATATTACTCCTGGCCCTGAACGTCCACCGGCCCAGGAATCACTGGAGTGGTAGTGCAACTGTTGCAAACCAATGGTTTTAAGAGAGATACATGGAACACATTATGTATGTGCATAGACGCTGGAAGTTCCAATGCATTTTAGACTGGATTCACCTTGCGGATGACTTTAAATGGACCAATGAACCGAGGTGCCAGTTTATTGGAAGGCACCTGTAACTTGAGATTTCTGGAGGAAAGCCACACTCTGTCCCCCACCTGGAAGGAGACCGCTGGCAGCCGTCTATGATTGGCATGCTTCTGGTAGCGCTGAAATGACTGGCTGAGGGTCCTCTGCACCTGTGCCCAAGTGGAACAGAGCTGCTCAATATGCTCATCCAGAGCTGGGATTTGTTGTGCCTGGAATGAGTCTGGGAGTAGACAGGGCTGGAACCCATAGTTAATGAGAAAAGGGGAACTCCCGGACGATGAATTAACTGCACAAATCCTGGCAAACTCTGCCCAAGGCAACAGGTCGGCCCAATTGTCATGATGATCGGTTACAAAACAGCACAAGAACTGTTCCAGACCTTGATTGGCACACTCAGCTGCTCCATTAGTCTGGGGGTGATATGCGGAAGAAAACGACAACTGGATGCCCATCTGCCCACAAAATGCCCTCCAAAATCTGGACACAAACTGGCTACCACGGTCAGATACCACCACTCTAGGCACCCCGTGCAACCGAAACACTTCTTTGGCAAATACCACCGCCAATTCCTGAGCCGATGGAAGCCCAGGAAGGGGCACAAAATGAGCCATTTTAGAGAACCTATCAACCACCATACGAATAAACGTGTACCCCCTGGATGCTGGCAATTCTCCCAGAAAGTCAATGGAAATATGGGACCATGGGCGGTCGCCATTAGGTACTGGTTGAAGCAGACCTACTGGAAGATGCCTGGGTGTCTTGGCACGGGCACAGGTGGCACAGGCTGCAGTAAAAGCGGAGCAATCAGCCCTAAGGGAAGGCCACCAAAACAACTGGGATAGTGACCAACATAGCTGATCCCTTCCAATGTGCCTAGTTTTCTAATAGACGGGTACGTAATGGCTCATCGATAAAGCACTTGCCAACTGGGGTTTCTGGAGGAGCCCTAGCCTGCGAGGCCAAAATTTTTTCCCCCAGTGGCGAAGTGATACTAGTGCGTATAGTAGCCAGAATACGGTCTGGCTGAATGATGGGTACTGGTTCCTCCTCCTTCTCAATGTCTGACACAAACTGTCTGGACAAGGCATCTGCCCTGACATTCTTGGAACCCGGCAGGTAAGAGACCACAAAGTTGAACCGGGACAAGAAGAGCGCCCATCTGGCCTGACGTGAGGAGAGTCTCTTAGCCTCCGAGAGATATGTCAAATTCTTGTGGTCCATCAGAATTAGTACTGGTGTCTTAGTACCTTCCAATAGGTGGCGCCACTCCTTGAGTGCCAGAATGATAGCAAAGAGTTCCCTGTCCCCAGTCTCATAATGGCTTTGGGCACTGGACAGTTTTTTTTAAAAGAACCCACAAGGTCTTAATGTACCACCTCCCACCGGGCGTTGGGAGAGTACTGCCCCGACCCCAACTTCAAAGGCATCAACTTCAAGGGTAAACGGCAGGGTTGAGTTAGGGTGGGACAGCACTGGAGCAGCAGCAAATGCAGATTTCAGTGTCTCAAACGCGTTCTCAGCTGCCTCAGACCATTGAGAAGGAGTAGCGCCCTTATGAGTTAAATCAGACAATGGTTTCACAATCGTGGAAAAGTTTTGAATAAATTTCCTATAATAGTTGGCAAAGCCCAGAAAACGCTGAATAGTTTTTAACCCTTTGGGATGAGGCCATTGTAGGCCTGCTGCCAACTTCTCTTTGTCCATGGCAATGCCATCTTTAGAGATCACAAATCCCAGGAAAGGTACTTGGGATCTGTGAAATTCGCACTTCTCAAGTTTACAAAACAATTTATTTTTGCGTAGTCGAGTCAAAACCTCAGAGACATCCTTGATGTGTTGGGTAAGATTGTTAGAGTGAATCAATATGTCATCAAGATATACCACAACACAGGACTGAAGCATGTCCCTAAGGATGTCATTAATAAGCTCCTGATATACCGCAGGAGCATTACATAGGGCAAATGGCATTACCAGGTATTCGTAAGGCCCAGATCTGGTATTAAATGCCGTCTTCCACTCATCTCCAGCCCTAATTCTGATCAGGTTGTAAGCTGCCCGGAGATCGAGTTTAGTAAAGATGGAAGAGCCCTTTAACCTGTCGAATAACTCGGTAATGAGTGGAATGGAGTAGGCACTTCTGGACATCAATTTATTTAGACCCCTGTAGTCAATACAAGGTCTGAGCTCGCCATTTTTCTTTTTTACAAAAAAAAACCCGGCACCCGCCGGTGGGGTAGAATAACGGATAATCCCTCTCTTAAGGGCGTCCTCAATATATTCCTCCATAGCCCTATTCTCCTCTACTGACAACGGATAAGTGTGGCCCCTGGGAGGCACCGTGCCCGGGGCCAGATCAATGGCACAATCATAAGGTCTGTGTTGAGGCAGGGCGCCAGCCTCCCCCTTACTGAATACGTCCCTGAATTCCTGGTATTCAGCTGGCACAGAGGGAGAGGTACCCCATAACCTGACAGGGTGTGAGAGACAGTTATCCGCACAATATTCCGACCACGACAATACCTCACATCTTTTCCAGTCAAATTGGGGGTTGTGTAACGATAACCATGGGAACCCCAGAATTACTGCGTGATGAGGCGAGTTAATTAATTGAAATTACACTTCCTCCTTGTGGAGAGCCCCAGTCGCCATAGTAATAGGGGTAGTCTCCATGCTGATAAGTGCGGGTTCTAATGGCCTGCCATCGATGGCTTCAATAGCCAGAGGGGACTCCCTTTTGACCACCGGAATCTTATGCAACTCAGCGAAGGAGCGATCCATGAAATAGCCGGCTGCACCGGAGTCTACCAGAGCTGAAACTGACACAGAGGACTCAGACTACGTAAATGCCACCTGGATGGTGGGTCTCTGTGTACTAGTATCCAGGGACTGTTGTACACCACCTAGGGCCTGTCCCCCAAGGTACCCTAGGTGCGTTCGTTTCCCGGCCGAACCAGACAGGTGCGTAACTGGTGCCCAGCTTTACCACAGTATAGGCATAGACCCATTCTTTTACGGTGCGCCTTCTCCTCCTTCGTTAGTCTGGTGAACCCGAGCTGCATAAGCTCCCCTCCCTCAGCAGTACGTTCAGGAGGAAGGGGTGGTGAGGGTGGGTTCACAAGACTGCCATGCCCAATATTCCTGGATTTTGCCCTCTTAGCCATCCGCCTCTCGCGAATGCGGGAGTCAATAAGCATGACGTAATCGATGTATTCATCAAGATCAGTAGGCATGTCTCTGGCGGCAATTTCATCCTTAATGGAATCTGACAGGCCCTGGGCAAAAGCCGCGACTAATGCCTCGTTATTCCAGCCCACCTCCGCTGCCAAGGTTCGAAATTCGATAGCGTAAGGTGCGATCTCCCTGTTGTACCTCCAATAACCTTTTGGCAGCAGAGGCGGCTCTACCAGGTACCTCAAATACTCTGCGGAATTGCCTTACAAACTCCCTAAAATTCAGAGTGCAAGGTTTGGCATTCTCCCAGAGCGGATTCGCCCAGGATAACGCCTTTGCCAGTTAATAGGGAAATCATAAACCCAACCTTGCTTCGATCATTAGGAAATGCTTGAGGAGTGAGCTCAAAGAATATCTCCAGTTGGTTAACAAAGCCTCTGCATTGGTTAGGTTCGCCATCGTATCTTAACGGTAACGGTGCCGCCGCCGTGAACCCTCTGGACTGAGTGGTTGGGGTAACCAACAGATTTTCCGGTGTCTAGACTGGGGTGACCACCGGATTCTGATTAGGTTTGTCTAGATGTACCGTTCTCTCGAGTAATGTCTGCATGGCCAGTGCCAACTGGTCGAGGCGCTGCTCGTGAACATCCATTCTCCAATGGATATTCTGGGTACCAGTATCTCCCTTGCTGTCTGAGGTCATGGCCCTTTCGTACTGTTACGGTTCAGACACTCAGACAGTGGTAGATAAAATAAATAGAGTTTTATTAAAGCAAAATGAATGACACGGTCGCCACTGGGGCAGTACTGGCATAAGCAGAAATAAGGCAGAGATACCTGGTGCAACAGGTAATACTACACAAAGTATGCAAGCACAAAACAGGACACAAGAGGTTAATAGTACTGGTTATCAGTCTCAAGTGTGGTGTTAGGCACGCCCTTGGTGCTGCATATAGCGATGTGTGCTGTAAGATAGCACCCAAGTCCATTCACTGTGTGGAGCTGTAGCATAAAGTTCTGACTGAACGGGAACTGCAAGTGATAAGGAGATAGCCCCCACAGGCGTAACCAGAGACTACTAGTATTGTGATGGCGTGAGCCAATAGCCCCCACGGGCATAACC
Organism: Rhinophrynus dorsalis; assembly: GCA_037306005.1. NCBI lineage: Eukaryota > Metazoa > Chordata > Amphibia > Anura > Rhinophrynidae > Rhinophrynus > Rhinophrynus dorsalis. The sequence continues at coordinate 269,986,435 of CM074724.1, forward strand.
GGAGACTACTATATCGAAATTGCTTAAGCCAATAGCCCCCATGGGCGTAACCGGAGACTACAGTATCGTGATTGCTTGAGTCAATAGCCCCCACGGCCGTAACCGGAGACTTCTAATATCGTAATAGCTTGAGTCAATAGCCCCCACAGGCGTAACCGGAGACCACCAGAATAGTGATTGCTTGTGCCGATAGCCCCTGCACGGGCGTAACCGGAGACTACTGGGTACTGCTTGCCAACAGCCAATGGACGTAACGGAACTGCTGCTCTGTCACGGAGAGCCGCCGACTACTAAGGCCCGCAAGCGGCCGGCTCACAGAGACAGCAAACAGGCTTAGGCGATAGGTGGAAGCGTAGCAGTAATCAGATGAACAACACCAGTGTCTCAAGTGTAGAAAACGACACAGCACAGTAAGGTCTGGACTCAGCACACGAAAGGCAGGTAATGGGAGACTCAGCAATGGCTCAGCAACTGATAAGCGGAGGCTCAGACACACTATGCAGTATCAGAATGTCGCCGAGGCGAGAACGGAATCGTCCGTCAGTATAGCAGGAACAGTGCAAGAGTGTTCAGTAGTCAGCCAGGCCGGGTCAGGATACACAGGAGATTCACAGACAAGCCGGGTCGGTAATGGAGAAGGATCGTCAGCCAGGCCGGGTCAGATGCGGTAGGAGATTCGCAGACAAGCCGGATCAGGAACACGCAGGAAGTCAGCCAGGCCAGGTCAATCACGAACAGGAACACAGGAACGTCGTCAGGCAAGCCTAGTCGGTACAAGGTAGATCAGGATACAGAATACTGCAACAGCAATGCTGGCTAGGAAACACCACGAAGGGGCACCTGACAGGTGCCAGTGGCCGGATTAAAACGGATAACCAGGGGTGGGCCAACACAGCTCAACCAATCCGGGAGCAGCACAGTTGAGAGTGACAGGAAGGATCACGGGAACCGTGATAACAATGCATTCTCAAAATTGTTGCACACCCCTCTGGCACTGAAATGGGTTAAGGCTCCATACAATTATCTCACCCTTGTGAAAATGTCCTATATCTCCTCAGGGTCATCGCAGGCTGTGTCTGGTGAGTAGGATGAGGAACCACCTCTGGAGGTGTCTGCCTCTGCTCCTGAGGCTATGGAAGGGGAAATGCAGAGTAAGTAAAATCCTAAATCTGCTGTTCCATGTGTGTTCCACCTGTCTCTCCTTCCCTTACAAAAACCCCAAAGTCCCTGTAGTGATCTCTGTTCTTGTCACACATACCTGTGATAGTATCATGGCATGAACAAATATCCAGGCCATAGCACACACCTACAGTTCTTGTTTCCAGGCTAGCACTAACTGAGTGTTGGTGGATCAATCACAATGACAGTCATGATCCACCTGTGTCCAATCAAGGCTAAAGGGCAAATCTGACCTGTCAGTTTGTTCATAACAGGGGGTGGTCAATCCTGTTCTCATGCCACAACAATGCCACATGTTTGCTGAGTCCCCTCAAATTAAAGTGGATGTGTCACCTATTTATAACATAGCCTAAATAGTTAGGGTACATATTGAATACTTCTAAAACTTTATTACTTTTTTTTTTAAGTTTTATTTGTTGTAAATGTAACTTAGAAAGTCTGTCCCCTACCTACTTCCGCATAGACTGCTCTGCCTCTGCTCTCCACCCTCCTCTGATGACGGAGGCTTCTGTCTGTAAGCTGGAGTGGTCTCATCGGCTAGATATCGATCTCTGCCAATGAGACCACTCCAGCTTGCAGACAGAAGCTTCCATTATTGGAGGAAGGAGGAGATCAGAGGCAGAGTGACAGACTGCGGATACAGAGCAGGTAACCGCAGTCTATACGGAAGTAGGTAGGGGACAGATTTTCTAAGTTATATTTACAACAAATAAAACTTAAAAATAAAAAATGAATAACGTTTTAGAAGTATTCGATATGTACCCTATTTAGGCTATGTTATAAATAGGTATCACATCCACTTTAACACATTTTGTGTGGTGATTCTCAGCAATGGTCCTGTTGTCTAGCACAATCATGTCCTCTAACCACCCCAACAGTGCAACAGTGTGAATGTCAATACCTCTTGTGTTTAAGTGAGCACATCCTGACAACATGCACTGTTAGTGTGATTAGAGGACATATTTGTGCATCCTAGACAACAGTGCCATTGCTGAGAATCACCCTGCTAAATGCATCAAACACCTGTGTGCCAGAGAGGTGCTCACTGCTTTGCATTTCTTCTTTCCCCACAGCTGCATCTGATAAAGAACACCAGCAGCAGCCCCCCTCCAGCTAGAAGTACGCCGAGGCCCTGGACATCCTATACAGGATCTTGGCTGACATCAGGGGCTTACGGCGGCAGCTGGGATACGTCATGTACTGTCAGGAGGCTCTGCTCCAACAAATGGTGGAGCAGAATAGAATGATGCTGGGCCTCTTGACAGAGTATGTTGTGCGTTCAGGGGCAGCCCCCGCCCCCAGCACCTCCTCATCAAACAGTAGCCTGGCATCATCTGATACGCTGCCTGCTGCACATGGTGGTAAGCATCACCTACCCAGACGGGCGCCCTCACACAAGAGGAAAAAGGAGGCACCCCCACTGACCCCATTCCCTCTAGAGGGGTATTTATATAATTTGTATTTTTATTATTATTATTATTATTAATATTTTTATGTTGTTAAATTACATTTTACAACTTCAGCATAGTTGGTCATTTATTTCAGATACAAACAGGGGGGAGATAGACCAAAGTGTTATGAGGAGGTGATGAAGTGGAGATGACCCTTCCAGTGTGATAAACGATCCTTGCTTCTTCCATCTAGCCAGTGAACTGAGATTTAACCAACCTGTAAGTTCTTAGTGCATTGGCTCCATGGGATAATCCAGGAACCGGAAAGTTTAGCACACTGGAGAAGTTCCTTACACCTCATCACCATATGAAAACACCTTAGTGCATAACCCCACTGCTGACCCACTCTTCTGTGTGTGTCTCCAACCCTTGTCTGTCTCCCCTAGAGATTGGAAAAGGAAAGGAGACAGACACAGATTTGCATGAAGGGAAGCTGACAGAGGAGGAGGGTGGCAGAGGGACAGAAAAGGAAGGAGACAGATGGACAGAGAGGGAAGGAGGGAGATGGGCAGAGAGGGAAGGAGGCGGACAGAGGGAATGAATGTAAAGGAGTGAAAGGGAGGTGTGTAGACTGACAGGGCTTGATTCAAATGTTGGAGATGGCCCCAGTGGGTGTATTGATATAGAGCCCTAAGCCTCACCTCAATACATCCAAGCACTCCAAAACAATTTCAAATATTAGTATAATTAACCCCGCACAGACATCTTTCCATAGTGACATCTGTGCACCTGTGTTGTCAGTCCCAGCCTGCTCTAGGAGACATTTCTAGGAGCCATTCAGTTCCAAAAGGGACTGAAAGCGCAGGCATGCAAACGTTAATATGGAAAGATGTCTGCACGGTTTCCTGCCTGTCAGTCCGGGAGCAGCTAGGCGCCAGATGGGTAATTATTTGGGGCCATGTTTGTAAATAGTTCCACTGTAATGCGACAATGTTTCAAAAGGGAACGACTGGTGCGAGGCAGACTCAGGATGACAGCAACACTGGAGATGTAGGCAGCAGAAAACTGCAGAACATTGGAGCAGGCAGGACACAGTCAGCAGATGGATACAGAATTAACTGAGGAAGACTGGTGTGAGGCAGACTCTGGATGACAGCAACACTGAAGATGTAGGGAGCAGCAAACCACAGAACCCTGGAGCAGGCAGGACTCAGTCAGTAGATGGATAAAGCGACTGAGGAAGACTGGTGTAAGGCAGACTCAGGATGACAGCAACACTGGAAATGTAGCCAGCAGCAAACCACAGAACACTGGAGCAGGCAGGACTCAGTCAGCAGATGGATACAGCAGCAACTGAGGAAGACTGGTGTGAGCCACACTCTGGATGCCAGCAACATGGATGATTGTAGATGTCTGAAGTCCTTTTTGTTTTTCTAATCTGCATCGAACCTGAGAGCAGGGTAAGCCTGCTTTGGCAAGTTGACTTTTAAAATAAGTAATTTGCTCCATGAGGTGGGGGGCCAATGGAGAACGCTGGGGGCTATGTATATTTCCAGTTACTGGAAATAGCCGCTCACTCTGGACAGTGGTTGGGGGGCAAGAAAGCAACTTCTGGGCTACCAAGTACAATGTAGGCCACACAGCCCTCTTGTTATCCCAGAATGTCAAGGGATCTGTACTTGGGGGCAAAGAATGTTCCGCAAGGTAAGCCTTAACCTCAAACTCAGCACTTTTTCTATTAATGGGGAGCTGTTTGTTTTCTCCGAAGCATAATCTGTCCATTGCCTCAGCGTAAAAAGCAGCAGCTGCTCCACCGGAACAGGATGAAGTGCTCCTGGCATTGCTACTAATAGGTCCCGGAAGCCCACCACACTCCTCCAGCTCATCTTCAGAATCTTCTCCCACCTCCTGTGACTGCATTCTGATTTTTCTATGCCTCTCACACACCCTTGCTATCAATTTTTCCCTCCAGGCAGTGAGGGAATTGGAACGAAGTGCCATCTTGCCTTTGATTCGAGGATTGTAAATTGTGGCAAACATTAACTCGGGACAATTGTCCATGCGCTGAGTCAGTTCCTCCTTCAGCCTCGTTAGAAGGGCAGCAACATCAGGAAGTATATTACCCACAGCACCGGGCAAGCATTCCCTATGGGAAAGGAAATTGTCCAATTATAAGGAGAGGTGTGTGAAAAGGGGAATGACTTAGGCCAGGCTAGCATTCTCTTTTCTCAAAAGTTTTGTCAAAGCACAGAAAGGCGTAAGGACTGTCACTACCTGTTCCATCAGGGCCCAGTCAACCCTGCCCAGTGTTCTGTTACTGCCAATGAAATGGTGACATGACATTGCATGAATTGACTTTTTCTGCTCCAGGATACGCTCTAGCATATCTAAGGTGGAGTTCCACCTGGTCCCAACATCTTTTTTTAGGCGGTGCTCTGGGAGGTCTGCCTTTTTCTGTTCCTCAAGAGCAGCCTTCACTACTAGATGCAGGACATGCGCTGAGCAGCTCAAACCCACAAATCTTCCATCCCGGAGAGACTTGATCGTGTTACCTGCACCATCAGTAACCACAAACCTCATTTACGCCTGTGAGCCTGCTTGCTCCCCTAGACAGTGCGCCACAATGTTCTGCACTGCTTTGCGAATGTTATCTGAGGTGTGCTGCTGATCCATTACCTCAGCATGGAGGATGAAAGAACTTGTTGTTACTATCAGTGTGTCTTGCAACACACTGGACTGCCACCAATGAGCCGTCAATGAAAGGAAGCCATGCTGGCCACTCGGAGCACTCCATAAGTCAGTGATAAAATGCACTGGCTGGCCAGCAGCCTTTCCTAGCAGGTCCTTCAAAAGGCCAACACATGCCCTGTACAGTGAGGGCACTATAGTTTAACTAAATGTGGTGCGGGATGGAATTTTGTAAAGGGGTGCGACAGACTCCATAAGTTGATGGAAGGGCTCCCCTTTCCTTGATTTACCTGGATGTCAGTATCCCTGAAGCACTCAAAGGACTTAATCCCCACAGGCAACGCCATGCCCCTTTTGATAGTTGACAATAAGAATGAAGGCTCAATACACAATACATGACTTTAAACACTCAGTATTTCTTAAACAGTTCCGTGATATGGATCATATTCACTGCAGTGGTGTTCTCTGCAAAGTACGAGTGTCCCACTGAAGAGAGCCGACATTCAGGCTCATTGAGGGATTTCCCTCTGACGTTAAATGATGCAAGTAATAGGCATGTTCCCATTCATAAATTCATACTAACTTTGATTCAGAGTGGGGAGTTTAATCATGTAATTAACACCAGCATTTGTCAATATGGAACTGTGTGGGGGGGGGCAGTATATGTCAAAGAAGAATTGTGGGGCAGTATGAGAACAACACCATTGTGTGTTAGCCCCATATACACTGCCCAGCCTTGTTCCCTTGCCCAGGCAGTGCCCATGGGGATTTGTGGCTACCAGTAGGCAAGGGAACAAGGGGGGGAGTCAGACAATGTGCATGGGGTTCTATGGCTACCAACGGGCAAGGGAATAAGGCTGCGGGGAAGCTGGGGTGAAGCTGGTAGCTATAAATCACCATGGGTGCTGCCTGGCCTCCAGCCTTTTTCCCTTGGGTGTGCACAACATGAATGAAATAAATATGATACCTAGCTGAGGGAATACGTGTATGGTGCTTGGTGTACATTTTTAACCCTTTGAGTGCCACAGGGGTGAGCAATGCTCATCACTATGGCACTCAAAAGGATAAGGGAGTGATGCTGTCTGTGGTGCTGGAAGTATCCTCTCCATTCTCTTACTGGCCAAGTGGGGAAGTAGAGAGAATGCTCAGACTTCAGGATTGTCATAGCGATAGTGATATGTGAGGGAGAGTATCCCTTCCACATCAACAACATTTCAACAATCCTGTATGCTAATGGGAACTTTCTCCTGCCCTCCCCTTGCATTCCTAAATTTTGGTGATGTGTGTCTACATCAGATAATTGAAGTGCTTTGAATACATACACAAAATCATATCACCACAGCGACAACCTTAAGTGAATCACCCCGTCATTTCTTAAGCAATTCCCATTAACACTGTGTAGGAATTATAAATAAAATACTCAATACACCTCCAAAAATTATATTCAGCATCCATGAAATAAATAGCATGGTTGGGGCAGACCTCTATAAAAATATGCACAATTGCTGATCATTGCAGGAGAGTTCCTGAAGTCATAGTACATGGCATTATTTTACTTAGCTTTTCCTGTCCATGTTAGCCTGTAATCCCTTTAGTAAATGAAAATGAAATTCTCAATACATATTAGAAAGTTGTATTCAGGCCCTATGCAGTTAATAGTAGTGGGTGGAGCAGGCTTCTATAAAATATACTCTGAATATATCCCATTTCCTGAGGTTCTCACCCCCACATTGCAGGCAATGAAAGCAAATAATTTAATCCATTGCAACATTGTAAAATAAAGAAATGTTGTTAGCCATACGATGTGATAAGCTATAATTGGTAGGATTTGAATAAAATGGGGTGCCATGGAATGCCAGACAAACTTAAACATATTTTGGCAACAATACAACAAAACCTAAATTTGAAATATATTAGTTAATAGGAGGGGAAATGTTTTATGTTATGCACAGGGTTCACATTTAAGTAATTAGTATGGGGCAGGGGAGGATAGTATTCTGTTTATTAAGCATCATAATGTAAACATTTGACTTTTGTTTACCCAATATTTAAAATACACTTTAGAAAAAATGGAACCTAAGGTTTCAGGAGAAGTGAGAAAATTAAAAACTAATTATAATAAAAGTAATCTTAATTTATTGTTAGAATGTTTTGCTCTCCCCTGCCCTTTTCTAAAAATAGATTGCTTGAAATGCAAAAGCCCTATATTAAAATCATTAACTTAATGTTTCTTACATAAGGTATAAAACCAAAAAATTAAGACACCTCTGATTAGCATAATAATATATTCGATCCTCATTCACCTGCATGTAGTGTGTTAGATTGTAATCCAAGAAGGCACATATGCTGTTCACTTCATTGTAGGTAAAATACCTACTAACTCAGTCATTAGTGTAAGTCATTTAAATGAATTTCCATGTAAATGTGACCTGAATGTAGTAACAATGGAGATGGCAAAAGGACATAATTTTAACACAGGATCTCTCTGGAATAAAGCTATTGAATAATTCAAATAAATATATACATAACTTTATCTTTGCTGTTACATGTAATGAATAAGTCATGGAGTGTCCTTGTATTGAGTAATTGTTTAAATTACTAAATCTATGTTAGCTGCCAGCTATGCCTTTATTTTTCTTTCTTTTTTTTTCATATAATGAACAAGGAAAGGCTCAAGAGAGAAATCAAAATATGCTAGTAAAGAAGAGCAGAAAATGAAAATTGTTTTCTAATTTTGAAGAATAGAGAAATGTATATTTGTTACATTATGCCCTATCATTTTGATATTCTTGAAGTCAATAACAGAAATTTCTGTACCATTAATGTACCCTTCTACCTATTTCAGTGCAAATTCTAAAGACCACCTTATCACTGGTTCTTTAATTAATGAATTATGTTCATAGTTTACACCTGCAGACATCTCATTTCCACTATCTTCTACTTTGTAGAGATGTTATCATTTAGCCAATTGTCAGTTATTTCCATGAGTACCTTCCACATTAAGACACTCACAATGAGGGAGAAGTTTTCAGGGAAGTTCCCTAGTTCAGAAAATTACTCAACACTAGTAGTGTGTGTGGCTGGCTGGGACTTGGACTAGGGAGCACTGGTGACAATGCTGATGATGACTGACGGAATGACTGTGTATTTTTTGCATTCTTTGCTTGTTTAGACCTTTCAATTGTTTTCTCACACAATTTATAGACAGGCACGGCTCTTCTTTACAGTGGTAGAGGATTGAGTTTTTGCCTTTCAGCTAAATTTCTGGCCACAAAAGAAGCCAAAAAAGGGGCACATGCCACTCTTAGAATGTGACACCAATACACTTGTAATGGATCTGTTACTCAGGGACAATAAAAGACCCGGTTGATAGAGCCAACAACCGGTATTGCAAGCAGGGATATATTAATTTGCCCTGCTCTGGATATACACCTGTCTGGATTGGCGATATATATATGCACAGTGGAACCAAGCTGAATATCAATGTATCACAAATTTATTCAAATACAATCTAAAATATAAGAAAATGTGACTTTAGGGTAAATAGAGCCCAAGCATTCAATGCATTTTGAAGCGTATACTTCTTCCTCAGAAACAGAAAAAGGGTTAATACAATGATCTATAAGGTCAATGTCACAACCAAACATAAAATATTATCCACACTTAAATTGTCCGCCGAGTTCCTCTTATAGTGGCAATTCACATTCAGAATAGAAAAGAATGGGGCCAAACAACTAGTCACGTGAGGGGAAGTGCACACAATGAATACGCTCCATCAGTGGAACTCAAACAGAAGAGGTCACTTGATAGATAGAATCCATTGCATCATGTGGACCATTACCTAAGCAATGTAGACGCTTACCGGCTAAAAATAAACACACACGACTGCACCATAAAAGCTCCATATATGGAGTTCTAAGTGAATTACCTATATACCGAAGGCAACTGCACATATCCCCAATGCATCCAGAAGTAAGAGGAAATCAGAAAAATGGAACAATGAAGTGCTCAATAACATATATACAATAAAATACTCAAAACTTATTATACAACTGGTTTCTGGTCATGTTGTCATCTCTCTCACTCGCATCTTTATCTGTATATGAAAACGAGGAGGATGCTGGGGGAATATATTCTAGATCTACATGTATCTATGTATACAAATGAGAAGAAAAAGAAGGGCGCTCCCTAGTGCAATATATCTTGCAAATAAAGGACCACCACCAATAAACACCATACTCACAGTGTCCAGATCACTAATAGTGATCAGCATGCATAGATGGAGGAATATAACTGCCCTTCTGAAAGCACTCCTCATTTCTGGATAGAGAACCTTGAATAAAGAAACAAATGAAGAAAGAAGAGCGCAAATCACTAAACCGGTATTTCTATCCACAATCTAATATCAAATTGGACTTGACATTATACTCACAATTAGATGTAAAATAATTTCCAAACTCAACAAAAGAAAGAAGAAGCGCCCAATGGTGAAATACGTTCACTTAAATATTCCTTCAACAGAAAACAAATACCATTGTACTCACAATTGTTCCAGGTCAGCAGAGGGGATATTCCAATGCTGACAAAACAGCTAGTGGAGATAATACACCATCTCCACTCGGTGACCAAGGGTACTGCCGCTCCAAAATAACTCCTTCCACTCAAATGCTTCAATATAAGGTTTATTAAAATTGCAATATTAGCAAAATCTAGCAGGGCAACGTTTCGCGATTTCAAACCGCTTTCTCAAGCCAAAAACAGCTAATGATTATACAACACAGAATTTAAACTTCCCTGTCAGCGTCATAATTGGGTGCACACTGAACTCTCATTAAAAAATAACCAATCATATCATCATACGTCTGATAGTAATCTACAACACCACGTTGGTGACACACATGCGTATTAAAGAGTAAAAACTCCCCACTCCATATTATGTCTGGGCAGTAAACCCAAATTTGATGTAGGATCGAAATCCTCAAAAGACATGTAATGCATATAAAAAACACATCTATACTCAATACTACACTTACATAATCCTCACACCTCTCCAACACACTGCGCATGTAAGCCACTCTCACCGAAATCAAAATATATGATCTCTGTAAACACAACATCACCGGAGCTGGGCGCATGCGCAGACGATAACCAATGGAAACACCCGCATGCGCACTACCTCCGATGAGGCCAAACACAGCGATGCAAATAAACATCAATGGAATGGGCACACGCTCAAAGTACCAATCACTGGAAATCTCCACAAACACAACGTCATCGGACGCATGCGCAGATAATCACAAATGGAAACTAGCATGCACACCACCTCCAATGAGGCCGAACATAGCCATGTAAATAAACACCAATGCAATGAACGCATGCACAAAATACCAAACACTAAAACCACCACTCTAATAACCACTTCACCGAAATAAAACTACATGGTTTTTGGGTATTGTATTTTTGGTGCTTTGTGTGAGTGCCCACTTTATTGAAACCCATTCACCATGGTTATGTTTAGTTTTATTGGAGAGAGTGCGCATGCGAGTGTTTTCATTTAGGATGAATCGCGTATGCGACCATCCTCAGTGATGTCTATTTATCGTAGTTTAATTTCGGTGAAGTGGTTATTAGAGTGGTGGTTTTAGTGTTTGGTATTTTGTGCATGCGTTCATTGCATTGGTGTTTATTTACATGGCTATGTTCGGCCTCATTGGAGGTGGTGTGCATGCTAGTTTCCATTTGTGATTATCTGCGCATGCGTCCGATGACTTTGTGTTTGTGGAGATTTCAAGTGATTGGTACTTTGAGCGTGTGCCCATTCCATTGATGTTTATTTGCATCGCTGTGTTTGGCCTCATCGGAGGTAGTGCGCATGCGGGTGTTTCCATTGGTTATCGTCTGCGCATGCGCCCAGCTCCGGTGATGTTGTGTTTACAGAGATCATATATTTTGATTTCGGTGAGAGTGGCGTACATGCGCAGTGTGTTGGAGAGGTGTGAGGATTATGTAAGTGTAGTATTGAGTATAGATGTGTTTTTTATATGCATTACATGTCTTTTGAGGATTTCGATCCTACATCAAATTTGGGTTTACTGCCCATACATAATATGGAGTGGGGAGTTTTTACTCTTTAATACGCATGTGTGTCACAACGTGGTGTTGTAGATTACTATCAGACGTATGATGATATGATTGGTTATTTTTTAATGAGAGTTCAGTGTGCACCCAATTATGACGCTGACAGGGAAGTTTAAATTCTGTGTTGTATAATCATTAGCTGTTTTTGGCTTGAGAAAGCGGTTTGAAATCGCGAAACGTTGCCCTGCTAGTTTTTGCTAATATTGCAATTTTAATAAACCTTATATTGAAGCATTTGAGTGGAAGGAGTTATTTTGGAGCGGCAGTACCCTTGGTCACCGAGTGGAGACGGTGTAATATCTCCACTAGCTGTTTTGTCAGCATTGGAATATCCCCTCTGCTGACCTGGAACAATTGTGAGTACAATGGTATTTGTTTTCTGTTGAAGGAATATTTAAGTGAACGTATTTCACCATTGGGCGCTTCTTCTTTCTTTTGTTGAGTTTGGAAATTGTTTTGGACCGCTGGGAGAGAGTGTGTAAAGAAGAAGCAGCCCCCTAAAAAAGGATCCCTGTGCTGAATCAGGATATTTATTCAGCAAGTGTGTAAGCTGTTTTTTCATATATGTGATCTAACAGCCAATAATCTTGTGAGTACCCACATGTGGGGTGAATTGGTGACGGAGATTCCATTTATATTCTGAATTGCACTAGGGCGCCCCCCTTTTGCTCTCCTTTTTTGTCATTTCAGTAGATGTAAAATAGCTGGTGCTCTGTACAACCAGCTAAAGCAAATGGGGATAAAAGAAGACTACCTCTCTACAGTCAACCAATCTCTGCAAATGAAGCTCAGGGTCCTCCAAAAGTAGTATAACATTTATTTCAAATGTATAAATATAATATATAATAATGCCGTGCATTATACGTGTCACTTTAGCTATTATAGCCTAACATATGATGTGTTTCGGGGACATGCCCCTTTTTCAAATAACACTGGCACAAATTAAAACAATCTCTAATTTTAAAGCAATGTCGTATTTGTATGGATCTGATTCATCCTATTAATAAAAACATGTTTCAAAAAAAAAAAAAAGCAATGTAAATCATCGGGTAGGTGATGATTTACATTGCTTTAAAATTAGAGATTGTTTTTATTTGTGCCAGTGTTATTTGAAATAGGGGCATGTCCCAGAAACGCGTCATAGGATATAATAGCTAAATTGACATGTATTGGCTTTTTTTATGCACAGCATTATTATATTTTATATTTATATATTTGGAATAAATTTTATACTACTATTGGAGGACCCTGAGCTTCATTTGCAGAGATTGGTTGATTGTAGCAAGGCAGTCTTATTTTACCCCCGTTTACTCTAGCTGGTTGTACAGAGCACCAGCTATTTTACATCTAATTGTGAGTATAATATCAAGTCCAATTTGATATTAAATTGTGGATAGAAATACCGGTTTGGTGGTTTGCGCTCTTCTTTCTTTGTATGAACCTATGTATGTATGTATATCTTTATTAATATAACGCCTTACAATAGACGTATGTTACAGTAAATAAGAGGGAATAAAATAAGTGTCACATTCATTGTCAAACTCCCTGGTGTCATTATGGCACTTGTGATTGCTGTTCTTGTTGCTGCTGCTGCAGAGCTGTTTAAAAACATAGGAACACATAACATATATCTCCAGGATAGCACTCACCTGCTTTCAAACAGTAGTGACCTTCAGTAAGTGGGTAGAAGCCCAAGAGGACCAAAAACTTTCTTTTTTTTTTATAGGTCCTATCCACCCACCCCCACAGGCCACATGGGGATTGCAATTGCTTTGAGCTGCAAAAAGACATTAGGTAATGCAATCAAATCAAAAGGCCAAAAAATGCCTTTAAAAGCCTCCTTATAAGTGATAAAAGATGTGCTATTAATTATATGTGCTGTTCAATTAAGATGTGCTGTTAATTATAGTTCATTTTATATAATTTAGAATTGTGAAATTCAATAGAAATTAGTGATAAGCAGCTAGAATGAGAAAAGGGAGATATGCAAAAACAAGAAGAGAAAAGAAACTCAGAGTACTAACTCATTATAAAATATACTTTACAAATACAACGTAAGAGACGCACTAGGCAGGGGGTGGGATTAAGCCCTCGTAGTCAACAGGGCAAGATGGGTGCATAGTAATGATAAATTGTGAATAAGACAAAAAAGATGGGGAAAGATCATTACTAATTTAATGCACTCCTGTATGACCCCAATTAGATCCAGGTTTTTGGATATGATAATTCAAATGTTTAAAATGACCAGTTTATTAGGATAATCTTAAAATGAAACACTTTACAATGACACTTTTTATACCAAGTATGTGTATATGAGTTAAAAGGTTATATATTGCTCCCTACTGTGCAGGTCCAGTAAAGCAACATACATCATTGAAATACACTCAGTATACAGAGGGATTAAAGTAGTGGAAAGAACGATTTGTATCGTCACAAGTCTAGATTGCCTGTTGGCTCTGCACTGGTTTAAAGACTAAGCACAAATGAAACTTCATATAAGAGCACAAACTAATTCAATCCACAGTTTAATGATTATTAGAAAGTACAAGTGGGTCTGTGCAGGATAATTATGTAAGCTGGCTAAGTACCAACATTCCGTGTATGAATTACAGAAGGACCATCCCGTTGTATCCAAACTCCTCCTGAACTATCAGTCTGGGAACTCTTGCAATTTCAGCTAGTCATATCCATCAGGAGGTTCGATAAATTGTATTGGATAGTAAATAGACAGATCGAACTAAGGAAATGACCCTATAAGATCTAGCTCATTGCTCAATTCACACAGGTTCCACGTACTTTGCAGCTAATAACATACATTGTTGCATCTCAGCCTTAACGGTAATCTTAGACTGGTTTACATGTGTCCTCGCAAAAGAAAGGAACCACTGAGCCAGTCGGATATGTCCTAACACAGTGTATCAGAGTTAACTACGGATGATTAATTTGGGAAAAATTTAAATATATGTTAATGACTGCTCCGCTATTCCAGGACCAGAAAGACAGTCCAAAGCTACATATTTAGCTAGCTGGGTTTACTTTTGGGCAGTTGATAACATAGATGTGTACTTGCTGGATCAACAAATGATCCTTGTATCCAGGCTACTGACAATAAGGCAAATACATGCACTTGAGTCAGACGGGGTTTTCTTAATCCAACAACAAATACGGCTACATTCATTAACTAACCCCTATACCCAGTCCCAGACCACAAAAAAACAGTGCAAAGGCTATTATCTTGCCCGTTCATATTATAGCTGAATATTAAGCAAGAAATGGAATAGTGCAGCTTCAAGTATGAACCCTTCAAAGATGTCTTTAAACCATTGCAGAGCCAACCGGCAAGTTGGACTTGCAACGATACAAATCGTTCGTTCCACAGTTGTCGCCATGTTCCCACAAGAAATCCCATGAAAACCACTTTATTGCCCTCTTTTTTTGTGGGAATATATGCTTTTAAAACAGCAATTAAAATATTTACAGTTTTCACCCATTGGCCAAAATTCGTCGAAAATTTTTTCAATGGCTAGAAAGTTTCTGCCATTGATTTAACGCCTTTTTGCTATAAAAACATGATGTATTTACGGAAGTGAAACACAACAGAAGCAGCTACAGAGCGAGGTATATGTGCTGTGCAGTTCTGCTGTTACTTGTTTTGAAAATTGAGGCAGGAGAGGATCATAATGACTGCTATCACTATGAGAACATTTGAAAATAGTAAAAGGAGGATCTTGAAACACTCTTACATGTCCACTGAGTCTGAGGAGGAGGAAGTGAGCACTACTGAACCAATGCTGTCCATTCACCCCTAGGGATCTTGGGGAATTTAATGGGAAGGGAGGAAGAAAAAGGTAGAACAACTGAGAGCAGGAAAGGTCAACTGCCTGTGCCTGCTGTCAGACGTGCTGCTCCTGCTTCCACTAGTGTTGTGCACTGCCAGTGCTGCTCCTGCTGTCACCAATGCTGTACCTGCTACCAGTGCTGAACCGGCTTCCACCAATAATGTGCTTGCTGTCAGATGTGCTGCCCCTGTTACCACCAGTGGTATACCTGCTGCCATTGCTGAACCTTCTGTCGCCTATACTGTGCCTGCTGTCAGATGTGTGCTCCCTGCTGCCAACAGTGCTGTGCTTGCTGCCAGTGCTGAACCTGCTGCCCCCAGTGCTGAACCTGCTGCTACTGTGTCTTGTAATACTCAGGAGGGGGGGAAGGAGAAGATGATACCAAGTGTGACAGCAAGGGACCCTAAGTCACACTTGCCATCCCCAAGCAGTCGGGCCAGTGCTAGTACTACTACTACTACTAAGAAGGTCCAGCAGCTTTTTAGTGTTAGAAGTGATGGAGGGGGTAAGCAATATTACTATTGACTGTGAGGAGGAAGAATCTGCAGCTGAACTTGATGTGGTTGGTGTTAGTAGTAGTAGCAGTAATGGTGAAGCAGCCGTTGGTTCTAGTGTTAGGGGAGTGGGCGGGAAAGCATTTGAGAGTGTCCATAATAGAGGTCATGGAGCCCACACCATTCCCCTGTCTCTGGGAGTCCCCTTCCCTTCACTACAGTGTCCAAGTGGAACATGCTCCTGAAGAGGCCAGGACTGGTGTTGGGGGAGAGCAGGTGCAGAATTAATACTACCACCTCCAGGAGGAGCACAGATCAGCTATCTGTGACTGCTGCTACTGCTGCCAGTCTGCCATCTTCAGGTCAAAAGAAAAGCCAAGTGTGACATTAGAGGACTCTGTCACATTGCTCCTCGCCTCCTCCAAGCAGCAGTGAGATGTCTGTAATATAGCAGCAGCACGTATGGACTAGTGGTGGAGATGATGATGATGCTGGGGAAGCCAGGGTGGAAGAGACATTGATGGCCTTTTTAGCAGAAACTGAGAAGGAATGGGAGACAGGGGTGAGGATGGACATCATCACCATAACTAGCAGTGAGCTTTTGGAATTTGCAACTGCTCTAATTCCTGCTGCTGCTGAGGTGCAAGGGCAGTACAATGCTGAGGAGCAAGCTAGTGTGCCATAGACCACCATGGAGAAAGTGGGAATTGAATCAACAAGTGATGCTGGTACTTGGACAGGTTCCACTTGCCAGCAGCAGCAATACTCCTGGTCCTAGTTGCAGTCCTGAATCTGAGGCAGTAGCAGCAACAGCAGAAACATTATCCGCTGCCACAGACAGTGAAGGAGAATGTGGAGGACAAGAAGAGAGGCCATTCTTCTAAACCTGTTCCCTATCCTTCCCCCAAGAAGTCATGGGTGTGAGACTATTTTTCTCTTGGGGCACAGTGCAGTCATCAACAATGGCATTGTGCCCAGTTTGTGACAAGTCAGAGGAAAGGAGAGAACACACCACAATATTTATGTCAAACATGTTAAAGCCAAACACCCACCACAAAAATCAAGCACTGCTGTTGCTGTACCCCCTGTAGAAAGAAGAGAGAGGAAGAGTAGAGAGACCCAGGCAGAGACTGGGAGTTCCATGATGAGTGAAACAACTAGCTTGTCAACACTTTCACCTTCTTCCTCTAGGGTAATTACATCTTCTGCCAATTAATCTCGTTCATTGTTACCTCCCCTGCCAAATGATAGCCACTCTGTTGATGTTAGGATGTGGCATTTCATCTCCACCCATTGCACACTGTCTGATGCACTGACCACACATGGCAGTGTGATGGAGGAGAATCACAACCAGGGCATCAAGTGGCATCTGAGGAGATTCCATCCTGCAGAATATGCTAAGATGCTGGCAGGGAGGGTTCCTCATTACTAATAAACTCTCATCAAGTTGTCATGTGTCATTATCAGGTTCTGGACAAGGAGATATAGTGACAGCAGCAGTACTTGGATTCTGGTGTGTCATGGTGTCTGGATACAGTTGTTCCCAAAGATGTTATTTACCACACACACTGTACACATTGCAGTTGCTGATGAGAGGCACAGTTCCTGCTCTCAAAGGAAAAATGTATATTCTAATAACAACACACCCATGATTTTTGAGGAGGGGCAGGCGGAGAAGAAGAATTATTGGCAAACTTCCTCTTTTCTCCACATAGACTGGGGGCTTGGGGCCTGCTCTCAAGGGAAAAATTATATTCTCATAGCATCACACCCATGATTTTGGAGGAGAGTCAGGTGGAGAAAAATTATTGGCCAACTTCTTCTTTTCTCCACATAGCCTGGGGGCTACTTATTGTGCTGTTACTGCCTCAGGCACATTACTGGAGCTAGTTATGGCAACCTTCATCATCCATCTCCCATGTTACTGCTGTTGTTGATCCCATTCCCTTTCAGCTGCCTAATCATCCCATTGCTTAAACAACTCAGCAGCAGCAGCAGCAGCAAGAACAGCAGTTGCAAATTCCACAATTATGGATGCAGGAGGACATTTGACAATGAACTGCTGACACTAGAGCATGTTTTTTTCTCAGGGCTTGTGCATTAAAAAAAAAATAATAAAAAAATAAAAACATAGTTCTACAAAAATAGAAAACATTTTTTGGGAGTTGTTTCTAACAAGCCTAAGTTCTACAAATCAATGTTCTTCAGGGCTTGTGCCTCTAATAAGTCTAAGTCCTACAAATCAATGTTTCCTCAGGGCTTGGGCCCCTAACAACAAATCTAACAAATCATCCACTAGAAAATACTCTATCAAGTCAAGTATCAGTCCAGCCCAGTGGCAGCTTATGTCAGGGGTTCCTTTCTCTATCACTTTATATACATATTTATTATTTTATTTTACTGATTTATTTTTTATTAACTGTCCCCCCAATACCAGTCAAGACCCCCCAAAACAAATTCCCTGTTTGACTGATTCATTTCCCAGACTCCACCCATCAACACAGACACCCTCCTCAGACCCCTTTATACCATGTCTTATGGGGTGTTTTGAATTGTATTTAGGATTTATTTTTTATTAACTGCCCCCCAATCTCAGAAAACAACTCCACCAAAAAAACTTTCCCTGTTCAACTTATTCTTTCTCTACACCCCACCAACACAGACACCCTTTATACTATGCTTTTGGGAAATAAAATAATATTTGCTATGTATTGTGCATACATTCAGTGTTCCCATTGATTTCAATAGAATGAGCTGGGTGGAAAAGTGGAAAATCAGCACTTTTCAAGGGAAATTATTCACAAACAGTAAGTGCCATTATTCTCCGATTTCAGTTTGAAGTGAACATTTTCGCCCATCCCTAGTCATGACTCCTACATCCCCAGGTAATCCTCCAACTACAGGGACTTTGAGAATGGGAACTATACAGGAGAATGGCTTTTGGGTGAGTCCCCAGTCGACACATCACATAACACAAACACAGGGTAACTCACATGTGCATGCTCATGAAACATAAGTAGCATGTCCACCTTACACAACATCATCTACACAACCATGTGGTCCATGTGTCACAATGTCACGTCTTTCCACAGGGGATGCTGGATATGGGTGCAAAGACCCAAGGGCTGCTACAATGAGGCTCACGTCATGACCAGGAATACGACTGAAAGCACCTTTGGCCTACTCAAAACCAGATTTCAGTGTCTGGGAGAGATCTGCAATATTCACTAGGCAAAGTATGAGATATCATACTAGCATATGCCAATTGATACAATATCTCAGTCAAGTCGACACATGTCTATTGGAGGATATGGATGCAGAACCCACTGTGGAGATGCCCATTCCCCTACTAGAGGATGAGTAGACCTTGAGAGGGATGAGGAATGTGTGCAAACACACACACACCAGATATAATTAAATGTTTCACTCCACCGGACGACTGAGATGCACATGCACTCGTATCCTTGAAACTGCCTGCTTCAACATCGCAACAACATAGCTGAACACATGCACCTGATTGACATGCCATGTTTGGGTCCAATGCAATGCACTGACTACTTCTCTTGCATTCCAGGTGTTAAAGGTGTATTAGAGGTATTATGAGAACAATAGATTTGTGATGCCTATGGTAGCTGAATAGGGGTGGATTTACTGTGGTAATGTTGGCTAATGCATCAGAGTAAGTAATTTTGAGGCTGGTTTGCAGGCCCACCATGCTGACTTGTGTGTGTGCGCGTGTGTGTGTGCCTGTGTAGCACAATGACAATGGCACGGTCACACTTCTCTTTTATGGGTATTGGTTCATACACTATATTCTGTATTGCTACAATGTCCCGTTCACATATTCATATGGCTGGTTACCATCCCCTTGTTCTTAAATCTATGAGTTCCAGAGGGGTAGCAAGCCATTACAAAACAGTGGGTTGTCTACTGCTCTGGAATCCAAAAGGTTAATAGGAATCCTCTGAATAACTGACATTTATGCAGTGCAGTTTCAACTAATGTCAGTCCTTCCCACAGGCATCCATGGCATGACTCATTGTGGAACAGAGGAATGTCCAAGTGATCCTGGTGAAATGCTGACTCCACTCCCATGAAGTATCCTTCTTGCTGCTTCCTAGTGCTAATGTTTGTAAGACCATATGGCATCATGTCATCTCACTGACATGAGTCATATGGTGGGACTTGATGAGGGCACAATGGAACAAAGAGAACATGACCAATCTCTAATAAGCCTTTGCTATGCGTTTACCCTAACACAATGTGGCTGTATCAGTGGTCATCCACACATAACATCCAAGGTGTTGAGGACCTGCACAACATCCATATATTGTTCCAACTCAAGGGACATCATCCGAAATCCACACATGCCCCCCCTTGTGTGGAATCAAGGACAGCCATGATAAGTACCTCCTCATTACACTGGAACTTAGAAGGGACTCATCATGAAGACAGTTCAACAGTGATGTTTGGACAGTGCTTCCATCAGAGTAACATGTGGATCGTGCATGTTTACAGCCAGCCTGTAGTTTGGAATTTAATAGGGTTACCCAAATCATATATGTGTAATGCATTGAGTGATGCACTGGCATCCTAGGAATCTACACCACCCACAAGCACACCCGTGCTGAACACACACCCTAGGGGATGTGCACTGGTTGCTTGGAAGAATCTGTTTGTGTTCCTGACACTGGGTATTGTGAGTTTTGCATTTGCAGAGTGTGATCCCTGTGCCACATGTCTGACATGATTGTTTGTGAAGGAGGTGTACCCTTGTGTTGGAATGTTTCCATCCCTGTGTGTTAACTCTGGTCCTGTGTGTGTCCTTACTTATATTGTGACATGTTTTCCATCAGCTATTGTTCAACTTCAACTCACAGCATGGCCAAACAACAGCCTCCACATATTTTGTTTTGCTAGGCATATTGTGAGTATAAACTGGACAACAGCCAAGGTGCTCTGTGTGCGTAACAATGCTACTACACCTTGCCACCAACTAATATGTGCAGGGTTTGTGTTCATTGTATTGCTTTGCAATGCATTGGAGACATCTGTGCCACTGACCTGAAATAATCACAGACATAATTGGTATCAATATGTGCATGATTAATATATCCTGGCAGTGAATAATTTAAATTAAATGATTGGCTAACACCTTAAAAACCACATCAGTGGTTCAAACTAAATGGGGACAGTCTTGAACATAGTATGCTAAAGGGTAGTTATCAGTTGTTCAACTTCAACTCACATCATGGCCAAACAACACCTTCATGTCATTTTTTTTTTTTTATTTTGATTAAGAAGGACAACCTTGAACTACAAATCAGAGTCAAACAGATAATGAAACTGATCATAAGAAAAAGCATAGCATTTTTACAAACAGGAATACAGGTGCAAAAACATTCCAAGCCTAGAAGCATACAGTTATAGCATCCCAAGGCATCCCAGATTGTTTTTTTTGTGATTTTACATTTAAAATAAACCACGCACAAACTTACCCTGAAAAATAAGTGTAAGGGGGAAAAGAAAGGGGGAAAGTAAAACAAAAAATAGATGGGGAAAGGAAAATAAAAGAGCTTTCTCTCCCCAAGGGGGACCACCACCTCCCCCGGCACTCCCAAAGCATCTACCCCCACCACAATCAAGGAGTGGATCTAGTCTCAAAATAAGACATCCCAAGCCCCCCAGATAGCATGGAAACTGTGCGGGGTCCCAGGATGAGCTAATACAAGGTGATACTGTGAGATGTTTTGTGCATCCAAGAAAGGCTTTGTAATTTAGGTGAAATGAAGTTCATATTTGCTGGTAGCCCAGATGATTAGAATATCATCTACGTAGCTCAGGGAAACCAAAGGATTTATTTGGCATGTGGACAAGAACTCTTCCAATTTGGCTATGAATAGGCTGCAGTATTGTGGTGCCATTTGTGTTCCCAAGGCATTTCCCATTTTTTAATGTATCGTTCTTGTCCAGATGTGAAATAATTGTAACATAGTAATTTAGATTGAAAAAAGACTTGTGTCCATCTAGTTCAACCCCTTTCCTATTCTTGTTTACCATCGTTGAGCCAAAAGAAGGCAAAAAAAAACTCTCAATAAAGCAATTTCAAATTATGCCTTGAATGGGGGGAAAATTCCTAATTGATTCCAAAAGGCAATCAGATTTCACCTTAGATCAACAAGCACTAAATAAATATTAATCCCAATACTAACATACATAGCCCTCTATGTTCTGCTCTTTAAAAAAGTATCCAGGCCCTTTTTAAAGGCATCTAATGTATTCAATAGCACCACCTCCTCAGGCAGTGAATTCCATACCTTTATCTTCCTTCCTTGAGTCAATACCCCTTTTAATACTTGCCAATATCTTATTGGCCTTTGCAGCTGCCAGCTGCAACTGACTCTTCTTCTAGGTCTGTTGTCTACCTTTACTTCCAAATCCTTTTCATTAGTAGATTTCCCCAGAGAAACACAATTTAAACTATATGTTTCATTTTTATTATTATAACCAAAATGCATAACTTTACATTTGTCTATATTGAATCTCATTTGCCTGCACAGTTGCCCAATTTGTCCAAATCCTCTTGTAATGAAGACACATCCAGTTCAGACTTTATTACCCTACTTAATTCTGATACATGGCTCCCTATGCCCTCTGGGAGATTAATAAACAAAAAAGAAGAGGACCCAGGACAGATCCCTGAGATACGCGACTTATCACATTTATCCAATTAGAGAACTTCCCGTTTACTACCACTCTTTGCATTCTATCTTTCAGCCAATTTCCAATCCACTCGCAAACGTTTGCCCCTAAGCCTATTTAATTCAGTTTGTACAGTATCCTCTTGTGTGGAACCACATCAAATGCCTTGGCAAGTCTAAATATATCACATCAACCTCCACTCCCAAAACTATATTTTTACTCACTTTTTCATAAAATGAGATCAAGTTAGTTTGACAAGACCTGTCTTTCACAAAGCCATGTTGTCTCCTGCTAATGATATTCCTGTTCAAGATGAGTTCTTGAATATATTCCCTTAGCAACCCTTCAAACGGTTTCCCTACAACAATTGTGTGTGTTAGTGTAAAGTGTATTAGCTGGGTTACAGGTTCTGTGGGTAAGCTCTCTTGATCTAGAAATACTCTGTAGCCTGCAATGCCATCTTCATGGAAAATGTTTGTGTACAATTGTTTCCCATGGAATGGAGCCAAGGTCAGACAGTTTGTTACAGAGATAGTTTGTATTCTGTATGTAGCCAGGTGTTTGTTTTTTGACCTTTGGTTTCAGAATACTTTCCACCCAGCCAGAGATATTTTCTGTGAGTGTGCCAGTTTTAGATGTTATAGGCCTTCCCAGATTCCCTTTCTTATGTATTTTAGTAAGCATAAAGAAGCAGCCCACCCTTGGGTTTTCCAGCACGAGGGCCTCCAGGTCATCTTAGTATTAGACAGGAGCTCTTTTATGATTTTTACGCTCTTTTGTGTAGTTAGATGTGGGATCTTTATGCAGTTTGCTATGTATTGTTCATTCTTTAGTTCATTGCAAGTGATGGGTTTTTCATCCTTCTGGTGCTTGGAGTGTTAACCCTACCCCTGCCATCTCCTTGGCCAATCAACATTTCATGTCCCCTGACAGTGAACCAGAAACACTTATATATGTATATATATATATAGAGAGATAATTTAATTGTGTAAATAGATGTTTTTGCTCTCATAATGTTTGTGATTTTTTTTTTGTAATTACATTAGCTGTTTCTAAATGACTTTCACATTAAAATAGGCATGTTATTACTATTCTGACTGAATTATTTTCTAGGTGTTAGGCAAACAACAATACTTGTCCAATAATATATGCTTCCCAAAGGATTAACTAACTCACTGGATTTGCATTCATATAATATATGTACATTTAGATTTGTATTCAATGTCATTAGGCTTAAGTACTAGAAACAAAAAATATTTTAAACTGTATCTAAAAGCTTGAACTAATATCTTAGGAAATGCCATCGGCAAGATCAATGTTCAGAATTTAGCAACTGAAGAGCTGCATATGAAATTATTATTTCTAACGGAATCTAAAAAAGCAAATTTGATGTAACTGATGCCAAGATGAATTCCGTGTTAAGACAGTTTTGTCCCTTTTATTCACAGCCAATCATGGTAAGGGATGACTGACCTTGGAAATGTTGTCACACATACTTAACTAGAAAAGGATGCACTCGCCTGCTCTTGACCCCAATCATACTTTGAAACTTTGCCTGAGGAAAGCCCAAACAAAGCCTTGTGTGTGATTTGTGGAAATTTGAGAAGCAGTCACAACATTTACTTAAACAAAAAAATATTGGCAAATATTTTAACATAGCAATATAACTATGGGCTGGATTGCAGTACAGGTGATAAATTATGTCATTAGTTTCCCCCGTACAATGGGATCTAGCTTAGAGTCAGTGACTGAGTAAATTAAAGTGCAACTGTCAACTACCATAAGCCCCCCAAAGAAAAATATTTGCAAATAGATGTGATAATCCTTACTGGGCTGTTTAAAATGCAATAACTCTTTCCAGATATATTAAACAGAACTTAAGTTTTGAGCTCCTAGATGAGGGAGAGCTTGTCCATCTTGACTGCGTTGAACATGATTGGCAGTGCTCTCCCTGTCATTCAGTGTTTAAGTGCCTATCCATTTTCCTTCTTGGATCCTTAACCAACCTGTCAGTGTGTCTAAAGAAATGCTCGCACGAACCAGCGACATGAAAGAGCAAGCCAAAGAAAACACAGTAAAAGGCAATGTCCTGCAGGGTGTTGCTTTTTACTGTGTATTCATTGTCTGGCTTGCTCCTTAATGTCACTGTTTCATGCAGGCAGCTCCTCAGACACACTCCATGGATATATAGTAAGGTGGTGGGTGGGTATACAACGTCACAGAGAGACAGTGCACACTGACGTCACAACTGAATTAAATGAGTTCTGTGAGTAATTTTATAAAGAAAAAGCTCTAATAAAACAAACCAAAACTGCTTATAGTTGTTTTTGTTTCCTTTTTCATATGAGGAGCATGAAGTAAAGAGGTGATAGTTATACTTTAAATCTTACATAGAAGACCATATGATGTAAATAGCAATATATTTTATATATTTCAGGACTTATAGTATAAAGCTTGTTAATTGGGATGGACAAATCAATTCTCCTCAAAAGAAAAACAAGAGAAAAATGGCAATTTCCATCTAGTGGACAAGTGAAGTTTTCAGTTTTTTTCTGCCTAACTCATTGCACTGAAATTCTACCCACCACATGACAAACTTCCTTTCTTTTCCTGCAGGCATTAAATAAAAGGGGTCTCAGGGTCCTATAGCATGCCATTATGTGATTGTGAGAGGAAGAAGAAGCAGCACATTTGACAGCTAGTGAAGGCAGGCTTATAAAAAGGAGTTGAAGCTTAGTTTATGGTATCTTGTAGGCAGGGAATTTGTTCTCTGCATTAAGGGAGTCTGTAAACAGTCTGAGAGACAGAAGGGAGAAAGAAGGTTGACCCCAAATATCACAAAATTTGTGGTGACTGAGTGGCAAGACAAAGGCAGTCGTGATCCAAGTTCCTTTCTGATCTGACTGTTATCCCTGTGTTTGTGAAGTCTGTGGGAGTGATACTGGAGTAAAAGAGATTTACTCCAAATATCCCTAAATCTTGTGTTACTGGCTGGAAAGAGACAGAAAGTTGTGATCCAAGTTTCTTCCTGATCTGGCTGTTACCTCTGTATTGGTGGAGTCTGGGGAAATATTAAGTTGAACAGAGAATGTGGTTTTGTTTGTTGAAAAGATGGGGGTGACAGTTAATAAAAAATGGGGCAGACAGATACTTGACGAGTATTTTGTAGAGGGCCAAGGCAAGACATCAGAATCAGTTCTATTGTGTAAATTACAATAAAAACACACACAGTATTTGAATAATGTCCAGCAACCACACAAGGGGTACGGGGAGGGTGAAATGATTAGGCGGAACAGTGCAAGGATGTGTGAGTCAAGTGGTAGTCCAAAAGCATATTTCTGCAGTGTGTTCTATAAATGATGGTGGTGATCCAACTCCTCCTCCTGAAGAGGAGGTAGTTTGTTAAAGTCTCACCAAAAGTTACATAACCACTATGGCTGAGCAAAATCTTTTGCCATGTTCCCGCAGGAAATTCAGTGAAAACCACATTGTTGTCCTCTTTTTTGTGGGAAAATCCACTTTAAAACTAGCAATTAAAATTTTCGCATTTTTCGGCCATTTGCCAACATTTTTGGCCATTTTTTCAATGGCTAGAAAGTTTCCCCCATTGATTTACTTTGTTTTCACTATAAAAAGTGACGTATTTGCAGAAATCAAACACAATAGAAGCAGCTACAGAGCGAGGTAGATGTGCTGTGCTGTTCTGCTGTGATTCTTTGGCAAAATTGAGGCAGGAAAGGCTTATAGTGACTGCTATCACTATGAGCAGGGTGAAAAACAATCAATGGATTTGCTGGAAGAACCCTTATGTGTCCACTGAGTCTGAGGAGGAGGAAGGGACCACTACTGAACCAATGCTGTCCAGTCCCCCTAAATCACCTCAAGGGATCTTGGAGAATTTAATGGGAAGAGAGGGAGATAAGGGAATGGAAAGGGAGGGAGAAAAGGGAAGGGGAAGGGAGGGATAAAACAGTAGTACTAGTGAAAGCAGGGCAGGTCAGCTGTGTGTGCCTGCTGCTAGATGTGCTACCTCTGCTGATACCTTTGCTGCCCCTGTTGAAACCAGTGTGGTGCCTGCTGCCAGTGCAGAACCTTCAGCCACCAGTGTGGAAGCTGCTGCCTCCTGTGCTGAAGCTGCTAGTGTGTCTTGTAATACTCAGGAGGGGGTATCACAGGTGTCCTGTGGACTGTTCACCCCTATCTGTTCCTGCACTCATCCTCCCGGCTGGTGGCCAGTGGCATGCCAGGCACTTCCACATTCCTGCTGCCTCTTGGAGTTGTGCGCGTATCTTCACGATGCTTTTGTACCCTCCGGTGCTATTGGCTCTTAATTGCCCCGCCTCCCAGACAGACTACTTAGTGGCTTGGACTCTGGGCTTAGTTTGTTGCCTCCCAGATCTTGCCAGCATTCTGGTCTATTAATGTGGGTATTGCCCTTGGGCCCTAGCTTTCTAGGATATCGATTGTATCTG
The DNA here is from genome assembly GCA_037306005.1 of Rhinophrynus dorsalis. NCBI lineage: Eukaryota > Metazoa > Chordata > Amphibia > Anura > Rhinophrynidae > Rhinophrynus > Rhinophrynus dorsalis. The sequence continues at coordinate 270,013,338 of CM074724.1, forward strand.
CTTTGGACCCTAGCATTCTAGGGCTCCATGTGTCTTCCTACCAGCCACCTTTGCTCCACCTCAGGTAGGCTGTGTCCCCTCTCCTGAGAGAACCATAGGCTAGGTTCTATCTCATTCTACGTTCAGGCAGATTTGCGAGTAGTACAGGCATAGGCTCAATGTTCAGCTCCTGGGTAGTGGGCTGCAGAGCTGTTGTCACGCCTGTTCATGGGGAAGGTTGGGGAAGTGCTTTTATCTGTATATTGCCTAAATAAAGTGATGTTTATCTTACTGTACCTGTGTTGTGTTCTTATTTAACTGAGCCACCATGACAGGGGGGAAGGAGAAAATTATGTCAAGTGTGACAACAGGGAACCCTCTGTCACATTGCTCATCACCTCCTCCAAGCAGCAGTGAGATGTCTGTAATAGAGCAGCGGCAAGCAGGGACTAGTGTTGCTGGTGGTGGTGGTGTTGGAGATGCTGGGGTGGAAGAGAAATTGATGGCCTTTTTATCAGAAACTGAGAAGGAATGGGATGAGGATGGGCATTACCACCTCCACCATCACTAACAATCAGCTTTTGGAATTTTTTTGGAATTTGCAACTGCTCTAATTCCTGCTGCTGCTGAGATGCAAGGGCAGCAGGATGTTGAGGAGCAAACTAGTATGCCACAGACCAGAGTGGACACAGTGGGAATGGGGTCAAAAAGTGATGTGGGACTAGGACAGGTTCCACTTGCCAGCGGCAGCACTGCTCCTGGTCCTAGCTGCAGTGCTGAATCTGAGGCAGTAGAGCAACAGCAGCAACATTATCTGCTGCCATAGAAAGTGAAGGGGTATGTGGAGGAGAAGAAGAAAGAGGCCATTCTTCTCTACCTGTTCCCTACCCCTCTCCCCTGAAGTCATGGGTGTGAGACTATTTTTCTCTTCCGGCAGGCACAGTGCAGTCATCATCAACAACGGTAGATTGCAAAATTTGTGACAAGTTAGTGAAAAGGGGTAAGGAGGGAACACACCTTGGCATAACCTCCCTGATAACACACATGAAACACAGACACCATGACATTTATGTCAAACACGTTAAAGCCAAAAACCCATTACAGAAATCTAGGACCACTGTTACTGTACCCCCTGATTCTCCAGAAAGGCACCAAGAGGTGAGGTAAAGATCAAAGGGGAAGAAGAATAAAGAAACCCAGGCAGACACTGGGAGTTCCATGATGAGCGAAACAACTAGCTGGCTATAAACATCACCTTCTTCCTCTAGGGTAACAAGTACATCTCCTGACAGTCCATCTCGTTCATAGTTACCTCCCCTGCCAAATGATAGCCACTCTGTTGATGTTAGGATATGGCAGTTCGTCTCTACCCATTGCACACAGTGTGGTGCACTGACCATACATGCCAGAGTGGTGGAGAAAAATCGATACCAGGTGATCAAGCAGCATATGAGGAGATTCCATCCCACAGAATATGCTAAGATGCTGGCAGGGAGGGTTCATCATTACAATTAAACTGTCATCAAGTTGTCATGTGTCCTTAGCGGGGACTTGACAAGGGGTATAGTGACAGAGGCAGCACTTGGGTTCTAGTGTCATTGTGTTTGGATAAAGTGGTTCCCCCATATGTTATTTACCACACACACTGTGCACCTTGGAGTTGCTGATGAGAACCACAGTTCCTGCTCTCAAGGGATAAATTAATATTCTAATAACAACACACCCATGATTTTGGAGGAGGGGCAGGTGGAGAAAAATTATTGACCAACTTATTCTTTTCTCCACATAGACTGGGGGCTACTTATTATGCTGCTACTGTCTCAGATGCATCACTAGAGATAGTCATGGCAAGTGGAACCTTCATCATTCATAACCCATGTTACTGCTATTGTTGATCCTATTCCCTTTCAGTTGCCTAATCATCCTGCTGCTTAAACATCTCAGCAGCAGCAGCAAGAACAGCAGTTGCAAATTCCGCAGTTATGGACTCAGACTCAGGAGAAGGGCATTTGACAATGGACAGTTTCCACTGGCCACCATGACATGCTGGCACTAAGCCAGTAGGACATTTTTTCTCAGGGCTTGTTCTTTAAAAAAAAATAAAAAAACCCCCAAACAAACATAGTCCTACAAAAAAAAAATAAACAATTTTTGGGGGTTTGTTTCTAACAAGACTAAGTCCTAGAAATCAATGTTTCTTCAGGGCTTGGGCCTCTAACAACAAATCTAACAAATCATCCTCTACAAAATACTCTATCAAGTCAATTATTAGTCCACTCCAGTGGCAGCTTATGTTAGGGGGTTCCTGTGTATCACTTTACATACAAAGTTCTTATTTTATTTTATTTTTTATTTTTTATTAACTGTCCCTCCAATTCCAGTCAAGAAACTCCCCCCCAAAAAATTACCTGTTCCAATGATTTTTTTCCCCGGACTCCACCAACTCAGGCATCCTCCTCAGACTCCTTTTATCCCAAGTCTTATGGGGTTCTTTTTTAATTGTATTTACTATTTATTTTTTATTAACTGCCCCCCAATCCCAGTAAACAAACCCCCCAAAAACATTCCATGTTCAACTGATTCTTTCCCCACACCCCACCAACACAGGCACCCTCATGTCCCTTTTATACTATGCCTTTGGGAAATAAAATAATATTTGCTATGTGTTGTGTGACTTCAGTGTTCCCACTGATTTCAATGGAACAAGCTAGGTGAAAAAAGCAGGAAAATTAGCACTTTTTGCGGGAAATTGTTTGCCAAGAGGAAAGTGCGATTTTTCACAGATTTCAGTTTGAGGAGGAAATTTCCACCCATCCCTAATAAACACCAGCACCAATACTGTTAATCAACCATATAAAACACCGAAGAAGCAATGAAAGTGTATAATAAATTATAGCAAACCCTCTCCTGAGGATGATGCAGTTTGTCGAAGTCCCACCAAAAGCCCCATAACCAGTGTCACCAGCACCCGAACTATTAATTAACCTAATCTAAAAACTGAATATGACAACAAGTCATATTCTAGTGTTTTGGTGGCATAGTGGAAGAAAGTGTATTAACTCAGCATCTGTTGCATTTAAAATTGAGACAACCAAGCACACAAACATATGTCCTGTACTGAAAATAAAAGTAAAAATAAATTATTTTGAAAACTCTAAAAGCCTAGAGAAATATAAAAGTAGTGGGCAAGAAGGGCAGGCAATGTTGAGGAAGACCTAATGATGACGAATGATGATGATGTATATCTAGAATATATCCCTCCTGCATCCTCATCTTCTTCAGATACATATGAAGTTGAGAGTGGGAGAAATGGTAACATGGCCAAACAGTTAACTGAAATACAAAGACTCAATCTTCCACCACTGAAAAGGAGTACTGTGCCTGTTTATAAACTGTTTGAGAAAACAATTGGAAAGCCTGACACTACACAAGAAAAAATGGCAAAACAATACAGTCATCCTGTCAGTCATTATCAGCATCATCACCACCTCCAAGTCATGTTGATTAATCATCAGCAACAACACAGGTTATTAGCAGCCACAACTCTAGCTATGATTAGTGCATCAGCTGTTGTAGAAAATGCAGCACCTTTGACATCTAGTAGTAATTGTAGAATTTCATCAACATCTAGCCCCAGTAGTAGTAGCAGCCCCATATTCCATCAAGTCCACAATATGGAGATACTTCACTCACAATGCGAAAGCTAAGCATGTTGCTATCTGTTGTCTGTATAAAAAGCACGTGAGAGGAGATAAAGCAGAATCATAGCTAGGCACCTCCTCAATGAGATCCCGTCTAAAGCACAACCACAGGTCTGACTGGGAACACACAATCAATAGGTCAGAGGTGTCACACTCACACCATACGGCATCAGAAGCACTCCTAAAAGTTCCCAGGGCTTTGGGGCACATAAGAAAAGTGGTGTTGATTAGGGATGGATGAAAAATTTCATCTCAAGCTGAAATTGGCGAATAATGTCACTTCCTTCTTTATGAATAATTTCCCGTGAAAAGTGCAGATTTTCCACTTTTTTCGTATAGTTTATTCCATTGAAATCAATGGGAACATTTATTTTATACACAACACAAAACAAATATTATTTTATTTCCCAAAGGCATAATATAAAAGGGGCATGCAGGTGCCTGTGTTGGTGGGGTGTGGAGAAAGAATCAGTTGAATGGGAATGTTATTTGGAGGGTTGTTTACTGGGATTGGGGGAGCAGTTAATAAAATATAAATCCTAAAGACAATTTAAAAAGAACATAAGACATAGTATAAAACGGGTCTGAAGAGGGTGCCTGTGTTGGTGGGGGGAGTCTGGGGAATGAATCAGTTGAACAGGGAATTTGTTTTGGGGGGTCTTGACTGGTATTGGGGCAGTTAAAAAAAATCAATAAAATAAAATAAGAAATGTGTATATAAAGTGATAGAGACAGGAACCCCCTGACATAAGCTGCCACTGGGCTGGATTGATACTTGACAGAGTATTTTGTAGAGGATGATTTGTTAGATTTGTTGTTAGAGGCCCAACCCCTAAGGAAACATTGATTTGTAGGACTTAGGCTTGTTAAAAACAAACCGCAAAAAATTGTTTATTTTTTTCCGTAGGACTATGTTTTTTTTTTCTTTTTCTTTTTTTTTTCCAAAACACAAGCCCTGAGAAAAAAAAGCCCTACTGCCCTAGTGCCAGCAGGTCATGTTGGCCAGTGGCCATGACCATTGTCAAAAGTTCATACTTGCAGAATTTGCAACTGCTGTTTTTGCTGCTGCTGCTGAGTTGTTTAAGCAGCAGGATGATTAAGCAGATGAAAGAGAATGGGATCAACAACAGCAGTAACATGGTTTATGAATGATGCAGGTTACACTTGCCACGACTATCTTCAGTGATGCTCCTGAGGCAGTAGCAGCACAAGAAGTAGCCCCCAGTCTATGTGGAGATAAGAAACAGTTGGCCAATAATTTCTCCACCTGCCCCTCCTCCAAAATCATGGGTGTGTTGATATTAGAATATACATGTTTCCCTTGAGAGCAGGAACTGTGCCTCTCATCAGCAACTGCAATGTGCACAGTGTTGACATAAATATCATGGTGTCTGTTTTTCAGGATCAGCACTGCAAGTAAGACCAGGAATATTGCTTCCGATAGCAAGAGGAACCTGTCCTAGTCCAGCATCACTTGTTGACCCCATTCCCACTTTTTCCACAGTGGTTTGTGGCACACTAGCTTGCTCCTCCGCATCCTGCTGCCCTTGAAACTCAGCAGCAGAAGGAATTAGAGCAGTTTTACATTCTTCAAATTTCAAAAGCTCATTGCTAGTGAAGGTGGTGATGCCCATCCTCATCTCTGTCTCCCATTCCTCCTCAGTTTCTGCTAAAAAGGCCATCAATGTCTCTTCCACCACAGCTTCTCCATCACCACCACCACCACCACTAGTCCCTATGTGCTGCTACTGCTGCTCTATTACAGATGTCTGACAAGCAATGTGACAGAGGGTCCCCTAATGTCACTCTTGGCATTTCTTTTTAACCTGAAGAAGGCAGACTGGCAGCAGTAACAGCAGGTACAGGCAGCTGATTTGTGTCCCTACTGGTTGTGATGGTATTAATTCTGCACCTGCTCTCCCCCAACACCAGTTCTGGCCTCTTCAGGATCATGTTCCACTTGGACACTGTAGTGAAGAGAAGGGGAGGAGAACTCCCAGAGCCAGAGGAATGGTGTGGGATCCCTTGACCACTAGTCTGGATGACCTCAAATGCTTCCCCTATCAATCCCCTAAGACTAGTCCCACCAGCTGCTTCCCCATTACTGCTACTACTACTAACACAAACCACATCAAGTTCAGCCACAGAGTCTTCCTCCGCATAGTCACTATTAATATGAGGATACTGATTACCCCCCTTATTCACCCCTAACACTAACAAGCTGCAGGACCTTCTTAGTACTAGCACTGGCAGAACTGCTTGGGGATGGCAAGTGTGACTTACTGTCCTCTGCTATCACACTTGGCATGAGCTTTTCCTTCCCCCCTCCTGAGTATTACAAGACACACTAGCAGCAGCTTCAGCACTGGTAGCAACAGGTTCAGCACTGGCAGTAGGCAAAGCACTGGTTACAACAGGGGCAGCACATCTAACAGCAGTCACTGCACTAGTGGCAGCAGGGGCAGCACATCTAGCAGCAGGAGCAAGCAGCTGACATGTTCTGCTCTCACTAGTACTACCCTTTTCTCCCTTCCTTCCCATTATATTCTCTAACATCCCTAGGGGTGATTTAAGGGGACTGGACAGCATTGGTTCAGTAGTGCTCACTTCCTCCTCCTCAGACTCAGTAGACACATCAGGGTCCTTCCAGTTTCTCCTTTTAGTATTTTTAAACCTGCTCATAGTCATAGCAGTCACTATGAGCCTCTCCTGCCTCAATGTTAGAAAACAATCACAGCAGAATAGCACAGCACATCTACCTAAGTTTGTAGCTGCTTCTTTTGTGTTTGGCTTCCGCAAATACATCACGTGTTTATAGCGAAAAGGTGAAAACCACATAAATCAATGGGCGTTATCATTCTAGCCATTGAATAAATGGGGAAGAATTTTGGCCATTGGGTGAAAATTGCAAACATTTTGATTGCTAGTTTTAAAGCGGATTTTCCCTTGGAAAAGGGGTCAACAATGTGGTTTTCTCTGAATTTCTCGCGGGAACACAGCGAGAGATTTCGCCCACCCCTACTCACAATTACCCTTCCTCTGTTGTCTCTACAGCATAATACCCTTAATACTATATTCTGCCTTTTGGATTATTTTACATTTATCAACATTAAACTGCAGCTACCACACACTTGCCCATTCTTCTAATTTACCTAAATCATTTGTCATTTGGCTTATTCCCCAAGGACTATCCACCCTGTTGTAGATCTTTGTATCATCTACAAAAAGACATTCCTTACCTTGAAGACCTTTTGCAATATCACTAATTAGTATATTAGAAAGAATGTACCCCAGTACAGATCCATGAGGTACCCCACTAGTAACACAACCTTTGTCTGAATATTCTCCATTGACTACAACCCTCTGTTTCCTGTCACTCGGCCATTGCCTTATCCACTCAACTATTTTTACATCCAGACCCAAACACTGCAGTTTATTAATGCATATTCTGTGTGAGACAGTGTCAAATGCCTTACTGAAATCTAGATAAGCTATATATACTGCTCTCCCCTTGGTCTATTATTTTAGTTACCCAGTCAAAAAAAAATCTATGAGGTTAGTTTGACAAGATCTCACTGCTGTAAACCTATGCTGTTTGGGATCTTTAAAGCTATTTCAATTCAGATATTTCACAATTCTTTTCTTTAACGTGGTTTTCATTAATTTTCCCACAACTGACATAAGGCTTACTGGTCTGTAGTTGCCAGACTCTTCCCTTCTACTTTTTTGTGAAGCAGTACAACATATGCACATTCCAATCTTCTGGAACTACTCCTGTCGATAGTGAGTGAATAATTCTGTTAAAGATTTTGCCAGAACAATCTTAAGTTATTTTAATAACTTTGGCTGTATCCTATCTAGTCTCATCAATGTATCTGTTTTTACCTTAGATAATTGAATAGAACATATGCCTCTCTAAACATTGCATGCTTCCTATGTCTTGAACCAAACATGAATTCTTCCTGTGTTGTGGACCAAATCTATGTCTTTCCAATCAGTCACACAGAATGTGGGGGTATTTTGGGTAAACCCCCTTTGCTCCCTTCTCACACTCTCAGACAAGTCTAAAACATATATTATAACAGCCATATAAAGAAGGAACTTCGACTACAGATGCCTATGTCTTTCCAATCAGTCACACAGAATGTTGTGTATTTGGGTTAAAGCTCCTTTGCTCCCTTCTCATATCTCCAGATACAACCCACACAGAGATAATAATAATAGCCAGATAAGGAAGAAACTTGGACCACAACTGCCTGTGTCTTTCCAATCAGTCACACACAATATTGGGGCATTTGAGGTAAACTTCTCTTGCTCCCTTATCACACCCCTAGACTCACACAGCACAGAGATAATAAAAGACAGATCAGGAAAGAGCTTGGCTCATGGCTGCCTGTGTCTTACCAGTTAGTCACACCAAATTTTGTGTTATTTGGGGTCAACCTCCTTCTTCTTTGTCCTTGCCTCTCTTCCAGAGTGCCCCCAGAATCCCCTAATACAGAGAACAAATATCCTATCTAAAAGACTCCCTAATCTAGCTTCAATATTTTATTAACCTGTCTTCTCTAGCTGAAAATTTTGCTGCTCTCTTTTCCTCTCACAAACTCAAAATTGCATGCTGTGGGAACGTGATAACTCTTTTATACTGTTCCTGAGGGAAAAGAAGGGAACTTTACCACATGGTGGGAATACATTCAGTCTTCCCATTGATTCCAATGCAATGAATTAGGAGAAAAAAATCATAAAAATTGAACTTTGAGAAAAATCTGCTGCTGGGCAAACAAAGCAATTTTTCTCCTGTTTTGCTCTTGAGGAGAAATATTTTGCCACTACCTAGTCATAACATAAGGGGGGGGGAGGGGTTATGCACTAATGTGTGATAAAGAAGTGATTTCACCAATGTTATCACTTTTCCGATTCCTATGTTAGTCTATGGAGCTTATTCAGTAAAATCTCTCCCACTTGAGAAATCTTAGTACATAGGCTTCAAATAATAATACAGGAATTGGAGAAGTGATATTACTGAAAATGTCATCTCCACCTAATCAATTCTTTATCACACCACTCCCCATGGTGTCCAGTTCAAGAAATAATACATTTTTCATATTCACCCTATTACATAGTAATACTATTGGCGTCTAGAAATTGATTTACCCATTCCTATGGTATTTTCAAAAGCTCTCTTGAGTAAATAAAATACTACTCTACTTAAAGGGATAGTAATACTTTGATATTACTAATCCCCATAGTGTAGCTCTTTAAAAAACAATACAATTGCCCCCAGGATCATCTCTCAAACCTTTATGGTTTGAGAGATAACTGAAGGCAAAGTTCCCCCCTCCCTCCCCCTTCCCTGAAGTCAGCGTTGGTTTGCAAGCACACGTAGAAGACTGTTTCAGTGAAATAATTTTTTTTTACTATCGCGATCTCGGCTCTGCTGCAGAGCCGCCTGATGAAAAATAAAACCGGATATCCCTGCAGTCAGTACAACGTGGACTTCAGGGAAGGGGGAAGGAGGGGGGAACTTTTCTTACGGTTTTCTCTCAAAACATAAAGGTTTGAGAGATGAACCTTGGGGCAATTCAATTCTTTTTTAAAGAGCTACACTATGAGGATTAGTAATATTAAAGTATTACTATCCCTTTAATGACTGTGAAGTAGTTATGAAAATGAAGACAACTTTAGGTAACTTTTTACATGACAATAAGTGTGGATAAGTGCTACATAAGTAAGATTGAGAATGTTTTCGGCAGGCATGTATGGTTGGGATCTAGCAGGAGGCACTCTCTGTGCCTGTGCTGTCAGTCCCTTCCTGTGCCTTTCTGCACAGTGGCATTCAACTCACCAGTCATGGAGTTGAAGGGGACGGACAGCGCAGATGCAGAGATGCCGTCTCTGCAAGATTCATGCGCTGTTTCCTGCTGCTGCCTGCCAAAACCGTTCTATCTCTTACTTATGCCAGACTTCTACTGCAAATGGAAAGTATTTCTATGTATATCGCTACCCTATTTAGGATTTGGGGATAAGTATAATGTTGATGAAAGTTCTGCTTTAATATCAATATCAACAATACAGATTCCTGTCTAGGAGATCTTAAAACAATAGCACCCATTTCTTCTACCCAAATAAAATACTTTGGTAATAAGCTGACACCCAGAATATCTCCATTTTTTGTTGCTAATTATGTGTCACTTAAGGAAGATGTGAAGAGGGAGATTTCTGGTTGGTCTGGACTACCTCTCTCTTGGCTTGGTAACATAAACTTAATAAAAATCATGATGATATGAAAAATAATTTACCTTTTCCAAACAGTACCTATCCACCTGTCCATTAAATTCCTATTTTAAATCCCTACAATCTATTATTAATTTGCTTGTCTGAACTGGCAAGCATTCTCGTTTAGTGCTTGGTTGCTTGTTCTCTCCAATGAATGTAGGAGGAGTGCGTTTACCAGATGCTAGTAAATACGATCAAACAATAACTCTTACGAGTATATGGCACTGACAATAAATTTTGGGTATTTATTACTCAGTCCTTAAGGATTATGGTTTATTTCAATTACATTAACATTACCAGAAGGCACAAAAAATACAACTCCCTTTTCTAGTGAAATCTTCTCTTACTACTTTTGCATAATTTGATTGGAAAACACACCAGTATATCTGCCCCTTTGTCTCCATTAGTATCTAAGAACAATAATAAAGAAGTACCCAATGATTTTTATAATCTTAAACATTCTCACTGGACTTTAGATAAGAAACTCCTAATTACCCACCTTTTTCTCTTCAACAACTACTTAATTTATCTCCAACTGACTAGACTTAATTTAATACCATTACTAACTGGTTGAATGACTACCCTGGCTATTGTGAGTTTAGTAGAAACTTGACTGGATTTGAATCCTGCTCCATCCCTGGGTCTGTAGCCTCTAAATCGATTTCCCGAGCATATCAGATTCTTAACTTTCATCAAGAGATTTTTACAACCCAAAAGGGTAAATGGGAGATTCATCTGGAAGTGCAGATTTCAAGTGAGGATTGGAGATGGATGCTGGTCAACAAATTACATTCACCTAAAAATGTTTTAATTCTAGAGATGAACTATAAACTTATTAGTAGATGGTATAGGGCTCCTGTCCAACTAAATTCTTTTTATCCCAAAGTGAGCAATAGATGTTGGTGATGTAGGACAGGTTTGGGAACTCTGATCCACAGTTAGTGGGAATGTCCAATAATTGCTAAATTTTGCACTCAAGTCCTTTCAGAGGTGAATTAACTTACCGGTATCTGTTTAGCTTAAAAACACTCAATTAATACTGTTGAATTTCAAACACGCCAAACTTAAACCAGAGTCGCCTTCCTGCCTTGTTTATTCACAACTGCTTAATGCAGCCAAAATTCTTATACCAACTTATTGGAACCATACAAAGACTCTTTCACTTTCTGAATGGAGTTAGGACTAGCTACATAATATCAATAGAATGATTGTCTGTGAATCAATTGCATCATAGATATTCCTTGCATTCTATCTAGCAGCCTTGGCTGTCTTATATCGCTTTGTGTTGAATACAAATAATTGAGCTATCAGCTTGGTAGATAATTCTCTGCTTGATACCCTTCTGGATGCTGTGATTTGTAAAAATGTCCTTTTATATATTTTATGGAGCCAATGCACCAACTTCCCCAACTTTGGAGATCTTACTGCATAGGCTCTATAGAATAAAACAGGAACTAGATAAGTGTTATAACTGGAGAAGTTATCTCCACTTTATCACCTCTTTATCACTCCTTACTGCGTAACTCCCATACAATATTGTATTATTTGATTTAGTATAGATATTCTTCTTGTTTTTTATTACTTATTTATGTGAAGTTTATCTAAACTGGGTGATATCTAGCACTGTACAAATATTAGACCATCTGAAAAGTATGTGATTTAGGGAAAAAGCTCTGTGGTCTATTGAGTATAGTTCTCTGTATATTCTATGTTATCTATTGCCATTCCCCAGTGAGGATAAATTCCAAGTATGGTTTTGGTCATAGTTATGTCATTTCTTTAAAGGGTTTATTATTGAGGGGAGAATAATCCCTAGAACCAGAGTATTCTAGGATATGTTTACAGCAGAAACATATTGTTTAACAATGAAAACCTCTGAGAGCTAAGTTTAAATACAGTATATAGAAAATGGTTTTTCACTCATGGATACTTCTGATGTGCAGATGATTTGTTACATTTGACAAGGAAGGCACTTTATAGTATGAAGACAGATTTTCTCTGGCAGGTTTTGAATGTCAAGAGTCCCTATCCTGGGAATGGCATATCTTAGCTTCAGTAGCCTATGCAAAAATTTATGCCATCTTCGTTGACGGAAATGAGTAAGCACTCATATATCATATTCTGTGTTGCTGCTAGCAGTATTACCATATATGGTTGAGGGTTGCCATTGTCTCCCTTTACCCCCAGTTTGTACATTCTTTACACATTTTGTGTTATTAGTTTTTTGCCCATACTTAGCTGTATAGGAAGCTGTGATGTAGATACCCATTATGCTAGGATGCCCCTTAGGATAGGAATTCCAATTATTATAAAGTTGTTCTACCTTGACCCATTCTCTAGGTCACCTAGCTTATGATCCACATCAGGACATTTATCTTCAAGACCGTGATTTTTGGGAGATTTTTTTTTTAGTTTTTTTGTAATAGTTCTATCCTGTCTTATGTGTGTCTTGTGCTCATTGGCAGTATGGCCTACAAAGTCATCATTTATGCCCCTTGTACATAGCTCTTTGTATGGTAGGCATTATTTCTTCAGTCACCTGTGTTATCATCATTTTGTAGTCAGTTTAAAAGACCATTAGATGATTGTAATCTGGGGTAGTGTAACGGTTTGTACGGCACTCAGACACAGTAGGTTAGAATAAAATACAGTTTTATTAAAAGACACAATGAGAATACCCACAGCGGGCTATAGTGTATCACAGTGGAATAGACAGGAAAATATAAATCATGGACATATGCCCACACAGGCCCAGTATACAATGGGAAGAAGGTTAGATACTGTCACAGGTCAGGCATAACAAGGCAAATTCAGCACAGCATGGGTTAAAGTTCATAGATAGTAATCAGTCTCTGATGTGGTGTGTTTGGCAATGCCCAGTATGATGGTAATGGTATCAAGAGACTGTGGTGCGAGATGTGGAAGCACCTAAGTCTGCAAAGCAGGACTAAGAATTATACCCTCTGCTGTAGCAGTAAGAGAGGCCACAATACTCTGCTACAGCTTGACAGACTTGAGCCACACGGGCACTCAACCAGTGCTGTAACGGAAGCACAGTACTCTGCAAGAGCTGGTGGACTTCAGCCAATGGCACCCGACTGGTGCTGTAACGGAGACACTGTACTCTGCAAGAGCTGGTGGACTTGAGCAAATAGCACCCGACAGGTGCAGTAATGGTGGCACGATACTCTGCAAGAGCTGATAATATTGAGCCAATGGCACCCTGCCGGTGCTGTAGCGTAGGCAACCATACACAACAAGAGCTAATGGAACACAACAACGGCTTACTGCCGGATCGGTAATCGGAGGCAACAATAGCTCTGCATAAGTAATGGAAGGCTCAGTGGTAATCGGAGGCAACAGTGCTCTGCAAGATTTAATGGAAGGCTCAGTGATAAACGGAGGCAACAGTGCTCTGCAAGAGTTAACGGAAGGCTCAGCAGTAAAGGAGGCCACAGAGATACTCAGTCTGCTAGCCAACTAAGTGGAAGTAAGAATGTCGCCCAAGCGACACGGAGAACAGGAGCAGAATAGCTGGGCCGAATCTCAGTGCAGGAACGTCAGACAAGCCGGATCAGGTCACAGAGCAGGAACGTCAGTCAGGCCAGGTTGAATCACGGAGCAGGCACGTCAGACAAGCCGGGTCAGATCACGGAGTAGGAACGTCAGCCAGGCCGGGTCGAATCACGGAGCAGGAACCAGAAGGAGTAGTCAAACGGGCCAAGTCGGTACACAGGAACGCAGGAACACAGTAACACAGTAGCACTGGTACAGGAACACCATGAAAGGGCACCTGACAGGTGCCAGATGCCCGGTATAAGAAGGCAGTACTGGGCAGGCCAAACTAAGCTCAGCCAATGGGAGCGCAACACACAGAGAGTGACAGAAAAAAGGCACCGGCACCGTGACAGGTAGTCTCTGATCACTTATCTAATCAATGTTCCGCAGTTTGTAGGCTATAACAAGACCACCTCCATCATGGGAAGCTTCTATATTAGATGTTTTGCTTTTCCAGAGGGTTTATTCAGTTTGGTTGTTTTCAAAGCACATCGCAAGGCTACTGTTAAGAAACATTTCCAAATACTGAAGCTCTAGGTTTAGGGAATTGGTTTGGCAAATTTGGAAGCAATATTTGTGGATATTATTGGATATTGATGCATGATAAAATCTGTCATCTCCACACTTTATAACAGAAGTAACCATTAATATATTAATTTATAAAGAGCCAACATGTCCTTTGTTGTGGTATAAAGGAGATAAACACAAGCAACAGGCATCTACAGACCACTACAGCATCAAGGGAAGGGATCTGGAGGTTTGGCAAACCACACATTTGGCCCGAGGACAGGTGTGAGTTATTACAAAAGTTATTACAAGAGAACATTTAGCCAAATAAAGTTGGGAGAGATTATTAGACAGAATAAGGAAAATGTTATGAGATTTGGGGGTTGTCTTTTTCTAAAAGAGATTTGTCTCTTCCAAACAGGTCACAAGAGTAGAGGCCAATGCTTGATTCCAAAAGGGTTAAAAATGTGTACCATACAAACCCAGAACAAATGCATTACTAGATGAGGAAAACTGAAACTTATGTTTAGTGAAGTAATATAGTACTACTGCAAAACTTCAAAAATCTTATATTTACCTGTAAAAGAAATTTCACTTTGATCAGTTTCTGAATTTTCACCCTGTGGAATATATTATGTTTTATCTCCAGAAGGTGTAAGCTGATCTAAAATATAATGCATTATTTTACAGTCACTTGGGAGGGAAAAAGCAATGTCTTATATTTTTCTCATTCAGTTAGTGCTCTTTTAGTTTAAAAAACTAAGAGGGTGGTAAAGTTAGTTTCTCACTCTAGGTATTCTTTAGATTGATCTTTAGACACCTCAGAACAATTCAACAAAACTGCCCATGACCTTAGAAAGAATAAAGCAAAAACACTTTGAACATCTTTGTTCTCTGCAAAAGTAGATATGTTCTGACCGTGTAAATCTTTAAATAAGATAATTGCCTCAAAGATTTGGGAATAACTTGTAATGCTCACCTTTTGTATTCTTTATAAAGTTTACTAAAAGATATCCTGCTAAGGATATACCAAAATGTGAAAAAAGAATATCATTTTGTAAAGAGAATCAGGTTCTTTTTTATAAGGATTTTAAGACTAGTTTTCTAAAATATTAAACATTAACCATATTGAATCAGCTGTGGTCAGCTAGATTATGGAGGAGTTCTGGTGTTTTAGCAGCTAAAACAGGTGAATGTCAGTCTTAAGGAACATAATAAATTAAGGTTAATATATAGAATAAAAATATTTGAATGTAAACTTAGCAAATGTGTAAGAAATTTAATGGGGGGTTTAAGTAGTCACATAAAGGGGAAGTTTTCCCTAGAATACAGTTGCTCAATTTATTAAACACATTATCCTTCGTACAATGGTCAGGCATGTTTGTTTATTTTAATTTGCTGCACTGTACAATTTGCTATATATAGAGATCTGCCTCTTGATCAAAACTCCGAGTCCTTACAACAAACAATGGACTTCAATAGACCTAAACAACTCATAAGGGTCATTACTAGGCTCACTCTATTTTAGATCATAAGTTATATACTGAAACTATCAGTAGAGTAAACCAAAAGCAAATAAAGACAGTGTATAGATATAGCTGACTGCTGTTTCAGTGACTGAAGAGAAACACATTAGCGGCAACAGGCATACAACAATGATGGAGATAGACACACAGATCCAAGCGACAGGGCTTCTGGTGCTGATCAAGGGGTAGACACCTTTTAAATTATGAAGCAACAAGGAATGATCATATTCCAAAGTCACATCAGAAAGAATAAAATCATGTATTTATTAGTTGTTCAACATACAAACAAACAGACACTGGGAATGGAGAAGCAACGTCTCACGCGTTTCGCACTAGATGTGCTTAATCATAGACATAACAGGTGTACACTAAACCACAAGTTTAAATCCAGCACTGATGACGACACAGTGCAGTCGAGGCCAATCAGGAAAAATCACCTCCTTGATCTCTGCTGCATCATGATCACCCATTAAAGGAAATGTCAAAGCTACATTGTACAATATTACGGATAATGTGCTAGTACATGACAACCTTTAAGACATAAATTACATCTATATAACAACACAATATATAAAAACAAGCTGTAACTTTTTATATCACAATTGGAACAAGAGATATATGTGAATGGTATGAAAAATATTCACAAATATCAAATGTCATGTAGACAATAAATCCTCTATGAATGTTAAAGGGAAATTTATGACTGTGACAATTAACCCAATATAGGACTATTTAAAGGAACATTACACCTTAGACTAATATTATAGTAAAAATAAACACAAATCCATAGTATGATGCCAATAAAACTGCTGATAGCTGATTTCAATGTTAAATCAGTATATATATTGTAAGTATATGTAAATAAAAAATAAAAAGATATATTAACTCTAACTATACAACCCCTTAAAACATGAGTAAATCACCAGTTTTAAGTATATTCAGTAACAGAACATTATAGGCTTGGTTAAGTCATTTGGGTGTCCTAGTATCAAGTGTATATATCCAAAATACCTCTTTCAGACAATTTTAATGACGTGTCACCTCCTCTCAAAACTTTTGAAACCCTCTCAATTACTTGTATTTTAAAAGAAGAGACATTTAAATTGTGCTCCAAGCAAAAATGTTGTGCTACACTGGTTTTGTGTTGTTTACAAGCAATGTTACTTAAGTGTTGCCTAGTCCTCTCTCTCAAAGTACGACTAGTCTTTCCTACATACTGAACATTGCAAGTCACAGAGGTGATTGTACTGCCACCTCCCCTCAGTTGTGGAATATGGTCCTGGGACCAGACAGCTCACAACAAGGGACAGTCTTCTTATTGTGAGCATAAGGAAAACCCTGCCCAACTTGACAGGTTTTTCAGGTTTTTTCTACTGATCACTAGGGATGGGTGAAAGTTCTTGCCATGTTCCTGCAAGAAATTCCATGAAAACCACATTTTTGTCTGCTTTTTCATGGGAAAATCAGCGATTAAACTCTTCACATTTTTCACCCATTGGTCAAAATTGTTCATTAAATTTCCAATGGCTAGAAGGTTTTTGCCTATTGTTTTACATGGTTTTCGCCTTTATGCTATAAAAACGTGACATATTCGCAGAAGTAAAAAACAATAGAAGCAGCTACAGAGCGAGGTAGACGTGCTGTGCTATTTTGCTGTGATCTTTTGGAAAATTTGAGGCAGGAGAGGCTCATAGTGACTGCTAACACTATGAGCAGGTTTAAAAATATTAAAAGGAGGAACTGGATGGACCCTTATATGTCCACTGAGTCTGCGGAGGAGGAGGAAGTGAGCACAACTGAACCAATGGTGTCCAGTCCCCCTAAATCACCCCTAGGGATCTTGGGGAATGTAATGGGAAGGGAGGGAAAAAAGGGAAGTACTAGTGAGAGCAGGAAAGGACAGCTGTCTGCACCTGCTGCTAGATTTGCTGCCCCTACTGCCACCATTGCTGCCCCTGCTGCCACTAGTTCTATGCCTACGGCCAGTGCTGAACCTGCTTCCACCATTAAGTGTCTGCTGTCAGATGTGCTGCCCCTGTGCAACCAGTGCTGTGCCTGTTGACAGTGCTGAACCTGTTGCCACCAATACTGTGCCTGCTGTCAGATGTGCTTTCCCTGCTGCAACCAGTGCTGTGTCTGATGCCAATGCTGAACCTGCTGTCACCAATGCTGAACCTGCTGCTAGTGTGTCTTGTAATATTCAGGAGGGGGGAAGGAGAAGATGATGCCAAGTGTGACAGCAAGGGACCCTAAGTCACACTTGCCATCCCCAAGAAGACCCAACAGTGCTAGTACTAAGAGGTTCAACAGCTTGCTAGTGTTAGAAGTGAAGGAGGGGGAATCAATATCATCATATTACTAGTGACTGTGAGGAGGAAGACTCTGGGGTTGAACTTAATGTGGTTGGTGTTAGTAGTAGGAGCAGAAAAAGTGAAGCAGCCGGTGAGTCTTAGGGGAGTGGAAGGGGAAGCATTTGGGAGCATCCAGACTAGTGGTCAAGGGAGCCCACACCATTCCTCTGGCTCTGGGAGTCTTCCCCTTCCCTTCACTACATTGTCCCAGTGGAACATGATCCTGAAGAGGCCAGAACTAGTGTTGTGGGAGAGCAGGCACATAATTAATACCACCACCACCAGAAGGAGCACAGATCAGCTGCCTGTGCCTTCTGCTACTGCTGCCAGTTTTCCTTCCTTCAGGTCAAACAGAAATGCCAAGTGTGACATTAGGGGGCCCTCTGTCACATTGCTCGTCACCTCCACCAAGCAGCAGTGAGATTTCTGTAATAGAGCAGCAGCAGCACATAGGGACTTGTGGTGGTGGTGGTGGTGATGGTGATGGTAGAGAAGCTGGGTTGGGAGATGCATTAATGGCCTTTTTAGCAGAAACTGACAAGGAATAGGAGACAGGGATGAGGATGGGCATCACCATCCCTAGCAATGAGTTTTTGGAATTGTGGAATCTGCAACTGTTATAATTCATTTGGCTGCTGAGCTTTTGGAATTTGCGGTATTTGCAACTGCTCTAATTCCTTCTGGTGCTGAGATGAAAGGGCAGCAGGATTCTGAGGAGCAAGCTAGTGTTACACAGACCACCATGGACACAGTGGGAATGGAGTCAACAAGTGGTGCGGGACTAGGACAGGTTTCACTTGCCAGAAATTGGCAAAACTCCTGGTCCCAGTTGCAGTGCTGATTCCTGAGGCAGTAGCAGCAGCATCATCCGCTGCCACAAACAGTGAAGGGAAATGTGGAGGAGAAGTCCCTATCCCCTGAAGTCATGGGTGTGGCACTATTTAATCTTTGGGCAGGCACAGTGCAGTCATCATCAACAGCACTGTGCACAATTTGTGACAAGTCAATGAGAAAGAGAAAGGAGGGAACGTGCCTTGGCACAATCACCCTGAAATCACACATCAAATACAGACATCATCCAAGACATTTATGTCAAGCATGTTAAAGACAAACACCCACCACAGAAATCAAGCACCGCTGTTACTGTACCCCCTGACTCTCCAGAAAGGCAACAAGAGGCGAGGAGGAGATCAAAGAGGAGGAAGAATAGAGAAACCAAGACAGAGACTGGAAGTTCCATAATGAGTGAAACAACTAGCTTGCCATCACCCTTCTTCCACTAGGGTAACTACATCTTCTGCCAATCCACCTCATTCATCGTTACATCCCCCGCCAAATGATAGCCACTCTGTTGATGTTAGGATATGGCAGTTTATCTCCATCCACTGCACACTGTGTGGTGCACTGACCACACATGCCAGTGTGGTGGAGGAGAATCTCAAGCAGGGTGTAAAGCGCCATCTGAGGAGATTCCATCCCACAGAATATGCTAAGATGCTGGCAGAGAGAGCTCATTATTACTATTAAGCTGTCAGCAAGTTATTATGTGTCCTTAGCAGGGTCTGAACAAGTGCTATAGTGACAGTGGCAGTACTTGGGTTCTGGTGTCATGGTGTTTGGATACAGATATGCACCCGGATGTTATTTACCACACACACTGAGCACATTGCAGTTGCTGATGAGAGCCACATTTCCTGCTTTCAAGGGAAACATTTCTATTCTAATAACAACACACCCATGGTTTTGGAGGAGGGGCAGGTAGAGAAGAATTATTGGCCAACTTCTTCTTTTCTCCACATGTACTGGGGGCTACTTATTGTGCTGCTACTGCCTCAGACACATCACTGGAGCTAGCCGTGGAAAGTGGAACGTTCATCATCCATCAACCATGTTACCATGTTACTGCTATTGTTGATCCCATTCCCTTTCATCTGCATAATCATCCTGCTGCTTAAACATCTCAGCAGTAGGGGTGGGTGAAATCTCTCACCGTTCCCACGAGAAATTGTAACTGATTGTTTTGACACTCAGACCAGTAGGTAAAATAAAACAATCTTTTATTGAAAGAAATAAAATACAAAGGATCGCTCTCTACAGTTGACAGCAACAATTGCAAGCTATTACACAGTACACATAGCTTTAATATAATATACAGAAGGCACCCAACATAGGAACAGAGAATAGGGAACAGGACCCTAAAGGGTGTATGAGAACAATTTGTCAGTCTCAGCTGTGGGGTTTGGCACGCCCGTGTGGTGTAGTGATAAACTGAGCAAATGTGCACAGCACAGAGTTCATATAAAGATGAGTAGTAGATGTTCAGTGACCCATGTAAGTTATAGCAACACAGTAACCCAAGATAGCCCCCACGGGCGTTCGTCAATAGACCAGTGAGCCTGCAAGTGCAAGAGTATGTAGCCCCCACTGGCGTGATCGAGACTAGCCTGAGATGCGAAGCTGGCGTTTTAGCCCCCACGGGCGTATAACCGGAGACCATTGTAAGCACAACACGAGCCAATACCCCCCGCGGGCGTTTACCTACGGATTGAGCCAGAGCTTGGAGCCTAACCTTGCCACCAATAGCTGCACCAGACACCTCTGTCGTTAACCGTGAGACCAAGAGCCAAGGACGCCCAACCGGCCTAACAGGATTGACTACTCTGCAAATGTAACCGGGAGTCGCCGTCCAAGTAGCGGCCAACTCAGCAGCAGTAGACTTACAAGGTAACGGTTCTGTATTAGAAAGGAGGTCCGGTCAGAGAGAAGCGGCAGTGCAAGGGTTAATAGGTACGTCTGAATCTCCCAGGCTCGGTATGATAGCTTAGCTCTGCAACGTATAAAGGCTCGGTACAAGAGGCACAGCTTATGCAAATCGGCAAGGAACTCTGCACAGATGGATGGGTTACCCAGGAGGGTAATGGTCACACTAGCTCGGCACAGCAATGCAGGATTCAGAATGTCGCGGCGGCGACAACAAGCCAGGCAGCCGAGAAGATCTAGAAGCAGGAAGTCAGCCAGCCGGGTCGTAGCACGTAGAGGGTTCTCAAACAAGCCGGGTCGTAGCATGTAGAGGATTCTCAGACAAGCCGGGTCGTAGCACGTAGAAGATTCTCAGACAAGCCGGGTCATACACGATCAGGGACACAGAGAGAGTAGTCAGAACAGGCCAAGGTCGGTACACAGGAATCCGGATTCAGGAACACAGCAGCAGCAAGTCTGGCTCAGAAACACCACGAAAGGGCATCTGACAGATGTAAGAGTCAGGTATAAAAAAGTCACCAAGGGTTGGGCCAAACCAAGTGAACAAATCACAGTCTGCCACAGATGAGAGTGACAGAATAATCACAGGCACTGTGATAGAAATTCTATGAAAACCTCTTTGTTGTCTGCTTTTTTGCAGGAACATCCACTTTAAAACTAGTGATTACATTTTTTCGCCATATTTTCAATGACTAGAAAGTTTCTGCCCATTGAATTATATGTTTTTCGAATTTTTGCTATGAAAATGTGATGTATTTGAGGAAATCAAACACAATAAAAGCAGCTACAGAGTGAGGTAGATGTACTGTGCTATTCTGCTGCGATCTTTTTCCAAAATTGAGGCAGGAGAGGCTCATAGTGACTGCTATAACTATGAAAAGGTTTAAAAATAATAAACGTATCCAGAAGCCGGACCGAGCGGACGCAACCTGACTGAGCTCTGCACCCAGATGTTCAATTTATCTCCATCCAGAGAGTACCGCGCTGAATTGGGGGTGTTCACACATATATTACAATCCCCCTCTTGTTGGGCTACACGGGGCTCTCTTTATTTATACAGCGGATCGTGTAATCCTGGCCCTGCTTGCTGTGTGGCCTATGCCTCGTGTGAGACCTGTGAGGCGAGCAGCTCGACTTGATTTCTCCCGATCCGGGGAGCGATAAAGATATGCACGCTCCAATGTTACACTGTGAGGATTGACTTGAAACCCGTCGGGGAGCGGCTGCTCCGGGATTCCCGGCACCAGTGGGGTGGACTCTGTTCCGGGGCAGCCTTGAGTGCAGGAGTTGCTGAGGTCCCGAAGTGGCCTAGCGTTGCAGCCATTCTGACAGGGAGGTGGTGTATGCTGGCCTGATACTATCAAATATTGCCTGTTGGATTGGAAGGTGTGTGAGACTGGAAGACCTGGGGCTCTGAGATCTGGCCCTCCAACATTATATGTGTATGTGCCAGTGCTGTGACTGACCCTGGTGCTGAGAAGCGGGCTGACTTTCCTGTTGGCTAAGCCCTAGAAGTGGAGTCTTTGATTATAACCTACTATGCCACTGATACATCTCTGAGTGTACTGGAGGGGTGAGTGTGCTACAGATCTGTGGGGTGAGATATATACATGGCTCTGGTCCCCCTCAATTAGAGCACCATTCCGTTTATTGTTTTATATCCCTGTCTCCCCTCCCTCTCCAATAGGTATAAATGCATGATGGGGTAATTCCCCTGTCCTCTTGCAGACAACATTAAAAGCACTTGTCATCTCTCTGCTACCCTACTACAGTGCCCCTGACTTACTGAGGCCCAATTGGGCTATCAATACTACTGGGCTGTGATTTATCAATTCTCTGCTGAACCTGGTGACTGTGCTTTTGGTCCAGGGATGCTACAACATCTATCTGGACCAGTTTCTCCCCTTGTTTGTTTTCTTATCCTGTTTCTGTGTCCCCCCTCTACCCCATGTAAAATTACAGTTATTTGGTGTCCTGATAATGCTCCTCTTCCTATGCCGAGCCTGGAAGTGCGGATATAGAAGTAGACATACCAACACACTGTTTAAAGTTCATCAGGGAGCCTGTCTGTTCAGTGAGGAGTGGAGTCTTGCTTGCTGGAAAGCCTGGTACTAATACTTTCAACCTGCAAGTGTTTATTCACAATATAGGGACATTGCCATGTGTTCCATCACCTGTTTGTCTCTCTACCCTATATATGTAACCCCCTCCCGCCCCAAGTATAATTGAAGCTGCTCACTACCCTGGTATTACTTTTACTTGATCTAATCTGTGTATCATGGCCTTGGGCACTCTGATTTCTATGAAGTAGTGCTCCACAGTTATCCCAGGGTGTCTAAAATCCCATTGCATGGCCTTGATCTACTAAGATACTTAACATAGTGCTGTTTTGTTCCTGCTGCTCGCTATGATGGGCAAGAAGTCTAAACCAGGGGATATTAAAAAGAGGCTTAGTCAATTCGCTAGGAGACAGATGGAGGAGGGTGAGGTTCAACCCATGATGGAGCAATCTTCGGCCCCATCTTCACCTGCCCACTCGTCTGATGCCGGGGAGTCCTCTGATGGTGGCCATTTCTAATTGTCAAAATGTTCTAACCACTAAAATTGAATCTGTACAAATGAAATTGAATTTGCTCCGAGCTGACCAGCAAAATATGAGGGAGAAGGTGCTGGATACTCAGAGAAGGGTTTCCACAGTGGAGGACTCTTTACCCCCCATTACTGAACCGCTTGAATCACTGAGGCAGTAGGTTAGAGCATTACAGAAAAAGGCTGATGACCTTGAAAACAGGTCATGCCGCTGTAATATTCGTATTATTGGATTACAGGAAAACAGCGAGGACCGTAATCCTGAACGTTTCCTGGAGGAGTGGGTGAGAGAGAAGTTGGTTGCGGAGGGACTTTCTGGTTCATTTGTGGTGGAGAGAGCGCACAGAATTCCATCAGCGAGACCACCCCCAGGGGCAGCGCCAACAACCCTGATTGCCAAGCTCCTCAATTACAGGGACAGAGATGCAATACTAAGAATGGCTCACCTGAATGGCCCTATCATGCATGATAATGCCCGTATTTCCATTTATCCTGACTTCTCGATGGATGTTCAACGTCAAAGAATTAAGTTTCAGGAGGTGAAGCGCAAGCTACGAGAAAAAGAAATTTCATACGCCATTTTATACCCAGCCAAACTTTGTGTGACTCATAATGGAACTACATCCTTTTTCACATCTGAGGTCGAGGCTATGAGCTGAATCGAGGCCTTGTGGTTGGGGTAATATCTGTGATTGGAGGCTCACTAGTCACGACACTTTTATACTTCTGCTGATGCTCTATGGAATGTTGAGAACTGTACCCTTTGATTATAATTGATATAGTTTGTGGGGGGGGTGGGTGGTGTGGGGGCCAAAACATTGGTGTGTGCATGGGCGCTGATGTATGTGCGAATTTGCTCTGTGGTGTGCATCTCACGGGTGTGAGGATGTGTGCTACAGAGTTATATATATCTATTAATAATTTCTTAGTTGTCCTGATTTAGAGACATGTGATATTTGATGATGGGGGTGGGATGTGTGGACCCGCTCGATACTACACCTGTTAATTTATGGGCGAACAAAAGATTTTGATTATGGCTACATGGATGTGCCCTTTAATTGTATGAGCTCTGGGGTTTTGTAACAGTTTGTTTGACACACAGACACAGTGGTTTAGGATAAAACACAGTTTTAATGAAAAAACATTAATATAATAACCCTCACAGGTCCTGTAGTATTTTATCAGAATAATACAGACACAAGAGAGGTTACATATACATATGCCTACACAGGTCCAGTATAACCATAGAGTCCATAACAAAATATACTGACACAGATCAGGCAGAATACAAAGGATTCCCAAGGTATCGGTACTGCATGGGTAAACAGTCCCATATGAAGAGAGGTCTGTGAAGGAGCTCACTTATGATAGAGAGCTTGAGGATGAGTAATGCCCAGCAATAGGTTAGCAGACAAACGTGAACTGCCAGAGCAGTATCAGAGAATGAGCAAAATAGAACACTGCCATAGCAATAATGGAGACCAGGCAACTTGTATTCTGCCGTAGCAGTAAATGGAAATAGCCCACTAGCACACTGCGGGAGCAGTAAAGGAGACTAGGCCACTTGCACTCTGCAGGAGCAGTAACGGACACTAGGCCACTTGCACACTGCCGTAGCAATAACGTAGACAAGGCCACTTGCACTCTGCAGGAGCAGTAACGGAGACAAGACCACTTGCACTCTGCTGTAGCAGTAACGGACACTAGGCCACTTGCACTCTGCCATAGCAGTAAAGGAGACAAGGCCAATTGCACTCTGCAGGAGCAGTAACGGAGACAAGGTCACTTGCACTCTTCAGGAGCAGTAACGGAGACTAGGCCACTTACACTCTGCTGGAGCAGTAACGGAGAATACACAACTGAGCACTGCCTTGACAGGAGAGGACTGAGCAACTGAGCAGCTCGCCATGAGGTCGCAACCAACTGGGAGCGTCACTGATGCCAAACCAATAGGAATGTCGCCAAGGCAACACAGAGGCAGCCAGAGCAGGAACGTCAGCCAAGCAGGGTCAAATAGCAGAGCAGGAACATCAGCCAAGCCAGGTCGATACAGGGAGCAGGAACGTCAGCCAAGCCGGGTCGGTGCACAGGAGCAGGATAAGAAGAATGGTCAGGCGGTCCGAGTCGGTCCACAGGCAGGAGACGAGATGCAGAGTAGTCAGGCAGGCCGGGTCGATACACTGGGAATACAGAGAGCAGGAACAAGCTCTGGTACAGGAACACCTTGAAAGGGCACCGGAGGGGTGCCAGAACCCAGCATATAAAGGCCATACTGGGCGGGACAAGCACAGTATAGCCAATAGGAGTGAAGCAGAGTGTAGACTGACAGAATGTCGCAAGAGGAGCACAGGCACCGTGATAGGCGTATACTGTGGTTATGAGGATCTCTGGGGGGGGGGTTTGTAGATCTCCCTGAGTTCAGTAATGGGGAGGTCCTCTCGGGCGCAGTTGCTACGGCTGCTTCTGAGATGTTCTTCTGGGATTATAAGCTCTGCTCTCATCCATGATGTGTTCACTTCATATTATATTATATTACATAATTGGGGGGTTGTTTGTCTAGTACTCGGTGAACATAGCGGGTCCGCATGTTTCATTAATCCCTCCAGTGCATTGTTTGACTTAATTATGCTAGATGTGAGTTTTTTTCCATTGTAATTCTTGTACTCAACATGTATATGCCATGGGTGCTGGTGCTGGTTCCACCGCTGGATCACCTAGTGGTGCCTGAGGGTGCCAGGTGGTGTGGCAGTGGGTTTAGCGTGGATCGCCATGGACACCTATGGGATTGCTACAAAGTTTGGTAACTGTTATACATTTTTCATTAAGTTAATTTTTTCAGACTTGTGGTTAGCTTCCCGCTATGAGGGGGGCGTCCCGTGTCCGGCTTGGGATATCCCTAGGGGTTATCGTTAGGGTATGTGTCCTCTTCCGGTTGGGGTTGGTTGAGGACAGAGAGGGGGGTTTAGTTTTTTTCTATACTTAAGGGTGTTAGGTTGGGAGGTTTTTTTCAGTGGGTTATACCTGTGTTCTCTGGGAGACGGGCAGCAATCTTATGTTTCTTTTAAGGAATATGGCTAATACAGGGGTAACTATTATCTCCTGGAACGTTGGGGGTCTCAACGATGGGATTAAAAAACCTTTGATCCTGAATCATTCCAGGAGATATAAACCAGATATTCTGCTTCTTCAAGAGAACCAACTGATAAGTGGCAAAATAGTAGCTCTTAAGAAAGCATGGGTGGAGCGACATTACCATGCAACCTTCTCAACTCATGCAAGGGGGGTCTCTATTTTGGTTGGTAAGTCCTTACAGTATGAGTTAGTTGATTTAAAATCTGACCCATTAGGTAGGTACATCTTCTTGGACTCCTTGATAGCTGGCATCCCAGTTATCTTAATGAACATCTACATTCCTCCACCTTTTGTGCCTATCGTTTTATAGGAGGCTCTTCTATATATATCTGCAAAACCTGGTCATTGTCTGTCTTATTGTTATGGGAGATTTTAACATGTACACTGACTTTGCTTTGGATAGGCTGGATGCCATATCTGGTGACTCTTTAACCTCTAGGCTTAAATTCTTAAGTTTCATAGAGGATATGAACCTCACTGATGCACGGAGAACTTTTCATCCTGACACTGGGGAATATTTGTGTCACTCTGCCACTCATAGATCACTGTCTAGAATTGATCATACTTTTGTTTCTGACCATGCTTGGCATTTGGTAGATGACTGTTCTTACTTACCTAGAGTGGCATCAGATCATTCTCCAATGAGTTTATGCCTCCGTGTGGGCAGAGACTGCTCGGCTCCTAGTTGGCAACTTCATCCATACTGGCTATCTGTGGATCACATTGCTACAAGTCATGGGGCTGCACTGACAGATTACTTTTGTCTCAACGTGGGCTCTGTGTCGCAGGGAATGGTTTGGGAGGTGGCAAAGGCGGTGTGACGAGGTTCCTTTAATGCTTCTCATAAAAAAAATACAAGGGACTAAAATAGACCAATTGGAGACAGAGGCTACCATGGCAGAAAGAACATATATAGACAACGGTGACACTATTTCATATGATTCCTTCTTGCTTGCCTCTTCTGCATACAACACTGCGCTAATGGAACAGAATGTGAACTTTGTGATGTTCCAGAAACAGAAATTATTCGAAAACGGGGATAAAGCAGGAAAATTCATGTCTTACTTGGTGGGAGCCAGGGAGGGCAGACGCAGTATAATGACCATATACGATAAGACTGGGAATCTTATACATGAGGAAATGGGTGTTAATGAGGTATTTGCATACTTTTACTCTACTCTGTATAAGACAAAAACCGACTCTTCCCCTAGTCAGATGGAAGATTATTTGACGGGAATTTCTCTACCAGTCTTGTCTGTTGATCAACTCCAAATGCTTGATTCTCCCATTTTGCTGAATGAGATTACGGTGGCCATTGATTCCCTTCCTACGGGTAAGTCTCCTGGAAGTGATGGATTACTATCACAGCCTGTGATCCTCCTCTGTCACTCTCGCTTGTGGTATGCTATGATTTGCTGAGCTGGTTTGGCCTGCCCCTGGTGACCTTTTCATGCCTGGCCATGACACCTGTCAGGTGCCCTTTCGTGGTGTTTCAGAGCCAGTGTTGCTGTTGCTGAGTTCCTGTGTTCCGGATTCCTGTGTACCGATTTGACCTATTCTGACTACGCTCCTGTGTTCCTGCTCATGATTGACCCGGCTTGTCTGAGAAACACCTCAGTGATCTGACCCGGCTTGGCTGACATTCCTGTTCATGATTGACCCGTCTTGTCTGAGTACCACCTCCGTGATCTGACCCGGCCTGGCTGACTTCCTGCTACGTGACCCGTACCGGCCTGTTTCAGTGACCTGCTTGTTCCTGCTTTCCACTCCGGTTGTCGCCGTAGCGACATTCTGACTTCCGCTGCTGCTGCCTGCCAGGCTGACACTGAGACCTACTTCACTCTTGCTGTGCTTTGTTCCCAGTGCTGAGTCTCCGTGCTCACTTGCAGAGCTATGCTTCCGTTACTGAGCCTCCGTGTTACTTGCAGAGCTATTCCGCTACATTGAGTCTTGATCCGTAATCTGCTTATTAACCCTTGCTGTGCTGCCTTATCCTTAGTTGAACCTTCTCTCTCCTGTATAGAGCCTAAGCTATATCTCACTACATCTGCTGAGTCGGCCGCTTATATGTTCGGTTGGTTGGCGGCTCATCCTGTCAAACTGCAGAGTAGTCCCGTTCAGTAACCATCGCGGTAGGGAGCCATTGGCTCTTGCTCATACGTTTACGCCAGTTCGGGCTAAAGGCTCAAGCTATTGCAGCAAAGGGTAGGCTCCAGTAGGAGGCTATTGGCTTCTCCGCTTGCAGCATAATGTGATGTCCGTTGTTACGCCCGTGGGGGCTACTGGCTCAAAGCTCTTGCAGGTTGCCTAGGTATACGCCCATGGGGGCTATTGGCTCAAATTACCTCTGTTCATTTGGTCTCCGTTAGTACGTCCGTGGGGGGCTATTAGCCAGCTCTTGCAGAGCAAGCTTATCACAGTGCCTGTGATTCCTGTCAGTCTCAGCTATGACAGATACTGATTTGCTGTGTTGGTTTGGCCCGCCCCCTGGTGACCTTTTTATACCTGGCTAGCAAGACTGTCAGGCGCCCTTTCGTGGTGTCTCTGTGCCAGTTATTGTGCTGTGTTCCTGTGTTCCGGATTCCTGTGTACCGACTTGGCTTGTCTTGACTATTCTCCTGTGTTCCTGCTCGTGTATGACCCGGCTCGTCTGACTACCTCCTCTGGATCCTGACCTGGTTTGGCTGACGTTCCTGCTTGTGTACGACCCGGCTTGTATGACTACCTTCTACGTGCTCCGACCCGGCCTGGCTGACTTCCCGCTCCGAAGAACGACTCCGGCTTTCTACAGTGACCTGTGTTCCAGTTGTCGCCGCCGCGACATTTCTATCTACTGTTCCAGCTTTTGGTGTGACTGCTTTGCCTGGTGTACTCCGATCAGTGCTGTGCTTTTACCGTTGCAGAGTTGGGCGTACCCGTGCCTCCCTCAGACTGCAGAGCCTTGCTTTACCGCTGATAAGCCTCGAGTAAATGTGCTAATTAACCCTAGCAGTGCCGCTGGGTTCCACTCTATCGCTAATCCTGTAAGAGTCTCTTTCTCAGTGAATACTACTGCTGAGCTGGCCGCTCTTCGTCGGCAGCTTCACACATCCTTGCAGAGTATTTACATCCGTTTAGGCCGGTTGGGCGCCTGAGACCCTTTCTCTTGTTCAGTAGCGATCCCGCTTTCCCGAGTGGTGGCAGGCACAGGCATCAGCATTCGTATTCCGGTAATCACGCCCGTGGGGGCTGTCGGCTCTAGCGTATGCTTTCCCATTATCCGGTTTAGTCTGAGGAGGCTTGGCAGCTATCGCCTTGAAGGCCGGTTCCAATTACGCCCGTGGGGCCTTATGCACTTGCACTAGTTGAAGCAGTTCCAGTAGGTACGCCCGAGGGGGCTACGGGGACTTTGGTGCTTCTTACTGAACACTGTGGCGGGGCAGTCCAGTATCCAGCCGGTGATAGTCTTGGTCTCCAGCATCAGCCTTATAACACCCAGGGCGTTCCAAATATTCACATCTGAGACTGACTGTTATCAAGGACTTAACCCCTGAGGGGTACACGCTATCCTATTTCTGTGTAATTGTACTTAATGGTCATTTGTGCATTTACCATTATAAATATATATATATTATCTGTATATATTTACCACCACTAGAGGGCGTGTTATTGCCTTATCTTATTTTAATAAAACTGTGTTCTTATTCACCCAATGGTCTGAGTGTCTTAAAAGAAACCGTGACAGTATGAAAGGGCCATGACCTCAGACGGTAAAGGTGAAAGCAAAACACAGAACATCCATTGGAGAATGGATGTCCATGAGCAGCGCATGGACCAATTGGCACTGGCTTTGCAGACGTTACTCGAACGTACAGTACATTTGGACAAGCCTAGTCCTAATCCGGTGGTCACCCCAGTCCTGACACCGGATAATCAGTCCATAGTCCCATCAGCCAGTTCGACAGGGCTAACGGCATCTGCACCGTTACCGTTAAGGTATGATGGCGAGCCTTCCCTTTGCAGGGGATTTATTAATAAATTAGAGATATTTTTGGAGTTGGCACCCCAGGCATTTCCTAACGACCGTAGTAGGGTCGGTCTTATGATATCTCTATTGACTGGCAAGGCATTGGCATGGGCGAATCCGTTGTGGGAAAATGCCAGACCCTGCACCCTGAACTTTAGAGAATTTGTCAGAAAGTTCAGACAAGTGTGTGAGGTTCCTGGCAGGGCTGCCTCTGCTGCCAAAAGGCTAATGGAAATTCAGCAGGGCGAACGCACACTGGGCGATTATGCTATTGAATTCAGGACCTTGGCAGCAGAGGTGGGCTGGAACGAGGAGGCCTTACTAGCTGCCTTTACTCAGGGCCTTTCCGAGCAAATTAAGGACGAGATAGCAGCTCGCTATGTACCCAGTGATCTGGACGAATACATCGATTTTGTCCTACTTATAGACTCTCGCATCCGAGAGAGACGGTTGGCTAAAAGGGCTAAAGTGAAAAACTATGGCCAGACCAGTCTCCTTAAGCCACCCACACCACCCGTTCTTCCTGAGCGATCAACCGAGAATCCTGAACCTATGCAATTGGGGTTCACTAGGCTCTCGAAAGAGGAAAGATTATATCGTAGGAGACAAGGTCAATGCCTCTATTGTGGCAAAGCAGGGCATCTGTTGCGCAATTGCCCAGTTCGGCCGGGAAACGAACGTACCTAGGGTACCTTGGGGGACAGGCCCTAGGTGGTGTAGAACAGTCCCTAGATTCTAGCACCACTAAACCCACTATTCAGGTGGTCTTCGCTTGGGCGGACAAGGTTATCGAGGTCTTCGCACTGGTGGACGTCCAGGGCCAAGAGGAATATGAGGTGCAGAGCATTATTGATTCCAGGAGATTTAGAGGGAAGCTGCAATACTTGGTTCATAGGAAGGGCTATGGTCCTGAGGAACGTTCTTGGGTTGATCAAGGGGACCTCCACGCACCCAGATTAGTACGCAGCTTTCACTCTAAATACCCTTCTAGACCCAGACCTCGAGCAGGGAGAGGGGGTCTTTGAGAGGGGGGTACTATCACAGTGTCTGTGATTCCTGTCAGTCTCAGCTGTGACAGATACTGATTTGCTGTGTTGGTTTGGCCCGCCCCCTGGTGACCTTTTTATACCTGGCTAGCAAGACTGTCAGGCGCCCTTTCGTGGTGTCTCTGTGCCAGTTATTGTGCTGTGTTCCGGATTCCTGTGTACCGACTTGGCTTGTCTTGACTATTCTCCTGTGTTCCTGCTCGTGTATGACCCGGCTCGTCTGATTACCTCCTCTGGATCCTGACCTGGTTTGGCTGACGTTCCTGCTTGTGTACGACCCGGCTTGTATGACTACTAGTGATGAGCGAGCATGCTCGGCCGAAGCTCGGTTCGGCTCGAGCATCGCTCTGCTCGGCACATGGCGGTACTCGTACGAGTACCGCATGTGCTCGCCCGCCATGTTCGGGTCTCCTCCCCGCACGTTTCGCGGCTGCTGCGCAGCCAATAAATGTGCGGGGAGGCTCTGACATCAGTGTAATGCCAGCAGCCATGTTGGCTGCTGGCATTACACTGATTGGCTGGCCAGAACCCGTGATCGGGTGCTGTATAGCACCTGACCAGCGAGTTCGGCTCAGTCTTAGCCAGGGAGAGATGAGGATAGGAAGGGAAAGTCAGTGTAGGGAGAAGAAAAGTGTTTTTGAACAAAAAAAAGACCCAAAAGTCCTTTTTAGGACTACTGTGTGTGGGGGCAGCAGATATATTTTGTTTTGGGGGGCAGAGTTTAAAAAAAAAAGTCACATATTCCGTTCACTGTGCCTAGCCGCAGATTAGCAGCACATTCTGTTTAGTGTGCAAAGTTTCAGATTAGGAGAACATTCTGTTTAGTGTGCAAAGTTGGAGATTAGCAGCACATTCTTTTTAGTGTGCAAAGTTGCAGATTAGCAGCACATTCTGTTTAGTGTGCAAAGTTGCAGATTAGCAGCACATTCTGTTCAGTGTGCAAAGTTGCAGATTAGCAGCACATTCTTTTTAGTGTGCAAAGTTTCAGATTAGCAGCACATTCTGTTTAGTGTGCAAAGTGTAAAATATCAAAGTCACATATTCCATTCACTGTGCCTAGCCGCAGATAAGAAGCATATTCTGTTTAGTGTGCAAAGTTTCAGATTAGGAGAACATTCTGTTTAGTGTGCAAAGTGTAAAATATCAAAGTCACATATTCCATTCACTGTGCCGAGCCGCGGATAAGCAGCATATTCTGTTTAGTGTGCAAAGTTTCAGATTAGGAGAACATTCTGTTTAGTGTGCAAAGTGTAAAATATCAAAGTCACATATTCCTTTCACTGTGCCGAGCCGCAGATAAGCAGCATATTCTGTTTAGTGTGCAAAGTTTCAGATTAGGAGAACATTCTGTTTAGTGTGCAAAGTGTAAAATATCAAAGTCACATATTCCATTCACTGTGTCTAGCCGCAGATAAGCAGCACATTCTGTTTAGTGTGCAAAGTTTCAGATTAGGAGAACATTCTGTTTAGTGTGCAAAGTGTAAAATATCAAAGTCACATATTCCATTCACTGTGCCGAGCCGCAGATAAGCAGCACATTCTGTTTAGTGTGCAAAGTTGCAGATTAGCAGAACATTCTGTTTAGTGTGCAAAGTGTAAAATATAAAAGTCACATATTCCATTCACTGTGTCTAGCCGCAGATAAGCAGCACATTCTGTTTAGTGTGCAAAGTTTCAGATTAGGAGAACATTCTGTTTAGTGTGCAAAGTGTAAAATATCAAAGTCACATATTCCATTCACTGTGTCTAGCCGCAGATAAGCAACATATTCTGTTTAGTGTGCAAAGTTTCAGATTAGCAGCACTTTCTGTTTAGTGTGCAAAGTGTAAAATATCAAAGTCACATATTCCATTCACTGTGCCTAGCCGCAGATAAGCAGCATATTCTGTTTAGTGTGCAAAGTTTCAGATTAGGAGAACATTCTGTTTAGTGTGCAAAGTGTAAAATATCAAAGTCACATATTCCATTCACTGTGCCGAGCCGCAGATAAGCAGCATATTCTGTTTAGTGTGCAAAGTTTCAGATTAGGAGAACATTCTGTTTAGTGTGCAAAGTGTAAAATATCAAAGTCACATATTCCATTCACTGTGCCGAGCCGCAGATAAGCAGCATATTCTGTTTAGTGTGCAAAGTTTCAGATTAGGAGAACATTCTGTT
Organism: Rhinophrynus dorsalis; assembly: GCA_037306005.1. NCBI lineage: Eukaryota > Metazoa > Chordata > Amphibia > Anura > Rhinophrynidae > Rhinophrynus > Rhinophrynus dorsalis. Next base: position 270,046,926 of record CM074724.1, read on the forward strand.
TAGTGTGCAAAGTGTAAAATATCAAAGTCACATATTCCATTCACTGTGTCTAGCCGCAGAAAAGCAGCACATTCTGTTTAGTGTGCAAAGTTTCAGATTAGGAGAACATTCTGTTTAGTGTGCAAAGTGTAAAATATCAAAGTCACATATTCCATTCACTGTGCCGAGCCGCAGATAAGCAGCACATTCTGTTTAGTGTGCAAAGTTGCAGATTAGCAGAACATTCTGTTTAGTGTGCAAAGTGTAAAATATAAAAGTCACATATATTCCATTCACTGTGTCTAGCCGCAGATAAGCAGCACATTCTGTTTAGTGTGCAAAGTTTCAGATTAGGAGAACATTCTGTTTAGTGTGCAAAGTGTAAAATATCAAAGTCACATATTCCATTCACTGTGCCTAGCCGCAGATAAGCAGCATATTCTGTTTAGTGTGCAAAGTTTCAGATTAGCAGCACATTCTGTTTAGTGTGCAAAGTGTAAAATATCAAAGTCACATATTCCATTCACTGTGCCTAGCCGCAGATAAGCAGCATATTCTGTTTAGTGTGCAAAATTTCAGATTAGCAGCACATTCTGTTTAGTGTGCAAAGTGTAAAATATCAAATTCACATATTCCATTCACTGTGCCGAGCCGCAGATAAGCAGCATATTCTGTTTAGTGTGCAAAGTTTCAGATTAGGAGAACATTCTGTTTAGTGTGCAAAGTGTAAAATATCAAAGTCACATATTCCATTCACTGTGTCTAGCCGCAGATAAGCAGCACATTCTGTTTAGTGTGCAAAGTTTCAGATTAGGAGAACATTCTGTTTAGTGTGCAAAGTGTAAAATATCAAAGTCACATATTCCATTCACTGTGCCTAGCCGCAGATAAGCAGCACATTCTGTTTAGTGTGCAAAGTTGCAGATTTGCAGCACATATTCCGTGTAATATGAAGAAGGCGGGTAAAAAGGGACGGGGAAGTGGACGTGATCCTGATAGTTCAGGGCGCGGGTCAGGACGCGTAGAAACTGTGCCTGGTGCCAGAGCACAAGAAAGAAAGACATCCACCATACCTAGCTTCATGTCTCAGTTTACAGGGCGTCGCAGGACATCACTCTCGAGGTCAGACCACTGCGAACAGGTGGTCGGTTGGATTTCAGCTGATACTGCTTCCAGTCGGTTAAGCACCACCCTGTCTTCCACCAAGTCCACTCTCACTAGCCAAGAGTCTGGTCAACATAATCCTCACCCTGATCATCCTTCCTCCCACCATAGAGGGTCTGGTCAAAGAAGTGATCCCACACTGGGATATAGTGAGGAGCTCGTCTCATCACCAATCCTTAATTTGAACCTCTCTCCAAGCACGCTTGCAGAGGAACATGAAATCTTGTGCCCTGATTCACAACCTCTAGAGGGTACCCAATCACAAGAAGATGACAGAGGGGAACGGCATTTAAGGTCAAAGGAAGTGGATGATGATGATGAGACACAGTTGCCATTAAATCAACCACTTTTACTGTCTCAAGACCTTGATAAGGAGGATGATATACAGTTGTCAATGACTGAGTATGTGGTGGGATCAAGACATGAGGAGGATGATCAGAGTGAGGAAGTGGAGGAGGACTTGGTGGACGATGAGGTGACTGACCCCACCTGGGAAGGTGGAGAGCCGAGCGATGACAGCAGTCCTGAGGGTGGGCCATCTGCAGCACCGCAACAGGCTGGAAGAGGCAGTGGTGTGGCTACAGAAAGAAGGCGGTCCGCACCAAACCGGCCCGCAAATGTTCCACGGAGCACCCCCTTGCGTAAATCTCCCTTGCCAAGGGGTAGGTGTTCCGCGGTATGGCGTTTTTTTAAGGAAAGTGCGGACGACAAAAGAATTGTAGTTTGCAACCTGTGCCACACCAGAATGAGCCGAGGCATGAACACTAGAAACCTCACCACCACCAGCATGATCCGACACATGGCATCCAAGCACCGTAATAAGTGGGAGGAACGCCCGGATCGCCAATCTGTGTCTGCAGGCCACACCACTGCCTCCTCTTCCCCTGTTTTCGGTGCCGGCCAATCACCTGTCGAAGGCGCAGGCCCGCATACCTCCCGCCCTGCACCTGTACCATCTGAAGCACCATCAGCGACCACATCCACTTCCCTGTCCCAGCGCAGCGTCCAAATGTCGTTACCCCAGGCATTTGAGCGCAAGCGAAAATACACAGCCACCCACCCACAGGCCATAGCACTAACCTCACACCTTTCCAAATTACTGGCCATCGAAATGCTGCCATTTAGGCTTGTGGAGACTGAGTCCTTCTGCAGCCTGATGGCAGCAGCTGTCCCTCGGTACGCAGTCCCCAGCCGCCACTACTTTTCCCGGTGTGCCGTCCCCACCTTACACCACCATGTTTCCCGTAACATCACCCGTGCCCTGACCAACGCAGTTACTGGGAAGGTCCACTTAACGACTGACACATGGACAAGTGCTTGTGGCCAGGGACGCTACATTTCCCTGACGGCACACTGGGTGAATGTCGTGGAGGCTGGGAGCGACTCGGACCCTGGGATGGCACAGGTGCTACCCACGCCGAGGATTGCGGGCCCTACCTCCATCAGGGTTTCCGCAAGCACCTACGTTATTGGCTCCTCCTCCTCCGTTTCCACCTCCGAATTCTCTGCGCGCAGCGCCACTCACCCATCAGCCGGTAGCTGGAAGCAGTGTAGCACTGCAGTGGGGAAGCGTCAACAGGCCGTGCTGAAGCTGATCTGCCTTGGGGACAAACAGCACACGGCCTCAGAGCTGTTGCAGGGGATTAGTCACCAGACCGAGCAGTGGCTCTCGCCACTCAACCTGCAACCAGGCATGGTTGTGTGTGATAATGGGCGTAACTTGGTGGCGGCTTTGGAGGTCGGCAAGCTCACACACGTACCATGCCTAGCGCATGTATTTAATTTAGTGGTTCAGCGATTTCTAAAAACCTACCCCAATTTGCATGATCTCTTGACCAAGGTGCGCCGCGTGTGTGCACATTTCCGTAAGTCATCAACAGCTTCAGCCGGCCTGTTGAAGCTGCAGCAGCGCTTACAATTGCCAGCTCACCGGCTGCTGTGTGACGTGAGCATGCGCTGGAACTCCACCTTCCACATGTTGGCCCGGCTTTGTGAGCAGCAGAGGGCAGTAGTGGAGTACCAGCTGTTACACGGTCGTCGCCTCTCCGTTCAACTTCCTGTAATCAGAAGTGAGGAGTGGGAATGGATGTCAGACCTCTGTGAGGTTTTACGCAATTTTGAGGAATCGACACAGATGGTGAGCGGCGATAACGCTATTATCAGTGTAACCATCCCACTTCTGTGTCTACTGAAACGCTCGCTGCTCACAATTAAAACCGACGCTTTGCATGTGGAAGAGGTGGAAATGCGGGAGGAAGAGCTTACACAAGGTTATAGCCAGAGCACCCTCACTTCGTCTTCTCAGCGACAATTGGAGGAGGCGGAGGAGGAGGAGGAGGAGGAGGAAGACACGGTTGCCTCCGCTACAGAGGGTAGCCATGGAACTTTAGTTCCATCTCTTCAGCGTGGGTGGGCAGAAAAGGAGGAAGAGGATGAGGAGATTGAGAGTCATCCTCCTGTTGAGGACAGCGAAATCTTGCCTGTTGGTACTCTGGCACACATGGCTGACTTTATGTTAGGCTGCCTTTCCCGTGACCCACGCGTTACACGCATTTTAGACAACACGGATTACTGGGTGTTCACCCTTCTGGACCCCCGCTACAAAGAGAATTTCTCATCTCTCATTCCTCCGGTGGAGAGGACAAGCAAAATGGTGCAATACCTGAAGGTTCTTGTTGAAAAATTGCTCCAAAATTTTCCATCTGACAACGCTGGCGGCAGAGTACGTGCTACCTTGGCCAACCGAGAAGGGGAGAAAAGGGGAGCACACAGCAGTTCCGACAAAGGCAGGGCAACACTCTCCAAGGCGTGGGACACCTTCATGACACCCCGCCAGCACCCTCACCCTGATGCGCAGCCTAGTGTCACAAGGAGGGAAAAGTTTTGGAAGATGGTGAAGGAGTACGTAGCAGACCGTGTCAGCGTCCTCAATGATCCCTCTGTGCCTTACAACTACTGGGTGTCCAAGCTGGACACGTGGTATGAACTGGCACTCTACGCCTTGGAGGTGCTGGCCTGCCCTGCCGCCAGCGTTCTGTCTGAGCGGGTATTTAGTGCTGCTGGTGGCATCATAACAGATAAGCGTATCCGCCTTTCCACCGAAAATGCTGATAGGTTGACACTTATAAAAATGAACAAGGCCTGGATTTCCCCTGACTTCTCCACTCCACTGGAGGAAAGCCCCGGGGGAACATAAAGTCACTTTAGATATGTTATTTACAATGATGGGAATACTCTGTATTCCCATTCACCCCTTCCACCCAAAAAATGGGTATATGGTTGACTCTCTTCCATATACCATGGGATATAATTTTTATATAGGACCAGCTCACCAGCGGGCCCTGTGATATAATTTTTATATAGGGCCAGCTCACCAGCGGGCGCAGTTTGACAATTTTTGTATAGGTCAGCTCACCAGCGGGCCTTCTCATATAATGTTTTATTGGGTCAGCTCTCTAGCGGGCCCTCTCATATAATGTTTTATAGCATCAGCTCACTAGCGGGCCTTCGCATATAATGTTTAGGATGGTCAGCTCCGCAGCAGACCCTCACCCATAATGTTTTAGATGGTCGGCTCAGCGCACGTTTCCCTCTTAATCATGGCCCCAGTTCAGAAAAATCGAGGAAATTTTTGGGAGAATTTGCCTCTGCACACGTTTCCCTCTTAATCATGGCCCCAGTTCAGAAAAATCGAGGAAATTTTTGGGAGAATTTTCCTCTGCGCACGTTTCCCTCTTAATCATGGCCCCAGTTCCGAAAAATCGATGAAATTTTTTGCAGATTTTGCAGATGATATACATGTAAATATACAGCAAATACTGTTTGGTAACAATTTTTCGCCTAAAGTCGTTTTTATCTTCCTTTTTGTGTGTTTTACGGTCAGTCTGTAAAAATGGCGTACTACGGGCGAAAGATCGTTCCCAGCAGCGATGTTGGTGTCCAAGATGCATCCAGACATCCTCCCTATGCTGTCCCTGAACCATTTCTGTGGTGTTTCCATCATTTTCTGACCTTTTCCTATGGACCAGGCACCCTCCCCTCATCAGAGCAGGGGGTGCCTGGTGTAATGCTCGAGTCCTCCCATTGACTTCAATGGGGCTCGGTGCTCGGCCGAGCACTCGAGCCTCCGGGGGCGCTCGGTCAGAGCACCCGAACACCCGAGCATTGGGGTGCTCGATCATCACTAATGACTACCTTCTACGTGCTCCGACCCGGCCTGGCTGACTTCCCGCTCCGAAGAACGACTCCGGCTTTCTACAGTGACCTGTGTTCCAGTTGTCACCGCCGCGACATTTCTATCTACTGTTCCAGCTTTTGGTGTGACTGCCTTGCCTGGTGTACTCCGATCAGTGCTGTGCTTTTACCGTTGCAGAGTTGGGCGTACCCGTGCCTCCCTCAGACTGCAGAGCCTTGCTTTACCGCTGATAAGCCTTGAGTAAATGTGCTAATTAACCCTAGCAGTGCCGCTGGGTTCCACTCTATCGCTAATCCTGTAAGAGTCTCTTTCTCAGTGAATACTACTGCTGAGCTGGCCGCTCTTCGTCGGCAGCTTCACACATCCTTGCAGAGTATTTACATCCGTTTAGGCCGGTTGGGCGCCTGAGACCCTTTCTCTTGTTCAGTAGCGATCCCGCTTTCCCGAGTGGTGGCAGGCACAGGCATCAGCATTCGTATTCCGGTAATCACGCCCGTGGGGGCTGTCGGCTCTAGCATATGCTTTCCCATTATCCGGTTTAGTCTGAGGAGGCTTGGCAGCTATCGCCTTGAAGGCCGGTTCCAATTACGCCTGTGGGGCCTTATGCACTTGCACTAGTTGAAGCAGTTCCAGTAGGTACGCCCGAGGGGGCTACGGGGACTTTGGTGCTTCTTACTGAACACTGTGGCGGGGCAGTCCAGTATCCAGCCGGTGATAGTCTTGGTCTCCAGCATCAGCCTTATAACACCCAGGGCGTTCCAAACATTCACATCTGAGACTGACTGTTATTAAGGACTTAACCCCTGAGGGGTACACGCTATCCTATTTCTGTGTAATTGTACTTAATGGTCATTTGTGCATTTACCATTATAAATATATATATTATCTGTATATATTTACCACCACTAGAGGGTGTGTTATTGCCTTATCTTATTTTAATAAAACTGTGTTCTTATTCACCCAATGGTCTGAGTGTCTTAAAAGAAACCGTGACAAAGCTGTACCGTTGTTACGCCCGTGGGGGCTACCGATTCACGCACTTGCGGATCCAATTGTATCCGTGGCTACGCCCGAGGAGGCTATTCTGGGCAACTGTTCTGCTGGTTCTACCTCTGGTCACATAGTGCCTAGAAGCATTCCTGTCTCAAGTGTTGCACCATCTACACTTAATTCTTCTCATCATCACCTTGGGTGTGCCAAACTCCACAACAGAGACTGACTGCTTATTGCATTTAACCCTTTAATGGGTGAGACAGTATATGTGATACCCTGATTCTGTATACTGGGCCTGTGGGGGCATATCTGTCAATATTTTGCTATTATTTTTTGTTGCCTGTAGAAGGCGATCGTTTATATTACTTTTCATTTAACAAAACTGTGTTTTATTTTACTACTGGTCTGAGTGTCTTAAAAAACCGTTACAATTACCAGCTGAATGGTACAAGAGGTATGTTGATACATTGTCTCCACAATTGCTTAAAACTTTGTATGAAGCTTTTGAGGACGGTAGGCTTCCTTTGTCCCTTACTGAGGCTGTGATAGTGGTAGTCCCTAAACCGGGTAAGGACTTAACTAAGTGTGACTCGTATAGACCCATTTTATTGCTTACATCGGATGCTAAAATTTTGGCCAAGGTGCTGTCAAATAGATTAAGCGCAGTGATCTCAGATCTTGTTCACTCGGATCAGGTGGGATTTATGCCTGGGAGGTTGTCGTTTCACAATCTAAGAAGTTTATTTTCTCATTTTCATACAAAACACGATAACAATGGCCATAGAGTAGTAGTATCGCTAGATGCATCTAAAAAATTTGACTCGGTGGAGTGGGGCTATCTATGGTGTACATTACGGAGATTTGGATTTGGGATGACTTTTTTGAAATGGGTACAACTTCTTTATGCAAACCCAACTGCTAGGGTTTTGACTGGATTGGTCTGGTCGGGGTCATTTGCACTTGAAAGGGGCATGAGACAGGGCTGTCCCTTGTCGCTTGGTCTGTTTGCATTGGCCATTGAACCGCTAGCCAGCTTGATCCGTAGTGACCCGATGGTGGAGGGGTTTGTACTGGGCAGAAGGGAGGAGAAACTGGGACTGTATGCAGATGATATACTGTTGTTTTTGGGAGCGGCTTCTATACCTATGGTGATTACTCAGGATTGCGAATAAACTGGGCTAAACCATATATCCTTCCTGTAGACCCGATCCTGAATGAGGGTCCTATGTTGTTCGCTCCTCTGCGGTATGAACATTCAGTAAAGTATCTGGGGCTTCTGGTAACTGCTTCCACGGACATTTATGTGAAAGACAATTTGGAACCACTTATTGATCAACATCTTGGCTTTCATTGCTGCTAAACGTTATTGGTAAATCTAATCTGATTAAAATGGTATTTCTCCCACGATTTGTTTATGTTTTTCAGGCTTCTCCCGTGACTATTCCTAAACAATACTTTGCTCTAATTGATAAGATCATTAGGAATTTTCTTTGGTCGGGAGGTCCATCTCGGATTAGGCTTTCCACTCTTAAACGTCCGACAGATGAGGGGGGAATAGCCCTCCATGATTTTTATAAATACTACTTGGCATCACAGGGACAATTTACATTTGCATATGTTCTATCTGATACATTGCATAACTTCCATAGAATTGACAAATCTCTCCTTAAACCGAGTTATTCTTTGCTGCACATTCCCTTGTTGGGTTCAGGTGTGCTTAATGATCCCCCTGTTACCTCTCGGACGGCCTGTAGTATATGGTCCAGTATCCAGTCTATTTCAAACTTTGTGGCATTAGACCCTGGTGTTCCTCTCTGGGGGTTGGAGGGGTTGATGCACCTTCGGCACCTTTAGTTTGGTAGATCCTGGTCGGTATATGGTGTTATTGCTCTTGGTCATGTTCCTGCTACCTTCTTTTATTCATATTTACGGTTGAGACATGCTCTGACAGCTTTATGGGGTGCAAATACTCCCAATATACAGGAGTTTCAATTGTTTACGCTGGCCAAGAAGAGACAGTCTCTTAGACCTGTTTTGTTGATCTATACATGGTTAGATAAGGCTTCTCTGATGGCAGAGGATGGACTCAGACTTAAATGGGAGGCTGATGTGGGCACTTTTGAGGATTATGAATGGGAAATAGCTTTGAGAAGTCCTGCACTGGTAGCAACTACGGCCAGACATCAAGTGATCCAACTCAAGATCTTATATAGATCCTATTATACTCCTGTGCGTCTTTTTAAGATGGGCAGGATGGATAGTGATCGTTGCAGGAGGTGTGGGGGGGAGGCGCCGCTTTCTTGCACCCTCTGTGGGAGTGCCCACAGGTACGTGGGTTTTGGGTAGGTGTGCTCCGTACTTTGTCTGCTGTGGTGCAGTGGGATGTGTCACTCTCTCCAAAGTTGTGTATATTCTCTATTCTCCCTGATCAGCTTCATTCAAGCTTTCATACTATATTATTTAGAGAACTGTTGATTATGGCACGAAAGGTGGTGGCACAATCATGGATGTCAGAACAGCCCCACAAGCATGACCAATGGATGGCCCTTATAGCCCATAATATTCCTCATTATAAGGGACTTTACATGCATGGGGCACCCCGAATAAATTCCACCAAATATGGGATCTATGGTCCTCTTACTGTAATTCTAGGATTCTTTATCGTCAAGGGCTACGTGTTATGTAACTATTAAACAGAGTTTTGTGCCCCATTTCTGTTATTCCTGGAGACTGTGGCTATGTATAGTACCATTTATATGTGTATTTACATATTAATGTTCTAGCAGTTATCTGCCATGTTTATAAATACTTGATGGAGGAGGTGTGGTGCTCATCTCCTGCGGGGGAGGGGGGAGGATGGGCTGTGTCTTTTTAGGGTCTTAGTTAGGGTTGGGGATGTAGGAAGGTAGTTTCGGTTTGAGTTTAGTCTGGTTCTTTAACTTAAAAATCAAAATGGGACAGCTGTATTTTTCTGTTATATTCACCTGTTTTTTCTACTTACTTACCATTATGCTTGTAACGCATTATTACTGTCTTCTTAATAAAAATGTTAAAATAAATAAATAAATAAACGTAGAAGCTGGAAGGACCCTTATGTGTCCATAGTGTCTGAGGAGGATGAGGAAGTGAGCACTACTGAACCAATGCTGTTCAGTCCCCCTAAATCACCCCAAGGGAGGGAGAAAAGGGAATGGGAAGGGAGGGAGAAAAGGGTAGTACTAGTGAGAGCATGACAGGTCAGCTGCCTGTGCCTGCTGCTAGATGTTGCTGCCACCATTGCTGCCCCTGTTGAAACCAGTGCTGTGCCTGCTGCCATTGCTGAACCTGCCTCCACCAATACTTTGTCTGCTGCCAGATGTGCTGCCCCTGTTGCCAGTGCCACCAGTGCTGTGCCTGCTGCCAGTGTTGAAGGTGCTGCCACCAGTGCTGAAGCTCCTAGTGTGTCTTGTAACACACAGGAGGGGGAAGGAGAAGATGATGCCAAGTGTGACAGCAGGGGACCCTAAGTCACACTTGTTATCCCCAAGCAGTCCCACCAGTGCTAGTACTACCACTACTAAGAAGGTCCAGCAACTTGTTAGTGTTAGGAATGAAGGAGGGGTAATCAATACCCTCATATTACTAGTGACTGTCAGGAGGAAGACTCTGGGGCAGAACTTTATGTGCATGGTGTTAGTAGTAGTATTAACAGTGAGGGTGAAGCAGCCGGTGGGACTAGTGTTAGGGGAGTGGTAGGGGAAGCACTTTAAAATATCCATACTAGTGGTCAAGGGAGCCCACACTATTACTCTGGCTCTGGGAGTCCTTCTCCCCTTCCCTTCTCTACAGTGTCTAGGTGGAACATGATCCTGAAGAGGCCAGAACTGGTGTTGGGGGAGAACAGGCTCAGAATTAATACCACCACCAGCAGAATCACATATCAGCTGCCTGTGCCTGCTGCTAATTCTGTGAGTCTGCCTTCTTCAGGTCAAAAGAAATACCAAGTGTGATATTAGGGGACTGTCAGGGTTTGTTAAGACTCTCAGACGCAAAGTTAGGTAAAAACACAACTTTATTGAAAAATTTAAGACAATCCCATAGGATCTCATACATTTACAACACATACATACAAATGACAGGAAAGCGGTAATAATAGCGAGTAAGGCTCTACCGGCCCTGCCAATATACCGGGCAAGGCAGCCTATCGGAATACAAGGAGTATACAGGTTCTACCGGCCCTGCCAATATACCAGGCAAAGGAGCCTGGGCATGCAGCGAAATATAGGTGGCTCTACCGGCCCTGCCAATATACCGAGCAAGGCAGCCTGTCGAATACAAGGAGTATACAGGCTCTACCGGCCCTGCCAATATACCAGGCAAAGCAGCCTAACAGAACACAGTAGGTATACAGGCTCTACCGACCCTGCCAATATACCAGGCAAGACAGCCTAACGGAACACAATATGTATACAGGCTCTACCAGCCCTGCCAATACCGGGTAAGCTAACCCAAGATGAAAATGAGAGGAAGGTTCTACCGGCCTTACCAATATACCGGACAAGGCAGCCTTAAAGGAGATGGTGGCAACCACTGAGGCCTCAATGACCGTCAAATGACAACGACAGTCATAGAGATGATATACGGAGGCTAAATGAGCAAGTGGTAAATCATGGCATCACAGGAATCACCAGTACCCGTGTACTGGGCAATCAACTAGCTGTCTAGGACTTGACAGCAACCAGCGTGGAGCGAACCAGTACCCGCGTAATGGGAGCCAACAGTATCACTGCAATGTAAGCCGTGAGGCAATGGAGCGAACCAGCACCCGCACACTGGGAACCAATAGTATCAATGTAATATAAGCTGTGAGGCAGTGGAGCGAACCAGTACCCATGTACCGGGAACCAACAGGAGCAATGGCAATGTAGGCCGTGAGACCGTGGAGCGAACCAGCACCCGCGCACTGGGAACCAACAGTATCAATGCAATGTAAGCCGTGAGGCAGTGGAGCGAACCAGTACCCGCGTACTGGGAACCAACAGTAGCAATGGCAAAGTAAGCCGTGAGGCCGTGGAGCGAACCAGCACCCGCGCACTGGGAACCAACAGTATCAATGCAATGTAAGCCTTGAGGCAGTGGAGCGAACCAGTACCCGCGTACTGGGAACAAACAGGAGCAATGGCAATATAGGCTGTGAGGCCGTGGAGCGAACCAGTACCTGCGTACTGAGAACCAACAGTATAAATGACAAGGTAGGCCGTAAGGCCGTGGAGTGAACCAGTACCCGCGTACTGGGAACCAACAGTATCAATACAATGTAAGCAGCAAGGCAGTGGAGCTAACCAGTACCCATGTACTGGGAGCAATCACATGAATGTAAGACAGCCGGATGGCTGTGCAGGGAACCAGTACCCGCGTACTGGGAGCAACAATATCGGGCAGCCGTAGCCGTACAGTAGTGGAGCAAACCAGTACCCGTGTACTGGGAGCCAGTAAGAGTAGAAATGTCACCTGGGCAACCAGAGATCACAGCAGCCACAGATGAGAAGGAAACTGGACGCTGCAGACGAAACAGGAACCAGCATTCCGATGGTCAACCAGATCAGGAACGGCAACGAGGACTGGCAGCAGGAAGCAGCAACGTCGGGCGACTCCAACCGGATCAGGAACGGAACCTTGAACCACTGAACAGGAGACTCAGGAACTGGACGATCTCAGGATTGCAGGAACACAGCCATGGCCCATAGATCTTCAGGAACATGATGAAAATACAAGCAGCCTAGAGACACCACGAAAGGGCAACCAAAGGGTGCCCAGACTCAGTCTAAATAGGCAAAGTGGGGCGGGCTGAAGACAAACAGCCAATGGGAGCCCCCTACAGATGATAGACACACAAAGGCAGCAATCACGGGCACCGTGATAATACCCCCTTCTCAAAGACCCCCTCTCCTAGAAGAGGGTCTGGGTTTCTGAGGGTATTTGGAATGAAACATTTGCAGTAGTTTAGGTGCATGAAGGTCCTTTCTATCCACCCAAGATCGTTCTTCAGGACCATAACCTTTCCAATGCACCAAATACTGCACCCTTCCTCTAAGCCTATGGGAATCAATGATACTCTGAACCTCATACTCCTCCTGACCTTCAACCTCGATAGGCCCTGGCACCACAGGGTTAGTAGTATAACGGTTGCATACGAGATGCTTGAGGAGAGATACATGGAAGACATTATGAATGCGCATGGATGCAGGGATGTCCAAAGCATAAGAAACAGGGTTAATTTTGCGAATAACTCTGTAAGGACCAATGAACCGAGAAGCCAACCTGACGCATAAGATTCCTGGAGGAAAGCCACACTCTATCCCCAACCTGAAAGGAAACCGCTGGCAGTCTTCTGCGATTAGCATGGCGCTGGTGGCGCTGGAATGACTGACCAAGTGCCCTCTGAACTTGTGCCCATGTGGAACGGAGTTGCTCGATATGCTCATCCAGAGCTGGAATCTGTTGTGCCTGAAAGGAATCCGGGAGCAAACAGGGCTGGAACCCAAAATTAATCAGAAATGGAGAGCTCCCGGATGAAGAGTTAACCGCACAGTTCCTGGCGAACTCCACCCAGGGCAACAAGTCGGCAAAATTGTCATGATGGTCAGTAATGAAACAGCACAAGAACTGTTCCAATCCTTGATTGGCACGCTCAGCTGCCCCATTGGTCTGGGGGTGATAAGCGGAGGAAAAGGATAATTGTATGCCCATCTGTTCACAAAATGCCCTCCAAAATCTGGACACGAACTGGCTCCCCCTGTCGGACACCAGCATTCTGGGCACTCCATGCAACCGGAATACTTCTTTAGCAAACACCATAGCCAATTCTTTAGCAGAGGGAAGGCCACAGAGGGGCACGAAATGAGCCATTTTAGAAAACCTGTCCACCACCATCAGTATGAAGGAATACCCTTTAGACACTGGCAATTCTCCCATAAAATCAATGGAAACGTGAGACCAGGGACGTTCACCATTAGGTATCGGCTGAAACAAGCCCATCGGAAGGTGTCTAGGGGTCTTGGTACGGGCACAGGTGGCACAGGCATTCGTAAAATCAGCACAATCTGCTCTCATAGAAGGCCACCAAAAGATTTGAGAGAGGAACCATAACAATTGGTCCCTGCCAATATGTCCCGCAGCCTTAGAGGAATGGTAGGTTTCGAGTAATCGAGTGTGGAATGGCTCATCAACATAACACTTGCCCACCGGGGTTTCAGGGGGAGCAGAGGCCTGGGAGGCCAAAATCTCTTCCCCTAGTGGTGAAGTGATACTAGTACGTATAGTAGCCAATATTCGATCAGGTTGAATGATAGGTGCTGGTACCTCATCCCTGTCAATTTCAGCCTCAAATTGTCTTGACAGTTCAGCCCTAACATTCTTAGACCCCGGCAAATATGATACAATGAAACTGAATCGAGACAGGAACAGTGCCCACCTAGCCTGGCGTGAGGACAATCTCTTAGCCTCGGAGAGATAAGTCAGGTTTTTGTGATCAGTCAAAATTAAGACAGGGTTTTTTGTACCTTCAAGTAAGTGGCACCATTCCTTAAGAGCGAGTATAATGGCCAGTAATTCTCTGTCTCCTATCTCGTAATGGCTTTGAGCCCCGGTCAATTTTTTGGAAAAAAAAACACAAGGTCTGAGCGTTTCACCTTTAATAGGTCGTTGAGAAAGCACTGTCCCAACCCCAATATCCGAGGCATCAACCTCCAATGTAAACGGGAGCAATGGGTTGCGGTGGGATAACACAGGAGCATTAGCGAAAGCCTATTTCAGCTTCTCAAAGGCCTCCTCTGCAGCCACTGGCCATAGAGATGGGTTAGCACCCTTATGCGTAAGGTCAGACAATGGTTTGACAATAGAAGAGAAGTTCTTAATAAACTTCCTATAATAATTAGCGAAGCCCAAAAATCGTTGGATGGCTTTAAGACTCTTGGGCCGTGGCCATTGTAAGACTGCCACTAGCTTCTCTTTGTCCATGGCAATGCCCTCTTTGCCAATTACGAACCCCAAGAATGGCACGCTAGTTCTGTGAAACTCACATTTTTCCAATTTGCAGTATAATTTATTCTTACGAAGACGAAGCAACACCTCAGACACATCCATATTTTTGGAATGAAAAAGTATATCGTCAAGGTAGACAACGAAACATGACTGTAGCATATCTCTGAGGATGTCATTGATCAATTCCTGAAATACTGCAGGTGCATTACAAAGACCAAATGGCATGACTAGATATTCATAGTGCCCAGATTTAGTGTTAAAGGCAGTTTTCCACTCATCACCAGCTCTGATCTGAATCAAATGATATGCAGCACGCAGGTCCAGCTTGGTGAAGATAGAAGAACCTTTGAGCCTGTCAAATAGCTCAGTGATGAGTGGTATTGGATAAGCGTTCTTTGCCATAAGCTTATTTAAACCACGGTAATCAATGCATGGTCTCAGTTCGCCATTTTTCTTTTTTACAAAAAAGAATCCGGCCCCGGCCGGAGAGGTAGATTTCCTTATGATCCCTCTTTTAAGGGCATCAGAAATATATTCCTCCATAGCTTGGTTCTCATCACAAGGCAATGGATACATGCGTCCCCTAGGGGGCACCACTCCAGGAGGCAACTCAATACTACAATCATAGGGTCTGTGCTGGGGTAGGGTGCCAGCTTCTCCCTTACTGAATACATCGCCAAACTGTTGGTACTCGTCTGGCAGTGAAGGGGAGGTGCACAAGACCTTAACTGGATGGGTTACGCAATTCTCCATACAAGACTGAGACCAAGTGGAGATTTCGCACTTTTGCCAATCAAACTGTGGATTATGCAACTATAACCAAGGAAATCCCAATATTACAGCATGGTGAGGAGAACTGATAAGTTGGAACTGCTGCTCCTCTCTGTGGAGTGCCCCAATAGTCATAGATAATGGCATTGTTTCAAAGGTAACTTGAGCAGGTTCTAAGGGTCTGCTGTCAATTGCTTCAATAGCAAG
Source organism: Rhinophrynus dorsalis (assembly GCA_037306005.1). Classification (NCBI taxonomy): domain Eukaryota; kingdom Metazoa; phylum Chordata; class Amphibia; order Anura; family Rhinophrynidae; genus Rhinophrynus; species Rhinophrynus dorsalis. Next base: position 270,062,257 of record CM074724.1, read on the forward strand.
AGGGGTTTCTCTTTCAATTCTCGGGACCCCATGCAATTCAGCAAAGGTATTATCCATAAAATACCCAGCTGCACCAGAATAAACCAGGGACAAAACCTCCAATGAGCGTTTTGCCCAAGAAAATACCACCTGTATGGTAGGTTTCAGTGTACACAAAACTGGGGACGATTGAACAACACATAGGGCCTGTCCCCCAAGGTACCCTAGGTGTGTTCGTTTCCTGGACAAGATCTTAGCAAGTGCCCATTCTTGCCACAATATAAGCACAGCCCTTGTTTTCTGCGGTATAATCTATCTTCCTTGGTTAGCCTAGTGAAACCTAATTGCATAGATTCACCTGGTTCCCGTAATTGTTCACTAGGCTTAGATGCCAAGGGAGGGATGGGTGGGCAAAATGTACTGCTAGAGCCACTATTCTTAGATCGTACCCTGCGGTCTCTGGCCGTTAATCTCTTACGTATCCGGGTGTCAATTAGTATAACATACTCAATATAATCATCTAGATCAGTAGGCAATTCTTTCACTGCAATCTTGTCTTTAATCTGATCACTCAGGCCCTGAGCAAAGGCTGCCAACAATGCCTCGTTATTCCAACCTACCTCTGCTTCCAAGGTGCGAAATTCAATGGCATAGTCGCCCACCATACGCCTGCCCTGTTGTATCGCCATGAGGTGTTTAGCAGCAGAGGTGGTTCTACTAGGAGGCTCAAACACTCTCCGAAAGGATTGCACAAATTCTCTGAAACTCTTTGTACAAGGTTTTGCATTTTCCCATAGCGGATTGGCCCATGCCAATGCTCTGCCAGTCAGCAGGGATATCATGAACCCAATCTTACTGCGATCATTGGAGAAAGCATGTGTCGTCAATTTCATAAATTTTTCAAGTTAGTTTATAAACCCTCTGCACAGATTAGGATCACCCTTATATCTGAGTGGCAAAGGTGCGGAAGCAGTTAACCCCTTAACTGCAGCCCCTGAGGGCATCGTATCGTTCTCCGGTGTCTGACCTGGAGAGATCACCGGACTAGGCACAGATTTGTCAGAGAGCACAGTGCATTCAAGAATAGTTTGGATTGCTACCACTAGCTGATCCAAGCGTTGCTCATGAACATCCATCCTCCAATGGATATTCTGTGTGTTACCATCACTCTTATTGTCTGAGGTCATGGTCCTTTCGTACTGTCATGGTTTGTTAAGACTCTCAGACGCAAAGTTAGGTAAAAACACAACTTTATTGAAAAGTTTAAGACAATCCCATATACAACACATACATAGAAATGACAGGAAAGCGGTAATAATAGCGAGTAAGGCTCTACCGGCCCTGCCAATATACCGGGCAAGGCAGCCTGGACAAGAAATTAGAAATAGGTGGCTCTACCGGCCCTGCCAATATACCGGGCAAGGCAGCCAATCGGAATACAAGGAGTATACAGGCTCTACCGGCCCTGCCAATATACCAGGCAAGGCAGCCTGGGCATGCAGCGAAATATAGGTAGCTCTACCGGCCCTGCCAATATACTGGGCAAGGCAGCCTATCAGAATACAAAGAGTATACAGGCTCTACCAGCCCTGCCAATATACCGGGCAAAGCAGCCTAATGGAACACAATAGGTATACATGCTCTACTGACCCTGCCAATATACCGGGCAAGGCAGCCTAACGGAACACAATATGTATACAGGCTCTACCAGCCCTGCCAATACTGGGTAAGCCAACCCAAGATGAAAATGTCAGGAAGGTTCTACCGGCCTTACCAATATACCGGACAAGGCAGCCTTAAAGGAGATGGTGGCAACCACTGAGGCCTCAATGACCGTCAGATGACAACGACAGTCATAGTGATGATATACGGAGGCTAAATGAGCAAGTGGTAAATCATGGCATCACAGGAATCACCAGTACCCGCGTACTGGGCAATCAACTAGCTGTCTAGGACTTGACAGCAACCAGTGTGGAGCAAACCAGTACCCGCGTACTGGGAGCCAACATTATCACTGCAATGTAAGCCGTGAGGCAATGGAGCGAACCAGCACCCACACACTGGGAACCAACAGTATCAATGTAATATAAGCCATGAGGCAGTGGAGCGAACCAGTACCCGCATACCGGGAACCAACAGGAGCAATGGCAATGTAGGCCGTGAGGCCGTGGAGCGAACCAGCACCTGCGCACTGGGAACCAACAGGATCAATGCAATGTAAGCCATGAGGCAGTGGAGCGAACCAGTACCCACGTACTGGGAACCAACAGGAGCAATGGTAATATAGGGCGTGAGGCCGTGGAGCTAACCAGTACCCGCATACTGGGAACCAACAGTATCAATGGCAAGGTAGGCCGTAAGGCCGTGGAGTGAACCAGTACCCGTGTACTGGGAACCAACAGTATCAATACAATGTAAGCCGCAAGGCAGTGGAGGAAACCAGTACCCACTTACTGGGAGCAATCACATGAATGTAAGACAGCCGGATGGCTGTGGAGCGAACCAGTACCCGCGTACTGGGAGCAACAATATCGGGCAGCCGTAGCCGTACAGTAGTGGAGCAAACCAGTACCCGCGTACTGGGAGCCAGCAAGAGTAGAAATGTTGCCTGGGCGACCAGAGATCACAGTAGCCACAGATGAGTAGGAATCTGGACGTGGCAGACGAAACAGGAACCAGCACTCCGATGGTCAACCGGATCAGGAACGGCAACGAGGACTGGCAGCAGGAAGCAGCAACGTCGGGCGACTCCAACCAGATCAGGAACGGAACCTGGAACCGCTGAACAGGAGACTCAGGAACTGAACGATCTCAGGATAGCAGGAACACAGCTATGACCCATAGAACTTCAGGAACATGATGAAAATACAAGCAGCCTAGAGACACCACGAAAGGGCAACCAAAGGGTGCCCAGACTCAGTCTAAATAGGCAAAGTGGGGCGGGCTGAAGACAAACAGCCAATGGGAGCTCCCTACAGGTGATAGACACACAAAGGCAGCAATCACGGGCACCGTGATAGGGACCCTCTGTCACATTGCTCATCACCTCCTCCAAGCAGCAACGAGATGTCTGTGATAGAGCAGCAGCATGTAGACGCTAGTGGTGGTGGTAGTGATGATAATGGTAGAGAAGCTGGGTTGGAAGAGTCATTGATGGCCTTTTTTATCAGAAGGAATGGGAGACGGAGATGAACATGTGCATCACCATCACCACTAGCAATCGGCTTTTGGAATTTGCAGAATTTGCAACTGTTCTAATTCCTGCTGCTGCTGAGATGCAAGGGCAGCAGGATGCTGAGGAGCAGGCTAGTGTGCCACAGACCACACTGGGCCCAGTGGGAATGGGGTCAACAAGTGATGCGGGTCTAGAGTGGGTTCCACTTGCCAGCGCCAGCAATGCACCTGGTCCTAGTTGCGTTGATGATTTTGAGGCAGTATCATCAACATCATCTGCTGCCAGCACAGACAGTGAAAGGGAATGTGAAGGACAAGAAGAAAGAGGCAATTCTTCTCCATTTTCCTCCTCCCCACTGAAGTCATGGGTGTGGGACTATTTTACTCTTGGGGCAGGCACAGTGCAGTCATCACCAAAGGCACTGTGCACAAATTGTGACAAGTGAGTGAGAAGGGGAAAGGAGGGAATACACCATGGCACAAGGTCCCTGATATCACACATGAAACACAGACACCTTGACATTTATGTCAAGCATGTTAAAGCCAAAAACCCATTACAGAAAACTAGCACCGCTGTTAATGTACACCCTGACTCTCCAGAAAGGCAACAAGAGGGGAGGTAAAGATCAAAGAGGAGGAAGAATAGAGAAACCCAGACAGACACTGGAAGTTCCATAATGAACTAAACAATTAGCTCACCATCGCCTTCTTCTTCCAGGGTAACAGCTACATCTTCTGCCAGTCAACCTCATTCATCGTTACCTCCCTTGCCAAATGATAGCCACACTGTGTGGTGCACTGACCACACATGCCAGTGTGGTGGAGGAGAATCGATACCAGGTCATCAAGTGGCATCTGAGGAGATTCCATCCTGTAGCATATGCTAGCATACTGGCAGGGAGGGTACATCATTACTATTAAAATGTCAGGAAGTTGTCATATGTCCTTAGTGGGATTTGGAAAAGGTGTATATTGACAGCAGTAGGTTCTGATGTCATGATGTTTGTATACATTTGTGCCCCCAAATGTTATTTACCGCACACACTGTGCACATTGCAGTTGCTGATGAGAGTCACAGTTCCTGCTCTCAAGGGACAAATTTCTATTCTAATAACAACACACCCATGATTATGGAGGAGGGACAGGTGGAGAGGAATTATTGGTCAACTTCTTCTTTTCTCCACATAGACTGGGGATGACTTATTGTGCTGCTACTGCCTAAGACGGATCACTGGAGATGGCAAGTGGAACATTCATCGTTCATCACCCATGTTACTGCTATTGTTGATTCTGTTCCCTTTCAGCTGCATAATCATCCTGCTGCTTAAACATCTCAGCAGCAGCAGCAAGAACAGCAGTTGCAAATTCCGCAACTATGGACTCAGACTCAGGAGGAGGACATTTGACAATGGTCTGTTGGCACTAGGCCAGTAGGGTTTTTTCCTCAGGGATTATGCTTTGAAAAAAAACCCCATAATTCTACAAAAAAACAAAATAAACTATTTTTGGGGGTTTGTTTCTAACAAGCCTAAGTCCTACAAATCAATGTTTCCTCAGGGCTTGAGCCTCTAACCACAGATCTAACAAATCATCCTCTACAAAATACTCTATCAAGTGGGAGCTTATGTCAGGGGGTTCCTGTCTCTATCACTGTACATATTAATTTCTTATTTTATTTTGTTGATTTATTTTTTTATTAACTCTCTCCCCAATACCTCCCCAAAACAAATTCCCAGTTCAACTGATTAATTCCCCAGACTCTACCCACCAACACAGGCACCCTCTTCAGACCCCTTTTATACCATGTCTTATGGTTTTTCTTTAATTTTATTTAGGATTTATTTTTTTATTAACTGCCCCCCAATCCCAGTAAACAACCCCCCTAAAAAAATCATCCCCTGTTCAACTGATTGCTTTCCCACAACCCACCAGCACAGGCACCCTCATGCCTCTCATATACTATGCCTTTGGGAAATAAATACACATTTTGGGGGGGTTTCTTTCTAAAAAACCTAAGTCCTACATTCAATGTTTCCTCAGGGCTTAGGCCTCTAACAACAAATCATCATTTTATTTGTATTTAGGATATATTTTGTATTAACTGCCACCCAATCCCAGTATGTGTTGTTTGTAACTTCAATGTTCCCTTTGATTTTAATAAGTCACAAAAGCAGAAATTCTGAACTTTTCTCAGGAATTTTTTTTGCCAAGTGGAAAATGCCATTTTCTACCGATTTCAGTTTGAGGCGAAAAGTTTTGCCCATCCCTAATCAGCAGCAGAAGCAGCAAAAACAGCAGTCACAAATTCCACATCTACACCAGAACATTTGACAATGGCCAGTGGCATTTTTTTTCTCAGGGCTTGTGCTTTAAAAAAACAAACAAACAAAAAAACATAGACCTATAAAGTCCTACAAATCAATATTTCCTCAGGGCTTAGGCCTCTAACAACAAATCATCATTTTATTTGTATTTAGGATATATTTTGTATTAACTGCCACCCAATCCCAGTAAACAAACCCCCACCAAGAAAACATTCTCTGTACAACTGATTCTTTCCCACATCCCACCAACACAGGCACCATCATGCCCCTTTTATACTATGCCTTTGGGAAATAAAAAAAAAATATTTGCTATGTTTTGTATAAAAATTAAATATTCCCATTGATATCAATAGTAAATATTATTTTATTTCCCAAAGGCATAGTATAAAAGGGGCATGAGGTTGCCTCTGTTGGTGGAGTGTGGGGAAAGAATCAGTTGAACAGGGAATGTTTTTTGGGGGGTTGTTTACTGGGATTGTGGGGCAGTTAATAAAAAATAAATAGTAAATAAAACTAAAAAAGAACCTCATTAGACATGGGATAAAAGGAGTCTGAGGAGGATTCCTGAGTTGGTGGGTAGAGTCCGGGGAAAGAATCATTTGAACAGGGAATTTTTTTGGGGGGAGTTTCTTGACTGGAATTGGGGGGGGGGCAGTTAATAAAAAAAAATAAAAAATAAAATAAGAAATTTGTATGTAACTTAATAGAGATAGGGACCCCTTGACATAAGTTGTCACTGGGAATGACTGATACTTGACATGATATAATATTTTGTATAAGATGATTTGTAAGATTTGTTGTTAGAGGCCCAAGACCTGAGGAAACATTGATTTATAGGACTTAGACTATTAGAGGTCCAAGGCCTGAGGAAATATTTATTTGTAGGATTTAGACTTGTTTGGCACCAGCCCTAAGGAAAAAATGATTTGTAGGACTTGTTATAAATAAACCCCCAAATATTGTTTCTCTTTTTGTAGGTCTATGTATGTTTTTTTTGTTTTTTTTTAAAAAGCACAAGCCCTGAGAGAAAAAAAATGAAATACTGGGCAGCTCATTTTGTGCTGGCCAGTGGCCATTGTCAAATGCCCTGATGTAGATGCAGAAATTCTAATTGCTGTTCTTGCTGCTGCTGCTGAGTTTGTTAAGTAGCAGGATGATTAGACAGCTCAAATGGAATGGGATCAACAATAGCAGTATGTCACTGTTTGTTTTGACTCTCAGACACAGAGTTAAGATAAAAACACAACTTTATTGAAAGTTTAAAGAGAACCCTCACGGGTTTGACATTACACATATATCTCAACACGTAATAGTACAATGCAATGATGAACAATGGTATGGTGAATAATAGAGAGGCTCTACCGGCCTTGCCAATACCGGGTAAGGCAGCCTTAGGATTGGCACAATATGGAAATAGGCTCTACCGGTCTTACCAATATACCGGGCAAGGCAGCCTTGGGATTGGCACAACAAGAGAGAAGGCTCTACCGGCCCTGCTAATATATCGGGCAAGGCAGCCTGGAGACTGGCACAATGAGAGAGAAGGCTCTACCGGCCCTGCCAATATACTGGGCATGGCAGCCTGGAGACTGGTACAATGATAGAGAAGGCTCTACCAGCCCTGCCAATATACTGGGCAAGGCAGCCTGGAGACTGGTACAATGAGAGAGAAGGCTCTACCGGCCCTGCCAATATACTGTGCAAGGCAGCCTTGAGTCCAGAGGCGGCAAGTACTGGTGCAGTAGTGTAAGTGGCCTCAGCGACTGAGAAGTGGTGGAGCAAACCAGTCGTACATTCTGGACTACACAGAGGCCTACCGGTGCTATATAGGTGTCAGCGAGCAGCCAGTGAATATAGGAGCAAACCAGTACCTGCGTACTGGACTACACATAGACACTACCGGTGCTAAATAGGAGGCAGTAAGCAACCGGTTATAACTGGAGCGAATCAGTACCTGCGTACTGGACTACAGACAGACACTACCAGTGCTGTATGGGAAGCAGCAAGCAACCGGTGATATTGGGAGCGAACCAGTACCCGCGTACTGGACTACACATAGACACTACCGGTGCTAAATAGGAGGCAGTAAGCAACCGGTTATAACTGGAGCGAATCCGTACCTGCGTACTGGACTACAGACAGACACTACCAGTGCTGTATGGGAAGCAGCATGCAACCGGTGATATTGGGAGCGAACCAGTACCCGCATACTGGAGTACACATAGACACTACCGGTGCTGTATGGGAAGCAGCAAGCAACCAGTGATATATGGAGCGAACCAGTACCCGCGTACTGGAGTACACATAGACACTACCGGTGCTGTATGGGAAGCAGCAAGCAAACAGTGATATATGGAGTGAACCAGTACCTGCGTACTGGAGTACACATAGACACTACCGGTGCTGTATGGGAAGCAGCAAGCACCCGGTGATATATGGAGCAAACCAGTACCCGCGTACTGGAGTACACATTGACACTACCGATGCTGTATGGGAAGCAGCAAGCAACCAGTGATATATGGAGTGAACCAGTAACTGCGTACTGGAGTAAACATTGACACTACCGGTGCTGTATGGGAAGCAGCAAGCAACCGGTGATATATGGAGCGAACCAGTACCCGTGTACTGGAGTACACATTTACACTCAGGGATGAGAATGTTGCCCAGGCGACATGAAGACGGAGGAACTCTGCAGACGATCCAGAAGCAGGAAGGACAGCCAGGCCGGGACAGGAAGCTGAAACAATAATGGCAGACGACCGGATCAGGAACGGAAGGAGGAACATCAGCCCAAACCGGATCAGGAACAGAGGCAGGAACCATTTCAGCGGAGGAGGCTGTCAGGCAGGTAAGCAGACAGGATCTGGAAGGTAGTGTATGCAGCCAAGGCCCAGGGAACTCAGAAAAAGGATGCAGGTGGCTATAGACATAGAGACACCACGAAATGGCAACCAAAGGGTGCCAGAACCCAGTCTATATAGGCAATACTGGGCGGATTCAAGACAGGCAGCCAATGGAGAACCTTCACAGATAACTGACAGGAAAAAGCAGCAGTCACGGGCACCGTGATACAGTAACATGGTTGATAGATGATGAAGGTTCCACTTGCAATGACTAGTTCCAGTAATGTGCCTGAGGCAGTAGCAGCACCATAACTAGTCCCCAGTATATGTGGTGAAAAGAAGAAGTTGGCCAATACTTCTTCTCCACCTGCTCCTCCTCCAAAAATATGGATGTTTTGTTACTAGAATAGAAATTTTTCCTTTGAAATCAGAACTATGCCTCTCATCAGCAACTGCAATGTGCACAGTGTGTGAGTGGTAAATAGCACCTGGCAAAACTGTATCCAAACACCATAAGGCCAGAAACCAAGTACTGGTGTTCTCACTATTCCCCTTGTGCACAGTCAACTAAAAACACATGACAACTTGATAACAGTTTACTAGTAATGATGGATCCTCCCTGCCACCATCTTAGCATAATCTGCGGGATGGAATCTCCTCAGAAGCTGCTTGATGCCCTGCTTGTGATTCTCCTCCACCATGTGTGATCAGTGCACCACACGGTGAGAAATGGGTGGAGACCAACTGCCACATCCTAACATTAATAGAGTGGCTATCATTTGGCATGGGAGGTAATGAAAACAAGGTGGATTGGCAGAAGATGCAGTTACCCTAGAAGAAGAAGGTGATGGCGAGCTAGTTTTTTCACTCATTATGGAACTTCTAGCCTCTGTCTGGGTTTCACTATTCTTCCTCTTCTTTGATCTCCACCTTACCTCTTGTTGCCTTTCTGGAGAGTCAGGGGGTACAACAACAGCAGTGCTCAATTTCTGTGGTGGGTGATTGGCTTTATCATGTTTGACATAAATATCATGGTGTCTGTTTTTCATATGTGTTATCAGGACGGTTATTTCAAGGTGTACTCTCTCCTTTCCCCTTCTCACTGACTTGTCACAAATTGCGCACAGTGCTATTGGTGATGACTGCACTGTGCCTGCCCCAAGAGAAAAATAGTCCCACACTCATGAGTTCAAGGGATAGGGAACAGATGGAGAAGAATTGTCTCTTTCTTCTTGTCCTCCACATTCCCCTTCACTGTCTGTGGTGGCAGTGGATGATTTTGCTGCTGTTGCTGCTACTGCCTAAGAATCAGCACTGTAAATAGGACTAAGAGTATTGCTTCTGCTGGCAAGGTCACAGCAGAACAGCACAGCACATCTATCTAGCTCTGTAGCTGCTTGTATTGTGTTTAACTTCTGTGAATATGTCATGTTTTTATAGCGAATATACAACAAAACGCGTAAATTAATGAGAGGAAACTTTCTAGCTATTGAAAAAATGGCAAAGAATTTTAGCCAATGGGCAAAAAATTAGAAGATTTTAATCACTGTTTTTAAAGTGGATTTTCCAGTGAAAAAGCAGACAACAATGTGGTTTTCACTGATTTTTTCTCAGGAATATGGAGGGACATTTCGCTCACCTCTACGCAACAGGTGATTGAGCTGCTTGCTCTCTGATGGCATATTCCAAATATGAGCTTATCCACACTTTGGTTATATCTAAAGATGAGCGAGCACCCCGATGCTCGGGTGCTCGGGTGCTCTGACCGAGCACCCCCTGATGCTCGAGTGCTCGGCCGAGCACCCGAGCCCCATTCAAATGAATGGGAGCACTCGAGCATTAAACCAGGCACCCCCTGCTCTGATGAGCGGAGGGTGCCTGGTCAATGTCCCCCTTCATCTCCGCTATGCCCCTCTTCCACAATGTCCCCCTTCATCTCCTATGCCATAGCGGAGATGAAGGGGGACATTGTGGAAGAGGGGCATAGCGGAGATGAAGGGGGACATTGTGGAAGAGGGGCATAGACTCTATGCCCCTCTTCCACAATGTCCCCCTTCATCTCCGCTATGCCCCTCTTCCACAATGTCCCCCTTCATCTCCTCTATGGCATAGGAGATGAAGGGGGACATTGTGGAAGAGGGGCATAGCGGAGATGAAGGGGCACATTGTGGAAGACGGGCATAGCGGAGATGAAGGGGGACATTGTGGAAGAGGGGCATAGAGTCTATGCCCCTCTTCCATAATGTCCCCCTTCATCTCCGCAATGCCCCCTTCATCTCCGCAATGCCCCCGTACCTCCATTCCCTGGTGGTCCAGCGGAGCGTCTTCGGATCTGTGCCTCTTCCGGCACAGATCCTCTTCACCCGAGCATGTCGGGCGAGCACATGGCGGTACTCGTACGAGTACCGCCATGTGCAGAGCAGAGCGATGCTCGAGCCGATCCGAGCATCGGCCGAGCACGCTCGCTCAACACTAGTTATATCTTCACATCTTCTGAATAACATCACACACCTCTTTCTTTCTTTCTTTCTTTCTTTCTTTCTTTCTTTCTTTCTTTCTTTCTTTCTTTCTTCATTTAAATCAATGGCAAGTTTTCTTTGTCCTCTCTCTGATGCTGCTTGCCCCAGAATTGCTCCAGTACTACTTAGTATATCAGTATCAATAAGACTCTAAACTGAGTTTCTACATTTCATTCATTTTCTCACATTTTCAGATAAACCCATCCCTGATGCCCCCAAAATGATCTTCCTAAGAGAACTCTCAGTCTGAACTGCAATAACTGTATAGTGGTCCAGATATTACCACCAATCCATCTCATGGAGATATTTTAGTTTGCCTATCCCTTTGTTCATGACTCCTTTCTTCAATTAAATTGAAAGTCCTTGTAAGTAGAGGCCTAACTACAGTTTGCATATTCATGCAGTTCATTTAAAATGATTACATTTCAACTGTATAGCACTGTGTTCTGAAAAATGACAACAATCAAATAAATACATACATACATAAATAAGGACATTACTAATAATCATTACAAATAAACTCCATAGCTCAACAGTAGTGCTAACTGATAATATAAAACATTTGGATTTAATAAAGCATTCCTTTTAATAACACTGTCAGCCATGCCATACATTACTGCAAGTGCAACAGTATCAGCCTCACTGTCTCTAATTACATAATTGCCAATGAGAAATAACCAAGTGGATAGAAAGCAGTACTAAATTCTCTGGTTATATTAAATCAACATTAAAGACACATTTACATATACTTTAAAAATAGAACGGATCTCATTGAGATGAAAGTACATTTTAAAAAAGTTTAAATTATTTAGATGTAAAAAAACTTCCAGTAGTCCATATAGTCACTATCATTTCATTTAAGTTTGAATAGCTTATTTCCTCGAACAGTCAGAAATCCAATTTCTCTTAGTAGTCATCAAATAAGAATAATTACCATTTAGCAAATGGCTATACTTTGTCTCATTATCTCACTTATATTGCCCATCAGATTGAGATACACTAATGAGAAAAGCAAGTAGTTCCTGATGGAGCATACTAAAGAGAAAATATGGCATCATTCTCATCACTACATTTTATTTTTGAAAGAAAACTGAGTTGTTTCGTTTTAAGAGAAGTAATAAATGGAAAAAGTTAGTAGTGTATTTTGAAGTATCATATTTCAGGCAAGACCTTAAACATGTCTGGCATCTTGATTCTATATTCAACAAGTTGGTTTATTCAGGAAAACAGAGTGTGATGTAAGTGTTTAAAGGAGCAGTAACAGTTGCCATGAAGTACCTAGCAACTCTCCAATGAACAAGTAGCTCTCCACAGACATGATTCCAGCATCTTTGCTCTTGTTAGTGAGTAGCAACTGTTTTCTATAGCACCCGAAATCAAGTGAAAATCAAACCAAAAAGTTATTTGATGGTCAGGGATGCTCAACTAAAAATGAACCTGCCAAATGCTACAGCATCCGCTATAGGACTTTATTCTACCAAGCTTAAAGGGGTCTGTTTGATGGACTGTAGGGTGCGTCTTGTCAGGAATGGGTGAAAGGTCCAGTTTTTCCTGCAGGAATTTTGTTGTAAATTTGTTAATTCCAGTATATAGAAACCCCCAGATTCCCTCCTTTTCGCTAACCCCAAGAAATTCCCTGTAGTGAATTTCCACGGGGACTGAGCATGTGACATTCTGCCTATAACAGTGCATTGGGACAAGGGTGGAGACTGGACTTAGAGATGGGTGAAAGTTTTTGTCTCAAAAACGAAACATCAGAAAAATGGCACTTTTTGCAGAGTAATAACTTTTTCTTAAAAAAGGGAAGTTTTCCTGCTTTTTTTGCTTAGCTCATTGCTTTGAAGTCAATGGGAAGACTGAATTTCTACTGGCCACATTGCAAGTTTCCCTTATTTTCCTGTAGGAATGTGTGTCACATTCCCACAACATGCCATTCTTTGTTTGTGAGGGGAAGAGATGGCAGCAAATTTGTGAGCTAACAAAGTGGAGTTGAAGCTTAGTTTAGGGAGTCTTGTAGGAAGGACATTTGTTTTCTGTATGAGGTGATACTGGGGGACAGGAAGGGAGCAAAGGAGGTAAATACCAAATACCCATACATTGTATCTGACTGATTTGAAAAACACAGGCAGATGAGATCCAAGTTCCTTGCTGATCTTGCTGTTATTATCTCTGTGATGGGGGAGGTTTTTTTTGTTTGTTTTTTTACAGTGATAGGAATGGGAGGGCAAACTGTAAAAAAAAAAAATAATTAGTTGACAGCTGACAGGGACCCTGATGTGAGCTGTGTGACTGCTGCAGATTTGATTGATACCAGACAAGACTGAGTATTTTGTTGAGGGCCAAGGAAAGACATCACACTCCATCATTTCTGTTGTGTACTTTACAGTAAACACACACACACACAGTAGTTGTAATGTCCAGCAAATACACAAGGGGGTTGGGGAGGTCGGAGCAATGCAGGGACGTGCTAGTAAAGTGATAGTCGAAAAATAACTCCAGCAATGGTTACTGCAATGTGTGTGTGTAATAAATTATGGTGATCTCTCTCCTCTTGAGGAGGATGCAGTTTATCAAGGTCCTGCCAAAAATTCCACCACCACCAGCGCCAGTACTACAGAAAACAACATGTAAGAACACTGAAGATGACAATGAGTCACATTCTAGTGTTGATGATGGCATAATGGAAGAGGGTTTAGCAGCTCAACCAGCTGTTGCATCTGACAGTGAAACAAACAAGCACCAGAACACCTGTCCTCAAAGTAATAGCGAACTTTGTGAAAGAAAAATATTTTTTTTCAGACATCTAAAAGCTTTGAGAATATAAAGGTAGTGGGCAAGAAGTGGAGGGCTCAGTCTTCCACCACTGAAAAGGAGTGCCATGCCTGTATATAAACTGTTAAGAAAACAACTGGAAAGTCTTAACCTGGACAAGAAAACATGTCGTCACCACATCTTCACTGCTTCCAAATCAAAGTCCCACTCAGCAACAACACCACATAGTATTAACATCCTTAACTATGATGAGTACCTCTGCCGCTGCGGGAAATGAAGCAAGTTTGACACATAAAAATAGTAGTAGAGTTGCATCAACATCTAGCACCAGTAGTAGTAGCAACCACTTAGAAACCCCACGGTACATGAAGTCCACAGTATGGAGACACTTCACTGATGATCCAAAAGCTAAACATGTTGTTATATTTTGTCTGTTCAAAAAGCATGTGAGCAGGGGAAAAGCAGGCTCACACCTAGGTAGCTCCTCAATGAGATGCTACCTGAAGCACAACCACAGGTCTGACTGGGAGACACACCATCAACAGGTCAAAGGCACCACTACTAGAAGCAGCAGAAGCACTCCTAGGGCATATAAAAGAAGGAGTAATGTTTTTGATGCATCAGAGAGTGTACCAACAGTTAGTTCATTCTAAATAACATCCATGGTTCCTGCTTCAGAACAGTATGCTGATTCTGTGCTTGCTGAAATTGATGGCAAGAGTCATAGACTACTCACACATGCTGCCTCCACCTCTACCACCTGCTCTAGTCATGTTGTTAAACATATCCAGTTATAAGGTTCTTCTGCCATGTACTGTCAACCCACACTTAATGAAAAAAAAAAAATTCCAACGTATGCCAAGGTTGCCAACATGTTAAAAGTGGACATGCTGCCATATTTTTTTCTTGAATATGGAGTATTTACAAAACTGGTGTCATGTGTAGCTCCTAGCTGGCATATATCAAGCCACAGTTCATTTTCCAGGACAGCTGTGCCAGAATTGTACAAGCTGGTGGTTAGTGTGGTGGGTAAAAGGCTGGAAAGCTCGTATAGCAAGGAAATAAATATGACACCACGCTAAAGTGCTGGAACTTATGGGTTTAGATATTAAATGGGAAGTGTCACCCCAATGAGTAACATAGGAGGGAATGGAAGAATGTTCATGAAATTTCCTGTCCTCCAAGGGTAAAGGCAGAAAATCTGCGGGTTTCTCTATGGGCAAAGTTTCCCAAAGGGAAAGTTGGAAACCATGCTTTTTTCATGACATTTCCCACTGGAACAAAAGGTGACTTTTCACTCATCCCTAATAAGAAATCATTATGAAATAGGGGAAGGGGATAATGGACAAATCTGTGCTCATATTAAACAACTAGCACAATTGCAACCAAACAACTTGATGCTTAGGTTTGCAATGTCAAATCATCCTCCAACAAACTAAGTTCTGTTGTCACTAAGGCCTTTGTAATCTCTGCTAAGGACACATAACAACAAGAAGACTTAGTGAAATATTTAAGAGTACTGAAAGACAATAGACTTCATAGTAGTGTGCAGTGTCATTCATCTGCTGGAAGAGCAAATAGGGTATTATTCCTGCGTAAATAGGGGTATAGATGCATGGGGTGCAAATATAATTCTATTTCTATGTAAATCCTTGGTAAGGCTTCATCTAAAAAATGGACTATAGTTTTGGGCATCAGTTCTTAAAAAATACATTAGTCGACTGGGAAAAGTGCAGACACTGCAACAAAACCAATAAGGGTATTGGAGAATCTGAGTTACAAAGAGAGAATATCCAAACTGTTCTTTTTTTACATTCAAGAAGAGATATCTAAGGAGTGACATGATTATCATTTACAAACAAATTTGAGGTCAATACAAAGAACTCTCCAATTAAGTATTTACTCAAAGTTCTAAGCAAAGAACAAGAGGTCCTCCACTTTCAAAAATGTAATGGATCCCTATCTAGAACAGAACAATATGGAGAATTATGACAGTTGGCTTCAAAGCAGATAGGATTTTTATCCAGGGAAATAACTGACTGCCATTTGGAGTTAGGAAGGAATTTTTTTATCCACTTGGGGCTTAATTGGAAATGGATTTAATGTTTTTTTCCTTCCCCTGAACAAATGCAGTGATTTGGCATACACTGGATTTGATGGACATGTTTTTTTTCAGCCTCATCAGCTATGTTACTGTGTTAAAAAAACTATGAATCCTCTCTCCCACCACCTTAGCATATTTTGTAGAATGGAATGACAGCCGATGCTCCCTGATCCCCTGCTTCTGATAATTCTCCACCATATTGCCATGTGTGGTCGGTGCACCACACAATATGCAATGAATGTATACAAACTGCCGCACCCTTGCATCTACATAATCTCTATATTGGTGGGACAGGTAACACTGGCAGAGGTGGTACCCCAGAGGAGGAGGAAGAGGACTCTGTGGGTGCCAAGGTGGGGACAGTTGGTACGTCTTCCTACACCCAGACCCTAGTGCAAGATGAGTATGACAACACAGGTGTTATTCTTGCCCTCAATCGTTCAGGCTCAGACAGATTTTCGCCAACATTCTTTGTGCTCTTGGGGAGGGACATGGGGTGCAGCAATAGTGGCTCTCAATTTCTTTTGTGAGGATTTGGTTTTCACATGCTTCACATAAATATTGTCCCGTCTCTATTGCAAGTGTTTTATGAGAGAAGTTGACCCAAGGTGTATCCCCTCCTTTCCCCTAACTTGTCACACATAGTGCACAGTGCAGTCTCTGATAACTGCACTGTGCCTGTCCGCCTGTCCCAAGAGGAAAATATTCCCACTCCCATGATTTAAGGGAGGGGATAGGTAGAGAAGAATGACCTTCTTTTTCTCTACCATCTACAATCACTGGCTGGGTGTAGATGCTGCTGGTGCTGCCTCTGAATCTGCACAAAAACTAGGACCAGGTTTATTGGAGGCAAGTGGAGCCTATCCAAGTCCCAAATCACTACTGGAAGAACTCAGTCCCATGGTGGTATTTTGCACCCTAGCCTGCTCATTATCATCAGATAAAGGTCTGGCCCTGACAACTCAGCAGCAGGAATTACAACAGAAGCAAACTCTGTAATGTCACTACTGGTGGTGGTGATGGCCATCCTCATTTGCTTCTCTGTCTCCCATTCATTTTCACTTTCAGCTAAAAAGGCACTCATTCTCTCTTTCACATCAGCTGCTCTGCCATCATCCTCACTCTCATCACCACCACCACCACCACCACCAGTCTCTTGCTGCTGCTGTATGAAAGTAGGATTGGTTGGTGATGACAAATGTGACAGAGGGTCCCCTATTGTCACACTTGCCACATGCTGGCAGCAGAAGCAGCAGGCACAGGCAGCTGACATACTGGAGATGACATACTGCAAGCTAGTTCTACCTTCTTCATCATAATTCCCCAGAGGGAAACATGGAATCATTTTCGCAAACTATTTTTTGGTCTAAGTGAAATGGAGAAAAATCTAATGGTCTTGCTATGGGCAAAATTTCTCAAGAAAAAGCTGAGAACTGCATGGTTTTCTTAAAATATCTCACTAGAGCAAAACTGACTTATCACCCATCCCTGGTGATCAATATATAGATTTCCATAAATAATTTGAAAGTTAAATCCAGGAATCATTCCTAAACAGATGGATAGCAAAATGTTGAAAAATCCCCCAAATCTCCAGCACTCAAAGGGTTATGAAACCACATGACACAATTTCAAATAAGGATAATCTAGCTTCTGAGCACAATGGGAATTTCAAGGCAGCCTTGCTAGGCAATATACAGTGTTATATGATTCAGTCTTATGCACAAATGAAAAGAGGAACAATTCTGGAACAAACTAGCTGCACCATGGATTTATGTTATTTTTATATCCCTTGAAATGTTAACCCTCTGAGTGCCAGAGAGTTACCTAATTTGTTGAGACTCAACATGTTAGATATCCCTGGCACTCAAAGGGTTAACAAAGTCTACAATGCATTGCAAAATAATGATTTGGAGACCACTCTAGCAATCAAAAGATTTTTGAGTGCCAGATGGGTCCACAGCTGATTTCAGAGAAATGCATTGCGTACCCCTCTGGAGCTCAAAAGGTTAAAAATGTAATTTATATCAATAGGAATCCCCCCACTCTAATGGTACAATTGGTTTGCTCCAAAATGAATATTGCAAAGCAATACATCAGAGACCTTACAATGAGTTAAAGGCCCAATTTCAATCAATGAGAATTTTAGGGATTTTACTTTGTCCTCTGTGGTGCAGTTATCTTTCTCCATAATAAACTTATTAAATGTGAGTCGTAGAGCTTCATGCAGGAAACATGATGAACATACTGTACCAACTGCACCATATTGGACAAATAGAAATTCACATGATCTCCAATTATGTCAATGGAACATTCAGCCTCTTGAATGCTACAGAGGTCTTTAATGCATTGGGAAGCAATGTTTTTGAGAGATTTTTTTTTTTTTAAATATATTTTATTATCGGATCTCTCCATACACATACAAAGAAAAGAGGTACATGTAATATCTGTCAAGTACAGCAAGAATATGCAAACATTTATAACAGATAAAAGGAACACAAGCATAATAATAGGTCGTACAGAGTTAACCCGAGGTTTTTATAAAAATTCAACCCAAACTCCAAACAACTAACCTAACTAAGCTAAATCCACACCCCTCAATCCCAATTCCTCTCTCCCCCTAGCCCGCAACACCCCCCAACCCCCACCCACCAGCCAGTGTCACCACAAGATCCCATCACAGATAGGGGCCAGACATAAAGGTGTACAACTAGTATATGTCACATACATCCACACGGCAAGTAAGCGCAAATCCATTCAATCCGCTCCAAAATGTTATACATCGCCGGGAGCTACAGTAGTATTTGCTCTTGCTGTCCACCAGGTCTGCCACCGTCCCCAGATCTTGTCAAACTTAGTCGGAGTACCTCGGTGTAAGTAAACTAATTTATAATGCGGAAAACACTGTGGAAACCAAGTTAATCCACACCCTGCAAGTGGGAGCCCTGTCTGACATCCAGTTCAATGCCACCACCTTTCTCGCCATCACCAAGAGCTCACGCAGAAGAGATTTGTCATTAGCATCCTCAATCTCATCAGGTAAGATAGACAATAAGCAAAACTTTGGAGTCGCAAGAACAGGTCTTCCCAATACCAGAGTCACAATACGCATTATCTCCGACCAAAATCTCCCAACCTCAGGACACTCCCAAATCATATGCAAATACGTGCCTCGAACATTGTCACACCGATGACAATGGTCAGTACCAGAAATCTCCATTTTAAACAGTCTGATTGGTGTATAGTAAATTCTATGCAGAATATTCAACTCTATCATTTGATGCCTAGTCAATGTCGACACCTGAGCTGGTACCTCCTTAGCCATGTTCCATTCCCAATCCTCCAATGGGCCCAGATCTAGTTCCCATTTATTCCGTGAGGGAAACTCCTGATATTGCATGCGAGATTCCAACCATTGATAAATAAAAGAGAGAGGTCTCAGAGGCTCAAGAGTTATCAATCTAGTGAGAAGCGGGAAGGTAGCAATCATCAGCTCTCTAACACCCCACTGGGCTCTAAGAGCATGTCTGGTACATGAATAAGAATAGAAAAGATTGTGTGGCAGGCCGTATTCGTCATGTAACTGTGCAAAGGATTTCATCTGGTTATCATGATACAATTGTCCTAGAGTATTAATCCCAAATCTAGTCCACAGAGGACCAAACTCACTACCAAGTAAGTGATGTAACCCCGCAGCACCCCAAAGGGGGGTGTCCGGGTCCATGGCCACATATCCCAGCAGTCTCTTCAACTCCCCCCAAACCTCATATAAAGTTACAGCTAATGTAGTCCGAATTTTAAAAACTGCGGGGCCACCACGCAAGAACTGGGGTAGCTCATAGGCAGGTTGCAATAACAGTGCGTCTATCTGAGTAGTTTGATAGCAGGGTCTGGGGGAAACAAAATCAAGAGCATAGCGACATTCTGCTGCCAAGTAATACATGTAAAAGTTGGGCAAGGCAATTCCCCCCTCCCGTTTTGGTCTCATAAGAGTAGTCAACTTAAATCTAGCCCGACACCCCCGCCATATGAAATGTGAAATTTCTCTGAAGTATTTTTTAGGAATAGGGACCGGTGTATTCTGAAAGATATATAAAAACTTGGGCAAAAAGATCATTTTGATAAGATTCGACCTACCAATAACATTTAAGGGCAATTGAAGCCACGCCATTGTTTTATCATTAAAAGATTGAATAGTAGGCAACAAATTCATCTCCAAAAAGGTGTCCATCGTTGCTGCCACCCAAATCCCCAAATAAGTACAGTCGGCCACATAAGAAAGAGGGACGTCTGATGAGCGAGACTCCCGCACACCGCCATCAATCGGGAGAAAAGAGGACTTAGACCAATTAATCCGAAATCCAGAATATGTACCAAAATCATCGACCAATCGCAAAGTAGTCCTCAGGGAATCCCCATCATCACCAAGAAAGAGTAGAATGTCATTGGCATATAGTGCAGTCTTTTCCTCCCTGCCCTCAACGCAGAGTCCACGGATCAACTGATTAGCGCGAATCAAAATAGCCAAAGGTTCCAGGGCTAGGGCAAACAAACCGGGTGAGAGCGGGTAGCCCTGCCTAGTGCCACGGTGCAAAGAAAAGGACTGTGAACTCAGTCCACCCGTCACCACAGAAGCCCTGGGGTTACCATACAAGATATGAATCCAGTTAATAAAGGATGGACCAAATCCAAAACCTCGAAGCACATGCCAAAGATATGGCCATTCAACAGAGTCAAAGGCCTTAGATGCATCAAGAGACGCTATCGCCCGAGTTCCAATGGTCTCATGAGGAAGCTGGAGATGCAAAAAGAATCTTCTAAGGTTGTGGGACATCGATTTGCCTGGAATGAAACCAGTCTGATCTTCATGTACGATGGTTCCCAGCACAGTATTTAATCTGGTGGCCAGTATCTTCGCCACAATTTTCGCATCCGTGGTCAAAAGGGAAATAGGCCTGTAAGAGTCGCAGAGCTCCGGATCCTTCCCCGGCTTAGGTAATACAATAATGGAAGCATCATTCATGGAATCCGGAAGATGTCCATCTTCTATGGCAGCGTAAAAAGTATTCAAAAGATGAGGGGCCAAGATATCCGCAAACTCCGTATACTACTCCGCAGGAAGACCATCCACACCCGAGGCCTTGCCAGCCGGCAGACCACGAATCGCCTCCATCACCTCTCTAAGGAATATAGGAGCATCCAGCATGCGTCGATGTTCCAAGGAGAGTTGCAGAAGATCACAGTGATCAATAAAATGAGATATCTGGGACTCAGAGCAGGTTAGTCGAGACTCATATAACTGAGAGTAGAAGAGCTGAAATCACAAATTAATCAGCCACGGGTCGAGTATCAATTCACCCCCAGAATCTCGGAGTGAAGAAAGCAACGGAGCCCCCCTATGCTGATGAACAAGGTGAGCCAAAAGCTTCCCCGCCTTGTCCCCATTTTCAAAAATATTTTGTTTCATATGAAAAACATGACGGGCATTCAGTTCAGAAAGTTTTACAGAGTATTGCAACGAACAAGAAACAAACTTAGTGTAGGACGCCGAATCTCCACTTTCCACAAACTGACTTTCCACCGCAGCAGCCTCTGACTTCAGAACTTCCACTTCTCTAGATTTAAGTTTATTTTGCGTAGATATAAGAGATATCAGAGAACCTCTTGCAGCTGCCTTGGCAGCCTCCCAAACAATACCCTGAGCAGCAGAGTTAACATTATTGGCGAAATAGTCACACAAATCTTCTCTATGCCCAGAGACCAATTGCGTATTAGTCAACCAAATGGGACTAAACTTCCAAACTCTGGGCCCAGATCTCTGGTCTCGATGTAACGATAATAATAGCGGGGAATGGTCGGAGGCCACCCCGGTTAGAAAACAGCAATCCGTAACCCAATTCAAAGCCATCTGGTTGGCAAACACATAATCAATTCTAGATAACGTTTTATAAGTGGCTGAGTGGCAGGAGAATTCCCGGTCCCGCTGATGGAGAGTCCTCATATCACCCACAAGATTGAGAAAGGCATCTCTATGTAATTTGGAATCAACCGTCGTCCCACCAAATCTATCCAAATCAGGATTAGTAGCTATATTAAAGTCACCCATACAAATTATATGGTGATGTGTCTTGTCAGAGACATATATAAGCATGTCCTGGAGAACTGATGGGTCAAAAGGCGGTGGAATATAAACATTCATTAAGACAAACAGGGCTCCCTGCAGCTTACACATTAGGAAGAGGTAACGTCCCTGTGGATCAGTCTTAAGATCAATAAATTCGAAAGAAACTAATTTAGAGATAAGGATGGAAACACCCCTAGCATATGTGGAATACGTGGCATGATAATGACTCTGTATCCAGTGCCTCCTAAGAGACAAAACTCTACCTGCAGTAAGATGGGTTTCCTGCAACATAACCACCCCCGGAGTTTGCCTCCTGACGTGGTTCAAAACTAAAGACCGTTTAACAGCATAATTCAGGCCACGTACATTCCAGGATAAAAATTTACAAGTTAATGGTGTCATTACTGAAATAAGTGGAATGTGTTACATCCCTGGCCACCTGGTGGGATCTATTGGGGGTGAGGAGCGCCCGACCCAGAAGAGAGAGGGATCCCCCCCAACCTGATAGAGATTTTATCCCAAAACCAACCCGTAACCACGGCCTGGCAGCCAAAATATAGCCCCCCTCCACCCCACCCAACACCCAAAAACCAAATAACCATTGATCATGTATGATCCCACCTACACCCCCCGCCCCCCCAGCAGCAAATAGAGAAAGTAGTAAAGGCATCATCACAGCGTGACAATAAGTAGAGAAGAACATAGCTATTCCACCACCTCTAACGCCTTTAAAACATAACACCTCCCACTTAGTAGTAAACCAATCCCTCGGCTGCAATCTCAACAGTATAGCCATCCAACCCCTTCACCGTAGCATCCCTCGGGCAGATCGGAGGCCTCACCAAATAAGCAGACACTAGTATCCCCAGGGGACCCAAGTGCTAGAATACAGCAGCACAGCATCCGGTCACTGCCCAAAACATGCAGGATGACAGCAGCTTGTCAATAGTAGTTCTATATCTATAATCTCAAAATAGAGACATAGTAAGACATTCAATTACAGACATATACTTGGCAATAATATTAACACCAAATTCCAATAGTAAGGTAAGTCTTCCTGAAGATACTAAATGAGCCCCCTAATTGCTCTCCCCATCTTAGCATCCCCTGGGCAGATCGGAGGCGTCCTAATCTGCATAAGTAAGGTTTAGTAACTTCATAGAAATCAGATGCCGAATCACAGCCATAAAGTATCAAACCACCGCCCAAAGAGTGCAAGACAGTATCAGGAGGCTGAAACATCCAGAACTACACTTACAATGAGAAAAAAACCCCCAAAAAAACAAAAAAAAACACATCATATATAGTTCGTACTCCCCACCATGGTTAGATACAGAAACGTATACTCATAAGTATACATGGGCAGAAGTAGCAACAATGTAACTCAACAATATATCCAATCCCTCCAAATTAATAAAATATTACCTCCATCTAACCATCCCGCCACAGAGTCCCCAGGGCAGGTCAGAGGTGTCACACTAATGCGAGAACAAAATCTATGCATCGGACCACAGAGCAGTAACAGTTTTTCCTTCCTCTTTTTTTTTTTTCTTTAAAAAAAAAACAAAAAAAAACCCCTAAGCATTCACACAAAGAATAACAGTTTGTAAGCAAATAGGTAAATTTATGCATGAGACTATAGCATGCCCTTCCTCCTCCAATCTCACCACTCCAGCAGAGACTCCATAACAGTCCATCATAGAGTCTGAACCATGCAGAAGTGGATCTCAGTGTCAATGGTGCTCAGCATCTAGTCTCAATGTCACGTTATCATGTCCCACCGAGATCCTCCACATCCAGACAATTCAGCAGGGGATGGAGCAGTTCAAATGAGTGCCAAGTTCGCCGAGGATCAACCCAGGAACACCATGAGCCAAAGAGCTAGAGTAAGTGAAGATACTTGAATCAGAGATCGCAGTAGTAGGATCATGAAGTGAGGAGATGATGAAATGACTTTAATGAGTGGCCACCCAATCTCTAGCCTCCGAATCCGAGGTGAAAAAGATGGTGTTACCATCATGAACAATTCTCAATCTAGCAGGAAACAGCATAGAGTAGGAGATGTTTTTCTCTCGAAGCAGGCGCTTAACCTCCAGAAACTTTCGCCTTTGACGTTGAACTTCTACCGAGAAATCTGAATAAAAGAACACCTGGTGATTTTTGAAGAGAACTTGGCCTTTCATCCTGGCCATACGAAGAATGGCATCCCGATCCCTGTAGTTCAGGAGCTTGATAATCATCTAGCGGGGAGGCACCCCAGGAGGCCTAGGACCAGTTGGCACACGATGTGCCCTTTCAACAATAAAGGATGACGAGAGGCCATCTGTGCCAACATGTTCCCTTATCCAGGTCTCCATGTACTGTTCAGGTGCGCGGCCCTCACGGTCCTCCGGCAGCCCAATTATACAGACATTATTGCGTCTAGACCTGTTTTCAAGATCATCCATTTTGGTCTGCAAAGAACGAACTTGATTTTTTAAGACATCCACCGAGGAAACCACAGGGGGAAGTGTGTCCTCCACAGTAGAGATACATTGTCGCACATCAGTGATGCTTTCACGCAGAGTTTGTTGGTCTACACGTAAAAAGTTTATTTCAACCTGCACAGAGTCAATTTTATTGGTCAAGACTGCCTGGTAGGTAGCGATGGCTGACATTATTTCCGCAAACTGGGAATTTGAATCATCTTCCTCAGAAGCCAAAGACTGAGTTGGTGAGGCAGCCGTAGAAGGGGCCTCCAGCATGGTTGTGACCTCCTCCGCCACCATAGCTCTCCTGGCAAATTTACTCAATTTTTTCCTGTATCCCAATGATTTTTTAACCATACTGAGATTGAGAAAGCAAGTGTGGGCCAGAGCAACACAAGTGATGATCAGTATAAGGTGGACAATAGCTGCTGGAGCAGGTAGGTGCAGATGAGATCACTCAACATCTAATTGACACACATGGTATGATCCGTATTTTCACATATAGACTAAAGTAGGTGAAGAATAGCCAAAGCATGTGCAGCCCATTTAGCAATACACGGGGCAGATGAGGGGAACATATACAGGGAAGGAATTAAACAAACATGGGGAGTTCGTGTCAAACCAGTGGTTTGTAGTTGAAGAGTGACAAAGCAATCAGAAATCTTCTAAGTATCAATTATACACGGGGTAGCAGGGTGAAACATATATAGGAAGGGAACGAACAGGGGGAGGTTGTGGCAAATGAAAATGGTTGGCCACAGATAGGTAGTGGTGCAGCAACAAGAGGCTCTCCAGCCGCTCACGTGTTTGAGATACAGTCCCACAAAATGCAGCAAGGGTGAAATTCACATCTATAGGGTAGTGTTACAACCACAGGCAGCAATTCTCCTTGTAGCCACAGTAAATATATTCTTGAGCCTATTGGCAGGGAAAGGGCACTGGGAGGAAAATAAAAAACGGAAGGTGTACTAACATCAAACAATAATACATGGGGCAGGAGGGGAAAACATTGAAGGGAAAGGAGACGAACAAGGTGGATAGCAGCTCTCCACAGCTAAAAGATGATGCATCAATAATAGGCCCTCCAGCTGCTCCTGTTAAAACTGCAGCAGTGGGCTCCTCAGTCGGAATTAGGTAGCAATCAGCAGCAGGAGCTCTGAGGTTAATATACATGGGGCAGGAGGGGAAAACATATATTGGAGAGGCAACAGACGGGGAAAAAAACACTCCGCTGAAGGTAGCAATAGGCTTACAGAGAAGACCTACGAGCAGTGGCCATAACTGGAGTCCAGGACAGCAACAGTAGACTCTTCAGCCACCCTCATAACTTTAATGTATAACGCTGCAGTAGAAGGACATGTAGCAGCAGTTTAAGCAGTCCAAATAGTACAGCAATAGTAGGTCTCCCAGCTGCTCCTGTATCACCACTGCAGATCCACTAGTGCATCCAAAGATAATGTGCACATCCAAAAGGCTTTGTTGGAGCTATAGACCATCCGCCTCCACCGCAGCCGCAATATATCAGGGAATAGATGGCCAATTTACATGGGGCAGAAAGGGGAAACAAATATAGGGAAGGCAACTGACAGGGGAGTCCACCATCCAATTCAATTGCAGGTAAGAGATCTGGGGTTAGCAATAATAGGCCTTACAGTCGCTCCCACAGCCTCTGAATACAGTGCTCTCAAAGCAGAAACTATTGGCAGGGAAAGGGGAACGAGGAGGAAAATAACAAATAGGAGGGCGCACGAAAACTGAAAGGACAGCATCTGGCCCATCCCATGCCCACTGGGGCCGATAACAGCAGCAGAATCAGTCACTTACGAGTCCCATTATGTACATCTGAAAGCTCTGAGGCAGATGGTTTTGTACTGCAGGGCCTCCACGTCACCTCCGCTCCATTCAGCCTTCAAGGACCAAACTGACTTCCGCACCGGATCCCCCAGAGACCACGATCATTGAATTATTGGGATGGATCCTGCCGCCTCCGCCCGATTCGCCGCTGGGCGGAAGCGGTATGCAAGACCGCGGCTCCAGGCCCGATCGTGCGTGTGATGTTGCCGGCTTCCAAAAACATAAATAAGGGCTTCCCCAGACTGCCCAGGAATCAGTAAGTGCAGCGTGACCGCACAGTATGGCTGCCAGGCCACACCTCCTGTTTTTGAGAGATTTTTAGAATTCATGAAGTGAAAAGCCCCATTTCAATTAATGGTAATTTTTTTGTCTACTATTGTACAGTTAGTTTGCTCCAGAATTGCTTAATGTTTTTTGCATATGACTTTAAGCCTCTTAATGAAATTAAAAAAATGAGAGTGGTACTTTGCCAAGGTAGAACACCCTAGTAGCCAGTGCAAGTAATACTAAAATAACTTCTAAACTAAACTATACTAAAAAAGTATAGCCCAGAATCACAATATTAAAATGCTATCAAACAGATATGAAAGACAGTATTGACTGAAGCATGCATAAAAGCCCTATTTAACCTTTGTCAACATGACTGATACAGAGTGCCTTAGCGGTAGAGGAAAACAGAAGTCACAATTTACTGGGGGAGAGTCACTAAAGGTCGGTGCTGTGGTGATATGATTCTGTTGATGTGTTCAAAGCACTTTGATATTTCGATGTAGACACACCACCATATGAGCTATTATCTAGGAATGCAAGGGGAGGGGAGGAGAAGGCCCCATTTAGCATACAGGATTGTTGAAGTGTTGTCTATGTGGAAGGGATGCTGTCCCTCACACATAACAAGCACTACAACAATCCTGAAGTCTAAGAGCATTCTGTCTGCTTTTCCACTTGGCCAGTAGGGGAGTGGAGAGGATACTTTCAGCACTATGAATAGCATCACTCCCTAATCTCTTTGAGCGCCATAGGAATGTGCATTGCTCACCCCTGTGGCACTCAAAAGGTTAAAAAAGTACACCAAGCATTACACAATTATAATCTCAGCTCTGTATCATATTTATTCCATACATGCACTCTCAAGGAAACAAGGTGGGGTCAGGAAGCATCCATGGGGATTTGTGGCTACCAGCTGCCTCCCAGCCTTGTTCCCTTGCCCATTGATATCCACAGAACACTGTCTGACGCCCAGCCTTGTTAACTTGCCTACTGGTAGCCACAAATCCCCATGGGCACTGCCTTGACAAGGGAACAAGGTTGGTGGTGTCAGGCTGTGTATGTGGGGCTAACACAAAATGGTGATGTTCTCCATGCTGCCCTATTCCAACATATAGTGCCTCCAAACAAAGTTCCCTATGGACAAATCCTGCCCCACAGTTCTGTATCGGCATATACTAGCCCCACACAGTTCCTTATTGACAAATGCTGCCCCACAGTTCTATTTTGACATATACTTCCACCCACACAGTTCCGTAATGACAAATGCTGCCCCACAGTTCTATTTTGATATATACTTCTACCCACACAGTTCTCTAATAACAAATGCTGTCCCAAAGTTCTATTTCAACATATACTGCCCCCCACACAGTTACCAATGCCCCAAATGCAGCCCATAAACAGTTAACTCTTTGAGTGCCAAAGAGGTAACAGAGTAAATTAGGTTGAAAAAAAAAAATCAAGTCCATTAACCTCAGACTTCTCCTCATCACCCAGAGAAACGAGAGTTATAAAAGCTTTCCTGCTGCCAAATAAGTTAGGCTTTATCTGAACTTCATGTTTTGCCTACGAATACATTTCTTTCAAGAGAGCGCATGCAGAGTTACTGTATGTGCCCTCTCTAAAGAAGTTTATTTAGTCATCTCTCAAATGTATCTATTGTATCTGCCATAATCACATCCTTGGGTAAGGAATTCCACAATTTAACAGACCTTACTGTAAAAACCCTTTCCTCTGTTGATGTTGAAGCATCCTTTTCCTCTGATCTCAAGGAGTGGCCCCTGGTTATTTGATCAGGCCTTGGAATGAAAAGCTCACCAGAGAGATCTTGACCTCTCATATACTTGCACACTGTGATAAGATCTCCTATTAATCATCTTTTCTCTAAGGTAATAAACCAAGTTTGTCTAGTCGTTCCTCATACGTCAAGTCCTCCATTCCCTTACTTAATTTTTTTGCTTTTCACTGTACTCTGTTCATTTCTAGAATATCTTTTTCAGAACTGGTGCCCAAAACATCACTGCATATTCGAGGTGAGGTCTTATCAATGATTTGTACAATGGCAAAATGATATTATCCACTCTTGCTTCAATACATCTTTTTATACAAGACAGGACTTTGTTTGCTTTTGCTATTTGACACTGATCACTGCTTCTGATGATTTTGATTTACAAGATTTCCCAGGTCCCTCTCTAGCAACAAGTCCCCTAAAATTATTAAATTAAAGGAATAGTAATGTTTTGTATTAAGGCTAGCTCAGAACATTTATTATTCCTAACAGTACTGCAGTGCTATGTCCTTACTGTTTAAAATGTGCTAGTTACAGTATAATAATATTTTGAATTTGATCCCTCTCATTGTGATCTGTCCGTTCCCAGGACCAGTTTCCAGATCTATGGGGTGGTGGCCTGGTATAGTGGAAAGAGGCAGGAGGGATCAACTTCAAAATATTATTGCACTGTAACTATCATGTTTTGACCAGTAAGGGCATCACACTGCAGTACTATTACATATAATGACTGTTCTGAGCTAGCCTTAAGCCAAACATTACTATCCCTTTAAGTTCAAGTAGAAGCAATTCATTGGCCACCCCTGTGATCCTTAAGGGGTTTATGTAGTGGTAGAAAATATGTGGTCATACAGTTGTTGACGGACTACTGTTTCCATTATCCTTAGATTGCCAATGGCTCTTTGACAATGATATAAAACACAGTTTTTATAAAACATCTTCACCCATTTTGGAAGCTTTTCTAAGGCTATTTAAGAACTTAAATGTCAATTTGACTGTTGAATGGATACACTGGTATATATTTATTAGTTGCCATGGTAATCCCCCACATCAACTCAGTGTTCTATAGAACAGTTAGTGCAGAGTGTAATTTCTGTGAATAATACATTATTTCACAGAATACGCACAGTGTAATACCTGAGAATAATAGAACAGTAAAGATGTGTTCTGTTATGATAGAAAGTGGACATACTGTACGAATATATTAATAAGGCATTTGTCGAATACATATATTTACCAGCCTTGGTGATAATAATTAGTAGCAGTGTTAATAACTAGACACACTGCACATCTGTATGATTTTGTTTTTGGAAACTATACATAAAGCTATTTTTTAAAGTAATTTTAATATTTATTAAAGGAGCAGTAAACTTTTATTATGAAAACACATTTTACAGAGCATTTCCTGCTGAATAAAACAAAGTCACTCCCATCACTGCCATATGTTTTATTCAAATATTATAGCAGTTTAAATAATCAGGAAATGGATTTACTGTGTTTACTTCCTGATAGTTCTAACTGACAGGAAGTGACAGGCAGTTTCTATCACATTCTATGGAGAACTGTATGTCTCTGACTTTTCTAACTTTTCTAACTTTCAGTTCCTCTATTCTTTAAAATGTTAATAATGCTAATGCTAATTGAAATGGCTTAAACCAAATTAATTTAATTATGACTTACTCTGTGACCAATCAGATTTAATATATGTATGAATTTCTGGTAGCTATTAACATTCATATTATCTGACATCTAAAGAAGTATTTATTCTGCTCAGGACTTGTGGACATATTTTAGATATCATGCACTAGCTCTTTGGTGCTAGACTTGATTGCCTTTGTATAAAAAGTCAAATGAATGAGAGCTATAGTTAAAGCAGAACTGTCACTTTGTAACAAATAGGTGATTTTGTCTGACAATGACAGAAAATGTAGTCCGATAACATAATTTACAAAAAAAATCACCAATTTTGAAAGTCTTTTCTAAGGCTGTAAGAACTTAAATAACAATTTGACTGTTGAATGGATATGTATTTGTTGGTTGCCATGGTAATTCTCCACAGTAACTCAATCTTCCATAGAACTGTTATTCCTGTGAATAATAATTATTTCATAGAATATCCACAGTGTAATAAATGAAAATAATTAGAGAGTAAGGGCATGCTTATTTTTGATAAAAAACAGTGGGCATGCTGTCTGACTATAAATGAAGAATTTTTCTAGTGCATATATTTACCAGCTTTATTCCATTCAATAAGTATGAGCTTATGTAAACTGCATTTAGTATAGAGCTTATGTTCAAACTTAATTACAATTGCTCTCTAAAAGGGATGGTTGAAAAGTTAGAGAGATTTCCCGAAGGACTTTAAAAAAAAAAAAAAAAAAAAAAAAAAGATTTTCTGCTTTTATCATGAAACTTCCCACCCATAGATAAAACTAGAGAATTTTCTACTTTTTGCCACTGCCGATAAATTACCATTGAGAACATGGCCTTATTTTACCTATATTTTCTATGTCTTCAACAATTCCCAATGCAAAAGTACTTCTTCTGAGGAGAAAGAAATAGCTGAAAGTAAAGACTCTTAGTAGGGATGGAAGAAAAATTTTGCCTTAAACTGAAATTGGCTAATAATGGCACTTTCCACTTGGCGAATAACTTCCTGCGAAAAGTGCTGATTTTTCACTTTTTTTTTGCCTAGCTCATTCCATTGAAATCAATGGGAACATTGAATCTATATACAACACATAGCAAATATTTTTTATTTTCCCAAAGGCATAGTATAAAAGGGGCATGAGGGTGCCTGTGTTGGTGGAATGTGGGGAAAGAATCAGTTGAACAGGGAATTTTTGGGGGGAGGTTTGTTTACTGGGATTGGGGGTCAGTTAATACAAAATAAATCCTAAATACTAATAAAACCCCCATAAGACATGGTATAAAAGGGATCTGAGGAGGGTACCTGTGGTGGTTGGCGGAGTCTGGGGAATAAATCAGTTGAACTAAGGAAATGTTTGGGGGGATTTTTGACTGGAACTGGGGTGACAGTTAATTAAAAAAAAAAGAAAACATTTTATGTAAAGTGATTAAGAAAGGAACCCCGTTACATAAGCTGCCACTGGGGTGGGCTGATACTTTACTTGATAGAGTATTTTGTAGAGGATGTAGTTGTAGTCAGATTTGTTGTTAGAGGCCCAAGCCCTGAGGAAACATTTATTTTTAGGACTTAGACTTATTAGAGGCATAAATCCTAAGGAAACATTGATTTGTAGGACTTAAGCTTGTTAGAAACAAGGCTCCCCAAAATGGTTATTTTTTATTGTAGGACTATGTTTTTTTTGTATGTTTTCAAAGCACAAGCCCTTAGAAAAAAAAATCCCTACTGGCCTAGTGCCAGCAGGTGATATCCTGTTGGCCAGTAGCCACTGGTCATTGTCAAATGCCCTGATGTTGATGCGTAATTTGCGAATGCTGTTATTACTGCTACTACTGCTGCTGAGTTGTTTAAGCAGCAGGATGATTAGGCAGCTGAAAGGGAATGGGATCAATAACAGCAGTAACATGGTTTATGGGTGATGAAGGTTCCACTTGTCTCAGCTAGCTCTAGTGATGCACCTGAGGCAGTATCAGCACAATAAGTAGCCCTCAGTCTATGTGGTGAAAAGAAGAAGTTGGGCAGTAATTATTCTCCACCTGTCACTCTCCCAAATTCATGGGTGTGTTGTTATTAGAATACAAAGTTTTTCCCTTGAGAACAGGAACTGTGCCTCTCATCAGCAACTGCAATGTGCACAGTGTGTGTGTGTGTGTGTGTGTGTGTGTGTGTGTGTGTGTGTGTGTGTGTGTGGTAAATAACACCTGGGGGCACAACTGTATCCAAACACCAGAATCCAAATGTGGAACATGATCCTGAAGAAGGCAAAGTTGTTACCTAGCAGCAATAATACCATCACCACCAGGAGCACAGATCAGCTACGTGTGCAGGCTGCTAGTGCTGCCATTCTGCCTTCTTCATATCACCAATAAATGGCAAGTGTGACATTCGGGAAGGGAAATGAGGGAACACATCTTGGCACAAGCACCCTGATAACACACATGAAACACAGGCACCATGACATTTATGTCAAACATGTTAAAGGCGTGAGGCTGGAAGTTTGACAATGAGGAAAACAACTAGCTCACCATCACCTGCTTGCTCTAGGGTAATTACATCTTCTGCCAATCCACCCCATTCATCATTACCTCCCCCTCCAAATGATAGCCACTCTGTAGATGTTGCAATGTGGCTGTTAATGTCCACTCATTGCACACTGTGTGGTGCACTGACCACACATGGGAGTGTGGTGGAGGAGACTTGCATGTAGGACATCAATCGGCATCTGAGGAGATTCTATCCCACAGAAAAGCAAAGCTGGTGGCAGGGTGGGTTCATGATTACTATTAAACTGTCAGCAAGTTGTCATGTGTCCTTAGCGGGGTGTGGACAAGGGGCATAGTTACAGCAGAAGTACCTGGTTTCTGGTGTCATGGTGTTTGGATTTAGTTGTGCCAGGTGTTATTTACCACACACACTGTGCACATTGCCGCTGCTGATGAGAGGCATAGTTCCTGCTCTCAAGAAAATAAATTCTAGTAACAACACACCCAAGATTTTGGAGGAGGGGCAAGTGGAGAATAATTATTAGCCATATTCTTCTTTTCTCCACATATACATGAAGTGGTGGGGGTTAGATATGGTACTGCTACTGCCTCAGGCGCATCACTGGAACTAGTTGTAGCAAGTGGAACCTTCATCACCCAAGTTACTGATGTTGTTGATCCCATTCCCTCTGAGCTGCCTAATCATCCTGCTGCTTAAACAGCTCAGCAGAAGCAGCAAGAGCAGCAGTCGCAAATTCCTCATCTACATCAGGGCATTGACAATGACCACTGGACACTGGCCTACATGGTTAGACCTGCTGACACTAGGCCAGTAGGGCAATTTTTTTTCCTCAGGGCTTATGGTGTATAAAGAAAAACAAAAAACCCATAGGCCTGCAAAAAAAAATAATAATAATAGTAATTGGGGGAGACTTGTTTCTAAAATGCCTAAGTCCTACAAATCAATGTTTCCTCAGGGCTTGGGCCTCTAACAACATATTTTACAAATCATCCTCTACAAAATACTATGTCACGTCAAGTATCAGTCTACCCCAGTTGCAGCTTATGTCAGGTGGTCCCTGCCTCTATCATGTTAATACAAATTTCTTATTTTATTATATTTATTTATTTATGTTATAAATAAGTCCCCCCTCATTCCAGTCAATGATCCCCCACAAAACAAATTCTCTTTTCAACTGTTACTCTCCCCAGACCCCACCCACCAACACAGGCATGCTTCTCAGACACCTTTTATACCATATGTTATGGGTATTTTTAATTGCATTTAGGATTTATTTTTTATTAACTGCCCCCCAATGTCAGTAAACAAACCCATCAAAAAACATTCCTTATTCAACTGATTCTTTCCCCACACTCCGCCAACAGAGGCACCCTCATGCCCCTTTTATACTATGCCTTTGGGAAATAAAATAACATTTGTTATGTGTTGTGTGTAAATTCAATGTTCCCATTGATTTCAATGGAATGAGCTAGGCAGAAAAATGGCACTTTTGGGGGGAAATTATTCACCAAGCGGGAAGTGCCATTAATCTCTGATTTTTGATTGAGGTGGAATTTTTCACCCATCCCTAGTGGTCACACCAATTATTGATTTGAATTAGATTTCTCTTTTGTTCATTCACTATCATTTTGTTAATTGATACAAATAAACTATTGACATTTTTGAAAGCATTCTTACTTTGCAGCACTTTTTAACATCTGCATAAGCTGTGTACATGTGTATACTGTGTAAATATATATATATATATATATATATATATATATATATATTTATATATATATATATAAAATAAAGTGACAGATGACTGGACTCAGGTGTGAGCTGTATGACTGAGGAAGACTTGAATGATACCAGTCTAGATTAAGTAGTTTGTTAAGGGCCAAGGCAAGACATCGTTTATTTTGTGTACTTTTCATTAAAAACATACACAATAGTTTAGTAATGTCCAGCAAATGCACAAGGGGCAGGTGTGGGGGGGAGACGAGTAGGAGCAGTGCGGGGACTGACTGCAGCCATGTTTGCTGCAGCGTGTGCAAAAAATGATGCCGACCTCTCTCCTCCTGCGTAGGATGCAGTTTGTCAAGATTTCACCAAAAGTTCCATCATCACCAGCACTAGTACTGTAAAAAAAAAAAAAAAAAAAAGAACACTGAATATGACAAGTCACATTCTGGAGTTGATGATGGCATAATGGAAGAAGATGTAGCAGCTCACCCAACTGCTGCATCTGACAGTGAGACAAACAAGCACCAAAATGCCTATCCTCAAAGTAATAGTGAACTTTGTGAAAGAAAAAGTAAAAATAAATTGTTTGACACCTCTAAAAAGCTTTGGAATATATAAATATAAAAGCAGTGGGCAAAAAGTGATGCCGAGGATGACTTAATGATGACTGATGATGATGATGATTATATAGATCTAGAATATATTCCTCCAGCTACAGATGAAGTTGAGAGTGAGAGGGATGATGACATGGCCAGAAAGTTAGCTGAAAGGCAAATGCACAGTCTTCCCCCATTGAAAAGGAGCACTGTGCTTGTTTATAAACTGTCTGAGAATACAGCTGGAAACTCTGACTCTGTTCAAGCAAGGATGCCCAAAAATACAGTCATCCGGTGTCAAGGTTTGGTTGAGCAGCTGTAACTCTGCTGCTTGATTGTACTGTCTGAGCTTATCCAGTGCTCTGCTGTCAATTACTGCTGCCTTCCCTTTGCTGAATCAGACTAAATCTGCTGACCTCTCTGTGTTTGCTCACCTGACTGCTATCAGCCAACCATCCCAGTAGCTTGGCTCACTAGCTGATTGCCCTTGTGTTTGCTTCTGGCTGCAAGAGTGTTCTACTGCTTTCATGAGTTCCTGTGCATGACCTGGCTTCCTCTGGCATCCCTTCTGATTCCTGACTCCTGGCTTGTTCCTGACATTGCTGATCTCCGCATTCCTGACCCTGGCTTGGCTGAGTACCTGTCTTGGTTCCTGACCCCTGCTTGTCTTTTGGTTTACGCTTCTGGATTACGATTTTGCTTTCTTTGCTTTTGTTATTTTAATAAAGGTGTTTTGCACTTCACATTTTTGTGTCTGTCTGGTTCCTGGTCCCTAACAGTACACAAGGGCCATTCAGTAGGTGCAGGCAATCCACCAAATGTTTTTTCAGGTTCAAGGTAGACTAGCGCATGGACCAGTTTGTGTTAGCCATCCAGACTTTGTTGCTCCATACTTCTCACCTGGCTCAACCACCTCAGCAACCCCTGATGCAGGCTGCCCCTATAGCTGTTGCCGCTCCCGCTCCGACTGTCTATAGTGATTCCAAAGTTGCAAGAGGCGTGACTGGGTCTACCCAGCTTCCCCAGCATTATGGGGATGACCCTAACCAGTGCAGAGGTTTCCTGAACCAGGTCGGTATCTATCTGGAGATGGTACCACAGTCCTTTCCATCTGATAGAGTAAGGTGGACTTTATGATTTCCTTACTCTCTGACAGGGCCTTGGCATGGGCTAATCCCCTTTGAAAGAAGCAGAAACCTATAGTGTACAACTACACTGAGTTTGTGGCATCCTTTAAAAGGGTATATTTTGTACCAGGCCGCTGCACCACGGCTGCCAAGCAACTAATGTCTATCCAGCAGAGTACAAGGACAGTTTCGGATTATGCCATAGAGTTTCATACCCTGGCAGAAGAGGTTGGATGGAATAATGAGGCTCTCATGGCTGCTTTCTCTAATGGGCTTTCGGATACAGTTAAAGATGAGATTGCAGCTCGGGACCTCCCCATATATTTAGAGGAACTGGTTTCTTATTGGATCTTGATTGACTCCTTATCTCTGAGAGTCCTTCCTTCAGGGAGCACAGGCGGAGGCATCCCATCCATTTAGCCCCAAGTTTTTCATCCCCACCTCCCTCTCCTCCCGCTCCTCCTAGTCTTGAGACCTCAAGCAATGTGGACCTCATGAACCTTGGGTTCACTAGCCAGTTGGTTTGCTGAAAGGGCCTTTAGGAGGAGGGATAGCCTGTGCCTTTACTGCGGTAAGGAAGTGCATATGCTGCGAATTTGCCCCACAAGTCCGGGGAAATGCCCGCACCTAAGGTCCTATAGGGGACAGATCTTAGGTGGTATCTCAACATCCCCGGCTATCCAGAAGGATAAATCTCTAGTCTCCACTGGGCTTTCTTGGCGTGAGTGTTCCATTATTACAGAGGCACTAATTTACTCCGTTGCAGTGGACCTCTTTATCGACAGTGCCTTCTCCCAGAAGCACTCCATTCCATTGCAGCTCCATACTAGTCCACTTGCCATTGAGGAGATTGATGGCAGATTCCTATAGCTGCTGCAGGTCACCCACAAAACCGCTCCTTTGTCTATGGCTGTAGGGGCTCTCCATCACAAAACTTTACAATTCCAGATGATCCACTCTCCTCACTATCCTGTGGTCCTGGGGTATCCATGTGTAATGGTTTTCTGACACTCAGATCAGGGTATGAAGTAAAAACACAGTTTTATTGAAACAGAAAGTAAAACAATGCCCCTAACGGCCAGCACAGGAATAGCAGTAATGGCAATACTGACACAATGGTAGTAATAGGTGCTATGTATGGATAGGGAATATTCCCCAAGGGGTTAACAGGTGCAATAGGAGAGATATAAACTAGATTGGCCAATGCCTGGGATAAATAGCAGTCTCTGGAACACAGTCTCTCTGTAACTGGATAGGAGTAAAGTGTCTGCACTGAATTCACTCTCAAGTTGGTATAGGAATGCGCCCCAATGCCCTGAGCTGAGCCGGTACCACCACCGTGGGCTTCAGAGGAATGCTATTGCCAACGCTGAAGTAATCAGAACCAGAATCGTCCTTAACTGGAAATAGTAGTAACCCTGCGTTGGATTGTGCCCTGACACCCCTTGGGTGCTTACACTGACGGTTACTGCACAAGCTGTAATAGAGCCGGCGCACTGGGAAGTGCAATGGGTAATGTACCTTCTAGCGTATGTAGGCCGGAGCCCGAACACCCCTCTGGTGCCGTTCTTAATGTTCACAGTGGGAGCGAACAGACTACCAGACTTCGAACACCGAACTGACAGGGCTCTGAGGGTGGATGCTAGGCAGCAACAGAGGTACTCAGAGTAGAGGCTCAAATCAGTAACCGTATGCTTGGCAAGATATATAGGAGGTACGAGACCGGAGACTACAGGCACTGCAAGGGTTGAGTGGTTCTGTACGGGAGCGAGCACCTTGGCAACCAGCAGAAGTCAAAGCAACCTCAGGCTACAGCTAGTTGATAATGAGAGGAACAGTGAGTCGCTTAAACAGTTCAGAATGTCGCCAGAGCGACCGGAATGGTACAGGAACACCAGAACAGCAGGCAGGACCGGAACGGCAACCGGAACAGGATCAGCACTGTAGCAAACCACAGCCGAGGAACAGATCAATCACGGAGCAGGAACACCAGCCAGAACCGGGTCAAATCACGGAGCAGGATCATCAGCCAGAACCGGGTCAATCACGGAGCAGGAACAGGAGAAGAGTCAGACAAGCCGGGTCGGTACACAGGAGACACTGGAATACAGCAACAAGGCGCAGCAACAGGAACACCACGAAAGGGCAACTGACAAGTGCCCAAGCTCCAGCATATAAAGGCACATCCTGGGCGGGCCAATCAGTCTCCTCCAATGCACGGGCAAATCAGGCCATATTGACAGAAAATCACGGGGACTGTGATACCATGTTTGCACAAACACAATCCCACACTCGATTGGGTAAGGGCCGAAGACATGGCACCTAACTGTTTCAAGACATGCCTAGCAAAAGTGGTGAAGGTGCTAACCACATCCCTGGTCTCTTTGCTTCCTGAGGAGTACCAATAGTTCAGGGATGTATTTGATAAGGTCCGGGCTGGTGAGCTCCCCCCTCACCGCCCATACGATTGTACCATTGAGTTGCAACCAGATGCCATACTGTAACGGTTTGTACGACACACAGTAGGTTAGAATAAAACACAGTTTTATTAAAAAAACACAATAGAATACCCACCGTGGGCTATAGAATATCAAAGGAAAATATCAATCATGTACATATGCCTTCTCAGGCCCAGTATACAAAGGTAGAGAGTAAATACTGTCACAGGACAGGCATATCCAGTCTATTTCATGGGTTAAAGTTCATAGAAAGTAATCATAGAAAGTAATCAGTCTCTGATGTGGTGTGTTAGACAACGCCCAGTATGATGGTAAATGTAGCAAGAGACTGTGGTGCAAGGTGGAAGCACCTAGTTAGTAAAGCCGGACTGAGACTCTACCCTGTGCTGAGGAGAAATGGAGAGCACAATACTCTGCTAGAGCAAGCACTACCGTGAGCCACGAACACCCGACCGGTGCAGCAATGGAGTCACTGTACACTGCAAGAGCTGAAGGACTAGAGCCAATAGCACCCGACCGGTGCAGTAACAGGAATACTGACACTGCAAGAGCTGATGGACTTAGAGCCAATAGCACCCGACCGGTGCTGTAACGGAAATACTGTACACTGCAAGAGCTGATGGACTTAGAGCCAATAGCACCCGACCGGTGCGGTAATGGACACAACAGGGCTCTGTAAGGGTTAACGGATGGCTCAGTGTAACGGAGGCAACAGTGCTCTGCAACTGTGAACGGGAGGCACAGAGTAAACGGAAGCAACAGTGCTCTGCAAGTGTTAACGGAGGCTCAGTGTAACGGAGGCAACAGTGCTCTGCAAGTGTAATGGAAGGCTTAGTGTACCGGAGGCAACAGTGCTCTGCAAGAGATAACGGAAGGCTCAGTGGGTTGGAGGCCACAATACTCAGTCTGCTAGACCAGCACTTGCGGAAGTAATAATGTCGCCCAAGCGACATGGAGAACAGGATCAGGATCGCTGGCCGAATCACAGCGCAGGAACGTCAGACAAGCCGGGTCAGGTCACGGAGCAGGAACGTCAGCCAGGCCGGGTCAAATCACGGAACAGGAACGTCAGACAAGCCGGGTCAGGTCACGGAGCAGGAATGTCAGCCAGGCACAATACTCTGCTAGAGCAAGCACTACCGTGAGCCACGAACACCCGACCGGTGCAGCAATGGAGTCACTGTACACTGCAAGAGCTGAAGGACTAGAGCCAATAGCATCCGACCGGTGCAGTAACAGGAATACTGACACTGCAAGAGATGATGGACTTAGAGCCAATAGCACCCGACCGGTGCTGTAACGGAAATACTGTACACTGCAAGAGCTGATGGACTTAGAGCCAATAGCACCCGACCGGTGCGGTAATGGACACAACAGGGCTCTGTAAGGGTTAACGGATGGCTCAGTGTTAACGGAGGCAACAGTGCTCTGCAAGTGTAAACGGAAGGCTCAGTGTAATGGAGGCAACAGTGCTCTGCAACTGTAAACGGGAGGCACAGAGTAAACGGAAGCAACAGTGCTCTGCAAGTGTTAACGGAGGCTCAGTGTAACGGAGGCAACAGTGCTCTGCAAGTGTAATGGAAGGCTTAGTGTACCGGAGGCAACAGTGCTCTGCAAGAGATAACGGAAGGCTCAGTGGGTTGGAGGCCACAATACTCAGTCTGCTAGACCAGCACTTGCGGAAGTAATAATGTCGCCCAAGCGACATGGAGAACAGGATCAGGATCGCTGGCCGAATCACAGCGCAGGAACGTCAGACAAGCCGGGTCAGGTCACGGAGCAGGAACGTCAGCCAGGCCGGGTCAAATCACGGAACAGGAACGTCAGACAAGCCGGGTCAGGTCACGGAGCAGGAATGTCAGCCAGGCCGGGTCGAATCACGGAGCAGGAACCAGCAAGAGTAGTCAAACGGGCCAAGTCGGTACACAGGAATGCAGGATCATAGCAACACAGTAGCACTGGTACAGGAACACCACGAAAGGCCACCTAACAGGTGCCAGAGGCCTGGTATAAGAAGGCCATACTGGGCGGGCCAAACTAAGCTCAGCTAAGAGAGTGACAGACCAGAACACGGGCACCGTGATAGTACCCCCCTCTCAAAGACCCCCTCTCCTGGCAGAGGGTCCTTGTTTCTGGGGATATTTAGAGTGAAAATTGCGCAATAATCTAGGGGCATGAAGATCCTTCTGGTTGAACAAAGAACGCTCTTCAGGGCCATAGCCCTTCCAATGGACCAAATATTTCAATTTCCTTCTTAATCTCCATGAATCAATAATGCTTGAAACTTCGTATTCCTCTTGGCCTTGAACAATCACCGGCCCAGGAACCACCGGAGTGGCAGTGTAGCGGTTGCATACCAAAGTTTTTAACAGAGACACATGGAACACGTTATATATGTGCATAGATGCTGGGAGTTCCAGTGCATAAGAAACAGGATTAATTTTGCGGATAATCTTGAAAGGACCAATGAACCGGGGAGCCAACTTATTGGACGGAACCTGCAGATTAAGGTTTCTGGAGGAAAGCCATACCCTGTCCCCAACCTGGAAGGAGACCGCTGGCAGCCGTCTATGATTGGAATGCCGCTGATGTTGTTGGAATGACTGTCTGAGGGTCCTTTGAACCTGTGCCCAAGTGGAACGGAGCTGCTCCATATGCTTGTCCA
Organism: Rhinophrynus dorsalis; assembly: GCA_037306005.1. Classification (NCBI taxonomy): domain Eukaryota; kingdom Metazoa; phylum Chordata; class Amphibia; order Anura; family Rhinophrynidae; genus Rhinophrynus; species Rhinophrynus dorsalis. The sequence goes on from CM074724.1 coordinate 270,103,196, forward strand.
GAGCTGGAATCTGCTGCAACTGGAATGAGTCCGGGAGCAGGCATGGCTGAAACCCGTAGTTGATGAGGAACGGGGAGCTCCCGTATGATGAATTAACTGCACAATTCCTGGAGAACTCTGCCCACGGCAACAAGTCAGCCCAATTGTCATGATGATCAGTCACAAAACAACGCAGGAACTGCTCCAGTCCCTGATTGGCACGCTCAGCGGCCCCATTGGTCTGGGGATGGTAGGCGGAGGAAAAGGACAATTGTATGCCCATCTGACTACAGAACCTGGACACGAATTGGCTCCCCCAGTCTGACACCATGAATCTGGGAACCCCATGCAAGTGGAACACTTCTCGAGCAAAAACCACTGCCAGTTCCTGGGCTGAAGGAAGGCCAGAGAGAGGCACAAATGAGCCATCTTAGAGAATATGTCAACCACCATTAAGATAAATGTATACCCACTCGACACTGGCAGTTCTCCCAGGAAATCAATGGATATGTGGGACCATGGGTGTTTGCCATTAGGTACAGGTTGGAGTAGGCCCACTGGGAGGTGTCTGGGGGTTTGGCATGAGCACGGGTGGCACAGGCTGCAGTAAATGTGGAGCAATCGGCTCTAAGGGAGGGCCACCAAAATACTTGTGAGAGAGACCATATTAATTGATCCCTCCCAAAATGCCCAGCAGCCTTAGACGAGTGATATGTCTCAAGCAGACGGGTACGGAATGGCTCATCCACAAAACACTTGCGAACTGGGGTCTCTGGGGGTGCCGTAGCCTGAGATGCCAAAATTTCCTTCCCCAGTGATGAAGTGATGCTGGTACGAACAGTAGCCAGAATATGAACGGGCTGAATAATAGGCACGGGGGGTTCATCCTTCTCTACCTCTGGCCTGAATTGTCTGGACAGGGCATCTGCCCTAATGTTTTTTGAGCCCGGTAGATAGGATACTACAAAATTAAATCGAGAAAGAAACAGTGCCCATCTAGCCTGGTGGGAGGACAACTTTTTAGTCTCTGAGAGATAAGTCAAATTCTTGTGGTCAGTTAGAATTAACACAGGGGTTCTAGTGTCCTCCAGTAGGTGACGCCATTCCTTCAATGTGAGAATAATAGCCAAGAGTTCTCTGTCACCAATCTCATAGTGGCTTTGGGCACTCAAAAGTTTTTTAGAAAAGAACCCACAAGGTCTCAGGGTGCCACCCACAGCTGGGCGCTGTGAAAGTACTGCCCCTACCCCTGTTTTGGAGGCATCGACTTCCAAGGTGAACGGCAAGGCAGGATTGGGGTGGGACAGTACAGGAGCAGATGCAAAAGAAGACTTCAATCTCTCAAAGGGGTTTTCAGCTGCCTCGGACCATTGAGATGTATTAGCACCCTTGTGCGTAAGGTCAGACAGAGGTTTAACAATCGTAGAAAAGTTCTGGATAAACTTCCTATAATAGTTGGCAAAACCCAGAAAGAGTTGGATAGCTTTTAACCCCTTGGGACGTGGCCACTGTAAGACTGCTGCGAGTTTCTCTTGGTCCATGGCAATGCCATCTTTAGATATCACGAACCCCAGGAAAGGCACTTTGGACCTGTGAAACTCGCATTTTTCCAATTTACAAAATAGTTTATTTTTGTGTAAACGAAGCAAGACCTCGGACACATCCTTGATGTGTTGATCTGGGTTAGCGGAATGTATAAGTATGTCATCGAGATATACAGCCACACAAGATTGAAGCATGTCACGGAGGATATCATTGATTAACTCTTGAAATACCACAGGTGCATTACAGAGGCCAAATGGCATCACTAGGTATTCATAATGCCCAGACCTAGTATTAAATGCCATTTTCCACTCATCCCCAGCCTTAATTCTGATCAGGTTATAAGCGGCCCGTAGGTCGACTTTCGTAAAGATGGAGGAGCCCTTTAACCTGTCAAATAATTCAGTAATAAGTGGTATGGGGTAGTCATTCTTAGACATGAGTTTATTCAGTCTGCGGTAATCAATACAAGGTCTTAGTTCGCCATTTTTCTTTTTTACAAAAAAGAAACCGGCACCAACCGGAGAAGTAGACTTGCGTATAATTCCTCTTTTGAGGGCATCTTCAATGTAGTCCTCCATAGCCTTATTTTCATCGCAGGACAATGGGTACATGCAACCCCTGGGAGGCACCACGCCCGGAGGCAAATCAATAGCGCAATCATACCGTCTGTGCTGAGGCAATGCACTAGCCTCTCCCTTACTGAATACGTCACTGAATTCACAGTATTCAGCTGGCACGGAGGGAGAGGTACATAAAATCTTGACTGGGTGCAACAAACAGTGCTTCATACAATACTCAGACCATGATCTAACCTCACATCTCTGCCAATCAAACTGGGGATTATGCAGGTGTAGCCATGGGAGCCCCAGAATGACCGCATGATGAGGGGAATGAATTATCTGGAAACGTAATTCCTCCTTGTGGAGAGCCCCAATAGACATAATAATAGGAATCCATAGTAATCAAAACAGGTTCCAAAGGTCAGCCGTCAATGGCTTCAATGGCTAAGGGAGTGTCCCTTTTGACCAAAGGAATTTTATGTAATTCGGCAAATGAACAATCCGTGAAGTAACCGGCTGCACCAGAATCCACCAGGGCCAACACCTCCACGAGCTGGTCAGCCCAGAAAAATACCACCTGGATGGTGGGTTTCTGTGTACTAGGATCTAGGGACTGCTGTACACCACCTAGGGCCTGTCCCCCAAGGTATCCTAGGTGCGTTTGTTTCCCAGCCGTACAGGACAAGTGCGTAATAAATGCCCAGATTTGCCATAGTATAAGCATGGGCCCTGCCTTCTGCGATGTGCCCGTTCCTCCCTTGTGAGTTTGGTGAACCCGAGTTGCATTGGTTCGCTAGGCTCAGGTGAGCAGTCAGGAGGCATGGGAGGTGAGGGTGGGTTCAAAAGGTTGCCTTGCCCATAGTTTCTGGATCTCGCCCCTTCGATCTTTAGCCATATGTCTTTCATGAATACAAGAGTCAATTAGCATGATATAATCGATGTATTCGTCCAAGTCACTGGGTACATCTCTAGAAGCTATTTCATCTTTGATAAGGTCAGCCAGACCTTGGGCAAAAGCTGCCACTAACGCCTCATTATTCCATCCTACCTCTGCTGCCAATGTCCGAAATTCTATGGCGTCATCGCCCAAGGTACGATTACCCTGTTGTATCTCCATCAATCTTTTGGCAGCAGAGGCGGCTCTACCAGGGACCTCAAACACTCTCCGGAACTTACGTACGAACTCACTAAAGTCCTGAGTGCAGGGTTTGGCATTTTCCCATAGAGGATTAGCCCAAGCCAGGGCTCTGCCCGTTAGCAAGGATATCATGAACCCGACCTTGCTCCGGTCGTTAGGAAAGGCATGAGGTGTTAGTTCCAGGAATATCTCTAATTGATTAATAAACCCTCTGCATAGGGTAGGTTCGCCATCATATCTTAGTGGTAATGGCTCCGCCGCCGTTAAACCTCTGGTTGGTGCAGCAGAAACCACGGAATGATTGTCCGGTGTCAAAACTGGGGGGACCACCGGATTCTGATTGGGTTTGTCAAGGTGTACCGTACGCTCAAGTAATGTCTGCAAGGCTACTGCCAACTGGTCCAGGCGCTGCTAGTGTACATCCATCCTCCAGTGGATGTTCTGTGATTTACCTTCACCTTTACTGTCTGAGGTCATGGCTCTTTCATACTGTAACAGTTTGTACGACACTCAGACACAGTTGGTTAGAATAAAACAGAGTTTTATTAAAAAAACACAATGGAATGCCCACCGTGGGCTATAGAATATCACAGGAAAATATCAATCATGTACATATGCCTTCTCAGGCCCAGTATACAAAGGTAGAGAGTAAATACTGTCACAGGACAGGCATATCCAGGCTATTTCAGTACAACATGGGTTAAAGTTAATATAAAGTAATCAGTCTCTAATGTGGTGTGTTAGACAATGCCCAGTATGATGGTAAATGTAGCAAGAGACTGTGGTGCAAGGTGGAAGCACCTAGTTAGTAAAGCAGGCCTGAGACTCTACCCTGTGCTGAGCAGAAATGGAGACCACAATACTCTGCTAGAGCTAGCACTACCATGAGCCAGGAACACCCGACCGGTGCAGCAATGGAGTCACTGTACACCACAAGAGCTGAAGGACTAGAGCCAATAGAACCCGACCGGTGCAGTAACGGGAATACTGACACTGCAAGAGCTGATGGACTTAGACCCAATAGCACCCGACCGGTGCTGTAACGCAAATACTGCACACTGCAGGAGCTGATGGGCTTAGAGCCAATAGCACCCGACCGATGCGGTAACGGACACAACAGGGCTCTGTAAGGGTTAACGGATGGCTCAGTGTTAACGGAGGCAACAGTGCTCTGCAAGTGTAAATGGAAGGCTCAGTGTAACGGAGGCAACATTGCTCTGCAAGTGTAAACGGAAGGCTCAGAGTCAACGGAGGAAACCGTGCTCTGCAAGTGTTAACGGAAGGCTCAGAGTAAACGGAGGCAACAGTGCTCTACAAGTGTTAACAGAGGCTCAGTGTAATGGAGGCAACAGTTTTCTGCAAGTGTAACGAAAGGCTCAGTGAACTGGAGGCAACAGTGCTCTGCAAGAGTTAACGGAAGGCTCAGTGGGTTTGAGGCCACAATACTCAGTCTGCTAGACCAGCACTTGCGGAAGTAAGAATGTCACCCAAGTGACACGGAGAACAGGATCAGGATTGCTGGCCGAATCACAGTGCAGGAACGTCAGACAAGCCGGGTCAGGTCACGGAGCAGGAACGTCAGCCAGGCCGGGTCAAATCACGGAGCAGGAACGTCAGACAAGCCGGGTCAGGTCACGGAGCAGAACGTCAGCCAGCCCGGGTCGAATCACGGAGCAGGAACCAGCAAGAGTAGTCAAACGGGCCAAGTCGGTACACAGGAACGCAGGATCACAGCAACACAGTAGCACTGGTACAGGAACACCACGAAAGGGCACCTGACAGGTGCCAGAGGCCTGGTATAAGAAGGCCATACTGGGCGGGCCAAACTAAGCTCAGCCAATGGGAGCGCACCACACAGAGAGTGACAGACCAGAGCACGGGCACCGTGATACATACCTACTTGAGGTCGAAATAAACACAAAAGAGAAACAGCGCAAAGACCTCTAAGTGTAGAATCTTGTGATATCAGCCATATATGATAAATAAAAAAGATTCCCTTATTACAGGGTACTCACATGTACCAGAGGCTAGACCTGCCTCTAGGATAAAGAGCCTTAACTGTATCTGACCTCCGGTTACGGTCACACTCCGGATTTCTTGTCCCAGTACCTCGCTTTTCACCTTCTTCACTTATGAGGGGCCTGATCGTCTCCAAGATGTTCCAATATTTGGATAGCACTTTTTCAGATCCACCAAGCGAAAAGCAGAATCTCTCTATATATCTAAGCTAAAATAGTACTCACTCTCTATCAGAGTACCTATAGCATAAGACTCCTCATATACAGAGTAGGCAACCAGAGGTATAGAATATGTATATTTATTCAATAGAAAAAATATATAATAGTAAAAACATATACGCGTAGGGCGTAATTGTAATAGATATTTGGAAATAAAAGTGTTTTTCCTATATGTTTTTACTGTTATATATTTTTTTATTGAATAAATGTACATATTCTATACTTCTGGTTGCCTACTCTATATATGAGGAGTCTTATGTTATAGGTACTCTGATAGAGCGTGAGTACTATTTTAGCTTAAATATATAGAGAGATTCTGCTTTTCGCTTGGTGGATCTGAAAAAGTGCTATCCAAATATTGGAACACCTTGGAGACGATCAGGCCCCTCATAAGCAAAGAAGGTGAAAAGCGAGGTACTGGGACGAGAAATCCGGAGTGTGACCGTAACTGGAGGTCAGATCCAGTTAAGGATCTTTATCCTAGAGGCAGGTCTAGCCTCTGGTACATGTGAGTACCCTGTAATAAGAGAATTTTTTTTATTTATCATATATGGCTGATATCACAAGATTCTACACTTAGAGGACTTTGCGCTGTTTCTCTTTTGTGTTTGCTTTTACATGTGTCAAGAACCCTTCCGACTTCTTGGGAACTAGCTGCATACCTAAGCGTTAGAAGATAAGGATCACCGAGATACAGATCAAGCAATATATTTTTTGGGACTCCTATAACTATTCCTGAGTATATTATATTATATATTCCTTTTTCCATTTATGTGATCAATTTTTTATAAGCTTTGTGGTGTGTAAGTATAGATTGTATACTTTGGCTCAGTGTAAGGGTGAGCGCAGGAAGTGCAGTAGATTGCTTGTCTACTTGAGGTCGAGTCTACCCTTTTTCTGTCATGGAGAATAAGGCCATGGAGGAGTATGTTGCGAATTGGCTCAAACACTTGCAGCGCAGGGTGGTCTCCTTTGTTACGCCCGTGGGGGCTATTGGCTCAAGCTCTTGCAGTGCAGATTGTCTCCGGTATACGCCAGTGGGGGCTATTGGCTCAAGCTAATCCTGTGCAGTTGGTCTCCGTTATTATGCCCGTGGGGGCTATTGGCAAGCTCTTGCAGTGTACCCATCTCCGTTGTTACGCCCGTGGGGGCTATTGACTCAAGCACCTGCAGTTTAAGTTGTCTCCGTTACTACGCCCATGGGGGCTATTGACTGCAACTTCTCTGCAGACTCCACTACAATTCCGGTACTGCCTAACCATTGAGTATCCTCGCTAATGTGTGCCTGTCCTGAGACAGTATATGTGATACTATTGCTTCTGTATACTGGGCCTGTGAAGGCATATCTGTCAACATATCGCTATTTTTTGTGTTGCCTGTAGAGGGCGATCTTTCCTCTTTATTTCTGTTTTTTTAATAAAACTGTGTTTTATTCTAACCAACTGGTATGAGTGTCTTAAAAACCGTTACACCTAGTCAGTAACGGAATCAGATACGCAGCCAAGCTAGTTTGGTACACAGGGTGTTAGTCAGCCAGTCCTTAGTCAGTAACGGAATCAGATACTCAGCCAAGCCAGTTCGGTACATGAGGAGTTAGTCAGCCAGTCCAAGGTTAACAACGGAATCGGATAACAGGAATGTGAGGAACTAAGCGTTGTCAGGCGAGCCAGATCATACACGGAAACAGGAACAAGAGCTACTAGTCACTAGATGCGGGTACACCACGAAAGGGCACCGGTATAGTGACAGGAGGGCATATTTAAAGGCAAGCCCTGGAAGAAGTTTTCAACACAGAGCCAATAAGAATGCAGCCAGGGTAAACCTGGAAGTAACAATGTTGCTCAGGCAGAATCACGGGCACCGTGATAACCCCTTACCGACATGACCAAAAAAGATGGTAACTCCACGCGCTGGTCTCCGGAGGCCATCAAAGCATTTGAGTCATTAAAAGTCGTCTTTGCTGCAGCACCCATTTTGGCACACCTGAAACTCGAGCTTCCATTCATACTTCAAGTCAATGCATCTGAGACAGGTGTTGGCGCCCTCCTGTCTCAATGTCCTACTCCTGAGAGCCAGTTGCACCTGTGTAGGTATTTATCAAAGAAGTCCTGCAGAGTGCAATGATGAAATTGGTGACCGTGAGTTGCTGACTATAATACTCGCTCTTAAAGAATGGAGGCATTTGCTTGAAGGAACTTCAGTGCCAATTCTAATCCTCACTTAACATAAAAATATCACATACCTGTCTGAAGCTAAGCACTTGACTCCAAGACAGGCCCGATGGTCCTTATTTCTGTCCCATTTTTATTATGGGGTCTCGTGCCTGTCAGGCACCAAAAATGTCCGGGCTGTTGCCTTATCCAGAGAGTTCTCGGGCTCTAAGAAGGAGAGCCGTCCTAGTCCTATTATCTCTCCAGACCGAGTACTGGCTACCATACTTACAAGAATTACATCTCCCCTCGGGGAGAGACTATGGGCCGCCCAAGTAGATGCACCTGCTGAGACTCCTCCTGGGCTCTGTTTCGTACCTAGTAACCTCCGTACCAAAGTACTTTCCACATACCATAATACGAAGTCAGCAGGGCATCCCGGTAAGAACCAGCTACTCTGGTCAGTTTCCCGTCTTTTCTGGTGGCCAGAACTTAACAAATATATTGCTGCCTTTGTCACTTCCTGTACAGTCTGTGCACAAACCAAATCACCCCGTCACCTTCCAGTGGGCCTTCTCCAACCCATACCCAAAGGGGAGAAGCCATGGTCACACTTTGCCATTGACTTCATAGTCAACCTCCCTTTGTCTAATGGTAACACAGCCATCCTCATGGTCATTGACTGATTTTCTAAAATGATTCATTGCATACCTTTCAAAAAACTTCCATCCACTAAAGAGTTGACTACATTCTTTGTCAAAGAGGTCTATCAGCTACGCAGGGTTCCCAAAGTCATAGTTTCTGACCCGGGTAGCCAGTTTATCTAGAGATTCTGGAGGGCCTTCTGTGTGCATCTAGGTATCCAACTCTCCTTCTCCTCAGCCAATCACCTGCAATCGAATGGGGCTGAAGAAAGGGCTAATCAGGCCTTGGAGTAATTCCTGCGGTGCTACATCTCAGACCATCAGAATAATTAGTTGGACCTGCTACCTTGGGCGGAGTTTGCTCATAACAGTGTTGTCTTGGCTTCTACCTGGCTCTCCCCCTTCATGGTGAATTATGGGTATCAACCCTCCATGATTCCAGATTCATTCTCTCCCCAGGGGATTCCAGCATTGGAGGATCATCTCCAGCGAATCCGTTCCACATGGGTGTAGGTCCAAGAGTCATTGCGATTCTCACAACAATCCCAGGAGCTCCAGGACAATCAGAAACACTTACCCACAACCTCCTAACAGGTTGAGGAGAGGGTCTGGTTGTCCTCCAGAAATCTCCACCCCTGAGTGCCCTCTCAGAAACTGGCTCCCTACTTTGTGTAGCTTTTCCGTATCCTCTGATGTGTGAACCCTGTGGCCTATTCCATAGATCTCCCTCCCAGTATGAGGATACACAGTGTGTTCCATGTGTCACTGTTAAATCCCCTGGTATGCAATCGTTTCACTATGGTCACTCCTCAAACCCATTTGGCGCCAGTTGACGGGCATGAGGAGTTCAAGGTCCGCTCCATAGTCGACTCTCGTAGGTTTCGAGGGAGGCTTTAATATTTGGTCCATTGGAAGGGGTACGGTCCAGAAGATCACTCATGGGTTCCAGCCACAGGCGTGCATGACCCCACCCTCCACTGTACTTTCCATGCACGTTTTCCCCATAAACCTGGTCCTGCCCCACGGGGGGGGTCATTGAGGGGGTTACTGTCAAGGTTTGGCTGAGCTGCTCTCTAACTCTGCTGCTTGATTCTACTGTCTGAGCTTATCCAGTGCTCTACTATCCATTACTGCTGCCTTCCCTTTGCTGAATCAGGCTGAATCAGCTGACCTCTCTGTGTATGCTCACCTGACTGCTATCAGCCAACCCTCCTGGGGTATTTAAAGCAACTTGGCTCACTACCTGATTGCCCTTGTGTTTGCTTCTGGCTGCAAGAGTGTTCTACTGTGTTCCTGATTTCCTGTGAACGACCTGGCTTCCTCTGACGTCCCTTCTGGTCCCTGACTCCTGGCTTGTTCCTGACATCGCTGATCTCCGTATTCCTGACCACGGCTTGGTTGAGTACCTGTCTTGGTTCCTGACCCAGGCTTGTCTTTTGGTTTATACTTCTGGATCACAATTTCGCTTTGTTTGCTTTTGTTATTTTAATAAAAGTGTTTTGCACTTTACATTTTTGTGTCTGTCTGGTTCCTGGTCCATAACATCCTGAAAGTATTAATTAGAATCATCACAGATTCCAAGTCCAAGCCTTACTCACTCCAACATATTATTAACATTGAGTAAGCATCAGCAAAAACAACACATGTTATTAAGATCCTCAACCTGATGATATTTGTATGATTATGATGGGTTTGCTGAAGGAGATGTCAAGAGTCATATACTGCTCACACATGCTGCCTCTACATCTACTTACTCCAATCATGTTGTTAAAACTATCGAGTTACAAGGTTCTTCTGCCATGTATTGCCAACCCACACTCACTGAGTAATTGGGAAGGAGTCAAAAACAATCCCAAACTATGCCTGTGGAATGGCAAGTTTGCCAAGATGCTGGCAGTGGACATGCTGCAGTATTATTTGTAGAAAACCAAGGATTTAGAGAACCGATGTGATGATGTGTAGCTACTCGCTGCCGTATCCCAAGCAGTAGTTAATTTTCCAGGACAAATGTAACAAAATTGTACAAGCAAGTGGTTAGTGTGGTGGGAAAAGGGCTGGAATGCTCGTACAGCAAGAAAATCCATCTGTCAACAGATATGTGGCTAAGTGGGAAGAGCACAGTCTTTCCTGCCACCACCACAAAGGGAAACAATACTAGCTTACAGCATCAGGTGACAGCCAGTAATCATGCCTTTGGTTCTGTCAGTGTGATTAAAAGGCATTATCAGCAGAAGAGCAGTGCATGCAGAGTTTTGTGAAACAGTTCTATAAAGCCGTAGATGTATTATGTAAATTAAAGCAGGTGATAGAGGAATGGCATGTACCTCACTCTTGAAAAGATGGTTTTGGGTCTGCTGAATTGATAATGTGTCCAACATAATAGATGCCTGGAGAATAGGTGATATGGTACATTTGTCCTGCTTTGCCCATATGCTAAATTTAGAGGTGACCAGATTCTTGGCAGAATCCTAAACCCACAGATAGATGTTGAATATTGCCAGCAAAATCTGTGCACATTGTAGTCACTCCAACAGTACACACAACACTCTATAGTACATACAAGAGCATAATAATCTGCCCCATCACCAGCTTAAAATGGGGGTATGAGCAGAATAAGGCCATTAGCAAGTACACATTGAAGGCACCTGGGCAATAGCAACTAATGTGCAATGTATTTGAGCTGCTGATACCTTTCGAGGTAGAAACCATGCTGGTTATCCATAGAGGGGCAGTAATTAGCATAATTCTACCACTGATATATTCATGGCATTAAAAATGAGGAGCATGGCTAAGGAATCTTACCATAATTACAACACAGACATGCTGGTTAAGGAAATATTAGTGTGCTTTGAACAAGATCATCTCATAGTGTCCATTAAAAACAATGAGGAATACATTCGTGCCACTTTAAACACAAAATTTCAGAATTTCTGACAAAGGGCCATCAACAGTTTGTCACAAAAAACAATTAGCAGAATCTGTTTGAGGAATCGGCTTCTGTAAAGGAAAATGGAGATATGCTTAATGATCGAGTGGAGGGTTGCATTGTGGAGGATGAAAGGGAGAAAGTTAGGGCCTGAAAACTTCTTTACAGCATAGTGAAAAAGAAGGCAGCAAGGCATTTAGACAAACAGCAGCAGCAGGAGCAGGAAGGGTTGATACGCTGCCCTTTTCTTTTGTTGAATGCAGATGCTTTAAAGAAGTCATGTCGTGTGTTGAGCCCTGCTAGAATATCCCAAGCTACAGTTGTTGTACCAATGTTACTTAAGCAGGAAGTTAGTGTTGTGGACAAAGGCACTCAATTTTTTGAGGCATACGTTGGTCCCCTCTTGGTCCCCTTAGCCTTATCTACTTGTCTTCCCAACAAGTAGATGTGTGTTCATTGAGCCTGAACTTTGATTGTTGTGATTTGGCATGCCAGTGGTTCCTATGATTCTGACCTCAGCTTGACTGACTCATTCATCTCATCTATCCCCTGGCACAGTGACCCTGTACTATCTGGTTTTGATCCTACTTGTTATTGGATACATCTCCCTGGTTCCCCAATGCCTGGTTTCCTGGTCTAGACCTAGGCTTAATCCAAACCTCAGGGGAGATTCTCTAAGCAGTGATAAAGAGGTGATAAAGTGGAGATGACTTATCTAGTTTATAATTTCTCAAATTCCTCTGTTATTCTGTGGAGTCTGTGCACTAAGATTTCTTCAACTTTGGTGATCTTAGTGAATAGGCTCCATAGAATAACATAGAAACTGTAGAAGTGATAAACTGTAGTTTTGTGTATCTCCACATTATCACCTCTTTATCACCACTTAGTGAATCTACCCTCTCGAGTTGGTTTGTATCACGGTGCCTGTGATTCTAGCGGCAGAGCGACATTGTTACTTCCGGGTTTCTCCTTGCACGGTTCTTATTGGTTGTCTGGCTCTGGCTCAGCCCAGGGCTAGCCTTTTTAAACTCCCTCTTGTCATCTTTTCAGCGCCCTTTCGTGGTGTACCTGTACCTAGCGTTTGAGTTGCTGCTTGTTCCTCTTCCGTGTATGAGCTGGCTCGCCTTACCTCGCTCCTGTTGCTCCTATATTTTGCTTCCCATTGCTGACTAGGACTGGCTGACTACCTCTGTGTGTACCGATCTGGCTTTGGTTGAGAGCTCGCTCCATTGCTGACTAGGACTGGCTTACTACCTCCGTGTGTACCGACCTGGCTTTGGCTGAGTATCCGATTCTGTTGCTGACTAGGACTGGCTGACTACCTCCGTGTGTACTGACCTGGCTTTGGATGAATATCCGATTCCATTGCTGACTAGGACTGGCTACCTCTGTGTGTACCAGTTTGGCATTTCTGGCTTCTGACCCAACAGGGTGCGTACCCTGTGCTCCATTACGCCTACTCTAACTTGCAGTAAATACCGATACAGCGCCTGCATGGCCTGTCACTGCTGAGGTCACCTGGGAGACTGTTTTGCTAGTAGCTCCGGCCGCTTGCCAGTATCTTTTGGGCCACCTCTGCTATCCCTAGCGTTCTAGGGACTCGGTCACTTGCCAGTGTCCTATCTGTGCTGTCTTCGCTATCCCTAGCTTTCTAGGGATTTGGTCACTTGCCAGTGTCCTATCTGTGTTGCCTCCACTATCCCTAGCATTCTAGGGACTCGGTCACTTGCCAGTGTCCTATCTGGGTTGCCTCTGCTATCCCTAGTGTGCTAGGGACTCTGTCATTTTCCAGTGACCATTCTGTGTTGCCTCTGCTATCCCTAATCTTCTAGGGATTTGCCCTGCAGTTGCCCACCACCATAGAGGACCTTCCTGTGGTTTGGTACTGTTGTGGTTTACTTTGTTCCAGTGACCTGTTAAGGGACAAGCCAGCTTAGTCCTTTTGACACAAGTGCAGCAGACAGACAGAAGTGTGTAGTTTCAAAAACTGCAGTAGTTTGAAAACGGCAGGAGTTTGGTGAAGGCATTGGTTTTGTCAGTTTGGTGAGTAACTGCTTTAATTCTAAGATGTCTGGTTTGGTGCAGTGTAACACTTGTCTGGCTGTTGTGTTCCGCAGTACTCTCTGGAGTTTGGGGTGTTGTCCAGTATGTTTGCATCTGTCCACATTGTATGGTGAAATTTCCAGGCTGCAGTCTTTGGTGTGTTATCTGCAATCAAAAGAAGTGAATCTTTCCCAGCTAGAGTGTGAAGTCAAGCAACCATGTAATCCACCACCGCAGCCCCAACAGCCCATGAAGAGAAGGGCTGTGTGGAAGACAGTTGGTTCCGGGAGGTTGAGAGTTGTGGAGCAGAAGCACAACACTGTTGGTATTTCGGTGTGTAATCCCTTTGGTGTCCTGTCTGAATTGGAAAGTGAGATTTCAGAAGATAAAAGCACAGATACTCAGGTACGGGATGTTGTGAGTCCCAAAGGAGAGAATTGTAACAAGCAGTCAGGAGCAGAAAATGGACTTAAAAAGAAGAGAAAGCATCTCCTTGTTGGTGACTCGATTGTTAGAGGTGTTGCTTTAGGGCAGAATGAGGATGGACTGAAGGAGGTGAGATGTCTTCCTGGTGCTACTGCAAGCAGGGATAAAAGACGCATCTCAAATATTGTCAAGGCTGCAACAAAGGAGACTGAAGTTGATCTGATCATTCATCTCGGTACAAACGATTTGTCCCAGAAAAGTGTTGAAGAGGTGAAAATGGAATTTCAAAGTCTCAGCCTGGAGCTGAGCAGAATGACAGACTCTATCACTTTTTCAGAGATTTTGCCAGTCCGCTCTGAAAATAGTAAGAGACTTCGTATCCTGGAGTTCAATGGTTGGCTAAGACAGTGGTGTAAAGAAGAAGGTTTTGGATTTGTCAGTCACAGTGTTAGAAGGTGGAGTTGTAAAGAAATGTTCAAGAGAGATGGTCTGCACCCGTCACACAGAGGAACTGAGGTACTTGGAGAAGAGTTCAGGTGTTTCTTGGAGAGGCATTTAAACTAGATGGAGGGGGCAGGAATTTCATTGAGAAGATTGATTTCTGTCCCCGAACAGTTTTGGTGAACCAGGGTTCTGAGTTTGTTAGTGTGATAGATACAGATGTTGGTGCACAGGAAGTTGCTGGTGCTTTACATACAGATGTTGGTGAGGTAGATGATGGTGCGGTAGATAGAGTTGTTGTTGGTGATAAATGTAATGTTCTTCGTGTAATGTGTACTAATGCTCGCAGCTTAGGCAACAAGCTCAGCGAGCTAATATCAATAGTTTGTAGAGATGACTTGGACTTGATTGTAATAACAGAGACATGGTTCAGGGACTGTAATGACTGGGAAATAGCCATTCCGGGATACACGTTGTATAGGAAAGATAGGGCTGAGAGAAGAGGGGGTGGGGTAGCCATTTATGTTAAAGATAGCATAAAATCCACAGCGATCCAGAATTCATGTAAAGAGTTGGAGACTCTCTGGATCTGTCTGCAGAATAAAAAGGGATCAGTTACAAGAATAGGTGCAGTCTACAGGCCTCCGGGGCAATCTGAAGAGCAAGACAACATGCTAGTGGACGAGATTACCCAAATGGCAGTAAAGGGAGATATAGTAGTTATGGGAGACTTCAACATGCCTGATGTTGATTGGAATATCCCTTGTGCGTCCACATGTAGAAGTAGGAGCATCGTAGAAGCCCTGACGGGGATGTCCCTAAAACAGCTGGTGAAGGCGCCAACTAGAGGGGACAATATCCTAGACTTAGTATTCACAAATGGAGACCTGGTATCTGAGGTGAAGGTGGGAGAAAATCTAGGTTCCAGTGACCACCAATGTTTGTGGTTCGGAATCCAGACTGACTACGAGAAATCCCATTCTGCAACCAAAGTATTGGACTTTAGGAAGACGAAGTTTGAGGATATGGGAGAATATGTAAAGAAAGAATTAAAAGGGTGGGATAAAACACCGAGAGTGAGTACTCAGTGGAAGACACTCAAAGAAGTCCTCTTAAAGGCAACAAGATTACATGTTAGACAAATTAGCAAGAGGAAAAGAAAGAGAAATCCACTATGGTTTACTAGAGAGGTAAGAGCTATAGTGAAAGATAAAAAGTCTGCCTATAAGAGATATAAAGAGACTGGAAGTGAAGCGGACAGAGAAGGGTATAAAACTATACAGAAGAAGACTAAACAGATGATAAATGCTGCTAAAGCCTCAAAAGAGGAAGAAATGGCCAAATCTGTTAAGAAGGGGAATAAAACCTTCTTCAGATATATCAGTGACAGGAAGAAGAAAAACTGCGGGATTACAAAAATTAACAACGGAAAAAATCAGTATATAGAAGAGGAAAAGGCGGTCGCTGACCATCTGAATAACTACTTCTGCTCAGTTTTTTCAGACGGCGGCCCTCATAATCAGAAAATGGCTGAACACAGCATTGCCTCTAGTTGTATAATTTTAGCCCCAGTGTTTTCAGAGGCCGATGTTCTAGAGGAACTTGTCCGGCTAAAGTCAAATAAAGCGATGGGTCCGGATGGAATCCACCCTAGAGTTCTTAAAGAACTCCGATCTGTCATAGTTGGCCCCCTGACTAATCTGTATAACCAGTCCCTTCTTACGGGAGAAGTTCCTGATGATTGGAGAATGGCCAATGTTGTACCCATTCACAAGAAGGGTAGTAAAGAAGAAGCTAGTAACTACAGGCCAGTCAGCCTGACATCTGTAGTGGTAAAAATGATGGAGACTCTTCTAAAGAAGAAGATAATTGACCATCTAACAAAAAACAACCTGATGGACCCAAACCAGCATGGCTTCACTGAGGGCCAATCCTGTCAGACTAATCTCATTGATTTCTTTGACTATGTAACTAAAGTGCTGGATGAAGGTGGTGCTGTGGATATCGCCTACCTGGATTTCAGTAAAGCTTTCGATACAGTTCCCCATAAAGAGCTGATAGATAAATTATCAAGAATTGGACTTAACCCCTGGATAGTTCAGTGGATCTGCAGTTGGCTGAAGGACAGAAACCAGAGGGTTGTTGTTAATGGAGTGTATTCTGAGCAGAGACTGGTTACAAGTGGAGTGCCACAAGGATCTGTTCTGGGCCCTGTTCTGTTCAACATGTTTGTAAGTGACATAAGGGAAGGCTTGGCAGGGAAGGTTTGCTTGTTTGCTGATGACACAAAAGTGTGTAATAGGGTTGATGTTCCAGGAGGTGTCTGTAATATGGAGAATGATTTGGCACTATTAGATAAGTGGTCAAAACAATGGAAACTTCAGTTCAATGTTTCCAAATGTAAAATAATGCACTTGGGGAAAAGAAACCCTCAATCTGACTATCGTATTGGCAGTTCTGTGGTAGCAAAGACTTCAGAAGAGAAGGATTTGGGGGTGGTCATCTCTGACAGCCTCAAGATGAGTAACCAATGCAACCAGGCGGTGGGGAAAGCAAATCGTATGCTTGGCTGCATAGCTAGAGGTATAACAAGCAGGAAGAGGGAGATTGTGATCCCTCTGTATAGAGCTCTAGTGAGACCACATCTGGAATACTGTGTACAGTTCTGGAGGCCTCATCTGCAAAAGGATATAACTAAAATTGAGCGGGTTCAAAGAAGAGCTACAAAAATGGTGGAAGGTCTAAAGCATAGAACTTATCAAGAACGACTCAGAGATCTAAATATGTATAGTCTGGAGGAAAGAAGAGAAAGGGGGGACATGATTGAAACCTTTAAATATGTTAAAGGACTGAACAAGGTTCAGGAGGGAAGTGTGATTAATAAGAATCTGAATACAAGAACAAGGGGGCACAATCTGAGGCTAGTTGGAGGAAAAATCAAGAAAAACATTAGAAAATATTATTTCACTGAAAGAGTAGTAGAAACTTGGAACAAACTTCCAGCAGAGGTGGTTGATAAATCCACAGTAACACAGTTTAAACATGCCTGGGATAAACATGTATCTATCCTAAGATAACAATAAAGGAATACTAAAGGGCAGACTAGATGGACCAGGTGGTCTTTTTCTGCCGTCAATCTTCTATGTTTCTATGTTTCTATGTTTCTATGTATATTATTGCTTGCTTATATTACTGTCCATCCTGACCTGCGTCAGATTTGGGAAGTACCACGGTACTGACCTTATCTGGACCTGTGTAGGGTGATTGCTCTTGTTGTTTTATTATTTTCAATAAAGCTGATCCTTACCTAATTGCCTGAGTGTTCTTACAAAACTGTGACAGTTTGCCCTTCTATTGTGTCACCTTCTGTATCCCTTCAAGTACCTGAAACTGCCTTAGAATCCGAGCTGTGTCTTTTCTGTGACAATTGTAATCTTTTGAACAGGGCTTCTACTTGCTGTATTTCACAATGTACTGCTCAAACCCTTAAATTGTAAAGCTCTGAGTACACTTGTAGCACTATATAAATAAACATATTCATGTATTAATTCATTCAGGTGAAGTATATCTACATCAGCTGTGTCCTCAGTCATCTTGCCTGTTGTCTGAGAAGCTTGTTCCAGTCTTGGTTCAACTAGTTCCTCTAGTGCTGTACAGATCCATGTTCCTTATTCTGCCACAACATTGTTATCTTGCCAGTCCAGTCTGCCAAAGCATGGTTTATCTGAGGCCATCTAGTGGTGAAACCATTGTCAGAATTTATTATTAAGGCTGTATCATATTTTGTTCAGCTCTCAGTCTCCTGAACCAGTAACTGATATATGTTTGAATAACCATCATCCACTTTAGTCTAGCCCTCTTCAATCCAAGTTCTAGCCCTCTTCAGTCCAATATTCAGTGAAAGATCTGCATTATTGGATCCAACTAATCACCTGATCTAGTGGAATACTATTCCACAGTGTACTGCAGTTCTCATCCTAACATCTTTCCTTGTGGCCAGCGCCTTTATTACCACAGTGAGAGCTCCAACAAGGATACATCAGTAACTACCTATGCCCGATATCTACGCTGCCTAATCTCTTTTCTATAGCAACTGTAGCAGTTCTACTCAGGTTGGGTGGTTATCCTGCTGAATGTTACATAATTTGAGACACTTGTTAAGCTTTTATTCTTCAGGTGGTATGCACTGGAAACCATCTTACAGTGCTTTTCATTAATATACCCAATACAACTGGAGTCTAGTCAAACAATGCCTCTCTCATCCAGAATTTTAATTTAGGGAAAAAAAAAATCTAATTATATGTGTAAAGAGTGTTTATAAGTGAAATAGATGGAGTAGGAGAAAAAATAATAGTAAGAAATAAAAGGGAGTTGGCAAAATTATTTTAACCTAAAATTTTGCCAAATTGCTGGTTGTATTCCCTCCTAAAACCCATCCACCAGTCCCCTTCTCCATCACAATAGACAACTCTGCCATACACTCAGTACCCAAAGCATCCTGTCTTGGGGTCATACTTGATTCTAAATTAACTTTCTACCCCCATATCCAAGTTGTCACCAGAGCATGTCGCTTCTTCCTAAAAAATATTGACAAAATACATCCTTTCCTCTTCATGTCAACTGCAAAATCTCAGGCACTCATTCTCTTCAGACTTGACTACTGCAACATTCTACTCTCTGGTCTTCCTGTTTCTCATATTTCTACACTTCAATCTGTTATCAATTCAGCCTCAAGAATCACCACATTTGCTCCCAGATACCTCCCCTCTCATCTCCTCCTGAAATCCCTCGGTTGGCTACCTATAAAGTATTGTATTCTCCTCCTCTCATGTAAGTCTCTCTGCTCTTCAGCACCCTCTTACGTTTTTGCTCTTATCTCCCGATACACCCCTTCCCATCCCCTACAGTCCTCCTGTCCTCTCCCTACATAACCCAAGACATTTCTCGGCTACAAGCTTTTTCACTGGCTGCCCCTCAACTTTGGAATGCCCTCCCTATCACCATTCACCAATCATCCACACTCATCACTTTCAAGCATCTCCTCAAAACACACCTGCTCAAGGAGGAATCTCAATAGCAATATCCTCCTCTTGCACATCGATAGTCACATCAGAATCCTTCTGCACTTCCTTCACCACACTTTGTACTGTATGTTTGTATTGTATTATTTCAACTTCTGTTAAGCGCTGTGTACATGTATGGAGCTATATAAATAAAGATACATACATACACACATACACATTCTATATAATGCCTTGTCTTTCCTGCTGCCACCCAATTCACTTCACCTCTCAAAAAACTCTCTTTAGATAAAAATATATATTCAATGTACTTTATTTGTTCCAACAGTCATTCAAAATGTGTTCAATATTTATAAAGCGAAGAGGGCTGTCACCAAAAATACAATCAATCTTCAGAACTATGTGTTTCTTTGCATTCCTTTAGTTTGACAGATCACCAGAGAGAATATTTATTAGATGGAGTGATTTATGGCAGACTGAGGCACCTGCCAAATTTAATTCATTGTTTCTCTATTTACGTTAGGGCTTTGGGAAGCATCTCTGAATTCTTTATCTTTATCCCATGGGTTTCTCTCTTCTGTGCTGACAATGCTGAGGTGAATTGAAAATAATTAGATTTTTGGAAGTTTTTAGTAAGCTTTTAAAATAATATATATAGGGTCTAAACAGGTCTATCAGTTTCATAATATACTGTATAGCATCCCACAAAATGCTTTAGATTTAAGGGAGAGGTGGGCTGTATTCTTTACAAAGGGTGCAGAAAAAATGTTGTGTCGGCACACAGAGCATTAATTATGTTTCCGTGATTAAAATGACAACATGAGAATCTAGCACTGCATAAAAGCGCAAGATTCTCATGTCTCTGTCACGAAGTGACTAGGAAATTAACTGACAAGTACAAATTAACTTAATATAGAGCTTTATCAAATACAATGAATGTCAGGAGATAAGGCAACAGGCTGATGGCAACAAATGACACAACAGTAGTATGGTAATGACACAAAGTGGCAGTAGATAGTGGCACACCTTCATGAGACCAGGAAGGAACAGTGGAGTCACTTTCCTTACGTTCACCAGGCAGATGGTCAGAAACGGAATGGCCCTGGGACTACATAGTAGATGTGAGGGCAGTACAGAGCACTCCCATACACAGATAGAATGGCACACCTTTACGAGACCAGAGAGGAACAGTGTAGGCACTTTCCTCACCCTTCACAGGACAGGTGGTCAGAAACAGAATGGCCCTTGGACTACACAGTAGATGTGAGGACAGTGCAGAGCACTCCTGTACCCGGATAGGATGGCACACCTTCACAAGACCAGAGAGGAACAGTGTAGGCACTTTCCGCACCCTTCACTAGACAGGTGGTCAGAAACGGAATGGCCCTTGGACTACACAGTAGATGTGAGTACAGTGTAGAGCACTCCCATATACACAGTCGGCAGAGATAAGGAGCAGACCAATACCCAGACAGGGTATACACTAGGCAGGTAGCCAGATGGAGGACAGGCAAGGCAGCACAAACCGGTATGGCCACGGGAGGTCAGACACATGGAGTGACCAACAAGAGCCACTAATGTAAGCGAGTGCAGAGCAGAAGACACAGGCAGCACGGGAACCAAACCGAGGCACGGAATGGTCACGGAGTGCAACACACAGAGTAAACCAGGAGGCAGCCAATGGTCAGAACCGGATCGGGTAGTCAGATGTCGCCAGTGGTCGTAGCTGGAACGGGTAGTCAGTCGTCGCCATAAGTCAGAACCGGAACGGGTAGTCAGACATAGCCAGGAGTCCAAACCGGAAAGGGTAGTCAGACGAGCCAGGAGTCAGAACCGGAACGGGTAGTCAGATGTAGCCAGGAGTCCAAACCAGGAGGGGTAGTCAGATGAGCCAGGAGTCAGAACCGGAACGGGTAGTCAGACGTAGCCAGGCAATACACAGGAATGGTAATGGACCAACACAGCAATAAGCTCAGGTACACCACGAAAGGGCACTTGAAATGACACAGGCTCAGGTTTAAAAACCCTGACAGGTAGATGGAGCAATGACCTCATCAGCATGGTGCCCTATAAGAATAGCGACTCAGCGAGAGCAACAGCTAGGAAGTAAACAATGTCACTCCAAGGCAACATCCAGCCACAGGCAATCACGGGGCACCGTGATAGTCTCTTTCTTAAATGGCACTTCAGCCCGCATTGAATGGTGACTCATTCACCTCTTCATATAGCTGAATCCCTATGCACTGCAGAGAAAGAAAGACGTCAAAAAAAGGAATAGTTGTTTGGCCTTTTCCCCTTAAGGCTACAACTCCAGTGGTGGCAGCCCTAAATGTCACTCCAGTGTGCCTGTCAGACAGTAACGCAGAGATGCACACAAGATGAGTCAGTGGAGGTGTAAAAAACATTTTTTTTTTGACCGGTAACACCTTGAGTGGCATGCTTCAGCACACCATATTAGAAAGCATAAAAATTGTAGCCATTACCATTAGGTCCTTCCATAACCCTTTGAGTGCCAGAGTGGTATACAAGGTATTGTTCGGCAATGTGTTGTGTATGCCTCTGCCACTCATTCGGTTAACAGTAGGACCTAGTGGTAGTCAAAGAAAGTTATGCTACCAGCATATGAGTCACCAATTAATACAAAGAAAATGGTTTTAGGGAAAAGATTTGAAACAGAGACACAATGCAGTATAACAAACAATTCTTAAATTAAAAAAATGAAAGTATTGTACAGGCAACAACAACTGCTGGCACTGTTTTGCGGATATTTAGTGGCTCATACCCAGCAGCAGAGTCCTGGGTTGCATCTGATGCTGGGTATTACTTAATGCAGTTGAGCAGGGATCAGAGGATCTTGGCACAGGGATGGGATCACTCACACTCTCTACCGGTGTTGCTCGACTGAGTGCCACTGTTGACAGCACTCCACATGTATACAGTACAAGGATGATGCAAGCGCATATGGAATTCAGCTATATAAAGAGGGGAATTAGTTACCAATCAATGATGGCTGAAGCGCCGATCAATGTGGGCGGAAACGCTATATGAAGGGGGGAATGAGTCACCATTCAATGTGGGCTGAAGTGCTGATCAGTGCAGGCTGAAGCGCTATCTGAAGAGGGAAATGAGTCACTATTCAATGCGGGGCTGAAGCGCCAGTCAATGTGGGCTGAAGAGTTATATGAAGAGGGGAATGCAGTGCAAGAGTCTCATGTTGCCATTTTAATCAATGCGACATAGTTACTGTGCTGTGTGCCGATGCAACATTTTTTCTGTGACCATTTAAAAGTAAACCGAGTTGAGCAACATGAGGCCAAACAGCTGTTGAGGATTACCTGGCCAGGAATGATGGGACTTGTAGTTTTCAACAGCTAGAGGCCCGCAGGTTGTCCACCTCTGAATTAAGATAAAGTTATGAAACATTTAGCTCTCTAGATTTTGGGACTTCAACAGTTGGCCAGTCAAATGTTGCCTATCCCTGATTCAATATAAGCAACAAGGATCTATTATTGTTATTATTATCCTCATGATTATCATCATATTAATTTCTTTGTAAATCACCAATATATTTGATGTAATTGAACAACAGAAAAAAAAAGGAATGCTCATTTTACTTTTGTGAGGCTCATTTGGTCTTTTGGGACATTATGTTATCCACATGACCAAATAAATTGAATGGTACTGGTCTATATCAGGGCTGTACAAGTTCAGTCCTCAAGGGCCACCAGCAGTACAGGATTTCCCTTTTTAAGCACAGGCGAGTCAGTCAAAATGAATGAGCCACTAATTAATTCATCTGTGCTTAGTCAGAAAAATCCTTAAATCCTGGCCTGTTGGTGGCCCTTGAGGACTGAACTTGGATAGCCCTGGTCTATATCAGTGATTCTCAAACGTGTGCTCAATAACCACTAACAGACCATGGGGAGATGCACTAAACTTCGAAGAGGGATCATAACATTGATGTTCTGTTGAAGGCATGCACTAAAGTGTCTTCTACATCATATCCCCATCAATTTGACAAAAGTCTGCCCACATCGACATCCATCCTACATGCCTTCATCAGGTTTACAGATTTTCACTCATCACATCAACAATGACTTATTTCCACATTTAATGCAGCATAATGAGTAATTTTTGACATGGAAATTCAGGATGATGAGCCATTATCCTATGAAAGGGGGTGTGTTTATATGTTAATGTGGCACTTCACCACATTCACTAAACTCCGATAGAAGCCTCTGCTGTCAGAATTCAAAAATTCTGCCCACATCAACATCCATCCTACATGCCTTCATCAGGTTTACAGATTTTCACTCATCACATCAACAATGACTTGTTTCCACGTGTAAATGTAGCATAATGAGTCATTTTTTATATGGAAATTCAGGATGATGAGCCATTATCCTATGCAAGGGGGTGTGTTTATATGTTAATGTGGCACTTCACCACATTCATTAAACTCTGATAGAAGCCTCTGATGTCAGAATTCACAGTTTCAACTTTGCCTACCTGAGGCTGGCGAAGTTGGGATCTTCCTGTAGTTTCCTATGCAGTAACAGCCCTCAATCAATCATAAGAATGGAGGAAGAGATACTCTGCCTTACACATCACCAGCAGTAGACAACTCTGAAGTCTGAGAGCATTCTGGGCTAGATTTAAAGGCAGCCGTTAAACCATCCGCTAAGTAAAAAAGGCACATCGGCCGCAAAGAACACATGGTTTACGGCAGATTCAAAGGTAAGCGTACAAGAATAGCTATCGGGCGTAGGCACTACAAAAACACGTAACACAAAAACCAGCGTCGCACCTGATTTCGCATCACCGTGCGTCCCAAACACCCGTTAAAACACAACTTAAGTCAAAATGTTACATTACGGCTGCCGTTGTCTAGCAACCCTGATAGATGCACAAACAAAATTCAAACCTACAGCCAATCCCAAGGCCCCAAAGTATCAAAAATGTTCAAATACACCTATATATACCTCAAAATAACGGTCACACCCTGTCTGTGTTTCGAGTTTCAGCAAGCTAGAGCACAGGACCCAGGAGTGGAGGATAGTGTTTAGAGAGAGAGAGAGAGAGAGATAGAGAGAGAAGCATACACAGGAGTAAGGTAGAGGGATCTTGGAGATAATTACATTTAAATAGACACATAGCACACTTTTGCACATAGCACATACATCCATACAAACACAAACACATACACATACATACACATAGTCTTTTTTTTTTCATCACACCTTACACATTTTAAACTTTATTTTTACAGTGTGAATCCGTGAGTGAAAGTGTGTGACAGAGAGTGAGTGGGATCGAGTGTGTCTGTGAGGGCGTGTGAGAGTGCCTGGGTGTGAGTGGGTGAATGATGGCTAGGAGAGGAGGACAGGAGAGAGGGATGGGGAGACTAGTGGAGTAGGAGCAGGAAGGTCAGGAGGGGATCTCTCAGCAGAGCAGGGGTGGGAGAGGGAGATACGCAGGGCGGAGGGGGACCAGGCCCACAAGAACAGGCACACTAAGAAGAAGAGGGACAGATCCTGCAGTGGGACGAGGGGTAGTGCCTGGGGACCACCACACACAGGCAGGGGCAGAGCAGGCAGGACACTCCGGGTCTGACTCCTCGCATGCCGGAGCTGAGGGGGACAGGGTCAGGGATCCCCGATATACCGAGGAAGAAAACACGGCCCTCATGGAGGCTGTGCTGGAGAGGGAGAGTGTCCTCTTCCCGGGGGAGAGACTCCCTGGCCTGGCTGCGAGGAGGAGAGCTGCCTGGAGTCAAATCTGCAGCAGAGTTAATGCGGTGGCCACCTGCAGACGGGATGTTGACTCAATAAAGAAGAGATGGGGCGACTGCAAAAGGCAGGTGAAGAAGAAGATGGGGGATGCCGCCCTGCACGCCCGAGCCACCGGAGGTGGGCCACCTGTCCCCATCACCTTCAGCGCATGGGAGGAGAGGCTGCGGCAGACACTGTCATCTACCCTCATTGAGGGGGTCCCTGGAGGATCAGACACTGGGGATGAGAGGAGCCTCCAGACCACTGGTAAGTGCATCACCACAAAACCACACACCACCTCAAACCACACATCCATCACAAACAAGCACTCACATCCCAACATCTGCCCTTCATTCATCCACACAATTGCACCAACACAGCACCCTGAGGGTTTAAACAGGACGCAAGACAAGGACAAATGTCAAGGTTCAACAAGCCCAAAACCTGTCCAACTCCCTGGTTAACCCTCATCTTGCTGTGCTGATCACACACAATACACACAAACCATGCTCAGTAAAGTGTTGTATGTCAAACATCACAATTGTTGTCACACAGTGTTACCCATGTTCACACAGGGAATCCAGCACATAACCCCATGAGTGCTAGAGGGATCATCAATGCATCGATCAACAATGCTTTGGCAACCCCTCTGGTACTCAAAGGGTTAACCAGACAACAAACACATGTCGACAGGTTAACAATTACATGACACATAGAGGACATTCACTAAGCGGTGAAAAAGAGCTGATGTAGAGAATTTGACACTTACATACCCTCACTTTACCAATTACAATGTTAGTCTATGGAGAACATCCAATAACAGGATTCAAGCTGCACAGGCCCCATTGTGTGGACTCCATAGAAAACATTGCAGATGGGGAAATGAGGTCAGCGGAGAAGTCAGCATCATAATCAGTTCATCAGGTCCACTTAACCGCTTACTGAATCACCAACAGGATGGATCAGGTCACAAATCACAGTGCCACTGAGAATAAATGCTTGTATGTGCAACACACAGGCCAAAAACAATCACACATAACTAAAGGTGAAAAAGTTGGCCTTGGTGTTGTGTATGCAATCATTTACGCTAACTTCAATTTACATAGCTCACATTTGATTCACATATAGATCCTCAGGAGTGCTGATGCCATGGATGGATGGTACACCAGACACTATTTGCAGGATACATATGGGAACCAAATATTAACCATTGAGGTTTGGTCAATAACAGGCCAGGAATTATGGATATCTATGATCGGGTCTGGCTGCCTCACACAGAAGGATGGATGGGCTGATCCAGGAAAAAAAAGGCCTCAATCAATGATATCCTTCAATACTGGCTTGATTGTTGCCCCTCAGGATTCAACTTGAACAGACCTCATGGACAGAATCCTGTAATGTACATCAATCCCTGATTGCCACGGTGGTATCCCATGCATCACAATGCAATGCATAGGATACCATCATGACAACCAGAGAGGGACATGTCTAATCTGACAAAATCCAGCACTGTACGGGATGAACTGATAACATAGGGATGAATACTACTTGAATCACACTGCAGATCTATTCCAAAAAGATATGTACAGAAAGATAAACGACTAGATATGTATGTGGATATGTCCCTTTCAAATGGGTACAAATAGGTCCCAACAAGATGTAAACCCAGAGTTCGGTTCAGTACGTGTGATTGTCCTACTGCCCATATATGTGCACCCTCAACAAAATAACTCATATTGATATCATCATCAGAGTACATATACCTAGTATATTACACCTTACTTGGATGGGTATCAGTGGTATCTATGAAAGTTAATTTGTGATGGCTGTACATATATAGGCAGTAAGACAATCACATGTACTGAACAGATCTCTGGGTTCATATCTATCAAGGATATGTTTGTACCCATATGAAAGGTACATATACACACATATCAGACCATATTCCTCACTGTGTACATTGGCATGGCAATGGTTAATTTCACTTTGATGTAACATTGCAGGCGTCATAAAGAGATGTTTAGAAATATGTTACTGTATGTGACAGCTGGAGATGTCAGTCATATGACCACATGGAGGCTCTTCAGCGGACCCAAAATTGAACCAATTGGAGATGGATCCATCATTGACATGGTCCACAGAGCGTGCTTACAAACCAGGAACATTTAGTAGACAATGGCAAAGATGTAGTTATGTCCAAATGGGTCAATGTGGAGTCTGCTGAAGAGCCTCCGTGTGGTCAAATGACTGACATCTCCAGCTGTCACATACAGCAACATCTTTCTAAACATCTGTTTATGATGCCTGCAATGTTACATCAAGGTGAAATTAACCATTGCTATCCCGTTAAAGAGATAGTAATACCTAAAATGTGAAAGGAAAAATACATGTCATAGGATTGATCCACCGGGTAATGCAAGGGTATTCCCACTACTGAAAGGTGTTTCATCCCAAGAGTATAACAGCTCAAAGTTGACTATTCCATGGACAATATCACTGTGGCCTGAAAATGTACTATGCCAATGTTGCCAGACCATCCTCTGGCTAGCTTTGGTCCAGGGAGCATAAATCCACAAAGAATGATGTGGCAACAGCGCAAATGTACAATTTCAGGCCACTGGGATGTGGCACTAAAGGAATTCAACTCTGAGCTGCAATACATGTAGAATAAAACACCCTTCACCAGTAGGAGTACCGTTGTTTCACACAGGGGGATAAACCATACAACATATATGTTCCTTTACACATTTCAAGTATTAATATCAATTTGACACCATCATGGCTAAGTTTACTGATCACACAATCTCAATCCTCCACACAGGTTATGTGTCTCCAGCACATCAGAAGCCCATGGAGGAGGCCACCTCACCACCCAGTGAGGAGTATATGGAGGAGGGGACCAGCCAGTGGGCACCATACCCAACGACATCCACACCTCTTGGCCAGCTGGATGCCCCAACTCTGCCTGCACCACCTCTGGCTGCACCAACTCTGCCTGCACCACCTCTGGCTGTCACAACTCTGGCTGCACCAACTCTGCCTGCACCAACTCTGCCTGCACCACCTCTACCTGCACCAACTCTGCCTGCACCACCTCTACCTGCACCAACTCTGCCTGCACCACCTCTGCCTGCACCACCTCTGCCTGCACCACCTTATTACAGCGACTGGATGCCCCCCCACCACCTCCAGGAGCTATTATCCTCCAGCAGCAGCAGCAGCACCACCACCACCAGGGAGGCAATGGCTGCCCGGTGATGTGGCCACCACCCAGTACGGGCCATACTCATCCCCGACTGACCTACCCTCCTGGATGGCTCCCCAGCATGGCCCCAGGTATGATCCCAGGTGGGGGCCAAGCACATTCCAGTGGCCAAGGTTTGACCCTTGGCCACTCGACTACCAACACCTGGGCCTGCTTGGGGAGCCCCAACACCCTATGCGAAGGGACGTGTTTACCCCACCACCTCCACCAGCACAGACATCGGTGGGCAGCAGTGGGTCCATTGATGTGGTGGGCACATACCCATCTGCAGCACATACAGCACCAGCAGAGGAGGACACAGCAGCAGCAGTGGAGGACACAGCAGCAGCAGAGGAGGACACAGCACCAGCAGAGGAGGACACAGCAGCCGCTGATTCACCAGGCACAAGCATCACCAGCAGTGAACGGCCCACGGGGATGGAAGCAGAGTGTATGGCTCTGCAAAGGAGACTACTCCGGTCAAGCCTCTGCACCAATGACAACATCACCAGGAGCCATAGGGAATCCCGTAGAAACACTAACAGGATAGAGGCAAGGATCCATGCCCTGGAGTCGGAGGTCATGAGGATCAACACTCAACTCCATCAGCTACACACGGGGGTGATGGACCTGCTTGCACAGGTACTGGTGGAGTTGAGAGAACTGAACCGCAGGGAGGACTTACGGTTGGAGAGGGAAAACCTGCGCTCCACAGAGAGATCCACTGCCCCCACCACCCCCTCTAATGTGACCCCCGAAGCCACACCTAGGGGGCAAAGGGTGACCAGGAGATCATCCAGGTTATCCACTTCTGCCACACAGTCTAAGGCCCCCCCCTAAGAAAAAAAAATAAAATGCCCAACATGTTACATTTCCCCTGAATAAAGGAACATTGTGCTTTTGAATCCTGTCTGATCTGCTTTGAATTTGGTCATAGACTGGGTGGCAGAGTTGTCTCCAATGCATTGCCAAACAATTCAGTGAACACAACTTCTGCCTAGGTAAGATGTTTGTGGGATGTTACAACATGGGTTCACACACACATCGTTGTACAAATTCAACTGTAAATACATCCCTGTAGCCATATTACACAACTGTGTTATATGGCAATGTTGTGTGTTGATTTTGCATAACAAAACATTCCCCTTAGCCCAACATTTGGTACAACATTGAACATTCATCTACATCATATGTTGTGTTTAACCCTTTGATAGCCAGAGTGGTAGGCAACGCATTGCAAAGAAATGCGTTGGGTACCACTCTGGCACTCAGAGGGTTAAGGGGATAACCAAACAAACGGCTTAGCGGTGAGATAACAAGCAGGACAGATAAATGGGACATGTATCCATATTGTCTTGGATTCACACACTCATTGTGCAACAGACTGACTGGGGAAGCCAATGTTTTTAACCTAGGATTTCAATGTGTAGCACACACATTGATATCCTGGGGTGAGCATTGGGGCCTCCAGTAAGTTGACTTGTTGTTTTTCCTAAGGGTGTAACAGACTTCCCCAGTGAAAACACTTGTCCACTTGGTCATGTACTGTGATATGTCCCAGTGGAGCAATATCACTGAACATTGATTATACTGAGCAACACATTAACTGTGGACAGGAATTCACTGTGGAAGTATGTCCCCTTTATCACCTCTTTATCACTCCCACAACACATTAGTGTATCACTGCCACCATCTGTTAGCGTGAATACATCACTGAGTCTACTCACTTGCAAACAAGTGGTGGAGTCCTGTGATATGGGTGATGCCTTTCCATTTATGGGGGATACTCTATCCTGAGTGTGGTTACGCATTAACAAACATATGTGTAATCCAATATATCCTCATAGAGACACTGATGATTAACTAGTGATGGTTCTTCTTTATTGTGTCTCAAAGTACATTAGAACATACATGTGTTTTCTGTGTGTATTGCCTATATGCATTGAACACTTGTATGAGAACACTGTACTTTGAAACTAGATCATACTACTTGAGTAACACTTCTCCTCTGCTCATGTGTTGTCCACAGGGTTTGACAACTCTGTAGATGAGCATCCTAACTGTACAGGTTATTACACTTATGAAATTGTGTTTTCAGTGTCTATATGAGAATGTTCAAGTAGAGGTCTGTGTGAACCTCCTGTCAAATATTGCATCACTAACAACATCACCAGAAATAGCAAGGGGTGATCTTTATGAAGGTGTTGTCAAGACATCAATCCAGACACATGGAAGATCTTCAGATCAAGGATGGATCATGTTATGGATGCCTGTGGGACAAGAGGACAGGATTTGGAGCTATACACCTGAACTGATCATCAAGCAACAACAATTTCGAATTTATAATCCCCTCAATCTTCTTAATTACAAGTGAGTACACAAACCATTGCTTGACAATGTGTTGTGTACTCATCTGTAACCAATTATGTGGAGAACTAAGGACATGTGCCCCAGCCCTATGGATATGTGCCCCTGACATGAATACACACATCAACAAGTGTTCTGAGAGCTCCATGGAAGTAATGAATTTGGGCTGCCACTGTGAAAGTGACAGTGGCAGCCCAATGTCATTTGTTCCATGGAACTGTTAGGACATATTTGTTGATGTGTGTATTCATGTCGGGGGCGTATATGTCTGCACACTCACAGGTCAGCATGGAGTCCCTGGTAATCTGATCTACGTCTCATGACCTCTACATTGTGTGACCATATCACTGTACATCCACCCCTGTGCTGCTCTTTTCAGCTGTAGCACAGTACAGGTCCCATATTGAGTCCAATGGCCCTTTAACCCCTGATGTGACGGAGTATTATCCAATGCATAGCATTGGATAACACTCTTTCGCTACAAGGCTAGCATGGTTGCTCTGGCTATGCTCATGGCAAATCAAGTTAGCTGCTGTCAATCAAGCCCTGTAAGGCAATGAACATGGGTTATGTGTTGTACCTTGTTTCTCCTGAGGGTGTGCGTGATATCCTTGGGGTCTGTATGTCAACGTGGAGAGTGGAATGGAGGATGGTTTTTGAGTCCACACACACAATTTGCCACGTCCGCTGCCAGTGCAGTGCTGTGTCACTGTTCCTGTGGGGTGAGACAGAACAAAATGTGCAGTGTGGTTAGTGTCACAGGACTGATGGGGGACTTGCATGGATTGTTTGCATGCCTGTGTTATACTCACATGTAAAGTGTTCTGTGATGAGCCTGTCTCTGATCTGTGTCCCTCTCAGGGTCTCCTCAACGTGTCCGATGTCCATGGGCACTTCCTGTATGGGGGGGCCTGGATGTGCTCCAGCAGCCTGGTGTCCACTGCGATGTTGTGCAGTATTGCGCACGCCACAATGATGTTGCACACCTTTCCAGGTGCATACTGCAGTGCTCCCCCCAAGTGGTCCAGACATCGGAATCTTGACTTGAGGAGGCCAAAGGTCCGCTCAATGGCATTCCTCGTTCTGCCATGAGCCTGGTTGTACCTTTCCTGGGCATGTGTTCGAGGATTGGCCAGAGGGGTCAGTAGCCAGGACTTGCATCCATAGCCAGCATCACCTGTGTAATGTGAGTGACATGGTGAGACAGGGAGCACATGTTGTGTGAATGATGTTTTGTGTGGTGGACGTAGTAGCTGTGGGTCAGGAGCATGCTAAGCAGCGTTGTGTGTACGCCTGTGTATGTGATGTGATTTTGTATTGTGAACTCACCCAAAAGCCATCCCCCTGTAAAAGTTCCATTCTCGAAATCTCTGTGGACTGAGGAGTTTTGGAGAATGTATGAATCATGTGAGCTGCCAGGATACTTTGCACAGACATTCATTATCCTCATATGGCTGTCACACACCATCTGCACGTTGATGGAGTGGAAGTTCTTCCTGTTGATGAATAGCTGTGCGTCACGTGCTGGGGCCTTAATCCGGACATGGGTGCAATCTATAGCACCCATGACCCTGGGCATGCCTCCCCTGGGGTAAAAGGCCTGCTTGACATGTATCCAGTCCATGTCGGTGGTGGGGAAATGTATATAGGTACTGGCCTTGTTTTTGAGGGCTGGCAGGACCTGGGCCAGCACCCTTTAGAATGTGGACTGTGACATGCCAGATGCGTAACCCTCTGTGGACTGGAAGGCCCCGCTTGCCATGAAGTGTATGGCACAGAGTAGTTTCTGCAGGCCAGTTAGGGCATGGTTGTGGATGTAGATGGGATCCACCTGCTCCTTGATGACCTCATACAAGGCAATGATGCTGTCAGGCCTCAACCTGTAGCGATCAATTACCTCATCATCGGTCATTCCAAAGAGGGTGACCCTTGGGCGGTATACCCTGGGCCTTGGTGGTCGTCTATACATCCTCTGCCCTCCAGGTGGGGATGGGCTCCTGTGTGGCTGCTGAGCCAGAGCCTCCTCACTTGCAACAGGTGGTGGCTGTTGATCAGGCATGCTTGGAGGTTGCTGATGTTCCCCAGCTCTCTCCCTTGCACGCCTTCTCCGCAGCCTTCGCAACAATATGTAACCCAACATACTGTTTGCTCTCTCTCTCTCTCTCTATCTATCTCTATCTATCTCTCTCTATCTCTCTCTATCTCTCTCTCTCCCTCCCTGAGTGGAAAACAAGCCACAAGTGAGTGTGTTGAGTTTTCCCCTTAAGTACTTGCTAGGGCGTTGTGTAGGTGTGGTGATGAGGTGAGTGCTGACCAATGGTGAGTTGTTTTTGTCCAGGTAAGTGTTTGCAGGTGTGTGTGTGTTATAAGATGTGGTGTGTTGTGCTTGTTCTGTGTGTGCCATTTGCGGGCGTGCAGTTGTGGGGTGCAGGTCGCGTGTTGATGTTGCCCAGGTGAGCTTGTATTTGCAGGTGTCCGCTTTGTGTGATAACCCCCATTGTTCCGTGCCATGTTGTGCTGGTGTTTTTTAGTGTGTCGTTGTCCCTGTGGTGTTGGTTGTTGTTGTGTGTGTAGAGATTTGTGTTGTGTGTGCATGTTTTTGTGTTGTTTTGGCATTGCACGGGTTAATTTTCCCATTTACATGGTTGTGCGGTAAGCATTTTGGGTATTTTCCTATGTAACGGGTGTTTTGTTTTGGCCGTTAAGTGTCTAATGGCTAAAAAAAGTGGGTCTTAACTTTTAGCCGTTAGGTATGTCTTTTTTTCAGCCGTTATCAGTACCGCAAGCCTTTGAATAGCTCTGGGGTATGTTTTTCCATGCGTCTGAATGCACGTAAATGTGTATCGGCCGTAAGGATTCTACAGCTGCCGTTAGCTGTTCTTTAGATGGATCTTTGAATTGCAACATGTCACTTAACGCACCCGTTAGTGATTTTTTTTGCTAACGGCTGCCTTTAAATCGAGCCCTCTCTCTCTGATCTTCCACTTGGTCAGTAGGGGAGTGGAGAGGATCCTTCCAGCATCAGGAACAGCATCACTCCTTAACCGTTTCAGTGCTATAAGAATGAGCAGTACATAACCCTGTGCCACAAAAAGGGTTAATCACTGAACTATTAACAACACTTTATTTGTTGTTGTTAATATTTATATAATTTATAAATGATAAACAAATTGTAAGAGGAGGATTTGAATCCTAGTTTAAAGAACAAGCACTTTCACCACTACAGTACAGAACAAGCGTGTAGAGAGGTTTACTAAACAGACACCTTTACCTTTGTTTCTACTTGCAGTTAAAACATTGAATATAAGCTTTTTTAAAGGGATAGCAATACTTAAAATGTAAAAAAAAAATATATGTTGTAGGTTTTGTCCTCTTGAGTAAAACAAGGTGAATCCCACTGCTGAAAGATGCTTTATTCAAAAGTTATTAGAGCTGAAACTTTCATATTTTAGGTGCAGTATCACAGGGGCCTGAAATTGTACAGTGGTGCTGTTGCTAAACCATCCTATGGAGATTTCTGGTCAACTGACCAGAGCTGTCCATAGGATGGTGTAGCAACAGCTCCAATGTTCAATTTCAGGTCACTGTGATACTGCACCTAGAAAATTCAAGTTTGAGCTTTAATAACTTTTGAGTAAAGCAAATTTCAGCAGACAGAGTAGTCTTGTTTTAATCAGGGGAATAAACATTACAACATATTTTGTTTTACATTTCCATTACTATCCCTTTAAGACTTAAACCCTTCTAGTGCCCAAACAACCCTTGCTTTTGTGCAAACTATATATAATATATTAAAAAAGGAATCTAGTAAATAAAATATACAAAACATAAATAAATCAAACTATAACTGTGAGCGGAAACACATAAATATATCAACATTGTAAGTATGAATTCAAAAAATAAATGTGTGCACAACTGGATGTGTGAACACTGTGTCACATTTCAGTGCCAGAGGGATATGCAATGCATTGCAGCTCAATGCTTTGCATACCTCTCTGGCACTCAAAGGATTAATGAAGGCACTCCCATAAAATAACATAACACAGCACTACAAGATACCAGTCCTCAGTCATGTCCAATTAATAAAAGTGCCCACATTGTGCTTGTGTTCTTCACATCAGGCACCCCCATTGGCAAAGCATCTGATGCCAGAGGAGACCACACTTAGCTAAGCAGCATGTGGTTGGACTAATATGATCAACACAAGACATAGTTTACTGAATACAAAAAATAAAGATTTCTTTTTTGCAGGTCTTAGTTAAAGATGTTTTTATGGAGTAGTGGTTAAGATGCTTGGCTTATATAACTTTAGACCAGGGTTGGCTTATATTTTACATTAAAGAAAACTTAGTAACAGCAAAAAAAAATTTAATAGTGCAGCATTTAACACTTTCAGAGGCTCATGGGTGTGCAGTGCACATCTCTATGGCAGTGAAAGGGTTACAAGAGGGATGCTGTTTGTTGTGCTGAAGTCTGACAGGATCTTCTCTGCTCAACCAGCAGAGAAGCGGGGAAGCAGAGAAATTGCCCTCACTCTTCAGGTTTGTCAAACTACTGGCAGTTCGTAGGAGTGGGCATTCCTTCAGCATCACCAGCAGTTCAATAATCATATATACTAATTGGGGTCTTCTCCTCTCCTACCATTGCATCCCTAATCCTTAGTGCATATAGTGATACGTGTCTACATCGACAAGGCAATGTGATACCAAAGCATTGCCAGACACACGTAGCCACAGCATTAACCCATAGTGCATCTCTCCCCATGTCTTTATGAGGACAGGTGAATTAATTAAAGTGGCTGTGTCATTGATTCCATTACCTGTATTCCAGAAGAGAAATATGAAAAATATGGCCTGCAAGTAGTCCCTGAGGATAGCTAAGATTTTAGATGTTAATAACTTGTGTTGCTGTTGTTGCTGCTGGTCACTCAACACAAGTGTGTATAGCTGAGTGAGACTTGAACTTGGAAGTGACAATGATGCTGATGATGACTGTGTATTTTTTGCCATCTTTTCTTGCCCAGGGTCAGAGTTACCAATGGTTTTATCAAAATAGTTAATAGACAGGCACAGTGCTCCTTTTCATGGGTGGAAGTTTTAACCTTTGCCCTTTTGCTAACTTTCTGACCATGTCATCATCTCTCACTCTCAACTAGACATGTGCGAATTCATTCGGAGACATTCGGATTTCGTCGAAAATGGGGTCATTCGGAGACATTCGGCCAATCCGAAACTCAAGGGTCATTGGGAAAAAATGATCCAACTCCGAACAGCCCAGGTCCGAAATTCGTCAAAACTTTCGGAAGTTTCGGCAATCGACACATTTCCAAAAGTTTTGACGACTTTTGACCAGGACTTTTTTGTACTTCCTCATTGCGTTGTTGGAACTCAGAGAGAGAAGAGATTAGAGAGTGTACAGTTGTCGTGTAGGCAGGCAGGTAGCATTAGGCTAGGCATAGGTAGGCAGCCAGCATTAGTTTCAGTTATTGCCACTGCAAGAGCAAGTAATATTTGTTCCTGTGCAAAATATAAAAAAATATTAGGTATTTGTTCGAATACAGGGCCGTCCCTTACACGGGTCCAAGTGGGTCCATGGACCCAGGCGGCACTTTGACAGGGGCGGCAATTTGCCGTCCCATAGCATGTTTATTTTGTGCTCTTCTGCCAGTTCTGTGTTGCAGGGTGTCCCATCAGTGTGACTGTCAGCAGCCGGGCAGCCCTATGCTCACTCAGTGGCGATGCCTGTTGGCTGCTTCAGTGACGTGAATTATGTGATAGTGAAACATTATGCCAATTTTATATTGTTTATCGCCCACCTAAAGTCAAGACTTGAGTAAATAGGTCTACCGTCCCAGATTTGCTAGAGAGGTTTTACAAACACAGG
Source organism: Rhinophrynus dorsalis (assembly GCA_037306005.1). Classification (NCBI taxonomy): domain Eukaryota; kingdom Metazoa; phylum Chordata; class Amphibia; order Anura; family Rhinophrynidae; genus Rhinophrynus; species Rhinophrynus dorsalis. Next base: position 270,139,571 of record CM074724.1, read on the forward strand.
AGGGTGCCCCCTGTACGAAATGAGTCTAAACATTTGGGATCCCTAGTATGAGTGCACAACAGTGCATGATGTGTCCTGAACAGGATTGCTGTGAGGTGTCTCCACCCAGAAGGTGCTGTCCGGGCTGAGCTTCAACATTGTGACGAGTGACCAACTAAGAGCACCGTGCCAGACTTAATCTGCAGCCATAGCATCACCCCCTCCTACTCTCAGGGTCCCGCTGACTGGAAATAACAGGTGAGTCACTAAGAGATCTGAAGCCTTTCTGGAAGTCCTTTCACTTGGAAAGGGGCTAGTATTACTTGGGGGAGTTGCCTCGTGTGTAAATAATTTCTAGGTGGGAGATGAATGTGCATCACTTATGTGTTTCCTAACAGTAGTTAGAATACAACTCCCATCATCCCCTGATTATGACGTTGGGAAATGCCCAGCAATTACCGTAGAGCCCTGTATTGCACACTCACGGAAAACGGTGATATTGCTATACTAAGACTATGCTGTGGACCCCTCTTCAGAATAGATGTCAAGCATTTTTTTTTTATTTCTCTCCTGAGTTGCAGTTTGTTCACAACAGAATGTCTCAATTTTTCTTTTTAACACATTACATCTATCACATTACAATCACTGATGTTTATTCTTGATGTAGTATGAAACACTACAATGTATATACACATAGAGTTATCTGATATGAGGGGAAATCAGGATAGGAAAACGAGAGAGAGGAATTTGGGTACTAAAGAGGGACAGTAGGGTAGGAGGCTGGTACCAGAAAATGAAACCTTAATCTTTACCCATGTACTAACATAGAATATGACATGTAGTTTGTCCATGTTCGAGTCGACCACTTATGTTGAGTAGGATGTGACAGGCATGGGTTTTCGATGTTCGAGCATATGCTATATTGAAGGACAGGCATGGGGTTTCGATGTTCGAACATATGCAATATTGAAGGACAGGCATGGGGTTTTGATGTTCGAACATGCTAAATTGAATGACAGGCATGGGTTCTCGATGTTCGACGTTTGCATTGTGACTGGCATCCCATGCTGGAGTAGAGGTACATGCACAGACTGGCAATGTACGACAATGTCCGTTTTTGGCATGGATCTTTTTCTAAATGCACACCCTGTCTGCAAAGAATGATAGCAGTGTGCACGGAGGCGCACTGCTATAATTTAACCATGTTAAATTCGGCCGAATAATTCGGAATGGATCAGAATTTCGTCCGAATTGAATAGGCCCGGTCTGAAATTAGGATCATCCGAATTAGAAAAAAAAAATTTGTCAGAATTCGAATTTTACCGAAAATTTTGCCCGTGCACAAGTCTACTCTCAACATCATCTGTATCTGAAGACGAGGAGAATGCTGAAGGGATATATTTTAGATTTACATCATCATCATCAGTCTTCAGCATTGCCCGCTGCTTCTTACTAGGGGTGGGCGAAACGTCTCACCATGTTCCTGCGAGAAATCCTATAAAAACCACATTGTTGTTAGAAAAATCTGCTTTGAAACAGAGATTAAAATCTTTACATTTTTTGCCCATTGGCCTAAATTCTTAGCATTTTTTCAATGGCTAGAAAGTCCACACACCCCCCCCCCCCCACAATATACTTGTTTTTCACCTTTTTGCTATAAAAACTTGAAGTATTCTAGGAAGTGAAACACAAACAGAGTGAGGTAGACGTGCTGTGCTCTTCTGCTGTGATCCTTTTGAAAAATTGAGGCAGGAGAGGCTCATAATGACTGCTATCACTATGAGCAAGTTTCAAAATAGTAAAAGGAGGAATTGGAAGGATCCTATGTGTTCATTGAGTTTGAGGAGGAGGAAGTGAGCACTACAGAACCAATTCTGTCCAGTTCCCCTATATCACCCTTAAGGATCTTAGGGAATTTAATGGGTTGGGAGGAAGAAAAAGATAGTAGGGAGACCTGAACAGTTTAGCTGACTGTGTCTGCTGACAGAAATACTGCCCCTTCTGCCATTATTGTTGTACCTGCTGCCAGACTTGCTACCCCTGCTTCCAGTAGTGCTGTGTATGCTGTCAGATGTGCTGCCGCTGCTACTGCTAACACCATTGATGTGTCTGCCGTCAGATGTGCTGCTCCTGCTGCGACTAATGCTGTGTCTGCTGTCAGATGTGCTGAGCCTGCTTCCACCAGTGCTGTGTCTGCTGTCAGTGCTCCCCTGTTGCCACCAGTGCTGTGCCTGCTGCCAGTGCTAAACTTTCTGCCACCAGTACTGTGCCTACTGTCAGACGTGCTGCCCCTGCTGCAACCAGTGCTGTGCCTGCTGCCAGTGATGAACCTGCTGCCACCAGTACTGAACCTGCTGCTAGTGTGTCTTGTAATACTCAGGAGGTGAGGAAGGAAAAGATGATGACAAGTGTGACAGCAGGGGACCCTAAGTCACACTTGCCATCCCCATGCAGTACCGCCAGTGCTAGTACTACTACTACTACTACTAAGAAGGTCCAGCAGTTTGTTAGTGGTGTTATGAGTGAAGGAGGGGGGTAATCAATATCCTCATATTACTAGTGACTATGAGGAGTAAGATTCTGGGACTGAACTTAATATGGTTGGTGTTAGTAGTAGTAGTAGCAGTAATGGTGAAGCAGCAGGTGGGACTAGTGTTAGGGGAGTGGTAGGGGAAGCATTTGAGAGCATCCAGACTAGCAGTCCAGGGAGCCCACACTATTCCTCTTGCCCTGGGAGTCCCCTTCTCTTCACTACAGTGTCCAAGTGGAACATGATCCTAAAAAGCCCAGAACATTTGGTTGATAGCAGGGGCAGAAAGAATAATACTACCACCTGGAGCACAGATATGCTGCCTGTGCCTGCTGCTTCTGCTGCCAGCCTGCCTTCTTCACGTCACCAAGAAATGGGAAGTTGCTCGTCACCTCCTCTAACCAGCAGTGAGATGATTGTAATAGAGCAATAGCAGCATGTAGGGACTAGTGGCGCTGATGATGGTGGAGAAGCTGGGGTAGAAGAGACATTGATGGCCTTTTTATCAGAAACTGAGAAGGAATGGGAGACAGGGATTAGGGTGGGCATCACCACCACCACCAGCATTTAGCTTTTGGAATCTGCAACTGCTCTAGTTCCTGCTGCTGCTTCTGCTGCTGAGATGCAAGGGCAGCAGGATGCTGAGAAGCAAGCTAGTGTGCCACAGACCACCATGGACACAGTTTGAAGGGGGTCAATAAGCGATATGGGACTAGGACAGGTTCCACTTGCCAGCAGCAGCAATACTCCTGGTCCTAGTTTCAGTGCTGATTCTGAGGCAGAAGCAACAACAGCAGCAACATCAGCTGTTGCCACAGACAGTGAAGGTGAATGTAGAGGACAAGAAGAAAGAGGCCATTCTTCTCCACCTGTTCCCTATCCCTATCCCCTGAAGTCATGGGTGCGGGACTATTTTTCTCTTGGGGCAGGCACAGTGCAGTCATCACCAACAGCACTGTGCACAATTTGTGACACGTCAGTTAGAAGAGGAAAGAAGGGTACACACCTTGGAACAACTGCCCTGATAACACACATGAAACACAGACATCATGACATTTAAGACAAACATGTTAAAGGGATAGTAATGTTTCATAATAAAAACAGCTCTAATTAATCATCATAGTATTTGGACTTTGGAGAGTGTTATTTCAGTTCTGTCAGAGTTGTAGTTCAGGAGTAATTCAATGACAAAGTGTCCCCCTCCCGCCCCTTTTACAGATGTAACACTGCTCAGCCAAAGCAGAAGGGAGGTGCCCAGGTAGATTGCACAGAGGGACAATCTTCAATTAAGATAAGGGAAAAACCTGAAAAGCTTGTCAAGGGGGGCAGGGCTTTCATTGTTTTCATATAAAGAAGATTGTCCTCTGCTGTTATCTGTCTGGTCTTACAACCAGATTCACATCTGAGAAGAGATGGCTTACACTAGGTAAAAGGGGCGGGGAGGGGAAACTTTGCTTGTGAATATCTCTTAAACCATAAAGGTTTGAGAGATAAGACTTATACCGTTCTTCATGTTTTTTTAATGCCTACAAAATAAAATAAAGTTAAAATGAAGTATTACTATCCTTTTAAAGCCAAACACCCACCACAGAAATTGAGCACCATTGTTGCTGTACTCCCTGACTCTCCAGAAAGGCAACAAGAGGTGGGATGGAGATCAAAGATGAGGAAGAATAGAGAAACTCAGGCAGAGACTGTAAGTTCCATGATGAGTGAAACAACTAGCTCACCATCACCTTCTTCCTCTAGGGTAACAACTACATCTTCTGCCAAGCTACCATTCATCATTACCTCCCCCGCCAAATGATAGACACTCTGTAGATGTCAGGATGTGGCAGTTTGTGTCTACCCATTGCACACTGTGTGGTGCACTGACCACACATGGCAGTGTGGTGGAGGAGAATCACAACCAGAACATCAAGCAGCATCTAAGAGGATTCCATCCCGCAGAAAATTCTAAGATGGTGGCAGGGAGGGTTCATCATTACTATTAAACTGTCAGCAAGTTGTCATGTGTCCTTAGCGGGGTCTGGACAAGGGGTATAGTGACAATGGCTGTACTTGGGTTCTGGCAATGGCCAGTGGCCACTGGCAAAAAGGACAGGGCATTTTTTTTGTCTCAGGGATTGTGCTTTAAAAAAACAAAAAATAAAACATAGTCCTACAGAAAAAGGAAAATTTTTGGGTTTTGTTTCTAACAAGCCTACATCCTACAAATCAATGTTCCCTTAAGGCTTTTGCCAAACAAGTTTAAGTCCTACATATCAATGTTTTCTTGGGGCTTGGGCCTCTAACAACAAATCTAACAAATCATCCTTTACAAAATACTCTATCAAGTCAAGTATCAGTCCACCCCAGTGGCAGCTTATGTCAGGGGGTTCCTGTCTCTATCACTTTACATACAAATTTCTTAATTTATTTCTCAAACCTTTATGGTTTAAGAGATATTCACAAGCAAAGTATCCCCCCCCGTTCAGCCAGATCAAAAGGGAGGTGCCCAGGTAGACTGCAGAGAGGGACAATCTTCAATTAAGATAAGGGAAAAAGCTGAAAAACGTGTCAAGGGGGCAGGGCTTTCATTGTTTTCTTACAAAGAAGATTGTCCCCTGCTGTTATCTGTCTGGTCTTACAACCAGATTCACATATAAGAAGAGATGGCTTTCACTAGGAAAAAGGGACGGGAGGGGAAACTTTGCTTGTGAATATCTCTTAAACCATAAAGGTTTGAGAGATAAGACTTATATTGTTCTTCATGTTTTTTTAATGCCTACAAAATAAAATAAAGATAAAACGAAGTATTACTATCCCTTTAAAGGTTGCTGGTTCAATCCCAAGGAGAGACAAGTCCAGTGGAAAATTCAAACTAAACTTGTGCCAAAAGGAAGGCTATGACTGGCAATCTGTTGTCTAGAGTAGCGAGCGTGACACTTGCCCAGCACTAGCCCTCTGTTAAAATGGAGGACCCTCTGGATGGTCTCACGTTGTTCCAGAGGCAATCTGCAAATACTCAGCAGAAATGGAGCAATGCTATGATGAACCAATTGCACTTCAGGGTACAAATCAAGTTTAAATGCAGCTTTTAACCCCTTGATTGCTAAAGAGACCTGCTTCACTATGCGTTTCAGACCTTTCTATAATTTATGTGGTTGAAAGCCTCCTTTCAATCATTTTGAATTTTGGAAAATTGTTAAATTGCTCTTGTGGTGCAGAATCAGTTCAACAGTTTATAGTATTCCAATCTTAGTGACTCAGGGCACTATTTTCTTTACTATGTAATTTTCTGTTATATTCCTACATTTTCCTGTACATTACTGGTCTTTTTGGTGGGGTATGAATGTAATAGAAGGGAAAGGGATCATTTTTGTTTTATCTTTTGCCTTTTTCTTATGAATTCCTTTTATCCCTTTGTATTATTTATATATGATAACCATTCAGATTTAGAGCTGATGACATTACTTTGCACTTCATTTAGTTTCATCCATTTTAGCACAAGCAAGAGTTATGTAGATACACAGTGTTCCATTCCATATTCCATTCGATTATTAGTATCATAGAGAAATATAAAACCTTTGTGAATTTAGTTTTTTCTTGTCATTCCCCTTGATATAAATTGGCGAGAAGAACATGTTTCATAAAAGTAACAAGCACTATTCAATTCAAGGATTGATTTGATCAATATGTAAAAATGATGGTTCTAACTGAACTGATTTGAACCAAATCAAGGAGGGAGAGAGAGACACCTCTAACAATTCTGGCTTTATAACAATATAAATATAATAACGTGCTTGATTCCAAAATAAGTTGTAGTTTTAATTACAAGCAGTATTATTAACTTGCTTGGCTATGATTACAGTGTAAGTTGAAGTATCCTATCTTGTGCAGATGATAAATGATCAAGACATGAGCCTTTGTTTGATTAATGACTGTATGTAAACAGGCTTGTTTGTTTTTCAGATATCACATGATTGTTTTTCCTGTATTTGGTTCATTTAAAGTGGCAAACAAAATAAGAAATCAATTTGTGTTATAAAACCTGTTTTGCCTCCTGCAAAACTTTCAAGAATCCCTGCTCAAATAATATATATTTAAATAAGGCTGCTTACGTTATGTGTTTAATACATCATTCTCACATGCATCCATCCTGGCTATAGTATGTCAAAGTAGTTTATTTCACACTCAAACATTTTGTATTGCCCTTATGTAATCTGTTAACATGTATATGGTGGGTGATATGTTTTCATTTGTGTTCAGTATACTTACCAAGTAATTCTACAACCACAATAAAACTAAATGCTTCATATACTCAGTCAAATTGTGATTTATTATTCAGCTTTCCAGTCCTCAGTAGTGTTTTTGTTTCATTTAAAATGCGTCGCCAGAAACCAAAATGCTCCAAAAATAAACCCCAGTTAGAATTTGTTAATTCTTATTTCCATTTGTTTTCAATGCTTTGTTCCTGTTTCTGTCATCACACCAATAGGTACATACCTATCCATGAAACGAATCACTGAATGAAAGACAGCCTTACAATTACTATCATTCCAAGCTAATCATTCTGAAATTAATTATGAAAATATCTTATGTTATCATTAGAGGCAGAGAAGCAAAGTCAGAAAAGAAAATTCATACTGCATCTGTAAAGTTGTTTTCTTAGAATGTGATAGTGAAAATTACTCTACTGAGAATGATGTACTAAGAACAGAAAGGGAGCCATTTTGGTACAAACCAACTTAACTACAGTGCACAGATAAAAAAAGATAACAAAATTCCCTTTCGTTTAAAGAAGCTTTTATTCCTTGATTGCTAGATAGTTTCCAACATACTGATCTGGAATGCTTTGCAGACCTCTCGAGTATTCCCAATTTAACCCTTTGAGTGCCAGTGGTGCATTCTAATGCATTGCTACCCAGTGGGTTGAGCATCCCTCTGACATTCAAAGGATTAAATCAATGGCAATGCTTACGTGTCCCCCATGATGCAGATGGTTTGTTCTAGAAGTAATACTTAGTACATCGGCCTCATTGGTATTAAAACCGAATTAGTTGAAAAGTAACATATTACAAATGTCATTTTTGCTACTTTGCCACATCTTGCCATCCATTAAAGGAGATGTTTTTTTGAACCTGATTCAGTTTACTGTAAGGCTGATGTACAAAGAAGACCTGAAACACTTCTGGGACAAACCATATGGGATAAATAAGAATTTCCATTTATTTAAATGGGACTTTATGCTGATGAGGTCTCTAATGCAGTGCTTCACAATGTGATGGAAATTCAATGGGCTGAAGTTCCATTTAAAGAAGCAGTGAAATTTTATATGAAAAAATATACTTACAGGGCTCATCTTAATGAATATGGGTGCCATAATTATGAGATTTTGAGCAGGCAGAGGCTGGATCGATCTTCCTTTTATTCCTCTACCATAACATATGAGTATGTTGAAAGAGACATGTAAGTACATGAAGATCTGCTTTGGTCTACAGCCTCCATCTTAGTTTATCTCAGTTACAGTACTGTATGTTCCTTTTTTTCTTTCATTATTGCATGATCGTCGTAGAGCCACAATCAAAAATAGCAAAAATCTAAACACTCCAGACCTGTATCTATATCTATTAGTGATACGCTCCTCAATTTCAATTTGAAGGAAATATTTAGGTTGAGAATATAATAGTATATTTTCAGGTATACACCTGCAAATTTAGCAGCATATGAATCAACAGTTCATAGGAAAAATCAAACATATTCTCAACAAATGACTGAATATCTACTACGTACCTTCACATGGTCCAAAGTTGTGGACTGGAACAGCTCTGGGTCTCCATGTTGCAGTCGTGAATGTCAGCAGTATATACACCTGTGCCGTCTAATGTGCAGCAAGGATATATAAATGTTATTGCAATAATATACACAAGGTATGGAGTTGTAGTAATATAAAAACAAAGGATTTATATTAAAAAAAGTGTAACAATAGTTAAACACCCTTGATTGGTTTCTGTGTTAAAAGCTCCATTCAATAAATTGGATTGTTGGGAATGTGTTTGCTGTCAAATATGCAGTTGGTTTGCCCCATAATTACATATTTTGAACAGAGGACCCTGGGAGGAAGAAGAACTAAAGGTCGATTAGGTCTCAGGATGAGGTTTTTGTGTAGGATCTGTGTAAAGGCTCATTGACCAGTATACACTAATGCGTCATCATATCCCCTTCAGTTTGCTACCAGTCCATCATAGAAGACTCATTAATAAATTGCAGTGTTTGGGTCCAGATGTAAAAATAGTTGAATGGATAAGGCAATGGCTGATTGACAGGAGACAGAGGGTTGTGGTCAATGGAGAATATTCAGACGAAGCTTGTGTTACTAGTGGGGTGCCTCAGAAATTTGTACTGAAGCCCTTTTTTTTGATATTGCAAAAGATCTTCAAGGTAAGGTATGCCTGTTTGCATATGATACAAAGTTCTGCAACAGGGTAGATATTCCTGGGGGAATAAGTCAAATGACAAAAGAGTTAGGTAAATTAGAAGAATGGCAAGAGTGTAGAAGCTACAGTGTAATTTATATAAATATAAAATAATGCATTTGGGAAGTAAGTTTTAAAGGTATTGGTCTTTCAGAGATAGCAGAGGAAAGAGATTTTTGGAAGTAATTATTTATGATGCCTTAAAGGTAGACAGGCAATGTAGCAATGCAAGTAGGGTATTGGGTTAGATAGCTAGGGGCTTTAGTAGCAGAATAAGTGAAATGGTCATGCTATGTTACAGATCTCTGGTTAGACCTCACATAGGGTATCTAAAGAATATAGATACTCTAGATAGAGTTCAGAGAAGGGCTACTAAAATGGTGAATAGTATACAGTAAGAAAAAATATCAGGATGGACTAAAGGATCTGAACATGTATAGATTGGATGAGAGAATGAAGAGAGGGGATATGATACAAGCATTCAAATACATGAAGGGATTCAACAAAGTGCAGGAGGGAAGTACATTTCAAAAGAATAAAAATGTCAGGACTTGAGGCCATAGTCTAAAACCAGAGGACAGAGATTTAAATGTAATGAAAAAAAGTTTTACTTCACTGAGAGGGCAGTAGATAAGTTGAATAGCCTACAAGTAGAAATGGTAGACGTTAATACAGTGACACAATTTAAGTATAAATAGGCATGTGGCTGTCCTGAATATAAAACAAGACCAAAGGCCAAATAAGGTTTGAGGTTTTTACAGTAGGGAAATGGGCAGTCTAGATGGGCCTCATGGATCTTATCTGCCATCAAATTCTATGTTTCTATGTCTTCAACAACTTTATGACTTTGTAATGAATACATTGATAATGGCTCATTTCCATATGCAAATGCAGGTTAATGAGCCACTGTCATATTCATGTGGGTTTGTTTATATGTTAATGTGCCTGTTCACCACATGCACTAAACTCAAAAAGTAACCTCTGCTATTGGAGTTCACAGTCCCAGTATTGCCTACCAAAGCTTATATCCCTGTAGCTTCCTGTGCAGTAACAGTCCTCAATCAATCCTAAGAATGAAGAGTTGTCATACTGATAGCAAAGACATCACCAGCAGTAGACAACTCTGAAGTCTAGGGACATCCTCTTTGCTTCCCCACTTATTCTGTGGGGGAGCAGGGAGGATCCTCTCAGTCTTCAGCACCATAAACAGCATCACTACCTTAACCATTTGAGAGTCATAGGGATGTGCATTGCATACCCCTGTGGCACGTAAAGAATTAGAAAGTACAGTATACTACTACAAAAACATCCTATCAGCTCCAATTTATGTATTTATTTAACAGTGTAACAGTAACAGCCTTTAGCTATGAGAGCACATCCATTTACCCAGTACAGTTGCACACAGGTGAGTTCAATGGGCAACCTTAATCATTTTTATATTTCCATAAGCATAACCGTGTAATCAGGGCTCAAAATTTCCACTCGCCACTAGCCAATGGCGAGTGAAAATTTAGCCCTGGCGAGTAAAATTCAGCCCTGGTTGGTATGTTATGGCTTCCAGTTGCAAGTAACTTTTCAGGTCTGGCTAGTAGCAAAAGACTTCAACTTTTAAGCCCTGGTGTAATAATCTAACACTAAACACATGGGCTGGGAAGGACCAGTGTGGATATGAGAGCTGTATCATCACAGTGCTGCAGGTGGAGCCAAGCAGGACAGTGTAAAAGCTATAGGACCTTATGCACAAAAGCAACAGGCCATCTCTACTACAGTGAAAAAAGATTCACATAATTACCACACTGTTACTCCTTTTCTGCCAGTTCACCACTCTGCCACCCCTCCTCTGTCCCTTTCGCCACCTTCTCTACCCGGAAGGGTAGGGAAGTTGGAAAAGGTGACGCAGAAGAGAAGGCAGAGTGGTAAACAGTGAAGGGGACAGAGGAGGGGTGGCAGAGAGGCAAACCAGCGAACCTTAATGCATCTCCCCCCTTAAGTCATATGAATATGTAAGTATCATGGTGCCCGTGATTGCTGCATTTCCTTGTCTGTCACCAGTAGGGGGCTTCTATTGGCTGTCTGCATTTAGCCCGCCTCATATTGCCTATTTAAACCTGGATTGGGCACCCTTTGAGGGCCCTTTCGTGTTGTTTCTGACCTTTTTGCTATCACTATGTCCAGTGATGGTTGGGCCTCTGTTCCTGTGTTCCTGATTACAACTGTTCCAGTGTCTCCCGCATGCTGAGTTGTTCCAGTCCTGGTTCCGGCCTAGTACTCTGGGGTTGCAGTTCCTGCTGACCTTCTTCTCTGCTGTTTCCTGACCTGACTGATCGCTGCTGGTTCCTGTCATCTCCTCGCCTGCCTCTTGTGATCCTGGCGACCTTCTGCTTGGTCGCGTCGGCGACATTGCTTGTTAGTCCCAGCGTGCGGACGCTGGTTTGCTCCAAAGCCTTGCGGCTACACGATTCAGTTGTTAGTCCAGTGTGCGGACACTGGTTTGCTCCTAAGCCTATCGGCTACACTATTCAGTGGTTGGTCCCAGCGTGCAGACGCTGGTTTGCTCCAAAGCCTTGCGGCTATACTTGGTCCAGTGTGCGGACACTGGTTTGCTCCAAAGCCTTGCGGCTGTACGATTCCCTGTTGGTCCAGTGTGCGGACACTGGTTTGCTCCAAAGCCTATCGGCTACACTACTCAGTGGTTGGTCCCAGCGTGCGGACGCTGGTTTGCTCCAAAGCCTTGCGGCTATACTTGGTCCAGTGTGCGGACACTGGTTTGCTCCAAAGCCTTGCGGCTGTACGATTCCCTGTTGGTCCAGTGTGCGGACACTGGTTTGCTCCAAAGCCTATCGGCTACACTACTCAGTGGTTGGTTCCAGCGTGCGGACGCTGGTTTGCTCCAAAGCCTTGCGGCTATACTTGGTCCAGTGTGCGGACACTGGTTTGCTCCAAAGCCTTGCGGCTGTACGATTCCCTGTTGGTCCAGTGTGCGGACACTGGTTTGCTCCAAAGCCTATCGGCTACACTACTCAGTGGTTGGTCCCAGCGTGCGGACGCTGGTTTGCTTCAAAGCCTTGCGGCTATACGATTCACTTGTTACTCCAGTGTGCGGACACTGGTTTGCTCCAAAGCCTATCGGCTATACGATTCAGTAGCTGGTCCCAGCGTGCGGACGCTGGTTTGTTCCAAAGCCTTGCGGCTACCCGATTCAATTGTTAGTCCAGTGTGAGGAAACTGGTTTGCTCCTAAGCCTTGCGGCTATACGATTCCTCTGTTGGTCTCAGTGTGCGGACACTGGGTTGCTTACGATTCTGTCACTCTCTCATTATCATCCGACAGCTATTGATACCTCTGGGCTGCCTTGCCCGGTATTGGTAAGGCCGGTAGAACCTTGCTTCGCATTGCTCTTGAGGTTGCCTTACCCGGTATTGGCAAGGCCGGTAGAGCCTATATTGAGGGTTGTTGGGCTGCCTTGCCCGGTATTGGTAAGGCCGGTAGAACCTTTTGCCACATTCCATCTGAGGTTGCCTTACCCGGTATTGGCAGGGCCGGTAGAGCCTACACTGTGTACTTATTGGGGCTGCCTTGCCCGGTATTTAGGTAAGGCCGGTAGACCTTGACGCTATTCCATCTGCAGGTTGCCTTACCCGGTATTGGCAAGGCCGGTAGAGCCTATTATTCCATTATCTCAGACTGTCCTGTCCGGTATATTGACAGGACCGGTAGAGTCTGCATACTGTCTTTGCTATTTACTCATGATATATATATGTATGTGATTGCCATTCTAGTGATCCTTTTAATTATTTCAATAAAATTGAGTTTTTACCTAAAACTTGTGTCTGAGAGTCATAACAAACCGTGACAGTAAGTAGCTAGAGCTATGAATAATGAAGGTATATGATGTCATGTGAGTATGTAAATAGATAAACCTAAGACTAGAGGAATGGAATATCAAGGTTGTGTTTGACATGTAGCCTGCAGAACATCTGCTGGATGACGTCCATGTTCCAGTGGTGTATTATGGTTGCTAACAGGTAGGGATGGCAAAACTTTCTGCCTCAAACTGAAATCGGAGAAAAATGGCACTTTCTGCTTGGCGAAAAATTTCCAGCAAAAAGTGGTTTGAGAGATGCTACTGGTATCGTTGAATTCAGAACTTTAAAGGTTAAAACATGGGGGATAGTAATAATGAAGTATTACTATACCCTTAAATATTTATGCTATATATCAAATAATACAAAAATGGTATTGATTTTTTTATTTAAAGTTTTGATTTTGTCTAAATTTAACTTACAAAGTCTGGGCTGCAGCTACTTCCACATGGACTGCAGCCCGATGCTCTGCCTCTGCTCTGCTCCCTCCTCTGATGACGGAGGCTTCTGTCTATAAATAGGAGCAGTCTCCTTAGCAGAGATCGATATCTAGCCAATGAGATAGCTCCAACTTTCCAGACAGAAGCCTCTGTTATCAGAGGATGGAGGAGAGCAGAGGCAGAGCATCGGGCTGTGTTTACAGAGCAGGTAACCTCAGTCAACTGCTGTGTATGTGGAAGTAGCTGGGGGACAGACTTTGTAAGTTAAATTTAGACAAAACCAAACCTTTAAATAAAAAAATAATACTCTTTTCATATTATTTGATATATAGCATAACTATTTAAGCAATGTTGTCCATAGGTGACACATCCACTTTAGTTGCCCATCAGCAAGTGTGCAATCGGATAGGGCCTTCAGTGAGCTGGTTATATTGTTAATGACTGTAGGACATGGCTATCAAGCAGCAGTGTTGGTAGACTTACGTTTCTAAAAATGAACCATCATCTAATGCTGTCTGAGTATCAGTTAGCAGTAGTGGGCAAAGGTAAGTCAGATAAGCTCACACAGCAGCACTGAAGATGAGGAGAAGGGATTTAAAGAGTTGCCACCATCTACCACAGTTTGGACCACTGCTAAGACCACTGATTAATGTTTGAAAATAATCTATTAATAATTCAAGGTTGTATTATATACCACTTGACACTAGCCCTAGTGTCTCTGACCCTAGCACAAGGAGACAATGATGACACAGATGTTATAGTCATCATCAAACTTCTACAATGATGGGGAATTTTGATTGTCTTTGTACATGCTTTTCTCCTTCATTCTTTGTGCCCTTGGGGAGGGAAAAAGAGCACAGTGACAGCAGCACTCAATTTCTTTTTTGGAGGACTGTTTTACATGCTAACATAAACATCAGTGTGCTTATGCTTTATGGGTGCTCATGGTTAATGAGGAAAGAAGTGCCAAGGTGTGTCTCCACCTTTCCCATTTTCAGTAAGTTATTGCACACTGTTCAGTTGCTGATGATTGCACTGTGCCAGCTCCAAGGGAAACATATTCCCACACCCATGATTTTAGTGAGGGGAGATGTGGAGATGAATGACCTTCATCTTATTCAGATGCATTTGCAATGGAAGGGGCAGGTATTGCTGTTTCAACATAAGCACTAGTGCTAGGACTTGTGGCAGGTGGCACCACATCTACTTGCCCTAGTTTTATACCACTGCTGGGTGTACCCAGTCCCATGGTGGACACAGTGGTCTGTGACACACTAGCTTGGTCATCAACCTGCTACTTTGACAGATGAAAGTATGTCTATGATGAATCAGCAGCAGGAATTACAGAGCAGCAAATGCCAGACTGTCACTGCTGGTGCTGCTGGAGCTTTCCTCTTTTATTCATTGCATTGAAATCAATGATAATAATCTAACACCCCCCTCCCTCCTCCAACACACAGACACACACACACACACACTCATAGTTTCCCGTATGAGCATTTTCTATGAGCAGGAAGAAAAAGTGGAAAATGGTATATTTTCATTGAAAAATCCCAGTGACTTTTTATCCATCCATGCATAAGGTGAAAGACCGGGGGAACCTGTAATTAGGTGAAATAAAGAAGTAGTATTTAAAGTGTCTGCTAAAGCCTACTAAGCACTAATCACTTAAGAAGCTCAGTATAGCACTGCTAATTGTACATACATAAATAATACTCCCTAAGAAATTACACAATTCAAGCAGCCATGATGTAATAGGGTTCCACATATTAACCTGGGCCTGCAATTGTTAATAAAACATATATTTACCTGTTTCTTAATTTTAAGGGATTGAAACATTCTGGATTAATTATTGAGGTCTAAGCATATCATTAGAGATCACTGAAATGTTTTCCAGGCAAATAAATTAGTGTATCTGAAATTCTTTAAAAATCTCTATTACTGGAATACAAAAGATACTGTAACCTGAATGATTCATGTGTGCATGCAATGAATGCCAATATGATACCAAAAGATACATAGAAAAATTGTACAAAATGCATACTGTCATTAAGACATTGTATATTCAGTACAATTAAGTGGTGCTATTAAGCATGATTTATTTTGCCATCTCCCAATAAGGCAGATATTCAATCTCAACAACTTTTTTTTAAATGTCAGAATGATTTTGTACTACATATATGTTAAATGTCCATGTGGGAAAATATATACTGGAATGACAACAGGAAAAGTGACATTATAAATAAGAATGCACAGGAGTGCCAACAGAAAAATATTATGTAATCACGTTACACAACATTTTAGTGCTGAGAGCCAAACTCAGTTAAAATGTATTGCAAGCAAAATAGAAAAGCACATGGGATGGGGTCAGTGAGATGAACCTAAGGCTCAGGAAATAAATTACTGTTCTACTGTTATAATTATTTAAGAACCTGCCTGATATTTCTTTTCAAAATTAGATATATTACTTATGAGTATTTTTTTTCCACAGTGGATATATTGCTTAACCTGAAGAGTTTTTAGTATGGCTCTTGGGATCTTTCTTTATGTACAATGTACAGTGTTGATGTGCTTGCCAGGCATAAATATATGAAGCACAGCTGTGAATGTAGCACCATTTTGTTAGTGGGCAACATGCCAAATAAATGTACTGGGTCATAGACAAAAGGTACCGGGTCATGAACAAAACTTACAGGGATCCTGACCTGGTAAGACTTGGTGTAGGGGCATCTCTAGGTGAAAGAACAAAGTGAACATGGCATGGGTAAAGCAAGAGGTTTGTCCAAAACCAGAATTCCTTTTGGCAAGGGTTAGAAAAGTGTTTTTGCAAATTAAAATATCATATGAAACAAGCTGGTTTGGTTTGCAAGTGTCAGAACAAATCTGTTTCAGTTTGGAGCTTTGTTAACCCTTTCAGTGCCAGTGGCTCTGTATTTTTTTGTAATCTGCAGGCCAGTCACGTTTGTAGCATTTTTGCTATCCATCTGTTTAGACATTATTTCTGCTGATGACTTTCTAATTATATATCATTTATTTCAGAATGAATTCAGTTTTTTCATGGCATCTCACAAGAACGTATGTTTGCATTTTGTGACAAGCTATGATGTCAAATACAAAAACAAACAAAAAAATCCTTATTTTTCCAATATCATAAACTATATATGCAAGAAATTTAAGTTGGCTGTGAAAATGTTAATTATTTTGAAAATACCTGAATCCTCTGAGTACAAAACACAAAATATTTATAATTGCATCTACATACATGACCTGTGCAGACCCCTAATTACTTGGACCTTAAAATAGCACTTTCAACTTTATATACCAAAAATTCACATTCCATTACATACATGGTAAAACTATCCTAAAACAACTCAATACCTATATAAAATCATGTATTTCCAAAAAGTAGTTATCCCATTATATCAAATGAGGGGTCACTTGTAGTGATGGGTGAAACTCTTGCCTCAAACTGAAATCGGCAAAAAATGTCACTTTCCGTTTGACTAAACATTTCCCGCAAAAAGTGCAGGTTTTCCTCTTTCTCCCACTTTTTTCGCTTATCTCATTCCATTGAAATCAATGGGAACATTGAAGTTACACACAACACATAACAAATATTAGTTTATTTCCCCAAGGCATATTATAAAAGGGGCAAGAGGGTTCCTGTGTTGGTGGGGTGTAGGGAAAGAATCAGTTGAACAGGGGATGATTTTTGTTTTTTTTTTTACTGGGATTGGGGGGCAGTTAATAAAAAATAAATCCTAAATAAAATTAAATAAACAAATAATAAGACATGATATAAAAGGGGTCTGAGGAGGGTGCCTGTGTTGGTGGGTGGAGTCTGGGGAATGAATCAGTTGAACAGTGAATTTTTGTGGGGGGCTTCTTGACTGGGAACAGTTAATACAAATAAATAAAATAAAATAAGACATTTGTATGTAAAGTGATAGAGACAGGGACCTTCTGACGTAAGCTACCACTAGGGTAGACTGATACTTGACTTGATAGAGTATTTTGTAGAGGATGATTTGTTAGATTTGTTGTTAGAGTTCCAAGTCCTGAGGAATCATAGATTTGTAGGACTTAGGCACAAGCTCTGAGAAAAAAAGCCCTACTGGCCTAGTGCCAGCAGGTCATGTTGGTCAATGGCCACTGGCCATTGTCAAATGTCCTCCTCCTGTGTCCATATTTGCGGAACTTGCAACTGCTGTTCTTGCTGCTGCTGCTGCTGCTGTTGCTGAGTTGTTGTTTTTTTTTTTTTTTTTTTTTTTTTTTTAATAAAGCTTTATTGAATAAGATGCAGATTACAAGAAAGTCACATAAGAAAATACAATAAAGGTAAAATAGCATAACATAATCAAGTATATATGCGTCTGTATTAAATGTCTAAGTAGAAACATTTATAATCAACATAAACAAAAAAAAGAAAACAGAAAACCACCCAAGATCGATCAAGAAGTCTAGATCAATATTACAGTAGACTTTTAACAATGAGTTATAATAACAACAAAAAGAAAACAAAAAACAAAATGTTGAGCAAACTACAATTCAGGGCAAATACAAACATTACTCATAATGAAACTGTCTACTGGAAGACCCTAGTAAACCTTGAATGAAGGTTAAATTGGAAGAAAAAAAAAAAAAAAACATGTCAGATAGGCAAGATGTGTGTGTAAAGTTGGGTGGTGAGTTAGAAATCTGCAGGAAGATCGATAGTGATATGGGAAGAAAAGAAGAAAGAGGAAAGAGAAAGAAGAGAAAAGGCAGTTGCTAGCTAGACCTGTGCGGGCCATCAGCGGGGGAGACCCCACGAGCACTCCAAAGGGTGTGCGTGATATGATCAAACAATAGACACACCTATCAATAGATGTACCCCAACATCAGGGTTGGCAACCCCTAGTCACAAAAAATAAAACAATTCATCCCAGTAGGTTAGCTCTAGACAGAACTGGGCAATAACGTAGAAGGGGAAAGGTATCTATGCGGCAGTGTAAGACTGTTAACGGTTTGAATTGGTCCAAACAGCCCATTTGGAAATATGTAGAGCTTCCAAATGGAGGGCCCTAGCGTGGCATTTATCCATATTGAACATCGTATCAACTCCTCGTAACCATTCTGCTAAAGTAGGGGCCGAAGTAGTCTTCCAGCGGAGGGGGATCAGAGCCTTGGCCTCATTGAGCAACAGTGGAAGAATAGCCCTGTGTCTGCCCATAGGTCTCTCTATCAAATGTGATTGGTATGAAAACAGAAAGAGCAGGGGGTCTAGCGGAAGAGAAATGGATAGACGCCTATTAAGGCATTGTCGAATCGCTTCCCAAAAAGGAACAATTACAGAGCAGGACCACCAAATGTGAAATAAAGAGCCAGTATCCAATTGACATCTCCAACAAAGAGAAGAGGCGGTATTGAAAGTTTTGGATAGCTTGAGAGGGGTGAAGTACCACCTGGAAATCAGTTTATAGTTGAGTTCTCTCAGTTTTGTGGAGTGTGAGTATTTATAAACAGATTTCAGAATATAGGACCAGTCCCCCATACTGAGTGTGTAATTTAAGTCCTGTTCCCAGCTGGACAAGAAGTACGGTTTATGGAAAGGTGATCTAGACATCACTACAGTGTAGGAAAATGACAGACGGCGAAGATTATGTGGAGGTGTGGAGAGGGCTTGTTCAAATGGAGAGAGGTCTCTAGATGAACGGTCTGATGGAGAATATCGTTGCCACCAAGTGCGAGCTTGTAGATACGACCACCAGGAGATGTCTAGGTCGGGACTTAGTGATTGCAAAGAAGCCCTAGAGATCGATTGTGGGAGATTAGCTAGAAATTGCACGGTATCAATGCCAGCTGTCTTCCATTGGTCAAACACAGAAGGCGAAAGGCCCGCAGGAAAATCAGGGCTACCAACTAAAGATTTAAGAGGAGAGGGAGGCTGCGAAAGCAACCCAGAACGGTTAAGATTGTGCCATATAGATAGAATGTGTCCCAAAACAACGTGGTCCCAGCACGATTTAGGGATCCTATTCTTTTCCACAAATAATAGCTGGATCGGATCAAGGGATCCTAGCTGGTTCTGAAGGGTCAAGGTCCACCATTTGGAACCTTTAGAAGTTAAATCAAACAATTTAGATATAGCCGAGGCTTCATAATATGATATTAAATCCGGGAGACCAAGTCCACCTTGAGACAGTGGTCTAATAAGTATAGAGAAGCGCACTCTAGGTTTTTTGTGAGCCCATATAAAGTTATTGATAGCCGCCTGGAGGCCCGAGAGCATATTTAAAGGGATTTTAATAGGAAGAGTGGTTAGTACATAGAGTATCTTAGGAAAAATTAGCATCTTGACTAAATTAACCCTGCCGAAC
Source organism: Rhinophrynus dorsalis (assembly GCA_037306005.1). Taxonomy (NCBI): domain Eukaryota; kingdom Metazoa; phylum Chordata; class Amphibia; order Anura; family Rhinophrynidae; genus Rhinophrynus; species Rhinophrynus dorsalis. The sequence continues at coordinate 270,159,200 of CM074724.1, forward strand.
CATGAAATAGGAAGGGAAGACCATGTTTGTAAGTCTTTCATTATAGAAGCAGAGAGAGGAGCCATGTTGAGTCTAGCCATATCTTCTAACCTCGGCGAGATATATATCCCCAAGTATTTAACAGCCGTAGAAGTCCACTGAAAAGGGAAAAGAGTCTGAAGAGAAGCTGACAGTTTCTCATCGACCGTAAGGTTGAGTATCTCAGATTTAGATAAATTAATCTTAGCCCCAGAAACCGAAGAGTATTGGTTAAGTAAACCAAGGATGTGCGGGAGAGACTCTGCAGGTTTAGTAATAACTAACAGGACATCGTCCGCAAATGCCACTACCTTATGGGTAGAGTTCCCAGTTTTGACTCCATAAACGTGAGGGTCATCCCGAATAAGCTGAAGTAGGGGTTCTAGGGTTAGATTAAATAAAAGGGGAGAAAGGGGACATCCCTGTCTGGTACCATTCCTAATGGGGAAAGGATCCGAGGTGACTCCATTTACAAATATACGGGCAGATGGGGATGAGTAAAGGCTCATGACACAATTAACAAACAAACGACCGAGACCCACGTTCTCCAATACCGCTCTCAGATATTCCCAGTCAACTCTGTCAAAAGCCTTCTCTGCGTCTGTACTCAATAAAATTGCTGGAGTTCCTTCTTTTACTACCCGGTATGTGAGGGAAAGCACTGCAGAGGTGTTATGGTATGCTTGATGTCCGGGGGTAAATCCCCCTTGATTATGATGAAGTAAGTGAGGTAAGTGTGGTTTCAGCCTGTTAGCTAATATTTTGGAATAAATTTTAACATCTACGTTTAGCAAGGAGATCGGACGATAATTGCTACAACTCGTTTTGTCCCTGTGAGGTTTGGCGAGGACTATTATAGTAGCATCCAGTGTTTGGTTGGGAAAGGGAATCCCCTCTCTAACAGCGTTGAATGCTTGAGCCATGTGAGGAGCTAGCAGAGATTGTAGTGTACGGTAATATGGTGTCGAAAAGCCATCCGGACCCGGACTTTTACCAAGAGGAAGATGGCGAATGACCTCTAAAATCTCATTTTCGGAGAAGGGGGCTTCAAGTAGACCACTAATCTGGTCCGATAGTACAGGAACCCTAGCTCTACGAAGGAAATCATGAATAGTTTTGCGGCGTATGTCCCCGTCAGGATGTGCGGATGGTAGATACTATAGAGAGGAAAAATAATCCCTAAAGGCAGAGGCTATTTGTGGGTATGTCGTGAAAGAGTGGCCCTTCGGATTTTGTATCTGAGATACATGAGTAGAGCGTCGACGACCCTTAACAAATTTAGCAAGAGCCTTGCCACACTTATTGTCTGATATAAATCTCTGATACTTGTACCACATGTAGGACCTTTGAAAGGATTCGCGCAGCCTAGAGTTGAGTGATTCCCTAGCAGTTCTTAGAGCATCTCTATCAGCAAGGGACAGCGAAGCTTTATGCGCTGATTCACGAGCTCTAACAATTGCCAACAATCTGTCAAAGGATTTGGCCCGTTCTCTTTTCCTGCGAGCTCCCTGTTGAATGAGGTGTCCACGTACCACACACTTGTGGGCTTCCCAAGTCATTGGGCGTGTGACATCTTGAGTATAGTTAGTGGAAAAATACTCTTGTATGATCGAGGATACTGACTTGATGATGTTGTCGTCTTGTAGGAGGGTGTCATTCAGCATCCAGGTTCTGTTAGATGGAGTCAAGTGTGGCAATTTTATTGTAATAGAAATAGCAGAATGGTCTGTCCATGACACCGGATCAATTTCCGCTGAAGTGACCGAATGTAACAAATATTGTGGGACCAGAACATAGTCGATGCGACTATAGGAGGAGTGAGGGTTAGAGAAAAAAGTGTAATCCCGTGTCCTCGGATGCAGAAGTCTCCATGCATCCATCAGCTGCATCTCGTGTAATAATTTGCGTAACTGAGCATGATGTGTCAGTCGAAAAGGAGATCTACCCGAAGAAGAATCTATGTCTGGATTCAGAGTCAGGTTGAAATCCCCACCCACTATTAGAGTACCATCAGCCCAAGAGTCAAGTCTTCCCAACAGCTTTTTGAGGTAAGAAATCTGTGAGTTATTGGGACAATAAATATTTGCAAACGTAAAAACTCGATTATGAATCTTACCCTTAAGGAATATGAAGCGTCCCTCTTCATCCCTCAACACATCTAGAAACGTCCAAGAAACCTTAGAAGAGATTAAGATCCCTACACCTTTCTTCTTTTCAGAGGCCGAGGAGAGATAGGTATATGGAAAGTGACGACTATGGAGGGGGGGATGAGATGAATTTTTGAAATGGGTTTCCTGAAGGAATATTATGTCAGAACAACGTTTCCTACAATCCCTAAAAACGTGATGTCTTTTTTCCGGTGTATTAAGTCCCCTGACGTTGAGCGACTGTATTTTAAGGTGTGCCATTGAAATGATAGAATGGAGTGAAGTCGCGGGGACCCCCGCCCGCCAATACACCCGCCCAGGCCGAGAGCAACCAGAGAGAAGAGGGAGAGAGAATAGAGGAGAAAAAGAGAGAAGAGAGAGAAGTTGAGAGAGGAAGGATGAGACATCCAGGAGGAGATGGATGAAGGAAACATCCCTTTAGTAACAGGGAGAATAGTGTAATATGTAATAAGAGGGATAGGTATGACTGTACGTCTTGGGGCAGTGAAACAGTCATATTGTGGTAAATGAAAGTTCAAGGACGAAGTCCTGGCGTGGCTAAGGGTGTAAGAGTTGTAAATTTAACAGGTCTAAAAGTGAACATTGTGAATCAAAGGCAAGGAATACGTGAGTCAACTGCTAGGGAGAGACAGTAAACCATGGGGAGTAGCAGTGAGAGTGCAGTTAGTATATGGGGAAGTCAATTGAAGCTAGAGTCGGGGACGATGACGCTAGGAGTCGGTGCAGAAAAGTAAAGAGCATTGAGAGGAATGCGGTAGATAAAGGCAATAAGTATACCTGCATAACTTTTTTTTTTTTTTTTTTTTTTTTTTTTATCCTTCCCTCCCACTTCCCCCCCCTCTGTCCTACCCCTCCCTCCCTCCTTAAATTAACATTACTTAATTGTCCAGTAACCCTCTCCCTCCTCCATCAACTACCTATCCTCTCTTGCTTCTCTTGCCTTCTCCAATAAACTTAGTAGTTGGAGGTTCGCTACCTCTGACCCCCTCACTCCAGCCACCGAGCAAACCGCATTCCTGACACCGTCCATGCTGTCAGTATAGGAGGGAGCAACACGTGGTGTTCCCAACCTAACATAGTCATAGACCTCGAGCGAGGCAGTATATGTGTCTTCAGTATGTGACATATCGTGAGAGCAAACCCAAGACACATAAAAAGATTACAGAACCAAATTTTAAGAGGAGGGTGGAGTGAGGGTGTAAGACAGTGGAAGGGCTAACAATAAACATCCTATCTTAAACAAAAGCTAAACGTCCCACTAAGTGTGGGAAGAGTGTATACTTCGAAATATAACAAGAATCGTGAATGTATCTCCAAGTCTGAAATACCGATATTATCTCCGCACCCCAATATGGATAAAATTCCCAGATCACCAACCCCCTGTGAAACCCCATCCCCAAAGAGTAAAACCGAAAACGTCAGTTAAACATATAACTATTCTGAGAACGTCTCACTCGATGGGGAGATAGGGCCTGGATCCAAGGTAATCAAACTGAAACTCCAAAACAAAGACCCCCCCCCACTGCAAGAGGCTCCCCTATACTAAAGCTCCCATCCCACGTGAATTAACATTCCCATCTGGGTCCTGGAGGAAGCCCAGACACTTTACAAAAAGCCCCCAGATTTAAAACCCAGGACTCCAAGACGATGCAAGCATGTCTCCGGAGACCAACGTACGCCGCAGCGGCACACCGAGGCTCGGGGCCGGTGGGAGCAATGCGATCCCCCCGGTCCACAGCCCCAGTACCCCACCAGGGCCACATAATAACAAGGAATTAACACAAATGTGCATAAGCATATTAACTGAGAAAATAACATTCGGATTACATAACAACCAAAACTACCTGAGTTATCGAGAGGCTCCCCTGAGGGGTTCTCGGCACATGCCCTGTGAATATATACAGTCTCTCCACTCCGCATAAGTCCCTTTGAATAAAGAAAGTCATAGAGTGTAGTCCTCTTTTAACCGGGAAGACCCCAGGTGACAAGTGGGTCAGATCCGCTCCGCAGTGGAGAAACTTCTGCCAGTGAGATAGTTCGTCAGGAACATAGTTGAATTAACTCTTTAAGGGTATGAACAGTAAGCATGAAGACAGTTCAGGACCATGTAGATGTCGCAGGTTCTGAAGTAGGGACAGGTTGCACCATTTCCAACCTCCTCTGTTTGGAACGCTTGGCTGGAGAGCCAGGAGACCACTCCAGGCGCTTCTGAGTGCGGTTAGAGACCGGAGTAGAAGGAGATGTCAGTGGTTGAGGCAGGGAGATTCCCAGTGAAGCACAAAAGGATGAAACCTCCTCCACAGAAAATAAGGTCGCAGAAGCCCCATTAAAAGTAGCCGACAAAGCAAAGGGGAATCCCCATTTATATCGAATATTAAGGCTCCGTAGGTGCTCTGTCAGTGGTCTGATTTCTCTCCGAAGCTGCAGCGTATACGGTGAGAGATCGTTAAAAATTTGCACTTCAGCTCCAGCGCAGGTTAAAGAGGGTAAGTCTCTGCTCCGTTTAACAATTAGCTCTTTGACCTCGTACCTGTGTAAGCACAGAATGACATCCCTGGGAGAATTGTTGTCCCTCGGTTTGAGAGCTCTGTGAATCCGCTCGATCAAGAGCAGGCCCTGATATGCGTCGCCCAAGAGGTCAGAAAAGAAGGCCGTGATGACAGGCTTTAGGTCTTGTGTTTGCACTGACTCGGGTAGGTTCTTAATTCTTAAATTACACCTTCGCCCTCTGTTGTCCAAGTCCATGACTCGGGTCATCAAGTGGCGTATTTGGTCCGCCTGCGCGGCCGTTGTCTGTTCTAAGAAAGCGGTGCGGGAATCCAACCTACCATAGGATACTTCCATCGAAGCCACTCTTGTCTGTATTTGGGCTAGATCTGCCCTAACAGCAGCAATTTCAGTCTGGAATGTAGTTTTGAGGTCTTCAATGAAGCCTCGAAAATCCTCTCGAAGCATGGCAGCCAAACTGCGTAAATCGTCTTTAGTCGGGTAATCCATACCCACTGCGGCGGCGGTGTCAGAGTCTGTGGTGGAGCCTTCTCCAGTGTTAGACATATCTGCAAGTTCCCGCGCACTAGGCTGAGAAGAAGGTGGGGATAAAGATGGCGCAGGGTTTTTCTCGGAGAGGTATCCCAATAGAGTGCCTGAAGCCGTCGAGTGATTCTTTTTTTTAGGTCCCATGGGGATCTGGTAGTAAGGGTGCGACGTGGGTTGTAAATTTATCACGTAAACCAAAAGTAAATCAGAAAATAACCCTTAGGTAGCCAGGAGCAAAGGGATTAAGCTGTTGCCGCCATGAGAGTCAGGACACGCCCCGTTGCTGAGTTGTTTAATCAGCAGGATGATTAGGCAGATGAAAGGGAATGGGATCAATAATAGCAGTAGCATGAGTGATTTATGATGAAGGTTCCACTTGCCATGACTATCTCCAGTGATGCTCCAGAGGCAGAAGTAGCACAATAAGTAGCTCCTGTCTATGTGGAGAAAATAAGAAGTTGGCTATTAATTCTCCCCCTGCCCCTACTCCAAAATCATGGGTGTGTTGTTATTAGACTATATTTTTTTTCCTTGACAGCAGGAACTGTGCCTCTCATCAGCAACAGTGTGTGTGGTAAATAAAATCTGAGGGCATAACTGTATCCAAACACCATAACAGCAGAAATGAAGTACTGTCACAGTCACTATACCCCTTGTCCAGACCCAGCTAAGGACATATGACAACTTGCTGACAATTTAGTAGTAATGATGAACCCTTCCTGCCAGAGTAATACCATGTTCTGCGGGATGGAATCTCCTCAGATGCCACTTGATGACCTGGTATCGATTCTCCTCCACCACACTGGCATGTGTGGTCAGTGCACCACACTGTGTGCAATGGGTAGTGACGAACTGCCATATCCTAACATCAACAGAGTGGCTATCATTTGGCAGGGGAGCTAATGATGAACGAGGTGGACTGGCAAAAGATGTAGTTGTTACCCTAGAGGAAGAAAGTGATGGTGAGCTGGTTGTTTTGCTTATCATGGAACTTCCAGTGTCTTTCTGGGTTTCTTTATTCTTCCTCCTCTTTGATCTCTGTCTTGCCTCTTGTTGCCTTGATGGAGAGTCAGGGGGTACAGTAACATTGGTGCTACATTTCTGTAATGTGTGTTTGGCTTTCAAATGTTTGACATAAATGTCTTGGTGTCTGTGTTTTATGTGTCATATCAGGGAACTTGTGCCAAGGTGTATTCCCTCCTTTCCCCTTCTCACTGACTTGTCACAAATTGTGCACAGCGCAGTTGGTGATGGCTGCACTGGCCTGCCCCAATAGAAAAACAGTCCCACACCCATGACTTCAGGGGGAAGGGGAAGGTGGGGAAGAATGGCCTCTTTCTTCTGGTCCTTCACATTCCCCTGTGTCTGTGCTGGCAGTGGATGAGGTTGCTGCTGTTTCTGATAGTGTCTCAGAATCAGCACTGCAACTAGGACCATTGTTACTGATGGCAAGTGGAACCTGTCCCTCATCACTTGTTTACCTCATTCTCACTGTGTCCATGGTGGTCTGTGGCACACTAGCCTGCTCCTCAGCACCCTGCTGCCCTTGTATCTCAGCAGCAGCAGGAATTAGAACAGTTGCAAATTCTGCAAATTCCAAAAGCTCACTGCTAGTGGTGGTTGTGGTGATTTTGATGTCCATCTTCATCCCTGTCTTCCATTCCTTCTCAGTTTCTGATAAAAAGTCAATCAATGTCTCTTCCACCTCAGCTTCTCTACCATCATCATCACCACCACCACCACCAGTCCCTATTTGCTGCTTCTCTATCACAGACATCTTACTGTTGCTTAGAGAAAGTGACGAACGATGTGACAGAGGGTCCCTTAATGTCACACTTGTCATTTCTTTTTGAAGAATGCAGACTGGCAGCACTAGCAGCAGGCACAGACAGCTCATCTGTGCTCCTGCTGGTGGTAGTGCTATTAATTCTAAGTTTGCTCTCCCCCAAAACCAGTTCTGTCCTCCTAAGGATCAAGTTCAACTTGGACACTGTAGTGAAGGGAAGGGTACTCCCAGAGCAAGAGGAATGGTGTGGGCTCCCTTTACCACTAGTCTGGATGCTCTCAAATGCTTCCACTACCACTCCCCTAATGCTATTCCCATCAGCTGCTTCAACATTACTGTTTCTACTGCTAACACCAACGACATCAGGTTCAGCTCCAGAGTCTTCCTCCTCACAGTCACTATTAAAATGAGGATATTGATATTGGACCTTCTTAGCAGTAGTAGTAGTAGCACTGGCGGAACTGCTTGGGAATGGCAGGTGTGACTTAGGGTCCCCTGCTGTCACACTTGGCATCATCTTCTCCTTTCCCCCTCCTGAGTATTGCAAGACACACTAGCAGCTTCAGCACTGGTGGCAGCACCTTCAACACTGGCAGCAGGCATAGCTCTTGTGACACTGGTTTCAACAGGGGCAAAACATCTGACAGCAGGCACAATATTGGTGGAAGCAGGTTCAGCACTGACAGCAGGTAGCAACAGGGGCAGCAAGTCTAATAGCATGCACAGCACTAGTGGCAGCAGGGGCATCAATGGTGGCAGCAGGGGCAGCATATTTAGCAGCAGGCACAGGCAGCTGACCTGTCCTGCTTTCACTAGTACTACCCTTTTCTCCCTCCCTTCCCATTCCCTTTCTCCCTCCCTTCCCATTAAATTCCCCAAGATTCCTTGGGTTGATTTAGGGGGACTGGACACATTGGTTCTGTAGTGTTCATATCCTACTCCTCCTCAGACTCAGTGGACACATAAGGGTCCTTGCAGTTCCTCCTTTTACTGCTCATAGTGATATCAGTGAGCCTGTCCTGCCTCAATTTAACAAATAATTCACACCAGAACAGCACAGCACATCATTCCGTAGCTGCTTCTTTTGTGTTTGATTTCCTCAAATACGTCATGTTTTTTGTAGCAAAAAGGCAAAAACCACATAAATCAATTAGTGGAAAGTTTCTAGCCATTGAAAAAATTGCAAAAAATTTTGGCCAATGAGCGAAAAATGCAAACATTTTAAACGGTAACTTTAAAGTGGATTTTCCATGAAAAAGCAGACAACAATGTGGTTTTCGTGGAATTTCCCATGGGAACATGGTGAAAGATTTCGCCTACCTCTAGTTACTTGACTTTGTACTTCTTCACAAAAATGTTTACAATATGTGGCACTAGAGGGAAAATATAGGCATTAGTGTAGTGAGTGCCAGAAGCATAAAACTACACCAACCATGGGCTTGATTTTATTATCCGCGCTGAAACCGGCTTTACAAGAAAAACAAGTACAGCAAATTTTGCAAACATGTGTTACATCGGTATTATATTGCTGAACCAAAATAAAAAAAAACAAAACCGGTGTAGACAGCACTTTTCAGAGTAGTAACAAAACTGGCGCTGTCTGCTTTTTCTGACTACCGCCTACAAAAAACTAGCAAAATGTCAAAGTCCAAGGAAATAGGCGTACATTTGATGACAGAAAGATCAAGTTCAGTGTTAGATGTGTTCTCCACATAACAAAATCTGACAGAGTGCCCCCCTCAACATATTAACCCCCCCTTCTAAAACTGGACTTAAAGTGCTTTCTTTCACCATATTAATTTGATGAATATTGTACATCCAACATTTTAACCCCTCCTCCCCCTTGAAAAGGCAACTACAGTGCTCCGATGAGTTTCTTTCACCATTTTCATTCGACATTTTTCTTCTCCTATTATACTCGACATGCCCTCGTATTTTGTATTGCAAGATTAACCTAATGAATACCAAAGAGCTATTGTAATGTGTTTGCTACTCCTCTGGTACTCATAGGGTTAATATGCAGCCTGTATATGTATAAAAAAGTGTTCATTTTTATTATAGATGTAATTTGTGTGTAAATGTAATTAAATATTTATTTATGTTTAACAATGATTTTCTTTTACTAAATTATATATGTAATTTTTATTACAAAAGTACTTCAGACCTCAAGAGGGGTATCATGACCCCTCATGACACCCCCCTAGCATGGGTCGACAATTGACCCCTTTATTAATTAAAGAGCATATAACCTATGTGAAACATAGGTTATATGCTCTTTAACCCTTTGAGTGCCAGAAGGGTACAGAACGCATTGCTTTGCAATGTATTGTGCAACCCTCTGACACTCAAAGGTTTAACCCTGTCAGTGTGAAATGAGTAACCATTTGAGTGACAGAGAGATATCCAACGCACTGCATTGCAATGCCGTGGATACCTCTCTGGAACTCAAAGGGTTAATAGTGGAGAGGCATTGGAGGAAGCGGGTGGAGGGGAGAGAGGGCAAATTATATTTGCTGCCCGCTTCCTCTCTCTCCCCTCCTCACTCGTCGACATTGAGTCGCACACTGAACGTCTTCGTCCCTCCTCACTCATATGCCTATATGATCTAATTCACATTTCTCTCCTTGGCCCACCCTCCTTCCATCTTCATGGCCTGCTTCTTTTTGCTTTCCTTAGTCCACTTCCTTTTTCTTCCTTTGGACTGGCCCGCTTTGCTTCAATTGTCTTGGCAAGCACCCACATTCCATCTCATTGGGGTGCCCCATCTAATTGGTGCAATTCTCTTTCCCACCCCCATTGCTTCTCTTTGCCAGCTCCTTGAACTTTTGTCATGCCAGCAAATTATTGTCCCACACTTAGTTCCAATCAATTTACAGGGCTGCTATCAGACATGTCGGGCCCAGTACATAAAGCTAAGGCCCCCCACCTCATGCATTTCCAGTGTAACCTGGAAGTATATGTAAAGATAAAATTGTTTAATTATGCAGTATAACATGAAATGGACAATAGACTGGCAGAGGTGAATTCCAGCTACTCTACCTTCAGAATATGTTAAAGTGGACCACCAGGAGATCCTCCAGAATCCCAGTGGCCACTCTGTTCCTGTAGGACCCCCATATTTTGAGAGCTTTGGAGCCACATCTCTCATTAGTGTTGTGGGCCTCACTGCTTGGCCAGGCCCAGGGCTGGTGCAAGGATTTTTGTCACCCTAGGCAAAACCTAATTTTGCCGCCCATTTGGCTCCACCCCTTGTGCCCCACCCCTTTATTCCCCACCTACTTATACCCCACCTCTTTTCATGATTGTCCTCTCTCTGCCCCCTACGTCAGTCTGTCCCTGGTCTGGAGATGCCTATAAGAGATGCCCCCACCAGCTCCACTTTACCCCCTCCAGCTCCAACTTATCCCTGTCAGCTCTACTTTGCCCCCCGTCAGCTCCACTTTGACCCCACCAGCTCCACTTTGCCCCCACCAACTCCATCTTACCTCCTATCAGCTCTACCTTGCCCCCATCAGCTCCACCTTGCCCTCATCTGCTCCAACTTGCCCCCTCCAGCTCCAATTTGCCCCACTCCAGGGGCCTGGCCACCCCCTGTGACCCCTCCTCCTGGCACCCTCAATCTCCCTCCAGCGCTCTAGTAATGCAGACATCTCCCTTCATCTCCTAGCATTCTGAATTACTGAAGAGGACCATGCGGGAGCTCCAGGGAGGTAGCAGATGGGGGGATTACAGAGATTGAGAGGCATTGTGGAGATTGGGGGAAATGTGGAGGGGGCCAATGTGGTTGAGGGAGGCCAGTGTGGTCTGGGGGCCCATGGCACTTCTTGCACCAGGGCCCTGAGGCTTCTAGTTATGCCTCTGTAAATGACAGACCCAAAAATCTCTCTTGCAAATCTTTCATGACATATTTTAAATTTTGGCAATATTTGTTATTTGTGCTATTTTGCAAACATATACAGTATGCAGTATTGGGCTTATAATTACTGACTTTTTTTTCTCTCTTTTGTAGGATAGTTGTAAATGTCTGGCCATATGTTACATAGTTTATGAAATCTTTGCCATATCTCTTTTGATGATCCAGTGGAAAGCGAACAAAGCCTCATAGAAGCATTTCCAATTTTGTTTTATCATTACTTCAAGATGACAATTGAATTTCATGCTTTCTTGCACTGAAACGGTTATAATTATGTATGTTGTTCTTTGCTAAAATGTATTAGCATATCTTAATGCATCAGTTGTATCTGCTAACACAGCACCCTAAGGCAAGAAAATATGAAACCTGAAGATGTCAAGTACTGAATTTTGTGTATAATCTAATCTATAGATGACAATTCTGAGCAGCTGTCTAAATATACTATGTGTTGCACAGTCAAAAAGTCCACGGGAGTTATGTACTAATGCATGATAAAGAGGTGATAAAATAGAGATGACTTCTCCTGTAATATTACTTCTCCAGGTACTATGTTATTATATGGGAACAATGCACAAAGATTTCTCCAGCTTTGGATATAATGGGGGAGATGCACTAAGGCATGATGAAGAAGTGATGAAGCAGGAAAACAGGAGTTATGTTTTTTTAAGTCAGGTTTTAGTATCCTATTACCTGACTTGTGAAAACAAAATCAGTAGTAATTATACGCACCTCTAGTAAAAAAAAAAAAGCCCATAGGAAACAACTAAAAACAACGTGCAATTAGCATTCTATTACCTATGTTCAGTATTAGTGCTTGTTTTGTGGTTACATTTTCTGTCGGTAATCCTGCATCTCAGAGTTGAGCTATAGAACTCACAACCTATCCAGTAGGATAGGTGTTCAATGCGGGAGACAATTGACAGCATTTTTAATAAAGCCCATATAACATATGTGTCACATATGTTATATGGGCTTTCTTCTTCTTTGTTTTGTTAAATGTATTTTAAATGTATTGTTCAGACCTTGAGAGGGAAACAAGACCCCCTCCTGACACCCCCCTAACATGGATCACTTATCCAGAAGGATAGGTGATCCATGAGGCAACTTTTTAAATAAAGCACACATAACCTATGTTTAACATAGGTTATATGGCTTTTTATTAATGTATAATGATTCAGACCTCGAGGGGGGCACCAGGACCCCTCCTGATATCCCCCTATCGTGGATCATCTATCCAGAAGGATAGACGATCCATGTGACGACTTGTAAGGCATTTTCTGCCTTCTTTAGTAGTGGAGCAGCTGTATAAGCTGCTTCCAGTACAAACGCTTGAATGAATGAACCCTGTCACAGGGTCAATCCGGGTGACTGATTCATTGATGAAAGCACAGCACTTTCTAAGAATGACCCAGTGACAAGTTTCATTCATTCAAGCACTTGTACTGGAAGTGGCTTATACAGCCGCTCCAGTACTAAAGAAGGCAGAAAATGCCTTCCAAGTCAACACATGGATCATCTATACTTCTGGATAGATGATATATGATAGGGGGGATATCAGGAGGTGTCCTGGTGCCGCCCTCGAGGTCTGAATCATTCTAAATTAATAAAAAGTGCATATAGCTAGGGGTGGGCGACCAGTGTGAAACATTTCCCTCATGACTTTTTGTGAAAACTTGCAGATTTTTTGTTTTTCCCGTGAAAAATTTTCCCTTTCCGCCTATGCGAAAATTTCCAAATTTTTTTGTCTATTTTAACACATTTTTTACCTATATTTCTTATAGGTACTACATTTCACACTGTAATATTGCTTCTTCTGAAGGCTGAAGTTTAGAAATAAGTTTCTGAAAGTCAAAGTTGTGAGTCCTACAGCAATACATGGCTTGAAAAATGGTGCTCCAGGTTCTAAACCTCGAGATGTGATTATCTGCATGCACAACTTTGTGGAAAAGGAAACCATCATGGCTAAGGCAAGATCGATGGATAAGATTAAGTTCGCTGGTTGTGAGATCCAGCTATTTAATGATCTTTCTCTGGTGACCTTGAAGAAAAGGTGGGCCCTCAGGCCTCTCACCGATCACCTATGGAACCTCGGAGTGAAGTACCGCTGGGGCTTCCCTTTCTCCTTGACGGTGGTTCATGATGGAGTTTCAGCCTTGCTCAAATCCTTGTCAGAGATGTAAGCCTTCTGCACAGCTCTTAACATCTCTTGCCCTATGGTACAGGCGGAATCAGCTGTGTTGTCAACTATTGGGTTGCAGCCACCTAGAGAGAGAAAGGAAAGGTGGAATGTGATTCCAGGCCCCTCTCGCAAGAAAGTCAAGGTTCTGGTTGAAACATCCCCATATTCTTCTCCCCCTCGCTGGTCTCCATCTATTCCTACCTGAATCCCACTACTATGGTGGACTTTCAATGACTCTGAAACTTTTCAGCAGGTTAGAAGACCTTGCTCTTGATCTCTTGTTTTATGTGCCGATCCTCTAGGGAGAGACAGTTGCCCTCTCCGGAGACCGCTTCTTCAAAGCTACTAACTGTCATTATTACAGAAGCTGTCCTTTCCAGTGCCCTGCCACTGTGTTACACCACTGGTCTATATTCTGTTTGTAAGCTATTTTTATTTTTCTGTTTCAAGTCTTATAATTACTTTTGGGGGTGGGGGCCTGTATATGGGAACCTTTGATGGGGTTTTATCTGCTTGCTCGCCTGGAACTGTGTGGCTATTCCTGGTTGCAGGCGTGGATCCGGATTCTCCCCGGGGACCGACCATCAGGTACTTAGGAGCTCCTGCTTATATATGGTAGACTTTTGAGGAGCACAGGGTTTTTTTTTTTTTTAATGAGGCTTAGCACATTTTCAGGATCCCATTGAATTATGTTAGGATGTTTGCAGGTGTTATTTGATGTTACATAGTGTATGTGTCACTCTTCTTTATATCAGTGAGTTCATTCATTGTCAAATGTTTAAATGATATGCAGTTTATGTTATTTAATTGCAGTTGGTTGCTGATCTCATGTACATTTCCCGTTTCTCTCAATAAACCTGAACCTTTACTAACAACCTGGATCCTTTCCCTCCCTTTGCATAAATTAGTGCCCTGGCGTTAGAGATCATTTGTCTCCTGTCTTCTACTTCCTTCCTTTCTTGATAAACTCTTCCACTCCTCCTTCTTTTTTCTTATTTCTTCTATCAGACTTAACCTTTTCTGAATCTGCTACAGCTGCCTTTCTTTCAGTCCAGATAAAGTTGCCCTTTATGGATCCAGTATGGTTCAAGAGTTCTATGTTGCCTCTGTGGGTACAATGCTGTGCCTTCAGAGCTGTTTCACTCCCTTCCTGCCCTTTGGGCGCCTATGTGATAGTCATTACACCGAACAACTTACTGGGTCCGGTGAGATTCTCACGTTTGTATTTGTAATATTATCTACGCTCTTCCTCTGATTTCTAACCCTTCTTTACCCCCTGCCCCGATGTGTTTCTCTGTCTTCCCCCTGTCACTGGTGTCAGAGACTGATGGATGAAGTGGATGCTTCGTGGCCTTCTGCATCTGGGCCGTTTCTTGCCACAACAAGTTTCAGAATAGTTAATACACTTGAATTTAGCACTGACCAATCATGTCTGACGAACTTATCTCATTTGTGTCCCTTCATAGCAAGGGGTTTGGCTCACCTGAGAAGTGATCTGTGATCCAACAAGAGTGTCAGAGGGTTAAGGCTAATATTCTTTTCATCCAGGAGACTCATTTCCTCTTTACTTGGCCAGTTCGCCTCGCTAACACAAATTATCCACATTCATGGCTGGCATCAGCTGAGGAAAAAAACAGTGGTTTAGCTATTCTATCACAGTGCCTGTGCTCCCTTTGTTGTTTGCGGTCAGTTTATTCTGAGCTTTGCTCCCATTGGCTACTCTGTATTTGTCCCGCCCAGTATGGCCTTTAGATACTGGGCTCTGGCACCCCTCTGGTGCCCTTTCGTGGTGTTCCTGTACCAGTGTTGTTTCTGCTCAGTGATTCCCAGTGTACCGACTTGGCCTGCCTGACTACTCTGCATCTTGTCTCCTGCTCCTGTGTACCGACCCGGATTGCCTGACTATTCTTCTGTGCCTGCTCCTGTGTACCGACCCAGTTTGGCTGACATTCCTGCTCCTGTGTACCGACCCAGCTTGGCTGACATTCCTGCTCCTGTGTACCGACCCGGCTTGGATGACATTCCTGTTCCGTGAATCAAACCGGCTTGGCTGACATTCCTGCTCTGTGATTCGACCCGGCTTGGTTGGCGTTCCTGCTCTGTGTCACCTTGGCGAAATTCTGATCCATCAGGCAATTGTGTCTCCGTGTCCGCTCCTGCAGAGTACAAGTGGCCTAGTCTCCGTTACTGCTTCTGCAGAGTGCAAGTGTCTGCCTCCGAAACTGTTACGGCAGTGTGCCTTTGGCCTAGTCTCCGTTACTGCACCTGCAGAGTGCAAGTGTTTGTCTCCGTTACTGCTACGGCAGTGTGCCATTGGCCAAGTCTCCGTTACTGCTTCTGCAGAGTGCAAGTGTCTGCCTCCGAAACTGTTACGGCAGTGTGCCTTTGGCCTAGTCTCCGTTACTGCACCTGCAGAGTGCAAGTGTTTGTCTCCGTTACTGCTACGGCAGTGTGCCATTGGCCTAGTCTCCGTTACTGTGCCTGCAGACTGCAAGTGGCCTGTCTCCTTTACTGCTACGGCAGTGTGCCATTGGTCTTGTCTCCGTTACTGCTCCAGCAGAGTGGGAGTGGTCTGGTCTCCATTACTGCTATGGCAGTGTCCTGTGTTGCTCAATTCCTATTATTACTGGCAGTTCACGTCTGTCCTGCTAACTGTTCCTGGGCGTTACAAATCCTTAAGCTGTCTATATTCAGAGAGCCCCATAACAGACCTCTCTGCATATGGGACTGTTTACACTCATTGAAGACCATTAACCCATGCAGTACCTTACTCCTGGGAATCCACCATATTCTGCCTCACCTGTATCAGTATAGACTGTTGTGGACTTTATGATTATACTGGACCTGTGTAGGCATATGTATATGTAACCTGTCATGTGTCTGTATTATTCTGCTTATATACTACAGGACCTGAGAGGGTTATTTTATTACTGTGATTTCAATAAAACTGTGTTTTATCCTAAACCACTGTGTCTGTGTGTCAAACAAACCTTTACATATACCTTTAGATAAGATTACTCCCTGGTCTCTGGAGGGTAAGGTGTGTGACACAGAGGGTAGGCTCTTATTCATTAAAGGCAGGTTGTTTGATATACCTTTTACTCTAGCTAATATATATTCCCCTAATACTGGGGTCCCTCAATTTCTGGCAAGGTGGGGAATTCAAGGTTGGGACATTGGTGTTGGGGGGGGGGTCTGAATGTGGCCCTGGATGTGCAACTTCATTCTACCTCTAGTAAATCACAATATACCTATAAAGCTTTGAGAACTATAAAGCAGTGTCTTCAGAACCTTCAGTTAGTGGATGTATGGCACATTCTCCATTCTACAGACTGAGACTATACATACTTCTCATTTCCTCATAATTCTTACTCCAGGTTGGATTATCTTTTGTTGAGCAGTTTCAGCTTCATAATGTTCATTCAGCGGAAATTCATCAGACTTCTATCTCTGATCATGCCCCGATAAGCCTTAGATTGAACCTACCGACTGTGCCACAGGGTCGGCCCCAATGAGTCTCTGCTGAGGGATAAGGTTGCGAGTGACTCTGTCTTGTGACATATTTTGCTTTACTTTGGCCACAATGTGACCCCTGATGCATTGGCTACTGTAATATGGGAAACCCATAAGTGTTATGTCTGAGGAGTACTGATGAAGTTAGGTGAGGCACATAAAAAGTGCCTCATTCTCAAATCGCAATCTTTACTACAGGAAATATTCACATTAGAACTACTCCATAAAAGTCACGCCCTGAGTCCCTGCTGGCTGTTTTGTCTGAGAAGCCCTGGCCACCCTCCTTAAGGAACAGACCGAGAAGTCTTTCCTTGTCCAGAAATTAAAGTATTATGTTCATGGAAATAAATGCGGTAGACTCTTGGCGAATCTGGTTATAATGAAGCAGAGGGATAGGTTCATCGTGAAAGTTTAGGATTACACCGGCACATTGTGCCATACCTTTCCAAGCATGGCAGCCACTTTTCGTCAGTTTTACTCTGCATTATATGATCTTTCCCCGCTCTCCATAGGAGCAACTGACTCTGCCAGGCTTCACAGGATCTGCAATTTCCTAGTTTCCTCTAAGATCTCTACTCTTACACATAGCGATACCACCCTTCTTGAGGCACCCTTTACTGAAAAGGAGATTCATATTGCCCTTAAGCAAACTCCATCTGGAAATAGCCCAGGTCCAGATGGTTTCACAACCTTATACTATAAACGCTTTTCCCTGCACCTTGTTCCTCATCTTTGTACCACGTTTAATCAATTGCCAGCAGGAACCCCCTTTCCTCCACAAGCCTTGGAAGCTAATATAGCAGATTTACTAAAACCTGATAAGGGTCCCTTGCTCAGCACTTGACCCTAATGTACTCTGTATGTCTCCCATTACCACTTTAGATTGTAAGCTTTCGGGCAGGGACCTCGCACCCAATGTTTCACTCTACAAAAAGCACCTGTAACCCTGTATTGTTTAAACTCTGAGATTGTAAAGCGCTGCGTACACTTGTGGCGCTATATAAATAAACATATTCATTCATTCATTCATTCTGTAATAGTTACAGACCCATCTCCTTGCTTAACTCCAATGTCAAATTGTTTGCAAAAGTGATGACCAACAGGCTTAAGGTTTTTGTACCTGCCTTGATTCACTCGGAGCAGACGGGTTCATACCTGTCAGGGTTCATAAAGATAACATCTCTCTGGCGATCTCTTTGATGTACACTGTGTTCAAAAAGCAAATCCCAACAATATTTCTCTCAATAGATGCAGAGAAAGCCTTTGATCATATTGACTGGGTCTACTTGCAATCGGTATTGCAACATTTGGGTGTTGGTCCACATTTTCTGTCTTGGTTATGAGTCTTTACTCAACACCCTCAGCTAAAGTGGTGGTCAATGGTTTCCACTCAGAGTCATTTGCAATTCATAATGGCACACACCAGGGATGCCCTTTATCTCCTCTCCATTTTGTTTTAGCTATGGAACCCCTCTTAAATTCCACCAGAATACATGCTGATATACAGGGTTTGCCCACCTGTGCTTCCCCAGCAAAACTGGCCTGTTATTCGGACAACCTTCTGCTATTTGTACCTTACCCCCATAGCTCCTTACCCCTGTTGCTTTTGCTAATTTCTGAATTTAGTTCCAGCTCCTTATTTAGAGTCAATGCCTCTAAGTCTGAGATTCTTAATCTTACCTTGGATCGGTCCGATGCTGCTGGGATTAAGGCATCGCATCCATTTACTTGGTTCTCTCAGGGTATAAAGTATTTGGGTGTTACGCGTACTCTTTTGATAGGTTCTTTAGTCTCTGCAAACCTCACTACTCTTATTGCTTCAGTTGAGGCAGATCTATGTCGCTCGGCTCCTCCTTTTCTATAGTGGGTTGGCTGTATTAACGTAACAAAAATGATGATACTGCCTAAGGTTCTGTATATCTTAAATTCTTTACCTCTTCAGATTCCCCTTCACTTTATTACCACTCTGCAGAGGCTCATTAACTCATCTGTCTGGCAATTCAAGAAGCGTAGGTTACCTTTGCTGTTCCTGACATCCTCTCTTACTATAGAGCAGCTATGCTTACTACTATAATGGACTGCACTAGATCACCTTTGAAGCCTTGGGTGGAAAGTACGGTTTTGTTTTCACCTGGAATCTCGCTTGCTCACTTGTGCTGGTTTGATCCTGACAGTTTTACGGACACCTGTAAGGAGCATATTGTATTGGGTCATATTCCGACCTCCTGGCGGTCTATGAAAGATGCTCTAAGACTTGGGCCTTACTGTCATGGTTTGTTAAGACTCTCAGACGCAAGGTTAGGTAAAAACACAACTTTATTGAAAAAGTTTAAGATAATCCCATATGATTTTTTTACACATACAAACAATACATAGAATGGCAAATAGGCAGTAGCAATAGCGAATCAGGCTCTACTGGCCCTGCCAATATACCGGGCAAGGCAGCCTGGGCAAGCAATGAAAAGGTGGCTCTACCGGCCCTGCCAATATACCGGGCAAGGCAGCCAAAAGACAGTCAGAAGAATACAGGCTCTACCGGCCCTGCCAATATACCGGGCAAGGCAGCCTAATAGACAGCCAGGAGAATACAGGCTCTACCAGCCCTGCCAATATACTGGGCAAGGCAGCCTAATGGATCACCAGCTGATACAGGCTCTACCGGCCCTGCCAATATACCGGGCAAGGCAGCCTAACGGAACACCATAATAGTAGGCTCTACCGGCCTTGCCAATACCAGGTAAGGCAACCTCAGGGTGGAATAATAGAAGGTTCTACCGGCCTTACCAGTATACCGGGCAAGGCAGCCTAAGGAGGAGGTGTCAACCACAGTGGCCTCAATAACTGTCAGATGACAATGACAGTATGGAGATGGTAGGTAGAGGCTACAAGGCCCAGTGGTATTACCAGGAAGTCTGCACACCCTAGTACCCGTGTACCGAGGGAATAACTAGCTGTCTAGGACTGGACAGAGCACTGGGAACCTTCTTTGAATTGTAGGCCGTAGGCAGAGGAGTAAACCAGCGCCCTCACGCTGAGAACAAACAGGCTGGATGTAAGTAGACCTTCAGGTCATAGAGCGAACCAACGCCCGCGCGCTGGGAACCAACACTCTAATACAGGTAAGCAGTAAGGCAGTGGAGCAAACCAGCGTCCGCACACTGGGAACCAACAGATTGAGTAAATAGTAGGCCAGAAGGCAATGGAGCGAACCAGCGCCCGCACGCTGGTAACCAACATGCTGGATACTCGTAAGCTATAAGGCAGTGAAGCGAACCAGCGTACGTACGCTGGGAACCAACAGATAGTTGCATATAGAGCCGTAAGGCAACGGAGCAAACCAGCGCCCGCGCGCTAGTACCAACAGACTAGAGCACAGTAGCTGCAAGGCAGTGGAGCAAACCAGCGTCCGCACGCTGGGAACCAACAATGCATATAGTAGGCCGTGAGGTTGTGGAGTGAACCAGCATCCGCACGCTGGGAACCTACAGATAGTTGTGCATTGAGCCGAAAGGCAAAGGAGCGAACCAGCGCTCGCGCGCTGGTAACCAACAGACTAGTAGTGTAGTAGCCGCAAGGCAGTGGAGCAAACCAGCGTCCGCACGCTGGGAACCAACAGATAATTGTATATAGAGCAGTAAGGCAAAGGAGTGAACTAGCGCCCTCGCGCTAGTAACCAACAGACTAGTAGTGTAGTAGTCACAAGGCAATGGAGCAAACCAGCGTCCGCACGCTGGGAACCAACAGGTGAAAATGTCACCGGAGCGACCGAGGAACAAGGTCGCCACAGATGAAGGAACCGGACGCAGGAGATGAGCAGGAACCAGCACAATGACGGTCAACCAGATCAGGACTGGTAACGGAGACTGGCAGCAGGAAACAGCAACCTCGGACGACTTCAACCGGAACAGGCACTGGAACAAGTACAGCAGATAGGAGTCTCAGGAACAGGACGAACTCAGGAAACCAGGAACACAGCAAAAGGCCCATCAAGCTTCTGTAGCATGGTGAAAGTGGATGCAGTCTGAGACACCACGAAAGGGCAACCAAAGGGTGGCCAAACTCAGTTTAAATAGGCAATGTGAGGCAGGCTAAAGGCAGACAGCCAATGGGAGCCCCCTACAGGTGATAGACACAGAAATGCAGCAATCACGGGCACCGTGATAGTACCCCCCTTTCAAAGACCCCCTCTCCTAGAATAGGGTCTAGGTTTCTGAGGGTATTTAGAATGAAAGATCTGCAGTAATTTGGGTGCATGAAGGTCCTTACTATCCACCCAAGATCGGTCTTCAGGACCATAACCTTTCCAATGCACCAAATTCTGTACCCTTCCTCTAAGCATGCGGGAATCAATGATACTCTGCACCTTATACTCCTGACCTTCAACCTCGATAGGCCCTGGCACCACAGGGTTAGTAGTATAACGGTTGCATATGAGAGGTTTAAGGAGAGACACATGGAACACGTTATGAATGCGCATGGACGCAGGTATGTCCAAAGCATAGGAAACAGGATTAATTTTGCGAATAATTCTGTAAGGACCAATGAATCGAGGAGCCAACTTATTAGATGGGACTTGAAGCTTAAGATTCCTGGAGGAAAGCCACACTCTGTCCCCAACCTGAAAGGAGACCGCTGGAAGTCTTCTGTGATTAGCATAGCGCTGATGGCGCTGAAATGACTGACCAACTGCCCTCTGAACTTGTGCCCATGTGGAACGGAGTTGCTCGATATGCTCATCCAGAGCTGGAATCTGCTGTGTCTGAAAGGAATCCGGGAGCAAACAGGGCTGGAACCCACAATTAATCAGAAACGGAGAGCTCCCGGATGAGGAGTTGACCGCACAGTTCCTGACGAACTCTGCCCAAGGCAACAAGTCGGCCCAATTGTCATGATGGTCAGTAACGAAACAAAGTAGGAGCTGTTCCAAACCTAGATTGGCACGCTCAGCTGCACCGTTGGTCTGGGGGTGATAAGCGGAGGAAAAGGATAATTGTATGCCCATCTGTTCGCAAAATGCCCTCCAGAACCTGGACATAAACTGGCTCCCCCTGTCGGACACCAGTACTCTGGGTACTCCATGCAACCGAAACACTTCCTTAGCAAACACCATTGCCAATTCTTTAGCAGAGGGAAGGCCACGGAGGGGCACGAAATGAGCCATTTTAGAAAACCTGTCCACCACCATCAGTATGAAGGAATACCCTCTAGACATGGGCAATTCTCCCATAAAATCAATGGAAACATGAGACCAGGTGCGTTCACCATTAGGTACCGGCTGAAGCAAGCCCACCGGAAGGTGTCTAGGGGTTTTAGCACGGGCACAGGTGGCACAGGCATTGGTAAAATTGGCACAATCAGTTCTCATAGAAGGCCACCAAAATATCTGAGAAAGGGACCATAACAATTGGTCTCTGTCAATATGTCCCGCGGCCTTAGAGGAATGGTAAGTTTCAAGTAATCGAGTACGGAATGGCTCAGCGACATAACACTTGCCCACCGGGGTTTCATGGGGAGCGGAAGCCTGGGAGGCCAAGATCTCTTCCCCTAGTGGTGAAGTGATACTAGTACGTATAGTAGCCAATATTCGATCAGGTTGAATGATAGGTGCAGGTGCCTCTTCTCTGTCAATTTCAGCCTCAAATTGTCTTGACAGTGCATCAGCCCTAACATTCTTAGATTCCGGCAGATATGATACAATGAAATTGAATCAGGACAGGAACAGCGCCCATCTGGACTGGTGAGAGGACAATCTCTTGGCCTCAGAGAGATAAGTCAGATTTTTATGATCAGTCAAGTTTAAAACAGGATTTTTTGTGCCTTCAAGTAAATGACGCCATTCCTTAAGAGCGAGGATAATTCTCTGTCCCCTATCTCATAATGGCTTTGAGCTCCGGTCAATTTTTTAGAAAAAAAAACCACAGGGTCTGAGTGTGCCACCTTTAATAGGACGTTGAGAAAGCACTGCCCCAACCCCAATATCCGATGCATCAACCTCTAACGTGAACGGGAGTAATGGGTTGGGGTGGGATAACACAGGAGCATTAGCAAAAGCCATTTTCAGTTTTTCAAAGGCCTCCTCCGCAACTGCTGGCAAAAGGGATGGATTAGCGCCCTTATGCGTGAGGTCAGACAGTGGTTTAACAATGGAAGAAAAGTTCTTAATAAACTTCCTATAATAATTAGTGAAGCCCAAAAATCGCTGGATAGCTTTAAGACTCTTAGACCGTGGCCATTGTAAGACTGCTGTTAACTTTTCTTTGTCCATGGCAATGCTTTCTTTGCCAATTACGAAACCCAAGAATGACACACCAGTTCTGTGAAACTCACATTTCTCCAATTTACAAAATAATTTATTTTTACGTAAACGTAGCAATACTTCGGACACATATTTAATGTGTTGTGACAAATCTTTGGAGTGAATAAGTATATCGTCAAGGTAAACCACGACACATGACTGTAGCATATCTCTGAGAATGTTGTTGATCGATTCCTGAAATACTGCGAGTGCATTACACAGACCAAATGGCATGACTAGATATTCATAGTGCCCAGATCTAGTGTTAAAGGCAGTTTTCCACTCATCACCGGCTCTGATTCGAATCAAATTGTATGCAGTCCGTAGGTCCAATTTGGTGAAAATCGAGGAGTCTTTGAGTCTGTCAAAAAGCTCGGTGATGAGTGGTATCGGATAAGCGTTCTTTGCCATAAGCTTATTTAAACCACGGTAATCAATGCATGGTCTCAGTTCGCTATTTTTCTTTTTTACAAAAAAGAAACCAGCCACAGCCGGAGAGGTAGATTTCCTTATGATCCCTCTTCTAAGGGCATCAGAAATATATTCTTCCATAGCTTGGTTTTCCTCACAAAACAATGGATACATTCGTCCCCTAGGGGGCACCACTCCAGGAGGCAACTCAATGCTACAATCATATGGTCTATGCTGAGGTAAGGTGCCAACCTCTCACTTACTGAAAACATCGCCAAACTGCTGGTATTTGTCTGGTAGTGAAGGGGAGGTGCACAAGACCTTAACTGGATGGGTAAAGCACTTATCCATACAAAACTGAGACCAAGCAGAGATTTTGCACTTTTGCCAATCAAACTGTGGATTATGCAACTGTAACCAAGGAAATCCCAATATTACAGCATGGTGACGAGAATTAATAAGTTGGAACTGCTGCTCTTCTCTATGGAGAGCCCCAATAGTCATGGATAATGGCATAGTTTCAAAGGTAACTTGAGCAGGTTCTAAGGGTCTGCCATCAATTGCTTCAATAGAGAGAGGGGTTTCTCTTTCAATGCGTGGGACCCCATGAAAGTCAGCAAAGGTATTATCCATAAAATACCCAGCTGCACCAGAATCAACCAGGTCCAAAACCTCCACTGAGCATTCTGCCCAAGACAGTACCACCTGTAAGGTAGGTTTCAGTGTGCCCAACACTGGGGACGATTGGACACCACCTAGGGCCTGTCCCCCAAGGTACCCTAGGTGTGTTCGTTTCCCGGACGTACCGGACAAGATCTTAACAAAGGCCCATTCTTATCGCAGTATAAACACAACCCTTGTTTCCTGCGGTATAATCTCTCCTCCTTGGTTAGCCTAGTGAAACCTACTTGCATCGGTTCACCTGGTTCCCGTAATGGTTCACTGGGCTTAGATGCCACGGGAGGGATGGGTGGGCAAAATGTACTGCTAGCCCCATTGTTTTTAGACCGATTCCTGCGATCTCTAGCAGTTAGTCTCTCACGCATCCTGGAGTCAATTAGTATAACATACTCAATATAGTCATCTAGATCATTAGGCAATTCTTTTGCTGCAATCTTATCTTTTATCTGGTCACTCAGGCCCTGAGCAAAGGCTGCCAACAATGCCTCGTTATTCCACCCTACCTCTGCTGCCAATGGCATAGTCGGCCACCGTACGCCTGCCCTGTTGTATTGCCATAAGGCATGTAGCAGCAGAGGTGGTTCTACCGGGAGGCTAAAACACTCTCCAAAAGGATTGCACAAATTCTCTGAAACTCTTAGTGCAAGGTTTTGCATTTTCCTACAATGGGATAGCCCAAGCCAATGCTCTGCCAGTCAACAGGGATATCATGAACCCGATCTTACTGCGATCGTTGGGAAACACATGTGCCGTCAATTCCATAAATATTTCAAGTTGGTTGATGAACCCTCTGCAGAGATTAGGGTCACCGTCATATCAGAGTGGCAAGGGTGCGGAAGCAGTTAACCCTTTGACTGCAGCCCCTGAGGGCATCGTATCATTATCCGGTGTCTGACTTGGCGAGATCACCGGGCTAGATCCAGATTTGTCAGCAAGTACAGTGCGTTCAAGAATAGTTTGGACTGCAACCGCCAATTGATCCAAATGTTGCTCATGCATATCCATCCTCCAATGGATATTCTGTGTATTACCATCACTCTTGTTGTCTGAGATCATGGCCCTTTCGTACTGTCACGGTTTGTTAAGACTTTCAGACGCAAGGTTAGGTAAAAACACAACTTTATTGAAAAGTTTAAGATAATCCCATAGGATTTTATACACATACATACAATAGATAGAATGGTAAATAGGTAGTAGCAATAGCGAATCAGGCTCTACCGGCCCTGCCAATATACCGGGCAAGGCAGCCTGAGCAAGCAATGAAAAGGTGGCTCTATCGGCCCTGCCAATATACCGGGCAAGACAGCCAAAAGACAGTCAGGAGAATACAGGCTCTACCAGCCCTGCCAATGTACCGGGCAAGGCAGCCTAACGGATCACCAGCTGATACAGGCTCTACTGACCCTGCCAATATACCGGGCAAGGCAGCCTAACGGAACACCATAATAGTAGGCTCTACCGGCCTTGCCAATACCGGGTAAGGTAACCTCAGTGTTGAATAATAGAAGATTCAGTGTTGAATAATAGAAGATTCTACCGGCCTTACCAATATACCGGGCAAGGCAGCCTAAGGAGGAGGTGTCAACCACAGTGGCCTCAATAACTGTCAGATGACAATGACAGTATGGAGATGGTAGGTAGAGGCTACAAGGCCCAGTGGTATTACCAGGTAGTCTGCACACCCTAGTACCCGTGTACCGAGGGAATAACTAGCTGTCTAGGACTGGACAGCGCACTGGGAACCTTCAGACTATTTGAATCGTAGGCCGTAGGCAGAGGAGTAAACCAGCGCCCTCACGATGAGAACAAACAGGATGGATGTAAGTAGACCTTCAGGTCATAGAGTGAACCAACGCCCATGCACTGGGAACCAACACTCTAATACAGGTAAGCAGTAAGGCAGTGGAGCAAACCAGCGTCCGCACACTGGGAACCAACAGATTGAGTAAATAGTAGGCCAGAAGGCAATGGAGCGAACCAGTGCCCGCATGCTGGTAACCAACAGGATGGATACTCGTAAGCTATAAGGCAGTGAAGCGAACCAGCGTCCGCACGCTGGGAACCAACAGATAGTTGAGTATAGAGCCGTAAGGCAACGGAGCAAACCAGCGCCCGCGCGCTAGTACCAACAGACTAGAGCATAATAGCCGCAAGGCAGTGGAGCAAACCAGCATCCGCATGCTGGGAACCAACAATGCATATAGTAGGCCGTGAGGATGTGGAGTGAACCAGCGTCCGCATGCTGGGAACCTACAGATAGTTGTGTATTGAGCCGAAAGCCAAAGGAGCGAACCAGCACCCGTGCGCTGGTAACCAACAGACTAGTAGTGTAGTAGCCGCAAGGCAGTGGAGCAAACCAGCGTCCGCACGCTGGGAACTGACAGATAATTGTATATAGAGCCGTAAGGCAAAGGAGCGAACTAGCACCCGTGCGCTAGTAACCAACAGACTAGTAGTGTAGTAGTCGCAAGGCAATGGAGCAAACCAGCGTCTGCACGCTGGGAACCAACAGGTGAAAATGTTGCCGGAGCGACCGAGCAACAAGGTCGCCACAGATGAAGGAACCGGACGCAGGACATGAGCAGGAACCAGCACAATGACGGTCAACCGGATCAGGAAAAAGCAACCTCGGATGACTTCAACCAGAACAGACACTGGAACAAGTACAGCAGACAGGAGTCTCAGGAACAGGACGAACTCAGGAAACCAGGAACACAGCAAAAGGCCCATCAAGCTTCTGTAGCATGGTGAAAGTGGATGCAGTCTGAGACACCACGAAAGGGCAACCAAAGGGTGCCCAAACTCAGTTTAAATAGGCAATGTGAGGCGGGCTAAAGGCAGTCAGCCAATGGGAGCCCCCTGTAGGTGATAGACACAGAAATGCAGCAATCACGGGCACCGTGATATAGAGTTTCAGGTAATATAGGTCCCAGTTCTTCCTGTACTCCGGTTCCTTTTTTAGATCTCCAGGGGGGAGGGGAGGAGTAGATACCCCCTGGTGGAGAACTCAGAATCGTTTTCTTCCATGCAGAGAAGAAGGTCTTCCAAAAAGAGAAAGTGTATAGGAAGAAGGGGCAGTGGGATCATGACCAAAAAAGACAAAATTGGATCAAGAGCGAGTTGTGCATTCAATTTGTCCAACTACACCTTAACACAGGATTAAATCAGGGTTCTTGAGAAGGGTCTTTCTTTTTGTCCAACATCTGGTCCTGATATGTTTGGGTTGTTTGTTGATGTGCAGGAATACATCCGTAAGTTAACACTCAAAAGATATTTTGTTAACAAATCCCTTAAAAAGGAATTTGGTGTTGTACCTATAATAACGGAAACAGATTTTGTGGATGAGATGGGTCAATAATTAATTCCGTATATAGATGATGAGACCAGATTTATCCCTTTGAGTGCCAGAGTGGTACTCAACGCATTGCAAAGCAATGTGTTGCATACCACTCTGGCACTCAAAGGGTTATACTTGAAGGTATGGTACCGACTGGTTTGAAGGCTAAGTCTAATTTTTTTCCAACGAATTTTAAGGGACATTATGTTGAAGTTTTTCAGGCGGTTATTATGGATGAATTTAGTAGAACGTTTGCTCATGATAATGTTAAAATCCCTTCAAATTTATCATTGAAAGAAAAAAGGGCTGTGGAGATGTTGAAAAATAACACCAAAATTATTATTAAACCAGCTGACAAGGGAGGGGGCGTGGTGATACAAGATCTGGACAGATATATATAGCCGAGGCTAATAGGATACTGTCGGATCGTAACTACTCCAAACCCCTCTCTGGTGACCTTACTATTTCTTTTCAAATTGAATTGGATGGCCTATTACATAGAGCGTGTGAACAGGGTCTGCTTGCAGTATCGGGGTGGGACTTCATTTTTGTATCTCATCCTAGGATGTCAGTATATTATCATTTACCTAAGATACATAAGTCCCTCTCCAATCCCCCAGGCAGACCTATAATATCAGGGATAGATTCCTTTACTTCACATTTGTCTTCGTATGTGGATTTTCATCTTCAACGAAGAGTTATAGGTTTAAGGTCATATCTGAAAGGTACTGCTGATGTATTGAATTTATTCAAGTACTTTGGCAATCAGAATATCATTGGGTAACTTTGGATGTGACTGGCCTCTACTCCAACATCCCCCATGAGGGTGGTTTGGAGGCCACTAGATTTTTTCTTTTGGAGGATATGTTAACGTCAATTTCTCAAATCGATTTTATTCTTCAAGCCATTTAGTGTGTATTGACACACAATTTCTTTGAATTCAATGATCAGATTTATCTACAGGTTAAGGGAACAGAGATGGGCACCAAGTTCACGCCAAGTTATGCGAATTTGTGTATGGGCTATCTAGAACATTTTAAGATCTATAATAATTGCCCTTTTGGCGCTAACTTGGTGCTCTATCGTTGTTACATTGACGATATTTTGATTGTTTGGAAGGGAGAGAGAGCTTTAATCAGTGAATTTGTTAGTTTCATGAATAATAATTTGTGGAACATTGAGTTCACTGTTAATATTGACCCTTATAAAATCCAGTTTTTGGACCTTGAATTATTAGGAAGTCCAGGAATAAAATTTAAGACCCAAACTCATTTTAAGAAAGTGGACTCGAATAGTTATCTTGAATATGACAGTTGCCATTATGGGCCATGGTTCCGTAATATACCCTATGGCCAATTTAGACGTACTAAACGGAACTGTTCAGAACTTGAGGACTTCGACAAACAATCTGAAGTCCTTAAGAGGAGATTTAGGGCAAAGTCTTTATATTATAAAGCAAGAACTCATTCAGATAAAGATATTGTAGGAATTCTGAAGTGGAAAGAGAGGAAGTGGGATGATGGATTTCCAAATTTTGTCACCACTTATAGCTCTCAAAGTAACAAAATTAGACACATAATGCAAAAACATTGGAGTATACTAATGAATAACACATTACTTAAAGATAAGATTCCAAATCATCCTAAGATCAAATTTAGGAGAACAAAATCTCTTAAGAATATATTAGCTCCAAGTAAATTTAAAATTAGAGAAGCTAGGAATTCTTTTGAAAATAGAGAATATAATGGAAAGATAAATAACATTTTGGGGACGAACCTAAACCTGAAAGGTATCAAGGGTTCATTTAAATGTTTATCAAATAGATATTTAACTTGTGCTCATATAACTCATAGAAGTTTCCATTTTGCTTCAGAAGTGACAGGGGAAAATTTTGAGATAAAACATCATATGTCATGTGCTACAAGGTATGTTGTGTATATGTTGCCTTGCTCTTGCAAGTTTCAATATGTTGGTAGGATGACTCAGTGCCTCCGGACAAGGGTCGGACAACATAGGCGCAACTATCACAGTGCCTGTGATCCTCCTCTGTCAATCTCGCTTGTGGTGCGCTCTGATTTGCTAAGTTGGTTTGGACCGCCCCTGGTGACCTTTTTATGCCTGGCCGTGACACCTGTCTGGTGCCCTTTCGTGGTGTTTCAGAGCCAGTGTTGCTGTTGCTGTGTTCCTGTGTTCTGAATTCCTGTGTACCGATTTGGCCTGTTCTGACTACGCTCCTGTGTTCCTGCTCGTGATTGACCCGGCTTGTCTGAGAACCACCTCCGTGATCTGACCCAGCTTGGCTGACGTTCCTGCTCGTGATTGACCTGGCTCGTCTGAGTATCACCTCTGTGATCTGACCCGGCCTGGCTGACTTCCCGCTCCGTGACCCGAACCGGCCTGCTCCAGTGACCTGCTTGTTCCAGCTCCTGTTGTAGCTGTGGCAACATTCTGACTTCCGCTACAACTGCCTACCGGGCGGATAGTGTGACCTCTTTAACCCTAGCAGTACCTAGTCCCCAGTGCTGAGTCTCCGTGCTCACTTGCAGAGCTGTGCTTCCGTTACTGAGCCTCCTTGTACTTGCAGAGCTATTCCTCTATACTGAGCCTTCGATCCTTTAAGCTACATATTAACCCTTGCTGTGCTGCCACCTCCTAAGCTGAGCCTTCTAACACCTGTACAGAACCTAAGCTATATCGCACTACTTCTGCTGAGTCGGCCGCGTATATGTCTGGGTTGGTCGGCGGCTCATCCTGTCAACCGCAGAGTAGTCGCATTCGTTAATGCTCCCAGTAAGGCGTTATTGGTTCGTACTCATACGTTTGTTCTCTGGTTTACGCCCATAGGGGCTATTGGCTCAAGCTATTACAGCAAAGGGCAGTCTCCACTGGGAGGCTATTGGCTTCACCATTAGCAGCGTAGTGTGTTCTCCGTTGTTACGCCCGTGGGGGCTACTGGCTCAAGCTCTTACAGGTTGTCTCTGGTATACGCCCGTGGGGGCCATTGACTCAAATTATCACTGTACAGTTGGTTTCCGCCATTACTGTTGTTACTCCCGTGGGGGCTACTGACTCACGCACTTGCAGATTTAGTTGTATCTGTGGCTATGCCCGTGGGGACTATTCTGTGCAACTTTTCTGCTGATTCTACCTCTGGTCACGTATTGTCTAGCAGCTTCCCAGCCTCTAGAACTCTGGGTGTTTTACCATCTGTCCATATTTTTCTATTATTTTGTGTTGCCTGTAGAGGGCAATCTTTCACCTAATTTTCATTTAATAAAACTGTGTTTTATTCTACTAACTGGTCTTAAAAAAACGTTACAGCAACATCCTGAAGGGATTCCCTCTACATGGAGTCTCTTGCCATTATTTAGAAGTGCATAATAAGAATTCTAAATGTTTGAGTGTAACACCAATAGAGTGGATTAGTCCTTCTAATAATAGATTACAGAGGCTGATCAAGAGAGAAGCTTACTGGATGTATAGATTGGACACAATACATCCTAGAGGTCTCAATGAGTCTATAGAGATGATCTAGTGGATTTGTTGCTATGTACCTATTTTATATCTAAATATATATATATTTAAAAAAAAAATTTTCTCACTCGTAATATATTTCACATATAGGATTCAAATAACACTAATATTCAGTTCCAGGTATAATTACAATTATCATTTTTGCACTCATCACATTCACATTTTATTGCACACTATTTATCACCTGGAACTAAACAATCTGGTATTAAATAATATTATTTAGTTGTAGACATTACACACATGTTCAAAATATATCTTAAATCATAATTCATTCACATGTTTATTTAATTTATTTTATTATTTTTGTTGGTGGTGCACACATATTTTCACACATAATTGGTATTGGTAGATGTCAAATATTGGTATTGGTAGATGTCAATTGTTTCAGCGACATGGACACTGGGTTTCCCTGTTGACGTTTGGGTTCCTATAGTGTTGCAGATTTTGTTATATATTTGCCATATGGGGTTTAGATTTTAGATTTTATTGATGCTCTTTATTTTCCATTATTTTTTATGGCTGTGTCTCTAGCTTGTGTTTTAGTTTCAGTTATGTTTTGAGGGATGTTTTGAGATGTACTGTCATATGGGCTGTTAGGTTGTCTATTGTGATCGGTAACTGAATTATGTGTTAATGGTCACGTGGTTTTCATTCATTCCTGCATGGTTAGCTTTCCTTCTTTGGCTGTCAGGTTTGGATGTGCGTGTCTGTTTTTCATTGGGTCTCCGGTGTTACGTCATGGGGCGGTGCTTGTTCCGGGACATCAGGTGGGTGGTTGGTGTGGCATCAGTGATCCGGATGGAACATTGAAGATGACCCGCACGGCCATTGTGGCTTGCGTTCCATCGATGTTGTTTGGAGTAGCATGTATTTAGAGAGGTCACAGAGTGATCATTTTTAAAGTAAGTCTTATCCATCTATATATTTTGCAGTTTGACGTTAGCCCATTAGTATAATGTGGACCTGTGATGTGACGCTACTATTTTGATTATCATCATTTATATCACCGATGGGTGTAATTAATATCATTGCTATTTATATTTTGGAAGGTAAACAGATAATTTGATATAGCTTTGAAGGTTATATTTAGAGGGTTTTTTTTTTTACTTTGAATGCATTCTTAATTGTATTATATACATAAAATGTGGGGAATGTATTGGAAGTTTTGTAAACCGGAAGTTCAGCAGATCGTTTTGGATTTGAAAAAAGTAATTATGATTTTTATTTCTATAAATATACATTGTGATGATGTTTGATCAGGAAAATAGATTTTATAACATATGAAGTCTATATGATATTAATATCTGAAATTATTTGGATTACCATACAGTCTGGTCCATATCTATTGTTAGTTTCAATTAACCTATCAGGAAATAGAAGGGGAGATTTAAACTTGATGTGCTGCAGTCAGTTTGTTTTAGCTTTTGAGACAGAGAGTTTGCATTTGAGAAAGTAGCTAGGGAGCTACGAAACGTTATGCAATATCTATCAGTCTAGTTTTTAAGATTGTTTTTTTATGAAAAGCTCATTGGAGCAGATTTTATTTGTAAAATCTTTTTTTGGAAATATAAGACTGCAGCACGGTGTCCTGAATGCCTTCAACACTTGAGTAGACCTGAGCAGAGACAGGTGAAATTTCTATGCAGGCATGTTTTGTTATTTGTGGGTATAAGCCCCCGAGTAACATCTACACTTGTGGGTATACTTATATTCTTTACTTGTCAAAGTGATATTGTTGGTTAACAGGCACGACTGGGCGTCCTCCTGTTTGTGTTTTTTCTATATATTCACTACCTTCGAGTTGAAGTGAGGAGCAGCCCTGGTCCTGATTTAATTCCTTTGAGAAGGTATCACTGTATGGGGGACAGTGGTGAAAGAACATCCCCTGAGTGTGATTGTCAGTGAACATAGAAATGACCACGTTTTTGTGAGTATACTCCTACAAAGAGGTGAAGGGTGGTGAATACATCAATTTGCAAACAATATTGCACCAGAAGCACCTTCTTTTCTTCTTGTTTCTACAGTATCTGTTCTTTGCATCCTGGGAACAGAGAGGCACTTAATCTCACGCCATGGGCCGGGGAGCGGCAAAAACCCGAGGTGCTTTTTTTCCCCTCCTGTGATACCGAGCATGTGATTCCTGCACACGAGTATTGATGGAGCATCAGCACGCATTAAGGTCTTTTTATTTTTCCCTTCACTTCAGTCGCCTTGGCCTCCTTGGCAGGGCGCAAACTACTTTTGTAATTTCAGCCTTGAGGCTGGGGCCTTAACAGGCACCTATATATATATATATATATATATATATATATATATATATATATATTTATATATATTTATTCACAGTGCACATTTTGTTTTTGCACTGATTTTATGGATTTTTTTGCACTATTTATTGAAACAGCACTTGTGTGGGGGGATGGTAGATGTGCCCTCGGCCTCCACCCCCGAAAGACTTGGACGCTCCTCTTCACAGAGGGAGCTAAAGAAAAAGGTCCCAAGGTGGGACGCTATGAAGCCAAAAACCCCGGGATGAAGACCCTTCTCTCCCTTCGGGGGAGGAGGATAAGCTAAAGGGCCCCCCAATCCTTCAATAGTGCAGGGGGTTGAAGGCTGACCCGACCCCTGGAAATGTACTGCTACACAGAGCACCACTGGGATTTGGAAAAGCACGGGATTGCACAGTAGAAGACTGCACAGCACCTCAGGCTCATCAATAACATCTGTTATTAGGAGTGGAGTTTGAGAACACCAGGCACTTGTAACCAAAAGCACCTTGTTAAAGGCGGTGTCGTTTTACCAGGGCAGAGGAGCTAGTTCCTGTCTGGAGGAGGAGGGGTTGTTGTCGCACAGGGAACTAAACCTGTTCCCCAGAACAAGGCAGAGGGGTTAGTGCCTGCCCAGCAGAGACTTCACAGCAGAGGGGACCCTAACTGCTCTGCAGTGACCTGTTCCAGTGGGTAGAAGTGCAAGTCCCTACCCAGGTCACTGCTCTCCATTGGGCTGGCTGAACCTGGACGTCTTCCAATCTGGTTGACCGCTCATCCTCTGGGTGGTGCAGCTAGATCCAGTGGCAAACTGCCCAGGTCTGTCCGGTGGTCCTCTGAGGCTGGTCTAGTGTAAATGACCTGGTAGGTACCCCCCTAACACTACAGGGGTGGGTGTCTGCCGTGGGGCCGTCACAGTCATCATCCTCACTCTCAACTTCATCTGTTTCTGAACAAGAGAAAGATTCTGGGGGGATATATTCTAGATCTTCATCATCATCAGTCATCATTTGTTCATCCTCAGCAGCATCAGCATCACCTGACAATTCTTGCCCACTTCTACCCTTATATTCCGCTAAGCTTTCAGAGGTCTCAAACAATTTATTTTTACTTTTACTGTAACAAAGTTCCATACTACTTTGAGCATGGGTATTTTGGTACTTGTTTGTCTCACTATCTGATGCAGCAGGCGGTTCAGCTGCTACACCTTCCTATGTTATGCCAGAATCAGCAACACTTGAATTGCAACTTGTTGTCATCTTCAGTGTTTTTCTTATATGGTTCTTTATTTCTCCTGGCACTGGTGGTGCTGGAACTAGTTTTGCTGGGACCTTGATAAACTGCATCCTCCCTTGTAGTAGAGGGATCAACATCATTGATTGTACACGCTGAAGCAACCATTGCTGCAGTCAGTTTTTGAACTGCTACTTCACTCTCACTCCCTGAACTGCTCCACACCTCTTCCTTCCCCTTCTCCTTCCCCTTGTGCGTTTGCTGGACATTACGCAACTACACTGTGTTTTTTTATTGTAAGGTACACAACCAAAGTGATGGAGCTGTTTGATGCCTTGCCTAAGGCTAGTCAGCTGTCTGTCACTGTCACCTAATATATTTAGTTCTTTATTCTTTTTTATGTATTTATTTTATTGTATTTGTTTTTTAAGTTGTCCACCCTGTTGTCTTATCACAGTCTGTCCTAAAAAAATGATAACTGGAAAACAAAATAAACAACTTATTTCCCCAGACTTCCCCACCCAGTAGAGAGACAATAACAGCAAGATCAGCAAGCAAATAGGTCCCTAGCTGCCTGTGTCTTTCCAGTTAGTCACATGGAATTTTGGAGTATTTGGGGTCAACCTCCTTCCTCCCTTCTTCTCCCCAGAGTGCCTCACTGACTCATAACAGCACAAATGTCCTACCTAAAATATTCTCTAAAGTAAACTTAAATTCCCCTCTCTGTCTTCTCTGACTCAAAAACCATACTGCTCTCTCCTCTCACAAACACAAAATGGCATGCTGTGAGAGCCTGACAGCCTTTGATAGGGCTGTAGCAAACTTTAGTGTGGTAGAGAAATATTTTTCTTCTTATTGATTTCAATGGGCAAAAAAGGCAGGAAAAAGTGGAAAAACATCACTTTTCACAGGAAATTAGTTGCCAAGAGGAAAGTGCAATTATTTGCCGATTTCAGTTTGAGGTGAAAATGTTCGCTCATCCCTACATATGACCTGTATTAAGCATAGGTTATAGGCGCTTTATTTAAAAAGTCGGATCCATATGAGGGGGGTGTCAGGAGAAGGTCTGAACAATACATTTAAAATACATTTAACAAAACAAAGAAGAAGAAAGACCGTATAACATAACAGACACATAAGTTATATGGGCTTTATTAAAAATTCCGGCAATTGTCACCTGCATTGATCACCCATCCTACTGGATAGGTGATCAATGCTAGGGGGTGTCAGGAGGGGTCTTGTTAACCCCCTTGTGTTTTGAACTATTTATTTTAAATACACTTAAAATATAATTAAAAAAAAACATGTATTACACATATACAGGCAAGGTATGCTGCCGCTTACCTTGCCTATTAACCCTATGAGTACCAGAGGGGTAGCAAACACATTGCAATGCATTGCTACCTCTCTGGTACTCATATGGTTAATCATGCAATACAAATACAACAAAGGCATGTCGAAAACAACTGGTGAAGAACAATGTCGAATTTGAACGGGGAAAGAAAGTCTTTGGAATTTTAAAGGGAGGGGGATAAAATATGGAATGTGAAAAATATTTGTCAAATTAAAATGGTGAAAGTAAGACCTATAATTCAAATATCAAAGGGGTGGTTAATATGTCTAAGGTTGGGCACTCTATGTCGGATTTTGATAATGTGGGGAACACATCTAACACTAAACTTGATCTTTCTGTCATCAAAAATACACCTATTTTCTTGGACTTTGACATTGTACGTGTTTTTTAGGTGGTAGTTGAATAGAAGCAGACAGCTCCAATTTTGTTAGTTCTTAGAAATGTACTGTCTATGCCAGTTTTATTTTACCATGGTTTTGCAATAGAATACCGACGTTGCACATGTTTGCAAAATACACATTGCTTGTTTTTAATGTAATGCCGGTTTTAGCTCCGGTAATAGAATCGAGACCCTAATCAGTTAAGGTAGTTTCTATCCCTGTTGAAAGATGGAATGTCCTTTTTTATCTTAATGTTGTTAGATTAGGTTCACAACTTATCAGCATTTTTTGTTTACTTTATATTTTTTATTATTTGTCCTAATATGTAATTATGAAACCCATTGAATGACTTGGGGAAAAAGTGTTACCTAAGTTAAATAATTAGTATCCCATTTATTTGTATAGCAAATGCCTTCTCAAATAATCACAGATGACTAACTCCTGACCCACACCTGCAAATTTAAACTGTGAATAGCTTTCCAAAAATAGAGCTGATTATGGTAATTTAATCCCTTTGGTGCTTTTAACAAATAAAGATATAAAAGGAACTTCAAGTGCAAAGTTGTTTTACAAATGCCTATAGCTTTCGCAGCTCTTTTAACATCTTGGGTTCTAGAATGTCTCCAATGCACTGCAATGCAATGTGTTAAGGATGTCCCTAACATGTAAAGGGTTAGCTAACTGACTTTTTATCATTTGCCTCTTGTTACCAAGTTTGATTTCACTACCTAATTTGTTGTTCCTATTTCATGTACCATTTTTTGGCATTTTATTACTGACTGAAGGTAGTAGAATTGCAGCTAAACAGGAAGCAAAGTTGGGCCTGCTGCCCAGATTGAGGGAAGTAAATAGTTTTGTAAAGGCTTGTGTGATGTATTATGTTTTTAAGGAATACTTGAAATTAGATGGCTGGGTCCCACTGCAGTTGATTACATTAATACTTTTTTTCTTCCAGTTTTGACATAAACTTCAATAGGAATATGTGAGATAAAACCACTGACAACCAGTTTTCTCTCTAAGGTAAGCACATGGGAATAATCTATCAGTGGAAAAGTTATGTAGGCAAAAAATAAAAAATTGAAAATCTGCATTTTTCATACAAACTTCCCTGCTCAGCAGAAATTGCAGTTTTTGTCTGCTTCTCTTTGGATGAGGGAACCATCAATGATCCCTAATGGACACCTCTAATTTCAACTGGTGCAATAGCTGCCTGTTTATTTTTTGTAATTCATTATGAACAGAATATAAATGGATAATATGGGAACATATTTTATGAACTACTGTCATAATCTTCTTTAACACCATTAAATGTATATTTAGATTCAGCGCATAGGCAAAACAAGAAATGTGCATCATGTGGCCCAGCCAAAAGAGCTTTTTGATGCTGGTATTTTTATATTACATATACCCTTTAAAATGCTTAAGTGAGCCTGTGGTTGATCCTGGTCTCCATGTCCAGTTTAATTCAGGATGCCCGTGCCTGTATCTGATATAATTCAAGAGTGATAGATTTGTAATCTCTACACAGGTGGTTATAATGATGAAAAAGATGATGGTGATTGTGGTATTTGTTATTCTGTCACATTTTGGAATGGTCTTTCCACTGCTATAACTTGATTTTCTATAACAATGCTTCAAAAATGACTTCATACAAAACAGGACATGCCTTGGTGGAAACATTGCAGCTTGAGATGTTTTGCATTGGCCACCAGCTGTCTAAATATTGCTGTTTCCACAGATCTAAATGTCATCATTTTTAGTGGAATGTTATTGGAAAGTTGATAATTAATAGAAATTATTTGAAAAATATGCCTGAAAATTTTGGTTTCTGTCAAAGATTATTGAAAAAAATTGAGCTGCAGATTGCTAGAAGTGTTTATGGAGAAAGATTGTGATTTGGTGTGTGCTTCATTTTCTTCATCATTCTCAAGAACTGTATCAGGATTGTTATTGCTATCACTATTGCTTTGGAGGTGTATTAAATTCATTATCCTAGATTTTTTTTGCCATGACTAACAGCTGTCCTGCACAAAATATATTTTTTGCACTAATTTTCTAAAAGTCTAAAAATGTCATACAGTAGATGTACAGAATACTTCTGGGTTTGCCGTCTTGTAGCCTACTATCATGTTTTCTGCTGCACTGATGAAGATGATAAAGAAGAAGGAAAAAAGAAGATTTGCTGTTGCTGTTGGTAGTTACCACTGGTGCTGCTGCCCATAACAGTTAGACTCATACCATGTCTGCTGTCTTCTTGATTGACATTATTCATGACAAAAACTACTTGGAATGGATTTCCTGATTGTGAACTTTAATTAAAAAAAAAAAGAAATAATAAGTCTACATTAAAACATTGCTCTTTCATGTCAACTCTTCTCACTGCCTTCCAACTCCTCTTGCTCTGCCCTACTAAAAATTATTATTATCCTCCCTATCTGGATTGATTAAGCAGAGTTGACAGAAATCAACACTGAATATGTTTGATTTACCACAGTCTGATGACTCACATACAGACTCATATTCTAATATTACAGGAGATTCAGAAACTCTGTTATTAGCAAATGAAATGTTTTACAAAGGAATGGGGCAGCAGCTAGGGATGGGCAAAGATTTTTTCCTCAAATGCGAAACAGGAGAAAAATTGAATTTTTCGACAAATGACAAAGTGCTGTTTTTCCATTTTTTCACCTAGCTCATTGCATTGAAATCCCTACCACATGTCAAGTTTCCCTTCTTTCCTCACAGACATAGTATAAAAGGGATGTCAGATTCCCATAACATGCCATTCCATGTTTGTGAGAGGAAGAGATAGCAGTACAGTTGTGAACTAGAGAAGACAGGCAAATAAAGTGGAGCTTAAGCTTAGCTCAGAGAGTCTTGTAGACAGGACATTTGTTCTCTGTATTAGGAGACTATGGTGGCACTCTGAGGGACAAGAGTGGATAAAGGAGGTTGACTTCAAATACCACAATATTCTGCATGACTTACTGGGAAGACACAGGCAGCAATGATACTATTTTCTTCCTGATCTGTCTGTTAGTATCTCTATGCTGGGGGAGTCTGGGGGTGTGAGAAGAGAGTAAAGGAGATTTACACCAAATGCCCCAAAATGTTGTTTGACTGATTAGAAAGACACAGGCATCTGTTATCCAAGTTCCTTCTTGACCTGGTTGTTGGTGCTACAGGGTCAGGGTAAAGAAGTATTTATGACATTAGTAGTGAAAGTAAAAGGAAATTATTTGAGACCTCTAAGAGCTTAGAGAAATATAAAATTAGTGAAGCAAGAAGCGGTGGCAATGCTGAGAATGACCTAACTGAGAATGAGGATGATCAAGATCTAGAATATATACCTCCAGCATTCTCCTCTTCTTCAGATACAGATGAAGTTGAGAGTGAGAAAGATGATGGCATGGCCAGAAAGTTAGCTGAAAGGCAAAGGTTCAATGTTCCACCACTAAAAAGGAGCAATGTGACTGTCTAATTTTTTAAGAATCAATTGGAAAGTCTAACCCTGGACAAGCATAGATGCCCAAAACTACACAGTTATCTTGTCAGTCATCATAAGCATCATCACTAGTGATGAGCGAGCATGCTCGGCCGAAGCTCGGTTCGGCTCGAGCATCGCTCTGCTCGGCACATGGCGGTACTCGTACGAGTACCGCATGTGCTCGCCCACCATGTTCGGGTCTCCTCCCCGCACGTTTCGCAGCTGCTGCGCAGCCAATAAACGTGCGGGGAGGCTCTGACATCAGTGTAATGCCAGCAGCCATGTTGGCTGCTGGCATTACACTGATTGGCTGGCCAGAACCCGTGAACGCGCGAGTTCGGCTCATTCTTAGCCAGGGAGAGATGCGCTTAGGCAGGGAAAGTCAGTGTAGGGAGAATAAAATTGTTGAAACTCTTTCAAGACCCAAAAGTCCTTTTTAGGACTGTTGTGTGTGGGGGCAGCATTTATATTTTGTTTGGGGGGGCACAATTTCCTTTTTTTTGTGGGGGGGATATTTGTAAGGTGACATATAATACTAGATGCACAGGAAGTCCTTTTTAGGACTGTTGTGTGTGGGGGAAGCATTTAATTTGTTTTGGGGGTGTTCTAAGGTGACATTGTACTAGGTGCACAGGGACAAATATTTCACAGTGCAGTGACAAGCTGACATATTCTGTTAGGTGCACAGGGCCAATGATTTTACAACGCAGCGACAAAAAGGGCCATTTTAAACGTGTGCCTAGCCATAGATTATTGTCACATTCTGTTTAGTGTGCAAATTCACAAATTAACGTCACATATTCCGTTCACTGTGCCTAGCCGCAGATTAGCGTCACATTCTGTTTCGTGTGCCTAGCCGCAGATTAGCGTCACATTCTGTTTCGTGTGCCTAGCCGCAGATTAGCGTCACATATTGTTTAGTGTGCCTAGCCGCAGATTAACGTCACATATTGTTTAGTGTGCCTAGCCGCAGATTAGCGTCACATATTGTTTAGTGTGCCTAGCCGCAGATTAGCGTCACATTCTGTTTCGTGTGCCTAGCCGCAGATTACCGGCATATATTCCGTTTAATATGAAGAAGGCGGGTAAAAAGGGACGGGGAAGTGGACGTGATCCTGATAGTTCAGGGCGCGGGTCAGGACGCGTAGAAACTGTGCCTGGTGCCAGAGCACAAGAAAGAAAGACATCCACCACACCTAGCTTCATGTCTCAGTTTACAGGGCGTCGCAGGACATCACTCTCGAGGTCAGACCACTGCGAACAGGTGGTCGGTTGGATTTCAGCTGACACTTCTTCCAGTCGGTTAAGCACCACCCTGTCTTCCACCAAGTCCACTCTCACTAGCCAAGAGTCTGGTCAACATAATCCTCACCCTGATCATCCTTCCTCCCACCATAGAGGGTCTGGCCAAAGAAGTGATCCCACACTGGGATATAGTGAGGAGCTCTTCTCATCACCAATCCTTGATTTGAACCTCTCTCCAAGCACGCTTGCAGAGGAACATGAGATCTTGTGCCCTGATTCACAACCTCTAGTGGGTACCCAATCACAAGAAGATGACAGAGGGGAACGGCATTTAAGGTCAAAGGAAGTGGATGATGATGATGAGACACAGTTGCCATCAAATCAACCACAATTACTGTCTCAAGACCTTGATGAGGAGGATGATACACAGTTGTCAATGACTGAGGATGTGGTGGGATCAAGAAATGAGGAGGATGATCAGAGTGAGGAAGTGGAGGAGGACTTGGTGGACGATGAGGTCACTGACCCCACCTGGGAAGGTGGAAAGCCGAGCGATGACAGCAGTCCTGAGGGTGAGCCATCTGCAGCACCGCAACAGGCTGGAAGAGGCAGTGGTGTGGCTAAAGAAAGAAGGCGGACCGCACCAAACCGGCCCGCAAATGTTCCACGGAGCACCCCCTTGCGTAAATCTCCCTTGCCAAGGGCTAGGTGTTCCGCGGTATGGCGTTTTTTTAAGGAAAGTGCGGACGACAAAAGAATTGTAGTTTGCAACCTGTGCCACACCAGAATGAGCCGAGGCATGAACACTAGCAACCTCACCACCACCAGCATGATCCGACACATGGCATCCAAGCACCGTAATAAGTGGGAGGAACGCCCGGATCTCCAATCTGTGTCTGCAGGCCACAC
Organism: Rhinophrynus dorsalis; assembly: GCA_037306005.1. Lineage (NCBI taxonomy): Eukaryota > Metazoa > Chordata > Amphibia > Anura > Rhinophrynidae > Rhinophrynus > Rhinophrynus dorsalis. The sequence continues at coordinate 270,200,946 of CM074724.1, forward strand.
CACTGCTTCCTCTTCCCCTGTTTTCGGTGCCGGCCAATCGCCTGTCGAAGGCGCAGGCCCGCATACCTCCCGCCCTGCACCTGTACCATCTGAAGCACCATCAGCGACCACATCCACTTCCCTGTCCCAGCGCAGCGTCCAAATGTCGTTACCCCAGGCATTTGAGCGCAAGCGAAAATACCCAGCCACCCACCCACAGGCCATAGCACTAACCTCACACCTTTCCAAATTACTGGCCATCGAAATGCTGCCATTTAGGCTTGTGGAGACTGAGTCCTTCCGCAGCCTGATGGCAGCAGCTGTCCCTCGGTACGCAGTCCCCAGCCGCCACTACTTTTCCTGGTGTGCCGTCCCCGCCTTACACCACCATGTGTCCCTTAACATCACCCGTGCCCTGACCAACGCAGTTACTGGGAAGGTCCACTTAACGACTGACACATGGACAAGTGCTTGTGGCCAGGGACGCTGCATTTCCCTGACGGCACACTGGGTGAATGTCGTGGAGGCTGGGAGCGACTCGGACCCTGGGATGGCACAGGTGCTACCCACGCCGAGGATTGCGGGCCCTACCTCCATCAGGGTTTCCACCAGCACCTACGTTATTGGCTCCTCCTCCTCCTCCTCCGTTTCCACCTCCGAATTCTCTGCACGCAGCGCCACTCACCCATCAGCCGGTAGCTGGAAGCAGTGTAGCACTGCAGTGGGGAAGCGTCAACAGGCCGTGCTGAAGCTGATCTGCCTTGGGGACAAACAGCACACGGCCTCAGAGCTGTTGCAGGGGATTAGTCACCAGACCGAGCAGTGGCTCTCGCCACTCAACCTGCAACCAGGCATGGTTGTGTGTGATAATGGGCGTAACTTGGTGGCAGCTTTGGAGCTCGGCAAGCTCACACACGTACCATGCCTAGCGCATGTATTTAATTTAGTGGTTCAGCGATTTCTAAAAACCTACCCCAATTTGCATGATCTCTTGACGAAGGTGCGCCGCGTGTGTGCACATTTCCATAAGTCATCTACAGCTTCAGCCGGCCTGTTGACGCTGCAGCAGCGCTTACAATTGCCAGCTCACCGGCTGCTGTGTGACGTGAGCACGCGCTGGAACTCCACCTTCCACATGTTGGCCCGGCTTTGTGAGCAGCAGAGGGCAGTAGTGGAGTACCAGCTGTTACACGGTCGTCGCCTCTCCGTTCAACTTCTTCTAATCAGAAGTGAGGAGTGGGAATGGATGTCAGACCTCTGTGAGGTTTTACGCAATTTTGAGGAATCGACACAGATGGTGAGCGGCGATAACGCTATTATCAGTGTAACCATCCCACTTCTGTGTCTACTGAAACGCTCGCTGCTCACAATTAAAACCGACGCTTTGCATGTGGAAGAGGTGGAAATGCGGGAGGAAGAGCTTACACAAGGTGATAGCCAGAGCACCCTCACTTCGTCTTCTCAGCGACAATTGGAGGAGGCAGAGGAGGAGGAGGAAGACACGGTTGCCTCCGCTACAGAGGGTAGCCATGGAACTTTATTTCCATCTCTTCAGCGTGGGTGGGCAGAAGAGGAGGAAGAGGATGAGGAGATTGAGAGTCATCCTCCTGGTGAGGACAACGAAATCTTGCCTGTTGGTACTCTGGCACACATGGCTGACTTTATGTTAGGCTGCCTTTCCCGTGACCCACGCGTTATACGCATTTTAGACAACACGGATTACTGGGTGTTCACCCTTCTGGACCCCCGCTACAAAGAGAATTTCTCATCTCTCATTCCTCCGGTGGAGAGGACAAGCAAAATGGTGCAATACCAGAAAGTTCTTGTCGAAAAATTGCTCCAAAATTTTCCATCTGACAACGCTGGCGGCAGAGTACGTGCTACCTTGGCCAACCGAGAAGGGGAGAAAAGGGGAGCACACAGCAGTTCCGACAAAGGCAGGGCAACACTCTCCAAGGCGTGGGACACCTTCATGACACCCCGCCAGCACCCTCACCCTGATGCGCGGCCTAGTGTCACAAGGAGGGAAAAGTTTTGGAAGATGGTGAAGGAGTACGTAGCAGACCGTGTCAGCGTCCTCACTGATCCCTCTGTGCCTTACAACTACTGGGTGTCCAAGCTGGACACGTAGTATGAACTGGCACTCTACGCCTTGGAGGTGCTGGCCTGCCCTGCCGCCAGCGTTCTGTCTGAGCGGGTATTTAGTGCTGCTGGTGGCATCATAACAGATAAGCATATCCGCCTTTCCACCGAAAATGCTGATAGGTTGACACTTATAAAAATGAACAAGGCCTGGATTTCCCCTGACTTCTCCACTCCACTGGAGGAAAGCCCCGGGTGAACATAAAGTCACTTTAGATATGTTATTTACAATGATGGGAATACTCTGTATTCCCATTCACCCCTTCCACCCAAAAAACGGGTATATGGTTGACTCTTAATCTTCTCATCCTCCTCCTCCTCTTCCATATGCCCTGTGATATAATTTTTATATAGGGCCAGCTCACCAGCGGGCCCTGTGATATAATTTTTATATAGGGCCAGCTCACCAGCGGGCCCTGTTTGACAATTTTTGTATAGGTCAGCTCACCAGCGGGCCTTCTCATATAATGTTTTATTGGGTCAGCTCTCTAGCGGGCCCTCTCATATAATGTTTTATAACGTCAGCTCACTAGCGGGCCTTCGCATATAATGTTTAGGATGGTCAGCTCCGCAGCAGACCCTCACCCATAATGTTTTAGATGGTCGGCTCAGCAGCAGACCCTCATTCCTAATGTTTTAGATGGTCAGCTTAGCGGCATGCCCTCGCCCCTAATGTTTTAGAAGGTCACCAGCAGGCCATTAATCCTAATTTTTCAAGGGTGTGTATGATGCCCTCCTTTATGTGTAATAAAGGGTGTATTGGAGTGACATTTCAGTCTAATTTTTGGCAGCCCTTTCACTTAGTGCATAGGCTTTATGAGTGTTGGACCACTACCTGAACTATTGTACCACAATGTGAATGAGGCCCTCCATTTTGTGATATACAGGTTGTATCGGAGTGCCTCAGGTCCTCCCATTGAATTAAATAGGGCTGGGGTGTTCGACAGAGCAGAAGGTAGTTCTTGGCTTCATCCACTAAGTCACTTCGTCACTTTTACTCAATGGATCAGACCCCACTGTTCCGACTATAAATTTTGGACTTAACAAGGGCAAACGGACATGTTGTAAAACCTGTGGTAGCTGCGGCCTCCGTTCCTGAATGCTGTACCTTACCCGGGCCATAACCACGTGGAACACCTGCTTTACGCTGCGCACATTTCCCTCTTAATCATGGCCCCAGTTCCGAAAAATCGATGAAATTTTTTGCAAAATTTGCAGATGATATACAAGTATATATACAGCAAATACTGTTTGGTAACAATTTTTCGCCTAAAATCATTTTTATCTTCCTTTTTGTGTGTTTTACGGTCAGTCTATAAAAATGGCGTACTACGGGCGAAACATCGTTCCCAACAGCGACGTTGGAGTCCAAGATGCATCCAGACATCCTCCCTATGCTGTCCCTGAACCATTTCTGTGGTGTTTCCATCATTTTCTGACCTTTTCCTATGAACCAGGCACCCTCCCCTCATCAGAGCAGGGGGTGCCTGGTGTAATGCTCGAGTCCTCCCATTGACTTCAATGGGGCTCGGGTGCTCGGCCGAGCACTCGAGCCTCCGGGGGCGCTCGGCCAGAGCACCCGAACACCCGAGCATCGGGGTGCTCGATCATCACTAATCATCACCACTTTCAAGACCAAGCTCCGCTAAGCCACACACACACACACACACATACACACACACACACACACACATACACACACACACACACTAGTGTTGAGTAACCACCAACAAAACAGTCCACAACCTTAGCTATGATGAGTGCCTCTTCTACTGTTGTAAGTGCAGCACATGTGACATCCAGTTGCAGTACAATTGCAGTAACATCTTGCCCCAGTAGTAGTAGCAGCAGACCCACAGGAACCCCCTCATGCAATGAAATCCACAGTATGGAGATACTTCACTCATGATACAAAAGTTAAGCATTTTGTTATCTGTTGTCTGTTCAAAAAGTATTTGTTCAGTGGGAATGCAGACTTACAACCAGAACCCTCCTCAATGAGATCCCATCTGAAGCACAACCACAGGTCTGACTGGGAAACACACCATCAGAGTTGCCACACTAGCAACAGCCAAAGTACTTCTAAACATTCCTGGGGTTCTGGAATACATAATTGAGTAGCTACTGATGTGTCATTGAGTGTGCCAATATTTTCTGCTCTTGCTGTAGAGGAGTATGACTCTGAGTTTGCTTTTGGCAAGGTTCAGAGAGTTTATGACTAAGTGCTTTGTATAGCGTAAAACACATAAGACTAAATCCTTTGGGGATCTTGTTGCATCTTTGTGTTTCACCTTACCAGTAGTCTTTGTTGCAAACTTTTAAATGAAGAAATAAAGCTTCATCTTTTATCAAGTCTTCGGCCTGTGGAATGGTGTTTGCCCAGGTACTGTTGCAATCTTCTAAGGGTCAGAGAATGCCTACACATACCACTACCCCTACCATCTCCACAAGTCATTAAATCAATAAAGTTACATAGTTCTTTCACTATGTACTGCTATCCTATACTTACTAAGTTCTTAGAAAGAAGTCAAAACCTGCAATAAATAATACAAAATTGTGCCCATAGAATAGTAAATTTACCAAAATGTTGTTGGTTGACATGCTGCCCTTTTATTTTGTTGAAAGCAGGGTCTTTAAAAAAATGTAATTTGTTGCACCCTGTTGGAATATCCCAATTCACAGTTAATTTTCAAGGATACTTAAACATGAAGTTAGCGTAGTGAGCAAAGGAAAAAAGGCACTCAGCCTGCTAACAATTTCAAGGCATTGTTTCTGTAGGACTAACAAAGTTTACTTCTTGCTAAAAATGTATTCTCAGTGACAAAATGGTAAAAGTTTAATGAATGTAATGTATGGGCCAGAATGTTCACAAAATAGTATGAAATTTGTTATTTTTTTTCCAAAAATTCCAGCTAGAAGTATTTCTGACTTTTCACCCATCCCTAGCAATAACATCATTAAGCAGCAACAGTAAGTGTAAAAAAAAACATCCAGAGCAGATAGCAAATTGTGCCAGTAGTGGTAACAAAACAACTACAGAGATTCATGACGTAGAGGGTACTTTGACAATATTGCAGCATAAGACACTTTTTTAAAAACAGCTTTAATAGTGATTGTGAAACATTAATCATATCTTCCTTAGAATTTGTGGGCTTTCCCCTCCCCCCACTGTGATGAATAGGATGATGATCATCATGTTGATTATGATGAAGATGATGGTGCAGATAAAGAGGATTATGATGAAGATGATGAGGGAAGCAACTGTTGCTGGCAATGATTGTTGACTGTGGCACTGCAACAAGTCCCATTCATACTATACTATTGTGGTTCTTTACATTACAGAAGAGATGTCTAAGGGGTTATTTAATTACCGTTTGTAAATACATTATCTACACAAAGAGTTGAGCTAAGAACAAGAGGTCATCCATTAAGACTACAGGAAAGGTGCTTTTAACTAAAACAAAGGCAGGGATTCTGTACAGTAAGTGCGGTAAAGCTATGGAATTCTTTGCCTTGGGATATTGTATTTACAGATAATGCAGCTGCTTTAAAAAAAAACAGCAATGAATCCCTACCTAGCAAGGAACAATATGGAAAGTTATGACACATGGCTTCAGTGCAAATAGGTTATTGATCCAGGGAAATATCTGACTGCCATTTGGAGTGAGGACAGATTTTTTTTACCCACGTGTAGCTAAATTGGAAATGGCTTCAGAGGACTTTTTCTCCTTCCTCTTGATCAAAAGGGGTGTTTTTGGCATGGGCTGGACTTGATGGGCGCATGTCTGTTTTCAGGCTCATCAACTATATTACTATGTTACTATAACCCCTTGAATACTAAAAAGGTCTCCAAAGCATTGCTTCACTATAAGACCTTGCATTCAAGAGGTTAAATACTCATTAAAAATCAATTACTTGTTCCCTATAGTATAGTTGATTTGCCCCATACTTATTCAAATTCTTTTAGTACTTCAGCCATTTTAATTTTCACGCAGATCTGAAAATGCTTTGATTTCTATATAGTTTTGCGCTTTGAGACATTTTGTTTCACGTCAGTAACTGAAACAGTTTTTACTAATGACTAACATACAAATAGAAAGAGAAAACGAGTCCTGAACAAAATATTTTTACCATCTCACAGGGAAACTGAACAATGCCTTTAACACTTTGAATGCTAGAGTGGTGTCAGATGTATTGTAAAGAAATGTGCTGGATGGACACCCCTCAGACACCCAAAAGCATTAAAGTCACAAGGAAAACTGTTCTTTACATTTACTAACTATAAAAAAATATTATGGGCTTTATTAAAATGAATGACTGAATGAATGAATAAAGTGGAGCAATTCTGTGGCAAACCATGTACATCATAAACATTTCCATTTATTTAAATGGGCATTTAGCCCTTTGAATGCTAGAGTAGTCTCCATTACATTGATTCACAATTCACTGGTGAGTTACCTAGCATTCCATGGGTTAAAAGCCTTCTTACAAGGGATAGTGATGTTTAAAAATAAAAGAGGATCCAGTTAATCTTCATAGTATTTGGACCTTGGAGAATGTTATTTCAATACTGTCAGAGTTGTAGTTCAAGAGTAACTGAATGATAAAGTGTCCCCTTCCGCCCTTTTTACTGATGTAACACTGCTCACCTCAGAACAGAAAGGTGGTGTTCAGATGGCTTTTAGAGATGGGAAATCTTCAATTTGCATAAAAGAAAAACCTGAAAAACCTGTCAAGGGGGGCAGGGTTTTCATTGTTCTCACAGTAAGAAAACTCTTGAACTACAACTCTGACAGTACTGAAATAACACTCTTCACGGTCCAAATACTGTGAAGATTAATTGGAACTGCTTTTATTTAGAAACATTACTATCCCTTTAAATCGTTGTGAATTATGGTGCACTTGGTTTGCTCCAGAACTTTTCTTTTGGCCTTAAGTCCTATGATTTTTACTTGATAAGAAAGCAAAACAATCTACAAATCACTGCAAACAGATTGATATATGTTGATCAGAATTTGTAATCAATTATCTTTAAAGACAAAGTCACAGTTCAATGAGAAATTCTACAAATCAGTAAATATTTGTTAATATTATTAAGGTTTACCACTTTAAGGGATTCAGGACAAAAATAACTATACAATGTTGTGTCCCATGAAATTAACGCATTACAAGTTTCCTTCCAAGCTGTTTTACTGGCCAGTGAACTTCAAACAGAAAAGTTATTTTTTTTACATATTAGAAATATTCTTTTTGGTGCTTACAACTACAGTGTATCTGCTGTCACAGAACTTTAATCAAATGTGTTAAATAGTTAGTAGTCTATGACTTTCCACAAAAGATTAATTACTTTTTCTTTGATAAGTTTATAATATATTGACATTATATTAATTTTATAACATCATTTAGACCAGTAGTGGAAATATCTGTACCAATTTATTTAAATTATTTAAAGGGATAGTAATGTTTCATAATAAAAGCAGCTCCAATTAATCTTCATTGTATTTGGGCATTGGAGAATGTTATTTCAATTCTGCCAGAGCTGTAGTTCAAGAGTAATTCAATGATAAAGTATCCCCCTCCTGCCCATTTTACTGATGTAACACTACTCAGACACACCAGAAGGGAGGTGCCCAGGTAGATTGCAGAGAGGGACAATCTTCAATTAAGATAAGGGAAACACCTGAAAAGCTTGTCAAGGGGGGCAGGGTTTTCATTGTTTTCATAGGAAGAAGATTGTTCCCTGCTGTTATCTGTCTGGTCTATGGACTGGATTCCACATCTGAGAAGAGATGGCTTACACTAGGTAAAAGGAGCGGGAGTGGAAACTTTGCTTGTGAATATCTCTCAAACCACAAATGTTTGAGAGATAAGACTTATTTCATTCTTCATGTTTTTTTAATGCCTACAAAATAAAATAAAGTTAAAACGAAGTATTACTATCCCTTTAAGGCCTTATGCAAAAAGAAAAAGGGGAGCAATACTGGAACATAACATATGTATTGCAGGGGGCAGTAAAAAAAAATCCCAAAATGTCCCATTGATTTAAATGGGCCTATTTACGCAATGCATTTAAAACCTCTTTAGCATTAAACTTACTGAGTGCCACCGAGGGAGACATGACATTGCAACTGAATGCATTGCATTCCTGTATGTCACTCAGAGGATTAATGGTAAAAAGCTTCTTTTAAATCAATGAAGTATGTTTATCTTACCTCTATGGTGCTGTTGGGTGCTCTACAATTGATCCCATTTTACTCTAAATAACACCAAAAATAATATTTTCCAAAAGCAAGCAACACTAACTAGAAATTAATTCAGTAGGACAGGTGTCATGAAGTGCATTTTGATTCAGTTCTGTGTATCTGTATTCTAGTGCTAATTAAAAATTCCTCATTATGTGCTATTCTATCTTTTCCCCATACATAATTGTATTCATGCTGTTGTTGCTTATTTATCTTTAAAAAAAAGTTGAATTTCAATGTGTGCAAAACTATATAAAGAATGCATGCTTGCTGAGAATTTCCCATTGATTTCAGCAGCTGAAGTTTATTCCAGCAAAACTGTAGCCGTGGGTCAAAAAAGATACATCACAGCATACACAATGAAAAGACACTGGGCTCCATTTTCCCATCCCAACACACTTTTGCAACATTGTATTTCTTACCATCTGTTTTAAATGTAAATTATAACTCCTATTCAGGCAGTTATCATAATTTCTAAATTTGCTCTTGTGGGAGAAGTTGTAGAAATAATTCTGTGTTTGCATTGTGCAGCTTCAGTGCAACTCATATCAGCAATTTGAATAGTCATACAACTTTCATAAAACTGTGGCTGTCTCATAGTGTGGGCTATGAAAGTGAAGCCCAAAATGACAGCCTTCACTTTTTGTAGGACTGCTTCCAGAGGCCGCAAAGTGGAGTATTGACGTAATATATCTGACTAGTATAATGTGGGCAGTCTCTACTGCACATGACGGCTTCTGACAAACATCCTAGAAAATTATTATATAGGATGTTATGTGCCTGTAGAAAAATGATGTAGAAAAAATTAACAGACAATTAAGACCAGGGCCTAGATGCACTAAATATCGATGTGGTGTCGGTCTAATATTGTCAATGTGTTCAAATCACTCCGACAATTTGATCTGCACACACATCGACATATTCACCAAAATTGTCAGGTGGAAGGGGAGGGTTGGAGAAGGTCCCTATTAGCATACAGGATTTTCAAAGTGCTGTCGGTATGGAAGGGATCTCCTCCCCTCATACACAACCAACACTACTACAATTCTGAACAGCATTCTCTGTGCTTCCCTACCTAGCCAATATGAGAATACAGAGAAGGTTTTCAGCACCATGGACAGCATTGAATGTCATAGGGATATGCATTTCTCACCCCTGTGGCATTCAAAGGGTTACAGGGACCTTCCCTGTATTCCCCTACTGGCTAGGTAGGTAAGCACAGAGAATTATGTTCAGACTGTCATAGCTGTCTCTGCTGTTACTCCATGTGAAAGTACAGGGGAGATCCCAGCTACGACAGCCTGAGGTAGGTGAAGTGGAGACTGTGAACTCCAAAAGCAGAGGCTGCTATTGGAGTTTACTGAATGAGTCGAAGTGTCACATTTTAATATCAACATACCCCTTGCATACAAATGTATATCCATATGGAAATGAGCAATTGTCGATTAGAAGAATCCAAATTCGTAGACATGGTAAAGGCATGTTAGATTGATGCCGATGTGGGTATTTTTTTGTCGGAGTTCTGGTGAAGTGATGTCATAGACATGTAAATACTGAGTGCCTACGACTCTGCTCCGACAGAACATCGACCTTTAGTGAATCTAGGCTAATGTATCCCTGAAAATACTGGTGATATTAGGTATTCAAGAGAGAAAACAGTGGCAAAACATAGTCAAGCTATACCAAAATTGTGATATTAATTTCATCAGATTTAAAGCAATTATCAAGTCACAGTTGTCAGATAGAAAAAAAAAATGATCTGGATCAAATTGTATTTAAAAATGAAGCCAGATTGATCTATCTTCTGCATACTAAATCATTAAATTATTAAAGATTATCCTATAACATAAAGTGGTAGAATGCATTGCTCCCTGTGAACGAAACCGCACATGCGCAGTAGAGACTGCTGTTCCAGCATTCTCTATTGTGCATGTGTGGTTTTGCACACAGGGAGCTTCCCTGTGAGCCGTCTGAAGCTCCCCACTAAGGATCAGCGCGTTAGGCAAGTCTTTACAGCACATGACTGCAGTCATGCGCAGTAGAGACTCGCCGAACGTGCTGATTCGGAGTGGGGATTTCCGGACGGCTCACTGCCTGTCTCTGCTCCCAGCTCCAGGGCAGCATCCGGGGCCGCTGGATGCTCTTTAGCCCATGTATACGGGCTTTCATACTAGTTAAGAGAATATTTTCAAAAAAGTGTCATGTTAAAAAAAGGAAAGATCTTCTACTGCATGATTAGCAACAGTAAAATATTAAGTAAACAACTACAATAGGTGGGGAGGATTCACAAAAGGAATTTTACAACTACTTTTCTGTGTAGTATGTGAATGACTGCATTGTTGTTAATTTGAGATGACAGTAGCAAGCAATTATACAGCATTTCAACAAGTCATATATGTAATGCAACAGCTGTACCGCTCAAGTAACAAGTTCAATAGCCATATACGTGTTCAAGACTTGTCATTGTGAAGGACAAAAAAAATCACTGGGAGCTTCACTCAGCCAATCCAGTACAGTTGGGGAAAAAGCATGATTTAAATGCACAAAGGACGTTACCAAATTCAACCCCCTTAAAGGTGTATGAACATGTAAAAACATAACAAGCAAAAACACCAAGTCGTTGAGGATAAACTTATCCTACCAAGAAAAAAGGTTAGTGATTTTATGGTAAAGAATTTCAAACTTGAAAATATCATTAATTATACATTTATGATATATTGGAGATGAAACAAAAGAGCACCTCAGAAAAGCAAACTCAGGTCCCACTCTGAGTTGAGACCATCAATTATGCATGTATTTAATTGATGTACTCAAAACATTGGTTCACTTTTAAAAGGTTGCACTGTAGGAAAGCACGAGATTCTCATGTCGCAGAATGAAATGTCACCTCTCCCCTGCTTAGCTACCCTTCCCCGCACCAGCCATCAATATGTGACAAAAGAAAAGTACCACAACAACCTATTCCCACAGCTCTCTCTCTCCTTTTCAGCTCCTCTTCCCAGCAGTGCTTCCAGCGCTGTGTTGGTTACCTCATCTGCATGTCTTGATGGATGGACCAGAGGAGAGAGATGCTCAGCAAGATGCAGATGAGATGGATGAGGTAACCAGAACAGCAGTGGATGCACTGCAGGGAAGAGGAGCTGAGAAGAGGAGAGAGAGTTGGGGCAAAATGTTGTTGTGGTACTTTTTTTTCTTTGTTTCACTCATTGATGGCTGGTGCGAGGAAGGATAGCTAAGCAGGGGAGAGGTGACATTTCATTCTGTGACATGAGAATCTTGCTCTTTCTCACAGTGAGAGAATCTAATGTCACTCTTTTAATCTGGGAGACACGCTGAATGAGCCCTGTGGTCATACTCTGTTTTGTGTGTGACCTTTTAAAAGGATACCCAAAACATTTCCCTCCTAACCAGGCAGTATACGTTGTTACCACCCCTGGGGTGCTTGGATACACTTTCAATACCTAAGAACCAAATTTGTCCAAACTCCTATTGTGTTGTGCAACTGGTGATCTAGTGTCCCCATTCTCAATTGTATTTAGCCTCTTGTTATGCACTTACCCACATATCTGCAGGATACAATGCATGTCTTAAACATTATGGAGGGCATGAGGTTGACCTTGCGGTATATGTGGCTTACAATAGATACAGTCTTCCTGTACCTACTCATTGGAGTGCAGGCAGTTTTTGAATAAGGCCATTCACTACTTGTTGACACATAATTATTTTGTGTTTGATGTGGTGTTATTGCCCCAGCTCTCTCTCCCAAAGCATGTTATCAATAATATTCCTGTTTATCCATCTGAAAAGTGTTTGTTGTAATGTCGCCTTATATAGTAGTATCACGGTGCCCGTGATTCGTGCTGCTCTCTGTCTGTCACTTGCTGAGATACGTGATTTGCTGTCTGTCTTTAGCCCTCCTCATACAGCCTTTTTAAACCCAGGGTGAGCACTTCCAGGTTGCCCTTTCGTGGTGTTTCTGACTCCACTCTGCCTGACCTGCTTGTCAGATCTCTGGGCTTGTTTCCAGTGTTCCTGTATGCTACGTTCCGGTGTTCCAGTGTTCCTGTACATTAACATTCCGGTGTTCCAGTGTTCCAGTGTTCCTGTACGTTTATGTTCCGGTGTTTCCAGAGTTCCAGTGTTCCTGTGTGCCTGTATTCCGGGGTTCCTGTGCTCCAGCACCGTGCGGGTTAACTTGTACGAGTGTCTGAGTCTCGTGCTCCAGCTGTCACTTCGGCGACATTGTTCGCCTCGCTATTTGCATTCACATTGTTGTTTCCAGCGCGCAGGCGCTGGTTTACTCCACTAACCTGGTTGCAATACACATTGAAGGTTCCGGCGTACAGACACTGGTTTGCTCCACTAGACCTGGTTGCTATATACATTGTTGGTCCCAGCGTGCAGACGCTGGTTTACTCCACTAGACTGGTTGCGAAATACATTGTTGGTTCCAGCGTGCGGACGCTGGTTTGCTCCACTACCTGATTGCGATATACATTGTTGGTCCCAGCGTGCGGACGCTGGTTTACTCCACTAAACCTGGTTGCTATATACATTGTTGGTCCCAGCGTGCGGACGCTGGTTTACTCCACTAGACTGGTTGCGAGATACATTGTTGGTTCCAGCGTGCGGACGCTGGTTTGCTCCACTACCTGGTTGCAATACACATTGTTGGTCCCAGCGTGCGGACGCTGGTTTACTCCACTAAACCTGGTTGCTATATACATTGTTGGTCCCAGTGTGCGGACGCTGGTTTACTCCACTAGACTGGTTGCTATATACATTGTTGGTCCCAGCGTGCGGACGCTGGTTTACTCCACTAGACTGGTTGCGAGATACATTGTTGGTTCCAGCATGCGGACGCTGGTTTGCTCCATTAAACCTGGTTGCGATATACATCATTGGTCCCAGCGTGCGGACGCTGGTTTGCTCCATTAAACCTGGTTGCGATATACATCATTGGTCCTAGCGTGCGGACGCTGGTTTACTCCATTAAACCTGGTTGCGATATACATTGTTGGTCCCAGCGTGCGGACGCTGGTTTACTCCATTAACTCTGGTGGCGCTATTTACCATTAGTCCCAACGTGCGGATGTTGGTTTGCTCCTGTACATCCAGTACTGTGGTCAGTCGCTGTCCACTTCCTTGCAGTTTTCTGATTATCCTTGACAATAAACTTCTGCTGATTAGACCTCTATACTTATGCTCTCTGCTGTCTTAGTCACCTGGCAGCTGGTCTACTTGCTCAGGCTGCCCTGCACAGTATTGGTGAGGCCGGTAGAACCTTGAGGACACCATCCTGTAGGTTGCCTCACCCGGTATTGGCAGGGCTGGTAGAGCCTACTACAGTACTCCTTTGGGCTGCCCTGCCCGGTATTGGTAAGGCCGGTAGAACCTTGTATATCACCATCTTTAAGGTTGCCTTACCCGGTATTGGCAGGGCTGGTAGAGCCTACATTTTGCATGCCATTGGGCTGCCTTGCCCGGTATTGGTAAGGCCGGTAGAACCGGTATACGTCATCTCACGGTTGCCTTACCCGGTATAGGCAAGGCCGGTAGAGCCTGTCATTAAACTGTCACTTGGGTTGCCTTGCACGGTATTTAGGCAAGGCCGGTAGAACCTATTGTATGTTCTATTACTGTTGGTAGAACCTATTGTATATTCTATTACTGTTGTATTGTTATGTATGTTTACCCTACGGGGGCTGCCTTTAACTTTTAATAAAGTTAAGTCATTTTACCAAACCTTAAGTCTGAGAGTCTTTAAAAACCGTGACAAGTAGGCAGGCTAATGCTCTTTATTTTTTTGACACATAATTATTTTGTATTGGATGGGGTGTTTTACCTCCAAAGATATTGGTTTAAAGTTCACTTCCTCATTAAAGAAAACCTCTGTAGAGTTTTTGGGCTTGTTACTTACAGGAACTATTACTTCAGAAAATGTTGTGGTGCATGTATATTGGAAACCGACATTGGGTAATATCATGTTACATGGGGACAGTTGTCATCCGAAGCATGTTATTAATAATATTCCTAAAAATCAATTTATCCATCAGAAAAGTGTTTGTAGTAATGCCACCTTATATAGTAGGCATGCTAATGCTCTTTACTTGTTGACACACAATTATGTTTGATGGGGTGTTTTACCTCCAAAGATGTGGAGCCACAATCGGAGCAAAATTTGCCCCATCATTTGCCAAATTATTTGTGGACTGGTATGAGTGGATCCACTTCTTTGGTGGCGATAACCCTTTCATACCCCTTAAAGTATTATTTTATAGGTATTTTGATGACCTTATTTATATTTGGAGTGGCAGTGAGGTACAGGCTAGCCAATTTGTTGAGTACCTGAGTTCCAAAAATATTGGTTTAAAGTTCACTTCCTCATTAAAAAAAAACTTCTGTAGAATTTTTGGACTTGTTACTTACAGGAACTATTACTTCAGAAAATGTTGTGGTAGATGTATATTGGGAACCGACATTGGGTAATATCATGTTACATGGGGACAGTTGTCATCCAAAGCATGTTTTCAATAGTATTCCTAAAGGTCAATGTATCCATCTGAAAAGTGTTTGTACTAATGCTGCCTTATATAGTAGGCAGGCTAATGCTCTTTCCGATACACTCTTGGATAGATGATACATAGTCAACCAAATTAATAAGACTAGGGATTTGGTTGATGTGATGAAACGTGATGCTTAATTAAGGGGTCCTTTAAAAACAAAAATAATAGAGACCATATTAATAATATGAGATGAATATTTAAACAAACAGTTACCTTTGTCACGGAATATAGCCAAGAGTATAGGTGATTATGTGGGGTAATCAGAGGTCTCTTACCTATCTTATATGTAGAGGAGATAGAGAGAGAGAGATCTTGGAGGATGGCTATAGGATCACCTGTAGAAAAACACCTACTTTGGGCAGGAGTTTGTCTTCATGTATATTTTCTTGGACTAAGAAATCTAAGGGCACATGGCTTAAAGTTAAATGTTTCTTTAAATGTGGAGGCAGATGTAAATGTTGTTCATATGCTAATATTTCCAAGACGTTTAACAGTTCGGTCATTAATAAGACTTATATTATTGATAGTTATATGAACGGTTTGACTTCTGGAACAGTGTATTTGATTACCTGTAAAGAATATTTAAAACAATATGTAGGACTTACGATCCATCCAAATAAGGAAAGAATCAGGAAACACCTTAATGCAATTGAGATTGGGACACTACTAGATCACCAGTTGCACAACACATTGTGTCACACAATAGGAGTTTGGACCAGTTTGGGTTCTTAGGTATTGAAAGTGTATCCAAGCACACCAGGGGCTGTAAAAATGTATACCGCCTGTGTAGGAGAGTAATGTTATGGATACATCAGTTAAATGCATGTATCCCTCTTATCATCAAAAGAAAATGACATCTTGACCAAAGGAACATACTGTGAAAATAACAAAAGAAACGTATAGGTCAGCACCAATCCATTTCTCCATCTAGAAAAAAATATCTTACAAGGGTGTGTAAGTTAGCTGTAGAAAGAGAGCTGATAGAACATCATACAGGCCTGCTCAATAAAAAGTAAGAGGCACACATGTAATAAGCACATAAAATAATATATGGGGTGCCATGGGTCATAAAAATAGTAAAACATCAAAGCAACGAGAAAAAAAAGCTAGATCTTAAAGTGTCACTCAGCCTACAGCATCAGTAACTAAAATAATAATTAGCCAAAATAGTCATGTATGTAAAATATAATAAATTTATTAGTATACAAAAAAAATATAACATAGATCCATGGATTCCCGTGGATATACAGCCAGCAACTTGTAAGTGGTGTTTGGGCCCATTTTTCCCCTATTATCACAGAGAGGATTGGAGAAGCTATAATAAGGGTGAAGATGGGTGAAATGTTTAGCCCTGGTCCCTGATATCCCTTTACTTTTTATTAATAATTCTGTGGGGCATTCTGAGACTATTAACTAGACACAACTGCATTAATTGGCATTTACTCATTCTAATTACATCAATGGTGTTGGCTCAGGTCATTTGCTTATTAACTCTGCCACATTATCTTTATACTGAGAATGTGTTACATACATTAACTTATCTATTGCTGCTTGTGCAGTTTATGCTTTGTCTGTGCTTGTACATTTATATTTGCATTTTATTTGTTCTTTTTTATGGCCAGACACACAGACTTGGTTATCTCTATATGACTAAGTTGTTTTTATTGTACAGTTGCTTATTCAATTGTGTCTCTGTTATATATATGAAGCAGATGGCTGCATTTATTAAGTAGCTATAAAGTCTTGACTTCTGACCTACAGTATAAAAGTCTACTAACTTGCTTTGTTCTAAAGAGAAAACATTGTTTCTATCTCTGCACAGTACCTGGGTCAGATTAATTACAGTGATTCATTAACTGGTTATCTATAGATATTAAAGTGCAGTGGCCACTAAAATAGGAGATATCAATCTTTATGATGAACGGGTTGGTAGAGGAGAGAACATGCCTAGTGTTACTTACATCCATCTCTACTATTTCTGCACCACCTATTGCACTTCAAGATCTACCTGGTTTCCTGTTACAAAGTCTGAAATAGCAATAAAAGTAATCTGTTACTTTAGAATGTAGCAACAAAGGATTAGTTGCCCACTGCTGAAACAGGGAAAAACCGCAGGGTTAACTCTGTAGGCCTTCATTCACCCTTAAGAGAATAATATGAATACAGAAGGTTAAATTATAAACGCCACTATTAATCAATTAATATAATTCAATGCAATCCATGTAGCTTGCTCACTTAGAGTCAATATCAAATTAACCTATAGTCCCACCTTTCTGTTTTCTGTTCCTACTTCTACAGATACACTCACCCTCCTTCAATAAGCACAGCTCTATTTTTCTTACTCACACAGGATCAGTAGAGTTTTGTGAGGTACTGGCAAGACAGCATACATTCATGTATGTTTGAGTTATGGTACTGCTCTCTTATCACATTAATATGTTCCCAATGCCTTGTTGAAACAGACTATCATTGCTGTCTACATGACACTCTTTGAAGAAACTGGAAAGATACTGTGATATTTATTCATTAAAGAACAAAATGGAAATATGCAAGTCTTTCCTTTTTAAAAAATGTATTACCTGAATTTTCATTTTTAATGACAGGACTTAATGTAAAAAGAATCTGTAATTTCTCTCCACATGTAATCAGAGATGTTTTTGTCATCTAATAGATTAAATAACTTAAGTATTTTGTTTATTATTTGTATATGCCTTTAATAATATTCACCATTTTTACTTATGTAACTTTGCAACTTACCCACTAATAAGTACTTATACACATTGATGAATTGCCTCATTTGAATGTCGGTGACATGAACCAAATGAAGAAAATCATAACTGTACCTATTTCATAGTGTGTTCCCTGCTGTATCTTATTGATTCTTCCTTCATCAAATACTGTAATGGATAAAGATTTCCAAGCAGCTGCTTTGTATTCATCACAGCTAAAGCAAAGCAAAGGCTGTAACAATGTTAAAGTAATGTTATCACATTATTCTAAGTACAGAAAATGCTAGACTTTATAGAATAGAGATGGAGATATGAAGATGATACAGGTACTAAGTTGAATGTTCAAAGCATTTCCTATTGTCATACAGATAACAGATATTGTGACCTTCTTTGCTTAGACCTTCCATTTCCAGTGCTGAGATTCAGTAAGATAAGAATTTCATTAGAGAATTTTTGAAATAAGGTTAGAAGCCTTCCTAATGTCCTTGCTTTAACTTCCATATAATACTACATTTAACTCCGTCCCTGCTGCTACTTCACCAGCATTTCCCTTTTAAAGCAGAACTACCACCTTGAAAACACTTTATCTTCAATAACTCCCCATCTGGCAACTAGCTGCTTAGTAGCGCTAGTCGCCAGAATTTTGACCTTATTTAAAATAAATTTGCATTCTTACTGGGCTGGCAGCAGCATGGAGCATGGACGTCTTGCCATAGTGATGTCCATGTGCCTGAACTGTCAGTCCCAGCCAGGTCTAGGAGGCATTGCTAGGAGCTGTCCGGCTCCAAAAGGGACTGAGCGCAGGCACGCAGACGTCACTATGGCAAGATGTCCACGCTTAGTGCTGCTGTCATCCTGATAAGAAAGCATATTTCTTTTGAATAAGGTCATAATTCTGGTGACTAGCGCTACTAAGCAGCTAGTTGCCAGATGGGGAGTTATTGAAGACAAAGTGTTTTCAAGGTGGTAGTTCCACTTTAAATAGAATCACATTACATCATAAAACAAGAAACTATTTCTCTAAAGAAAATAACGTGGAAAAAAAAGCAAATTTAAATTGTTACAGATCATGAAGATGTCTTCAAATTTGATGTAATTAATGAGTATTTAGTGATAATTGTTATAAAAATTATTATACACAAACAAGAAAAGATGTCACCCAAAGAAAAAGCAAAATTAGTACATTCTCTGATAGACTAGACTTTCATCCAACATGCTAACACTTGTTATTTTCAAGATCATGTTTTAGTAGAGGTTTCTTAGGGGAAAAATATAATTATTAGGGATCTATGATGTAAATGAGGATGATGGTGAGTAAAATAAGATCAGAGAAGGACAACTGTTAGTGTAATCAAATAAACACTGGTGATAGGAACTAATACTTTAGTTAAATCTGCTTGAACTCTTAAAACAAATGGTTGTAATAGTTGTTCTGCTCAATTAAGTGAGAAACCCATGACTTTTAATATTCTAAAAGAGTTATTTATATTTGTGACAGTACTGATAAACTAGTGAACACTGAATTGGTGAATTATCATTTCCAAACATCCTAGACATTTAACTTAGGTGTAACATACTATCATTTTTGAAAACCATAAAATCTACTGTAAAATCTTGGGTATAATACTCACCTTTTCTATCTATTTTTTTATAGCCTAGGTGAAGTGTATGGGGGTGCATTTACAAGATGAAAAAATTAATAACCCTGCTATCTGCATCTCCTAAAGTGAATCCGCACATTGAAAGACATATCCTGCCAAAGCCTGGATATAGGAAGGAAGGGAAGAGAGAGAAATAAATTGAGGAAAGGAGGCAGGGAGAGACATGGGTGGGAATAATGGGTATGTATAAGACATAAATACTTATTTTTCCCTAAACTATTGAGTATAATTTACAACTGCATATTATCCACAGGTGTGCAATATTCCCACAATTTCATGGTAATTATAATTTGTTTGCTATAACAGAGCACTAGCTAACCTGGATATTTATCATGAATGACCACCACATTTAGAAAGCGGCCAGTGCAGAAAAATAAACACTTATATTACTTTGTATCACAAAAAAGTTATACATGTATATATTAATCAGCTTACATGTGTAAAAAATATCATTTAGAATTAGATGCTGACTGCGAGAGAACTATTTGTTATATTTTTTATTGGTTATCTACATAAAATAACGATTAGGAAATAAAATAAGGATGTTTGCATTTTGCTTTACTCACTTGCTGCTGTATTTACGGGAAAATGTACCTCAATTCAACGTTACTGTTATTACTAATAGTAAAGTGCATCATTTTCATTAGTGGGAAAAAAATCTGGAAAACAAGGCCTCATGTAATTGATTTTAAATATGTATAAACATGCCTGATGACATGTACACATGTAAAGTATGAAATCATCTCGAGAATGTCATACCACATGGCATCATCAGAACTTGTGCACAAACATTGGAACTCAATCGAGAAACATATTCTGAGACAAGTTTTGCAGCTATTTCCAAATAAAGGAGTAAAATAGTTCCCTTTCTGTAAAAATCCCAGAGCAGGCAAAATGAGAACTTTTGCACATTCAATAATTATTGACAAAAATGGTCGGTCAACTAAACTAGTGTTCATAATGTTGGAAAAAGCATGTTTGTTTGTTAATTGAAGGTAAATTGTAGATTGCTCTTAGTCTGTAGATTTCAAACTCTAGCTGTTAATGTTTATGCTGACAATGACTCTGATTCAATATCAAATCACAAAGAATGCCCATTTCTACAAGTACCATTCCCACACACCTCTTCTACTTCCTCACTTTTTATCCTCTCCTAAACCTGTTCCTAGAATTCCAAAATTTCTGGCAATTGGTGGCACATAACACAAACTTTGAAGCTCCACACACAGATCCTAACCATACGGCAAAGGAATCCAAATCACAAGCATGGAATGAGACTTTGGTTACCAAACAGGCTATTTCATTATAATATACACAACTGTGTTTTCACTTATACCTAAATGCAGTTTATTATCATAGATTGCATATATGGAGTTAAATATAATGCATAGTGATATACAGATGGTTCTTAGCTATGAGCTAGTCACAGTGCAAGATCAGTGTATGACATAAATCACATTTTAGCATATCAAGATCAAGCAAGATCAATCAAGTATAATTTCCCTTTAAATTCAAAAGCTATCTATAAAAGATAATTGATAAGGTACCATTTTTTCATGGTTTAAATTGCCTCACTATTGAAATCTGAAAATCTTTAAAACATTTTGGTAAAGGACATTTTTTTGAGACTACATTTAATCTATCTGTGGAAAGTAGGAAGATCAACTACAAGTCATGTTTTTTTGTTATTGCTTAGGATAACATTGAAATGTGATTAATATTACATAAATTATAATAATACATTCAATGATGTCAGAATTAGGGGTGGGTGAAGGGTCCTGTTGTGTTCCCACAACAACTTCCACTAAAACCACATGGTTGTCAACATTTTTGCTTGAAAATCTGCCCTCAACAAATCCCTTAAAATGTTCTCCTTTCTCGCCTACACCAAATATGT
Source organism: Rhinophrynus dorsalis (assembly GCA_037306005.1). Classification (NCBI taxonomy): domain Eukaryota; kingdom Metazoa; phylum Chordata; class Amphibia; order Anura; family Rhinophrynidae; genus Rhinophrynus; species Rhinophrynus dorsalis. The sequence continues at coordinate 270,222,162 of CM074724.1, forward strand.
TTCTGCCATATTTTTCAATGGCTACAAACTTCCTGCCCATTTATTAAATATACATTGCATTTTCCTACCAAAACATTATGCTTCCAGGAAGTGAAACAGAAAGGGAAGCAGCTAGACAGCTAGAGAGGGTGAAATGTGATTTCTAGCTATACAGGGAGCAAAATAAAGGCAGCAGAGACTCATTGTATGCGCTATCACACATTAACACTATGAGCACCTGGATTAAAAAGTAACAGAGGAGCTGGAAAGACTGTCATGCATCCAGTGAGTCAGAGGAGAAGGAGGTAGTGAGCGTGACCACCACCAGCATGGAAGGGTCTGGATTGGGAGTCCTGTTGCCCCAGACACAATGATGCCCATTCTCCCTACATGGACCCTTGTGACCTGGGGAAAACAGTGATGAAAGCATAACTGAGTAGCAGTCTGAGCATCACAGGTCAGCTCCCTGTGCCTGCTACTACTGCTGCCAGTGTGCCTTGTGATACTCAAGAGGAGGAGCTAATGGCAAGTGTGGCAGCAGGGGACCCTAAGTCACACTTGTCTTCTTAAAGCAGTGCCACTATTACTACACAGCAGTTAGTGATGATGATGAGCAGCCAGATTAGCAGTCAAGGGAGCCCATAACATCCCCCTGACCCAGTGATTCTCTTTCTTCTGGAATTCTGCCTCTGGTACATGATGATGAAGGAGGCAGAGCTGGCTAGCAGTATTAGCCTCAGCACATATCAGCTGCCTGTGCCTGCTGCTAGTGCTGCCAGTATACCTTCTTCACCTGAAGAAATAATGGGAAGTGAGGTGGAAAGGGACCCTCTGTCACATCTGACAACCATCCAGCCAGTCCAATCATCTCCAACCAGTCCAACTCTCATAACAGCAGCAAGAAACTAGTGGTGGTGGTGGTGAATAATGAAGGTGATGGTGCAGCAATTGAGTGGAGGGGGCAATGAGGCTGAAAGCAAAAAGGAATGGGAGACAGATATACAAATGGAGATGGGCATCACCAATACTATCAGAAGTGATTTTGCTGAGTTTGCTGCTGCTGTAATTCTTGCTGCTGCTGAGCTGCAAAGGCCAGATGTTGATCTGTCTCAGCAGCAGGCTTATGATGAGCATGTAAGTGTGCCACAGACCACCGTGGCCACAGTGGGAATGGGATCCAGCAGTAGTGATGTAGGACTAGGTCAGGTTCCACTTGCCAGCAATAATCATGGTCCTAGTTCTAGTGTTGATTCTGATGGAGCAGTAGCAGCAGCAGCAGCGTCCTCTGCCCCAGCCAGTGAAGGGGTTTATGGAGAAGAAGAAAGAGACCATTCTTCTCCACTTTCCCCATCCTTCTGAGGTCATGGTCGTGGGATTATTTTTCTCTTGGGCAGGCACAGTGCAGTCATTATCAACGGCAATGTGTAAAATCTGTGACAAGTCTGTGAAAAGGGAAAAGGAGGGAACATATCTGGGCACAACTGCCATGATAACACACATGAAATAAAGGAACCATGACAGTTATGAAGTATGTTAAAGCCAAACCCACACAAAAGAAATCAGGAGACGCTGTTGTTTTACCCCCTGTTTCTCCTCAAGGACATCAAGAATCAAGATGGAGACCTAAGAGGAAGAAGAACAAATAAGCCCAGCCTGAGCCTAAAAGATTTATGGTGAGCATCATCAGTTCATCATCAGTTTCTTACCACCACTGTCTTACCTCCCCCCACCAGCTGATAGCAATTCTGTGTCTGGGTTTGTGTCCACCCATTGCACATTGAGTGATGCACTTAGCACACATGGCAATGTTGTGGAGTATAATCATAAGCATGGAATCAAGCAGCATCGGAGGAGATTTGCTAAGCTGGTGGCAGGGAGGATTCATCATTAGTATTAAGTCTTCTAGTTGTCAAGTGTCCTTAATGGAGTGGGCAAGGGGCATAGTGACAGCAGCAGTACTTTGTTTCTGAGGGAATTGTTGCACATGGTGGATAGAAGCATCAAGGTGTTTGCCTTCTGTTGTGCCAGTTGTTTGATGCAAGTGCAGATGTGTGCATTGTTCCCAGTCCTTCCCCTATTTCACAACTTTCCTATAAACAATGTGGACATTGCAGTTGCTGATGAAAGATACAGTTATTTCCTGCTCTCAAGGGAAAAAATAATATTCCAACAATACACCCATGATTTTGGAGGAGGTGCAGGAGGAGAGGCATTATTTATTGGCCAACTTCTTTTCTCCAGATATATCTGAAGAGCTGGGCACATTTTTTATTAGGGCTTGTTCTTTCAAAGTCCTACAAATCACTGTTTTCTCAGAGTTTGAGCCTCTATCAAGTAGGAGTGGATAAACAGTCAGAAAAAATTCCTAAATGACTTTGTTAAAAACCAATGATTTTTCACTTTTTTGTGAAAGTTTCCTCCTTTTTGCCATTGCAAACGTTTTATCCTTTTTCGCCTCTGCCAATAATTTTTCACCTATGTTTCCTATAACTGCAACATTTCCGATAACAATATTACTTCTTATGAGGGCTGAAGTGGAGAAAAAAATTGCTGAAAGTTAAAGTTGTGAGTCCTACAACAAAATATGCCTTAAAAAGGTTATTAGCAGGCTGAGTACCTTTGATCACAATACAACTTCTTGCTTATGGTAACATTGACACAAGTATCCTTGGAAAATAATTATGGTTTGGGGTATTCCAGCAGGGTGCAACACATGACATAAGGTCTTTAAACTATCTGTTGTCAACAAAATAAAAGGACAGCATGTCAACCTCCAACATTTTGGCAAGTGTACTATTCCATAGGTGGACTTTTTGCATTTTTAAAAGTGCTTCTGCTGCTGCTAGTTGTGGTACCTCTGACATTTATTGTGTGTCTCCTAGTCAGAGCTGTGGTTGTGCTTCAGTTGGAATCTCATTGAGGAGGTGCCTAGGTGTGACCCTGCTTTCCCTCTGCTCACGTGCTTTTTGCACAGACAACATATAGCAACATACTTAACATTTGGATCCTGAGTGAATTATCTCCATATCGTGGACTTCATGGATTGAGGGGTTCCTGATGGGCTTATACTACTGGGGCTAGATGATGTTGTTGCAATTGCACTATTACAAGATGTCACAGGTGCTGCACTTTCAATAGCAGCAGAGGTACTAATCATAACTAAGGTCATCATCGCTCTCACACTCAGCTTCATCTGTATCTGAAGAAGAGGAGGATGCTTGAGGGATATATTCTAGTTCTACATCATCATCATCAGTCATCATTAGGTCATCCTCAGCATCGCCTGCTGCTTCTTGCCCACTACCCTTTTATTCCTCTAAGCTTTTAGAGGTATCAAACAAAAAAAAAATGCCCTCAGAAGACATAATATTGTGGTAGGAAATGTTGGAGTCATAGGAAACATAGGCAAAAAAATTCTTGGCAGTGACGAAAAGGAGAAAACATTCGCAAGAAAAAAATCTTTGTTTTTTCATGAAAAGTCATGCGTAAAATTTTTCTGACTTTTCTCCACCCCTATCCAATATAATTCCTGGCTTGAGAATAGGTTATATGGTGGGCTTCCACATTAGATTTTTAAAATTATATCATATTAATTTTTCTTTAACAGTAATAACTAAGGTGGGGGTTTTGTTAAGTTATTTTGATACATATTATTTAAAATGTTTACTTTGTAGAACTCCTCTAAAATCATCAGATTGTAGTAAGTGATTTGTGCCAGAATTTTGCACTTCAAACCCTGGTAAGGTAGTTAATCCATATAATCCCTTGTAAGTGTCCTGAATTGAAGCCATTTTGCAGCCTACACATTATGATTAATGATTAATTATTCACTCCCACTGGAATTAGCATAGACATTTTTAATATTTAGAGTTTGTCTATTAACAGAGATAACGTAATATCACATACATTCTTCCTTTCCCTATATCATGCATCTGAAACCTACAGAGATTTTTTTCTTCCAGTCTTTTTTTATGAAGCTGACATTTACGTGCCCTTTCTGGTACCAACAACCAAACATAAAAACAGAGTCCAAATTAGACTGGAAATCAATAATGATAGCATTTGTCTGTGAGCCAGTTCCATGACTGAGCCAAGCACCAACATCTGCCAAAGCTTTATTGAGGTTTGAGAACAAATATTAGGTTGTTTAACAGAAATGAATTACATTATACCACTGATGTGTACCACAGAACACATACAAAAATACTATCCTATTCAGAATGATTATTTTTTCTCAAATGTAAAAAGTGAAAATGTACTTAAAGAGAATATTTATAAGTTGATGGTTGTTAGAATTTACTTATTTTACTTATAAACACAAAGTGCATAAGGGAAGAGCAAGAAATTCATAATTCTGGAGCAGACCAGCTGCCCCATAGAGGACAAAGGAAAATCCACTTTGATCAGAACATTCCATTTGATTTCATGGAGCTTTTCACATGAATTTAAATGGGGATTTTTAACACCTGGAATAATACAAAGTAATGCATGCATCAGATACTTCACTCTATAGCATTTTAGGGGTTAAAAGCCCCATTTAAGTCATTGTGTATATTTGGGAATTATCATATGTCATATTTGGTGCACTTGATTTGCTCCAGAACTGCTCCACGTTTTCTTTCTGAATAAAGTCCACAATTTGGACAGACAGCATGAAAATAGCTTTACAGATAATGCTGACAGGAATGGTTAATGGACCTTTGAATGAATGTATAAAGTAATGCATTATAAGGGTGGACAGAAGTAGGGATGGGTGAATTTCCAACCTCAAACTGAAAAAAGGCAAAATGTAGCACTTTCTGATGAGGTAGATATTTTCTGCAAAAACTGCAGATTTTCTGCTTTATTTCTGCCTTTCTCGTTGCTTTGAAATCAGTGGTAAGAGTATATTTTCACCACATGAAAAGTTTCCATTCTTTTTGCTCCATGATAGTATTAAACAGGTTTCAGTTTCCTGCACAATGTCATTCTATGTTTGTTAGTGAGAAAGGAAATGCATATTGCTGGAGCTAGAAAACATATTCATATAAAGTGGATTTAATTTAGTTTAATTTAGGGAGTTTTGTGGGCTGGCAATTTGTTTTCGGTGTTAGGGGAGAAATGATTTGCCCTAAATACCCCAAAATCTTTTACTACTGTGAGGAGACAGTAGGTTGTCCAAGCTCCTTTCTGAGCTGGCTATGTCTCTGTTACTGACAGATATAATTTACAGACTGACATTGACTCCTACAACAGCAGTAAGAAGAGGGACCAGCATATTACTGATTGAGGTCTATCCCTATACTGTAGTGTAAAAAATTATGACACAATGACATTGGGAGAGAGTGAAAAAATAGGTGCTAAAATGCTCTTGACACTAGCTACAGGAAAAACGGAGAAGCCTTAGGTGTAATTATTATTATTTATTTTGTAAACATTGACAGATAGGGACAGTTTATTAAAAAAAAATGTAAATATTTTGACTGGGAGGTGACGAAGACCCTGATGTGAGCTGTGAATGAGGCTGATTGTGACAGATAATAGAGAGAATTATATGATTTTGTAAAGGAAAGACATCCTCATGTACAAACAGTTTGGGTGTGTACTTTACTCTTAAAAACCACCCTTTATATGTATGCATGTATCTTTATTTATATAGCACCATACACGTACACAGTGCTTTACAGAAGTTGTAATAGTGCAATACAAAAATACAGACCTGGGTTAAGAGCATTAGGCTAAAGTGTGATCATTGCATTATTTGTGGTGAAAGTGAAGCAAAGGGAATCATACACTGGGAAAGGGACCCTGATCCAAGGAGCTTACTATCTAATTAGAAATCATGAAGACATACAGAACCAGTAGGAGGAGGATCATAAGTGCAATACAAGGCATAGTAAAGGAAATGCAGAATGACTATCATTGTGCACAAGGAAGATATTGTTACTAAGATGCCTCCTTGAGCAGGTGGGTTTTGAGGAGATGTTTGAAAGTGATGAGTGTGGAAGATTGGCAAATTTTGATGGGAGAGCATTCCAAAGTCAAGGGGCAGCCAGTGAAAAAGATTGCAGCCAAGAGATGGTTTGAGTTGTTCAGTGAGAGGACAGGAAGAACTCTTGAGAAGAACGTAAGTGATGAGAAGGGGTGTAGTATGAGATAAGAGCAGAAATGTAAGAGGGTGCTGAAGAACAAAGAGACTTAACAGAGAGGAGGAGAATGTGGTAAGAAATATGATAATTTATAGGTAGCCAATAGAGTGATTTCAGGAGGAGATGAGAGGGTATGTATCTGGGAGCAAATGTAGTAATTCTTGCATCTGAATTGAGAACAGTGGAGAAGGACAAGAGGCAGGAAGACCAGAGAATAAAATGTTTCAATAGTCGAGTTTGAAGAGAATGAGTGTCTGGGATTTTGCAGTTGACATGCAGAAGAAAGGATGTATTTTTACAGCATTTTTCAGGAAGAAGAGACATGTTCTGGTGACAGCTTGGATATAGATGGGGAGAATGTTACTGTAGAATTGATTATGACCCCAAGACAACATGCTTTGGTTACTAAGTGGGTGGCAGAATTGTCAATTGTGATGCAGAAGGGGCTGGGTGGGTAGGTTTTAAGAGGAAATACAACCAGTTCAGTCTTAGCCATGCTAGGTTTAAGATGGCAGTGGGCCATCCATGATGAAATAGCTGTGAGACATTGAGTGACTCAAGACTGCACAGCCAGAGTGAGGACAGGGAAAGAGAGAGATAGATTAGTGTGTCATCTGCATACAGATGGTAATTAAAACCAAGAGATGAGAAGAAGTCACCAAGTGAGAGGGTGTAGTAGGAAAAGAGAAGTGGCCTCAGGACTGATCCTTGAGGTACACCTGCTAAGAGGCCATGGGGAAATGAGTAGGAATGGGCGAAAATTTTTGCCTCAAACTGAAATTGCGAATAATGGCACTTTCTGCTTGTCGAATAGTTTCCAGCGAAAAGTGACGTTTTTCCACTTTTTCCCACCTTTTCCTCCCATCGAAATCAATATACTAAAGTTTGCTACATCCATTTAAAAGGCTGTCAGGCTCTCACAGCATGCCATTTTGTGTTTGTGAGAGGAGAGAGCTGTATGTTTTTTGAGCTAGAGAAGACAGAGAGGGGAATTGAAGTTTAGTTTAGTGAATCTTTTAGGTAAGACATTTGTTCTGTTAAGAGAGTCAGTGGGGCACTCTGGGGAGAAGAAGGGAGGAAGAAGGTTGACCCCAAATATTCCAAAATTCCATGTGACTGATTGGCAAGATACAGGCAGCTAGGGATCTATTTGCTTGCTGATCTTGCTGTTATTGTCTCTGTGCTGGATGGGGAAGTCTGGGGAAAGACATTGTTGATTTTGTTTTTCAGTTATAATATTTTTTGACACATTGTGATAAGACAACAGGGTGGACATTTGGACAACGTAAAAAAATAAATGAAAAAGAATAAAGAACTATATATATTAGGTGCCAGTGACAGACAGATGACTGGGCTTAGGCAAGGCATCATACAGCTCCATCAGTTGTGTTATGTACAGTACAGTGTAAAAACACAGTTGCATAATGTTCAACAAATGCACAAAGGGAAGGGGGAGGTGGTAGAAAAGTGCAGGGATATGAGAGTAAAGTAGCAGTTCAAAAACTGACTGCTGCAATGGTTGCTGCAGCGTGTGCAATCAATGATGATGATCCCTCTACTCCAAGGGAGGATGCAGTTTGTCAAGGTCCCAGCAAAATTCTGTCAAGGAATATCATGACATGCTTATTGATCGAGTGGAGTGTTGCATTGTGGGGGATGAGAGGGAGAAAGTGAGGGCACAACAGACATCTAGGCAATACAGTGAAGAGGGAGGCAGCAAAGCATTTGAACCAGCAGAAGCAGCTACATCATCAATCAGAATATCACATTTGGAACACAGGGCAATTCATCATGGGTCTCAGCAGGGGTGGCAAAAAAACAACATGAGTAGTGGTGGTGGTGGTGGTGCCGGCGGCACATCTCTTTGGGACTTGCTTCCTGAGTATGGGTTGGTAACTGACACATAGGAACACTGTGTAGCTCCTAGACGTGGTCCCACTGCATGTGAGATGGTTTCCGCATACTTGCAGGATAGCTATGTTTTAGGCAGAAACAATGACCCCATGGACTACTGGCAAACAAAGCTATGTGTGTGACCAACATTGACACCTACTGCAGTGGAATCCCTCAGTTGTTCTCCAGCAAGAGTTGAATCTGAGAGGGTTTTCGGTGTTGCATGTTATATCGTCAATGACTGCAGGACATAGCTATCAAGCAGCAATGTTGGGAGACTAACATTCTAAAAAATGAACCAACACCTCATACCATCTGAGTATCAGGAAGCAGAAACCACATATGACAGACAAAGCCAGTACAAATATATTACCAGCAGCACAGATGAGGAGGTGGAAGAGGGATGTGAAGAAGGGTTGCCACCACCTACCCCACTTGGGACCACTGCTATGAGCAACAAGTAATGTGTATCAATAATCTGAGAAGGAGGATAGCATGTGACAATGGTAAAAATACATACATAAATCACACCATGCCAGTCCCCCACGACCCCTACTACCATACATATCTGCCACATTGTAGGTTGTACTTTATTTTTTTTTTATTACTTGACATCATGAATATGTGCCAGTGTCACAGCAGGAAGTTAGTGTTGTGGACAAAGGACAAATGCACTCTGCATGCTAACACATTTTTCAAGCCATATGTTGCTGTAGGACTCATAACTTTGACTTTCAGCCACTTATTTCTAAACTTCAGCCCTCACAAGAATTAATATTACAGTAGGAAATGTAGTACCTGCAGGAAATATAGGCAGAAAATATGTTAAAATAGGCATACAATTTGTTAAAATAGTCAAAAAGGAAGACATTTTTCCATAGGCCGAAAAGCAAAACTTTTTTGCGGGAAAAGCGAAAAATCGTTACATTTTCACGAAAAGTCATGGGGGAAATTTTCCACACTTTCCGCCCATCCCTAGAGATGAGAAAGCATTAGCAATAGAAACACTGAGATAGGAGGAAATCCATTCTAGAGGTGTGTCATGGATAACAAGGGTGTGCAGACTGTCCACTAGGAGTGCATGGTTAATAGTGTCAAAGCCAGCAGAGAGATCTAGTAGGATTAGAATATTGTATTGTCCTTTGTCCTTTGCTGTACCTTTGTTTTTTGCTGTGTGTTGGTCATTAGTAATTTTTGTTAGGGTTGTCTCTGTGGAGTAGCTGGAACGGAAACCTGACTAGAGTGGGTCAAGAAGAGAGCTGGACTTGCGAAAAGAGATTAAGCAAAAGAAAACAAGGTGTTCCAAGATCTTAGCTGCAAAAAAGGAGTGAAACTGGACAGTAATTTGAAAGACAGGTGGGGTCCAGGAAGAGTTTTTTGAGTATAGGTTTGATTATTGCATGTTTGAATTTGGATGGAAAAGTTCCGATAGAAAGAGAGGAGTTAAAGATATTAGTAAGGCTGGAAACAAGAGTAGTTAATATTATAATGTCCAGCAAATATATTGGGGTAGGACTGGGGGGAGGAATATGAGCAGTGCAGTGACATGTTAGCAAAGTAGTAGTCCAAAATCTGACTGCAGCCATGGAAGCTGTAGCATGTGTAATAAATGATGATCCTTTTCCTGAAGAGGCTGTTTGAAAGTGTCATAGACAGTTCTTCCATTTCCCATAGTATTAATAAACCATGAGTGTTAATACAGATAGGTGATAAGTCAGAGGAATATCCTACAGGACTTTTCATGAAAAAAACCAACAGTTTCTTGCTTTTCTCAAGAAACGTCCCACCCGCAGACAATACATAACATTTCTCCTTTTTGCCACTGCAAATAGATTGCCTGTGAGAACTTTACCATAATTAGCCTATGTTTTTTATGACTACACAATTTCCAACTGCAGTATTACTACTTCTGTGAGCTGGCATGGAAAAACATATAGCTGAAAGTAAAAGTTGTGAGTACTACAGCAACATATGCCTTAAAAAAAATTGTTAGCAGGCTGAGCGTCTTTGTCCTTTGCCCTAACACTAACTTCCTGCTTAATTAATATTGGCACAACTATTGTTGAAAAATAACTGCTGCTTGGAATATTCCAGTCTGGATGTTCTGCAGTACTTCCCCTACCACCTCAGCATCAGTAGGAGGATCTACTGTGGTAACCCTAGTCCCACCAGCTGCTAACACCAACTACATCAATTTCAGTCCCTGAGTCTTCCTCCTCACTAATAGTATGATCATCCCTCCCTCACTCCTAACACTCTGTGAGTCTGTAGCTGCTGGACATTTTTAATACTAATAACAGTGGCAGGACTGCTTGGGGATGGCAAGTGTGACTTGGGATACCCTGCTTTCAAAGTTGGAATCATCTACTCCTTTCCTCCCTCTTGGAATCACAAGACACCCTGGCAGGCACAGCATTGACAAAAGGTGCAACAATGGCAGCAAGCACAGGCAGCTGACTTGTCCTGCTCACACTACTACCCTCTTCTTCCTCTGCCCTTGAGACAAATTTCCCCAAGAGACCTAGGGGTGATGTAGGGGGACTGGCCAGTACTGGATCTGTGGAACAAGGGAATCCAGACCGTTTCATGTTGGTAGTGGTCACTTCCTCCTCCTCTGACTCACTGGATGCATAATGGTCTTCCAACTCCTCCTTTTATTATTACTCAGCCTGCTCATAGTGATAGCAGTCAGTATGAGCCACTCCTGACTCAATTTTGCTATAAACTCATAGCACAACAGTCTAGAACCTATCTCTCTCTAGATGCTTGTATTGTGTTCCACTTCCTGGAAAACATCCCATTTTTATGAAGAAAAGACCAAAAACATGTAATTAACCCTTTGAGTGCCAGAGGGGTAGGCAACGCATTGCAAAGCAATGCGTTGCGTACCCCTCTGGCACTCAAAGGGTTAAAGGGGCAAAAACTTTCTACCCATTGAAAAAATATCAAAAGATTTTTGTCAGTGAGAGAAAACTGCAAAGATTTAAATCGCTTTATTTAAAGCAGATTTTCTCTCGAAAAAGCGGAGAACCATGTGGTTTTGAGAATTTCTTTTATAGAAACACAATGGGACCTTTCACCCCCCCAACAAATACCCTTAACAGAATTGTAAGATGTGTTCTATCACCATAAGTTAGAAATGAATACTTTGTTGATAAGGACACAGATATGTTTAATATTTTGACGTCTATTTTCAGTCCTCAAAAATATCAGAGCCAAAATGACAGATTTTACAATTTCAGCACTTCACAAAAGGTTTGCTCACAAGTTAAAGGGATAGTAATACCTAAAATGTAAAAAAAAATACGTTGTAGGGTTTATCCCCCTGAGTAAAACAAGAGTACTCCCACTGCTGAAAGATGTTTCATTCAAAAGTTATTAATTTTCAAAGTTGAATTTTTTAGGTGCAATATCACAGTGGCCTGAAATTGTACAGTGGCGCTGTTGCTACACGATCCTATGGACAGCTCTGGTCTCAGGACCATAAATCTCCATATGCCATAAAATCTTGTGTATAATACACACAATTTTCCCCTCTTCATCTTATGTGAAGTGTGTGTGGGGGGTGCATTATACAAGAGGGAAATAAAATGAAATTGCCGCAATGCTTCCCTCCCTCCCCGCTTACCCATATCCTCCTTTCCCCCTCTGTAGTCCAATTTTTAGCTATGCACATTGGATCTATGGTATTGCCCTGCGAGGACCTTGTGGGTCATGGATAAGTACGTAGTAGCATGCGACACCTGTGCTAGGTCAAAAGGCAGCCATACCAAAACCGTCGGATAGCTGCTATCACTTCCGATACTTACATCTCCCTGGAGGGACATATCAGTCAATTTCATTGTGGATCTTCCTTCTTCCAACAAGTACACCACCATAATGGTGGTGGTGGACCGTTTCACCAAACTCGCCCATTTTATCCCGGTTACTAGAGTTCCCACAGCCTTCATAGCGTGCCCTGTTCGATCTTATCTGATAGGGGTCCTCAGTTCACATCCAGATTCTGGAAGGCCCTCTGTCAGAACCTTGGTATCAACCGCAACTTATCCTCAGGATACCATCCGCAATCTAACGGGCAAACGGAAAGGACTAATCAAAACCTCAAACAATACCTCCGTTGCTATGTCACCCACCTACAGGACAATTGGTTTTCACTCCTTCCCTTAGCGGAATTCACATATAACAACCATTACCATCGGTCCATAAAGACATCCCCCTTTTACGCCACATATGGCTATCATCCACAGGCATATCCTTGTCTTGCTACCGATCCCTCTGTTCCTGCTGCTGCCCAAAGGGTCAGAGATCAACGTTCCTCTCATGTCACTCTCTGAAATGTCTTACGACATACCCAGCACTCATACAAGGCCCATGCAGACCGGCACCATCTGCCGGCACCCACATATCGGGTAGGGGATAAGGTCTGGCTTTCCTCTGCTCATCTACGTTTAGCTTGTCCCACTTGGAAACTCGGACTGCATTACTTGGGTCCCTTCCCAGTGCTTAAGGTAATTAACCCGGTTACTGTTCGTCTACAGCTACCCGCCATCTGGCGGGTCCACCCATCTTTTCATGTCTCCCAGCTGAAACCCTGGAGACCTAGTGCCTCTCCTTTGCCTCCACTTACTCGCCCAGCTCCGGTGCTCGTGGATGGTTCCGAGGAGTACCAACTGGAGGCTATTGTGGACTTCCGGAGATGTCGCGACAAACTCGAGTATTTAGTGCAGTGGCGTGGTTACGGTCCTGAGGAACTCACCTGGGAGCCATTAGCCAACATCCATGCCCCGGCTCTTCTTCGCTCTTTCCACCGTTTGCACCCTACCTCGCCGGGTCCTCGGCGCGTCTGGTGGCCGCGGCTCGGGGGGAGGCTCTGTCAGTGTCCGTTGGGGCTTTCTTCCCACGCCTCGGGCGTTGGGTTCATGTCGCCAGGCAACCGCGTCGCGGCAACGTGATGTCACGGGAGTTGTGGGTAAGTAGGAAGCGGTCACGTTAGCAGGTGCTCAGTTGTTGAATGAGCTCCATTGCATGCATTGCCTTCCTCTTACCTTTCTTGTGTGCCACATCCCTAGTCCTTTTCTAGCGTCCTTGGAATTCTGCCTCCCTGCCAGTCTTCTCCCCTGTCCAGCTCCTGGGTCTTCTCTTCCAGTAGCAGTCCAGTCTCTTCTTTTCTCCCTGCTGCCTTCAGTCCCCTGGTGCCTGTTACTTGCAGTCAGTCTCTGCTCCTCTCCTTGCTGTCCCCTGGTGCCTGACATCTGGATCCTCCTTGTTGGACTTCAGCTTCTCATCCTTGCCCAGTGGTTCAGGGGCATCAAGTACCCATTATATCTGTATATATATTGTCCATATATGTATATATGCTCTTTGAACCTCACTTTTCCTGCTACTGTGTCCTGTTTCACCCATTCTCCTTCTGGGGGTGTTTCTTATTATAGACTAAATTGAGCTGCTTGCTGTTACTCTGATCAGTCCTGATTTGCTCCGAGTTAGGTTTCTTGCAGCGCACATTCCCAGACCCGTTGGAGTACCACACATAGCTGGATAGCAAATAGTATTATCAGAAAAAGACACATGGAGAGTATGTTGTTATTCTTTTTAAGGGGGAACAATGGTCTCAGCCTAGTTAGAGAATAATGAGGTTTTTCAAATGTATTCCTTTACATGTGGGACCAAGGTCTTTTAAAGTCATACAGGCCTATTATTACTAATTGAATGCATTTTTGAGAGATGTTTACTCAAATGTTATGCAGGCTTTTAGCACCATCTCTTGGTGAAAACCTTTTTAGAAAGGCTGGTAATATTAGTAGTTAAGACAACTAATCATCATAGGCATGGAAACAAAGCATTTCCTTTAAAATGAACTCCTAATAAACCTCTAAAGATCTTTATATACAGACACCCAACAGAGAAATGGGCAGAAAAATAAATAACTGATATAGGTAAAAAACTAAACTTAACTAACTTAAACTAAATAAACTAAAAAAAAAAAACACCATCATGAATATCTTGGATTGATAAGAACAGAACTGTGAAAATAACCACCCTGATCTATCTGGTAGCAAGCATGAACGCAAAATGTAAACTAGAGGAATTGTGTAATCCAGTATTTTGTAAAATCATGGCGAAAAGTGTATAATCCAATATTTTACGAGAATGCTGAGAAAGATTTGGTAATCACTGACCAAGAAAATACATTTATGTGAGTCACTCATCCAAAGACAGACACCTTCTTTTTGCTGCCCGAGGTGCATAAGAAGTTAAATCCACCTGGAGGTCCCATTGTTTCGGGGAATGAGAGTTTATGTGAGAACACGAGCAAGTATATTGAACAACTTAAGTTTATGTTGGACTACATATCTTCATACACCAGAGATACTACTGATATTCTTTCCAAATTGTAAAAACTGCCTATTGATCAAGAAACCATCCTAGTCACACTTGACTTTGAGTCTTTATATACTTCAAATGACCAGATTTTAGGATGTAAAGCAATTGAATACCACCTTATCAGAAACAAATGGAAATATGTCACCAATTGGCTTTACCTACTATGGATGCTCTCTATTGAACTAAGGCACAGCTATTTTTTGTTTAACAATTCCTTCTACCTTCAAATTCATGGTACAACTATGCGAATCTGTACCTTGGATGGTGGTAACAAGACGTGATGTTTTCTGAAAATATGGAATGCTACAGCAATAGAGTGTTGATGTGACATTGTTACATTGACAACATATTTTTCCTTTGGAGAGGACCTATTAACACTCTCAAACCGTTTTTTGCCACTCTGAAACAAAACCAGTTCAACTTAAAACTGACCTGTGAATTCGCCCATGACAGAATCAATTTCCTATATTTAACTATATATCATCAGGAGAATGAATGTTTGGAGAGTGATTTATAAGCAAGCAAACGGTGACTAATAGTATTCTCCATTTCGACAGGTCCATTTTCCAAGTGTCAAAAATAACATCGCTTTTGGCGAATTCCTGACAATCAGGTGCAATTGTTCCAACTTGAACATTTTCAAAGGGCCAATGAACTGAAAGACAAAGTCCTTCAGAGAGGATACTCAAAGTCTAAACTCAAACTGGCCTACAAAAGACCCCTTAGACAACCATTTCTCTTTTGGATATCTGTATATAGAGACCTTTAGGGGTTTATTAGGAGTGCATTTAGAAGGTAATGTCTTGTTTTCCTGCCTATGGGGATTAGTTGTCTTTAGTATACATTTTATATTGCCATTGCACCCATTTGCCAAAAATTATACAATAGACTTACACCCTCATTGATTTGTAGATAGTGCAATCTAGAGCTCTCTTGCACTAATATTAGGAGTTAAAACTTAAAATGTATTAACCAATCAGAGTTCACAAAAAACATAGTTAAATCCAATATTATAATCAATACCTATTGTCTTATTAGGAAGTCCGGGCTGGAGTTCTCAGAATGTAACATTTTTATAAAAAAAAATGAATGCAAAGAAAGAGAGGGGTTCTTTTTTTGCCTTTTGCGGAAAATTGACAAAGGATTCCATGTGACCAGATATCCTTTCCGTACAGATTAGGACACAATCTCAGGATTGGTAAATATACATTGTTATTATTGTTCATGTAAAACTGGAGATTATATTATCACCAATTATTTGGGGTAGAATCAGTGAATTTCCTGCAGAACTGGACTCTCTAAGGAAAATTCCACTGTAGAGCAGGTTTTATACTGCCTTACATAGTAACATGATAACATAGTAACATAGTAAATTATGTTGAATAAAGACACAATTCCATCAAGTTCAACCTTCTCCTCATACCCCAGTAATTTTGTAGCTTTCCTGCTACCAAATAAGTTAGTCTTTATCAGACTTTCCTGATCGGCCTACTAATAAACCGTATAACTCTGTATGTTCCCTTTGGAAAGAAATGTATCTAATCTTATCTTGAATGTATCCATTGTATCTGCCATAACCACCTCCTTGGGCAAAGAATTCCACAATTTAACAGAACTCACAGTAAAAAAACCCTTCCTCTGCTGAAGTCTAAACCTCCTTTCTTCTAATCTCAAGGAGTGTCCCCTGGTCATCTGATCAGGCCTTGGAATAAATAGCTCACCACAGAGATCCTTGTATTGACCTCTCATAAACTTGTACAATGTGATAAGGTCTCCTCTTAGTCATCTTTTCTCTAGAGTAAATAAACCAAGTTTGTCTAGTCGTTCCTCATACGTGAAGTCCTCCATACCCTTAATTAATTTTGTTGCTCTTCGTTGTACCCTCACTAGTTCTAGTATATCCTTTTTCAGAACTGGTGCCCAAAACTGTACTGCATATTAGAGGCGTGGTCTTACCAATGATTTGTACAATGACAAAATAATGTTATCCACTCTTGCTTCAATACCTCTTTTTATGCAAGACAAGATTTTGTTTGCCTTTGCTACTGCTGTTTGACACCGGTCACTGTTTCCAAGTTTGTAGTTGACAAGGATACCAAAGTTTTTCTCTAGCAACAAGTCCCCTAAAATGATTTCATTAAGGTTATAAGTAGCCTTGGGATTATTTCCTCCCAAATGCATGACTTTACACTTACCCACATTAAACTTCATATTCCATTTGTCTGACCAATCTGACATTGTATATAAATCCCTCTGTAGAGAGCAAGTATCCTGTTCTGAATTAATTACCCTGCATAATTCAGTGTCATCTGCAAATATTGATAATTTGCTTTCTATATCTATTTCTAGGTCATTTATAAATATGTTAAAAAGCAGCGGACCTAATACCGAACCCTGAGGTACTCCACTCTCCACTTTAACTGTATTGGAGAATTGTCCATTTACAACCACACACTGTTCCCTATCCTTCAACCAGTTTTGTATCCAATTGTAAAGGTCATCTCCTGGCCCCGATTTCCTTATTTTAAACCCCAGCCTTCTGTGTGGCACTGTATCAAATGCCTTTACAAAGTCTAGATATACTACATCAACTCCCTTGCCATTGATTTTTGGAAACTGCACAAGAAGATTTATTTGGCAGATGTGTAGTTGTATCATAAGGGTGTCAGCATAAGATCTATGAGATAAAACATAGATAGAATTAATCTGAGCATTTAACTTTCCATGCTTTGGTAGATTCATTTTTCTTACTGTGTAGCTGAATGGTAGTACATCATCATATGTTTATTGTTTAAATTTAAGTAATTTGAACGTATATGGTTTAGAGCTACATTTGTGAGTCTGTGCATTAGGCTATTTGTGTGGATGCTATGGTATGTGATTTTGGCATGTCATAGCTATTACATACATTCAATGCACAGGGTATTTTGATTCTGAGAGGCTCATTGATGATTAATTTGATCTTGGTGTTTCATTGTTAACTCCTTGTCGGTTGCTATCATAAAAGTTAATCTTTGTTTCTCAACTTGATGTGTGATTCCTTTAAGAGATCCTGTGGTTCTTTTCAATTGTGTACCTAATTGCATGTATGTGAATTGCACTGCAGTTTATTCCCATTTGACTGCTGGTATAATCATTCAGCTAGAGAGGAGTATACTATCAAGACAAAAAAACAGCCACCATATTGGATTTGCATCATTCTACATTAAATTGTTTTATATTCTGCGTAGCAATCCATAGATTTGATTAAACCCTTTCAGTTCTGTTTCTTTCACTAGCTTTGGCATTACATTCATTAACATATAGTGATATTGTCTATTGTGAGAAATGTTATATGTTGCTAATAAGTGTATTTTACAGTTTATGTGAATATCTAATCCAGTGTTCAATCATATTTAAACGACATATAAATAGTTTAAATTATATTTATATAATCCTGAACATTTTTTTTCCAGATAAATTTCTAATTGCTGCAAGCAGTTACTTGTGGTTTAAGATATGTGTGATGACATTCTTGCCTAAATAGACAGATCTCACAAAACAAAGGACTAACCACCTTGAAAATGTAACATAGCTATATACAGAGTGGGGCAGGTATCCATGTGTACTGTACCAACTGTATTATTAATTGCAACAGTCAATTAACCCTTGCTATGATGCTTTGTTTAAATATTGTTAACCTATACCCTCTGGAGACATATATGTAAAGACTGAACACTGAATGCTGGGAATTATATGTTTGTATATTGATATATATATATTTTTCTGCATTTCAGTTTATATATATATCCTTTTGCGTGCCAGAGGGGTACCACTAATGTTTTAATCTTACACAAATTAATATTCTTAACAAAACAGGACTTCAGCTATATTCTCGTACTCTCCATGTCTTTCTATTTTTCAGGTATGTGTCTACCATTCATACAGCCCCTAACCTTGTGTTAAACCTCATCTGTGCATTAACCATTCAGTGTCCTGGTATGTGTCTACCATTCATACAGCCCCTAACCTTGTGTTAAACCTCATCTGTGCATTAACCATTCAGTGTCCTGGTATGTGTCTACCATTCATACAGCCCCTAACCTTGTGTTAAACCTCATCTGTGCATTAACCATTCAGTGTCCTGGTATGTGTCTACCATTCATACAGCCCCTAACCTTGTGTTAAACCTCATCTGTGCATTAACCATTCAGTGTCCTGGTATGTCTTATTCTTTTGTTCACTTTTTCCCTCTGCATTCTGCCCCTAGACTTCTGTCTCCAGTGGTAATTTCTTATTGCACATAGGTGTGAATTAGCTTGTTAAAACAACCCTGAGCAAACAAATGGTCATGCTCTGATTTGCTGATTAGTTCATTTCAAACTGGCCTATGTGTATGAGATTTGCTACTTAAAGGCTAAACTATAAGGGTGCATTTACTGAAGGGCTCGCCATTCTAAGGGAGACATTACAAGGGAGGTGGACTTAACCAGGACTTAACCAGGACTTAACCAGGACTTAACCAGGACTTAACCAGGACTTGAAGCAGGACATGGAGAAGGAGTTGGCTAAAAGAACAACCAGGATCCACTGGAGAATAACACCTCACATTTGAAAACTGTGCAGTCATCTTAAAGAGGCAGCTTCCAAACTCACCATCAGTCTCTGGAGTTTAATACAAACTAAATCACTCTTAACACTAGGACTGTCTGGGATATTATAAGACTCTATGTGCTCAGATGAACAAACACCTCAAGTGCTTATGTTAAGGACTTTATGGAGTTACAGGAATGTTGGAGCAGAGGTGAGAAGGGGGACTGAAGAGGAACATCCTTCCCTGCAGCAACACACACTCCTAAAGACTCTTGTTTTGCTTTCTCCCTGCTCTGTTACTCCACCCCACAATGCAACCTGCTCTTTTACTGCTGTATTCAGCTCTGCTCCAGTACTCTATTTATATGCCTACTGCTCCCCATATTCATATTTCCCCCTCCTTACTCTCATCAAAATCATTTTGCAACCACACCCTGTATATATTGCTCAGACTGACCCATCCTTCCACTCCAACCCACAGCAGTCACAAATCACATTCCCACCTACTGGCTGTATGCCTTATTCTCCTCCTTGTGGCTGGAAACATCTTCCCAAACCCAGGCCCCAATCATATCCCCATATGCCACCGCCCACACCCACTCTCCTCCCCATTCCACAGAGGCTCTAATTTTTCTAATCTCATCCCCATCCCAACCCTCCCACTTCCTGCCCAGCCCTTCTCCTGTGGCCTTCTGAATGTCCGTTCTCTCTCTAACAAATCTACTCTCATACATGACCTTTTCTGCTCACAAGCACTCCAGCTTCTCGCCGTTACTGAGACCTGGCTCTCCCAACATGATTCAGCCGTGGAGGCTGCAGTCTCACATGGAGGCCTGTACTTCACACACACACCACGCACAGTGGGTAGAGGTGGTGGCACAGGTGTACTACTTGCCTCCTCGTGTCGCTTTCAGCTGATACCTGTTCCCCCATCTTTTTCCACTAACTCCTTTGAGGTACATGCTATCCAATTATTCCACCCTGTAGCAATGCATGTTGCAGTAATATACAGACCTCCCACAACCACACCCTCTGCCTTCCTTTCAGACTTTGAGAGCTGGCTTGCATTCTTTCTTTCCTCTGATGCTTCTTCTCTTATACTTGGGGACTTCAACTGTCACATTGACGATCCTTCCCTCTCTTGGGCCTCACGCCTCCTTCAACTAACCTCATCTTTCACTCTCCAACAATGGACTGACTCCAGCACACACAAAGACGGTCACACCCTCGACTTGGTTTTCTCAAAGAACTGCTCCTTACTAGATTTCTCCATATCTCCTTTTCCACTCTCTGACCACCATCTCATAACCTTCTCTACAACCCTTTCCCTCATCCCCCAACTAACTACGTCCCCGCATTACACCCGCAACCTTCCCTCACTTGACATTTCTGCCTTATCTTCTGCATTGCACTCAAACCTCTCCACCTTCAACACGCTTTCTGAATCGGACAGACACGCCCCTGGCTCAACTCACAAACATGCTTCCTCCGCTCCTTACCCGCACCTCTGAACGCCTGTGGAGGAAGTCCCGCTCTCACGCAGACTTTATCCACTACAAATTCCTCCTGTCCTGCTTCAACACTGTTTTATCCTCTGCCAAACAATACTACTACTCCTCACTAATCAATACTCACAAATCGAACCCACAGCGCCTTTTCTGTATCTTCAATTCCCTCCTTCGCCCCTCCCCTCCATCATTCCCCCTCCCCTCCCTAACCCCACTAGCCTTTGCAGAATCTTTCACACAAAAGATTAACACAATACATCAAACAATCCCACCTTCCCAGCCTTCACAACTGTATTTTCCTGATCCTCCATCCTACTTATTTGATTCCTTTACTTCAGTCACAGAAGCAGAGGTCTCCCTCCTGCTGTCCACATCACCACTCACCACCTGCTCCCTTGATCCCATACCATCCCACCTCCTCATTCCTCTGCAACATTAGTACCCATGCTAACTCGGGTATTCAACTCCTCTCTATCCTCTGGCATCTTCCCCTCCGCATTCAAACATTCAATAGTATCTCCAATCCTCAAAAAAAGTTCATTAGACCCCACCTCCCCATCCAACTACTGCCCCATATCCCCCTTGCCCTTTGCCTCTAAACTCCTTGAGCGCCTAGCCTACTCTCATCTACTTACCTTCCTCAACTCCCATAACACCCTAGACCCCCTGCAGTCTGGCTTTCGGCCCACTTTCTCTACAGAAACCGCCCTTCTCAAAGTAACAAATGATCTCCACACTGCAAAAACCAAAGGCCATTTCTCTCTTCTTATCCTCCTAGACCTTTCGGCAGCATTCAACACAGTCGGCCATACCCTTCTATCCCAGATTCTCAAATCACTTGGTATCTGCGGCCTGGCACATTCCTGGCTTCTATCCTATCTCTCTCAACGGTCTTTCTCTGTGACATACGTCAACACCTCCTCACCTCCGACCCCCCTCTCAGTAGGTGTACCCCAAGGCTCTGTTCTGGGATCTCTTCTCTTTTCTCTGTATACACTCTCCCTGGGGCAACTGATAAAATCCTTTGGTTTTAACTACCATCTCTATGTAGACGATACACAAATATATCTCTCAGCACCCTCAATATCACCAGAAATACAGCGACGGGTCTCAGATTGTCTTAACGCTGTCTCTTCCTGGATGGCTCATCGTTGCTTAAAACTTAACTTATCCAAGACCGAGCTCCTTATCTTCCCACCTAAATCCTGCACAACACCTCCATTCTCTACAACTTTCGAAGGTTCCACAATTTACCCTGTAGACAAGGCCCGCTGCTTCGGGGTAAATTTGGACTCTTCTCTTTCCTTCTCCACCCACATTAACAACGTTACCAAAACCTGTCTCTTCTTTCTTGGGAATATAGCAAAAATCCGGCCATTCCTCTCTCACTCTACGACAGAAACCCTCATGCATGCTCTTATCCTTTCTCGCCTGGACTACTGCAACTCTTTACTTACTGGTTTTCCTACTAACCATATCGCTCCTCTTCAATCAGTTCTTAATTCAGCCACCAGAATACTCTTCCTCTCCTCCAGAACTGTACTCACCCCACCACTCCTAAAATCACTGTCATGGCTTCCCATAAAGCAGCGTATCACATTCAAAATCCTCCTCATCACCTTCAAGGCTCTCCATCACTTGTCCCCGCCTTATATCTCATCTTTGATATCCCGCCATATTCCTGCACGTCCACTACGCAGCGCACATGCTGGACGACTCGCTGCCCCTTTAACCACTATCGCTGTTTCACGATTGAAAGCTTTCGCTTACCTCTGGAACTCCCTACCACCCAGCATTCGCCAAGCCTCAACCCTCAACAATTTTGAATCTAAACTAAAAGATCACCTTTTATCTCTAGCAATAGCATAATATGGAAACATTATCATTATTATCATAAGCCAAACACTGCACTTTCTCCTCTACCAGCTTGTATCTGTATGTCACCCATCCTATACTTAGATTGTAAGCTGTACGGGGCAGGGACCTCTTATCCTAATGTATACTCACCTGTCGTTCCCCTTATGACTGCCTATATAAGCACTTAATCACCACACTTATTGTACCCCTGCTATATTAAATGTAATCTGTAAAGTGCCAAGTACACCGGTTGGCGCTATATAAATAAAAATATACAATACAATACAATACATTTTATTTTGTTTATATCTAAGTAAAATGTTGTATTCTACATAGATATGCATATTTACTGTGAAGTAATTTATCTAACTTAGTTTGTGAAGCAATCTCACATTTTTTATTGTATTGTGTTAGAGGTATACAAAATAATGTTTCATATTTTATAAATTATCATTGGTCTCCTGTACTGCTGATATTGCTGATAGAGGCAAGTATACAGTTTCCTTGTATATTCCTTGACAGGAAAAAGGTAAGGGGAAAAAAAAGCATAATGCTTTCCATACCACAAAGTATCAGAACACCAAAAAGAAGTCATCATAATACACCTGCTCACACATAATAGAACCAATCAAGACCCAAACACTCTTATTCCACTCTATACACACCTGTACCATTAAACACACCTCTATCAGTAAGGACACAACATTTACCTCTACAACAAATAATGCCAATACAGTATTTCCCGACACATCACTTCCATGCATGACAACTATAAAGCAATCACAAACAACACACTCCAACATCTTCATCTATAAAATAGCTCACAAACACATATATTCTCAACATGTTTCCACTATGATGAGAAGGTGCAGAAGCGAGGTGCATGACAGGGACATTAATCACAAGGATCCTGGATCTGCTGATATACTACATTTTCTTACATTGACAAACCACAACATGTTTCCTTTTGTTGGCATTGCATATGATGGTGCAATTTGCCATGTACATTTCTGCTTCAGGTGCTAATAGACATGCCTTTGATGCTGCTGCTGTACCACCTGGGATGACAGCTCTGCCTATCCAGCAGCCACAAGTGCCAGCTCG
Source organism: Rhinophrynus dorsalis (assembly GCA_037306005.1). NCBI lineage: Eukaryota > Metazoa > Chordata > Amphibia > Anura > Rhinophrynidae > Rhinophrynus > Rhinophrynus dorsalis. The sequence goes on from CM074724.1 coordinate 270,245,587, forward strand.
AGTCAGGTATTAGACTAGATCTCATTTGACTAAGAAAGTGTCAAAGTGAAAAGCGATGCAGCAAGACTCAACCTTAATTCCTTGGATATTGTATCAGTTGTTACTTTAATTTGGTAATAAGGAATGAGTCACATGCCAGCCTGGAGCTGGTCTTACAGGACATGGTCTTCTCTTTACTTAATGGGAATCATATTTGATGGATATGTAAAATTTAAACAGATCAGTTCCTTGTAATCCTTTTAAACCTTTCTGTATTTGGTGCAAATGATATGCTTTCAATAAATGTTATTCTCAACTATATACTTGATTGATTTCTAATTATATCTTCTTTCTATACCAATTTCCCAAAGCACATATTATTTTATTATAATTAGGTGTAGAATTAATTTCCATTAAGAAGCAGCACTATTTTATCAGTAGTGTGTTTTTTTCCAAATTAAATTTTTTATGTGTATTTATATTTTATATTTATTTAAAGTGATGATACTCCTGGAAGAAAAGTGCACTAGCCCATATTTATATAAGGGTGTAATAGAAGGGTAGGAGCCAGTGTATATAGGACCAGGGTCACACTTTTTGGCATGAGAGAGGATGCAGTGGGAGACTCCTACAGCTCTATCAAGCCCTATGGGATAACATATACCCAAGTACTTACAGTAACTGTGCCATAATTGAAATCGGCTAAAAATGGAACTTTCAGCATGGTGGAAAATTTCCCGCGTAAACTGCAGATTTTCCACTTTTTCCCACTTTTTTCGCCTGGCTCATTCCATTGAAATCAATGGGAACATTGAATTTATACACAACACATAACAAATATTATTTTATTTCCAAAAGGCATAGTATAAAAGGGACATGAGGGTGCCTGTGTTGGTGGCGTGTGGGGAAAGAATCAGTTGAACAGGGGATGATTTTCGAGGGGTAGTTAAAAAAAAAAATCCTAAATAAAATTAAAAAAACCCTATAAAACATGGTATAAAAGAGCTCTGAGTAGGGTGCCTGTGTTGGTGGGTGGAGTCTGGGGAATTAATAAGTTGAACAGGGAATTTGTTTTGGGGGGGTTTCTTGACTGGTACGGGGGGGGAACAGTTAATACGTAAAATAAATAAATAAAATAAGAAATTTGTATTTAAAGTGATAGAGAAAGGAACCCCCTGACATAAGCTGCCACTGGGGTGGACTGATACTTGACTTGAAAGAGTATTTTGTAGAGGATGATTTGTTGTTAGAAGCCTTTGTAGGACTTAGACTTATTAGAGGCCCAAGCCCTGAAGAAAAATTTATTTGTAGGACTTAAGCTTGTTTGGCACAAGCCTTAAGGAAACATCGATTTGTAGGACTTGTTAGAAACAAGCCCCCCAAAAAATGTTTATTTATTTGTAGAACTATGGGTTTTTATTTATTTATTTATTTATTCGAAGCACAAGCCCTGAGAAAAAAATAAAAATGCCCTACTGGCCTAGTGCCAGCAGGTCATGTTGGCCAGTGGCCACTGGTCATTGTCAAATGTCCTCCTGAGTCCATAATTGTGGAATTTGCAACTACTGTTCTTACTGCTGCTGCTGAGTTGTTTATGTAGCAGGATGCTTAGGCAGCTGAAAGGGAATGGGATCAACAACAGAAGTAACATGGGTGATGGATGATTAAGGTTCCACTTGCCACGACTAACTCCAGTGATGCTCCTGAGGGAGTAGCAGCACAATAAATAGCCCTCCTCCAAAATCATGGGTGTGTTGCTATTTATTAGAATATAATTTTTCCCTTGAGAGCAGGAACTGTGGCTCTCATCAGCAACTGCAATGTGCACAGTGTGTGTGTGTGTGTGTGTGTGTGTGTGTGTGTGTGTGTGCGTGCGTGCGTGCGTGCGTGCGGTTAATAACATCTGGGGGCACAACTGTATCCAACCACCGTGACACCCAAAACCAAGTACTGCCGCTGTCAATATACCCCTTGTCCAGACCCCGCTAAGGACACATGACAACTTGCTGACAGTTTAATAGTAAAGATGATCCCTCCCTGCCACCCTTTTTCTGTGGGATGGAATCTCCTTAGATGCCGCTTGATGCACTGATTGCAATTCTCCTCCACCACACTGGCATGTGTGGGCAGTGCACCACACAATGTGCAATGGGTAGAGATGAACTGCCACATCCTAAAATCAACAGAGTGGCTATCATTTGGCGGCGGAGGTAATGATGAACGAAGTGGACTGGCAGAAGATGTAGTTACCCTAGAAGGTGATGGCTAGCTAGTTGTTTCACTCGTCATGGAACTTCCAGTCTCTGCCTGGGTTCCTCTAGTCTTACTCCTCTTTGATCGCCACCTCGCCTCTTGTTGCCTTTCTGGAGAGTCAGGGGGTACAGCAACAGCGGTGCTTGATTTCTGTGGTGGGTGTTTGGCTTTAACATGTTTGACATAGATGTCATGGTGTCTGTGTTTTATATGTGACATCAGGGTGCTTGTGCCAAGATGTATTCACTCCTTTCCTCTTTTCACTGACTTGTCACAACTTGTGCACAATGCTGTTGGTGATGACTGCACTGTACCTGCCCCAAGAGAAAAATAGTACCATACCCATGACTGAAGGGGATAGGGAACAGGTGGAGAAGAATGGCCTCTTTCTTCTTGTCCTCCACATTCCCCTTCACTGTCTGTGCTGGCAGCGGATGATGTTGCTGCTGTTTCTGCTACTGCCTCAGAATTAGCACTGCAACTAGGACCAGGAGTATTGTTGGGGCCGGCAATTGGAACCTGTCCTAGTCCCGCATCACTTGTTGACCCCATTCTCACTGTGTCCACTGTGGTCTGTGTCACACTAACTTGCTACTCAGCATCCTGCTGCCCTTGCAACTCAGCATCAGAAGGAATCAGAGCAGTTGCAAATTCCTCAAATTCCAAAATGTCACTGCTAGTGGTGGTGTTGATACCCATCCTCATCCCTGTCTCCCATTCCTTCTAACTTTCTGCTAAAAAGTCCATCAATGTCTCTTCCACCCCAGCTTCTCCACCATCATCATCACAACCACCACCACAACTAGTCCCTACATGTTGCTGCTGCTGCTTCTCTATTACAGACATCTCACTGCTGCTTGAAGGAGGTGATGAGCAATGTGACAGAGGGTCCCCTAATGTCGCACTTGCCATTTCTTGGTGACGTGAAGAAGGCAAACTAGCAGCACTAGCAGCAGGGACAGGCAGCTAATCTGTGCTCCTGCTGGTGGTGGTATTAATTGTGTGCCTGCTCTCCCCCAACAACAGTTCTGGCCTCTTAGTTTTCAGGATCATGTTCCACTTGGACACTTTAGTGAAGGTAAAGGGAGGACTCTCAGTTCCATGGTCAGACGAATGGTGTGAGCTCCTTTGACCGCTAGTTTAGATGTTCTCAAATGTTTCCCCTACCACTCTGGCTGCTTCACCATTACTGCTACTACTACTAACTCCAACTAAGTTCAGCCATAGAGTCTTCCTCCTCAGTCTCACAGACACTAGTAATATGAGGATATTGTTGTTGATTACCCCCTCGTACACTCCTAACTCTAACAAGCTGCTGAACCTTAGTAGTACAACAATCCCTCTATGTATAAGCGTGTTACGGTTTAGTACACTCAGAAATGGAAGGTTTTGGTAAAACACAGCTTTATTAGCACACAAGGAATAACAGTAACCCTCGCGGGTCCAGAATACAGATAAATGGAAAGCTGACACAGGACAGGTTACAATGATATGATTAACCCACACAGGTCCAGTATGTAAGATCAATATACAATACTGACACAGGTCATGTACATTTCATATGATACAATGTGAATATGACAGAATGATACTTATTAAGCCAGGAACAGTAGTTGGCCCTAATAGTGGAAGACCCCAAAGTAGCTCTCTACGCAGAGAGTAACAATAGCGACTGGAATCCCAAGGGACAGGTGAAGCCAGGATAGGACTGGCTACAAGGCACCATAGGAAGGTGGCTACCAGTGATATAGAGAACGCCCGCCGGAGACTGCAAGGTTTTCGTGACTCAGAGCACAGCACCAGCTGGTGCAGTGTAACGCCAAACTTGAGACAGCAACGGATAATGGCCCAAGAGCAATGCACCGTAAGGAGCAACGTACGCCAAACTGAGACTACCATATATAGATACAAGTGCCCAGCACCGCCCAGCAAGGGGTTAACGAAAGCTCCGGTCTGCAGCAACTGCAGATTTAGAGATAGCCTGAGGTACCCATCAGTAACCCAACCTCAAGGACAGCAGTAACAGACCAAGCGATCGTGGTGCAACCGGTGATACTACAGGAATGGAGCAACAGGCACTATGAGAGAGCGGATCACTGACAGGACTATCTGCACAGAACCGAGGCAACTGGAGGTCTGGTACAGAACACAGAGAGTGTGAGCAACTCGGGCCACACAGCAGGAACAGTACAGGAACAGTAACTTCAGCCAAGCCGGGTCAGTACACAGAGCAGGAACGTCAGCCAATCCGAGTCGGTACACGGAACAGGAACGTCAGCCAAGCCAGGTCAATACACAGAGCAGGAATGTCAACCAATCCGGGTCTGTACACAGAGCAGGAACGGTAAACAGGCAGAATAGTCAGGCAGTCCAGGTCATACACTGGTATCATACGAGAGTAACGGAACAAGTGCTTGGCAACAGAAACAACACGAAAGGGCAGTGCATAAGTGACAGCCTAGGGTATTTAAAGGCTTTCACTGGGTGGAGCAAAGACAGCATAGCCAATGACAGATATCAGGAAGTAAACATGTCAAAATGTCACCCGTATATCACGGGCACCTTGATAAAGCGCTAATTCCACAGACAATGTTGCTATACCACCTCTTCAATGAAAAACTATACAAAAACAAACAGAGAGTCCCAGTCTTCATCCTATCTTCTTCGTGGTGCTGCCTCTCAATTGCAGTCGCTGGTAGTCAACCTCCAATACATGTGGAACAAAATAAAAAGAAGAGAGACTCACACGTTCCAAGTGCAGACTGTAATTGTCAAATTTGGACCACCACAGAGTAAATACATAGATATAGGTTGAATGAATTACTCACATGTAAGTGAGACAGAAACTAGCCTCACAGTATAAAAGCCTCCACTGGATCACCCTCAGTGCGGGTCTCTGTAACAGTCCCTCCTTCTCCGTACACTGTTCCTCTGCTAGGCTATCGATGGTTACCTCATCCAGAGCGAATTAAATGGTACTCCAAATGATGCACTTTCTTCTCCAATATATTCTCACACAAAGCTCTATATCTAATGGGTGACCTATAAACCTAAGCTATTGTGGAACTGGACTACAAAACAGTATAGGGAGTTACATATACCGATATATATATATATATATATATATATATATTTGGTATGAGACCCGATATATATGGATCTTTCACTTGAACGTAAGTTATCAAAAAATATATATTTAGACATACTGAAAAACATGTGTATAAAAAGAATATACAAAAATCAAATCAAATCAAAAATAGATTATGCACTTACAGCTCTAAAATACAATGAGAAATAACAAAAAAAAAATAAAACTACCCTATTAACCCTAAGAGTTAAGTGGTTTAGAACCACTTCTTGGGTCTCTCTCTTAGTCACCCCTTAGTACTCACCTTATATATACACATGTAGATTTCAAATTTAGTGCCAAAAATAGATATACTAATGATACCAGGCATCCACTCCTCGTGCATTAGTCCACTTCCTGGAGAAATATAAATGTAGTTAGCAAGAAATGTCAGGCATTGCTGATGATGATGTTTTAGATCTATAATACATATCTCCAGAATCCTCCTCTTCTTCAGATACAGAGTGAGAGAGATGATTACATGGCCATAAATGGGATGGGTGAAAATTTTCAAACTGAAATTGGCGAATAATGGCACTTTCCACTTGGCAAATAATTTCCCACGAAAAGTGCAGTTTTTCTGCTTTTTCCTGCCTTTTCCACCCATTGAACTCAATGGGAAGAAAACGATTCTACGCCATATAAAAGGCTGTCAGGCTCTCACAGCTTGCCGCTTTGTGTTTTTGAGAGGAAAGAGTGGTAGTTCATTTTTTGAGCTAGTAGAGAAGACCGAGAGTGGAATTGAAGTTTAGTTTAGGGAATCTCTTAGGTAGGACATTTGTTCTGTTTATTAGGAGAGACAGTTGGGCACTCTGGGGAGAAAAAGGGTGGAAGGAGGTTGACCCCAAATACTCCAAAATTCCATGTGACTGACTGGCAAGACACAGGCAGCTAGGTATCTATTTGCTTGCTGATCTTGCTGTAATTTTCTCTCTGCTGGGTGGGGGGGAAGTCTGGGGAAAGACTTTGATTTTGTTTTTCAGTTATAATTTTTTTGGACACACTGTGATAAGACGACAGGGTGGACAACTTAAATAAAATAAAAATAATAAAAAAAAATAATAAAAAGAATAAAGAACTAACTATATTAGGTGACAGTGACCGACAGCTGACTGGACTTAGGCAAGACATCATATAGCTCCATCAGTTGTGTTGTGTACTGCAGAATAAAAAAACACAGTTGTGTAATGTCCAGCAAATGCACAAGGGGAAGGGGGAGGGGTGGAACAGTGCAGAGATGTGAAAGTAAAGTAGTAGTTCAAAAATTGACTGCAGCAATGGTTGTTGAAGCATGTGCAATAAATGATGATGATCCCTCTACTCCAAGAGAGGATGCAGTTTGTCAAGGTCACAGGAAAACCAGTTCCAGAACCACCAGTGCCAGTATAAATAAAGAACCATATAAGAACATTGGACATGACAACAAGTCACATTCAAGTGTTGATGATGCTGGCAGTAGCATAATAGAGGAAGGTGTAGCAGCTGAAGCACCTGCTGCATCAGATAGTGAGACAAACAAGCACCAAAACACCCATCCTCAAAGTAGTAGCGAACTTTGTTACAGTAAAAGTAAAAAGAAATTGTTTGAGACCCCCAAAAACGTAGAGGAAAATAAGTGGGTAAGAACTATCAAGTGATGCTAATTCTGCTGAGGACGACCTAATGATGACTGATGATGATGATGCAGATCTAGAATATATCGCTCCAGCATCCTTGTCTTGTTCAGATGAAGTTGTGAGTGAGGATGATGACAGGGCTATAAGGTTAGCAGAAAGTCAAAGTCTGAATCTTCCACCACTTTTAAGGAGCACTGTGCCTGTCTATAAACTGTTTGAGAAAGCCATTGGAAAGTCTGACTCTGGACAAGCACAGATGTCAAAAAGCATGCAGTCACCTCAGTCATCATCAGCATCATCGCCTCTTCAAAGTCCAAGTCCCATTCAGCCACACACACCTATTTTGACTACCCAGCAGCAGCTACACAGGTTAACATCCGCAATGTTAGATGTGACAAGTGCCTCTGCTACTTCTGCTTCTGTAAGTGCTGCACCTTTGAAAACCTAGTAGTAGTGGCAGGAGAATTGCATCAACATCTAGCCCCATTAGTAGTAGTAGCAGCACCGCCGCCACCACCTTAGGAACCCCTCATTCCATGAAGTCCACAGTATGGAGATACTTCACTCAGGATCCTCAAGCTAAGTATGTTGCTATGTGTTATCTGTGCAAAAAGCCAGTGAGCAGAGAGAAAGCAGGCTCACACCTAGGCACCTCCTCTATGAGATCCCACCTGAAGCACAACCACAGGTCTGACTGGGAGAGACACTATCAGCAGGCCAAATGTGCCACAACTAGCAGCAGCAGAAGCACTTTAAAAAGTTCCCAGGGCTCTAGGGAAGAAAAATTAATGTATCAGAGAGTGTGCTGCTGCCATTGCCAACAGTTAGTTAGTTAGTTCAGACCAAATAACACCAAATAACACCTATGGCTCCTACTGCTTTGCTGTAGGAGATGGCAAGAGTCATAGAATGCCCACACATGCTGCATCTACCACCACCACCTCCTCTAGTAATGTTAAAGAAATAAAGTTTCAGGGTTCTTCTGCAATATCCTACCAACCCACACTGACTGAGTTCCTGGGAAGGTGTCAAAAACTTCACAAAAACAATCCTTAAGTACGCTTGTAGAATGGCAAGGTTGCCAAGATGTTGGCAATGGACATGCTGCCGTATTCTTTTGTAGAAAAACAAGGTTTCAGAGAACTGATGTCATGTGCAGCTCCGCGCTGGAATATTCCAAGCCGCAGTTATTTTTCCAGGACGGCTATGGACAAGCAGGTGGTTAGTGTGGTGAGCAAAGGACTTAAAAGTTCATATGGCAAGAAAATCCACCTGACAACAGATATGTGGACAAGTAGGCAGAGCACAGACTATATGACTGTGACTGCTAACTGGGTTTCCCTCCCAGGACCAACAGTGGAAAACACTAGCTTACAGCATCAGGTGAAAGCCAGTAATCATGATTCTGGTTGTGGCACTGTGATTAAAAGGCGGCCGCAGCAGCAGCAGGATAGCCCATACCACTGTCATGCCACCTTGTGCATGCAGAGTTTTGAGAGACAATCCAACAAAGCTGTAGATTTTCTGAATAAGCTATAGCAGGTGATAGAGGAATGGCTTGTACCCCGCTCCTTAAAAGCTAGTTTTGTGTCTGCTGATAACAGCTCCAACATAATCACTGCTTTGAGAATTGATGGTATGGTGCATGTGCCCTGCTTTGCCCATGTGCTAAATTTAGTTGTGACCATATTCCTGGCAGAATCAGAAACCCTCACAGAGATGTTTACTATTGCGTGCAAAATATGTGCCCATTTTAATCACTCCTACAGTACACACAACACTCTATATTCCATACAAGAGCGTAACAACCTGCCCCATCACCAGCTGAAAATGGAGGTCCCTACCAGGTGGAATTCCACCATGTACATGCTACAGCGTTTGTACAAACAGAATAAAGCCATTAGCGAGTACACAATGCAACTGGAAGGCCTTGGAGGGAGCCTCTTTGTTACCTGGCCAATGGCAACCGATGTATAATGTATGTGAGCTACTGAAACCCTTTGAGGAGGCAACCATGCTGGTAGGTCGCACTGGGGCAAGAATTAGTGAAATTCTACCACTGCTATTTCTATTGCAGAAAAAAAATGAGGAGCATGGCTGAGGATTCTTACCAGAATGACAACACAGACATGACCCAGCTGGTAAAGGACATGCTAGCGTGCTTTGAACAAGATCCTTGCGTATTGTATATTAAAAGCAATGAGGAATACATTATTGTCATTTTGCTGGACCCCCGCTTTAAACACAAAATTTCAGAATTTCTGCCAAAGAGCCACCAGCGGTTTGTCACAACAAGTATTCAGGGTGATCAGCAGCAACTCTCTGAGGAATCGGATTCTGTCAAGAAATATTGTGACATGCTTATTGATCGAGTGGAGGGTTGCATTGTGGGGGATGAGAGGAAGAAAGTGAGGCACAACAAACATCTAGGCAATACAGTGAAGAGGGAGGCAGCAAAGCATTTGAACCAGCAGAAGCAGCTACATCATCAACCAGAATATTGCATTCAGAACACAGGGCAATTCATGGGTGTCAGCAGGGGTGGCAAAAAAACAACATGGGTAGTGGTGGTGGTGGCCCCAGCAATAGTATGGGTTGATAACTGATACAAAGGAACACCATGTAGCTCCTAGAAGTGGTCCCACTAAATGTGAGATGGTATGCGCATACTTGCAGGATAGCTATGTTTTAGGCAGAAACAATGACCCCATGGACTACTGGCAACCAAAGCAGTGTGTGTGGCCAGCATTGACACGTACTGCAGTGGAAAGCCTCAGTTGTCCTCCAGGAAGCATTGAGACTGAGAGGGTTTTCAGTGCAGCTGGTTATATTGTCAATGATCGAAAGACATGGCAATCAAACAGCAAAGTTGGGAGACTAACATTCTTAAAAATGAACCAACATCTCATACCATCTGAGTATCAGGTAGCAGAAACCACATATAACAAACAAATCCAGGACAAATATATTACCTGCAGCACAGATGAGGAGGTGAAGGAGGGATGGGAAGAAGGGTTGCCACCATCTACCTCATTTGAGACCGCTGCTATGAGCGACAAGTAATGTGTGTCAACAATCTGAGAAGGAGGATAGCGAATGACATTGGTAAAAATACATACACAAATCACACCATACCAGTTTCCCACCACCACTACCATACACATCTGCCACATTGTAGGTTGTACTTTATTTTTCATTACTTGACATCATCATTATGAATATGTGCCAGTGTCACTTGAGCAGGAAGTTAGTGTTGTGGGCAAAGGACAATTGCATTCTGCATGCTAACACATTTTCCAAGGCATATATTGCTGTAGGACTCACAGCTTTGACTTTCAGCCACTTATTTCTAAACTTCAGCCCTCACAATAAGTAATATTACAGTGGGAAATGTAGTACCTACAGGAAATATAGGTGAAAAATGTGTTAAAATAGTTGGAAAATGTGTTGAGTCACGCGGGAAATTTTCCACACTTTTCGCCCATCTCTAGCCATAAAGTTAGCTGAAAGGCAAAGGCTCAATCTCCCATCATTGAAAAGGCACATTATACATGTCTATAAACTGTTTGAGAAAACAATTGGAAACTCTGACAATGTACAGGCAAAGACTGGAAAAAATACACATTGATCATCAACACTGTCAATGATTCCCAAGCAGCCACACCCACTGCTAGTGTTGAGTAACCAGCAACAACAGAGGTTATCAGCATCCACAAGACCAAAATTCTATTTATGATGAGTGCCTCTGTTTCTTTTGGAATTGCAGCACCTATAGCATCTAGTGGTAGTACAATTTCAGTAACATCTAGCTCCAGTAGTAGTAGCAGCCACTAAGGAACTTTATAGTTTATGAAGTTCACAGTAAGAAGATACATTACTCAGGATTCAAAATTCTAAGCAGGTTGCTAGACGTCGTCTGCTTAAGAAGCATGTGAGCAGGGGGAAAGCAGGTTCACACCTAGGAACCTCCTCAATGACATCCCAAAAAGCACAACCACAGGTCTGACTGGCAGACACACCATCAGTAGGTCAGAGATGCCACAACTAGAAGCAGCAGAAGTACTCCTAAAAGTACTCTGGGTTCTGGGGTATATAATGAAATTGTTGTTGTCAGAGAATGTGCGAAGATTTTCTTCTCCTACTGTCGGGGAGTATGACTCTGAGTTTGTTTTTGGATATGACAAAAGTCATGGAGTACCAACACATATCACCACCATCCCACCACCTCCACAAGTGACCATGACAGCATTGAATCAACACAGTTCCTGTGCAACTACTTTTTGATCAGTGCAGCTTACGCAACCTCTATTTTCCACTACTTTCTTTTACATACAATGTAGATTTCTTCCCTCATCCCTTTCTGTCACCCCATACCACCTGCCGAACTCTGTCACTGACTCTTTCCTTCCCATTTTCTTTTTTTTCTTTTTTTTTTCTCAAAGCTTTATTTAATACAGGCACATATAGTGCAGATAATATAAGAATCCGAAGACATACATATGATACGGTATAAAGCACAGAATATAAAGGATTTACATAACATAAACTGCTTAACCTTGCTGATGATAAATTGCATCATTAATATCATCTATAACTATAATCATAAGAGAACTGAGACCACTCATGACAAAAGCATTAGTCAAGAGAGAAAATGATAAACATAAGACTATGTCTCAAGAAAGGAGATTAACAGGGAAAGTCCAAGAAAGGAGAGGTGAGAATCAAGCAAATAATAAAAAGTAACTCTTCAAGACAGGGAATCTAGGCACCAATCGCTAGGAAAGAAACAAATAGTATCTGATATTAGAACATACCAAATAAAACAGAACAGGAATATTGCACAAAAGAAATCAGTATCTCTGTCAATAGCATGAACAGATGAATGACAGGCAACAAAATACTGGAGCAGGGCATAAACGAATATATCAAAATGGCTAAAGATTCCAGAGAGCACCAGTTGACACTGCTCAGAGACCTGCAGTGCAACGGGAAAACCTGAAGGCAATTCAATAATACACGACCATAAACACAGTTTCTAACTGCTTGAGAGAAGGTGGGGAAACTGACTGGGCAGCAGAAGAATCAATAGGCCAGTGTGCAAAATATTAGTCGACATGAAATAGAATACGATTACAGGATCGAGAGGTAAGGGGAGAAGGAAGAAATATAAACATTAACCAACATCGCTACAGTAAGCCACAGATCCCCATGGTTCCTCAAGAATAGCTAATAGTCTCAGTACCTGGGCAGGAGAACAGACCTAGTCACTGGCGAATAAGCATCACAGAGGCTAGATCTAAAGGGTTGCCAGAACATGAACATGGAAAGAACATAACATCAGCCACAACTAAAACATAGACCCATTCCCTTAAAGGGATAGTAATACTTAAAATGTAAAAAAAAAATGCTGTAGAGTTTATCCCCCTGAGTAAAACAAGAGTACTCCCACTGCTGAGAGGTGTTTTATTCAAAAGTTATTCATTTTCAAAGTTTAATTTTTTAGGTGCAATATCACAGTGGCCTGAAATTGTACAGTGGCGCTGTTGCAACACGATCCTATGGACAACTCTGGTCAGTTGACCATAAATCTCCATAGGATGGTGTAGCAACAGCGCCATTGTACAATTTCAGACCACTGTGATATTGCACCTAAAAAATTCAACTTTGAAAATTAATAACTTTTGAATGAAACACCTCTCAGCAGTGGGGGTACTCTTGTTTTACTCAGGGGGATAAACCCTACAACATATTTTTTTTTACATTTTAAGTATTACTATCCCTTTAAACACAGCATTTTATAAAAATATAAAGCAGATCCCAGGTATAAAATAGAGCAGTAGCTGTCTTGGGTCGACCCCCCCTGGGCCCTAGGGAGGGGACCACCGATGGTGTTCTAAGTGAGGCAGTAGACATAAGAGAGCGTACCGCACCCCGTGGAAGGGTGACATAGTCTTTTGGTCTCAACCCAGACACAATTCAAGAGGACACATATACAGTCTCAGCAAACCAGGGGAAGAGTGTTACACTTCTGCATCAATATCCATAGGTGTCTGTAACAGAACAGAAATTAATCACTTCCAATGAACAAACTTGCTCAATAGGATAAAAGAATGGAAGACCTCATGGGGTTACAGCCCTGTTGTGGCAAAAGAATTCCAGGGTCCCAAGGGGAAACTTCCCATCCGGTCTTTGTATCTCCCAAGCTGGAGAGCAATAAGGCACACTTCACCTGTAGCCCCCAATTCTCCCAAAACAATGATCTCATAGCGGGCTTCAATTTGTCCCAGGAATAGTGCCAGATAGATCGGTAACACCTCCACTTTTGGATGAGGAGGTTCTCAGGAGATTCCATGAGGCATACCAAGGAATCGTCACAATGGCATAAGTCCACATCTAGAAACGCCTGGTACTGTACCATGCCTCCATGATCTGATCTCTATGGCAGCATATAGTGGCCTAATTGCTTCAAGTCGGTGCGCATGCCAGCAGCTTCCTCACGCACAGCTTCTCTAACCTTCGTCACCAAGGCCCTGAGCTCCTTCGTAGTCAGGAGATAGGAGAGATCTCCCATTGTGAAGTAACGAGGAGAAGAAGCAGGTAGCTGAGAGCGTAGGAATAAATCCGGTTCAAGCCTCAGTAATTTGCGGTCCACTGTACCTTCCGTTAGAGGCAGCGTCTGGGTGTGTATGAGTGTGTGTGTGTGTAATATGTACATCCCAGAACACCTCATGTTGACACACATTTACACCCTATGTAAATTTACATGTGGGGTCACACACAATTATTTATTAAATGTGTTTCTTTTACATATGCGCAATCACATTTATAACATTGAAATCAATGAGAAAGGGTATTATTACTCACAACATGTATCACGGTGCCCGTGATCCTAGAGGCAGGGCAACACTGCTACTTCCAGGTTTCTCCTTGCAAGGTTCTTATTGGTCATTGGGCACTGGCTCCGCCCAGGGATAGTCTTTTTAAACTCACTCCTGTCATCTTTTCAGTGGCCTTTCGTGGTGTACCTGTACCTAGCGTTTGAGTTGCTGTTCCTGCTCCATGTATAACTCAGCTTGCCTGACATTGCTCCTGTCGCTCCTGAGTTATTGCTTTCCATTGCTGACTAGGACTGGCTGACTACCTCCATGTGTACCGAACTGGCTTTGGCTGAGAACCCGCTCCGTTGCTGTCTAGGACTGGCTGACTACCTCCGTGTGTACCAATCTGGCTTAGGCTGATTACCCGCTCCATTGCTGAGTGGGACCGGCTGACTACTTCCATGTGTACTGACCTGGCTTTGGCTAAGTATCCAATTCCGTTGCTGACTAGGACTGGCTACTGCATCTTTGTGTACCGATCTGGCATTCTGGCTTCTGACCCGTCTGGATGCGTACCCTGTGATCTGTTACTCTTGCTCTTGCTACGCAGTGACTTCTGCTACAGCGTCTGCTTGGCCTATCACTCCCTAGGTCACCTGGGAGACTGTGTTGCGAGTAGCTCCTGTCATTTGCCAGTGTCCTATCTGTGTTGCGTCCGCTATCCCTAGCATTCTAGGGACTCGGTCACTTGCCAGTGTCCTATCTATGCTGCCTCCGCTATCCCTAGTGTTCTAGGGACTCGGTCACTTGCCAGTGTCCTATCTGTGTTGCCTCCACTATCCCTAGCATTCTAGGGACTCAGTCACTGTACTATTCTGGGTTGCCTCCATTATCCCTAGTGTTCTAGGGACTTGGTCACTTGCCAGTGTCCATCTGAGTTCCCTCTGCTATCCCTAGCTCTCTAGGAACTCTGTCACTTTCCAGTGACCTTTCTGTGTTGCCTCTGTTACCCCTAGTCTTGTAGGGAATTGCCCTACAGTTACCTTCCTCCAGCTTAGGTGTGCCTTTCCGTGGTTTGGTACTGCTGTGGTTTTCTCTGTTCCAGTTACCAGTCGACGGATCAAGCCTACTTTGTTCTTATTTTATATTTTACTTGCCTATCATTTCTGTTCATCCTGCCCTGTGTCAGATTTGGGAAGTACCACGGTACTGTCCTTATCTGGACCTGAGTAGGGTGAGTCTTACTTTCTGATTTATTATTCTCAATAAAGCTGATCTCAACCTTACCCAAATTGCCTGAGTTTTCTTACAAAACCATGACAACATGGCAGTAGTGCATCACATTTGAGGGCTCAGTTAGAAAGTAGCTTATCTCCTTAAGTTGCCACATCCTGTTGCTTTCCCCCAAAAAACATCATGCAGTACCTGACTGTGTGTGTTTCATGTACTCCTCCATTGTGCTCCCTAATGCTAGGTCAAAGACCTGTCCCTATCACAACTATGTTTCAGTCTGAACATGAGATGGACAATCTGTGGAGAGATAAAATACACATACACTGTTTTATACTCCAGCATTGTTGCACTGGCCACTGGTATCCACTGAACCACACATTCACTGTCCATTACCCAAGCCTTGCATCATTGGCCACTGGTAGCCACACATATACTCTATAATACTTCAGCCTTGTTTCACTAGTAGCCACAGACCCACAGATTAATTACCTAATCTCCTAGCATTGTATACCTGGCCACTAGTAGCCACAGAACTACACAATGCTCTTTATGATACTCTAGCCTTGTTCCACTGTCCAGTGGTGGACACAGAACCACCCTTACACTGTCTGATGCCCCAGAGCTTTGCTATTGGTAGTACCAGAACCATGCACATACACCATCTGATACCGCAACATTTTTCAACAGGCCACTGATAGCAACAGAAACACATATACTCTGTCTGATACCCAATCCTTATTCCACTGGCCACTAGCAGCCACATATCCACTATCTTATACACCAGCATTGTGCTACTGGTAACACCATAATCACACATACACTGTCTGATAACTCAGCCTTGTTCCTCTGGTGATAATACAACCACACATACAGTGCCTGTTACCCTAACATTGATCCGCTTAATACTGGCAGACACAGAACCCCACACATACTTTGTATGATACCCAAGCATTTTGCAGCTGATGGTGCCAGAGCCACATACACTGTAAATTCTCCATCACTGCCAGGTGGTCTGGGATGCTGGTCCCCCCATGAATTCTCCTGATATTTCCGGTTGCCTGCTTCAATTGCAGAGGATATAATAGAGCCTCACAGTAGTATAAGAGCAATATGCATGAATCTGGTGTATTTGCTTCATGTTGGAGAAATTAACTTCAAAGATAGTGATTGTGCAGGACCAATGGGCCCCATTGCTCAAAATACTGCTGAGCCGGTGATGCATAAGTGCTCCTCCACTGTTTGGATTATTAAGCAGGAGGGAGACCCAGTTACCATATCATTGTTAAGCCAGTCCAGCACACCCATCACTGTTGGACCTGCCCATGTATGCATACAGCACTTTCATAACCCTCTCAAAGGTTAAAGTGATGACCTGGAAGCCCTAAATGCACCTCAGTTTGGACACACAAAAATGACAAAGTCCCTGTCTCTCTGAAGGATTAATAATTTAACCTGAAAGTAGGACTTTGGAGATAAACATACTAAATTAATAAAATAACTCAGAAATGTGTTTCACCCAATTAATGCTCAATAATGCAGATTTGTTTTCTTGTAAATTTAGTGCATATGTTGTTGGTGTGTGTTCAAACACTATTAGGCAGAAAGAGAACCAAACTCTAACCTCTGACCTTGCCCAAAATAATACAGCTGCTTGTCTGGTGGTGCATCTGAACTACACCCATTACGTTAATCACCAAGGGGAGGGAGATCCAGTTACTGTTGGGGTAGCCCAGCACACCCTGTCACTGCTGGCAGGACCAGTGCACCCTTGGATGCATGAGAGCAGCAGGTGTGAGGAAGAGGCCCATTGTTCTCAATTTGTTGCTCCAGCAGTAGGCATACCTTCCACTGGCAGTAAGTGGAAGTGAGGCTGTGGCCCTCCATCCCAGAAATATTATTGGCTTGGGTGTACTTGCCCCTTAGCTCCCCAGGTCAGCTCTCCCCTGGACACCATGTTTTAATTTGTTTTGTCTGTGTGTTGGCCTATTACAAATAAAATGGTATTATCTGATATATTGGTACGTACCTTGTATAGGATAATTTTGATTCTTCCATCAGAGATAGTTTCCTCAGGAGAAATGAATTGGTGGGATATTCATTGTGAAACACAGTACTAAGATGAGGTCATGGACAGGTGGCAGATAGAAGCAATGGCTATTAAACAGTCTATGGCCGTGGGTAGGCAGAAGTAAAAAATCAGAGATCTTAAAATGGGCAGAGGTTTTGGGCAGGCTGCAGACAGATGGAGAGGTTGTAAACCTAGCAGAGTTTGTTCACAACATCTGATACACAGGATGCATGAATTCAAGTCAGAACACAAATATTTTGCAAGTGCACTGCAGAACTGGGGAAGAGTTGGGAAGCTCCCAAAAGAAGCCCAGAAGTCATGTCCAGAGATTCAGGTAAGTGAAGGTCAAGAGTGAATAGAATGGGTGCATCCATGCAAAGAGACAGAATTGCACATAAATGAGGACAGGACTTCTGTGAGCTGGTTCGTTTGGAAGGACGTCTCTTTTTCTTTCAAGGTGATAAAAGTCTGACTTAAATACATAGTAACATACTTTATGAGGGTGACAAAAGACAAGTGTCCACCAAGTTCAGCCCATGTCATAACACTTTGTTAATCCAGTGGAAGGCATAAATAATTAATATTAAAATTTAAATTAATTAACACCCAAGTCAGTAAAAACATTCCTTACAGACTCCAAAGAAGCAGTCAGATATTTCTCTGGATAAACATCATATCTCCCATCATACTAACTGTCATAAATTTTAATGTCCCAATCTAGAAAGGTATTAATTACTTTTTGGAAAGCATGAAAAGTATCTGCAAACACAGCATCACAAAGCAAAGAATTAGATATCGCTTACAGTAAAAAATCTCTGGCTCTGTTTTAGTTGAAAGCACCTTTCCTCTAGCCTTAACAAATAATTTGTTATTTTTAATCGGCTCTTTGTGTAAATATTTCCTTGGAGAGTTCTTTGTATTGATCTTGAGTATATTTAAAAATTATGATCATATCACCCCTTACACATCTTTTCTCTAATGTACACAAACCCAGCTTTGATAATTTCTCTCTTTATAACTCAGATCCTCCAATCCCATTATCAGTTTGTTGTACGTGTCTGCACTTTTAACAATTCAGTAATGTCATTTTAAGATCTGGTGCCCAAAACTGTACTTCTTATTCTAGATTAGGCCTTACCAAGGATTTATATAGAGGTATAATTATATTCCCGTTCTGTGCATCTATACTTTTTTAACATGATAGTATCATATTGGGTATTATAGCTGCTGAATGACAAACATACATTGTTAGGAAGTCTGTTGTCTATCATTACTTCTCCGAGTAATTTTTTCATTTAATGTATATGCAGCATGTTTGTTTCTACAGTCCAGATGCTTAAGCTAATATTTACATATATTAAACCTCATCTGCCAACCATTCACTCAATTTATCCAAATGCAGATAAATATTTTCCCATTTTGTATGTATTTCCTTTCACAGCTTTGTGTCAATAGCAAAGATTGAGATAATGCTGTCAATACCCACATCTAGATCCTTAATAAACAAATTAAAAATCATTGGACCAAAGACCTTGTGGCATCTCACTTACAATTTTACACATACTTGAAAATATTCCATTTAGTCTCTGACATCTATCATTTAACCAGTTCTCTATCCATACACAGATATCAACTCCCAAACTGAAGCCCTTTAAGTTATGTGGTAACCTTCTTTAAGGCACAGAATTAAAGGCTTTTGATATATCCAAGTATACTACGTCAACAGAAATACCCTTCCCCAAGATACCACTTACCCTTTCCTGGGATGCAAGTAAATTGGTTTGAAGTAATCTATTCTTTATAAAACCATGCTAGCTACTACTAATAATGTTTTTGGTAACACAGATGCCTCTAGATTTGCCAGAAGCATACATATTTGCCTGCAGAGAAATCTACTTATTTTATCCAGCTAATTTTATTTTTAAGCAATAGAGATGCACATGAGTATGAATCATTCACTCTTGAGTAGTAGCGCTGGCAGAAGATGACAAAATGTTTACAGATTTCAGCTAACGATATTGTGCTATTTTATATTCTAATTGGATATAGATCTTCCACAACTTAATAAGACAATTCCCCTGATACTCTGACACTGAGGTTTAGTACTTGGATATTCCTATGACTTGTTCTGAGCAATGAAATATATTTTTGGTTTCCTACATGACAAGAAAACACCAGTGCTTTGCACTGAAATTCAATAATCAGTCAGAATATGAAAAAGTTTACATGAGTAAACAGGGAGAGGCTACATACACTACACACAGAAGGGAAAATAGTCAAGTCTGATAGCAAAGGGTGATAACGTTTCCTTTAACAATGTTAGTGAAAAGAAAAAATAAAGGAAGCATAATACAAGATTACAGTCAGAAAATGGTAGATATATGAGGGATGGTTATTATTATGCTCAGTCTTTGCACAAAACTGTGAAGATGGGAATTTCCAAGTAAGTAGCAGGACTGTTAGTGTTAAACCACTAGCCTATTTATATAAGACTAGTTGAACAGTCCGTTACACGGGCCACAGTGCCTCTGGCAGCCGGTCGCGGGGCAGTCACGCTCCTTCGGAGCGCCCAGCTCTGTATCAGCCGCGGCGTGGGCAGTCTGTACTGCGCATGACTGCCGCACGCGCAGCAATGTCTACTGCGCATGTCGGGCGTTACACACAACTTAGCGAATTATTATATAGGAAGGATGAGCTTTTACTGATGTTATCAACATAGAAACTGGATAAATCACTTGGTCCAGATTCATCCAAGAGTATTAAAAGAGCCTAGGTCTGTGCTTGCAGTACCTTCGGTTGAGCTTTTTAACCAATCTCTGTTGCCAGGTTCTGGATGACTGGACAATTGCAAATGTAATGCTTCTATACAAAAAGGACAATAGGAAAAACTCTGATAATTACAGTCTCGCCAGTCTGACTTCACTGATGGGGAAAATAATGGATACTCTATTGGAAGGAAGAATCTCTATATACCTGTAGCCTAATTACATGCAAAATCACTGGCAACATGTAGTTATGACTCTGGATGGGTAAATATTTTCAGAGAATAATGGCACTTCCGGCTCAGTGAATAATTTCCCATGAAAAGTGAAGTTTTTCTGCTTTTTTTCACCTAGCTCATTGTATTGAAATCAGTGGAAAGATGGAATTTACACACAACTCATAGCAAATGCTATTTTATTTCCCAAAGGCATTTTATAAAAGGAGTCTGGGGGCTCCTGTGTTGATGGAGTGTGGGGAAACAATCAGTTGAACAGGAAATTTGTTTGGGGAGGTTTGTTGACTGGGATTGGGGGAACAGTTGATAAAAAATAAATACAATTAAAAAACCCATAAGACATGGTATAAAAGTGGTCTGAGGAAGGCACCTGTGTTAGTGGGTGGAGTCTGGAGAAAGAATCAGTTGAACAGGGATTTTGCTTTTTTATTCCAGACTATAATTGGCTGCGATGTGTGCTTTCTCACTTCCGAGCCAATCAGCACCCTGCTAATAGTTTTACTACCCCTCTTTCAAAATGTGGACATATGAAACCTCCAATAGTTAGAAGATCAAATTGGCTGCAGTGACCTACAAACAGTAATCAGATGTCCTTGGAGTCACCACCACCAGTGGCTCCCCTCCCAGTCCCAACTTCCATACCCATTCAAAGTATTCCCAGTCAGTCCCAAATCCCTCCACCAATGTCATTAATACCTCCAGACAGCAATTCTGTGCAGGCACGAATATGGCAATTTGAGTCTACATATTCTATACTATGTGGTGCAATGACTACTCACTGTAATGTTGTTGAGACAAGCAGGATGCAGGGTAAAACAGAATACATAAGAACCAAGCATTTTGCAGAAGATAAGTGCCTGTTTGAGGGGAGTGTGAATTATTTTTTAAAGTTTATTTATTTGTTGTTTTATTTTTCTCTTTTTAATAATTTCTGTGAATATGGCTGTTGCAGAACTGATTTAATTTTTATATTTTTACTTTATGCATTTACTTTGCTTTTTAGTTTCCCACTTCTAAATAATGTTTCTTGGCTTATGTTTTATATTCACAAAACATATTTTTAGCCTCAATTTTAGTAGGGCAATTTTTTGACTATTGTGAATCAAGCAAGAAAACAATAATGTGTAAAAATCACAGTCACAACTATCATATTGATAAAACAAGAAAAAAAAACTTGTTCTTGTACCCTCCTATTATTATATAAAAAGAAAGAAAAGAAGAGTGTGAATCCTAAAATTAGCACTCGGTCAAATATAAAGTTACCTCACTGAAACTGGAAAAATTATAATAAGAAAATAAAATAAAACGTTTTATTTATTTATAGACAAAATATGTAAAAATTTCCATTCAGAGCAGATGGATAATAGTAAGGTGCAATCCTCCCCAAACCAATATTGCATTTAGTGCATAAATACCACATAAAAACACAATCATCTCTCTCCTAATATCCCCCCTGGAAAGAGGAAAAGCATATAATACCAAAAAGCATGGACCACAGGAAAATGTATTTTTGGTGATGTCCATCAAAAAAAAGATCTACAAATATGATTTAAGTGGGAAATGATATGAATGAAGATGGTAAGTGATGATGATGTGGAAATAGGCATGATACAGCCTTAAGCTAGAATGTGCATGGGTGGTCATAAAGATGTATAATGGCATTTTCCACTACGCAAATAATTTCCTGTAAAAAGTGCAGTTTTCCTGCTTTTTTAGCCTAGCTCATTGCAGTATAATCAATGGGAAGCAAAATTTTTCCCCACCACATGAATGTTTTCTCTACTTTTCCTGCAGGCATATAAAAGAATGTCAGGCTCTCACAGTATGCCATTCTGTGTTTGTGAGAGGAGAAAGCAGCACATTTTTGAGCTAGAGAAGATAAGCAAATAAAGGGGAATTGAAGCTTAGTTTAGGGAGTCTTTTAAGTAGGACATTTATTCCCTGCATTAGGGGAGTCTAGAGGCATTTTGAGGGAGAAGAAGGGAGGAAGGAGGTTGATCCCAAATACCCAAAAATTCAGTGTGACTGACTGGCAAGGCAATGGCAGCTGGGGTCCAATTTTCTTGCTATTTTCTTATCTATGCTGGGGAATTCCGGGGAAAGAAGTTGATGATTTTGTTTTTCACTTATGTTTTTTTTTTTTGTTTGGACAGACTGTGATAATATAGGGTGGACCAATTAAAAAAACAACAACTTATAATTCAATTATAAAAATGAAAACATAAATAAATAAACAAATAAATATATAAAGTGACAGACAGCTGACTGGGAGCCTGACATGAGCTCTGTGACTGAAGCAGACTTGATAGACAGACAACACTGAGAATTTTGTTGAGGGCTAAGGCAAGGCATCACACTCCATCAGTTGTGTACTGTAGAGAGTAAAAACACGCAGTACTTGAGTAATGTCCAGCAAACACACAAGGTGACTGGGTGCCTTATATGAACTCCCTCTGGGATTTACTCTCAGATCCCACCAGTCACTCTGGGTCCGATTCCAGGCTTGGTCTCCCAACTCCATGGGAATCCACCCAGTTCTGGGCCGACCCGGTTGTCCCTTGTTTTATCTCTGTCTTTATTTTGCCAGTGTTATCATATCCGTAAAGGATGGATATGCAGGATCAGCGCATTGGTTAGTTATCTCTTGCCATGCAGACACTGCTGAACCATACGGCTCATCTTGATTGTCCTGTCAGGCTGTTCCTGGGGCCACTGTGGCTAGGGGACTGTTGAGTTCTGCACTGCTTCCTCAATGTTACAAAGGTAACCCGGTACTCTGTTGTGGTTTCCTCAATCAGGTTGGCATTTTCCTTGAGATGGTTCCACATGCTTACCCTACTGAGCGGAGTAAAGTAGGATTTATGATTTCCCTCCTGTCAGACAAAGCGTTGTCTCAGGCCAGTCAATTATGAGAGATGGACAAACCCATTATATATAACTTTGCCGAGTTTGAGGGCTCGTTTAAGCGAGTATTTGATGTTCCGGCTCGTTCTGCCAAACAAATCATGACCATCCACCAGGCTAACCGTTTGGCGGCAGAGTACGCTATCAAGTTCCGAACACTGGCAGCAGAGGTAGGCTGGAACAATGAAGCATTGGTAGCTGCCTTTTTGCAGAGGGTAAGTGACTCTATTAAGGAAGAGATTGCAGCCCATGAGCTGCCCAATGAACTGGATGACAATACAATTTACTATTTTGATTGATACTCGAATCAGAGAAAGACCCTTGTTCAGGGAGCCCCTGCTTAGGCCTCTGTCGCATCTGGCTCTGAATTTTACTCACCCACCCGTTTCTCCCACCCATGCCTCCTGGTTCCGATGCGGGAGGAGATGAACCCATGCAGTTGGGTTTCACTCACCTCTCAGTGGATAATAGGGCCTTCCACCAGCAGGAGGGACTTTGCCTGCACTGTGGGAAACCTGGACACTTGTTGCGTTCTTGTCCCATCTGGCCAGGAAACGCTCGCACCTAGGGCCTTGTCAGGGACAAACCCTGGGTGGTGTTTCACAGTCCCTGTAGGTTCTTCAGGGTAAACCTATCCTTGAGGTTATTCTATCATGGACCAATTCTTCAGTTGTAGCAGCTGCTGTGATAGATTCTGGTGCCGCTGGGTATTTTATAGATGCCAAGTTTGCAGCCAAACATTCTATTCCTCCACAGCTCCACGCCTCCCTGCTTGCGATTGAGTCAATTGATGGAAGGCCTCTACAACCCTCCCATGTTACTCATGAGACCCTCTTGATTTCTCTTCTGGTTGGGGCACTTCACAATGAGTCACTCCAATTTCAGGTCATCCATTATCTGCATTACGCAATCGTTCTTGGGTTTCCATGGTTACAGAAACATAATCCTAGGTTTGATTGGCGTACATGTGACATTTTGTCGTGGTCTCCTCATTGTGCTGAGTCCTGTCTTGAGAGGCCTACCAGAGTACTGTGTATGGCCTCCTCCTCCTTCTTACCTGAGGATTACTGATCCTTCAGTGTTATGTTTAATAAGGTAGAAGCCAATACCTTACACCTGCACGGATTGTACAATTCTATGATTGATCTGATTCCGGGTGCAGTTCCTCCCAAGGGTCGTGTCTACCCTCTGTTGGTGACCAAAAACAAGGCCATGGAGGATTATATAGCGCACACCCTTTCTAGGAGTATCATTCGTAAGTCCACTTCTATGGCCGGGGCAGGGTTTTTCTTTGTGAAAAAAAAGGATGATGAACTGAGGCCATGTATTGACTTCAGAGGCCTAAATAAACTTATGGTCAAGGATGCTTACCCTATCCCATTGATCACTGACCGAATTAAGGGCTCTTCAATATTTACCAAGCTTGACCTCAGGGCAGCTTATAACCGCGAGAGAATCAAAGAGGGCCATGAATGTAAGACAGCGTTTAACACCAGGAGTGGAAATTACGAATATCTAGTAATGCCTTTCTGGCTGTGCAATGTTTTTTCTGTCTTCCACGAGTTTATCAATGATGTCCTAATAGACAAGTTGCAGCGTTGTGTGGCTGTCTACCTTGATGACATTCTTATCCATTCTCCTGATCTGGAGACTCATCGTTCTGAGGCGTCCAGGGTGTTTCAGCTCTTGAGAGAGAATAATCTCTTTTGTAAATTGAAGAAATGTGAATTTCACAGGATCCAGGTGACCATTTTGGACTATGTAATCTCCTCCTCCGGATTAGCTATGGTCCCAAAGAAATTATCCAATGGACTCTTCCTGTGGGTCTCAAGACTATAAAGAAATTCTTGGGCTTCGTCAATTATTATCGGAGGTTTATAAACAAGTTCTCCACTATTGTTAAACCACTTACAGATATGACTCATAAAGGTGCTAATACGTCTGATTGGTCTCCATGTGCGCTTCAAGCGTTTGAGACCCTGAAGTCCGCATTTGCCGCAGCTCCTATTTTGATTCATCCTAACACTAATTTACCCTTCACGTTAGGGGTCGATGTATCTGAGTCAGGAGTAGGCGCCCTCCTGTCTCAGCGTTCGGCTCCCAGTGAAACTATTGTTTCCAAGAAACTATCGAAGCCTGAGCAGCTTTATGAGATAGATGATCACAAACTGTTAGCCATTATCTTGGCTCTTCGTGAGTGGAGATATTTTCTCGAGGGCACCAGCGTCCCTATTGTCATCTTCACAGACCACAAGAATCTGACTTATCTTTCTGTAGAAAGAAAAAACAGAAGGCGCTCCTAGTGTAATAACTTTTAGGTCATACACAATCCGTCCCTTCGCCACTTGAAGAAATTCACTCACAATGAAGGTGTTCAGTCTAACACATATATGTTCACTGAAATATGTGCCAGAGGGTTTCTTTGCAACTGTCCCTCAAACAGTAACACTTCTCCAGGTGGTCCTAGATTTCCTTTGGAGTGCTGCTTATACAACCACTCGGTAGTAGTACATATACAAAAAACAGACAAGAAAAGGGCGCCCAATAGTGCCTATTATCATTATTGTCACTTATTTCTTAAAATGATAAGTATAATACTCACAAGAGTGGTGGTTGTGAATTGACTTATGTACAGTCACAACAAATCAGGCATGCAAGGAATTTTAAACCTATCCCTGCTCAGGTCCTTGGAATAGGGATGGTGCTTCAATTCAATAATATCAGCATTCAAATTACAAATTCTTGTAAGGATCTCAAAAAAGCTGCTATAGTCTCAAAAATATATTTAACAAAAATGTTTAACAATAGGGTCATACCCTTTTAAAATTACCTTAAAACAATATGCAGGCAAGCAAATTTTCACTCTGATTTGCTAATTGTCATTCCACTAGGAAGTTGGTCTAAACAACATCCCTAATTAAAGTTTCCAATTTCACTCGATACTCACCTATTCTCCCCACCTATTAACTATATAAAAACACTTTTTGCCTTAATATAAACATTATAACTCTTGATTTTTGTAAACCAGAAATAAACAATTTCACCGGAAGATGTCATCCATTGACCCCTTCCGTTACTACCTGGAAGTACTTTTTATTTGAAATTTCACTTCAATTGCAATAACTTTATCCAAAGTGACTAAGAAAGTATACCAGACTCCATCTTTATACTCCCAGCATGACTCAGGATGCACACCAGACTCCATTTTTGTACTCCCATCCTGCTTAACCAAGTTTACTTAGTGCAGGAGGTGTGTGGCAGGTGTACTCAGATGACTCAGGAAGTGTACCAAACTCCATCTTTGTACCCCCATCCTGCTTAACCAAGTTTACATATATACTCCCATTTCTTTAACCAATCTCCTCTTGTATCTTTCGGACACTGGCCAATGACTACAACTGTTTGCTTAAAACCGGATGTCTCTGGATTCCCTCTCAGACCTCAAGTCACAGAACTCTCCCCACTATACAGTTCATTTCATGTCAACGCTAGTTTTAATACTTAGAGGATCCACATCAATATCAAATAAAATGCTCATATGGATATATTATCGATATGTTTACCTGGCGAGGTCCACCGAAAACCAGAAGTGATCGAATGTCTCTCCAAGCACACCATATCTATGCTACCAATAATTCTTGTCTCAAATATACCTTCTTCAAGTTAGATAGGAATACATATCACCTAGAGAACATTCTATAAGCAATCACATCCAGTATTGCATCCGACCTCACTCCAGAAAACTGGAAGTAGTCGGATGCTCCACTGAACACACTATCTGTATGCCCTCAATGTCACAGTGTTAGCACCTCCAAGTTTGATGGCAGAAACACAACCATTTTGAATACATAAGATGCATGGGAACTGATGTGTCAGATCCAGCCGACCAGTAACCCTTCAAAAGGCAGAAATGGTCAAATTGCTCCGACAAATCAGATCATGCAACTGTCATCCTCTACTTCTCTACCTAGAGACATACTATTTCTCACCTAGCTATGAATATATATACAGATCTCACTAAAACAAACCCTCAAAAATAAAAATACTTCCTCTCATGTGTACCTGAATTGGAACCCTACATATACTATATACTCTATACCTCTCACCCTAACCATGTATCCCATCTATAATATGATAAGTGATGTGCTCATTAATCTAATATACTAATATCCAGAGCCGGCCCTTGCATGGGTCCCGGTGGGTCCATGGACCCAGGCGGCACTCTGGCAGGGGCGGCAATTTGCTGCCCCCAGGCATGTTATTTAGTGCGCCAGCCCAGCCCTGTGTCCTGCTCCTGCTCTGTGTCAATGCTGTGTTCCCGGCGCGGGGGATACAAGATACCATTTTTCATGTCTCCAATTTCTTTTAGTAGCGGAGCTGCCCCCCCCTTCACCTCTTGCTGGTTAAGTCAGTGGCGTAGCAGGGAGAGCCCAGAAAATAATTGTGATAGCAGATTACCGGGATCGTGTGACACACGCAGCAACAAAGATGTGGAGCATGCTGGTTGTATCTTTCATCTTTCTGGGCGCTACTTTCAAACTTGTTCTGAATCACAACAAGTTTAAAAGTAGCACCCAGATAGATAAAGAATCACCCTGCATGCACCGCGCCACAGGCTCGTCGCGTGTGTCACACAGTCCTGTGCCGGCTGGCAGTGGCTGTCTTCAGAGGCGGCTGAGCAGTGTTAGGGGAACAGAGGACACAGGGCTTCATTTCACTGCACCAGCATGGCTCTGGACTCGTAAAGTCAACAGGCAAGGGGGAAATTGAGGCAAAAGGGGGGATCAAGTGTTGAGGGGGCGAAAGAGACAAAATGGGGAGATCAAGAGGTGAGGGACAAAAGAGTCAAAATGGGGGGATCAAGAGGTGGGGGGTGAAAGAGGCAAAATGGGGGATCAAGAGGTGAGGGGGCAAAAGAGGCAAAATGGGGGATCAAGAGGTAAGGGGGTGAAAGAGGCAAAATTGAGATGAAGAGGTGAAGGGAAGAAAGGCAAAAGGGGGATCAAGAGGTGAGAGACAAAAAGGGGGATCAGGAGGTGAGAGACAAAAAGGGGGATCAAGAGGTGAGGGGGAGAAAGGCAAAAGGGGGATCAAGAGGTGAGGGGAAGGGAGAAAGGCAAAAGGGGGATCAGGAGGTGAGGGGAAGGGAGAAAGGCACAGTGAGGGATCAGGAGGTGAGGCGGAGGGAGAAAGGCACAACAGGGGATCAGGAGGTGAGGGGGAGGGAGAAAGGCACAACAGGGGATCAGGAGGTGAGGGGGAGGGAGAAAGGCACAATGGGGGATCAGGAAGTGAGGGAGAGGGAAAGAGGCACAATGGGGGATCAGGAGGTGAGGGAGAGGGAAAGAGGCACAGTGGGGGATCAGGAGGTGAGGGGAGGGAAAGAGGCACAATGGGGGATCAGTAGGTGAGGGGGAGGGAAAGAGGCACAATGGGGGATCAGGAGGTGAGGGGGAGAGGCAAAAGGGGGAGGATCAAGAGTCAGGAGGGTCAAGGGGTAGAAAGAGGAAAAAGGGGGATCAAGAGGGAGAAAGAGGTAAAAGGGGGATCAAGAGGGAGACACATGAGACAAAGGGGGGATCAAGAGGCAAAAGGGGGATCAAGAGGGAGACACATGAGGCAAAAGGGGGATCAGGAGACAAGAGGGGAAAAAGAAGCAAGAGAGAGATAAAGATGGAATGGGAAGATCAAGGGGGCAATAAGGGGAGAAAGATGCTAGAGCGGGGATCAAGAGGGGAAGGAAAAGACTCCCCCTTTCTTTTTTCTCTTTATTCCATTCTTAACTATTTCTCCCTCTTGCCCCTTTATCTTTCTTCATCACTTTTCTTTCTCCCCCTTGCCTTTCTCCCCCATTTTCCCCTTTCTCTTTAGTCCATTCAACATCCTTTTCACCTGAATGTCTCTGCTTACAATGTGACCCAGAATTACATAATAAGTGTAATACGAATGTATTATTTGAGTGCAAAACATTTCAGTTCTATGTGGTTTTCGGGTCAGGAGAGGGGTTAATATAGTTATGGATGTGGCATGTTTTGGTGGGCGTGGTTTTGGTAGGGGGGCAGCATTTCATCCTTGGACCCAGGCAGCACAATGTCTTGGGCCGGCCCTGCTAATGTCTCACAATATAACTACTTGTCCCCTCTAATTTTATGTATAGTATTAATATAAACAGTGATATCATATTACTAAAACCCTCACTTATAGACTAATATCCATAAGTGCATAATCGTGATTCTATATTACAAAATGCTATGCTTAATAATCTAATACATTTTATGAATCTCAAAATATGTCTGTTAATCCCTTCTATATTTATTGTAATGATAATATAAAATTGAAGTATATATCTTATAAATATTCTTAAACTCTCATTTTATTAATTTTTATCCATAGGTAGATTTATTTCAAGGGATAAAATAGTAGTCTATTTCCACTTCATCTCTATCAATTTGTTTAGCCCATCTGGGGCCATGGTGTTCAACCTATATATCCAATATGATTCTCTTTTAATCAACATTGAGATTCTATCTTTTCCACTAGTAGAGTTAATTTGTTCTATCGGTACCAAGGACAGGAATCTAGGATCACTATTATGTGCTAGATGGAAATGTTTGGATACACTATGGAATGGATAGCCCTTCATTATATTCCTTCTGTGTTGACCCAGACGGGTCCTCAAACATTGGGTTGTCCGTCCCACATATTGGAGCTGGCATAGACATGTTAATAAGTAAATCACAAATTGTGAACCACAGTTCATGAGTGTCTTAATAATAAAGACCTCGCCTGTAACTGTGGACTCAAAATTTGTAACTTTGTTTTTGATAGAAGAACAGGTTAAACATCGGCTTATTGAACATTTGTAAGACCCCGTAATTCTGCCTTGTGTTTGGGCTCCATCTACTACAGCATTGGTTCCTCTCTGTTTAAAGATATTTTTTAATGTTTTGGACCTCCTGAATGATATATTTGGTCTCTGTGGTATATTTTTCTTCAACAGGCTATCGCCTCTAAATATATCCCAATGTTTTGCTAAAATTTCTCTTATATATTTACCACGTACATTATAATATTAATAAAAACTGCTGTGGAAAAAAATATATATTCTTGTAGTTTTCTTCTTACTATTTCTTCCTTCTTTTTCCTCATAAACTCTCGCTTTTTCATATGAATCCTCTATTAAACTATCTGGATATGACTTCGCATGAAATCTGTCCTTTAGGGCAATCTTCTCCCACCTACTTCTTGGGACCGAAAATTTACCTTGGTGTTACCTGATTCTGAATTTTACAGATCCGGAGCTACCTGCTGATGCCTTTTTCTTCTGGATTGGATGATATTTGTGTTTTGTGGGGCCTGGTCTGCGGGGCCACGGCCTGAGGTACTGGTTTTACCGGAGCGATCCTATCCTAAGCAGTGTGCGGACTAGTGAAACCTACTTACCTGTAACCTCCATCCTATCCGCGGGACTATACAGGCCATCCAGGGATTTCGGGCCGCTGGAGGCTCGGGGCGGGGGACTGCGGCCTCGCGCGCCGGGCTCTTCGGTGCGCTGTGCTTGGCTGTCATCTTGGCGCCCTTGCTTCTGAATGCCCTTTCTGCAGTTGGAGATCTGGAGGGAGAGATCTCTGGTTTCTGTGTTTCACCGACTGTTGGTAAATCTAATTTAAACAGTGACTTGGTACCACCTCGGTGGCCTGGGAGACCTTGTGGAATTTGTCAGCTGGGATTGCTGCCGTATACCTGTGCGGGGCCTACCGCGAGACCATAGTGCCTTCCCACTCCTTGATTGGAATCGATATGGTGTGCTCTGGGAGTGTTTGGAGCCTGGGATGTGATGACTACTTTTGGCCCATGACTGCTGTACTGAGCTTCTTGTGGAGTTTGGAGTGAGTACACCTCAAAGTGTTATACTGACTGTTTCTGCCGGTCACGTCTCTCTCTCCCCATCCTTCTTTTTTAGTTCACCTCCCTATTTTTTGTTTTGTGTCCCAGTACCCCTTCCTTCCATTAGGCTCTCAATATATACGTTACCTGTATACATCCACAGGGTTGTTGATCTGACGTTACCTGTGTATTGTGCCCAGAAC
Organism: Rhinophrynus dorsalis; assembly: GCA_037306005.1. Classification (NCBI taxonomy): domain Eukaryota; kingdom Metazoa; phylum Chordata; class Amphibia; order Anura; family Rhinophrynidae; genus Rhinophrynus; species Rhinophrynus dorsalis. Next base: position 270,276,673 of record CM074724.1, read on the forward strand.
CTAAGTTTAATCAGAGGCGATTGTACTTCTACGCTGCGACACCTGATTCTTTTAATCATCAGGCCAGATCCTATTCTACTACTTCACATATTATATCTATTAAAGGTCTTATCACCTACCTTGAGGGGGACAATACGTACTCCCTCTGATCTAGGATGCTGCTTCCTTTGACTGTTGCCTGCTATATCCATAGGCTTGCTGATACTATGTAACTCTGAATTATCCGAGATGGACATGTGCTAAGGTCCCAAATATATTTCTTGCTGTGGGCTATGCTCTCCTCGCCTTGATGTTTTGACCTGGTCCTCATAAACCTCCTTACTCTGATATTGTCACTTCTACAATGGGGAAGAAATCAGGGGAATTTAAGGCTAAATTAAGTAAATACGCAAGGAAGCAATTGACGGAGGGCACAGTACAGGCTATCATGGAGGCTTCCTCGGCTCCTGCTTCCCCTGTCTCAACATCCTCAGATTCTGGTGAGACCTAAAACATGCAATTTGCTGATATAATGGCGGCTATTACCAACTGTCAAAATGTTCATACCACAAAGATTGACTCTGTGCAATTGGAAATAAATCTACTGAGAGCAGACCATCAGGTTTTGAGGGAAAAAATAACGGATGCCCAGAGAAGGATTTCTGTGGTGGAAGAATCTCTGCCTACTATTTCGGAGTCGGTTGAATCGCTGAGAGCTCAGGTTAAAGCACTACAGCAAAAGACAGATGACCTTGAAAACAGGCCAAGAAGGAACAACATCCGCATACTAGGTATCCCTGAGAGAAGAGAGGGTGATGACCCAACGCTGTTTCTGGAGGCTTGGTTGAAATCTACCTTGGGTATGGAGGGCCTATCCGCCTCCTTTACAGTGGAACGTGCACACAGAGTTCCGATGGCCAGACCACCGCCAGGAGCTCAGGCCCGACCAATTATAGCCAAAATTCTGAATTTTAGGGATAGGGATGCAATCTTGCGTTTGGCTTGTATCAAAGGCCCTATTGATTATGAAAACAACCGCATTTCCATTTTCCTTGATTTCTCGCTTGAAGTTCAAAAGATGCGCCGCAAGTTTGTTGAAATAAAAAGGAGGCTACGGGATTGTGGTATATCGTACTCCATGCAATATCCAGCAAAGCTCAGAGTGATTTATGAGAACTCTACCATCTTCTTCACTTCCGAGATGGAAGCGGCTTCTTGGCTGGAGAATCTGGGAGGGGACCGCTGAAGACCAACGATGCTTCATAATTCTCCTTGTGAACGAGAGTAAATCTCCTGAGATATTATAAAAGTGACAATGGCTCTAATTATGGCCCTTCGGTACCAGCAACCAGTAAGGTCTACTGAACTGCCATACCTCTATTTTCCTGTTACTAATAATTTTATGTATACTCCTTGTTCAGGTTACCTGTTAAATAATTACTACTACTTCTACTGATGTTAGATTATTTGAATATAAGAGAGTTTGATGATGGGATATTACCTTGTGCTATGTGCTCTTTTTGGTGACTCTCCTGGGGCTTATTATGTTTACAACCTGAACTCAACAACAATCCCTATGAGGGAAGTGATTTGTAGATGGCGGGTAGTAGTAACCAGAGATAGTCATTGTGTTTATGCTTATTAGTTCATGGACTGGCACTCAAGCTTAGTCTCTAAGAAGACTCTGGTAAGGGATGGATGTGGGGGGATATAACTAGCATTGCCATGTTATATGTCATGGGTGGGGTATTGGGAGGGAATGAGAGGTCTGGTGAGAGGCTTGTCCTCTTCCTTGTGGATGTTGAATAACCCTACCTGGAAGATGCCGGGGGACAGGCGATGGTGTTGGAGGGGCTCTACCTTTCTCGGGGGCAGGTATGTTCGATTATAACCGACACTGCTCTCGTTCACTTCAATTGGGATAGCACATGTTAATTTCATGTTATGTCTTGGGCATATGTAACTATGCTTTTGTTTTTTGTTTTGGGGGTTTGGGGGGTTCGACTGCAACTTCTAGTTCTGGCCAAGTTAGGGTTTAAGGTCTCCATCAAGTTGGGGGGGTGGGGACAGGGTGGGGGGTTGGTTTGGTGAGGCAGGGGGTGGGAGGGTGGATAGGTGGCTCTGTCACTCCTTGCTACTGGGGTTTGGGTAGATTGGGTCTTGCTCTCTCTCGCTTTCTCCCACTTGTGCTGACACCCCATGTTCAGGGGTTACTAAGGAGTGGACACCTGTTTTGTGTTGCTAAACCATAATGACAGACAAATTATGTAAGTTTCTGTCGTGGAATGTTAGAGGCCTGAATGACCCTATTAAGCGATCCTTAATTATGAATCATGTTAAAAAACAGAAAGCAGATGTGATCATGCTCCAAGAAACTCACTTATTGTGTGGAAAAACTAGATCGCTAATGAGACAATGGTTGCAGGCTCACTATCATTCCACACACACGTCCTATGCTAGAGGGGTCTCGCTATTTGTATCTAAGCGGGCTTCATTTGAATTTGTTGATCTTAAATCTGATCCAGGAGGTCGCTTTCTGTTTCTGACATGTAAATTGTATGGGGCCCTGTTCGTTCTTCTAAACATATATATCCCACCTCCATTTGATACATTGGTACTCCGAGAGGCACTGGCATACATTTCGGAAATCTGTCCTTTAGGATTTTAGATTGTTCATCATAATCCTTAACACTGCTACAATTTCTTTTAATTAGTCTAAACTGTCAGTAGGGCACGTTCTGTAACCAGGGTCTGTAGTGAAAACTATTAAAATCTAAAAAACTGTTGGAGTCAACCTTCTTAAAGTATGCCCTTGTTGACAATACCTTACCAATCTCTCCTATTAACACCAAATCCAGAAATTGGATGATTTTATCCTCTATTGCACTAGTGAATTTGATATTCCAACCTCCTTTGCTCCCTTCTCACACTCCCAGACTCCCCCAGCACAGAAATAACAGCCAGATCAGGAAGGAACTTGGATCACAGCTGCATGTATTTTCCCAGTCAGTTATACAGAATTTTAGGGTATTTGGTGTTAACCTCCTTTCTCCCATCCTCTACCCCAGAATGCCCCCAGACTCCCCAAAAAACAGAGAATACATTTCCTGCCTACAAGACTCTCTAAACTATGCTCCAATTTTAATTTATTTGCCTAGTCTAACTAGAATGCTGTCCTTTTTCTCACAAACACATAATGGCATGGCACCACTTTTATACTTTGCCTGTGCTAAAAGAATGGAAACTTGCCACATGGAAAAATTTAGTCTTACCATTGATTTCAAAACAATTAGCTCATCAGGAAAGGACTGAAAATCTGCTATTTTTTGCCTGTTTCGCTTGTGTGGGAAAAAAAATCCACCCATCCCTAATGGTAAACTTGTTACTTACAAATATTCTTCCCTGTAGAAGGAGGATTGGGAAACCATCTTGATATATATTGATTGGCAGTTCTTACAGTTCACATATATGTGCTCCTCTTCATGAGAAGCAACAGTCCTCACATTGGTGCACTCAGTAGTTCCCATGGCATTGAGGAACCCTTTTTCCTGTAGAAGGTTAACTTTAACCTTGACCATTTCTGCTCAGTAGAGGAGAGGGATGTATGTCTGGGTGCTTTTTTGCCATAGCAGTAAGGACTTCAGTTATTATACTGGAACATGTGAGCTGGGATGTCCCAGCCATGATTCCCTGAATGGACTATAAGGAGCCAGATGCGAAGAAAATGATGGCACATAATAATTTCTGCAGCCCGGTTACCCAAAATTCTAGGTTCCATGTCATCCATTGGGCTTGGTAGCAGTGTCTCACCTCCTCCTTTCCAATTCCCAAAACTGTGACCTGGGTCCTATACACCTTGACTCTTGCCCCTTTCCTGCTCCATGCAGCTTGGTTCATGCCTCAAGAAGGCACCTGTGGCTGCTGGATAGCAGGAACTGCCATTCAGGTGGTGCAGCAGTGAGGTAAGTCAGCACCTGAAGAAGAGATTAAAATTACAGATTGCACTAACTTATGCCATACTATCAGAAGGTAACATACTGAGCTGTGTAGATGAGCACAGTGCTATGATGTAGGATAATGTAGATTGCCAACAGATCCAGGATCCTTATGGTGAGTGTTACTGTCAGGCACCTCTCTCTTAAATCTTCTCATTAAACATAAAGTTAGCACACTGTACAGTTAGGCATTTGTGAGCTGTTTTACAGATGTAGTAATTATATTTTATTTTAATTGTTTTGTTGTTTGTTTTGAGTTGTCATACATGTGCCAGTTAATGGTTTTAGGCTTCTATGGTATATAGCTGTTGGTTTAACATGTATTGTGGATTCTACATGTAGTTCCCTGATGGTCTGAAATGAATGGCAGAAAATGCAAGTCATTAGCTAGCTTACATGACAGTTTAGACCTCTGTTAACAACAATTTAGTTTGGAGCAGGACATTCAATCAAGCCCCATACATGTAAGTATAACTTATGGAAAAGGGGACTCATGAAACAGCATTTCAGCACAGGTGGCAGGGAATAATATTGTTAGTGATTACAAAAATGCCTGGAATAGTTATAAGTCTATATTGTGAAGTATGTAAGACTGTGTATTTTAAATAGATAGGGAAATGGTTATCGGTTGTCAAAATCTATCTTTCTGTGTTGTAAGGAGTTGATTTAAGAATCACTGCTTTCTTTGCAGAAGTACAGTTTCTTATGTTAGCAAATAGCAACACAGCTCTTTTGGTTCTTGACACACTATATGTTTTATTTGCATATTTCCAGCTGTGTATACATTCACAGAAACCAAATGAAAGGAAATAGAATACTGCACAAACAATGAAGAGATAACTTATGCTAATATAAGGTAATGATTTTACTAGATAGATTTCCAGTTAAATTAGATGTTATGATTATATTCTGGTACAAGAATAAATATAAGATTGTTTCTGGCACACAATGGTACCACTACTGGGCATCTTGATCAATTTCATTTCAACAAAATATTGCAAAATTGCGCAAGGACAATTGGGACATGCAAATGGGATTAGGCCAGTGTTTCTCAACTCCTGTCCTCGGGACCCACTAACAGGCCAGGACTTAGGGATTTCTCTGCTAGAGCACAGGTGTGGTGATCAGAGGCTCATTCACACTGATTAACTCACCTGTGCTCTAACAAGGAGATCATCAAATCCTGGCCTGTTAGTGGGTCCTGAGGACTGGAGTTGAGGACCACTGGATTAGGCTGATTAGGGGATTAGTAAAAGGGCTACAGTCCTGAAACAAACCAACTGCAATATAGGGAACAAATAAAAATGTTCCATTAATTTAAATCAATGTCAATTTTGGAACTGGAGGTTTTATTTGTTCCCTTCGGTATAGGTGGTTTGCTCTAGAATTCTATCACTCTTTGTCAGTACAGAAACCTGTGTTCTAATCTCCTTCTATATCATCATACTTCCTTTGGATTACAGAATAAGGCCTGGATTACATTGCAGTTGATTTATTTTTCAAGGGGGTTTAATCTATAAAGTACTATAAACTTACAAACAAACAAATCTGTGCTTCTCTATATACTATAAAGAATGTGTGCCCTGTAATGGGCATATATCATAATCCTTAGTAAATCTTAGTGAAATAAGTGAGAGTTTCGACCCACGAATTGGCCAATCCATGTGTAAGCTTACCAACCACGCCAAGGTATCTCACTTTATGGTAAGTTCTATTCTAATACACCTACAAATACTATCTAAATTAAAAACTTGAAAGGAAGGAGTTATTTAGAAATGCGTTGACTGGGACCCTTTAAATTATATTATGAAGTTTTTATTATAATTATTATTTATTTTTTATTTTTATGGGTCCCAATGTAGTGCAATTAAAAACAGCAAACAAAACAGCAAACATCCAATTAAAATAATAAAGGTGTAAATGAAAGACTTACCTGGTGTAAAGACTTACCTGCAGTAATAAAGTGATTACATAGAGAACTATGTTCCATTTGTAGCCTTCCTCACAGGTCATGTGAGGAATGGTTGATTCTTTATAGAGAAGCGCAGATTTGTTTGTTTGTATGTATTTTCGCTTGGGTTTAGGCCTAAAGTAAGGGGGACTGGGGAACCCTCTCATTTCTTGCTGCTATCTATATCTTTCATCTTTATATTTATATTTAATTTATATTTATTATATGGATATTTTATGATGAGTTAGCACTGTGAGTTTTTCTTTCTTTCTGCTTTTGCACATATCTCCTTTAGCTCAGTTTAGCAGCTTCTCATCTTATCCAACTTAATCACAAAGAATAAAACACATTATGTCTTTATTTTATTTCACCATTCTTTTCCTTTTCTATCCCACTTGGCCTTTAAGAACTAGGCTTTTTGGTCTGTTCCAATGTGTATGCCCCCTGTTTGTTTGGTATCAACCATTCCTCACATGACCTGTGATGAAGGCTACAAATGGAACATAGTTCTCTATGTAATCACTTTATTACTGCAGGCCCATATGGGTCCTGCACCAGGTAAGTCTTTCATTTACACCTTTATTATTTTAATTGTATGTTTGCTGTTTTTAATTGCACTACATTGGGACCCATAAAAAAAAAAAAATAATAATAAAAACTTCATAATATCATTTAAAGGGTCCCAGTCAACGCGTTTCTAAATAACTCCTTCCTTTCAAGTTTTTAATTTAGATAGTATTTGTAGGTGTATTAGAATAGGACTTACCATAAAGTGAGATACCTTGGCGTGGTTGGTAAGCTTACACATGGATTGGCCAATTCGTGGGACGAAACTCTCACTTATTTCACTAAGATTTACTAAGGATTATGATATATGCCCATTACAGAGCACACATTCTTTATAGCATATAGAGAAGCGCAGATTTGTTTGTTTGTATGTATTTTCACTTGGGTTTAGGCCTAAAGTAAGGGGGACTGGGGAACCCTCTCATTTCTTGCTGCTATCTATATCTTTCATCTTTATATTTATATTTAATTTATATTTATTATATGGATATTTTATGATGAGTTAGCGCTGTGAGTTTGTCTTTCTTTCTACTCTATAAACTTCAATAATAATCTGTTAGATAAAATGAGTAATAACATTTACCAGCTTCAATGTAATCTAACCCTACACCGGCACTTAATAAAAGAATAAAATGACTCTCTGACAAATGTCACATATACTAGAACTGGTTATGTGCATGTGTCATGTTTCGCAGAGCCTCAAAACACATTTCTTAATAAATCTAATCAGAACTGGAAAGCTTTTCTTTGACATTCAGAAGTGGTTTTCAAAACTTAAAATGTTAGTTTTGACATTTTCTCCTATCTCAAAATGTCTTCACATCTAGTGAATTCAACTGGTCTCCTTTCAACACACCAACACAAACCCCCTCCATCACACACAGACATTAATTTTTATATGTATGTTTCAATGTTTTCCTGTGAATCATTATTCATGTTATGTGTTGGAAAATATATTACTTTGAGACCTGTGAATAGTTGACTGAGTATCTCTGTCAGGCTTAAATAGCTGACACAAGATTTTCACTGCTCTCGAGGATGCCTCTGAAAATATGAGTATGTTACATCAAATCAAATGTTTCCTTTTCAGTAGTGGTGGGATTTCCATATGTTGTTGGTTTATAACTTCCATCAGTCTCAGCCAGCCATTGGGGAACTGATGATGACAAAAGCTGTAGTCCAAAAATACCTTAAGGTCCTACTTAAATAAGGTATTTTTAAATTTAGATATTAATTTATTTAGAATTACTTATGTCTTAATGGGCATTTTAGACTAGTATCTGTAGTTCCTGGAGTATCCTTCCATCACATGATGAAAGTAGAAGAGTAATATAATGTCTTGATTTCAAGACCTGGAAAAAATGGATAATTACATTTCTGAAAAATGTATAAAAAAATTATTTTATGACAAACATTTGGGCATTTGCCGGAAAAGTCTCATTAATAGTATTAAGTATTCTATGAAGTTCAAAGAATGGATGGCCATGTAAACACTATTTTATTTTAGTTATTAAAATGTTCATGAAAACTTCCTGTCACAAGTACATTTAAAGGGATAGTAATACCTAAAATGTAAAAAAAAATACGTTGTAGGGTTTATCCCCCTGAGTAAAACAAGAGTACTCCCACTGCTGAAAGATGTTTCATTCAAAAGTTATTAATTTTCAAAGTTGAATTTTTTAGGTGCAATATCACAGTGGCCTGAAATTTTACAGTGGCGCTGTTGCTACACCATCCTATGGAGATTTATGGTCCTGAGACCAGAGCTGTCCATAGGATCGTGTAGCAACAGCGCCACTCTACAATTTCAGGCCACTGTGATATTGCACCTAAAAAATTCAACTTTGAAAATTAATAACTTTTGAATGAAACATCTTTCAGCAGTGGGAGTAATCTTGTTTTACTCAGGGGGATAAACCCTACAACATATTTTTTTTTACATTTTAGGGATTACTATCCCTTTAATGTTTGAGCTTCACCAGGCTCCACTTCTGTCATTCACTGTCACCCATTCACCTTTCAAGACACTGTTTAAGGCTTAAGAGGTAAAACAGGAATGGGCTCCTGAGACATTTGCACATTTGCATGTTATTTGGTTTGCTGTAAGTCTCCGCTACACGTTTGACATTCAAATTAATTACTACTATTCTTGTCACTTGACCCTTATCTGCCAGATTCAAGTAAGAACAGTCCTCCAGCATCAGAAAGCTTATGCAATTCACATTAACCCCTGAAGGTTCAGAGGGTTATGCAACGCATTGCATATCCCTCTGGTCTTCAAGGGGCTAAGCATGATGCTTTTTCTCCCTTTCAATACAAAAGGGGTATGCAATACACATCCCTATGGCACTTAAAGGATTAAGGAAGGGCAGCTGCTGTCTCTTGTCTCCAAAGTAGAGACAGAGAAATGTCCTCTAGCTGTATAGGGAGCTACAGGGAGATCCCAACATACATCACCATCCTCAGGTTGATGATGTTGAAACTGTGAACTCCAACAGAAAAGATAGCTATTGGAGCTTATTGCATGTGGAAATGTGCCACTTCAACATATAAACACATCCACATTAATTTAAAAATTGCTCATTAATCTGCTTTTCCATATACAAATGTTCCATTGACAAACAAAATCATAAACCTGTTGAAGGCATGGTATATTCATGGTGATGTCAGTGGATTGTGGTAGATTGATGGGGATTCACAGAGATATGATGAAGAAGACACCTTAGTATATGCTATCAATATGTCATCTGTACCACTTTGCCACCATATTGCTACCCTGCACCATGATCACCCTTTAGCTCATATTCCCCCTGGAGCATATATGGAGCAACCCAAGTATATTATAGTTGACAAACAAAACTTCCCAGTAAATGTTCTCAAGTTCCCATTCAATTAAAAGTTTCCTTTAAACCCTTCAAAACTAATGAGGCTTCCAATGAACTATCTAGCATTCAGTGGATAAAACCCATTTGACAAATTGGAGAAATTCTAATTGTATTCTAGGGTGCATTTAGTTTGTTCCAGAATTGCTCCAATTCTCAAAATTTTTTTTTGGTAACTGGGGAAACAGCAACAACTGTTCTGTTACAAACTAACCATCAGTTTACAATTCACCTTGCCCAGGTTTCAATAAATGGAAAATTACCCCACTGTGCTTAAATTATGGTTAACAACATTTGTCCTCACACCCCATATCATGATAATTACTGTGTTAATCTAATTTTTTGTTTGGCATCCCATTCACTTTTCATGTGACAATATGAATGTAGAACTTCTTATTCACCTGTTTGTAAGAGAATTATACTATGATGTTTTGGTTCATAGAGCTGTGAAATCAGTTTTAGATACTGAGATGTCACAAATACCAGCCATTCCTGCAAAAGAAGAAGACTGTGGAAGTGTGGTCAGAGACATTCTGCTTTATACTTTTGCATAGTGCTAATTGTTAATGATGGTTGAAAATTCCCAATTGTTTTTCATGGGAATTTTCATAGAAAACCCTCAATTTGCCACTTTTTCAGTGCACTCAAAATACATGCAATTTCTACCTTCTTTCTACTGAGACTGAATTTGTCATAAGATCTTTGCAGTTTCCTACCTCTGATTTCTATGGTCACCATAATTCCTGAGCAATTACTTCCAAAACTTCCCAACTTGCTGTGCAGTGTTGTTATGACAGAGAGTTGAAGAATCAGAGAGCTAAAAAAAGAAAACAAATAGTTTGGAGTAGTTGTGTACTTAGAGTTGGCACCATTACATATGTTGCTGCTGTTGCCTGCTGCAGTACCAATATGTGTATGTGTGTGTGTGTGAAAAAAAGAGTAAGATTGCTGCTGATGATGTGGAGGACTCTAGTGCTGCCAGGAAAACAGAGACTACTACCACCATTCCCATCACCCCCACCACATCACTTATGACTCATCGTCATTGGGATATGCTAGTGGAGTGCAACTCATGACATCACTGGTTTAACACCTCTTTTTGCAACAAAAGTGTAGTGCAGCATGTCAGCTGCCAAAATTTGGAAAATGTTGCCATTCTCTTTCTATCCAAACTTGAAAACAATATTAATTTTTACAGTACAGTAAAGCAGTGGTTCTCAACTCCTGTCCTCAAGACCCACTAACAGGCCAGGATTTGATGATTTCCTCGTTAGAGCACAGGTGAGTTAATCAATGTGAATGAGCCTCTGATCACCACACCTGTCCTCTAGCAGAGAAATCCCTAAGTCCTGGCCTGTTAGTGGGTCCTGAGGACAGGAGTTGAGAACCACTGCAGTAAAGGATGTGGATAGACCTGTTACCTCCAGGATCAGCAGCTTGCATAAAAGGAAAACCTGCTGCAGAGCAGTTGCTGCATGCATGCAGCACCATCATATCTCAGTGTATACTTTTTCCTCTTGTTCTTGTGGATGTAAGCATGAGTTTGTGTAAGTGACCCAGTGTGTAAAGTTGTACCTGTTTGTTTGTCTTGAATGTATGTGTACTTATGTTAGTCTTTGAAGTACCTGTCACTGACTCACTCAGTCTCATTATAGGCTCAGCCAGCTCATGTAGGAATTTGGATCATCTGTCTGTCTGTCAACACAGCAAACTGCAAAAAGCTATTTGTCTGTTGGTTTGCTTTTTTGTTTATCTATGTATTGTTAACACATGTTTCTCCCTTCAACCAAATACTCCTGTTAAAGGGATAGTAATACTTAAAATGTAAAAAAAATACATTTTTTGCTACACCATCCTATGGAGATTTATGGTCAACTGACCAGAGCTGTCCATAGGATTGTGTAGCAACAGTGCCACTGTACAATTTCAGGCCACTGTGATATTGCACCTAAAAAATTCAACTTTGAAAATTAATAACCTTTGAATGAAACACCTTTCAGCAGTGGGAGTACTCTTGTTTTACTCAGGGGGATAAACCCTACAACATATTTTTTTTTACATTTTAAGTATTACTATCCCTTTAAAGTGATAGTAATGTTTCATAATAAAAGCAGCTCTAATTAATCATCATAGTATTTGGACTTTGGAGAGTGTTATTTCAATTCTGCCAGAGTTGTAGTTCAAGAGTAATTCAATGATAAAGTATCCCCCTCCTGCCCATTTTACTGATGTAACACTGCTCAGACACACCAGAAGGGAGGTGCCCAGGTAGATTGCAGAGAGGGACAATCTTCAATTAAGAGAAGGGAAAAACCTGAAAAACTTGTCAAGGGGGGCAGGGCCTTCATTGTTCTCATAGGAAGAAGATTGTTCTCTTCTGTTATCTGTCTGGTCTATGGACTGGATTCCACATCTGAGAAGAGATGGCTTACACTAGGTAAAAGGGGTGGGAGGGGAAACTTTGCTTGTGAATATCTCTCAAACCATAAAGGTTTGAGAGATAAGACTTATATCGTTCCTCATGTTTTTTTAATGCCTACAAAATAAAATAAAGATAAAACGAAGTATTACTATCCCTTTAAACCATTCCATCTTCCTCTCTTTGCTGTCTGCCATCAAAAATGCAGCTTTCTTTCTCTTTCTTTCTCTCTCTCTCTCTCTCTGTTTCACTCTCTCTCTCTAGTTAACACAACAGGAATACATGTAATGACAAAAGTGGAAAACTGCACTTTTTTCAGGAATTCCATTTCAAAGCAAAAATGTATGTTTTTTTTTTTTTACATTTAATTTTTGCAGTGCAAATTTTTTACTCATCCCCACTAATCACATAGTTCTTCTAATTAGACTCTTTTATCAGTCCAGTGCACTTTAAGAGGGTGTGTTATTTTTCTCTGCTCATATAGTTTTAGAGGCCCAGGTTTTCCTGACATTCTTTTTAACCTCCTCCCAGAATGTCACTTGCATTTATACTTATATTTTGTCTAATTTTGTGTCATGTTACTTCTTTTTAATTGTAGATTATTTCTGTCATTAATGTGGCCCTATCACTTTAAAAACAGTTTTGCATATTAATGTATGTGTTTTTTTTCCCTAATATCCATTTGTTTGTTTGTTTATGTATTTATTTATTTATTTAATTTATTTAACAGGGCATTTCCATATTCTTCACTCAGTGAGAGCTCTCAGGATTTACTTGATTAATCATCCTTATTCATTTATTCCATACCTCTGGCTGAGAGAGGTAAATTTATGGACATGCAACTAATTAGGTATGCATGCTTTATCTGACCAATCCAGGAAACAAATATTATATAGGATTAAATATCCTAACTACTAAATAAAAACCTTGATTGATCTGAAAAATACTTAATGCATTTTATAGCTGCATTGCAGGACACGAATGAGTGCCCCAAAGTTTCAGAGACCTAGCCTCCTTCATCAGGTGAAGGAAATTACCAACAGGTTTGTCACAGATATTGTAGTCCTTTTTAACTCTTGGTCTTCAGTTGGTTTAACAATGTTAGTGGCACTATATTTCTAACTGGAAGTGAAAATGTTTGTTATAAAACAAGCAACTACTGAACATGTTTTTGCTGCTTGTAGCCTACCTCGCGCCTAAACCATGCATTGCATTATCCCCTTGAGGGAGGTTACTGTCACTGGCAAATATGAATACCTATTTATTTAGACAGGGGATTCTAAGTTTACTAAAGGAGTAGCACTTTGAGGCACTCTGAACCGTCGCTTTATTTCCTCTTGTTCCTGTATAAAGGAATGTTAGGTGACTGTAAATCCAGTGACATCAGTGGAAAGCAGTCACACCCAGTGATCACCCTGTCAATAGACTTACCGGATAGATCATTTTGGGATATCAATAATACTGAACTGGTTAAGTCACAACAGTGAAGATAACCATGGAACTTTTCTTATCACTATAACTATGTACCACATTTCTCAAATCCAGAGACAATTCTTTTTATGTTTAATGACAGAACAATAAAGCCTCTATAATCCGGGAAGATTTAGTTTATATATTTTAAGAGATGTTGCTGATGGTATGACAAAAAGATCTTCCCACACAAAATTAACACTGAAAAGTTTTTACATCTTTTGCATACAAAAACTTCCAAATAGATTTTTGTGAAATTGTTTTTCAGGTATTTAAGCTGAGAGCTTAAATCCAAAATGTCAGCAATACTAATGATTTGCTTGCAATGCCTCGATGTTCCTGGAATATCTAGTGTATATGTTTTAACCCTTTAGTGGCAGGAGGTATCTAGTACATTACGTTGCAATGTATTGGATACCCCTCTGGCACGCAAAGGGTTACTAGATCTTATTGATGGTGTGACAAAAAGGTCTTCCCACACAAAATTAACATTAAAAAGGTTATTTTTTTTAACGTCTTTAGTATTTAAAAAATACGAAATAGATTTTCATGAAACAGTTTTATAGAGACCCTAAATGCAAAATGTCAGCTATATTTAACATAGAACATTAAGGTGAACTTTAACTGTGGCAGTGCTATAACTTTACCATAATTACATTGTACTTCTTCAATCTCCAGTTTACATTTCATGGCTTCTGCCTCTCTGAGTAATAATGATCATGTGTTTTTCATTTCCATTTCAGTCTCACTTTACTAGCATATGTCATTCTAACAGCTGAAAAGGGTTGGTGCATGCCTCTATATCAGTGATACCTAATGTTAATTCTCAGAACACAACAAAAGGTTACTTTTTATATTTATTTTTAAGTTTTTATAGAGAGAGAAGTGTAGACAATGCACAGCTGAAAATGATGCCATTGCAGTTGAACAGATGGACCACATGAATAATAATATCAATAATAGTCACTCCATTGGTTATATAGAGGGGAATGGAAGGGAAGAAAGAAGATGGTCATGAAATTAGAATAGGACACAAAAAGAGTTCTGTCATTTCCAAGCTCTTAATTTGATCTGTATGTTGTTAAGTAGCAGTTAGTCGTTAATACTAATTACACAAATTACAATAGTATATGTAAAGGGTTTGAGTGCAGGAAACATCCATCTGACAAAGAAAAGGTGTAATTTAGGTAGTATAAAAAGGGTTGCTAGATATTCAGGAAAGCATTATTCCCTTGATGTAATGAATGAGGCAGCTTTTCCCATCATTATGAAATGGGTTATAATGATTATCCTTTTTGAAATTGTAGGAGGTTTTTTACTTTTTCATTTGGATGGAATGCATGTTTTAGCAGCAAACATCACATGATCATAAAAAAATTAGTTTGACTGGTGTCCTTTCAATCCCCCTGTGAGTCAAACTGAGGCAGACAAAGATTGGTTGGATATTTAGATGAACGTCTAAAATGTTGGCTAATAAGAATTACTTTTTAGACCAAAGTTCTCTTATCAGGTGGTAATTCCCACCAAATATGTCTTAGTTTTCCTTTTGTTGTGAGCATTTTCACCAGTAAAGGTGAGAAACATACCATCTTTTTTTATAATTGAATTCTCTTAAGACTCTATTTAGGGAACTAAAGAGGGTGGTACATATAATTTGGAATCACTGCTTTTCAGTAATCGAGTTATCCAGATTTGATCCCCATTTTTTCTTGACACAGGAAAATGCAGACTTTTGAATATCAGACTGAATGTTATAATTATCTGAGATGTTTCTCTTTTTCCTATTCTCCTGAACACAAACCCCTTCAAACTGGGAAGAGAAGTCTAAGCAGATAAGTTTTTCTGATTGTGTGGTAAGATAGCATACATGAATCAAGGCTAGGTGCAAATTGTAGACCAGTGAAAGGAATAAGTTTATTTGTGGATGGCATATAAAATCATCAGTTTGTCATTCAGGTTTGTCATTTCACCTGTTTTCTGAATTCTTGCTTCATCCACCTCCTATCCATGTGTCATATATATATATATATATATATATATATATATATATATATATATATATATATATGTATATATATATATATATATATATATATATATATATATATATATATATATATATATACTAGCAATGTGGGATGGCGTTGCCTGTCAGGATATATATGGAATTAATGCACACACACAGATGCAAGACAAACACACACAGAGACACACACGCAAATGCACACGCATGCACTGAGATGCATAAAGAGCTACACAGTCATACACACATACATACATACATACATACATGCAATGCACAACATGCAGACACATAGAGTGTGATACAGACATGCAACACACACAGTGAGGAACACACAGGCACACAGAGACACACACACACACACACACACACACACACAGAAGTGAGTCATAAGGGGGTGACTTATGTGTCATTGTAATGAGTTTATGTTTGTACTTATTCCTCCACTGTGGCATTCATTCATATAGTTGAAATGCATGTGGTAATTGCACATACTATGGTGGAAGGTGGATCGTGCTGGCTCCTGGGGTGTGAGTGAGACTATGGTGGAAGGTGGATCGTGCTGGCTCCCGGGGTGTGAGTGAGTGTGTGAGTGAGTGGCATTCATTCATGTAGTTGAAATGCATGTGGTAATTGCACATACTATGGTAGAAGGTGGATCGTGCTGGCTCCCAGGGTGTGAGTGAGACTATGGTGGAAGGTGGATCGTGCTGGCTCCCGGGGTGTGAGTGAGTGTGTGTGAGTGAGTGGCATTCATTCATGTAGTTGAAATGCATGTGGTAATTGCACATACTATGGTAGAAGGTGGATCGTGCTGGCTCCCGGGGTGTGAGTGAGTGCATGTGAGTGCGAGAGTGAGTGATTGTGTGAGTGTGTTAGTGAGTGTGTAATTGAGTGAGAGATGGTGTGTGAGTGTGTGTGACTGAGTGTGAGTTAGGGTTGCCACCCAGCTGGTATTTTACCGGCAGGCCGGCAAAAAATTGGCTTCAGTCCAACGTTAAGTCTATGGAGGGAATGCCATGGCCGGTATTTTTTTTTTAAGAAAAGGTGGCAACCCTAGTGTGAGTGTGTGTGATTGAGTGTGAGTGAGAGTGTGTGAGTGTGTGAATTATTGTGAGTGTGTATGATTGAGTATGTATGACTGTGTGTGTGTGTTTTTTGTCTGATGTGTTTGTGTCTGTGGTGTAGGAGCGAGTGGCAGCTATTTTGTTTTTTCAGTTACTTGGATAGTGGTGGGCAGGCTGGATAGTGGGGGCAGGCCAATTCCCTGCATGATTTAAATCACTCCCCCATTGAATCACCCAATGGGAGCAGTAACTCCTCCATTCTTAACCCTTTGTGTGCCAGAGGGGTCCGCAACGCATTGCTTTAGCATACCAATATAACACACGGCGGCTCTTCAGTTGAGGCATCGTAGCAATATGCTGAGGGAACAAATAGAAAGTGGTGTTTGAGGCTTGCCCTCTGTAACATACAACAAAGCATCTCTGTCCCTTTAAGTAGAAAGGGCGGGAAGCAGGAAGCAGGAAGTGGAGGAGTGACAGTTGAAAACAGACAGTTAGTGAGGCTGACTGAAGAGATGAAAAGAGTTAAATAAAAGAGTTGCTATTAAGTTTATCCCTGAGTGTTTGTATTTTATGGAAGCATTACACCCTCATACTGAAACAGAGTGTGTGGAGGGTTACAGTTATCTGTGGGAGGTGAAACAGTGTGTTTGTGGGGTCAGGATCCTGAGTGAGAGTGTGTGTGGACCAGGAGAAGTTATTGATATCCCCTACTTCAGGAGTGAGCGGCAGCTATATTTTTTTTTTGTCAGTTGGATAGTGGTGGGCGGGCTGGAGGGGGCAGGCCAACTCCCTGTATGATGCCCCCATTGAATCACCCAATGGGAGCAGTAAAGTCCCCATTGAATTACCCAATAGGAGTTGTATCTCCTAATGAGACATAAATTATGTAATGAGGGATTCTGTTCAATGTGTGTTTGTTTTCTGAGGAGACATAAATTATGTTCTGTGTGGGAGGTACCATAAATTATGCAATGAGGCTTATTCTTTTATATATATAATATATATATGTATATATATATACAAAAAATGATAAATAATAATCTAACCTATAAAGATTCAGATCGCTATGTTCCTACCAGTCTGATAGTGGACAAACCATACAGTCAGACAATAGAAGAAAGGAATAAGGAACAGCACTCTGTAGAATCAAAAAAATATGATTTATTATGGAGAGAAGGATAAAACCAAAGAATGGAATAACCATGCAATATAAGCACCTAACAGGAAACTGGGTGACACAATATAGAAATCATTTGCACCCAGCACCTGCTATTAAGAGCTATACAGAGAATACAGTCACAGTGAACTTTAAAAAAAATTATAATAAAGAATGAATGGAAATTAAAATGTCAAAACACTGATAACTGCTGATAGAGAACTAGAACAACACCGTAGTCCAGTTCAATAATATAGGAAGGTACTACAGACAGATGAAATGCAGGAATAGGCTCACTCTCCATCTTTAATAACAAGAAATGTGATACAAAGTTACCGCTTGATTTGTTGAGGTCTCCTAAATGTAATCAGCTTTACAACATATATATGTTAGTTACTTATCCATAAAGTTCCGGAGCTTGGCAGTTCTTTCAGCCTGATGTATACTAGCTCCGTCTATGTGGTCTGTTGTACTTAATCGTTGATATAAACCAGCGACTGGCACAATGATGAATTTACCTCCATTCTGATCCTCTGATAGAAGGGACTGGAACACAATCTTGCAGTCAGTGTAATCTGACCTGGCTCCGTTCCTTACTTTTTTCTACTGCCAATAGTCATTGGTAAGAGCCTGTTTAGTGGAGAACAATGTTCTAGCGGTCAGAAAAGTAAGGGCGGTGTCAGGTCAGATTACACTGACTGCAAGATCGTGCAGTCAGTCAAAGTATTCTTCATAGTAATACAGTTTCTTAATAAAATAAAATACATAATTAATCAGGCAATTAAATAAATAAATACATACATAAAATAAAGTTTTAACAATTTAGACTTCCAAGGGTAAAATAATTTCCAATCAGTGAGAATAAGGGGAATTATAGGAAGAGATATGGAAATCAAATGCTTTGCCTAATTTCAGTATATTTGATGCATGGCTTTGACCATGTGAGGGTGTAGAGGGGTTAAGGGAAATGTGTATTCATGTAGATAAACACACAAGTTATTGGAATAGGAAGGGAGACAATTAACTATTGAACTACATTGCATGGAGTGGTAAAATCAAGGTCAGTTGTTAAGGTTATCTCTTCTGAATCAAAGGTAGATATCAGTGTCTCATTACCCAACCAGGATGAGCAATATTAATTGTAGCATATCAATATTCAGCTTCTGTAAAGTATTATCATGTTTATTCAATGATATTCCATCTCTCTTATATCTGGGGAAACCAAGAGTTAGTTTGGATTAGTGATGCAGAGATATGGAGAATCCAAACACTTTCATACATAGTGTATACAGATTCTCTAGCCACGCTTTCATACAAAAAATTGTATCTTCTTCTCTCTTTTCTGTGTTCTATAATAGTGTATGGTGAATCAAAAGTTCTCTACCGAGAAAGCAGCATCATGACCCCTAATTGTCATGACATATCAGCTTTATTTATCTTGTGGTTTCCAATCAGGGATTTATGCATTAATAGGTTTTTGGTCTCTATATTGATTATTAAATAGTAAACACTGGTACACAATACACCAAGACACGAAACACAGAGAACTAGTGAATAAAAAAATAAATAAATAAACAGATCCATATCTGTCAGACTTACTAGCATTAGCCATTTCCCACTAGGGTAAGCCATTTTCCACTACAATGGGAAAATAACCTAATCATACCTTTCATTATAGCACAACTCCTTTGATTTAGTTTCAAAAGAAATTATTTACAATGTGAACTGTAACATAATACCTATTTGCATTATGAATATCATTTTAAACCTAACAAGATGAATAAAGCTGCCTAAGAGAACTTATAATGTATTGTATTGTCCATAAATATTATGATTTCAAATGTATCTAATTAACACATTTTTGGCTAGCAGCCGGGATGGGAGAAAATTATTCTTCTAAAGAAAATAGTAGAAAACTGACATTTCCTGCCTAGGGGCAAATTTCCAGCGAAAAGTGCAATTTTTCCATATTTTTTTGCCTAACTCATTGCATTCAAATCAATGGGAAGACTGAATTTCTACCCGCCACATGGCATTTTTCCCTTATTTTCCCACTGGCATAGTATAAAAGGGGTTTCAGGTCCCCATGGCATGTCATACTATATTTGTGACAGGAAGATAGAGCAGCAAATTTTCAGCTAGTGAAGACAGGCTAATAAAAATTATTTGAAACTTAGTTTAGGTGACATGTAGGCAGGGCATTTGTTCTCTGCATTAGGGGAGTCTGGGGGGGACAGAAAGGGAGAAAGGAGGTTTACCTAAAATACCCCAAAATTGTAGGTGAATTTTTGGGAAGACAAATGCAGTTGTGATCCAAGTTGCTTCTTGATCTGGCTGTTATCTCTATGCTGAGGGAGTCTGGGGGATTAAGATGGGAGCCAAGGAGATTTACCCCAAATACCCCAAAATTTTATGTGACTTACTGGGAACACACAGGCAGCTGTGATCCAAGTTTCTTCCTGATCTGGCTGTTATCTCCGTGCTGGGGAGGTCTGGGGTTGTGAGAAGAAGAGAGCAAAGGTGTAACAGTTTGTTTGACACACAGACACAGTGGTTTAGGATAAAACACAGTTTTATTGAAAACACAGTAATAAAGTAACCTTCACAGGTCCTGGAGTATCTCAGCAGAATAGTACAGACACACGACAGGTTATAGATACATATGCCTACACAGGTCCAGCATAAACAGAAAGTCCACAACAGTCTATACTGACACAGGTCAGGCAGATGTGATGGATTCCCAGAAGCAAGGTCTTGCATGGGTTAATGATCTTTAGAGTGTAAACAGTCCCATGTGCAGAGAGGTCTGTGGTGGGGCTCTCTGTATATAGACAGCTGTAGAACTTGTAAAGCCCAAAACCAGATAAGCAGAATGAGCGTGAACTGATTAGTCAACAATGGGAACCGAGACACATGAGGTATTGCCGTAGCAATAACGGACACAACACTTGCACTCTGCTGAAGTATACCGGAGGCAAACGGTGGCTCACCTGCCGGAGCAGTAACGGCAACAGGCTCTAGCACCATGCAGAGGCAGTAACGGAGACTAGGCCCAAGGTAAACTGCCGTAGCAGTAACAGAGACAACACTTGCACTCTGCAGCAGTATAACCGGTGGCTCACCTGCTGGAGCAGTAACCGGGACAGACTCTAGCACTAAGCAGAAGCAGTAACGGAGACTAGGCCCAAGGTGAACTGCCGTAGCAGTAACGGATACAACACTTGCACTATGTAGCGGTACAACCGGAAGCAACCGGTGGCTCAACTGCCGGAGCAGTAACGGAGGCAGACACTTGCACTGAGCAGAGGCAGAAACGGAGACTAGGCCAAGGTAAACTGCCATAGCAGTAATGGAGACAACACTTGCACTCTGCAGCAGTATAGCCAGAGGCAACCGGTGGCTCAACTGCCGGAGCAGTAACGGAGGCAGACACTTGCACTGAGCAGAGGCAGTAACGGAGACTGGCCGCTGATTACCAGACAGTCAGAATGTCGCCTAGGCGACACGGCACAGGAACGTTAACCAAGCCGGGTAGAATCACGGAGCAGGAACGTCAGCCAAGCCGGGTCGTATCACGGAGCAGGAACATCAGCCAAGCCAGGTCGGATCACGGAGCAGGAACGTCAGCCAAGCCGGGTCAGATCACGGAGCAGGAACGTCAGCCAAGCCGGGATGAATCATGGAGCAGGAACGTCAGAAGAATAGTCAGGCAATCCGGATCAGTACACAGGGGCAGTAGACAATATGCAGAGTAGTCAGGCAGGCCAAGTCGGTACACTGGGAATCACTGAGTAGAAATAAGCACTGGCACAGGAACACCACAAAAGGGCACCGGAGGGGTGCCCATAGCCCAGTATATAAAGGTCATACTGGGCAGGATGAACACACGGTAGCCAATGGGAGCAAGACACAGGTTAGACTGGCAGAAAAAAAAAAAGAGCACGGGCACCATGATAAAAGGAGATTTACATCAAATACCTCAACATTCTGTGTGACTGACTGGAAAGACACAGGCAGAGGTGATCCAAGTTCCTTCCAGATCTGGCAGCAACCTGCATGCTAGGCAAGTCTTGGAAAAGAAGCAGTTGAACTTGAAATGTGTTTTTTTGTTGTTGACAGGTATAGGGGGAGCAGTAAATAAATAAATAAATAAATAAATAGTATTAAAAAAAGCAGTTGATAGGTGACAGAGACAGGGACCCTAATGTGAGCTGTGACTGAGTCAGACTGGTACTAGACAAGATAGAATATTTTTAGAGGGCCTAGGCAAGACATCTGAATTATTTATATTGTGCACTTTACAGTAAAAGCACACACAGTAGACTAATGTTGGGATAATGGAAGAATTTGTAGCAGCTCAAGTAACAGTTGTATCTGACAGCGAGACAAATAAAACAAGCACAAAAACACCTGTCCTGAAAGTAGTAGTAGCAAGCATTGTGAAAATAAAAGTAAAAATACACTTTTGAGACATAAAGCAAGTAATGGGAAAGAAGCAGCGATAAAGAGGATGACCTTATGATGACTAATGATGATGATGTAGATCAGGAATATATCCCAACAGCATTCTCCTCTTCTTCAGATGCATATGAAGTTCAGAGAGAGATGATAATGATATGGCCATAAAGTTAACTCAAAGGCAAAGGTACAGGCTTCCACCACTGAAAAGGAGCATTGTGCCTGTCTACAGACTTAGAACACAATTGGAAAGTCTGACCATAGACAAGCAAAGATGCCCAAAAATACACAGACATCCTGTCAGTAATCATAAGCATTGTCTCCTCTTCCAAGTTCAAGCCCCACTAAGCCAAACACATACTAGCATTAAGTAACCAGCAGCAACAACAAAGGTTATCAGTGTTTCTGCTGCTGTTGGAAGTGCAGCACTTTTGACACCTAGTAGTAGTAGTAGTAGTAGAATTGCAGCCACATCTAGTGCCAGTAGTAGTAGCAACCTTTCCGGAACCCCTCAGTCAATAAAGTCCACAGTATAGAGATACTTCAATCATGATCCAAAAGCTAAGCATTTTGTTATCTGTTGTCTGTGTAAAAGGCACATGAGCAGGGAGAAAGCACCTACTCAATGAGATCCCACTTATAGCACAACCACATGACTGACTGGGAGACACGCCATCAACAGGTGCCACAATTAGCACAGTGCACAGTATCTAAGGGCAAAACCAAAAGAATAGTCAGGAGCAAGTAAAAAGTTGAAAACCAGGCTTCAGAGAGTACCACAGGAAATCAAAGACAGTCAAGGGGAGCAACAAATGGAGAATCAATGTAAAAAGGAACTTCTGGATCAGAGCTTCAAAAACAGGCATCATATTAAGGTGATGAGACACCTATAAGCTCCAGCAACCAATGAAAGGCTGGGTGGTAACTAGGCAGCCAGGTAAGGAGTGTAACAGGTCCTCAATCATCCCCCCCAGAGATAAAGAACTGCTGTTACTGTGCCTCTTGTCCACTGCACTAAGGACACGTGACAACTAGAAGACTAATTAATAATGAGGAATCCTCCCTGTTACCAGCTTAGCATATTCTGTGGTACGGAGTATCCGCAAACACTCTTTGATTCACTGTTTGTGATTAATCTCCACCACATTGCCATGTGTAGTCAGTGCACTACTGCCATGTTTCCCACCTTTTCACCTTTAGCCCAACCCCTGAGTTCCCATTGGTCATTGGTTTTTTAAATAGGCTGGGAACCAGCATGGCTTTGCCAGATTATTCAAATTCCTGACTGTTGCCTAGCGTATTGACCCTTTTTCAGTTCATATCAATTTGACTGTGAGTTTGACTTGCCCTTGCCTATCTTTGCATCAGATTGTTTGTCTCCTGGGCTTTGACTCAGACCAACTCTGACTTGTAACTTGCTATTTGTCTAGGTACTGTTTATTTGGCCCTCCCGTGTATGACCAGATTGTCTGACTACTCTTTGGTCATTTTTTATTATGGCATTCCCTGAAGGTGCTTTTATTCTGCCTCTTACTGAGCTATTGGATAGTTTCCAGCTGTTAAGCCATCCACATTGTTACTGTCATACTGGCCTCAACCTTGTCCCCGGCAACTTGTTACGGAGTCGGTGCCCAGTTCAATCATTGGAGGCACCATCTGATACAGGCATTCTCTGATGCCTTCTAGTTTCCTGAATGGGTAGGCCGTCCCAGCAGGCTTTCAATTGCACTGGAAGAGTCTCAGCCAATGTTGTGACTAAGGGCACTGCGCTTATTATGTCCTCATATTGTATACTAACAGTTCATTCCATCATAAGCGTTCCTCCTTTTTAAGATTGCTTCTGGGACACTAGCCCCATGGGTGAGGGGGACTTGTAGTGATCTTGGTAGCAGCTGTAGGTCTGCTATCAATTGCCTCACTACCATTTGGAAAGATCTTCCTTGGGCCTATACAATACCGTCTCGATATTTGTACAGTATTGTTATGAAAGACATAGCGGTCATAGCTGCAGTGGATGCTGGTTTCCATTTAGGGCTTATTTGTGGTTTCAGTATGCTTTTGGGTCACTTCCAGGGTTGCAGTCTTATCTCACTTGGGACTTTAGTGTCCCTCTCTTTAACTTATTAGCAGTTTCAGCCTGCTCTTGGATTTTAGCCATATCAGATTAAGTGTTGCGGTTTTATCCTTCTTGGGACTTTAGTATCCCTATCTTTGATATATTAGTGGTTCCAACCCGCTCTTGGCTTGTAGCCATATCAGACATGTAGAGGTCTCATTCCGCATTAGTTTACTATATCATCCATGAAGCGATACTGATCCTCTTGGCTATTTGCCATATAGATTGACTGTAAGCAGTCTCATCCCACTTGGGACTTTGGTTCTCTACTCATTACCTACTGGTGCCATTCCACTTTTGGCTTGTAGCCATATATGAGTTTTGTCTGGTGGTCTTAGCCCACTTTAGCCTCTGGCTCTATCTGGTGTCTGACAGTATTGCTGCTTGACTCTCCATCAAGTTATTTCTGGAGAGTGGATCTTTTGGTTGTGATAGGGCTGTGTTCTTTTCCAATATTGCTTGTCATCTTAACCTGGTCAGGGCCCCAACGCAACTGGGGTCAGACATCAGGCTTTGCGGCCAGCAACTTTAACTTGGCTTCGGCCACAGCAAGGGACCAAAGCAACAGTCAGCATACCAGAACAATTCTCTCCAGCTCCGTTTCCTAGCCACTAACCCAGACCCTAATCAATTCCATTGCAACCACACAATGTGCAATAGGTGGACATGAACTGTCACATCCTAGCATCTACATAATTGCTATCAGCTGGAAGGGAGGGTACGTTGACAGAGGTGGAACACCAGAAGAGGAGGAGGTAGAGGACCCTGAGAGTACTGAGGCGGGGACAGTTGCTACGGCCTCCCATGACTGAACCCTAGAGCAAGAAGCTGATGACAAAGCAGATGTTTTGCTTGACAATGAAGTTTAGCTCAGGCTGGGTTTCTCTACTCTTCCTCTTCAATTTTCACTGACATTCTTGGTTCCCTTTGGGAGGGACAAGAGGTACAATTACAATGGCTCCTGATTTCTTTTATTGAGGTTTGGCTTTAACATGCTTATCATAAACATAATGGTGTCTGTATTGTATGTGTTTTATGAGTGCTGTTGTGCCAAGGTGTGTCCCTTCCCTTCCCCCTTTCACTGACTTGTCACACATAGTGCACAGTTTAGTCTCTGATGACTGCACTGTGACAACCCCAAGAGAAAAATATTCCCACATCCATAATTTCAGGGAGGGGACAGGTGAACAAGAATGCCCTCCTTCTTCTTCTACTTCACAATCCCTTTCACTGGCTGGGGAAGATGATAATGCTGCTGCTTCAGAATCAGCACTAAAACTAGAATCAGGATTATTTGTGAGAAGTGAAACCTGTCCTAGTCCCAAATCAATACTGGAGGAACCCAGTCTCATGGTAGCCACAGTGGCCTGTGGTACACTATCCTGCTCATCATCATCCTGCTGCTAAGACAGATGAACATCTGGCCCTGGCGACTCAGCAGCAGGAATTATAGCAGCAGCAAACTTGGCAATGTCACTGCTGGTGGTGGTGATGCCCATCCCCATTTGCATATCTGACTCACATTAATTTTTTTCATTCTGCTAAAAAGACCCTTATTATCTCCTTCATCCATTCCCAACTGCTCCACAATCACGCTCATTCTCATCACCACCACTACCACCAGTCTCTTACTGCTGTATGGGAGTGGGACTGGTTGGTGATGATGAAAAATGTGATAATGTGACAGAGGGTCACCTACTGTCACACTTGCCATATCTTCTGTTGAGGAAGGCACACTGATAGCACTAGTAGCAGGCACAGGCAGCTGGTGTGTGCTGTTGCTCATACTAGCCAGTTCTGCATTCTTTAGCATAATTCCCCAGAGGGACAATGCTGATGGAGTGGGACTCACAGGTTCAGGGGTATGTGGGCTCCCTTGACTGCTATTCTGGCTGCTCACTTGCCCTTCCACCTCAACATTAGGCTCCATACAGCTAGTCCCAGCAGCTGCTTTACCACCCACTAGTTGCTGTGTAGTAGTGAGATTGCTTGGGAATGACAAGCGTAACTTAGGTTCCCCTGCTGTCACACTTGGCATTGTCAGCAGTAACTGTAGGCACAGGCAGGTAACCTGTGCTGCTCACACTTCTACCCAATTATTCCTGACCCTGTGTTATGATTTCCCCCCTTGATGAAAGTGAAGATGTTTGAGGGACTGGGAATGATTGGGTGTAGGGAATGTGGTCTCCCTAACCCTTCCATGCTTGTGGTGGTGGTGACTTCCTCCTCCTCCTCTTCCTCTGAGTCACTGGATGCATCATGGTCCTACCAGCTCTTCCATTGTTTTTAATACATGTGTTCAAAGTGTTAGCCTCTTCTATTCTAATTTCACTAATTAAATCACTGGAAAATTGCCTTCTCCCTCTCTAAGGGCTTGATCCAAATGTTGAAGACGGCTGTTTTTTCTGCCGACAGCATTTTTTCAGGCCCAGTAAGCTATTGAAATGTCTGTGCTGTGAAAAAATACCAGCAAATAAAGAGCCATCTGGAGTAAAAGTTAAGAGGTGTTTTAAGCCACAAAAAATTATGAAAACACTGTAAATTGCAAATGTCTGTGTTATCCATGAAAACCCAACAAGGGACTCAAGATATCGCAGGAAAGTGAACACCTACTTTTTTTTTTAGCTTGAGTCCCTTATGGGATGTTTAAACAGCCGATGCAGAAACTTGAATGAAAAAAAAACACCTAAATCCTCAATGGATGTATTGATATGGGGCCCTAAGCCCCATATCAATATAACCAAAGTATGAAAAATGTTGCAAAAGTTAGTAGAATTAACCCTATGAGTGCCAGTGGGGTATAATTACCCCGTCGACATTCATAGGGTTAACCCGACTAAGTTAAAAAAGAACATCACATTACTAGTAACACCATTAATCCTGATGTCCAGCGGAGGCCACAGCTTCCTGTTCCTCTTCTGTCCTTCTTTCTTCTCTTCTATCTTCTGTCTTCTTGCTGTAAAAAACAAACAGACAAGTATAAGTACAACACATAAATATCCGGCACACTAATACATAGTTTAACCCCTTGAGTGCCAGAGGGGTTCGCACTGTATTGCAAAACAATGCGTTATGTACCTCTCTGGCACTCAAAAGGGTTAAAGCATGCAGTAGAGTGACAGGTCTGTAATATAAAAATGCCCCCATGCATAGTGAATATGTCCAAGTTAAGCCAAGTAAATTGTATTGCCACAATAAAACGTATAAAAAAAATATACATAGCTTGTAGACTTTCAATCGCTGTCTCCACCACTGTGTGCGGCCACTGAGTTGGCAGCAGAGACTGAATCATGTGCCACGGTCCTCCCCTCCTCATGTGCATGGGCCGATGCCAGCTTCTCTCTGAGGGAATTGGAATTGAGACTGCTTTTATATATGTGCAGTCTTACTTCCAATTCTCTCACAGCCATTGGCTGGGATATGCTTACACACCTCCCAGCCAATCAGCTTTGAGCGGCTGTGTTTTAAACTGATTGCTTTGCAATGCATTGCATACCCCTCTGGCACTCAAGGGGCTAAACTATGTATTAATGTGCTTGATATTTATGATTTGTACTTATGCTTGTCTTTTTGTTTTTTACAGCAAGAAGACAGAAGATAGAAGAGAAGAAAGGAGACAGAAGAGAAGATAGAAGAGAAGAAAGAATGGAGACAGACAGTGGATGACAGTAAGACACTTTAGTAAATGATCAGTGCTTGGCAGTATGTCAGGCACCAATTGTTAGCTTTTTTACTGTTAATTTTCCAATACTGACGTTATTTAGTGGTGTGTGTGCGCACATGTGTCTAAGGGCCTAATTCAAGCCGATGTGGAACAACTTTGGATTAAATCATCTGAACCATGGGGACAAATCAAAATTTGTTCAAATCTTCACTGATTTAAATAGGTTTCTTAACCCCTCGAATACTAAAGAGGTATCCAACGCATTACTTCTCAATGCCTTGGAGACCTCTGTAGCATTCATGAAGTTAAAACACTGATTTCAATCAAATGACATGTTCATGTCCCACCTTGTGGGGCAGTTTCTTTGTCCCAGTATTGCTCCTCTGCAGCTTGCTGAATTAGGCCCATAAGGTCCTTTTACTTCCTTACTGTCAATTTCTTTGTCTGTATAGTTTAATGTATTAGCAAAACTACATGTTTACATATTGCTTTTTATCAACTTTTAGAAGGGGGACAAATAAAATGTGCATTTATTTAAATTTGGATTTTAAGTGTTAACCCCTTAAAAACTAGAGAGGTCTCCAATGTAATGCTTCAAATTTAAGAGACTAAAAACAACATCCAGTACGTCTTATGAGAACTCGTATTTATCCTCTATAGTTGGAATGCAGATGGGATGATCCAGCATCACACGTAAGGGTCTTAAGGTTTTTTGCGTGCTACAGGCATATAAGTCACATGTCTTACTGTATATAAGCCAGCTTCTAGCAGTGAATCAGGAAGACAGAACCATAGCTAATGCAGTCATCTGCAACTCTTCTGTATGTTCTTAAATCCTTTATGCTGTAATCAAGCCTATGCTGAATAAATCCATTTTGCATTTCTAGGTAGATTTGTTTTGCCTTCACAAGTCCAAGCAAAGGATTCACCTTTTTACATGCTGTATCTTATACACTGAAACATCTGCCCTAGTAAATTGGTCAGACTATAGAATGCATTCCAGCTGTAATGGCTTATATGATTGCAATTAGAAAGATAGATAGGCTGGCACCATGTGAGGTGATGCTTCTAAAATTGCTGTATATCATGTACTCATTATCAGTGAATTGCTTAAGGATATATAATAAATGTCACATATGCCTTTTATTCAAATATATGAAAAAGATTAACTATTTAGCCTGTGAAATATCAGCAGCTGATAAAACTCCATTTATTATATATATTTATTGTTAAGGTATAATATCATTCCTAAATAGAGATTCATGGGTGATATAACAATATCAACTGGCGGAAAAAAAGAATATTGAAGGTCATATCACAGATGGTTGGATGCAAGAAATAACAGGTGGGATAATTTGGATGTGATTTCATTTTACTTATTGAGTTGTTAGTCTACAAACACATTTTATAGCTTCTTTATTGAGTTACTCTGTGGTATTTATTTTTATATAAAATGAAATCAATGAAGAATGAAGCTCCCAATCATAATTGTACATCAGAAACTAGGGAGGGACCTGCCAACAACAGCTCATCATGCGGATTCTGGGCAGACTAATTATGAAGCTTCTGTTGTATTTCCAGCAGTATATCATGTGTGCTTTTTATGTCTATTTGTGCACATTCTGTAACAAAAAACTCACAAGAGTTACTTAAATGCAATATCTTTTAATGGTTGAGGACAATTTGTATTCATGTGATCTGTGCCAAATTATTTCATACTGTGAATATATATATTCATTAGCCTTTGACTGAAGAAGGGACCTTAGTGTTTTGAAAACTTGCAAATTTTTTTATCCTCAGTTAGCCATTACTTGTTACAAAAGTTCACTAAACATCATCTGCTCTACTGGCTAACATGGTACCACCTTTTTCCTGGATTACAATGAAAGATACCACAATGTACTGCACTAAAATTAAGCACAGCTGGGCAACAACATAGTCTTTCTGACCAAATGCTCATAGGAGAACCTCATTCCCAATGGCTTCAATATCAAGTATCCTACCCAGCACATCTACAATGTTTAGTATGCCTAGAACCTATGTACAAGCAAATCACAGAGGCCACGGAACCATCTTATTGAAGTGTTTTATAACAGAAAGAGAACTATACATTGCAAAATAAAATTCCTAAATGACACAATGGAATGAAGTGACAAAAAAGGATTTAAAGAATAAGCTACATAAATACTACTAAGATCTAAAGGGGTGCCTGATCTACAATAAAAATAATTCCACAGATGTAGGTTGAAAGCAGGTCTCTGATACAACAGCAACAACAAATGTTCACAAACTATAAACACCAAAGTCAAGCGATATAACAGGCAGTTACGAGGAAAGAGACATCATGCCTTTTTCAGTCGATAAAAAAATCTATTTCTTAAAATACATGGTAATCACACTGCTTCACAATTATGTCACAAATAATCTGTGTGTACTCCACCACTTATCACAGAGAGAATACCAGAGCTTATCCTTGTGTAGGTTAAGTATCACCCAAGGGGTTCCTGTGTGTTCTCCCCCCAACACGTTTTATCCTTTTAGGTAATTAACCGTATTAGGTATACGTGTCTAACAGGGACCACACACCCTCAAATCCCCTTTATGGATTCTCCCTTTACCTGGATTCAACTCAAAAAAATGATTCTCCCGGATATATTGCACATCACATAGATCTGTATGAAAATTAGTTAAAAACAATATACAGTGTACAGAAATCAAATAGACACAAGAACAGTCTTATCTATTAAAACTAAAAATATGTTGTACCAGCAACAAAAGGGTTAACAAGCATGGTCCGGTGTTAGACCACACCCTCTAAATCAGAGGGGCAGACTACGTGATGTATCCACCATTCTTCCTGCATTATGTTTATGAGAAGCATATTAAAGACAAACCTCAACAAAAGAAATCAGGAGCCACTGTCACTGTACCTCTTGTCCCTCCTGAAGGGCACCAAGAAAGTCAGTGAAAATTGAAGAGGAAGAGTAGAGAAAGACAGCCTGAGCCAAACTTCGATGACAAGCAAAACACCTGCTTTGTCATCAGTGTCTTGAGCTAGGGTCCAGATATGGGAAGCCGTAGCAACTGTCCCCACCCCGGCACTCTCAGGGTCCTCTACTTCCTCCTATTCTGGTGTTCCACCTCTGTCAACATATCCTCCCCCTCCAGCTGATAGCAACTCTGTAGATGCTAGGATGTGGCAGTTCATGTCTATCTATTTTCCATTGTGTGGTTGTAATGGAACTGATTAGGGTCTGGGTTAGTGGCTAGGGAATGGAGCTGGAGAGAATTGTTTGGGTATTCTGACTGTTGCTTGGGTCCTTTGCTGTGGCCGAAGCTGAGTTAAAGTTGCTGGCCACAAAGCCAGATGTCCAAACCCGGATAGGATGCCAAGCAATACTGGAAGAGACCCCAGCTCTATCAAGACCAAAAGATCCACTCTACAGAAATAACTTGATGGAGTGACAAGCAACAATACTGTCAGACACCAGACAAACCAATCTGCCACTAAAAAGGTAAAACCTTTATAGACTCTTAACTTGCAGGGAAGTAATGTACAAGGGAGGGAGGGATGATGGGCGCCTATGCTACTCAAACACTTTTGGAGTGACAGAGGAGTATGAAATCATTGCTTTGCAATGCATTGAGAAACCCTCTGCCACTCAAAGGGTTAAAGAGATAGTAACACTTCTATTAAGTTTATCCCTGAGTCTTCATTATATATTTTTTTTAACATTAAGCTATATTTAATTGCTTACAGTGTTGTAGTTAAAACGCTATTCAAGCTGAAAAGATCCCCCTCTTGCCCCTTTCCCTGTATCGCTCAGCCTCTCAGTCTGATCTGGATGGAGTGCAGCAAGGGACAATCTTCAGTAAGCAAAAGGAAAAGCCTGCCCTCCTTCCTCAAGGGCGTCAGAGTTTTCCCTTATACTTATTTAATGAAGATTGTCCTTCGTTGCATCCATCTGGTCCCATGACCAGATTCCAAATCTAATGGGAAGTGGCCAGAAGGTGTTGTAGGGGCATTCTTTTGGCTTCAATAGCTTTTGAACTATAAAACTGTAAGTAATTAAATATAGCGTAATGTTAAAAAAATATAATGAAGATTCAGATATAAACTTAACAGCAGTGTTACTATCCCTTTTACAACAACTTTTTCTGGTGTGACCATGTTGGCTTTTTTTTTTTTTTTTAGATGGACAGTGGATGCCCAGGATCCCTGGTCTTTCCTCAACTCACAGACACCCAGCACTGCCTCTCCATGGCTGATACTGCTGCCAGCCCCTAGGCTCAGGCCTGCTCCTTCAGAATCAACAGTAGCTTCTTCCTCCCACTCTGGATCTGGACATTGTGAGCCACATTAGGTAGAAGAGTGTCTCTGCTGTACCTGAGACAGTAACATGGGGAGCTGAATCTACATTATTTATGTAATCGGTACAACTTCTTTAAACAATAACAACACTCTATTTAACCATTTGAGTGCCAGAGAATAAAGTAATACATTGCACCACAATGAACTGGATGCCTTTCCAGCACTCAAAGGGTTAACTCTGACATGGCACACCACTGTATACTGCATGGCACTCTATGGCTTAACATGCTGCTATAAGTCTGTCTCACATAATCTTCTTTTATTTTCTGCCCTCCATTTCTACACTCCAAACACACAGAGGCATAATACTGCAATTCTGCCCAAAAGTAAAAGAAATAGCAAATACCGCTGACTTAATTGTTTCAGGACCAGACAGGGGATGGCAACACATTGTGAAGCGATGTCCTCTAGTCCTTAGAAGGCTACATTTGGCTTTTAATGTTCTGAATACTGAAGATATTCACTTTATTACAAGATTGCTACCTACACAGCACTGTAAAGCTCCTACACTAATCCCAGGGTGGCTACAGCCCACACTTCTACATTCAGAACCTACAGATCTGGGTG
Source organism: Rhinophrynus dorsalis (assembly GCA_037306005.1). Classification (NCBI taxonomy): domain Eukaryota; kingdom Metazoa; phylum Chordata; class Amphibia; order Anura; family Rhinophrynidae; genus Rhinophrynus; species Rhinophrynus dorsalis. The sequence goes on from CM074724.1 coordinate 270,309,359, forward strand.
ACCAGCAAGAGCCAGAACCTCCACAAATGGGGAGCGACTATCACTGTGTCAGTGTCCTTTCTGTGTGTGTGTCTGTTGAAGGTGTAGGTCTGTTGCATGTGTGTGTGTGTCTGCTGCCTGTGTATGAGCATGTCTGTTGTGCACATGTGTGTCTGCACATGTCTGTTACTATCACAGGTGCCCCGTGATTGCCTGTGACTAAAATTGCCCTGGAGCGACACTGTTTACTATCTAACTGTTGCTCTTGCTGAGTCGCTATTCTTATAGGGCACCACGCTGATGAGGTCATTGCTCCACCTACCCATCAGGGTTTTTAAACCTCAGCCTGTGTCACTTCCAGTGCCCTTTCGTGGTGTACCTGAGCTTATTTCTGTGTTGGTGCATTACCATTCCTGTAGTATTACCTGGCTACGTCTGACTACCCATTCTGGTTCTGACTCCTGGCTCGTCTGACTATATGTTCCGGTTCTGACTTCTGGCTCGTCTGACTACCCGTTCTGGTTCTGACTCCTGGCTCGTCTGACTACCTGTTCCGGCTCTGACCTCTGGCTTGACTGACTACCAATTCCGGTTACGACCATTGTCAACGTTTGACTATCCGATCTGGTTTTGACCTTTGGCTGCCTCCTGGTTAACCCTCCGTGTTGCACTCCGTGACCATTCCGTTTTACAGTTTGGTTTCCGTGCTGCCCTGTGACTCCCGCTTTGCGCTTGCTTCCATTAAGCGGTGCTTGTCGGTCATACCGTGTGTCTGACCTCCCGTGGCTGCACCGGCCTGTGTTGCCTAGCCTATCTCCATCTGGCTACCACCTAGTGTATTCCCTGTGGGGATACTGTCTACTCCACTCATTTGCCGACTTTGTGTTTGGGAGTGCTCTGCACTGCCCTCACATCTAATGTGTAGTCCCAGGGCCATTCCGTTCTGACCCCCTGTCCTGTGAAGGGTGAGGAAAGTGCCTACACTGTTCCTCTCTGGTCTTGTGAAGGTGTGCCATCTGATCCTGGTACGGGAGTGCTCTGCACTATACCCACATCTACTGTGTAGTCCAAAGGCTATTCCATTTCTGACCATCTGTCCTGTGAAGGGTGAGTAAAGTGCCTGCACTGTTCCTCTCTGGTCTTGTGAAGGTGTGCCATTCCATTTGTGTAGAGGAGTGCTCTGCACTGCCCTCACATCAACCGTGTAGTCCCAGGGCCATTCCGTTTCTGATCACCTGTCCTGTGAAGGGTAAGGAAGCGCCTCCATTGTTCCTACCTGGTCTCGTGAAGGTGTGCCACTAACCACTGGCACTTCTGTCATCAGAAAGACGTGCCACTATCTACTGCCACTTGTGTCATTTTCATACTACTGTGTGTCATTTATTGCCATTTGCCTGTTGCCTTATCTCCTGCCTTTCATATTACTTAATAAAGTTTTATATTAAGTTCATTTATACTTGTCAGTGTGTTCAATTCCTAGTCACTCCATGACAGTTGCGTGTGTGTACATCTGTTACATGTGTGTCTACATGTGTGCATCTCCGGTGTGTGTATGCATGTCTTTTGCATGTTTCTGCCTCTCACTGTGTGTATGTGTCTGCCTGTGTGTTGCATATGTCTGTGTTTATCAGTGTGTCTGCATTTCAGACATGTACACACAGTGGTGAAATAAAGTAAAATAATAATGTGTTGTTTCTTTGTGACTTTTGGGTCTAGGCCTAAAGTCTGGGGGACTGGAGAACCCTCTCATTTCTTGCTGCTATCTATATCTATCATCTTTACACTTATATTTAATTGATATAATTATTATATGGATATTTTATAATGCGTTAGCGCTGTGAGTTTCCTTCTTTTTTTCTGTTTTTGTACACATATCTCCTTTAGCTCACTTTAGCAGCTTCTCATTTTATCCAATTCAATCACAAAGAAACAACACATTATTATTCTACTTTATTTCACCATTCCTTTCCTTTTCTATCCCACTTGGCCTTTAAGAACCAGGCTTTTTGGCCTGTTCCAATGTGTATACCCTCTGTCTGTTTGGTATCAACCATTCCTCACATGACTTGTGAGGAAGGTTATAAATGGAACATAGTTCTCTATGTAATCACTTTATTACTGCAGGCCCACATGGTTCCTGCACCAGGTAAGTCTTTCATCTACACCTTTTTTTATTTTATTGTATGTCTGCTGTTTTTAATTGCACTACACTGGGACCCACAAATAATAATACAAACATCAAAATATCATTTAAAGGGTCCCCTCCGACGCATTTCAAAATAACAACTTTCTTCAGGGATTTTTAATTTAGATAGTATTTGTAGGTGTATTAGAGTAGGACTTACGATAAAGTGAGATACCTTGGCGTGGTTGGTAAGCTTACACATGGATTGGCCAAATTGTGGGACGAAATTCTCATTTATTTCACTTAGATTTACTAAGGATTATTATATATGCCCATTACAGATATATATATATATATATATATATATATATATATATATATATATATATATATATATATATATATATATGAACTAAAATGGAGAATATCATGGAAATTATAAAATTCATACTCTCATTTGGGAAGGGCATTTCTATAAAAGATGGTAAAACCTGTATAACAAAAAATGGCACTGCAATATACTAATTTGTTAATGGCAAAACTTGAACAAGATTTTCAATCCACCTTCAATAAACTGCAAGTGTACTTCTGGTAAATAGATGACATTCTGTTAATCTGAACTAACTGTGGACAGTACCTTACTTCATGCCAGATTTAACTAATTCAACCCAACCATTTACCTAACACTGATCTACTCTGTTGAACACATACATTTTCTTGACATTACAGTCTATATCAAGAACAATATACACACATCCCTGCATCACAAACCCACACACACAACCTCATACCTTAGATATGATTATTTTCACTCCAAACATACCACACATGCCATCATCAAGAGCCACACGATAAAATAGAACCACATCTCTTCAGACAGTACAGACAGCAACAAACATCTCTGTTCACTAAGGAGGGGATTCAGAAATCAGGGGTACCATCCAAGAATAATAGAGAGTCAGCTATACAGAGTCAAACAAATAACCACAGAGACAATTCTTGAATACAGACTACAGCTGGAGACTAACAGGGTACCATTTGTGGTCACATACAATGGTCAACTGGAAGCTCTATGAAGGATTGCAAAAGACCTACAACCAACACTCCATAATGATAGTAGATTAACCCCTTGAGTGTCAAGACCATACAAAATAAGGGCTTCGACAGATCATACAACAGAGTCTCACTGGAAGTGTAAATACCTTTGACATTTCCAGAGGATGACTGCAATTTACATTGCACTCCTTTACCATTGACTGATCAAATAATATGGGTCTGGACTGAGCTGATCTTAACTGCTTTCCAATGCAATGTGTACTTGTATTTAAGAAATATGTTTTCATATCTATCTGTATAACATGACTGAGGAAGAGACCTGAGAGGTCTTGGAAGCTTACATCCTAAATCTGCTTTGTTATCCAATAAAGGTATCAGCTCAACTATATTTACCTCCTGCATTTCTACAGTTAACACGGTACCAAGTCTTATCTGAAACCTTTAAAGGCATTCCATCCCCATGAGGTTGCTAAATATTAACCCATGATGATGTGAATCAATGGGGCAGTTCTTAATGGGACTACAGAGTTTTGTGGGAATCTAGATTTAGTAATCAATAAAGAAGGTATTAATTATCTATATCTAGTATTTGTAACTATCTCTGACCTTAGTTCTTGTTATTTAATAGATACCCGTATTGGCCCTATACAGTAATATGGTTTAAGTTATTATTTTAGATTGTTCCATAATAAATTATACTGGATTTTAGCAGGAAAAGTAATATACTTCTCTAGTCAAAGTGCTGAATGAGTTTCTTTTTTAAATTGTTGCTAAGGTTGATTGATGTTAATTAATAATATGATACAGTGAAACCTTTATCCTTTTCTGTCTTCTTTTATTCATTAGATAAGGATGGGGAAGAGACAGCGCATAGAGCATCTAAGTGTAGTGTTTATTATGAAGACAATCAAATATAAAAGCATAAACATTAAAATATACAACAGGTAAAACCAAGCATGAAGTATGTTATAGAGAGAGAGATAAGAGTAAAGGAACACTATTGTGCTAATAAAATAGCGATTGTCGCTGTATATATAATCAATACAGTCCTTCGGTGGAAAGACAACATGAGTGCACATGCAGTGGGGGGATACAGGAGGAGCAGTTTAGGTTATGTAGAGTAGCGGGACAAAATATCCTAGTATGAGTGATAGGAGTAATAGATGGCCCCTTACTGGAGAGTTTCTCACCTGTGGTAGATGGCGTCTCTTCAGTGCGTTTTGGCTATGTCTTTGCACATTCGTCTGGAAGATGCTTGATGCAGCCAATGAGCTCTCCCTGATTTATAGTGATGTTAGTCAATCAAAATAATGTAGAATATGGGTGCTGGTGTTAGAGTGCTTGTTAGTTCAAAAGAGCGAACCCACTATCCGACACGTATCCTTAAATTAAGTGCAGTGCATTCATTAACCTCTTGGGTGCCGGTCTTAATATGTGATAAATAATTAAATCAGCCAGGTACTTATATGGATATGTTTCTGATGTGTTCTACAGGAATGAGGGTATTGGTGGAACATGGTTATATTTATTTAGGTTTGTTGGAGGCCATTTCACGAATTGAATTGCTAAATGTGTTATTTATAATATTCAGTAGGTTTGAATGTGCATACGTTAACTCTTTAGGTACTAATGCTATTCTGAAAGTAATTAGAAACATGAGAAATGGAGTATTATAAGGGAGTATTATAATGAATCTCGTATCATTAATAATTACTTATGGGTTACTTGGTTTGGGCTCTTCTTGTTGAGCATGTATAGTACCATAAGTGTAACATAGTATGGCTTGGTATAATGAATAGTGCCCTTGATGGCTGGAGAGGGTTAGTACCCACGATGCCTCTTATATGTTAGTATAGAAGTGAGTGCTTAGAGTGGGATACATTAGTTCTTATAGAGCTTTATAGGTCTTCTTGATTGTTACCTTCATTTAGTTATATTATCTCACTTTTAAATTAAGTGTGGTGATGTGAGTGGATTAGAGTTCTTTGGTGCTAATATTGCAGAATTTGTCTCTTCTTTTCACCTTTTTCCTTAATTCCTACTATAACAGCTACTGGGAATGAATGTTGTTAATTCTAGTTGTATTTGATTTGCTAACTCCCAATATAATTTCGCCTTTGGGATTTTTTTGTGTGGTCTTTTGGTGGCTGGTTCTATACCCGCTGGAATTTTTTAGTTTCATTATAATGTAGGAGGTCTCTTTTAGGTGATTCAGAAGTAAATATTTCAAAATATTGTTCCACTCCATCATCTTATTTAGGTACTTTTCTTTTAGTTTCCTTGTCTTTATAAGCACCATAGGTCCAGTTCTTCGTTTAGCGCATATGGGCTCAGGTTATGTAGTTTGAAGATCCATTGTGTCTCTTGTATTGCCAACTTTCTGAATTTATCGCCACCTCATTTCTGTGGTGGTATATGATCAATGATGCATAGTTTTAACTCATCAGGGCTACTGTGGTGTTTCTCAGAGAAATGCCTCGCTACACTGTGCCCCCTGTCTCTCCCCAAAAGCAACAAGGGGTGAGGTGTAAATCAAAGAGAAGGAAGAATAGAGAAACCCAGCCAGTGCCTGAAAGTTTGATGGTGAGTGAAACACCTGGCTCACCATCACCTTTTTTCTCTAGTGTCCAGACATTGGAAGATGTATCTACATGTCACGGTTTTCAGGCAAAGAAGGACAGACAGGAATATAAAATATAAATCCACCTTTATTTAATAAGTACAGTAATAATAGTATAGCCCAAACAACTCCAGAACACAGGATGATAGGACCAAGGCTCCTACCCGGAGCTGCACACTGTGCTGCGCACTGCACCACTGCGAGATACCAGAGACTAGGACCGTAGTGCTGGTGGAAAACCAGAGGGAATGGTAACTGAGTCACAAATCTCCACCCTGGGTCACGCGACCAGAGGCAACAGGAAGCAAGAGCAGACCTGAACCATGAAACACTGAGACTGATGCACTGGCAAGTTCAGAAAGTATAGAGCCAGTAGTCAGCCAGAGCAACAGGTCAGAAAAGCCGGGCACTAGACGGAGCGATAGGCAGCAAGACCCAGAGGTCAGACAAACCGGGGACTACACGTAGCGAGTTAGTCAGCCAGAGCCACAGGTCAGAACCGATGAGGGTAGTCAGACAAGCTGGGGTCATACATGGAGCGAGTTAGTCAGCCAGAGCCACAGGTCAGAACCGATGTGGATAGTCAGACATGTCGGGGTCTTACATGGAGCAGATTCTCAGGACAGCACAGGTCACAACAGAACACAAGAGACAATATCAGAAACACCACACAAGGGCAATGACTCCCAGGCCCAGGGAGGTTTATAAAGGGGCAGGAGAAAGCGGGACCCAATTAGGCCACACAGAATATGCCCATAAACAGTAGTCCTAGCCAGTGCCTGTTTCATGATGTCAGCAATGCGGAGGTGGCCACAACTATGCAGGCCGACACACCACAAAGGAAGGAAGTACAGGATAACTAGGCCTCTAAATTAGACTGTGATACTACATCTTCTGGAAATGAACCTTATTCATCATTTCCTCCCCCACCAGCTGACAGCCATTCTGTAAATGTCAGGATGTGGAAGATCGTGTCCATCCAGTGCACACTGTATGGTGCGATGAACATACATTGCAATATGGTGGAGGATAATCACAACCAGAGCACAAATAGGCATATGAGGAGATTCCAGCCTTCTGAAAAAGCTAAGCTGGTTGCAGGGAGGGTTCATAATTATTATTAAACCTGTAAGTTGTCACATGTCCTTAGCGGGGAGTAAACAAGGGGCATAGCGGCATCAGCAGTTCTTGGCTTCTGATGGGATGACTTCACATTGAGGACCCTAAGCATCCTGGTGTTTGGTTAGAGTTGTGCCAGGTGTTTTTTGTGTGCCCATTGTTCCCAGTCCTTCCCTTATTTACTACACACACACTGTGCATATTGAAGTTGCTGATGAGAGGTACAGTTTCTGCTCTCAACAAGGGAAACATTTCTATTCTGACAACACACCCATGATTTTGGAGGAGGGGAAGAAGGAGAAGTATTACTGGCCAACTACATTTCTCCACATATACCTTAAAGGGATAGTAATACTTCGTTTTAACTTTATTTTATTTTGAAGGCATTAAAAAAACATGAATAATGATATAAGTCTTATCTCCCAAACCTTTATGGTTTAAGAGATATTCACAAGCAAAGTGTCCCCCTCCCGCCCCTTTTACTGATGTAACACTTTTCAGCCAGGGCAGAAGGGAGCTGCCCAGGTAGACTGCAGAGAGGGACAATCTTCAATTAAGATAACAGAAAAACCTGAAAAGCTTGTCAAGGGGGGCAGGGATTTCATTGTTTTCAAAGGAATAAGAGTGTCCCCTTCTGTTATCTGTCCAGTCTATGGACTGCATTCCACATCTGAGAAGAGATTGTTTACAGTAGGTAAAAGGGGCGGGAGGGGGAAACTTTGCTTGTGAATATCTCATAAACCATAAAAGTTTGAGAGATAAGACTTATATCATTCTTCGTGTTTTTTTAATGCCTACAAAATAAAATAAAGTTAAAACGAAGTATTACTATCCCTTTAAGTGGTGGTGGTTAGTTGTGATGCTGCTACTGCCTCAGGTGCAACACAAGAGCTAGTAGTGACAAGACAAGACATGATCATCATCAGCCATATCACTGCTGTTGTTGATCCCATTCCCTTGGAGTTGTCTAATCATCCTGTTGCTTAAACAGCTCAGCAACAGCATCAAGAACAGCAGTTACAAATGCTGTAATGACACTGGGGCATTTGACAATGACCAGTGGCCAATGACCACCACAACATGACTTGCTGGCACTAGGCTAGTAGGGCATATATATTCTTCCTCAGGGCTTGTTCTTTAAACACAAACCAGAGGCCTACAAACAAGCAGTTTGAGGGGGGCTTGTTTCTAGCAAGCATAAGTCCTACAAATTACTGATTCCTCAGGACTTGTGATGCTAACAAGCCTTATTGATAAAAATGATCTCTGAATCCTCAAGGTGTGTGATGTTAACAAGATTACCAAAACAAAAAATATACACTTGTTATTGTTAAACAAATGTAAAATATAGGTGAATCAGTATATGAACAAATAAATAAAAAGAGAGTCCTTTAATATTAATATGTATAGTTACAATGTGGTCTCCGGGTAGCAGCTTCTAAGTGTGGAATCCTTAGTGGCACCTGTCGCTTGTAAGCAAAACTGGAAAAGAAAAGAGCAGCCTCTATGTATATGAAGTTCGTTGTATTCTACTAATTGTACTCACAAAATGCTTTCTTGTTATAATAGCCCAAAATAGATAAGAATGGGACACTCGTGGAGTGAGGATCTCCTCCTCTCCCTCGTTACAATAGAATCCTCTGATGTACTTTAGCCGGACTTAATTGGGATGTGTACCAGTTCTTTAAGGGGAATAGAAACAAAAGAAAACTTTCTCTAAGGACACCTCTCTTGATATAAAGCAACTAGGAATCCCCCAATAAAGAAACCCTCACTGGATAGTGGCTTGAATGATATATATCCAGATAAAGCAGGTTGTTGTAAGTCCGGTTTAATAGCAAGTATCCAGTTTCCTCAGAGCTCGTACCAAACAAGTCATACACATCAATGATTCCTTAGGGCTTGGGCCTCTAACAAGTCCTACAAAGCAATGTTTCCTCAGAGCATGTGCCTAAATAGTCTAAGTACTACAAATCAGCCCTACAAATTAGGGCTTGGGCCTCTAACAAGTCTAAATCCTACAAATCATCTTCTACAAAATACTCTATCCCGTCATTATCAGTCTGCCCTAGTCACAGCTTATGTCAGGGAGTCCCTGTCTCTATCAAGTTAAGTACTATTTTTTTATTTATTTATAATTTTATTTATTTATTTATTTATTTATTCACTGTCCCCACAATCCCAGTCAAAACCCCCCCAAAAAAAATTTGCTGTTCAACTGATTCTTTCCCACACTCCACCAACACAGGAACCCTCCTCAGACCTCTTTTATACCATGTCTTTTTATTTTATTTATTCATTTATTTTGTTACTGTCCTCAATACCAGTCAACACCACCCCCAGTATAAAAAAATCCCCTGTTCAACTAATTATTTCCACACACTCCATCAACACAGGCACCTGTGAGAAATAAAATGTGCTATGAGTTGTGTGTAAATTCAAAAAATGGATCATGTCCTTAAAATAAGAGGGGTGTGTGGTGACCATCAGTTGCAAAAATTAATCAGTATATTCAGATAATTTACCACTAGTGGAATTATTCACAAAGACTATTGCATGCCTGGCAGGTTGATTACTGTTTTCTGTTTTTTTATTGGTGTGGGGGGGTATGTAGTAGAAGACATGGATAACTGTATGCTCAATATATAAAAAGTGTTTCTCCTCTTTATTGATACCAGGGCCTAGATGCACTAAATGTCGATGTGGTGTCGGTATGATATTGCCGATGTGTTCTAATCACACCGAGAATGTGATCTGCACACATTGACATATTCACAAAAACTGTCAAATGGAAGGGGAGGTTTGGAGAAAGTCCCAATTAGCACAGAGGATTTTCAAAGTGCTGTCGTTATGGAAGGGATCCCCTCCCCTCACACATCACCAACACTATGACAATTCTGAACAGTGTTCTCTGTGCTTTCTTACCTAGCCAGTAGGGGAATACAGAGAAGGCTTTCAGCACCTTGGACAGCACTGAATGCCATAGGGATGTGCATTGCTCACCCCTGTGGCATTCAAATGGTTAAAATAAACAAAACTAGTATGCCAAGCACTACACAATGTCCCCCCCCTTCGACATCCCCCCCATTAGTATGTCAACATATATTGCATATATTCGACATACTAATTACATACAACATTCACCTCAGGGACTGGCATGTAGTAGTTGAACCTGTCTTTTATTCAACACTTAACCATTTGAGTACCAAAGAGGTAGGAAAGCATTGCTTAGCATGTGTTTCCTACCCCACTGATACCCAAAGTGTTAATAGGCAAGGTATGAGCTGCATACCTTGCCTGTATATGTGTGTGTGTGTCTGTGTGTTAACCATTTATTTTTCTTTAAAACATGTGTTTATTATAAAATATATTAAACTTTAATTATATGAACATTAGACCTCAAGGGGGGTATCATGACCCCTCCTGACACCCCTCTAACATGAGGCCGACAATTACCTGTTACTTACATTAAGCGTATATAAGCTATATGAAACAGCTTATATGCTGATATCAAAAGATCAGACCTCAAAGGGGGGCACCAGGACCCCTCCTGATAGCCCCCCTACCATGCATCAGCTATCCAAAAGGATAGTTGATCCATGGGGCTACCCCAAAGGCATTTACAGCCTTCCTGATGATGCCGGCTTTTACAGCCGTTGGCAGCATCAAGCTCTCAGTGACTGAATGAACATGGTCACTGGATTAATTCAAGGTAAGCAGATTGTTGAGCTGTAATCATTGAATGTGTCACCGGGATCAAAACTGGTGACTATTTCAATGAACAGAGCTCAGGGCTGCTTTCTAACAATGAACCCAGTGACAGGGTTCATTCAAAGAATGGAGCAAATAGAGACAGCTCTGGACCCAGGGCCATAAATCTCCATAGGATGGTGTAGCAACAGCGCCACTGTAAAATTTCAGGCCACTGTGATATTGCACATAAAAAATTAAACTTTGAAAATTAATAACTTTTGAATAAAACACCATTCAGCAGTGGGAGTACTCTTGTTTTACTCAGGGGGATAAACCCTACAACATTTTTTTTTTACATTTTAAGTATTACTATCCGTTTAAATAAATGTACTGCACTAAGGTAATTTCTCCTTGATTTCCCCTTTTTATGCTCTTTTTCCCGATAGTTTCTATTCTCCTTTGAGTGGTTATAAGACAGTACAGATGTAGCAATGCCTATTATTTTCCTCTCTTATTTATAACTATGATAAATAAACTAAAATCCCCATGCAAGGCAGTGAATGCTGCTTTTCACATCAAAAATCAGATGTCTTATCTCAGGAAGATGATATTTACAGATTATCATATGGAGTGTATTATATTGTGCGTGTGCACTTATCTTAACATACATGCTTTTTATTAACCCATGCTTAATTTTATACATTTAAGTGACTGGTGACTGATTTTCCTTTTAAACAGAAATTTATGCAAGATACTTCTAAATAATATAATATTCTATTGTAATCAAGTTACAGCTGTGAGATCTAACATACTGTAAGTTTACTCTGGCACTGAAACAGTTAGAGTAAAGTGTGAGTTTTACTGCCTGTTTAATACTAACCTATCAAAGACTCGAATGTTTCTCATTTTCCTAAAACCCTAACAGCAGACCAGTTTGATCTCATAATTAAAAAGGAAATGAAACCAATATTGCATTAGCATTTCTATTGTAACCATCTCATTTCCTTCTCCTTTAATTAGGCTGTGAGCTCAACAACGTGTTTGAAGAAGGTTTCTCATTTCTGTTCGATTACAAGCAAGTATCAACCATGCTTTCTGCAATTTCAGTCAGAAGAAATGCACAATAATGATAATAGATGTTATTAGAGGAGGACATCACATTTACTGAGTTTTTAGCATTCCTATTTTTTGGTTAATTAAACTTATATCTGTCAAGTTCTTTTAGGAAATGTGGGCATTTTATCAGTTTTTCTCACTATTAAAAGTCCAGATTGGTGCAACATGCTATGAAGGGCATGTTAGATGCATTGTTTTTAATGGGGAAAAAATACAATATAATATTAAGGCTCATTGAAGCAGAAGAGAACAGCCCTAGATAAAGTATAATAGATCAGTATAATTAGTTAGAAAAGACATGATAAATGAGGGTAAAGATCGGCATAGTGTTAGCTGTAGACAATGCAGGAGACTAGTAAAAATTATACCTTTATTGGCTCTAGGATGCAAGCTTTTAATACAACTAGATCTCTTCTTCAGGCTGTATACACAATACAGAAGAAGAAACCTAGTTGTCCTGAAAGCTTGCAACATAGTGCAACCATTAAAGGTATCATTTTTACTCTACTAGTCTCCTGTATGATAAATGAGAGGTATTTTAGTATTATAATAAGTGGCATAGGGATTAATGTATCATTTTAAAACTAGCCCCATCATGGGGCCTGTAACACAACCCCTACATAGTATGATCATATTTGGCTTGGTGAGGTTATGAGATGATGGAGCTTCAATTACCCTGTGAATTATATGTGGTTGGGGGCAATAGGACCAAAGAACACAAAACACCACATTCTTTTTATCTCATAGGCTTTTGTCAATTCCTTATATTACAGTGGCATTCATACCATTTTCCTCTAGGATCATAAGTGAGCTACTGTGAGGCAATGTCTAATTATGACTAATAATGATACAAACCCTGCCCCCAAGCATGTATATCCCCAAGGAGACAAGTAAATATAACATATGCATCAGGCAGAGAAACTGGAAACAAACCAGAGTGTATGCAAAAATAAAGAGAAACACCAATCAGAAAGTGTACAGAAAGAAAACATTGTGTCAGTAACAGAAAGTTATAAATAGGGCAAAATGAAAAGGAAAGAACCAGTTCTTTCTACTTCTCCCACTAGAAAATGTAGAGTAGTTCCTAAAATCACAAAAAGATTGTGCAGTACACAGATGAAAAGCATTATAGAAGCAAAGATACATAGCACTCCAAGAGTCAGCATTTAGCAAAAGAGGTAAAGACAACCATTTTTAGGGGAAAAAAAAAACAGAGAGAGATATACGAATTATAAAATATTGACCCACACATATACTATCCTTTTATGTATACTATAACTATGGTGCATCCATCCTTTAGTTTGTAACAGGCAATCATACAATAGTGGTATATATATTACAAGTTATCTCCACTTTATCACCACCTTAATCACACCTTATTGTATCTCACCCCAGCAGATGTCTCTTCAAGCCAAGATTTTGAATCTACCACAGATAGTGAGCTGTAATCATAATTATGGTGAACAGAAAAATGTCTGTACTGCAGAATCATTCCTGGGGATAGCGGATAGGTGGATGGACAATATTGAGCCTCACCAAACTTAATTGCTTACATTATATGCTTATGTCTAATACTAGCAATGTGGGACAGCATTGCTCGTCATGTTATGACCATTGGGAGTACGTGTCTGAAATGTAGACATACTGAGAAACACAGACATATTCAACACACAGGCAGACGTATACACACAATGAGCGACAGAAACATGCAAAAGACATGTATATACACACACACACACTGGAGATGCAAACATGTGGACACACATGTAACAGATATACACAAACACACATGCAGCAGAAATGCGAAGACACACATGAGTGCAACAGCCATGCTCACACACAGGCAACAGACATGCACGCACACGCAACAGATACACACACACAGAGGAGACACTGACACAGTGATAGCCACCACCTGTGTGTGGAGGTTCTGGCTGTTGCTGGTCCCCTGGATCTGTAGGTTGTGAATGTAGAAGTGTGGGATGTGACCACCCTGGGATTAGTGTAGGAGCTTTACAGTACTGTGTAGGAACACTCTTGATTTAAAGTGAATATCTTCAGTATTCAGAACATTAGAAGCCAAATGTGGCCCTCTAAGGACCAGAGTACATTGCTTCACAACATATTTCCACCCCCCATCTGGTCCTGAAATTGTATTTGATATTTACTTTACTTTCGGGCAGAATTGCAGTATTATGCCTCTGTGTGTTTGGCGTGTAGAAGTGGAAAGCAGAAAATAAAAGGAGATTATGTGAGACAGACTTATAGCAGCATGTTTAGCCATAGAGTGCCATGCAGTATACAGTGGTGTGTCATGTTAGAGTTAACCCTTTGAGTGCTGGAAAAGCATCCAATTAATTGTGGAACAATGCATTAGTTACCTCTCTGGCACTCAAATGGTTAAATTGAGTGCTATTAATGTATAAAGAAGTTGTACCGATGACATAAATAATGTAGATTCAGTGCCCCACGTTACTGTCCAAGGTACAGTGGAGACACTCTTCTCCCCACAATGTGGATAGCAATGTCCAGATCCAGTGTGGGAGGAAGAAGCCACCATTGATTCTGAGGGAGCAGGCCTGTGCCTGGGGGCTTGCAGGGGTATCAGCCGTGGAGAGGCAGTGCTGGGTGTCTGTGAGTTGAGGAAAGACCAGGGATCCTGGGCATCCACTGTCCATCTCAAAAAATAAAAAAAGGGTCCAAAAAAGCCCAACATGGGCACACCGGAAAAAGTCAAGAGTATATCATGTTTTAAAGTGATAGTAATAATTTTATTAAGTTTATGTCTGAGTCTGCTTTATATTTTTTTTAACATTACGTTATATTTAATTACTTACTGTATTGTAGTTCAAACACTATTGAAGCCGAAAGGATCTCCCTCCCGCCCCTTTTGGCCACCTACCATTAGATCTGGAATCTGGTTGTGGGTCTGGACAGATGCAGTGAGGGACAATCTTCATTCAGTAACTATAATGAACCCCTTGATGAAGGAGGGCAGGATTTTCCTTTTGCATACTGAAGATTGTCCCTTCCCACACTCCATACAGACCAGACTGAGAGGCTGAGAGATGCAGGAAAAATAGTGTTTTAACTACAACACTGTAAGTAATTAAAAATAACACTAAATGTTAACAAAAATATAAAGAAGACTTGGAGCTAAACTTTAATAGAAGTATTGCTATCCCTTTTACCTTTTGAGTGGTAGAGGGTTTCTCGATGCATTGCAGAGCAATGTTTTGCAAGGGTTAACCATTTGAGTAGCATAGGCGTCCGACATCCCTCCCTCCCGTGTACATTACTTTCCTGCAAGTTAAGAGTCTATAAAGGTTTTACCCTTTGAGTGCGAGATTGGTTTGCAACACATTGAAAAGAATGTGTTTTGTAGCCCTCTGGCACTGAAATGGTTAACAGGAGAAGCTCAGGTGAGGGCATTGTGTATGTGTGTGTGTGTGTGTGTGTGTGTGTGTGTGGAGCAGGAAGACATTTGGGTATAAAAGAGGCTCAGGTGATGGTTGTTTCTTGTATTCCAAGACTCTTGTTTATGTTATGGGAATGCTCATTCAAGTTCCTTCTATTACAAGCCTCTTTTTCATGTTCTGAGAGTACTCAGTCAGTTCCTTGTATTCCAACCCTCTTTTTCATGTTCTAAGAATTCTCATTCAGTTCCTTGAAATCCAAGCCTCCTTTTCACATCCCGAGTACAGCGACACAGTTCTAAACAGTCTAGTAAGTGCTTCTAAGTCCCTAGGAGACCCACAACAGAAAATATCCAGGGGGCTACATGTATGTATTTATGTATGTGTGTGTGTATGTGTATGTATGTGTTTGTATGTGTTTCCCAGTGTTTACATGTGTATGTGTGTGTGTTTGTCAGCCATGGTTTATTTTTGTTGAGAAGGAAGTTGTGAGAGGGCTAACTCCTTACAGAGCCCTGCCCACTCCTGTCAAAATCACGCCCCTTAGTTTCTCAAGAACTGGCAGTAGTGAGGAGATATGAATATCCCCTCCTTACTGCCACCCCTGGGTGTGTTATGTTTCTGACAAATTTTTTGGTCACATGATGCTTTCTCTTTTTTATATATAGATTTGTGCTTATCTTCAATGGATGCCATTCTAAAGCAAGGTGCTCATATTAAAGCATATAAACATTGATTTAATATGTCCATTCTCCCCCTTAGATTAACTTGTCACTCACTCCAATGAAAGGGAACTCTCACCTCCATTCAAGTTCTTCTTATCTGAATGTTCTATCCCAAGTGATCTTCAATCTGTGTTTTTTCTTTTTAATGCAGTAAAGACTGAGATATAAGTTTTTGAAATTAAGGGCATAACTTCACTTCTGGACAGACTGTGGCACCACTCTGTACCACATCCTGTGTGTTGCATACCCTTCTGGCATTCAAAGGGTTAAATAACTAATGTCATGTACTGCACCCCTCAGACACAAGTCAAGGTATATTAATTTTTTATGGGTTGGTGGCATAGCTGTCTGCTGGTGGGCTTTGGCATCTCTGAGTCACACGGGTTGTGGTAGAAATATAGGTTGGTGGAATCTGGCATCTCTGAGTCATAGAGGATGTGGTGAAGGTGGTGGAAACACTATCTAATTACTGTTACAGTAGAACTGAATTTCTTCACATCAATAAGACACACACTCACAATCTCTGTCTGCCACTGCAATGCTGCAGGCAAAAACAGCAACAACTGTACTGCTGCTAACTTTCTCTAGACAACTACTCCAAATTATTGTCTCATTCAAGTTCTTGAAATTTATAGTAGTGGGTTGGAAATTATGGCTAAGGAAAGCATAGATGGGAAACAGTAAAGTTCTCATGGGAAATTCATTGGCAGTGGAAAAAAAAGTGGAAATGTATGTATTTTCTATGCTTGGAAATTTCTTCAGAAATTGTGACAATTGTGTTTTTCATGAAAATTCCTGCAAAAACAAAAAAGGGGTTTTCATCCATCTCTACCTTGAAGAGCCTGCACAACCATCATTTTTCATTCTTGATAAAGGCTGCTGTAGAGATCTATATGTAATAGATCAATAATACCCTAGGAGAAGAATTTTTTGTTTCTGTGTGTGTCCACACAAAGTATCTTGTATTAACTGGACTAGAGCATTCCGAGGGCAAATTGGACAAATCCTCTAATGTTTTCATTTCATGATATGCTAATAAAAGTCCTCAGCGTTCATAATAATTCAAATCTGATGTGTTTGTGTTCTGCTCTTGAGAAAATGAAACTAACGATAGCAGCATTTGAGATCAACTAAACTGGAAATATTAATTCTCTACTAGGAAATATTCTCTGAACTGATATCATGGCTGGGCAGGCTTTGGTTCTCTAGGTCTTGATAGACCGTAACAGCTGTCATTTCCAACTGCTGTAGGTTGTCTGTGAATTATAGAAGTTGTAATCCACCCCTGGATTATACAAATTACTTCTTTTTTCCATATATTATCCAGTTTGCACATAACAGTCATTTAAGGAAACAGTGAAAAAAGTTAGCAAGGCAAGTTTCCCAGTGGCAAAAATACCATGACCTGGCTCCAGGGAAGCTCTGGGTTTATTCCATATGCAATAAAATGTGTATTTCACTCAATGAAAGTTAATTGTGTTAAACGGCTCAATCTTTCTTGCGTGCTTTCTTGCTTTCTTTCTTGCTTGCTTTCTACAAATGCTTTATTAACAGACCATTGAGAAGCAATGTTTTGGGCACCTTCTGGCACTCAAAGAATTAGTTTCAATTTGCAGTGTTGTTTTTGAGAATACGTGTGCTATATAATTGAAGTGAACAGTAAGGCTTGATATAACTGTCCTGTTCATAGCTCATTAAAACCTTTTGAGTTCCAGAAGGGCATCCACTGTGGCACTAAAAGAGTTAATTATTTGATGGACAGGTCTCTAATATTTTGCAAAAGTAATAAAAGTTCATAGTTACCAAATAATTGTTTTACATATTCTAGGGCCAGAAGAAAATTCATGGCCCTTAAGTAGAAAAAAATGATCAGCAATTATGAAGCTAACTAGCTGCCCTATAAGGGGAAATATCTCACAATTCCCATTGATTTAAAGTGGGATTAATCTCATTCATTGTCAAACACAATTGAAAACCTCTCTAGCATTCATGAGGTTTAATGCAATATTTATACAACTGGACACTTTCATGCATGGTGCAGTTGGATTACTCAGAATTGCTTATTTGTTTGGTTCCTATTTAAGGTTTATGGTTTATTTATAAGCTGGGAGCGCAAAATCACATTGTCTGCATTGCTCACCACTGACATCCAAAGGATCTATTGCACTAGTAAGAACTAAGCAATTATGTAGCAAATCAGCTGCACTATACAAAATTCCCCAAATCACCATTGCGTTAATAAAGCTTTTAACCACTTATTTCTAGAGAGGTCTACATTGCATTGTCTGGTTGGGAATGATGGGAGTTTTACTCTTCAACAACTGGAGAGATAAATACTGCCCAACCCTTGTTTAGAGACATAGATAACCAATCCCATTTCAGCAACTGAAGCTTAATTAATTCAACAAGTGAAGCACAGCTGTGACATTTGAGAAATGTCACTTTGTTTCTGTTAATCTTCACATATAGTTTCCATACAGCTATAGATCTGTGATTAATTTTAGGCTTGTGTGTCATGAATTACATGAATACTTACTCTGATTTTGTTTTGGTTTTATTTTTCTATTCAAGGTTTCAGTATCATCAGCATTTTACAAAATTAGAAAATCTTTAGACCCCACACTTACATATTTTAATCATTCCCACTATAAAGTCTATAGAGTGGTGGGTTGAGGGAAAAGTCAATAAATCCTAAGCTGGTATACATTAATTGACAAAAGGTAAGTATCCTTCACCATTAAGATTTGTATTCATTAAACCAGCTCACCCTGAAGCCAAGATTGGAGGGAAGTGTCATTATCCCCTATCCTGTTTATGCTGTCCCTCACCAACACTCATCCATGGATCTCCCTCTGATAGTTACTGCTATATACAGCTATGTCATACCTAATGTACAGGGGATTACCATCCTAATAGCATGCAGAAACACATGGTGGGCAATCTATAGGGCCAATGTTGCTGGATTTCTAATTCCTTTCTTCCTAGGAATTCAGGCAAAACCCAGTAACATGTATTAGAACTGTTCATCTAACACACGTGTTAGGGTTCCAGTCCTCTGTCCTGCTCCCAGGGGTTGCTGCACACTGGGGGAAGGAGAAACCACTGTGGAGCAGTATAGATTGCTGCCCCAATAATGATTTCTGTACAATGTCTGTAAAATCTACAGTATGTCATGCGTGATATTGATGGAAGTACAGGTGACAGGCTAAGAAATTCCAAGCAGTTCCAGCAGCATTGTTCTAAGCATCTGTTTGAAACACCAACAACAGTAACAACTTATTCTTTGGTACAGAACCATCAAGAAGGAGGTTATGCCGCTCAGCTGCTGTGCTAATATACTTGCTCACAAACCCAGCAATAAACATGTGCTTATGTACAAATAGATTTAGTACAATCAAACACACAAAATTCCATTTGAGCACACATTTAATGTAATTGATCCCCAATGTTAACTATATAGCATGTGTAAGAAAAAGGAAGTACCTGGAGTTAAACAGGACACAGAGGAACAATCTGCCTAAAAACACCCATACTCTCCCTTACTGTACTTCACTTGGAGCAAAGTGTGCAAAGCAGTGCATAAAATCAGTCCCTTCCACTGATTTTAGTTTGAATGTTTATTTCAGCTGTTCTCAAACATTTTATGCTTAAAGCACCCCAAATAAGTAATTTGAAATGCTAAGGGAACCCCTAGAACGTAATACCTCATTTATTAAGGCTGTAATTAAGGGAAAAATACAGATATATAGGGTTATATTTATATTTTAAACCAGAATGACAAACATTAACACATTGAGCATAACAATTACTATAAATATATAATATATATATATAATATATAATATGAAAATCTCTGTTCACTGAGTGGAAGTTTAACAAGACAGAGGATATCTTTCTTTCAAACTGCAGACACAATTGGTTGAGGAGGTAGAGGGACATTCCTTTTCTCCTTCATTTTTATCTTTCATATCATAACTATGACTCCTCCTGACTTTTTTCATCTTTTGAAGTTCATTTAATCAATAATTCAACTGTTTAGCCCTCTGTAGACAATCAGACTGAATCTGAAACTCTGAACCTTGCAACTGGAAAACATTTTCAAGTATTTTAGTTATGGTATAAGTGAAATCTAGCATGGAAAGGGTGGTATATTATAACATGAGCCACTCTGGAGGTCTCAAGTGCCAAATATGTAGCCCTCGGGGTTAATTTGGGGTCCTGTCACTGTTTGACATGATACTATTTGCATTGTTTATGTTTCTGACACTGTAACAGACCCCTTTACTAAGGTCTAGTAGATTTCTTCCCTATCATGACATCAGCTCCATCACTTTGTTGCCAAGGAAACTCTCGTTCTCTCTCTCTCTCTCATTTTCTTTCTCGGTCTTTCAACAGGTTGAAGCTCGGCTGCATGTATTTGTTTCTCACAAATCATCAAGAGCTTGTCTACATGCATTCCTCAACATTAAATCTCAGAATCACTATCTGTTACTGATAAGTTACTAGAAAGGTTGAGTCTGTTACAAGAGCTGAGGACCGGCATATGAGGCCTCTGGATTCATGTTGGGCTTTCCTTCTGCTACGGTAGCACCAGTTTCAATCATGCTCTTTTACTACAGAAAGTTTGAAATTGGAGCTTCAACAGGAGAAAGAAAGCGTGGGCACGTACCCACTCCTTTGCAGATGCCTCAGATACCAGTCCCCAGCTCCTGTCTCTGACTCCATGTGGGCAGAAGACAGACAGACAAAATAACATATGAGGAACAAATGAGGGGGAAAATCAGACTTTAACCCTTTGAGTGCCCAAGGGGTATGCAACAGATTGCAAAAAGCTTGCTCAAGGATGTTACCTGTTGCTCTGCATTGAAGTCAGAGATATGGTAAAATTCTTCCCCCCATTTTTGAAGCTAGTGACAGGAGCTGGGGACCAGCATCTGAGAACTCTGCAAAGATGTGGGTAAATGCCCAAGCTTTCCTTTTGCTGTTGAAGTACCAGTTTCAATTCAAACTTGCTGTCGTAAGAGAGCATGATTGAAACTGGTGCTTCAATAGCAGAAGGAAAGCCAGGCACATACCCACATCACTGCAGAGGTCTCAGATGCCGGTCCCCAGCTACTGTCATTGGCTTCATAACTGGGGGTAAAAATTTCACCATATCTCTGACTTCATTGCAGAGCAACAGGTAACATCCAGGAGTATACTTTTCCCAATGAATTGCATACCCCTCTGGCACACAAAGGGTTAAGGTCTGATTTTCCCCCTCTGTTGTTCCTCATTTTTTATTTTTTATTTGTCTGTCTCCTACCCACATGGAGTCAGTGACAGGAGCTGGGAACCGGCATCTGAGACCTCTGCAATGATGTGGGTATGTGCCCCGGCTTTCCTTCTGCTGGTGAAGTACCAGTTTCAATTCAAACTTGCTGCCATGAGAAAGCATGATTGAAACTGGTGCTCCAATAGCGGAATGAAAGCCAGGCAGGTACCCACGTCATTGCAGAGGTCTCAGATGCCAGTCCCCAGCTCCTGTCACTGGTTCCATGTGAGCAGAAGACAGACAGGCAAAAAATAAAAATGTCGCTGGGCTGCTTTTTATGCCGCCCCCTGTAAAGTGCTACCCTAGGCCTAGGCCAAGATACATAATTGGGAAGAGGGAAACTTAACCCTTTGAGTGCTAGAGGGGTCTGCAGCACATTGCTTTGCAATGTGTTGTGGACCCCTTTGGCACTTAAGGGGTTAAGGCACAGATGGAGGCTTCTCAGCTGGGCAACACTTAAGCCTGTGACATTAGAATGTTGCATTTCGATGCGTGAGACATTCTGATGTTTCCCTTTTAAAGCAGGCGACATAGAGGATGACATTTCAAGAGTAAACTGTGTAGTATAAATCTATTTAACATTCACTGAAGCATCGAACTTCCAGGCTGTGACATCAACTGAATGTGCCCACTCTGTATACTGTATCATGCAAAAAGCATAACATTAGTGTGTTTGTGGAAGGTTGGTGGAGGGAACAGGGAAGAGACTGGTTTGTAATCTTACTGGCAAAAGCCATATGATATTTTTGTATAAGAGACGGAAATTGGTGTACTCAGTAGCAAGAAGGCAGGGTATGGCGTGTGGGGATTCATAAATGAGAGCAAGAAATTCATGTTTGGATTACTTTTTACCATTCAGAAAACACACTGAGGCTTTTCAAAATCAAGGGCTAAGATGTGAGAGACTCATTGAAAGCTAATGAAATATGATATCACCTGTTCTGTGGCAAGCCACCACTCTGAAGCATCACATTTTATTAGTAGGAGCCAGCATGGTTCTATGAAGAATAGATTATGTCAAACTAATTTTCTTGTATTTTAAAGTGGAACTTTCACCTAAAATAAAAATGGTCCCATGTGTTTTAACCCTTGAAACAACATTAGTGCTGTGTGTTTTTTTTTTTTTCAAATCACCTAGTAGCGGAGATATTTACCCTTCAAAATCAGGCACTTCCGCATTCTTCTGGACCCTGTATGTCCCGCATGATGTCTCAGGACTTCCCAGCTGCCCCAGGGAGGACATTCATGCTCCCCTTCGTAGCTGTATTTCTGTGGGCTTAAGTGACAGCAAACTCCATTTGCTACTGAGGTTGCAACTTCAGTAGCATTGTAAACGGAGTTTGCTGAAATGTTAGCCCATAGAAATACAGCTACAAAGAGGAGCATGAATGTACTCCCTGGGGCAGCTGGGAAATCCTGAGAAGGTACAGGGTCCTGTAGAATGCAGAAGTGCTCAATTTTGAAGGGTAAATATCTCCGCTTCTAGGTGATTTGAAAAAAAAAAACACAGCACTAATGTTGTTTTAAGAGTTAAAACCCATGGGACACTTTTTATTTTAGTTGAAAGTTCCGCTTTAAAGAAAGTGTAAGTAGTACTTTGGACAAGGAAATTGTTGTTGATGTAGTATACTTGGATTTTGCAAAAGCCTTTGATACTGTGCCTCACAATGTTACTGCATAGGTGATAGAGAACTGGTTAAATGATAGATGGCCTTTACAACTCTATCTAAAATTGTAAGTGAGGTGCCACAGGGTTCAATTCTGGAACCAATGCTTTTTAATTTGTTTATTAATGATCTAGAAGTGGGAATTGAAAGCAGTGTATCAATCTTGTAAGGAAGTACATACAGAACATGATGTTTTCAGCAGAAGGGCTTAGATGAACTGATTGAATGGGCAGAAAAGTTGCAGATGACATTAATGTAGATAAATGTAAGGTTATGCATTTGGGTTGTAGGAACAAACATGCTACATATACACTAAATGTTAAACTACTTGGGGAATCCTTCTTTGAGAAAGATTTAGGCGTACTGATAGATGATATAGTTCACAGCAGTGTGTAGTGTAACTCAGCTTCTGCAAGAGCAAATAAGGTACTACCTGCATAAAAAGGATGCACAAGATGCAAATATAATTCTATCACTATATAAATCCATGGTAAGGCATTTTGTAGAATATGGAGTACAGTTTTTGGCACCAGTTCTTAAAAAACACATTATTGAATTTGAAAGAGTGCAGAGACATGCAACATAACTGATAAAGGGATTGGAAGATCTGAGTTACAAAGAGAGACTAGCTAAAAACTAGGTTTGTTTACATAAAAGAAGAGATGCCCAAGTGGTGATATGATTACCGTTCACAAATACATTCAAGGTCAATATGAAAAAGTCTCCAATTAATTATCATTACAGCAAAGGCGTTTTTGACTAAAATAAAGTTAAGAGCTTTGTTTTACAGTAAGGGCAGTAAAGCTATGGAATTATTTGCCTCTGGATGCTGTGCTTGCAGATTCTGCAACTGCTTTCAAAAAAGCAATATATACCTATCTAGCACAGAATAATATTAAGAATTTTGATAGTTGGCTTCAAAGCAGATAGAATGTTGTTCCAGAAAAATATCCAACTGTAGTTTGGAGTCAGGTATGATATTTTTTACACACTAGAGGCTTAATTGGAAATTGTTTATATTTCTTTTTGGATCAACAGGGGTGATATGGCATGGGCTTATCTTGATGGATGTATGCCCTTTTTCGGCCTCGTCATGTCAGTAGGGATGGGCAAAGATTCTCGCCTCACACCAAAATCGGTGAATAATGGCGCTTCCCACTTGGCTGAAAATTTCCATCAAAAAGTGGAGTTTTTCTGCTTTATTCGCCTAGCTCATTGCATTGAAATCAATAGGAACATTGTATTTATACAAAACACATAGCCAATGTTATTTTATTTTCCAAAAGCATAGTATAAAAGAGAGTATGAGGGTGCCTATGTTGTTGGAGAGAATTTCTTTTGGGGGGGGGTTGTGGACTGGGATTGGGTGGGGCAGTTAATAATAAAAAAATAAGATGTTATAAAAAGGCTCTGAGCAGGGTGCCTGTGTTGGTAGGTGGAGTCTGATGAGACATAAGCTGCGACTGGGGCAAACTAATACTTGATGGGATAGAGTATTTTGTAGAGGATGATTTGTTGGACTTTTTGTTAGAAGCCGAAGACCAGAAGAAACATTGATTTTTAGGACTTAGAATTATGAAAGACACAAGACCTAAGGAAACATTTATTTGCTGTAGGACTTAGACTTTTTAGGCTCAACCCCTGAGGAAACATTAATTTATTGGACTTTGGCTTGTATGCATAACAATTCCTAAGGAATCACATATATTTTTTATAATTTCACCTTTTCCCTGATGAATCACAGATAAGCTAAATTGACAAAAATTCTTGTAATTCTTGTGATTAGGGATAGTAGAAAATGTTCACATCAAACCAATATCAGCAAATAATGGCACTTTCTGCTGTATTAGGAGAGTCTGTGGGCACTCTGGGAGAAGAAAGGAAGAAGAAAATTGCCTCCAAATACCCCCTAAATTCCATGTGACTGACTGGCAAGACAAAGGCAGCTGGGGCCAATTTGTTTGCTGATCTTGCTGTTATTGTCTGAGTGCTGTGGAAGTTTGGGGAAAGAAGTTATTGATTTTGTTTTTCAGTTATAATTTGTTTTTTTGGACAGTCTGTTATAAGATGGGGTGGACAAATTAAAAAATAATAATAAAGAAATAAACAAACAACTAAATATATTAGGTGACAGACAGCTGACAGGGCTAAGGCAATACATCACACTCCATCAGTTGTGTTGTTTTCTGTAAAGCAAAAACACACATAGTAGCTGAGTAATGTCCAGCAAACTCACAAGGGGCAGGGGGAGGGGTAAAGGCGGAGCAGTGCAGGGACATAAGAGAAAAGTAGTAGTTCAAAAACTGACTGCAGCAATGGTTGCTTCAGCGTGTGTAGTAAATGATAATGATCCCTCTCTTCCAAGGGAGGATTCAGTTTTTCAAGCTCCCACCAAAACTTCCAGCACCACTAGTTCCAGTACAATATAAGAACCATATAAGAAGACATATAAGAAAAAATCTGAAGATGACAACAAGTTGCAATCAAGTGTTACTGATGGCAATATCATAACAGAGGGAGGTGTAGCAGCTGGACTGTCTGCTGCATCAGATAGTGAGACAAACAGGCACCAAAACGCCTATCCTGAAAATAGTAGAGAACTTTGTGTAAAAGTAAAAAGAAGTTGTTTGAGACCTCTACAAGCTTAGAGCAATATATGTAGTAAGCAAGATGTGGCAGTCAATGCTGATGCTGAGGATGACCTAATGATGATTGATGATGATGCTAATCTATACTATAACCCTCTAGCATCCTTCTCTTGTTCAGATAAAGATGAAGTTGAGAGTGAGAGAGAGGATGATGGCATGGCCATAGAGTTAGCAGAAAGGCAAAGGCTGAATCTTCCACCACTGAAAAAGATCACTGTGCCTGTCTGTAAACTGTTTGAGAAAATCAAAGTCTGACCCTAGACAAGCAGATGTCAAAAAGTACACAGTAACTCTATCAGTCATCATCAGCATTATCACCTCTTAGTCCAAGTCCCACTCAGCCACAAACATATGTGTTGACTCAGTACCCAGCAGCAACAACAGCAACACAGGTTATTAACATACACAATGTTAGATGTGACAAGTGTCACTGCTGCTGCTGGAAGTGCTGCACTTTTGACACCTAGTAGTAGCCCCAGTAGTAGTAGTAGCAGCACCTCTGGAACCCCTCAGTCCATGAAGTCCACTGTATGGAGTTACTTCACGCAGGATCCTTAGAGCTAAGCATATTGCTATCTGTTGTCTGTTCAAAAAGCACGTGAGCAGGGGGAAAGCAGGCATACTCTCTGAGATCTCTATGAGATCTCACCTGAAGCAAAACCACAGGTCTGACTAGGAGACACACTGTCAGCAGGTCAGAGGTGCCGCATCTAGCAGCAGCGCAGAAGCACTACATAAAGTTACCAGGGATCTGGGGGAGAAAAAAGAAGTAGTGATGTTATTTATGTGTTGGAGAGTGTGCTACTGTCAACAGTTAGTTCATTCCAAGTAACACCTGTGGCTCCTGCTGCAGAAGAGTATGATGACTCTGGCTTTGCTGTAGGAGATGGCAAGAGTCATAGACTGCCCACACATGCTGCCTCTACTGCCACCACCTCATGTTGTTAAAGCAATAAAGTTTCAGACTTCTTCTGCCATGTCCTTCCAACCCACACTGACTGAATTCCTGGAAAGGAGTCAAAAACTTCACATAAACAATGGCAAGGTTGTCAAGATGTTAGCAGTGGACATGCTACGGTATTCTTCTATAGAAAAACATGTTTTGAGAGAACTGATGTCATGTGTAACTCCACACTGGCATATCCCAATCCGCAATTATTATTCCAGGACTGCTGTGTCTGAATTGTACAAGCAGGTGGTTAATGTGGTGGGCAAAGGGCTGAAAAGTGCTTATGGCAAGAAAATCCACCTGACAACAGATATGTGTACAAGTGGGCAGTGCACAGACTATATGACTGTGACTGCTCATTGGGTTTCCCTCCGAGCACCAACATTGGGCAACACTAGCTTACAGCATCAGATGACAGACAGTAGTTGTGTTTCTGATTCTGGTAGTGTGATTAAAAGACAGAAGCAGCAGGATAGCCCATACCATCGGTATGCCACCTTATGCATGTAGAGTTTTGAGAGACAGTCCCACAAAGTTACATGTGTTTTAAGTAAGCTGGAGCAGGTGATAGAGGAATGGCTTGTACCCTGTTCCATAAAAGCTGGTTATGTGTCTGCTGATAATGGCTCCAACATAATCGCTGATTTGAGAATAGGCGATATGGTTCATGTGCCCTGCTTTGCCCATTTGCTAAATTTAGTTGTGACCAGATTCCTGACAGAATCCGAAACCCTCAGAGAGATGCATTCTATTGCCCACAAAATCTGTGCCCATTTTAGTCACTCCTACAGTGAACACAACCCTCTATATTCCATACATGAGTGTAGCAACCTTCCTCATCACCAGCTGAAAATTGAGTTTTCTTACTAGGTAGAATTCCACAATGTAGATGCTAGATCAATTGTACAAGCAGAATAAGGTCATTAGCGAGTACACCATGCAAAGCTGGAGGGCTTTGGTGGGATTCTCTTTGTCATCTGACAAATGGCAACTAATGTGTGATGTATGTGAGTTGCTAAAACCCTTTGAGGAGGCAACCATGCTGGTGAGTCGCACTGGGGCAGGAATAAATGAAATTCTACCACTAATATTTTTATTGTAGAAAAATATAGCAGCATGGCTGAGGAATCTTACCATAATGACAATATGCACCAGTTGGTAAAGGACGCGTTAGTGTCCTTTGAACAAGATCCTCACATAGTGTCCATTAAAAGCAATGAGGAATAAATGTTTGCAACTTAGCTGGACCCTCGCTTCAAACACAAAATTTCTGCCAAAGGGCTATCAGCAGTTTGTCACAACAAGGAGTAATGACGATCAGCAGCAACTCTCTGAGGAACTGGATTCTGTCAAGGAATATCAAGATATGCTTATTAATAGAGTGGAGGGTTGCATTGTGGAGGATGAGAGGGAGCAAGTAAAGGCATTAGACATCTAGAAAGCATAGTGAAAAGAAAGGCAGTGGAGCATTTCAACCAGCAGAAGCACCTACATCATCAACCAGAATAACCCATTCTGAATACAGGGTAATTCATGGGTCTCAGCAGGGGTGGTACAAAACAAATATTGGTGGTGGTGGTAACCTAAGTATGGGTTAGTAACTTACACACAGAAACACAGAAACCGTGTAGCTCCTAAGTGGTCCCACTGCATATGAGATGGTTTCTACATACTTGCAGCTACGTTCTAAACAGAAACAATGACCCCATGGACTTCTGGCAAACAAAGCAGTGTGCGGCCAGAATTGACACATACTGAAGTGGAAACCCTTAGTTTTCCCCAGCAATCTTTGAGTCTGAGCGAATTTTCAGTGCAGCTGGTTACATTGTCAATGACCACGTTACATGGCTATCATGCAGCAATGTTGGGAGACTAATATTCTTAAAAATGAACCAACATCTTATATCATCTGAGTATCAGGTAGCAGAATCCACACATGACAGAAAAAGCCAGGACAAATATATTAAAAGCAACACAGATGAGGAGGAGGAAAAGGGATTTGAAGAAAGGTTGCTACCATCTACCACACTTGGGACCACTGATAATACCAATAAGTAATGTGCGTCAATAATCTGAGGAGGTGGATAGCGATTTGACACAAACATGACAATGGTAAAAATTGCTGTAGGATTATATATATATATATATATATATATATATATATATATATATATATAAATATATATACACAAATCAATCGAACCATGCCATTCCCCTGCCACCACTATAATACACACATTGCCACATTATTTTCTTATTATTTAACATAATCATTCCAGTGCCACTTAAGCAGTTAGTGTTGTGGACAAAGGACAAGTGCACTCTGCATGCTAACAAATTTTTCAAGGCATATGTGGCTGTAGGACTCAAAACTTTCAGCTACTTATGTTTCCACTACATCCCTCAGAAGAAGTAATATTACAGTGGGAAATATTGTACCCATAGGAAATATAGGTGAAAAATGTGTTAATATGAGTGAAAAGGATGACAATTTTGCATTGGTGAAAAGGAGAAAAATAGGCAGTTTTTTGTGAAAGGTTATGCAGGAAATTTTTCTCTCTTCATCCACCCCTACTTGTGATGTTAACAAGCAGAATTGATAATAATTGTTAAAGGGACACTAATGTCCCATAAAAAATATGCTTGTCTTGTAGACATTTAACAAATAAATTATTTAGCACCAATCCTATCTCTCAAAACTTTATGGTTTGAGAGATACTCACTTCTAAAGTTCCCCCCTCCCCTTCTTCTGACGTCAGCGTCTAGCTGACAGCAGAAGATCCCCATCCGGGGACCAGCCTGTGGCTCTGCAGCAGAGCTGAAATTGCATTATTTAAAAAGAATTACTTTGCTGGAAAGGTTTGCAAGCACACATTGTAGACTGCTCCCATGAAGTAGTTGTTTTTAAATAACGTGATTTTGGCTCCGCTGAAGAGCATCCTTGAGTCGCACGACTCGAATCTCCTGCTGTCAGTCTTACAGCTGACAGCAGGAGAGAGGGAACTTTAGTGGCTAATATCTCTCAAACCATAGTGGTTTGAGAGATAGGATTGGTGCCAAAAAAGAATAATTTTTTATGGGACGCTACTGTTCCTTTAATGTCACAAGCCCTGAGGAATTAGGTGATTTTTATCAATTTGGCTTGTTAGTGTCACAAGCCCTGAGGATTCAGTGATTTGTAGGACTTAGGCTTGTTAGCATCAAGCCTAAAAATTGTTGTTGTTTTTTTTTTTGTAGGTTTTTTTTTTAAAGAACAAGCCCTGTGAAAAAATGCACTGCTGGCCTAGTGCCAGCAAGTCATATTCAAGTGGCCAGTGGCCATTGTAAAATGGTCACGTGTTATTGCAGAATTTGCATCTGCTGTTCTTGCTGCTGCTGATGAATTGTTTAAGCAGTAAGATGATTAGATAACTCATAGGGAATGAGATCAGCAACAACCATAACATGGATGATGGATGATCATGGTTCCACTTGCTACTATTAGCTCCAGTGATGCTCCTGAGGCAGTAGCAGAACAACAACTAGCCCCTGCCACTTCAGGTGTATGCTTACAAAAAAAGTTTGCCGATAATGCTTTTCCACCTGACCCTCCTCCAAAATCATGGGTTTGTTTTGTGAAGAGAAATTTCTCACTTGAGAGCAGGAACTGTGCCTCTCATCAGCTTAGGGTCCCCAATGTGAAATCATCCCACCAGAAACCAATTACTGCTGCTGTCACCAGGGCATCAAGCAGCATCTGATGATATTCCATTCCACAGAATATGCTAAGCTGATGAGGGTTAATTATTATTATTAAAACTGCAAGTGATCACATCTCTTTAGAGGGGTGCAGACAAGGGGCATAGTGACAGCAGCAGTTTCTGGTAGGATAATTTCACATTGGTGACCCTAAGCATCATGGTATTTGGTTATAGTTGTGCCAGGTGATTGATGTGAGTGCAGATGTGCTGATTGTTCATAGTACTCCCCTTATTTACTACACACACTGTGCACAGTTCCTGCTCTCAAGGGAAAACATTTCCATTCTAACAAGACACGCATGTTTTTGGAGCAGGAGGAGAAGCAATATTGGCAAACCACTGCCTCAGATGCATCATTGGAGCTAGTAGTTAGGGGTTTGAGGAGGAGGAGGAAGTAAGCGCAACTGAACCAATGCTGTCCAGTCCCCCTAAATCACCCCTAGGGATCTTGGTGAATTTAATGGAAAGGGAAGGAGAAAAGGGTGGTTCTAGTGAGAGCAGGACAGGTCAGCTGCCTGTGCCTGCTGCTAGATGTGCTGCCTTTGCTGACAACATTGCTGCCATTGCTGCCACTAGTGTTGTGCCTGCTGTAAGACATACTGCCCTTGTTACAATCAGTGCTGTGCTTGCTGCCAATGCTGAACCTGCTGTCACTAGTGCTTTGCCTGCTGTCAGACATGCTACCACTGTTACAACCAATGCTGTGCCTGCTGCCTGTGCTGAACCTGCTGCCACCAACACTGTGCCTGCTGCCAGACATATTGCTCCTGTTGCTACCAATACAGTGCCTTCTCTCAGACGTGCTGCCCCTGCTTCCACCATGTCAAGGTTTGGCTGAGATGCTGTAATTCTGCTATTGAGCCTGCTGTCTGAGCTAATCTAGAGCTCTGCTATCCATTGCTGTTGCCTTCCCTGTTCTGGGTCAGGCTGAATCAGCTGACCACTCTGTGATTACTCACCTGACTGTTAACAGCCAACTCTCCCAGAGTATTTAAAGCAGCTTGGCTCACTCCCTGATTGCCTTTGTATCTGATATTGACTGCAAGTTCATTCTCCTGAGTTGCTGATTATCTGCTCATGAATTGGCTTCCTCTGACATTGCTGATCTCTGTATTGCTGACCCCAGCTTGGCTGAGTAACTGTCTTGGTTCCTGACCTTGGCTTGTCTTTTGGTTTAATTTCTGGATCACAATTTTGTTTTGTTTGCTTTTGTTATTTTAATAAAGGTGTCTTACATTTTACATTTTTGTGTCTGTCTGGTTTCTGGTCCCTAACATTACACAAGGGCCATGAACTCAGAAGGCACCGCCAATCCACCAAATGTTTTTTTCAGGCTGGACCAGGTAGACCATGGCATGGACCAGTTTGCATTAGCCCTCCAGACTTTGTTGCTCGTATTGCGGATATGGCTCCACCACCTCAGCAACCCCCAGTGCAGGCTGCCCCTATAGCTGCTATCGCTCCTGCTCTGGCTAACAATGGTGATTCCATTGTTGCTAGCAGCATAACCAGCGTTATGGGGGTGACCCTAACCAGTGCAGAGGCTTCCTGAACCAGGTCAGTATTTATCTGGAGATGGTACCACAGGCCTTTCCGTCTGCTAGGAGTAAGGTGTGCCTTGTGATTTGCTTACTCTCTGACAGGGCCTTGGCATGGGCTAATCCCCTCTGGGAGAAGCAGGAACCTATTGTATACAATTATGCTGAGTTTTTGGCATCCTTTAAAAGGGTATTTGATGTACCGGTTCGTTCCACTTAGGCTGCCAAGCAACTAAGGTCCATCCAGCAGGGTACAATGACGGTTTCGGATTATGCTATAGAGCTTCTTTCCCTGGAAGCCGAGGTTGGTTGGAATAATGAGGCTCTGGTGGCTGCTTTCTCTAATGATCTTTTGGATACGGTTAAAGATGAGATTGCAGCCCGTGACCTCCCCAGAGATTTAGAGGAACTGGTCTCATATTGTATCCTGAATGACTCACGAATCCGTGAGAGACCTTCCTTCAGGGAGCGCCTGCAGAGGCATCTCATCCATTTAGCCCTGAGCTTTTCATCCCCACCAATGCCTTCCTCTCCTCCCGCGCCTCCTAGTCCTGAGACCTCAGGTGATGTGGACCCCATGCAGCTTGGGTTCACTCGCCTGTCAGTTGAGGAGAGGGCCTTTAGGTGGAGGGAGGGCCTGTGCCTTTACTGTGGTAAGGCAGGGCACCTACTGCGAACTTGCCCTACAAGTTCGGGAAACACCCTGCACCCAAGGCTTTATAGGGGACAGACCTTAGGTGGTGTCTCAGCTTCCCCAGCTATCTTTAAGAATAAACCACTAGTCTCCATTGGGCTCTCTTGGGGCAAGACTTCCATTATTTCAGAGGCAGTCAATGACTCCGGTGAAGTGGGCCTCTTTATCGACAGTGCCTCCACCCAGAAGCACTCCAATGCATTGCAGCTCAGTACTAGTCCACTTGCCATTGAGGCGATTGATGGCAGACCCCTACAGCTGCTGCAGGTCACCCACAAAACCGTTCCTTTGTCTATGGCTGTAGGTGCTCTCCATCACGAAATCTTACAATTCCAGGTGATCCACTTTCCTTACTATCCTGAGGTTTTGGGTTATCCATGGTTGCACAAACACAATCCTATGTTCGACTGGGTAAGGGCCTAAGTCATGGCATGGTCACCTAACTGTTCCAAGACATGCCTAGCAAAAGTGGTGAAGGTGATAACCACATCCCCGGTCTCTTCGCTGCCTGAAGAGTACCAAGAGTTCTGTGATGTATTTGATAAGGGCAGGGCTGGTGTGCTCCCGCCTAACCGCCCTTACGATTGTACCATTGAATTACAACCGGGTGACATACCTTCTTGAGGTTGTCTACCCTCTTTCTTTCACGGAGAATAAGGACATGGAGAAGTATGTTTCAGATGCACTGTCCCAGGGGTTCATCTGCAAGTCCTCCTTTTCCACCTGGATCGGATTCTTCTTCGTGAAGAAAAAGAGTGGAGAACTGAGACCCTGTATCGATTACAGGAGGCTCAACTGTATCACAGTCAAAAACGCCTACCCAATTCCACTTACTACCGAGCTACTTGATTGATTAAAAGGGTCCAAGGTGTTCACTAAGTTTGACCTATGAGGGGCGTACAATTTGGTACAGATGAAGGAGGGCCACTAATGGAAAACCGTGTTTAACACCAGGAGAGGGCATTATAGATACCTCATAATGCCCTTTGGTCTCTGCAATGCTCCTGCGGTTTTACAGGAATCCTTAACCCTTTGAGTGTCAGATGGGTATGCAACGCATTGCAAAGCTCCATGCTCCAACAATACAGGAAATGAATCCGCAATTTTTCCTCTATTGTAAAACCCCTTACCAACATGACCAAAAAAGACGGTAACTCCACTCACTGGTCTCTGGAAGCCATCAAAGCATTTGAGGCATTAAAAGTGGCTTTAGCCACAGCACCCATTTTAGCACACCCAAAACCTGAGCTTCCATTCATAGTTGAGGTTTATGCATCTGAGACAGGTGTAGGCACCCTCCTGTCTCAACGTCCTACTCCCCTGTGTGGGTATTTCTCTAAGAAGCTAAGTCCTGCAGAGTGCAACTATAAAATTGGTGACCTTGAGTTGCTGGCAATAATACTTGACCTCAAAGAATGGAGGCATTTGCTCAAGGAACTGCAGTGCCAATCCTAATCCTCACGGATCATAAAAACCTCACATACCTGTTCAAAGCTAAGGGCTTGACTCCAAGACAGGCCCAATGGGCCTTATTTTTCTTCCATTTTAATTATGTGGTCTCGTACCTACCGGGCACCAAAAATGTCCAGGCTGATGCCCTAGCCAGACAGTTCTTGGGTGCTAAGGAGGAGAGCCCTCCTAGTCCTATTATTCCTCTGGACCGAGTACTGGCCACCATAATTACAAGCATAACATCTCCCCTCGGGAAAAGAATATGGGCTGCCCAAGTAGATGCATCTGCTGAGACTCCCTCTGGGCACTGTTTCGTACCTATTAACCTCTGTACCAAGGTACTTTCAACATACCATAATACCAAGTCAGCAGGGCAGAACCAGCTTCTCTGTTTGGTTTCCTGTCTCTTCTGGTGGCCAGAACTTAACAGTGATATTGCTGCCTTTGTTGTTGCCTGTCCAGTCTGTGTGCAGACCAAGTCACCCTGTCACCTTCCAGTGGGCCTTCTTCAACCCATACCCAATGGAGAGAAATCATGGTCACACCTTGTCAATGACTTCATTGTTGACCTTCCGCTGTCCAATGGTAACACAGTCATCCTCATAGTTGTTGACTGATTCTCTAAGATGATACACTGCATGCCATTGAAAAAACGGCCATCCGCTGAAGAGTTGGCTACGGTCTTTATCAAGGAGGTCTATCAACTACACGAGGTTCACAAAGTCATAATTTGAAACCGGGGTAGCCAGATTGTCTTTAGATTCTGGAGGGCCTTCTGTGCACAACTTGGTATCCATCTCCACTTCCCCTTGGCATACCACCTGCAATCAAATGGGGCTGTGGAAACGGCTAATCAGGCCTTGGGGCAATTCCTGCGATGCTACATATCGGACCATCAGAATAATTGGTTGGACCTGCTAACTTGGGCGGAGTTTGCTCATAACAGTGCAGTCTCAGCTTTTACGGTCTCTCCCACTTCATGGTGAATTACAAGTATCAAACCTCCATGATCCCAGATTCGTTTGCTCCCCAGGGGATTCCGGCACTGGAGGATCATCTCCAGCAGATCTGTTCCACATAGGTGCAGGTCCAAGAGTCATTGCGATGCTCGCAACAATCCCAGGAGCTCCAGGCTAATTGTAAATGCCTACCCGCACCCTCCTACCAGGTCAGGGAGAGGGACTGGTTATCTTGCAGAAATCTCCACCTCCACGTGCCCTCTCAGAAACTGGCTCCCAATTTTTTTGGGGCCTTTCCGTATCCTACTATGAACCCTGTGGCCTATGGCCTAGACCTCCCTCCCAATATGCGGATACAAAATGTGTTCCATGTCTTGCTACTGAAACCTCTGCTTTGTAATCGTTTTACTAAAGTCACTCCTCGACCCCATTTGGTGCCCATTGACAGCCATTAGGTGTTTGAGGTCTGCTCCATAGTTGACTCTCGTAGGTTCCGTGAGAGGCTTCAGTATTTGGTCCATTGGAAGGGATACGGTCCAGAAGATCGCTTATGGGTTCCAGACGTGGATGTACATGCCCCCATCCTTCTCCGTGCTCCCCATAAACCAGGTCCTGCCCTACGGAGGGGTCGTGGAGGGGGTTACTGTCAAGGTTTGGCTAAGTTGCTCTAATTCCGCTATTGATTCTTCTGTCTGAGCTAATCTAGAGCTCTGCTAATCCATTGCTGCTGCCTTCCCTGTTCTGGGTCAGGCTGAATCTGCTGACCTCTCTGTGATTACTCACCTGACTGTTATCAGCCAACCTTCCCAGGGTATTTAAAGCAGCTTCGCTCACTTCCTGATTGCCCTTGTGTCTTATTCTGGCTGCAAGCGCATTCTCCTGAGTTGCTGATTATCTGTGCATGACCTGGCTTCCTCTGACATCTTTTCTGGTGTCTGACTCCTGGCTTGTTCCTGACATCACTGATATCCGTATTACTGACCCTGGCTTTGCTGAGTACTTGTCTTGGTTCCTGACCCTGGCTTGTCTTTTGGTTTACGCTTTTGGATCACGATTTTGACTTGTTTGCTTTTGTTATTTTAATAAAGGCGTTTTGCATTTTACATTTATGGGTCTGCCTGGTTCCTGGTCCCTAACACACCAGTGCTGTGCCTGCTGCCAGTGCTGAACCCGCTGCCATCAGTGCTGAAGCTGCTGCTAGTGTGTCTTGGAATACTCAGAAAGGGGGAGAAGATAATGCCAAGTGTGACAGCAGGGGACCCTAAGTCACACTTGCCATCCCCAAGCAGTACCACAAGTGCTAGTACTACTAAGGAGGTCCAGTAGCTTGTTAGTGTTAGGAGTGAAGGCGTGGGTAATCATCATATTACTAGTGACTGTAAGGAGGAAGACTCTGGCGCCAAACCAGATGTGTGTGGTGGGACTAGTTTTAGGGGGAGTGGTAGGAGATGCATTTTAGAGCGTTCAGGGAGCCCACACCATTCCTCTGGCTCTGGGAGTCCTCCCCTTCCCTTGACTACAGTGTCCAAGTGGAACATGAGTCTGAAGAGGCCAGAATTGGTGTTGGGAAGAGCAGGCACAGAATTAATACCACCACCAGCAGGAGCACAGATCAGCTGCCTGTGCCTGCTGCTACTGCCTTCAGTCTGCCTTCTTAAGGCCAAAAAGAAATGACAGGTGTTGGTGGTGATGACAATGGTGGAGAAGCTGGGGTGGAAGAGACATTGCTGGCCTTTTTTTAGCAGAAATTGAGAAGGAATGGAAGACAGGGATGAGGATGGGCATCACCACCACCACTAGCATTGAGCTTTTGGAATTTGTAGAATTTGCAACTGCTCTAATTCCTTCTGCTGCTGAGTTGCAAGGGTAGCAGGATGCTGAGAAGCAAGATAGTATGTCACGACCACCATGGACACAGTGAGAATGGGGTCAACAAGTGACGCAGGACTAGGACATGTTCTACTTGCCAGCAGTAGCAATACTCCTGGTCCTATTTGAAGTGCTGAATCTGAGGCAGTTGCAGCAACAGCAGCAGCATCATCCTCTTCCAGCACAGACAGTGAAGGGGAATGTGGTGGAGAAGAAGAAATAGGTCATTCTTTGCCCTATCCCCTGAAGTCATGGGTGTTGGACTATTTTCCTCTTGGGGCAGGCACAGTGCAGTCATCACCAATGGCCCTGTGCACAATTTGTTACAAGTCAGTGAGAAGGGGAAAGGTGGGAACGTGCCTTGACACAACTGATCGCCATCACCATCACCTTCTTCCACTATGGTAACTATATCTTCTGCCAATCCACCTCGTTCATTGTTACTTCCCCCGCCAAATGATAGCCACTTTGTTGATGTTAGGATGTCACAGTTTGTCTCCACCCATTGCATACTGTGTGGTGCACTGACCTCACATGCCAGTGTGGTGGAGGAGAATCGCAAGCAGGTCATCAAGCAGCATCTGAGGAGATTCCATCCCACAGAATATGCTAAGATGCTGGCAGGGAGGGTTCATCATTACTATTAAACTGCCAGCAAGTTTCCATGTGTCCTTAGCCAGTTGTGGACAAGGAATGTAGTGACAGCGGCAGTACTTAGGTTCTGGTGTCATGGTGTTTGGATACAGTTGTGCCCCCAGATGTTATTTACTACACACACACTGTGCACATTGCAGTTGCTGATGAGCAGAAAAATTTATATTATAATAACAACACACCCATGATTTAGGAGGAGGGGCAGTTGGAGAAGAATTATAGGCCAACTTCTTCTTTTCTCCACAAATACTGGGGATACTTATTGTGCTGCTACTGCCTCAGACGCATCACTGGAGCTAGTCGTGGCAAGTGGAACCTTCATCATCCATCAACCGTGTTACTGCTATTGTTGATCCCATTAACTTTGAGTTGCCTAATCATCCTTCTGTTAAACAACTCAGCAGCAGCAAAAACAGCAGTAGCAAATTCCGCATCTACATCAGGGCATTTGACAATGCCAGGTGGCCACTGGCTAAAAGGACATCACCTGCTGGCACTAGGCCAGTAGGGCATTTTCCTCAGGGCTTGTGTTTTAGGCTAACAAGCCTAAGTCCTACAAATCAATATTTCCTTAGGGGTTGTGCCAAACAATCTTAAGTCCTACAAATCAATGTTTCCTCAGTGCTTTTGCCTCTAATAACAAATCTAACAAAACATCCTCTACAAAAAAATCAAAAAAGCCAAGTATCAGTGCACCCAGTCGCAGCTTATGTCTGGGGGTTCTTGTCTCTATCACTTTAAATGCAAATGTCTTATTTTTTTTTTATTAACTGTCCCCCCAATACCATTCAAGAAACCCCCCAAAACAAATTCCCTGTTCAACTGATTCATTCTCTAGAGTCCAACCACCAACACAGACACCCTCCTCAGACCCCTTTTATACCATGTCTTATGGTTTTTTTATTTGTATTTAGGATTTATATTTCATTAACTGTCCCCCAAACCCAGTAAACAACCCCTCCCAAAAAACATTCCCTGTTCAACTGATTCTTTCCCCACACCCCACCAACACAGGCACCCTCATGCCCCTTTTATACCATGCCTTTGTGAAATAAAAAAAATGCTATTTGTTGTGTATAGATTCAATGTTACCATTGATTTCAATGTAATGAGCTAGGTGAAAAAATGCAGAAAATCTGCACTTTTTGCAGGAAATTATTTGTCAAGAGGGAAGTGCCATTATTCGTTGAGTTCATTGAGGTGACAATTTTCTTCCATCCCTATTAGTAATGGCAAGCCAAACCATAATCATTATCACCCATATGACTGTTGTTTGTCTCATTCCTTGGGGCTGCCTAATCATCCTGCTGCTTAAACAATTCAGCAGCAGCAGCAAGAACAGCAGTCACAAATGCTGTGGTCACTGGCCACTATAACATGACCTGCTGGCACTAGGCCAGTAAAGCAGTTTTATTCCTCAGGGGATGTTCTTTGAACCCAGACTAGAGGCCTGTGAAAAACCTTGTCTTTAACAAGAAGAAAAAAGATAAAACTTACATCACCAACTCACCTTAACATATCCATTAATAAATACAGTATTAAAGTGAATATAAAGATAGATATAAAGAAAGCAGCAAAGAACGAGGGGGTTCTCCAGTCCCCCAGGCATTAGGCAAAAATCCCAAAGTGCAGACAGAAAGACAAACCTGTGCTACTCTGTATAAAGAACAAGTGTGCCCCGTATTAGGCATATATAATAATTCTTAGTAAATACTTGAAATTTTAGTAACACAGATTGCCCAAGTTGTGGGTAAGCTTGCCAGCCCACCAAGGTATTTCACTTTCAGGCAAGTCCTACTCTAATACACCTATAAAGCCCTATCTACATAATATTAAAATCAAAAATAAAAAAGACCTGAGGAGATGTTATAATGAATGTGTAGGTGAGCGGGGACCCCTTAAATATGTTCTTTATAGTATTTGTGGGTCCCAGTGTAGTTCAATTAAAAACAGAGGACATACAACTAGTAAAAAGGTATACACTGGGGACTTACCTGATGCAGCAAACCCCAAAAGGCCTGCATTATGTGAGATTAAGAGGATGTGGATCCAGCAGTCTTCTCCGTGAATAACGCCTTTTAAGCATCTCCCCACAGATCATGTGAGGAGTAAACAATTTCAAACATGCTCACTAAGACAGGCTTGTGGCCTAGTCATTAAAGGCCAATATTAAGAAAAGAAAATTGGATAGGAGTAAGATGATATTTGTACATTACATAAATGATTGAAAAGGATAGGCAAAAGCTTGCTATAGTGAGAAAAGGAGAAGTGCATAGTAAATATATGAAATTTTAGTATCACAGATTGGCCAAGGTGTGGGTAAGCTTGCCACTCTCTCTCTCTCTCTCTCTCTCTCTCTCTCTATATATATATATATATATATATATATGTATACTAGTTGAACAGCCCGTTACACGGGCCACAGTGCCACTGCCACCCGGTCGCGGGGCAGTCACCGCAGTGGTGACTGCCCGCACCGCGGCTGATACAGAGCTGGACGCTCCTTTGGAGCGCCCAGCTCTGTATCAGCCGCGGCGGCGGGCAGTCTCTACTGCGCATGACTGCAGCACACGCAGCAGTGTCTACTGCACATGTCGAGGCGTTACACACGATTTAGCGAATTATTATATAGGATATATATATATATATATATATATATATATATATATATACTGTGCCAATCCATTATATATATATATATATATATATATATATATATATATATATATATATATATACATATCTTTCACTCTATGTCTGCAACTTCGATACCCATCTACACAATGGTATAGCATGAGTTATTCAGGAACAGTTCTGTTATTACCAAGTATTCAATCCACTAGAGTGAAATCTAAACTAGCATATAATTTAAGATGATAATGTACTTTTGAATATATCAAATTCAATTACATAGGCCCCTCACTTTTCATTACAGTTGAGTCCACATCTAAAATTAGGGTTATGTCCTATGTTAGACAGTTCAGGATTCAAATGACAACGCATGAGGCTACCACTTCAGCCAATATAGGCCAAGATGATTAATTAAAACCGACAGTCTAGCTAAACACTAGAACACAGTAGGGAGGAGATGGCCTATCAGTTGACAAGTACCTAAAATGTGACTGTCCTTCTCCCCTTTGGAGAGAATGAGATGGTACTGCTGAAATAGACGTGTCATTTTGATGAGGATGTTATTACAATTAATGACCATTTTCTCATTAGAGTGATTGTTTGTGCTGTCACTCATTTCACAATCTTGTCTACTACTATAGGGGGAAAGAAACAGTTTTTAAACAGACTGATGTTTCCAGTGTTTCTAAATGTACAGGTCTTTTTCATATGTTACAGTCCTTTCACATATGGTCAGTGCAGGTGAAACAATGAGCTCTTCATGATTTAAACCTAGAACTTGTTTAGAAAATTATTGTAACCATGTGTAGTGGACTGCTGAACAGTTTGGGGGATTTAAATTTCACAATATTTTTTTCAGAGAGTAAATAAAATATTCAGGTTGTAACTATTAATGGATGACATTATTAAAATTTGTTCAATGTTATTCTGCTTTTGTGATCTTAATGTTTGATAAATGTTATGTTAGCAGTTAAAAAGGCTGATGTACTAAAATGGATTGGCACAGTATAAAACAAATGTGAAGCAATTCAACAGGTAAAATAAACATTTAAATCAAGGGGAATTTGTATGCATCCTTGATGGTCACTATGTTTGCTCCAGTTTGTAGTATATAGTAAAATGTACCATGTTTGAGTGACTGTGATCTCTGAATATTAAATCTGCATACATAGAGGGGTGTGCAAAACACTGAGAAGCACTTCTTTCTGGTTCTTAAAGGGTTAACCAGGCATAAAGCATGTGGTTATTACTTGCCAGTACCATGTAATTCATAGATCTGTACAAATTACAAACAATCTTTTAAGGAAAATACTGTACTGTATTTTACTCGTGATTCCATTAATTATATTTTAAAAACTGCATGATAAATGCAGTTTAGAAATAGATTCTGTCACAAATACTGAAATATATTCATATTATAGTAGATGGAAAATTTTTGTCCTTTTAGCAAAAATATGAATGTGAACTACTGCATATTATTCTACCTGTTCTCAAATGTGATTACACATCTATACTAATATTGATACCTACATATTAATGATAGTTTTTAATGAACTGTGACATATCCTTTGTGGCCTAAAGTGAATCCTTTAAAGCAGGCACAGTAAACATGTGGCACGAGAGTCACATGTGGTTCGATGGCTGCCAATTTGTTTAAAAACCTTGTGGCCCAGCATCTCCCCATCACACTCCTTACCACAACCTAAGACTGCCACCTGTTCAGTTTTGTGTATTCTGTCCTTGTTTCACTGTTCCAGAAACCCAGACATAATAATTTGTAGGCTACTGGAATTATTTACAGGCAGAACATTATGATAGTCGTTATATTCTAGTGGGTTAAATGACCTTTGGTACCATCACCAGTCAGTTGACTGCAGTGTGTAGGGAGTGGGTGAAGGGACACAGTAAGATAGCTGCATGCTATATAGAGCTGGAATGGAAGGTACAGAGGTACATTTTGGTGCAGGTGAAAGCACAACATTTTGAGTTTTTATATTCATACTGTGAATATGGTGACTATGGGTACTAGATAAGACCATTATGGGCTCTTCATTCTCTGTATAATGCAGATGTTGTAGAGATGTACATGTTAAGTTGCATAATGCCAGAGGGACTGACATGCTAAGATTTAGCGGTGCAAATCTGGTTTCAAAGAGCTGCGCCACAGGGAATGAATAAACATTCTTAGAATTCCCTTTGATATAAAAGGGGCTTTTAACCCCTTGATTGCTAGATATGTTTTCAGTACATTGCAAAGTAATGCGTTGGACTGCTCTCTAAAATTCAAGAGGTTAAAAGTCCCTTTTAACACACTGGGCAT
The DNA here is from genome assembly GCA_037306005.1 of Rhinophrynus dorsalis. NCBI lineage: Eukaryota > Metazoa > Chordata > Amphibia > Anura > Rhinophrynidae > Rhinophrynus > Rhinophrynus dorsalis. The sequence continues at coordinate 270,351,643 of CM074724.1, forward strand.
TTTTATTTGTTGTCTATGGTACAGTTGAATTGCCCCAGAATTGCACTACTTTTGGTTAGTACATCAGCTTTCATACTTCCCAAACCAAACTTGGTACAGCAAATTCTGTACCAATTGCACCATGGAAGGAGATGAAAATCCTGCAAATTCCAGTTGTTTAAATGGGACCTATAATGCCCTGAATACTGGAGCAGATATTGCAAAGCATTGGGGTTAAACTTAAAAGCACCATTTAAATGCATGAGTATTTGTATTTATTCTCTGTAATGCAATTGATTTGCCCCAGACTTACTCAACTTCTTAGTGCGCTGAATGCAGACCCCTTTTTATTTTTATTTTTCTAATTGTCTTGCTATTGTGAATCTGTGGATCTGTGGGGGATGTTTGGAGGATATGCACTTGTTTGTGGTGGTTGAGATCTGTTTGGTGGACTACCTGTGTTTGTGGGCATGGTGAGATCTGCCGAGGTTTAAATATTTCTCTTTATTTGTTGCTAAGACAGGAAATGGTCGTCACTTTGTGACTGGCTTGTGATCTCGGCAGGATCAGCATGATGTACTTCAGGATATTGCTTCTGTGTATGGCACTTATGAGCTTGAAGCAATTGCACTCAAAGACGGATACCAGTCCTTATTAGATGAGCTTCTATTACTGTTACTTTCGTACGCTAGTTAACTTTGTACTTTGTCACACTAAGGGCAACAGGTAATCCAGAAGTGGACATATCAATTCCAAAAGATAGATGCAGTATCACGTCAAGCAATCATGAAGCCATGCAGGAATAAAAGCAACATGTTCTTTATTAATGCAAACGTTAAAACACCGAAGTGTACCTTAATCCATATTTGAACAGCGGGAGAGATTTGTTGGGTACTATTCACATTTCAGATGCCAAAGATTTCAGATCAATATTTTTTGTGCAAACCAGCGCTTACTCATGATCGGTGAAAAGATCAAATACACATACTATGGACAATTTGAATTGTATAGCAACCAATCAAAAGGCCACTTGCAATCAAACTGGGACAAAAGAGGACAATAAAGTCAAATCTACTTAAACAAGTTAAATGAAGTTAACCCTTGAGAGACCCATTCATCAAACCAATGGAATGAAATACATTCTTGAAGTTACATTCCTCCAAACTCTCAAATGCAACAGTCCACTATCGAAGTTAGTGTCTCAGGGCAAATATAGGCACATTTGGAAATGCCTAAAACTGCTAGTGTCTTACAAATTCATCCCGGTAATATCAAAGATGCCACTTCAAAAAGCAACTTATATCTGCAACATATTGTGCAACACAATTAAAAAAAAAACAAATAACAAATATCCATTTTCACATGACAATAGATAGTCAAATATTTAAAATATATATGAATAAACTTAAAAACAAAGCCAATATACAAGGATGATAAGGCTTCCAAATAGCAATTATGTTCGTATGTTACTGAGAAACACATTCATATATATATATGCATTTATACACATATAAATTGTGAAAAATACAAAGCCATCAGGATCAACTCATTGCATATTCAAAAGAGAGTAAATATGATCCCAAACATATCTCGAATCATCTCTCAAGTCAAACAGAGTTGTTCTATTTGAAGAAAAGTTTCCCAGTCTTAAAGGGAAAAATCATGTACAGATGTTCCCAAAAACATGCCAAGACATCTAAAAGGAATCATGTCTATAATAATAATAATCAGATAATACTTATATAGGCAACTAACATCCTATGATGTCAACTGCACAAGATGAAATAATATACAGTAACATAATTAAACTGTGAACCCCATGCTCATAGGTGCCTAGAGAGATAAGCTCCACCTCACCTACAAGATCCAAAAAGACCATAATGTAAATTTCTGGATGCTACATTGTATATGGGGTTGGTCACATTAATGGTAATAGGAGAGTCCAGATCAGGAACCCTTGCTCCTGAGTGCCTGAAAACAATAGCTACATCTAACTATTTATACCCAAGAAAGTTGAAACCTACATTTGGGTTTGACCGCTTCACTTGCTCAGAGAGCAACTAGCTGGCACTTTGTGGCTCAACAGTTATTTGGGCAAGAGCAGTATGATGTGCTTCAAAATATTTCTTTCCAGTGTATGGCATTTCTGAGCTAACAGAGATTGTTCTCCGAGTAAGCTACCAGTCCTACCTAGTTGAAAATCTCTGACTGCTACCTTGCATATTTTGAATACTTATGGCTTTTTCATCATAATTCTAATGGGTATCCAGATTTGGAACTCTTGCTCACAAGTTCTTGGTCTGATCAGCAACATTATATAAAAAAGTTGAAGTTGACTGCTTCTTTGCTCAAAAAGACTTGCTTGACACTTCATGGGTTGAATATGAGCTGGACAGCATAAGTATGACATACATCAAAATATTTATTTTCTTGTGAGCTATAATTGTTCCATGAGGAGAATACCAGTCCTATCAGTTTTAGCATCTATGACACCTACTTTGCATTTGCTAGTTATCCTTGGGCTTTATCGCACTTAAGGTAGTACGGTACTTCAGAAACTGGAGCCTTTCTCATGAGTAGGGATGGGTGAAGTGTCCAGGTGTTTTCCCATGGGAATTTTCTTGAACAAAGCATGGCTTCCTGCCAACAGAGAAAACCATATATTTTCCATCATTTCACTACAGTATTTCCTTTGTGAACAGTTCCATTTTCTTCCTATGTTTTTGAAATAACAGTGAAACATCCCACTACAAAAGTTTAACAAAATCATAATTTCCCACCATCCAATATGGAGTAGTTTAGGAGACAAATCAAATAGAAGCAGGCAGAGAGAGAGAGAGAGAGGAAAAGGTAAAATTAAAAAGTTAGAATTAAAATACAATTTATTTTAAGTGCTGGATAACACTATGACCAGCAAGAGAAGCTGATTGGATTCTGCTGGTGCTGTGGAGGAAGCAGCATGGTCAAGGGAGTCTACATACCCCTGATCCAATGATTCCCAGTCCCCTGCTGCCATTGTCCCTGTAGAAAAGTATACTGAAGAAGGCAGAATTGGCTACAGTGGCTAGCAATATGAGCAATCACACACACCAGCTGCATGTGCCTACTATTATGGCTACCAGTGCACAGTCTTCTTCTGAGAAGATGGCATGTGTGGCAGCAGGGGACCCTCTGTCAAACGTGTCATCCCCAGCCAGTCCCCAGAAGGATGATAATGTGAGGGCTAGTGTGCCACACACCATAGTAGACACCATGGGACTGTTTTATTAAAATGGGACCAGGTCATGATCCACTTCCTACAAATACTCCTGGTCCTAATTCCAGTGATGATGATGAGGCAGGAGGAGCACCTGACCCAGCCAGTAAAGTGGATTCTGGAGAAGCAGAAGACCATTCTTCTCCATCTGCCCACTCACTGAAATTATGGGTGTGAGAATATTTACCTTTGGAGCAGGAATATTTTAGTCATCAGTGTGATAAGGTAGTGAAGAGAGGAAAGGAGGGGACACACCTTGGCACACCTGCCCTCATAAATCATATGCAACACAGACACCACAATGTTCATGTTAAGTAAGTGAAAGCCAAACCCCCACAAAGAACATGGACAAAATCCCAAAGGAAGATTAGAGTAACCAAGGCTGGAAGTTCACCAGCACCTTTAGCATCATCTTCATTTTCCTCTGGTGTACCACCTTTGCCTTCATTATCTCCTGCACCAGCTGATAGTGAGTCTGTAGATGCAAGGATCTGGCAGTTCATGTCAACCCATTGAACACTGTGTGGTGCACTGACCACACATGGCAATGTGGTGGACAGTATTTGAGTGGAGGGTATCAGGGATATCTGCAAACATTCCATCCCAGTACATACTCTAATCTGATGGTAGGGAAGATTCATTATTTTTGCCTTTTATCAAGACACCATACATATGTTGTAGTGTGGACAAAGGCCATAATGACAACAGTAGTTTTTGTTATTTTAAGGGATTATTTTAAATTGCTGGCCTAAGCATGAAGCTTGGTTGCAGTTGTATCTATTGCTTAATATGAGAGAAAATGTGACAATTGTTATGATACTTCCCATTTCTTCTCCTATTTAACAGTGTTTCCTTGTAAGCACTGTGCCCATTTCAGTTACTGACGAAAGGCATAGTTCCTTCCTTTACTCAAGGGAAAAATTAAATTCCACCACACACATAATTTTAGAGGCGGTACATGAGGAGGAGCATAATGTCCAACTTATTTTCTCTAGATGCACCTGAAGTGTGGGAGCATGTTGTGTTGTTTCTGATGCCTCAGCAACACTAGAGTCAGTGTCAAGTAGAAGCATAATTGTACCACACCTCTATTATATCACTGCTAATGATCCCTCCCAGGCCCATGCAGCGGTCTAAACTTATCTCAGTGACAGCAATTACAGCAGTAGCAAATGCCAGAATGCCACAAGTAGCATTTGCCACCACCGTCTAGCACTGCTGGCACTAGGCCAGTGGGGAATGCACTTTTTTTAGGGCTTGGTTTTAGCAAGCCTGAGGCCTGCAGACAATTTTTTTTCTCAGGGCTTGTTTTTGGTAAGCCTGAGGCCTACAAACTCTTTTATTCTGAGCTAACCTTGATTTAAAACCAAACACACATACTTTGGTTTTTGAAGCCCAAATTGCTGTAATATTTTGAATGTTTAATTTTCTGTAAGTCCAAAAACAAACATTTTAAATGTTTTTTTTTTCTGTAAGCCTGCTGCTATTATTGCTAACCATTATTATTAAAGAGCTATTAAAAAAATAAGGTTACAACTTACTGAATGTGGTTGATGTATATGGTGGTGGTGGACTGAGGTTGTGTTTTGGTAAGCACACCCAACGAAAAAAAAAAGACATTTAAAGTTTGTGAAGTGAAGCCAACTTTGACCAAAATAGCTAAAAGCAAATATACAAAGCGCTGGTGCACATCCATATTTGTATCATTATTAACCATTTACCTTGTGGAATACTGCCAGCAACTCATCACTATATTAAAGATGAGGTTTTAGTCATATAATATGGCCATCCTATGCCATAGTATGCTAAGCTTACTAACTTGACTGTTATTTCTGTGCTAGGTGAATCTGGGGGGTATGAGAAGGGAGCAAAGGAGAATTACCCCAAATAACCCAATATTTTGTGTGACTGATGTGGAATACACAGGCAGCTATGATCCAAGTTCCTTTGTGATCTGGTTGTCATCTCTTTACTAGGGGTATCTGGGGTGTGCTAAGGGAGTAAAGGAGATTTTTCCTAAATACCCGAACATTTTGTTTAACTGACTTAGAAGACACAGGCAGTCATGATCTAATTTTCTTCCAGATCTGGCTGTTATGTTTGTGCTAGGGGAATCTGGGTGTGTGTGTGTGAAGGAACCAAAGGAGATTTTACCCAAACCCCCCAAATTTTGTGTGATTGACTGAGAAGACACAGACAGCTCTTATCCAAATTGACTTCATGACCTGACTTTTATCTATGTGTTAGGGGTATCTGGGGAAAGAAGCAGTTGAACAGCGAGTGTGCTTTTTGTTTTTTGTTGACTGTGATATGGATAGGGACATTTAAGAAAAATACATAAAAAATAGAAATAGTTTGACTGATATGTGACTGATGTGAGTTGTAACAGAGATTTTTTTACAGTAAGGGCAGTAAAGCTATGGAATTATTTGCCTCGGATTGTTGTGCTTGCAGATACTGTAACTGCTTTCAAAAAAAGCAATGGATACAAATCTAGCACAGAACAATATTGAGACTTATGATGGATGGCTTAAATGCAGATATGTTGTTGATCCAGGGAACTATCTGACTACCATTTAAAGTCAGGAATCTCCACTTGGGATCTAATTGGTAATGTCTTCAGTGTGTTTTTTTTTTATATTTTTGCCTTCCTCTGGATCAAGAGGGGTGATTTGGCATGGGCTGGACTTGAAGAATGTATGTCTTTTTTAGCCTTGTCAACTATGTCACTATGTTAATATGTTATTAGTGGCAGGGGTAGAGCAAAAGGAGCTGTAACAGTGAAAGGACATGTTAGTAAAGTGGTAGTCCAGCAATTAACTGCTGCAAATCCAACTGGCATTTGGAGTCAGAGAAAGAAATGTTTGGCTCACCTGGGGCTTCACTGAAAATGGCTTAAAGCAGAACTATCACTCAAATTAACGTGCCCCCCAAATCCATTATGCACATAATCTAAGAATGGTAAGTGGGAGTTGCACTGTACCTTAAGGTACAGGAAGGGACTGACAGCGTAGGTGTGCAGATGCCACTACAGTACACTGCCTGCCTGTGCTGCTCAGAACAAGGTGGATTTCTTAATAATGCTGGACTTATTCAAGATCATACTAGTATTGGTAAGCATATCGCTATGTGCATAATGATTTTGTGGGCACTTTAATTTGAGTGATAGTTCTGCTTTAAAGTTTTTTTTCATTACTGTAGCTCAACAGGAATGATATGGCATATGGATATATGTGCAATCTGTAAACAATGAGTTTATTTCTCTTCATATTTTTTTTTAATTTTCATAAATGGTGTCTTTTTTTAATTCAGCAAAGAACTGCTTATATTATGTCATGCAGAGTATATCATGTATAGGGGTGGGAGAAAGCTCTTGCCATGTTGTTGTCCTCTTTTTTGCAGCGATTAAACTCTTTGCATTTTTCACCCATTGGCCAAAATTCTTTGACATTTTTTCAATGGCAAGAAAGTTTCCTCCCATTGCTTTATGTGGTTTTTGCCTTTTTGCTATAACAACATGTCGTATTTGCGGAAGTGACACACAATAGAAATAGCTACAGAGTGAGGTAGGAGTGCTGTGCTGGTCTTCTGTGATCATTCTGAAACATTGAGACAGTAGAGGCTTATAGTGACCGCCATCACTATGAGAAATTTTACAAATAGTTAAAGGAGGAACTGGAAGGACCCTTATGTGTCCACTGACTCTGAGGAGGAGGAGGAAGTGAGCACTACTGAACCAATGCTGTCCAGTCCTCCTAAATCACCCCTAGGGAACTTGAGGAATTTAATGGAAAGGGAGGAAGAAAAGGGTAGCACTAGTGAGAGCAGAACAGTTCAGCTGCCTGTGCCTGCTGCCAGATGTGCTTCCTCTGCTGCCACCTTTGCTGTACCTGCTGCTAGATGTGCCGGCCCTGCTGCCACTAGTGCTGTGCCAGCCGTCAGATGTGCTACCACTTCTACTGCTAACACCATTACTGTGCCTGCTGTCAGATGTGCTGCCTCTGCTGCCACCGGTGCTGTGCCTGCTGCCAGTGCATCCTCTGCTTTCATCAGTACTGTGCCTGCTGCCAGTGCTGACCTGCTGCCAGCAGTGCTGAACCTGCTGCTACTGTGTCTTATAATAATCAGGAAGTGGGGAGAAGGAGAAGATGATGCAAAGTGTGACAGCAGGGGACCCCAAGTCACACTTGCCGTCCCCTAGCAGTGCCACCAGTGCTAGTACTACCACTACTAAGAAGCTTCAGTAGCTTGTTAGTGTTAGGGGTGAAGGAGGGGGTAATCAGTGTCCTCATATTACTAGTGGCTGTAAGGAGGAAGACTCTGGGGCTGAACTTGATGCGATTGGTGTTAGTAGTAGTAAGAATAATGGTGAAGCAGCCTGTGGGACTAGTGTTAGGGGAATGGTAGGGGAAGCATTTGAGAACATCCAGACTAGCGGTCAAGGGAGTCCACACCATTCCTCTTGCCCTGGGAGTCCCCTTCCCTTTACTACAATGTCCAAGTGGAACATGATCCTGAAGAGTCGAGAACTGTTGGGGGATAGCAGGCTCAGAAATAATAATACCACCACCAACACCAGGAGCACAGATCAGCTGCCTGTGCCTGCTGTTACTGCTGCCAGTCTGCCTTCTTCTTCATGCCAACAAGAAATGACAAGTGTGACATTAGGGGACCATCTGTCACATTGCTCGTCACCTCCTCCAAGCAGCAGTGAGATGTATGTAATAGAGCAGCAGCAGCACGTAGGGACTGCTGGTGGTGGTGATGATGATGCTGGAGAAGCTGGGATGGAAGAGACATTGATGGCCTTTTTTAGCCCAGAATGAGAAGGAATGGGAGACAGGGATGAGAATGGGCATCACCACCACCAATAGATTTTGGAATTTGCGGAATTTGCAACTGCTCTAATTACTTCTGCAGCTGAGCTGCAAGGGCAGCAGGATGCTGAGTAGCAAGTTAGTGTGCCACAGACCAACATGGACACATCGGGAATGGGGTCAAAAAGTGATGTGGGACTAGGACAGGTTCCACTTGCTAGTGGTAGTATCACGGTGCCCATGTATTGCTGGCAACATTTTGACACATTGTTTCTGATGCCTTCTTATTGGCTAGCGTGAGATTGCTCCACCCAGTGGTAGCCTTTAAGTACTGTGCCCTGTGACTCATGCAGGGCCCTTTCGTGGTGTTCCCATTGCTTAGTGCTTGCAGTCATTATCGTGTGAATCCTGTGTATGACCCGGACTGCCTGACTACTCTCTCTGATTCTGTTCCTGCTCCATGAACTGACCCGGTCTGGCTGACGTTCCTTCTCCTTGTACCGACTTGGATTGGCTGACGTTCCTGCTCCATGTACCGACCCGGTCTGGCTGACATTCCTGTTCTGTGCATCGACCCGGATTGGCTTCTGTTCCTGCTCCGTGTGTCTCTGGTCCGGTTCACTACCGTGCCCGGAATTCCGGTAAAGAGTACTTTCCGGTGCTCTTTCTAGAGCGTGCTGACCCAGTTGGTTGCCTCGAGTGCTGTTTAACCTTCACTACTGCGACCCATTTACGCTGCTGTGCCTTGTCTCTCCATTTCCCAAGGGTGAAGCTGATCTCGTTTGCTCACTATACACTTTGCTTGTTACTGCTCCCTTACTGAGGTTGGTCTCCTGGGCGCCTCAGTTGTCTCTACCATCTAGCAGTCACCATCAAGCCTGAGCGTCTATTTACCCTTGCTGTCCGGTGCTCACCTGGGTAGGAGATATTCTCATTGGCATACCATATGCTTGGCTTGTTACTGCTCCCCTACAGAGGTTGGTCTCCTGGGCGCCTCAGTCTTCTCTACCACCTAGCAGTCGTCATCAAGCCTGAGCGTCTGTACCCTTGTTGTCCGGTGCCGTTATCCTTGGGTTGCAGTTTGTGCAGATTCCGGTTGGAGTTCCTCTGGTTACAGCGCTGTCCGGTAGTCCGTGATTCCTTCAGGGCCTCTCTCACCCTTTGAGGGCATAATCGCTATTGTGTCACTCTCTGGTAGAGAGTGCTTCTTGGGCCTCGCTATTAAGGCCTACCAGCCTCCCGGCCTAATAGCACCTTCACATCGTTATCTCACTGATTCACACGAACTGTAACCTGACCTGTGTCAGTATATGTATTTGTTCTCTGATATCTGTACTGGACCTGTGTGGGTTAATGCTATTTTGTAACCTGTCCTGTGTCAGTATTAAGTGTTTACTATTGCTGGACCCACGAGGGTTACTTTACTCTGTCTGGTTTCAATAAAACTGTGTTTTACCAAACTGCCTGCCTCTGAGTGTACTGAAAACTGTTACAGGTAGCAATAGTCCTGGTCCTAGTTGCAGTGAAGATTCTGAGGCATTAGCAGCAACATCAGCAGCATCATCCACTGCCATAGACAGAGAAGGGGACTGTGGAGGAGAAGAAAAAAAAAGGCTATTCTTCCCAACCTGTTCCATATCCCTATCTTCTGAAGTCATGGGTGTGGGGCTATTTTTCTCTTGGGGCAGGAATAGTGCAGTCATCACCAATGGCACTGTGCACAATTTATGACAAGTCAGTTAGAAGGGGAAAGGAGGGAATGCGCCTTGGAACAAGCGCCCTAATATCAAACATGACAAAAGGACACTGTGACATTTATGTCAAATGTGTTAAGCCAAACACCCACCACCGAAATCAATCACCGCTGTTGCTGTACCCCCTAAATCTCCAGAAAGGCAACAAGAGGCAAGGCAGAGATCAAAGAGGAGGAAGAATAGAGAAACCCAGACAGAGACTGGAAGTTCCATAACAAGAGAAACAACTAGCTCGCCATCACCTTCTTCCTCTAAGGTAACTACATCTTCTGCCAATCTACCTTATTCATCGTTACCTCCCCTGCCAAATGATAGCCACTCTGTTAATGTTAGGATGTGGCAGTTTGTCTCCACCCACTGCACACTGTGTGGTGCACTGACCACACATAGCAGTGTGGTGGAGGAGAATCGCAAACAGGTCATCAAGCAGAATCTAAGTAAATTCCATCCCACAGAATATGCTAAGATGCTGGCAGGGAGGGTTCATTATTACTATTAAACTATCAGCAAGTTGTCATGTGTCCTCAGCGGGGTGTGGACAAGGGGTATAGTGAAAGCGGCAGTACATGGGTTCTGGTGTCATGGTGTTTGGATAGAGTTGTGTGCCCCCAGATGTTATTTACCACACACACTGTGCTCAATGCAGTTGCTGATGAGAGGCACAGTTCCTTCTCTCAAGAGAAACATTTCTATTCTAATAACACGCCCATGGTTTTGTAGGAGGGGAAGGTGGAAAAGAACTATTGGCCAACGTCTTCTTTTCACAACATATACTGTGGGCTGCTTATTGTGCTACTACTGCCTCAGGCGCATCACTGAAGCTAGTTGCGGCAAGTGAAAACTTCAGCATCCATCAACCATGTTTCTGCTGTTGTTGATCCCATTCCCTTTCAGCAACCTAATCATCCTGCTGCTTAAACAACTCAGCAGCAGCAAGAACAGCAGTTGCAAATTCTGCATCTACATCACGGCATTTTACAATGACAGGGCATTACATGCTGGCACTAAGCAAGTAGGACATTTTTTTTCTCAGGGCTTGTGCCTTAAAAAACAAACAAGAAAACACAGTCCTACAGTAAAAAATAAACAATGTTTGGGGGTTTGTTTCTAACAAGCCTAAGTCCTACAAATCAATGTTTCCTTTGGGATTTTGCCAAACAAGCTTAAGTCTACAAATCAATATTTCTTCAGGGATTGGGCCTCTAATAAGTCTAAGTCCTACAAATCAATGTTTCTTCTGGACTTGGGCCTCTAACAACAAATCTAACAAATCATCCTCTACAATATCAAGTCAAGTATCAGTCCACCCCAGTAGCAGCTTATGTCACTTGACATACAAATGTCTTATTTTATTTATTTACTTTTTATTAACTGTAGCAGTCAAGAAGAAAACAAATTCCCTGTTCAACTGATTCCGCAGACTCCACCCACCAACACAGGCACCCACTTCAGACCACTTTTATAACATGTCTTATGGGGTTTTTTGAATTGTATTTAGGATTTATTTTTTTATTAACTGACCCCAATCCTAGTAAACAACCCCCCCCAAAAAACATTCCCTGTTCAACTGATTCTTTTTCCACATCCCACCAACACAAGCACCCTCATGCCCCTTTTATACTATGTCTTTGAGAAATAAAATAATATTTGCTATGTGTTGTGTAGAAATCCAATGTTCCCATTGATTTCAATGGAATGAGCTAGACAAAAAAAGCTAAAAATCTGCACTTTTCGCGGGAAATTATTTGCCAATTGGAAAGTGCCATTATTCCCCGATTTCAGTTTGAGGTGGAAATTTTTGACTATCCCTAATTATGTACCTGTTGTATTATATTTATTTTTTTGATAGGGATAAGAGTGTGTAAGAAAGAGGTTTTTTTTTTTATTTTATACATATGATAGTTGTGACTGTGGTTTATACAGTTATTGTTTTCTTGCTTCACTCAGAAGCCAAGAACATTGCCCTACTAAAATTGGAGGTAGAAATATATTATATTCCTATAATAGCCTACACAATACTAAGCCAAGAAACATTATTTGGAAGTGGGAAGGTTAAAGAAAGATAAACATATATAAAGTAAACAAAAAAAAGACTCAGCTTGGCAGCAGCCAGATTCACACAAATTATCGAAAAAGAAGAAAAAAATAAAAAATTATTCATTATTATAAAAAATTAAAGATGAAAATAATTATTTGAAAAAATGAGAAAACCAGAACTTTTCACCCATCCCTATTAGTCATACTACAGAAGAAGCCCTGTGAGATGCTGAAAGGGTGAAACGTGTAGAGTATTTGGGTGGCCTAATAATGGCAAGAAAGAGCACTCTTTTATTTTATTGAAGTTTATATGTAATATATCACCAATGCCTTCATCAAATTGCAGGAATTACAAGGTGGCAAAGATAAATTGACTGACTCTGAGTGCCACAATATAGCTGGATTGTGTGAACATAAAGAGATCCAAGGAACACAGAGTTACCTTCAGAACACTACTACCAACAGCAAGTATTGCTGATTGAAGTGATTGAGTGGGATTGTATAATTTGTTGGAGTGATGATAATAATTTGCAAGAAAGTGTAATACAGGCTTATTTCTGCTATAATGAATGTACCCCATTTATCCCTGAAGACACTCAGCTTCAAACATCTGTTTATGGGTACTGAAATGTATATTCAGCGTGTTACCTTGTTGTGACATTTGATTTACTATTTTGGAACTATTCACTTTTCCAGCCCAGCCTAGTCTTAATGTACGCTGTTCACTAAGTCGATGTATGGAGCTGTACACTATTGTTACAATTTAGTCCAACCTTACACCCAATCAGGTGAATAAATCTTTCCCTACTAACTTTGGATTATAAATGATCACTACTCTATATTATGATTTAGATTTGGGGACTACACAGATATGTAACTAATGGAACACTATTAATAAATGGTATTTTGGGCTCACCACCAGGAACCTGTATATTTTATATTTTTGTATGTATTTTGGGAGGTTTAGGCTCCTCCTCTCTTGGTTGGTAGCTCCCAGCTGTTAGCTGAATAGGGAAGTTATATATACCTCCCTTACAGGGGTTTTGTTCACAGTAGGGGTATGGTGATATTACTGTTTTTAATTGCATTATACTAAACCTATGTTCACAGATTTAAGGCAGATAGGGACATGCCTAAATCTGTGGCTCTTTGAAAGGGCAGGTAAGCTATTTATGCTTTGGGCCAAAAATGCATTAATAATCCCCACTGTTTATTATTTATTGTAAGTCACAGGTTATTTATTTGTTAAGGAGTAAAACTAGACCAGGAAGAAACTGAAGTTGGTACTGAGTGGTCTACCGGTAGCTGGAGTGCACTGGTTGGGGAGCATGACTTGGGACTCAGTGAGCAGTGTTAATGCTGTATTACCCTTGCTGCTGCAGAGCCAGAGTTAAAGGTGCAGGCCGTGAAGCCTGATAACTGGATGGGTTAACACAGTCACCACTGGAGGCAGACCACTCAATATACAGGTGAAGGGATAGCCAGTTGAGGCACTGTAGGAGTTGTTATATAGGATCTGTGAATCATACAACACAGTCTATAATAGGTTATAAGCCAAGAACAGTATCTGGCCCAGATAAGAACAATGGTAGGATGAATCTGTTTTATAGCTGTAAACATTTTAATGTGTAGTCTTCTTGAAAATATTGTAAATTAAGAAGCATAAAGCAAACCTGCTCTAATATCTATAAGATTAAATCTGTGTATAGTACAGTATAATACAATATAACATTTTGATGACTATCAAGACATTGGGGGAGATTCACTAAGCGGCAATAAGGAGGTGATAAAGTGGAGCTGACTTCTCCAGTTTATCACATCTCCAATTCCTATGTTATTATATGGAGTCTATGTATTAAGGTTTCTTCTTTTATTCAGTTGAACAATAGTGTATGTTAAAAGGTCTTCTAAGAGACCAATGTGTGTTTGGTTGTTAATACTTATAATAAATAATTAAAATGGAGAGTTGAAAAATAATAAGAATACAATATTCCTTCTTATTTTTCAACTCTCCATTTTAATTATTTATTATAAGTATTAACAACCAAACACACATTGGTCTCTTAGAAGACCTTTTAACATACACTATTGTTCAATTGAATAAAAGCTGTATCAATGATTGTGTTAATATATTATTTTATTTTAATACATTGTTTCATTTAGCGGTATGTCTGTTCTTTTATTGCTGTTTATCTGTTTTCTCCATATACAAGCGTGTGCAGTGATGCATGTAGGTTTTTATAATTAATTTTTTATTTACAGTTTTAATATACCACATTCTTACTATGCATAGTTTGTGGTCATCATTTTTTCACCTAGTTCTTTTTTAATTCCCTTTTTTCATTCTCTTTACATCCTATTGGCCATTCTGGTTAATTGGTATCTATATACACTGCTCAAAAAAATAAAGGGAACACTAAGATTACACATCCCACTGCTTCAAAAAATAAAGGGAACACTAAGATTACACATTCTAGATCTGAATGAATGAACTGACAACAAAATCACACAAAAATTCTCAATGGAAATCAAATTTATCAACCCATGGAGGTCTGGATATGGAGTCACACTCAAAATCAAAATGGAAAACCACACTACAGGCTGATCCAACTTTGATGTAATGTCCTTAAAACAAGTCAAAATGAGGCTCAGAAGTGTGTGTGTGGACTCCACGTGCCCGTATGACCTCCCTACAATGCCTGGGCATGCTCCTGATGAGGTTGCGGATGATCTCCTGAGGGATGTCCTCCCAGACCTGGACTAAAGCATCCGCCAACTCCTGGACAGTCTGTGGTCCAATGTGGCTTTGGTGGATGGAGTGAGACATGATGTCCCAGGTGTGCTCAATCGGATTCAGGTCTGGGGAACGGGCGGGCCAGTCCATAGCATCAATGCCTTCCTCTTGCAGGAAATGCTGACACACTCCAGCCACATGAGGTCTAGCATTATCTTGCATTAGGAGGAACCCAGGGCCAACCGCACCAGCATATGGTCTCACAAGGGGTCTGAGGATCTCATCTCGGTACCTAATGGCAGTCAGGCTACCTCTGGCAAGCACATGGAGGGCCCCCCAAAGAAATGCCACCCCACACCATTACTCACCCACCGCCAAACCGGTCATGCTGGAGGATGTTGCAGGCAGCAGAATGTTCTCCACGGCGTCTCCAGACTCTGTCACGTCTGTCACATGTGCTCAGTGTGAACCTGCTTTCATCTGTGAAGAGCACAGGGCGCCAGTGGTGTATTTGCCAATCTTGGTGTTCTCTGGCAAATGCCAAACGTCCTGCACGGTGTTGGGCTGTAAGCACAATCCCCGCCTTTGGACGTCGGGCCCTCATACCACCCTCATGGAGTCTGTTTCTGACCATTTGAGTGACATATGCACATTTGTGGCCTGCTGGAGGTCATTTTGCAGGGCTCTGGCAGTGCTCCTCCTGCTCTTCCTTGCACAAAGGCGGAGATAGCGGTCCTGCTGCTGGGTTGTTGCCCTCCTACGGCCTCCTCCACTTCTCCTGATGTACTGGCCTGTCTCCTGGTAGCACCTCCATGCTCTGGACACTACTCTGACAGACACAGCAAACCTTCTTGCCACAGCTCGCATTGATGTGCCATCCTGGATGAGCTGCACTACCTGAGCCACTTGTGTGGGTTGTAGACTCTGTCTCATGCTACCACTAGAGTGAAAGCACTGCCAGCATTCAAAAGTGACCAAAACATCAGCCAGGAAGCATAGGAACTGAGAAGTGGTCTTTGGTCACCACCTGCAGAACCACTCCTTTATTGGGGGTGTCTTGCTAATTGCCTATAATTTCCACCTGTTGTCTGTTCCATTTGCACAACAGCATTTGGAATTGATTGTCAGTCAGTGTTGCTTCCTGAGTGGACAGTGTGATTTCACAGAAGTGTGATTGACTTCGAGTTACATTGTGTTGTTTAAGTGTTCCCTTTATATTTTTGAGCAGTTTATATTGCCTATACATCACTGCACAGACTTCTATCATACGCTTAAGAAAGCAGACAGAGAGTCTGCGAAAACGTTTGGGTTCTGGCAGATTTACTGCCCACACTACACCTAGAGGCATCAACATTCTATTTGAACTACCTAACGGCATCAAGTACTAAGGACATTACTGCGATCCAGTCACAAGGCGAGCCAGGAGGATGTAGACCGAGGCTACCAGGGAGAGAGTACCCGTTTGACATGCTTTCAGCCCAAGAAGGGCTTTTGTGAGTGGATATTGATTATGTTATTGTTTTTACCTTTACTTTATTTTTTTTAATCCCTTGACATCATCATGAATATGTGCCAGTGTTACTTAAGCAGGAAGTAACAGTTGTGGGCAAAGGACACTCTGCATGCTAACACATTTTTCCAAGGTATATGTTGCTGTAGGACTCACAGCTTTGACTTCCAGCTACTTATTTCTCCACTACAGCCCTCAGAAGAAGTAATATTGTGCTGGGAAATGTTGCCCCACATTAAACAAAGGAAAAAAATGTGTTGTAATAGGAAAAAATGTGTTGTAATAGTAGGAAAATGTGTTAGAATAGGAGAAAAATGTGTTGAATAGGCGAAAAATGTATTAGACTACACAGAAAAAAATGTTAGAATAGGAGAATAATGTGTTGGAATAGACAAAATATTTGCTGGAACAGGTGTAAAGGAGGAATATTTTGCATTGGAAAAAAAAAAATTCTCAAAGTCATGCAGGAAATTTTTCTCACTTTTCACCCACCCCTAATCAGGAGCATATACTCCTGGCAGGGTCATCCAAGGTAGACATTTCTAAGCTAAGGCACCAAAATTGATCCAAAATCTGAGTACAGAGGAACTACTACAAAAACTGAATAACATGAATTGGGACATTACCAGCTTATGTGAGACTCATTAAAAAGTCAAAGATTTAGTCAAATTAGAAAACGGACTCCAGGTATATTAGAAAAGAACCAGCGATGGATGATGTAGATGAATTAGATTCTTGATTAACAAAAGAATATTAGACTCATAAAAGTAGAAAGAATTTCTGGAAGAATTACTTACTATGCTATCAAAGTAAACATTCGATATGTTCTTCAAATCATTGAAATGTATGCCCCCACAAGTAGTCACAGTGATGATGAAGTTAAACAATTTTATGATAATTTATTACGCCTCTACAAACAGGACAAATACCACTGCCAATTCATAATGACAGACGTCAGTGTGAAAATTGGTAAGCTCCAAAATGGTGAATGGTGAAAACTCAATAAGACTACATGGAACTGGAAAAAGACTGGAGACAACCAACTGTCCGAATTTTCAGGAATGCTAAATTTGTACATCATGAATTCATTGTTCAAGAAAAAGGCCCAGAGAAAATGGACATAGAAAAGCCCTAAAGGTAATACAATAAACTTTACTTCATACTTTAAAAAAAAATCAAAATTGAGTGCAAGAAAGAAAGAAAAATAATAATCAAATTAACAAACATGAAGATCAACACTAGCTAGCTATTGAAAAATCATAAGAATTTTGATAAAGCACTGTCTAATCGCTTCAGTGTGCTGCAAGACGATCCAGATACAGACATTTCAACCCACAATGAAAAAATGTATTGAGACTATCGTAGACACTGCCCATGCTCTTGATTAATGTATAATATGAACAACCAGAATATCAAAAGAAACAGTTGTCATGGTAAAAAAGCAATGAGAAATTAAGCCAATATAAAGATAAGTATCTTATACCTTTCTTTCAGCCTTTGTGATGTTGTAGTGAGCTGGCCATTTCAAACAATTTTGTCTAGGACCACTTGTTTGACTTTTGTTGTGATTGCATAATAGATTAATTATTTTACTCTGGGTCAAAAGATCTTCTCCATGTTAAATGTTTTAAAGGAAAAGAGAGACTTGTATCTTCTTTCAGTGTAATTGTGTCTCAAACTTAGAAAACAATCCCCCCCTTAAAGGAATAGTAATGTTTCAAAATAAAAAGAGCTCCAATTAATCTTCATAGTATTTGGTCCATGGAGAGTGCTATTTCAATAGTATCAGAGTTGTAGTTCAAGAGTAATTGAATGATAAAGTACCCCCCTCCCACCCCTTTTACTAATGTAACACTGTTCACCTCAGAGCAGCAAGGTGGTGCCCAGATGGCTTGCAAAGAGGGACAATCTTCAATTAGCATAAGGGGCAGGATTTTCATTGTTCTCACAGTAAAAAGATTGTCCCTTGCTGTGAGCTGTCTGGTTTTAAGCCCAGATTCCATATCTGAGGGGAGGTGGCTTACACTAGGTAAAAGGAGATGGGAGGGGGATACTGTATCATTCAATTACTCTTGAACTACAACTCTAACAATATTGAAATAACACTCTCCATGGCCTAAATAGTATGAAGATTAATTGGAGCTGCTTTTATTTTGAAACATTACTATCCCTTTAAAGGAGTTAAATAGTGCCTATGTGCACAAATGACAGTCCTTCCGCTGAGATGGATATCTGCACTATGGTGAGCTGTCTTTTTTTTTAAAGATTGTAGGCTGCATATGTACTGCTGCATATTTAGCCTGTGCATCTGTTGCTTTATGTAGCTATGCTTCATGGGGTAGAGGTTTCTGCTGGGGTTGATAAGGTTCATAATGGTCCAGCCTCATAACCACCAGTTGTTACTGAGTCTGAATCCATTGTTGATAGTATGGGTTTCCAAATTTGTTCCATAGGGCATTTGTAGATATTTATGTATTTATAATTTTAAATCCTTTTTATTCTGCAAAAAATAGTGGTGAGAAGAATGAACAATGACATACTAAAATGGCCTGAAACAAATGCTAGTGAGGCCCTGATCACAATGGACAGAGAAGTCCAAGGCAAAATAAAGACGGGCAAAGCAAAAGCATAGGCAAACCATCAAATATCAGCGAAAGACATCTCAGTTTCAGAATAGTTAAACAAGTAGATAGGTCAAAAGAGACAGTAATCAAAAGAATTCCCTGTCTTCCAGAAATCCAAAAGTCAGGTTAAGATCTGGTAGTCAGGAACTGAATAATAATGTCAAGTAGCAAGGAAGGAGCCAATACAACTAGTACCGTTGAACTGTGGCTGGGGCTTTTTATAGGAGATGTTTGAGATGAAATGGAGCATCATCTGCATTCGATTGCTCACTAAAAGTGCAACTTAATGTTGCTTTTGCCCTTCCAGTGCACCCTCATGATTGTGATTGCACAGTAATTGGTACAACTTTGCAGTTGCACATAATGTTTGGCCATTTTGTTGATCTTTCATGGACCATTTGCTTACAAAGATTGCACAGGACAGAAGGATGCTGGAAGTCATCTTGCCAACCACCACTTTAAACCCTGACCTGCTGCTACAGAGCATGCAGTCTACATGTAGTATGTGATATCAAAAAGTTTGCAGTCAAAGGAAATTACCACTAGTAGTTCAAGCTTGTTGGAGCATTAAGGCCACCCACATGAAACCATGGAGATAACAATATTCAGAGCATGAGCCACATGAGTAACACCACAGAGCTTAAAATCTCTTGTGACAGGCATGTCAAAACATATAGGATATATTGTGGGAAAATGTAAAATTGACTCATTAGTAAATGCTTGATAGATCCATATTCTGGGAAAACTTCCTACAGAGATGTCCAGTACCACCACCACCACCACAAATGTTAGACTGCAGCCCTGAGACACACTAATTGCTTTCTGTGATGATGACGTGTTCTGTAAAATGCTGTGATATTATTGTTGTTGCTGATGCTGTAGGTATATGCATTTTGCTTATTTCCTTATATCTATGCTTTTCTAGTAGTTTTGGCCCTAAGTTTCTTTCTCTCATTCTCCACAATGTCATCTTCCTCTATGCTTTCACAGAATTCAATACCTCCGGTTGCTGCTACTCGTGCTTTGGCTCAACATTTTTAATGTTTAAAATGGTGATCCAGCAGTGTTAAAGAATATATTCATTGTACATGCAATGTATTGAAAGCACTGGTGTATCAGCTAAAATATCAGTGATTTTGTGAGCGGTGTTTAGCATTTCTTTCATTATTTGGGTATATGAGTAGGGGTGGGTGAAAGGTCCTGTCGTATTCCCGCAAAAAAATTGTCTGCTTTTTCATGGGAAAATCCGCTTTAAATAAAGAGATCATTAGCAAAAATGTTTTGCTATTTTTTTCAATGGCTAGAAAGTTTTGCCCCTTTAATTACTTGTTTTTCACCTTTTCACTATACAAATGTGCCGTTTTCCAGGAAGCGAAACACAATACAAGCAGCTACAGACAGAGAGAGAGACATGCTAGGCTGTTGTACTGTGAATTAATATAGAAATTGAGGAGGGAGAGGCTCATAGTGACTGCTATCACTGTGAGCAAGTTTAATAACAATAAAAGGAGGACATGGAAGGACCTTTATCCATCCAGTGAACCTGAGGAGGGGAAAGTTACTACTACCCCTAACATGAAGGGATCTGGATGCCCTGGTTCCCAAGACCCAATTCTGGCCAGTCCCCCCTACATCACCTATAGGGATCTTGAGGAAATTTTTGTCAAGGGCAGAGGAAGAAGAGTGTAGTAGAGTGAGAAGGACTGGTCAGTTACATGTGCCTGCTGCCAGTGCTGCATCTGCAATCAGTCTGTATTGTAATTCTCAGGAGGGGGGGAGGAGGAGATGATGCCACGTGTGAAAGCAAAGGACCCTAAGTCACACTTGCCATCTCCAAGCAGTTCCGCCACTGATACTACTACTAAGAAGGTCCCTCAGCTTGTACAGAGTGTTAGGAGTAAAGGAAGGAATGTTCAATTACTAGTAAGGAGGAAGACTCAGGGACTGAAATTGATGTGGTTGGTGTTAGTAGTAGTAACAGTGATGGTGAAGCAGCTGGTGGGACTAGCGTTAGGAGAGTGGTAGGGGAAGTAATGCAGAGCACCCAGACTAGAGACCAAAGAAGCCCATACCATTCCTCTGACCTTGGGACTCCCCTTCCCCCCACGGCATTGTCCAGGTGGAACATGTTCCTGAAGAAGGCAGAATTGTTGCATAGAAGCAATAATACCACCACCACCACCAGGAGCACAGATCAGCTGCCTGTGCCTGCTGCTAGTGCTGGCAGTCTGCCTTCTTCAGGTCAACAAGAAATGGCAAGTGTAGGGGACCCACATCATTCTTCTACACCTCTCCCCTCGCCCCTGAAGTCCTGGCTGTGCCAACTATCATTCTCTTGGAGCAGGCACATTGCAGTAATCAGTGAAGGCACTTTGCACAATTTGTGATATACCAGTGAAAAAGGGGAAAGGAGGGAATGTGCCTTGGCACAACCACCTTGATAATACACATGAAACACAGACACCATGACATTTATGTGAAACAATTAAAGCCAAACATCCTCCAAAGATATCAGGAACCACTGTTGCCAGACTCTCCCCAAAGGCAACAAGAGGAGAGGCAGAACTCAAAGTGGAGGAATAGAGAAATCCAGCCAGAGCCTGAAAGTTCGAGGGCGATTGAAACACCTGGCTCAACATCATCTTCTTGCTCTAGGTCCAGGCACAGGAAGATCATGAAACTACAACTTCTGGTGATCCACCTCATTCATCTTTCCCTCTCCCACCAGTTGATAGCCATACAGTACATGTCAGGATGTGGCAATTCGTATCTGCCCATTTCACACTGTGTGGTGAGTTGACCACACATGGCAGTGTCGTGTAGGATAATCACAAGCAGGACATCAAGTGGCACCTGAGGAGACTCCATCCCACAGGATACATTAAACTGGTGGCAGGGAGGGTTCATCATTAATATTAAACTGTCTGCAAGTTGTCACGTGTCCTTAGTGGTGAGTGGGCACAGTGACAGCAACAGTACTTAGTTTCTGGTGAGATTATTTCACCTTGAGGACCTTAAGTATCATGGTGTTTGAATACATTTGTGCTAGGTGTTTGATGTGAGTGCAGATGTGCCCATTGTTCCCAGTCCTTCCCTTATTTCCCACACATACTGTGTACATTGCAGTTGATGTGAGGCACAGTTCTTGCTATCAAGGGAAAAATGTATATTCTAGTAACAACACACCCATGATTTTAGAGGAAGGGAAGGTGGAGAAGCATTATTGGCCAACTTCTTTATTTCCACATATACCTGAAGCCTTGGTGGCTAGTTGTGGTGCTGCTACTGCTTCAGGCGCATGACTAGAGTAAGTGGAACCATGATCATCCATCACCCATATTACTGCTGTTGTTGATCACATTCATAATCTGCCTAATCATCCTGCTGCTTAAAAAACTCAGCAACAGTAGCAGCAAGAACAGCCGTCAAATTCTGCAAAGACACCAAGACATTTGACAGTGACCAGTGGCCACTGGCCACCACAATATGACCTGCTGGCACTAGGCCAGTAGGCTATGTTTTTTTTTCTCAGGGCTTGTTCTTTTAAATAAAAAAACAACAACAGAGGTCTACAAAAAAAAAAAAAAAACAATTTTTTGGGGGCTTGTTTCTAACAAGCCTAAGTCCTACAAATCACTGATTCCTCACGGCTTTTGCCAAACAAGACTAAGTCCTACAGATCAATGTCTCCTCTGGGCTTGGGACTCTAACAACAAGTCCAACAAATCATCCTCTACAAAATACTCTATCCCATCAAGTATCAGTCTGCCCCAGTCACAGCTTATGTCTGGGGGTCCCTGTCTGTGTCAAGTTATGTACCAATTTCTTATTTTATTTCATTTTTAATTTGTTTTATTATTATCTGCCCCCCAAATACCAGTTAACAAACTCTCCCACCAAAAAAAATCCCTGTTCAACTGACTCTTTACCCATACTCCACCCACTAACACAGGCACCCTCCTCAGATACCTTTTATACTATGCTTTTGGGACATAAAATAACATTTGCTATGTGTTGTGTGTAAATGCAGTGTTCCCATTGACTTCAATGGAATGAGCTAGGCAAAAAATGTGGAAAAACAGCACTTTTCATGGGAAATTATTCAACAAGCTTGAAGTGCCATTATTAGCCAACTTTGGTTTGAAAATTTTCACCCATCGCTACTCATCATTGGTGCTTCCATTAGTTATACATGTACCATATGCTTTTGTGTCTTGTGTGGTTCTTTCCACTTCTTCTACATATTAGTCAAATGGTATTAGGTGCTGATTTTTTTAATGCTATCACATTTTACAAGCCATATGTTTCTACAGGACTCATAACTTTGACTTTCAGCTTATTTCTAAACTTCATCCCTCAGAAGAAGTAATATTACAGTGGGAAATGTAGTACCTATAGGAAATATAGGCTAAAAATGTGTTAAAATAGGCAGAAAATTTGTTAAAATAGGCAAAAAGGAAGAACTTTTTGCATAGGCAGAAAGGCAAAAATTTTTGCGTGAAAAGTGAAAAATTGGCACAATTTCGCGAAAAGCAATGTGGGAAATTTTTCACACTTTTCGCCCACTCCTACAGACAACCATGATTTTTTTTTATCTTTTTACTAACTGAATGAAAAAGCTGTGCCAATATCACTAACATAATATGTGTGTATGTGTGTGTGTGTATACATCCCTTTTTTAATAAAGTCTAAAAGGGAGCCATTCATTGATGTATATTTTGTTGTAACTACATGAATTCTAGAATAGAATGAGCTGTTTTTCTTTCACAAACTTTCAGCAATTACAAAACCGAAAACTTACACATATTTCTAAACCTTGGATCAATAAACTAATGTCCTACTGCTTACTGTAAAATTTGAAGCGTCTGAATCCTTCTTGACCATTGCTTACTTTCTAAAATGGCAGGTTAAA
The DNA here is from genome assembly GCA_037306005.1 of Rhinophrynus dorsalis. NCBI lineage: Eukaryota > Metazoa > Chordata > Amphibia > Anura > Rhinophrynidae > Rhinophrynus > Rhinophrynus dorsalis. The sequence goes on from CM074724.1 coordinate 270,375,266, forward strand.
AATAAACCACCTAGGTATCTGTAGAAAACCAATCGGTTGGTTTTGCTAAAAAAAAGTCACAACACGTTATATAAAGCATAATACTCCTGTTTGTGAATAAAGAGGAATTTCCACTGTATTATATACGTACTCTAGATTTTAATGATGCTACAATTATTGGAAAGGTTTTTTTTTACATTTAATTATTTGATTTAATACATTGATTGAATTATCTTTGAAGTTTACTTGAGCTACATTTGTCCTGCAAGTGGTCATGGTTACCTGAGGGAGCAGAAAAAAAGACAATGATGCACAATGACCTCCAGAGTGATACCCAAAGAATGATTGTTCGGATCTGTAGTACTACAGTTCAGTCTCTCATGTGAAAATAAGACACACTGGTGGTTATTCACTAATCCATGATAAAGAGGTGATAAAGTAGAGATGCCACTTCTTTAATTCTTATATTATTCCATGGAGCCAATTCACTAACATTTCTTAAGTTTTGGAGATCTTAGTGCATAGGTTCCATAGAATCACATAGGAATTGGAGAACTGATATCACTAGAGAAGTCATCTCCACTTAATTGCCTCTTTATCAAATCTTAGTGAATAACCTGAACTGAGATCCATTGTCTCACTAAAATTGTGAGCCATTTGAATCACTGTTACTGACAACAATAATTTGATGGAGGACATTGCATGTGATAAATCATTGGCTTTATCTCACTGATTCTTGTTGGAGTCTAGAGGGGAATCTGTAGATAAAACAAATGATGAAGCAATCAACTGCGATGGGATCCAGGATTATGTTGGGCAATCAGTTGCTGCATCATGATCAACCATGTGCAAGTAATACAAGATGTTTCAGGCTAAAAAGGTTCATCCTATTTTATGTAACATGTTACAATGAATTTCATTGACTGTCAAGTGTTGGCTAATGTGAAATATTGACTTACTGCAAAGTAAGCAAGCATGAAGTGATATTGAGAATTACGTATTATGAAGAAACTGGAGCTATTCTGAACCAAATCAACTGCACCACAGGAGACAAATGAAAAATCCACAGACTTCATTTATTTACATGGGATGTTTAGCCCCTTGGATGCAAGAGATATTTCCAAATAGCATTCAAAGAGTTAAAATTCCCATTTAAATAAATGTTAATTGCTATTTGTCCACTATGATGCAGTAGGTTTGCCCCAGACTTACCCAGTTTCATAGAGCATCAGCCTCATTGTTTTTTTGTAAATGTAAATATAAATGTAAATATATCAATATATGTTCTAAGAAGATAAAACCCTTGGCAGGGGATGCAATCAAAGTGATAACTTCTTATTGTTCTTGAATAGAAAATCCCCAGGGTACACAATGAGTCACTGTCGAGGCTCACATGCTGGTCCCCTGCTCCTGTCATTGGCTTAATGGTGCAGGGAACAGGGAAAGTCTTCCCTTATTTAACTTTATTTGTAAATATTAATAACTAAAAACCATTTTTTTGGTTTACATTGTGACTAATAGGAAATGCAGGTAATTTTGAAAGCTCTGTCAAAAGAACCAAAGTTGCGTTTAGGTGAAATGGTCCCTTTAATTTGTTCTAGAGAAGGGGTAGGCAGTCTTTGGAACTTTATCTGTTGGAGTCCCGATATTTAGATCTCTGTTGATCGACCAGCCCTGTTCTAGAGTCAGATGCCTGGTGATCCCTTGAGGGTGCACCATAGGGGACTTAAAATTCCCATTTAATTAAAGGAGGACTTTAACCTCCTGAATATTAGAGATATCTCAAATTCACTGCTTCAAATGAGGTGTAAAAGGTGATACATAACCTTTTATGAAGGGAACAGAAATGAAGTACATAGACACAACAATTCACTCACCATATTTCAATATGTATGCAGTCTATTTATGCAATTCTCAAGCTAACACACAAGGTGTTAGAATGACCTTGCTGAATTAAAACAGGTATCTATTCAATGGTTTGATACAAAGCTTGTCATGTCTGTAGTGCTATTCTAATGTATTGAGTTTGATTTGAATTATAACTGATGGAAATTGGACATGGTGATTGTGTTTGTAGAAATGGAATTTTGATTAATGACTGAATGCACTCTGAGATGGATCACTTAAAGACCAGTGAATGAATTTTGCAGTACTATCCATATGTTAGAACACAGACCTATTCCCAGTGTTCAGTCTGCGATATTGATACCAATTCATTTTTAGTCATTTCATGAAACAAAAGCTTCTCAGTAATTGCATACACTGATGCTTTTTATACAATCTATCACAATCTTCCTTAGCAAGAAAGCAAGACAAGAAATCTGTCATCACAATATTTTGACTGCTTTGAAACACGTAATTTCTACAAGCTCTTAAAATCCTCTCATGGTGACATTTATATAGAGACAAGTTTTATTTGTATTCCTTTTACTGATCTTTATATACAATTACAATAATTTGCAATGCAACGCTGTGCTGTTTCATGAGACATGAGAACTTAATATCTAAGGGGTTGATTTATTAATAGAGAGCTGAGTCAAAATCAATAATTGAATCACTAATGCATGACTTATGAAACATTGTTTGCACTTCAAAGCCAGCCCCCGTGGTTTTGGTTTATCAAGACAGAAATAATTTCTGGTGCAAGAATTACTACTGCAGTGATCAGAGATCTGGTAATTCATTCATTCATTCAGCTTGTCAAAGTGTCTTCCATTATTTCTGGCAACTATTTTCAAAGTCCTCTCTGCTGCTTTGGTAAGGAATGTTCATCATATCTAGCTTTGAACACACTGTGCCTTTAAAGAAATGGTCAACCTCCATTTTGACTTTTCATATTTTGTGAGTGCGTAAATGTAAAGACAAACTGTATATTATTATTTTTTTCTTCTTCATCCATTTTATTACACTTATATGTCCCTGAGATTCAGCATCTTAGATCTCTGTTTCCAGGGAGCGTTTAGCCAAGAACTAAAGCGGAGATGTTAATACAATTTTGTATACACTCTGCAGCACTGATTGAGCTTTATGTTGTAGAGGCAGGATGTTCTACATTGTTTCACTGTCTTTTTTTACATTGTATCTTTTTTTTTACATTGTTGTACTCTCTCAGCTTTCACATTTTCACAAAAAAAGTGTAAAAATATAAGTAAAGATGAGAAAAAATATTACAAAATATAGGAAATGTGTCTTTACCTTTGATGTGCTTGCAGAATATGTAAAATAAAAAATAGGTTGTCTTCCACTTTAAAACGGGATATTATCATCTAAAAACATCTTTTTTTATTTTCAAAGTGCATTCCAAATCATCCGTATGTTATATTAGCCTTTTCTCTATTTTGGAAAATAGTTTTGGATTTGTTAACATTGTCAGGTTATGCTAATTAAGGCATGTCATACTGACACTTCTCATCTTAATCCAACATGATCTTCCCTATTCACTGATACAAACGCTTCAGTTTGTATCAATTAAATGGCAAACATATTTTAAAATTGGCCTGCTGACCTTCAAAGCCTTAAATAATCAAGGCCCACAGTACCTGAAAGAACTCCTGACACCCTATATTCAATCCCGCTCACTGCGGTCAGCCAACAGATCCCCCCTGTCAGTGCCCAGAATAAAGCCAACATCAGATTCCCGGGCATTCAGCCATGCTGCCCCCACATTCTGGAACTCTTTACCATCCCCAATCAGAGAGGCAACATCATTACAGACTTTTAAAAAAAAAAAGCTAAAGACCCATCTCTTTTATCAGGCATTCAGTCAACTCATGTGATCATAAGGAACCCTTACATTTTATGTCTGTTTTATAGATTTGTAAAGCACTTTGAGTCTCACAGGGAGGTAAGCTCTATAAAAGTCACAAATTATTATTATTATTATTATTATTATTATAGTTGAGATGAGCAATGACATTCTGAACAGTGTCATTGAGTGGGTGAAATATTAGGCTAAGACAGGAAGTGCCTGCTTGATATGTTTAAATTATCATTATCTATAAGTATAAATAAGTTAAAAATAGTTTCAAAAAGCATTTCAAAATCAAGCAAACTTGTTTTTAAGCGACAGAGTCCTCTTTAAGACTACTTTTCCATTTTTAAATCCCTCTTTTCTTTAATATATTATATATATCTTAGAAACAGATGTTTTTTTCCATTATAATTCAATGAATCTAGGTGACAATGTGCTTCGATGCTATTAACATTTTTAATGTATGTGTTTAATTTGCAGTTTACCTTTGCCCCATGTTCAAAAGCAGTGCAAAGCTATTACTAGGTGCTAACTGTGTGACTGATCATCATACATTGTTTTTAGGGACATAATCCCTTTAAGACTACATTTGCATTCTGTTATACCTTTTTGTTAGAATATATAGCTGTTTCTTCCATCATAAATCAATGAATCCACATGTCAATGTTCTTCAGTGCTATTAACATTTTTAATGTATGTGTTTAAATTTCAGTTTACCTTTGCCTCATGTTTAAAAGCAGTTTGAAGCTATTACTAGAATGATAATTGTGTGATTGATTGATCCTCATACATGTTTTTAGGGATAGAGTCCCTTGAAGACTACATTTGCATTCTGTTATCCCTCTTTTCTTTAATATATTATGGGCTAGATTTAAAGGTAGGTGTTAGCAAAAAAAAACTACCGTTGTGTGTTTTAACGTGCAGTAAGCCATTTAAAGGTACGTCTTAAGAACAGCTAACGGCAGTTCACTAATCCTTATGGCAGATAGACCGACGTGCAATGAGACTCATGGAACAAGATTCCCCAGAGCCATTTAAAGGCGTGCGTTACTGCTAATGGCTAAAAAAAAGATATAGTTAAGGGGCAAAAGTTAAGACCCAGTTTTCTTAGTCGTCAGACACATAACGGTCAAAATAAAAAACCTGTTAGATTGAAAAACAGACAAACCGCATACTGCACAAGCATGCAAATGGGAAAATTAACCCGTGCAATGCCAAAATAACACAAAAAACATGCCCATGCAACACAAATAACTCTCACACACAACACAACAACCAAGCAACACCACAGGGACAATGCCTCCCAAACAAAACACCAACACACATGTCACAGAACATTGGGGGTTATCACACAACACGGGCACCTGACAATACAAAACAAGCTCACCTGTGCAATATCACCAGACGATCCAGACACAACCTGCACCCCACAACTTCACACCCGCAACTGACAAAGACACAGCAATCAGAACACACCACATTTTAAAACACAGACACCCCTGCAAAACCCTTACCTGGACAACAAACACCTTCCCATTGGTCATCACTCACCAAATCACCACAAGTACACAACGCCCTACCACATACTTAAAAGGACAGCTCACCACATTCACCTGTGGCTTGTTTTCAACTCAGGGAGAGATAGGGAGAGAGAGAGAGAGAGAGAGAGAGAGAGAGAGAGAGATAGATAGATAGATAGATAGATAGATAGATAGATAGATAGATTGATAGAACAACCAGTATGTTGGCTTACATATTGATGCGAATACTGCGGAGAAGGCGTGCAAGGGCAAGACCTAGGGAACACCAGAAAGCCCCAGGCACACCTGATCAACAGCCTTCACCTGTTGCAAGTGAAGAGGCTCTGGCTCAAGAGCCACACAGGAGCCCATCCCCACTTGGAGGATAATACCTGCCTGCAGATGCACAGCTGCAGCAACAGGATGCTCCCCAGCTGCCACAGGGACTCCTGGCGCAGTGTAGGATATATAGATGACCAACAAGGCCCAGGGTATACCGCCCAAGGGTCACTCTCCTTGGAATGACCAATGACTAGGGGATTGATCGCTACAGGTTAAGGTCACACAGCATCATTGCCCTGTATGAGGTCATCAGGTATGAGCTGGATCTGATTTACATCCACAACCATGCCCTATCTGGCTTGCAGAAACTCCTGTGTGCCATACACTTCATGGTAAGTGGCGCCTTCCAGTAGACTGAAGGTTACGCATCTGGCATGTCAGGCCACATTCTCCAGGTTGCTGGCCCAAGTCTTGCCAGCCCTCCAAAGCAAGGCCAGTACCTATATACATTTCCCCACCAACAACATGGAGTGGACAAGTCTGAAGCAGGGCTTTTACGCAAGGGGAGGCATGCCCAGGGTTATGGGTGCAATAGATTGCACCCATGTCCGTATCAAAACACCAGCATGTGCTGGGCATCTATTCATCAACAGGAAGAGCTTCCACTCTATGAACGTGTATCACGGTGCCCGTGATTGCTGCAATTCAGTGTCTATCACCTGTAGGGGGCCCCCATTGGCTGTCTGCCTTCAGCCCACCTCACATTGCCTTTTTAAACTCAGTCTGGACACCCTCTGGTTGCCCTTTCGTGGTGTCCTTGACAGCATCCACTTCCTCCTTTCACTATGCTGATTGGGCCTGTTGCTGAGTTCCTGAGTCGACCTGCTCCTGAGTTCCTGCCTGCCTGTCAGTTCCAGTCCGGTTCCGGTTGTTCTCATCTGTAGCTGATGTTCCAGTTGCCAGTCTGCTTAGCCACGCTTGATCCAGTTGATCTGCTCTGCCTTGTTCCTGTTGTTTCCTGCTTCCAGTTACCACAGCTGAGGCGACATTGCTCTTCTCTCACTCCGGCGACATTTCAGCCTGTTGGTTCCAGTGTGCGGACGCTGGTTTGCTTCACTAAGCCTGGCGGCTTACACTCAGCCCGTTAGTTCCAGCGTGTGGACGCTGGTTTGCTTCACTAAGCCTTGCGGCTCCCGTTACAGCCTGTTGGTCCCAGCGTGCGGATGCTGCTTTACTCCATTAGCCTTGCGGCTCACATTACAGTCTGTTGGTTCCAGCGTGCGAACGCTGGTTTACTCCATTAGCCTTGCAGCTCACATTACCGCCTGTTGGTCCCAGCGTGCGGACGCTGGTTTACTCCATTAGCCTTGCGGCTCACATTACAGTCTGTTGGTTCCAGCGTGCGGACGCTGGTTTACGCCATTAGCCTTCCGGCTCACATTACAGCCTGTTGGTCCCAGCGTGCGGATGCTGGTTTACTCCATTTGCCTGGCGGCTCACATTACAGTCTGATTGGTTCCAGCGTGCGGATGCTGGTTTGCTCCATTAGCCTTTTGGCTCACTTTATAGTTTGTTGGTCCCAGTGTGCGGACGCTGGTTTGCTCCTTTAGCCTTGCGGCTCACATTATAGTATGTTGGTTCCAGAGTGAGGACGCTGGTTTGCTCCTCTAGCCTTGTGAATCTCATCCTGCCTGTAAGTTCCTGACGTAGGGCGCTGGTTTTCTCCCTGACTTGCAGTCAGGTACCTGGTGGTCCCGAGTGCGCTGTCCAGTCCTACTGCATTGATTGCTACAGTTTATGGGCACGAGAGTTTCTGATTATAGTGAGACCGCTTGACCTGGTAACCCCTATTTTCCATCTTACTGTCATTGTCATCTGACAGTCATTAGGTCACGGTGGTTGTCACCTTCCTTTGGGCTGCCTTGCCCGGTATTGGTAAGGCCGGTAGAACCTTTCACGTTGCCACCTTACGGTTGCCTTAGCCGGTATTGGCAAGGCCGGTAGAGCCTACTCCTTGTTATCTCCTCAGGCTACCTTGCCCAGTATATTGGTAAGGCCGGTAGAACCGTTTACGTTGCTATCTTACGGTTGCCTTACCCAGTATTGGCAAGGCCGGTAGAGCCTACTCCCTGGTATTCCGTTAGGCTGCCCAGCCAGGTATATTGGCTGGGTCGGTAGAGCCTTTTGTTCCAGACTCGCCTGGGTTGCTTTGCCCGGTATTATTGGCAAGGCCGGTAGAACCTATATCAATTGTCATTATCTTCTATGTATTGTTTGTATGTGTATGAAAACCCTATGGGATTGCCTTTAACTTTTCAATAAAGTTATGTTTTTACCTAAACCTTACGTCTGAGAGTCTTAACAAACTGTGACAACGTGCAGATGGTGTGTGACAGCAACATGAGGATCATGAACGTCTGTGAAAAGTATCCCGGGAGCTGTCATGATTCATATATTCTCCAAAACTCCTCAGTACACAGAGACTTAGTGAATGGAACTTATACAGGGGGATGGCTTCTGGGTGAGTTAACAATACTAAATCATACCACATCCACAGGTGTACAGACAACACTGCTCACCATGCTCCTGACTCACAGCTAGTAAGTCCACCTCAGAAAACATCACTCACACAACATGTGCTCCTTGTATCACCATGTCGTTCACTTTCCACAAGTGATGCTGATTATGGCTGCAAACCGTGGCTTCTCACCCCGGTCGCCAATCCCCAAACCGATGCCCAGGAAAGATATAACCAGGCTCATGGAGGAACTCAGAATAACATTGAGAGGACCTTTGGCCTCCTTAAATCCCGATTCAGATGTCTGGACCACTCTGGGGGAGCACTGCAGTATGCCGCAGGCAAAGTGTGTGACATAATAATGGCTTGTGCTATACTGCACAACATTGCAGTGGACACTAGGCTGGTGGACGATATCCAGCCCACCCCCCAGACCTGAAGTTCCCGTGGACAGTGGCCATGGTGAGGAGACCCTGAGAGGGACACAGATGAGAGCCATTTTAGAAAACCTGTCCACCACCATAAGTATGAAGGAATACCCTCTAGACACTGGCAATTCTCCAATGAAATCAATGGAAACGTGGGACCAGGGACGTTCGCCATTAGGTACCGGCTGGAGTAGGCCCACAATGGAGGTGTCTAGGGGTCTTGGCACTGGCACAGGTGATACAGGCATTAGTAAACTCAGCACAATCTGCCCTCAGGGAGGGCCACCAAAAAACTTGTGAGAGAGACCAGATCAATTGATCTCTACCAATATGCCCTGCGGCTTTAGAGGAATGATATGTCTCAAGCAACCGAGTGCGAAATGGCTCATCAACAAAACACTTGCCCACTGGGGTTTCTGGAGGAGCAGTAGCCTGGGAGGCCAATATCTCTTCCCCTAGTAGTGAAGTGATACTTGTACGTAGAGTTGCCAATATACGATCAGGCTGTATAATAGGTGCTGGAACCTCGTCTCTGTCAGCTTCAGGCTCAAATTGTCTTGACAGGGCATCAGCCCTAACATTCTTGGACCCCGGCAGATATGATACAATAAAATTGAATCGAGAAAGGAACAGTGCCCACCTGGCCTGGCGTGAGGACAATCTTTTAGCCTCAGAGAGATAGGTCAAATTTTTGTGGTCAGTCAGAATTAATACTGGGTTTTTTGTACCCTCTAGTAGGTGGTGGCATTCCTTCAGGGCCAGAATAATGGCCAGCAATTCTCTGTCACTTATCTCATAATGACTTTGAGCCACGGACAACTTTTTGGAGAAAAACCCACATGGTCTGAGAATTCCTCCTTTAACAGGTCGTTGAGAAAGTACTGCCCCAACCCCAATTTCTGAGGCATCAACCTCCAATGTGAACGGGAGAGATGGGTTGGGGTGGGATAACACAGGAGCGTTAACAAAAGCGGATTTCAAATTCTCAAAGGCATCCTCCTCTGCCACCGACCACTGGGATGGATTAGCATCTTTGTGTGTAAGGTCAGACAACGGTTTAAAAATTGTGGAAAAGTTCTTAATAAATTTCCTATAATAATTAGCGAAACCCAGAAATCGCTGAATAGCTTTTAGGCCCTTGGGCCGTGGCCATTGCAAAACTGCCTCCAGTTTCTCCTTATCCATGTCAATTCCTTCTCTGCCAATCACAAACCCCAAGAACGGCACACTGGTTTTGTGAAACTCGCATTTTTCCAATTATCAAAACAATTTGTTTTTGCATAGACAGAGCAACACTTCTGACACGTCTTTAATGTGTTATGACATATTTTCAGAATGAATGACTATGTCGTCCAAATAGACAACCACGCAGGACTGCAACTTATCCCTGAGGATGTCATTGATTAATTCTTGAAATACTGAGGTTGCGTTACAGAGACCAAATGGCATAACTAGATATTCATAGTGCCCAGATCTAGTGTTAAAGGCCGTTTTCCACTCATCACCAGCTCTGATCCGAATCAGGTTATAAGCAGCTCATAGATCCAGTTTAGTAAAGATTGAGGAACCTTTTAACCTGTCAAATAATTCGGTGATGAGTGGTATCTAATAAGCATTTTTAGACATTAATTTGTTTAGGCCACGGTAATCAATGCACGGTCTCAGTTCGCCATTTTTCGTCTTTACAAAAAAGAATCCAGCCCCGGCTGGAGAGGTGGATTTCCTTATGATCCCTCTCTTAAGGGCATCTGAAATGTATTCCTCCATAGCTTGGTTCTCATCCCAAGACAATGGATATGTGTGTCCCCTAGGGGGCACCACCCCCGGAGGCAAATCAATAGCGCAGTCATAAGGTCTGTGCTGGGGTAAGGTGCCAGCCTCCCCCTTACTGAATACATCACTGAACTTTTGATACTCATTTGGCAGTGAAGGGGAGGTACACAGGATCTTAACCGGGTGGGACACATAGTGCTCCATACAATACTGAGACCAAGCAGAGATTTCGCACTTTTGCCAATCAAACTGAGGATTGTGAAGTTGCAGCCATGGAAATCCCAGAATGACTGCGTAGTGCGGAGAACTGATAATCTGGAACTGCTGTTCCTCCTTATGAAGCGCCCCATGGTCATTGGTAATGGCATTGTTTCTAAGGTAACCTGTGCAGGTTCTAGAGGTCTACCGTCAATAGCTTCAATAGCGAGAGGGGATTTTCTCTCGAGCAGCGGAATCTTATGCTGATCAGCAAAGGCACTATCCATAAAATATCCTGCTGCGCCGCAATCAACCAGGGCCAGAACTTTCACTGACTGTTCTGCCCATGAGAGTACCACCTGTATGGTGGGTTTCTGTGTGATAAAACCTGGGGACGGTTAACACCACCTAGGGCCTGTCCCCCAAGGTACCCTAGGTGTGTTTGTTTCTCAGACATACAGGACAAGATCTTAGCAGGTGCCCATTCTTGCCACAGTATAAGCACAACCCTTGCCTTCTGCGATATGTTCTCTCCTCCTTGGTTAGCCTGGTGAAGCCCAATTGCATAGGTTCACCTGATTGCCGTAACTGTTCATTAGGCTTAGATGCCAAGGGAGGGATGGGTGGGCAAAATGTCCTGCTACATCCGAGTGTCAATTAGGATAACATACTCAATATATTCATCTAGCTCAGTAGGCAATTCTTTAGCTGCAATTTCATCTTTAATCTGCTCGCTCAAACCCTAAGCAAAGGCTGCCAGCAACACCTCATTGTTCCAACCTACTTCTGCTGCCAAGGTGCGGAATTCAATGGTATAATCGCACACAGTATGCCTACCCTGCTGTATCTCCATAAGGCGTTTAGCAGCAGAGGCGGTTCTACCAGGGAGCTCAAACACTCTCCAAAATGACTGCACAAATTCCCTGAAATTTTTTGTGCAAGGTTTTGCACTTTCCTATAAGGGATTGGCCCATGCCAGGGCTCTGCCAGTCAGAAAGGATATCATAAACCCAACTTTACTGCGGTCATTGGGAAAGGCATGCAAAGTCAATTCCATAAATATTGCAGGTTGGTTAATAAACCCTCTGCACAGGCTGGGATCACCATCATATCTGAGTGGCAATGGGGCGGAAGCGGTTAACCCCTTAACTGCAGCCCCTGAGGGCATGGAATCGTTCTCCGGTGTCGAACCTGGGGAGACCACCGGACTCGTAATGGACTTATCCGTGAGTACTGTACGTTCAAGAATGGTTTGGATCGCTACAGCTAGCTGATCCAGGCATTGCTCATGTACATCCATCCTCCAAAGGATGCTCTGTGTATTACCATCACTATTATTATCTGAGGTCATGGCCCTTTCGTACTGTCACGGTTTGTTATGACTCTCAGACACAGAGTTAAGATAAAAACACAACTTTATTGAAAAGTTTAAAGAAAACCCTTGCGGGTAGCATACACTTAGAACATATAACGACAATACATAGTATAGTGAGTAGCGGAACACGTAATGTAAGACAGGCTCTACTGGCCTTGCCAATGCCGGGTAAGGCAACCTTAGGTTGGCACAAGATGGAAAAGGTTCTACCGGCCTTGCCAATATACCGGGCAAGGCAGCCCTGGAGACTAGCAACACAGGAGAAGGAGGCTCTACCAGCCTTACCAATATACCGGGCAAGGGAGCCTAGAGACTGGTACAACAGGGAGAAGAAGGCTCTACCGGCCCTGCCAATATACCGGGCAAGGCAGCCTGGGGACTGGTGCAACGAGTGGATAAGGCTTTACCGGCCTTGCCAATATACCGGGCAAGGCAGCCTTGAGACTGGTACAACGAGTAGTGAGGCTCTATCGGTCCTGCCAATACCGGGTAACGCAACCTAGGTTGACATAAGATGGAATAGGTTTTACCGGCCTTACCAATATACCGGGCAAGACAGTCTATGACTGCAAGTACTGGATCACGGCAAAGGTGGCCTCAGTGGCTGGCGTAAGGTGTACAGACCAGTGGCTTAAGATGGACAGGCCGAGGCCCTCTGGGCAGATAGAATAACTCGGCACCCAATAAAGAATGGAGCGAACCAGTACCCGTGTACTGGAGTACACAATCTCTACCGGTGCTGAGAGAAATGCAGCATGCAGCCGGTTATACGTGGAGCGAACCAGTACCCGTGTACTGGAGTAACACAATCTCTACCGGTGCAACAGGCAGCCGGTTGTACATAGAGTGAACCAGTACCCGCGTACTGGAGTTACCCAAACTCTGCCAGTGCTGTCTAGGACTGAACAACAACCGGTATGCGTGGAGAGAATCAGTACCCGCGTACTGGAGAGACAGAATCTCTGCCGGTGCTCTCTAGGACTAGACAACCACCGTCTAATCGTGGAGCGAACCAGTACCCGAGTACTGGAGTGACAGAACTTCTACCGGTGCAGCGAGTAGCCGGTTATGCATGGAGCGAACCAGTACCCGCGTACTGGAGTACCCATTCTCTATTGATGTGGTCTGAACCACAATGAGCAGACGGTTATACATGGACCGAACCAGTACCCGCGTACTGGAGATACCCAATCACCACCGGTGCTGACAGTACACAATGAGCAACCGGTTATACAAGGAGCGAACCAGTATCCACGTACTGGAGTAACGTAACCTCTACCAGTGCAACAAGCAACCGGTGTGCATGGAGTGAACCAGTACCCGCGTACTGGAGTTACCCAATCACCACCGGTGCTGTCAGTTCATAATGAGCAACCGGTTAAACATGGAGTGAACCAGTACCCGCGTACTGGAGTGACAAAACCTCGACCGGTGCAACAAGCAGCCGATATACATGGAGCAAACCAGTACCCGCGTACTGGAGAGCACAATTCGAGTAAATGAAAATGTCGCCAAGGCGACTGGGAGAGAGAGACACACTGCAGGCAATCCAGGGGCAGGAACCCAGCCGGTAACAGACAGGAAAACAGATCTTCAATGGCAGTCAACCGGAGCAGGAATGGCAGCAGGAAATGGCAGCAGAAACAGCAACCCCAACCGGATCAGGAACGGATGCTGGAACCGAGGAAGCTGTCAAACAGGAACTCAGGTGATCACAGAAGAGCAAGGATAGTGTAATGGCCCAGGAAGCTCAGGATCACAATGCAGATGCAGGCAGCATAGAGACAACACGAAAGGGCAACTAAAGGGTGCCCAAGCTCAGTTTAAATAGGCAATACAGGGAGGGCTGAAGGCAGGAAGCCAATGGAGAGCCCCTTCAGGTAACTGACAGAAAAAGGCAGCAATCACGGGCACCGTGATACTCTCCTAGCCATCATTGACCCACTCACACCCAGGCACTCACACAGGCCCTCACAGATACACTTGATCCCACTCACTCTCTGTCACACTCTGTCACTCACAGATTAACACTGAAAAAAATGAAGTTTAAAAAATGTGTAAGGTGTTATAAAAAAAAGACTATGTGTATGTATGTGTATGTGTTTGTTTTTGTATGGGTTTATGTAATATGTGCAAAAGTGTGATATGTATCTAATTAGTGCACCTCACTCCAAACTCCAAAAACTCCTTCTACCTCAAGTGTACACGCTTCTCTCTCTCTGTCTCGCGATCACTATCCTCCGCTCCTGTGTCCTGTGCTCTAGCTCGACCAAAACTCGAAACACAGACAAGGTATGACCATTATTTTGGGGTATATATAGGTGAATTTGAACATTTTTGATACTTTGGGGTCTTGGGATTGGCTGTAGGTTTGAAGTTTGTTTGTGCATCTATCAGGGTTGCTAGACAACGCTAGCCGTTTTGTTACATTTTGACTTAAGTTGTGTTTCAACGGGTGTTTGGGATGCACGGTGATGCTAAAAAAGATGCAACACTGGTTTTTGTGTTACATGTTTTTGTTGTGCCTACGCTCGTTAGCTATTCTTGTAGACTGCCTGTCGAATCAGCCATAAATCATGTATTATTTACTCTCAATAGGCCTTTTACTTAGCGGTTGTTTTAACATAAACTGTTAAATCTATCACTATGTATCTTAAAGGGAAGTAATGTTTCACTAAAACAGCAGCTCCAATTAATCTTCACAATATTTTGGCCATGGAGATTTATTTCAATACTGTCAGAGTTGTAATTCAAGAGTAATTGAATGATAAAGTATCCCCCACCTGCCCCTTTTACTGATGTAACACTGCTCACCTCAGAGCAGCAATATTGTCTGGATGGTTCAAAGATTTGGAGAATCTTCAGTGAGCATAATGAAAAACCTGAGAAACCTGTCTGGGGGTAGGGCATGTTTTCCTTATGCTCATAGTAAGAATGGTAACTAATATTTATTTAGTGCCTTTCTCCTAGAGGGACTCAAAGCGCTTTCAAAGAACACTATTGGAATTAACCAAATCGGTAACTGAAATAATAGATGTTATTATTACCCAATCAATGGTACTCATTTATCGACCTTGGAAGGATGAAGAGCTGAGTTGACCCTGCTGGGATTCGAACCTGCAACCTTGCGGTTTGAACAGGCCCCATAGCCAGGACTTTACCATTGAGCTTTAGTCCCTTACTGTCATCTGTCTGGTCAAGGGACCAGATTTCACATCTGAGGGGAGGTAGTTTACAATAGGTAAAAGGGTCAGGAGGGGGATACTTTATCATTCAATTACTCTTGAACTACAAATCTGACAGTATTGGAATAACTCTCTCCATAGCCCAATTACTCAGAGTATTAATTGGAGCTGCTGTTTTTGTGAAACATTACTATTAGGGATTTGTGAAAATTCTCACCTCAAACTAATTTGTCGAACAATGGTGATTACCGCTTTTCAAATAGTTTCATGTGAAAAGTGCCATTTTCTGATTTTTTCACCTAGCTCATGCCATTGAAATCAATGGGAACATTGAATTTACAAACAATGCATAACAAAGATTATTTTATTTCCCAAAGGCATAGTATAAAATGAGCATGAGGGTGCCTGTGTTGGTGGGGTGTGGAGAAAGAATCAGTTGAACAGGGAGTTTTTTTGGGGGGTTGTTTACTGGGATTCGGGGCAGTTAATAAAAAATAAATCCTAAATGCAATTTAAAAAACACATAAGACATGGTATAAAAGGGGTCTGAGGAGGGTACCTGTGTTGGTGGGTGGAGTCTGGGAAATTAATCAGTTGAACAAGGTCATTAAGTATTTTAAGTTTTTTTTTTTTTTTTTTTGTTAAAGCACAAGCCCTGTGAAAAAAAAATGTCCTGCAGGCCTAGTACCAGCAGGTCATGTTGGCCAGTGACCACTGGCCATTGTCAAATGTCCTCCTGAGTCCATAATTGCAGAATTTGCAACTGCTGTTCTTGCTGCTGCTGCTGCAGAGTTGTTTAAGCAGCAGGTTGATTAGGCAGATGAAAGTGAATGGGATAAACAATAGCAGAGACATGGGTGATGAATGCTGAAAGTTCCACTTGCCACGATTATCTCCAGTGATGCGCCTGAGGCAGTAGCAGCACAATAAGTAGCCCCAAGTATATGTGTCGAAAAGAAGATGTTGACCAATAATTCTCCACCTGTCCCTCCTCCAAAATCATGGGTGTGTTATTAGAATATAATATTTTCCCTTGAGAGCAGGAACTGTGCCTCTCATCAGCAACTGCAATCTGGTAAATAACACCTGGGGACACAACTGTATCCAAAAACCATGACACCAGAACCCCAAGTACTGCCGCTGTCACTATACCTGTTGTCCACACCCCGCTAAGGACACATGACAATTTGCTGACAGTTTAATAGTAATGATGAACCCTCCCTGCCACCATCTTAGCATATTCTGCAGAATGGAATCTCCTCATATGATGCCCTGCTTGCAATTTTCCTCCACCACACTGCCATATGTGGTCAGTGCCCCACACAGTGTGCAATGGGTGGACACAAAATGCCACATCCTTAACATCAACAGAGTGGCTATCGTTTGGTGGAGGAGGTAATGATGTACTAGGTGGATTGGCAGAAGATATAGTTACCCTAGAGGAAGAAGGTGATGGCGAACTAGTTGTTTCACTCATCATGGAATTTCCAGTGTCTGTCTGGGTTTCTTCTTTGATCTCCACCTCACCTCTTGTGGCTTTCTGTAGAGTCAGGGGGTACAGCAACAGTGGTGCTCAATTTCTGTGGTGGGTGTTTGGCTTTAACATTGTTTGACATAAATGTCATGGTGTCTGTGTTTCATGTGATATCAGGGTGGTTGTGCCAAGGTGTGTTCCCTCCTTTCTTCTTCTCACTGACTTGTCACAAATTGTGCACAGTGCCTTTGTTGATAACTGCACTGCTCCTGAACAAATAGAAAAGTAGTCCCACACCCATGACTTCAGGAATAGGGTACAGGTACAGAAGAATGGCCTCTTTCTTCTTGTCCTCCACATTCCCCTTTACTGTCTGTGGCAGCAGATGATGTTGCTGCTACTGCCTCTGAATCACCACTGCAACTAGGACCAGGAATATTGCTGCTGCCACTGGCAAGTGGAACCTGTCCAAGTCCCGCATAACTTGTTGACCCCATTTCCACTGTGTCCTCGGTGGTCTGTGGCACATTTGCTTCCTCCTCAGCATCCTGCTGCCTTTGCAACTCAGCAGCAACAGGAATTAGAGCAGTTGCAAATTCCAAAAGCTCACTGCTGGTTTTGGTGGTGATGCCCATCCTCATCCCTGTCTCATATTCCTTCTCAGTTTCTGATAAAAAGGCCATCAGTGTCTCTTCCACCCCAGCTTCTCCACAATCATCATCACCACCACTAGTCCCTACATGCTGCTGCTGCTCTATTACAGACATCTCACTGCTGGTTGGAGAAGGTGACTAGCAGTATGATGGTGGGTCCCCTAATGTCACACTTGCCATTTCTTGGTGATGTGAAGAATGCAGACAGGCAGCTGTAGCAGCAGCAGAGGTAGCTGATCTGTGCTCCTGGTTAAGGTGGTATTATTATTTATGTGCCTGCTATCCACCCTCAGTTCTGGCCTCTTCAGAATCATGTTCCACTTGGACACTGTAGTGAAGGGAAGTTGAGTCCCAGGGCCAGAGGGATGGTTTGGCTCCCTTGGCCTTTGTCTGGATGCTCTTAAATGTTTGTCCAACCACCTCCCTAACACTAGTCCCAACGGCTGCATCACCGTTACTGCTGCTACTACTGACACCAACCACATCAAGTTCAGCCCCAGAGTCTTCCTCCTCACAGTCACTATACACTGATTACCCCCTCCTTCACTCCTAACACTAAGAAACTGATGGACCTTCTTAGTAGTAGTAGTACTAGCACTGGCGGTACTGCTTGGGAATGGCAAGTGTGACTTAGGGTCCCCTGCTATCACACTTGGCATCTTCTTTTCCTCCTCCTTTCTGATAGCAGGCACAGCATTCGTGGCAGCTGGGGCAGCATATCGCTATGAGCCTCTCCTGCCTCAATGTTTCAAAGAGATCACAGAAGAGCAGCACAGCATGTCTGCCTCGATCTTTGGCTATTTCTATTGTGCATCACTTCCCCAAAAATGTAACTTTTTAATAGCGAAAAGGCGAAAAACACGTAAATCAATGGGCAGAAACTTTCTAGCCATTGAAAAAATGGCAAAGAATTTTCGCCAATGGGCAAAAAAATGCAAAGATTTTAATTGCTGGTTTAAAATTGGATTTTCCCGCTAAAAAGCGAACATCAACATGTTTTTCACAGGATTTTTCACAGGAACACGGGGAGTGCTTTCGCCCACCCCTAATTACTATGCCTTTAAAAATTGCTGTTCTTCCATCACAAATCATTCAATACGTGTGCTAATATGATTCAATGCTATTTGCATTTTTAATTTATGTATTTAATTTTCAATTTTACCCTTTGTCCCATGTTTCAAGCTATTGCTAGATGCTAATTCTGTGATTTATTATAAAAATTTTATCACTAATCATTCTTTCTTTGAGTGGCAAACAGTTAACCATCAATTTGCAAAGTAATTGGACACCCATCTGGCATTCATAGGGTTTATGTTGGAAATGTGTTACCACTAGGAATGGGTGAAAAGTCAGATTTTGTTCAAGCGAAAATAGTGGAAAATGTTGCTCTTAAAATAAAGTATTTTTTTGCACTTTTCCATCAGTTCTTGAAATGATCAGCAAGAAGATTGATACTCTCTGCATATATTTCTAAATGTGGCAGTATTTTTCACCATCATTGAAAAAAAATCTAAATGTTCTGCCATGCTGAACATTGTTTAAAGTTGCATAGAGTCATATAGGTAAATGAAAAGAGAGAGAAAATGAGAAAGAGAAAAGGAGTTTGTAAGGCACAATGGTAAGTAGGAGAAGTTGCAGGGGGTTTTATACTGTTGTGAAGGAGGATTCTTCTACAACAAGGAGCAGCAATGAATGTTCCAACCCAGAGAGATGCACTGTGCACACCCATACCAGCTGCAGAAGCACATCAGTGAAATACATGGTTTTATGGCTCATCTTCTAGCAACATTTGAAGTTGATTCTGGTAATCTGGACACACTTTATGAGTGCAGCTGACATTACAGTTCTGTGATTCCAGTCATTGTCCCTCCTCACATGTCTGTTTTCCCACACTGTGCACATTGCAGTTGTTGAAAACTGAACAGTGAAACTATAATGTGGATTTAAATATGGTTGGTGTGGATGTTGTGGCACTGGAGACTGAGAATATATTTAATGATAGCACAAGTCCCTAATGGTGGCTGGCACTGGTCTGGCAACTAGGCAAAACCCTACTAGTTTGAGCAACAGAGCAAAGCCTCAAGTAGCACCACTTCCAGCAGCAAGCTCTCTATATAGCCATTTTCAGTTTCCATGAGGAAGCCATGAGGAGTGAAAGCCTGCTATAGAGATGCTGTGAACTAGCCTGGAAGCTGGAAAGAGAACAGATCTAGGAGCACGGAGCAATTCTGCAGTGACACTCCAGAAAAAGGCTTTTTCTATGTGCAACTTTTCAAGAAGATGGACAGTAAGCATAATAACAAAAGGGGCACTGGAACAATGGGCAAGTATTGATGTGTTTTTTAAATGTTTTATGAGATTGTTTTAAACACCTGGTAATTGGAACTTATTATTTATATGAATTACTGTGACCCAACATTTAAGTCTCACTTTCTTATCACTTGAATAGCACTTCTTTACACATGTATAATGCCTCAATGTTTGGGATATATTATCTTTTAAATAGATTTTATTGTTTATACTTCTCTTTTGGAGATTTACTGGGTGATTATCTTGGAACCCAGTTAATTTATTTATCATATTTGATTTGTTTAATTATCTTATCTTTATTTGCATATCCAAATGTTTTTTTAATATTTTTAGATCCATTTATCTTTTACAATAAAGTGCTTATATATTTCATGCTGCTTTGGATGCAGTTGTTTATATGTTACATTGTATACATCAATACACTATATTAGTGTCAATTATTTTTCTCCTTTTTATCTCTCTTTCTTGAGCACTTCATACCTCTCACTGCTGAATTCTCTGTCGCACCATGGATCCTAGTGTATATATTTGAGCATCTCTAAAGGGAATTTATAGGACTAAATATAGACTCAACATGCATTTAACAATCCATTGATGCATCTTCATATCCATTGACCCGGTTTAATTTCATCTGCATTTCATTGACTCATTTTTTTAATCATTTCATCCATCATTACTGACCTTAAGATACCTTTATGAACAGTATATAAGAGATTCATTGTGGAATAAAAGGATTGAAGTAAAAAGTAAACAGTATTATTGTGGTATATGCCGTTGATGTTTATTTGATGCTGTATTTTGTCCATTTGCTGCAATTCTAGTGTCATTTTGTCACAACACAATTAGTGAGTGAAAATATTTAGTCATCTTACCTAGGACCCTAACCTTCAGGTTTAACACTTTTTTCAAGTGTGTCAAGTGTTCTTGTTTTACAGTCTCAAAACTTAGATTTTTTAGAGACCTTTATATATCTTTGTATGTCCTGTAAAAACTTGCAATATATATATCTGTTTCTTTCTAATATTGCTATAGTAGAAGACATACAGTGATGATACCATACAAGGCACCGTTTGGTAACATTTATGTACCAATATATTCTAAAATCCCTACTAGTTGTCAATGCTGCTATTTTACATGCACCCTATTCTTCTGTAGAGTGTTTCCTTCCGCTTCTGCTACATGATAATCTGATGGTAGATGATGCTGGTTGATTTTTAAAAAAGTTAGTCTACTCACAATAATGTTTTATAGTCATGTTCTGTGTCATTATATTTAGCAATCTAGACAGCAGCACTGACAACCCTCTCTGACTGTAAGCTTGCTGGTGGTCAACTGTTTCCATTGCAATCTGCACCAGTGCTGGCCATAGCGATTGTTTTGTTTGCCAGTACTTGGTCAACAGTTTTGTCTTGATCATAACTATTCTGCAGGTAGCCAGTAACCCTCTTACATGCATTGGGACCATGGGTATCCATTACCAACCGATATTAAGGGAGCAAGTCTGAAAGAGAAGTGCCAGTGCCATCACCACCATGTTCACCACCAACACCACCACCATCACCATCATAAATGTTAGACTGCTGTTGCCACTGAGAAACCAAATGAGTTTTCTGAGATGAAGGTGCTATGTGTACTCCTCATTTTTGGGATGTTGTTATTGCTGGTGAATGTATAAATCTTTTCCTGACTTCCCTTTTCTTTCTATTTCTTTTTTGAGCCTGTAATTTTCTTATTCTCCTCCACCACAGGACAATGTTCAACTTGATCTAAAGGAATTAAAATTGGTTTCAGTATATAGCTTCAAAGTGCATCGAAGACCTATGTAGACTGAAAAGAAAGAACTAATTTTCTTTCAACAGGAGCTTTATTGGAAAGGAGAAACACATCTCCTGTCTAATAGAAAATCCAGCAAGCGTTAAATCAAGCTTTTCATCAATCCCTTCCCTAGACCCTGGTCAGACAAAAAAACATTTGACCTACAGCATTTCGCTAAATGAGTTTAAAATCCTGCATGTCATTTGATCAATTTATTACAATGCTCCATTAATACCTTTGTCTAGGTCTATAAGAAATGTAGACTGACAGAGACAAAATTATACCTTCCTTCTTCTCAAGGTGGAATTGTATCCTCTGGTTGAAACCTAATGATCTGCCCATGGAATTCTCTGAGCACCCAGTACTAAATCCTGCATCTAGGACTCAGTTAACTTGATTTAGGATTAGCAACATATTGTCACCTCTTCAATATATGGAAACCTAAATTTCCTCCTGGTTTCCTCCACAGTCCCTATGCTTCATCAGAAAATTGTATACTCTAGATCACTTGGTCTTGACTAATGGGTTGCACTCTTCGCTTCCTTATACCCTAAATAATGCCTTCCCTCCAAACATTAATGGCAACATGGACAAGAGCAGCATTTTATTATACATCTAATATGAAGGGTTTTGTTCTGAGGCCACGATCCACATTTGAATTTAATTTGTAGAAGCAGTTCTCTGACACCAAGGTAATTTCTAAACTGTATAAAATCCTTAAAGTCAAACTTTCACTAATTCAATTTCATAACTTGAGAATATAGGAAAAAGATGTCTGTGGAAAAAAAAATACTGTCTAGAGCTACTGACATTTTGACCAGCGAAATTAATTTTTAACTTTAGACAGATGGTTGACTTTTTATGAAAGTTACTGAATTGATAGATTGCAATTGTTTCTATATTTTGAATAACTTTCTGACTACCTGGATGTTACTTGACCCACTTTCGTTGACTGAGACTTTGTTTCCTAAACGCTGGTTAGTTTATCTATCTCTGAGTTCACTCAAGAGATAGGACTTTATTTTCATTCTTTGTAGTATGTTTTACACGATCTGGAGCTTTTGGTCTTTTATCTGCATTATGTATGCTTAACCCTGTGAGTGCCAGAGGGGTATGCAACGCATTGGAAAGCAATGTGTTGCGTAACCCTCTGGCACTTAAAGGGTTAACGGTCACAACAATAAAGCATTTAGTGTAAAAATAAAGAAAGAAAAAAGAAAATAGTAAAAGCCTTCCTAGTGACTATCTGCTTTTTATTTCAGACAGTATGGGGACATTTTATTTTGAAATATTCTGCAAGAACAAAAAATGTAAAGTCAAAATACCTATACTTTTTATTTATTTTTGTTTTGTATTTCAACCATTTTTCCTGATAGCTATTACTGAGATGTCTCAATTATCTAACTTTATGAGTAGCATATATTTGGAGTGTGACAACTCCCTTAGCTTGGTATCTTAGCTAAGGAAAGGTTGATGCATTGTCCAGTCTATAATCATGATGCACTTATAATGAAATGAAAGCTGTGGCATATACCAGATAACCCTTTATAGCCTGTTTTTTTGTAATAGTCAATATAGGCTCAATAAAAGACCTAAATATCTGATTATGCTATGGGAACAGAGCTTCCACAGTTGATAACTCATTGGTTCTCTCCTTGTTTGCTGTGCAAATCTTAGAGATCTGCAGCACTGTGGGATGTCAGCTCCTTACTAGGCATGCACAGGTGCTTCTCCATTCAACTATGAAGCTAAAAGCACTGTGTCATCAAATCCACCATTAATGGGCTTTTATAGGGAGAAGTTCCCATGAGTGCCTATAAAGAAGCTGACATCAAGCTTAAAGATGTGAGAGGCTCAATGACAAGGAACAGAAGCAGATATTTCTTGTTCTATGGCTAGTCACAATTCAGAAGCATCACATTTTAGCACTCTAGTGTCATTACAGAGAAGTTTCTATCTGCAAATCATACAAATCCTGCATAAAACTGTAGTCCATATCCAAAAATGACAGAGAAGTTCAATCTGCACAGACATAATCGCTAACTCAAAATGTACGGTTTAGCCTATACTGGGCCTTCTAATTAGGTGCAGCTGGTTTCCTTAGACACTTAAAGCAAGGAGTCCACGTTTGGATTACCCTTCACACTTTGAAGAACACCCCAAGGGAAGTACCCTAAACCTAAAGATGGTAGAGATGCACTAAAAAAAAAAAAAAAAGTGACTTTTTCTTTTTTCTACAACTAGTCACCACTCAGATGCATCACATTTTAGATCTCTAGTGTCATTAGAGGAGAAATCTCCATATGCATATCAGACTAATCCTGCCCAAAGGAGTTGTTCAATACCTGACAGACTTGCCCTATATTGGGCTGTATCGGTGAGGTGCAGCTGTTAACCCAGATATGCAGATCTCTGTGGTCTGCACAACAAACTGGAGGAGAACTGTATTGTTATAAGTTATGAGAACTCTGTTCCCATAGCTCTCTGGTAACATCAGGGGGTTTAAATGAACTTATACTGCCAATTTAAGTATTAGGTTAGACAATCTCTTTTACAAAGGTGACAGCTTCTTTGAAATAATGTCCTCACCTTAGGTTTGTACAAAATAGATTGCAGGGCCACAAATGAGTTAAGTACTGTTTAGATTTAATATGTTTGCCTTACAAATCAAGATTTTTTTCTTTTTGTGTTGTTATTTTTCATTCATCTCCCCTAGCTTGATGCTTTCCTTATGAGTCTTAGGCATACAGAGAGTTATCATGACAATTATTTTATATTAAAACAAACAATACTACTTTACTACCACTATTAGAGGATTTTAGTCTTACCTGTTAAATCCTTTTCTTTTAGTCCATACAGGTTACTGGTAACTTTGGGTAGGCGATCTGCCCCTTTAATTGTAGGCAGGAACAATTCTAGAATTGTATGCAGGGGGTGGAACCTACCTTCCCTCCTTGGCTGCAGCTAGCCAACCAGCTCCAGAAAGATTTGAGACACTAACTATTGACTGGATAGTGGAAGGGAAAGAAGACTTCTGTGAGCATGACCCCGAAGGACCCCCACGGTCTGCCATAGGAGAGCCAAGCATGGTCCCTTGACAGGGTGGGAGACCAGTAACCTGTATGGACTAAGAGAAAAGGATTTAACAGGTAAGGCTAGAGTCCTCTTTTCTCTGTCGTCCAATACAGGTTACTGGTAACTTTGGGATGTCCAACCATTGAGTTTCCCAGAGGCGGGAAGTAAGGCAAGGACCAGGCGCAAGGCCCCCAAAGTTACCAGAGCAGATATGAACCATCAGATCAGAGATAGCCCAACAAGACAACTGAAGTGTCAACGGACACTGAACAGGGGTAACAACACCCCAACTGTTAAACAGCACACTGAACTAGAGCCAACAGGGCTCAAAATTGAAGGAAGCACCAAGAACCAAAGAAAATCATAGCCAGGCAAAACTGCCTCCATGATTTTCCTCCCAAAGCTGGCATCAGCTGATGCCAACACATCTACAAGGTAGTGCTTTGAAAAGGTGTGCACAGATGACCAGGTGGCAGCCTTGCACAACTGATCAGTAGAGTCTTGATTCTTGGTAAGCCCAAGAGGCCCCAATAGTTCGTGTAGAATGGACCAAAGGGACAGGCTTCTTCCTCAGCTCATAAGCCTTAGGAATAGTGGACTTGATCCAAGAAGCAATAGTCACTTTGGATGCAGGTCTTCCTGCCCTAAGACCCTCAGGAATGACAAACAACGCATCAGAATGCCTGATAGACTCAGTGCGATATACATAAAACTTGAGACAACGCACCATGTCTAACAAGTGGAGATCTCTCTCCTTGTCAGAGGTGGGGTCAGGACAGAAAGAGGGCACACAATCTCCTGATTGATGTGGAACTCCAACACCACCTTGGTTAGGAACTCCTGAGAGGTGCAAAGCACCGCCTTGTCCTTGTGAAACACCAAATAGGGTGGTTTACAGGACAGAGCGTGTAACTCCGCAACACGGCGGACAGACACAATCGCCAGGAGAAAGGCCATTTTTCACGTCAACAGGCATAGAGGAATAGTAGGCAAAGACTCAAATTGAGGGCACTGAAGAATGCCCAAAACCAAATTAAGATCCCACAGAGGAGAAGGATTCTTGAAGGCAGTATGAGAATGAGCAATGCCCTGGAAGAAAACCCTGGCATCAGGAAGGATGGAAATGTGTAACGGTTTGTTTTGACACTCAGACCAGTAGGTAAAATAAAACAATCTTTTATTGAAAGAAATAAAATACAAAGGACCGCCCTCTACAGTTGATAGCAACAATTGCAAGCTATTACACAGTACACATAGCTTTAATATAATATACAGAAGGCACCCAACATAGGAACAGAGAATAGGGAACAGGACCCTAAAGGGTGTATGAGAACAATCTGTCAGTCTCAGCTGTGGGGACTGGCATGCCCGTGTGGTGTAGATATAAACTGAGCAAGTGTGCACAGCACAGAGTTCATATAAAGATGAGTAGTAGATGTTCAGTGACCAATGTAAGTTATAGCAGCACAGTAACCCAAGATAGCCCCCATGGGCGTTCGTCAAAAGACCAGTGAGTCTGCAAGTGCAAGAGTATGTAGCCCCCACGGGCGTGATCGAGACTAGCCTGAGATGCGAAGCTGGCGTTTTAGCCCCCAAGGGCGTATAACTGGAGACCACTGTAAGCACAACACGAGCCAAGGATTGAGCAAGAGCTTGGAGCCTAACCTTGCCACCGATAGCCGCACCCGACACCTCCGTAGTTAACCGTGAGACCAAGAACCAGGAACGCCCAACCGGCCTAACAGGATTGACTACTCTGCAAACGTAACCGAGAGTCGCCATCCAAGTAGCGGCCAACTCAGCAGCAGTAGACTTACAAGGTAACGGTTCTATATATAGATAGGAGGTCCGGTCAGAGAGAAGCGGCAGTGTAAGGGTTAATAGATACGTTTGAATCTCCCAGGCTCGGTATGGTAGCTTAGCTCTGCAACGTGTAAAGGCTCGGTACAAGAGGCACAGCTTATGCAAGTCGGCAAGGAACTCTGCACAGATGGATGGGTTACCCAGGAGGGTAATGGTCACACTAGCTCGGCACAGCAACGCAGGATTCAGAATGTCGCGGCGGCGACAACAAGCCAGGCGGCCGCGAAGATCTAGAAGCAGGAAGACAGCCAGCCGGGTCGTAGCACGTAGAGGGTTCTCAGACAAGCCGGGTCGTAGCACGTAGAAGATTCTCAGACAGGCCGGGTCGTAGCACGTAGAGGATTCTCAGACAAGCCGGGTCGTAGCACGTAGAGGATTCTCAGACAAGCCGGGTCATACACGATCAGGAACACAGGAGAGTAGTCAGAGCAGGCCAAGGTCGGTACACAGGAATCCGGATTCAGGAACACAGCAACAGAAAGTCTGGCTCAGAAACACCACGAAAGGGCATCTGACAGATGTAAGCGTCAGGTATAAAAAGGTCACCAAGGGGCGGGCCAAACCAACCGAGCAAATCACAGTCTGCCACAGATGAGAGTGACAGAAAGATCACAGGCACTGTGATAAAATGTGCCTCTGAAAGAAAACAAAGAAGAGCAGTTTGAACCTTAAGGGAACTCAAACTGAGGCCCTTATCCACATCGCCTTGCAAAAAGGCCAAGACCGTAGGCAGATCAAACTCCTGAGACTGGTCCTTATCGGCACACCAAGATAGGAAGGCCGACCAGACACGATGGTAGATCTTGAAAGAAACAGGCTTGCGGGCACTGAGCATAGTAGCCACCACACCAGAATTAAACCCTTTCTTCTTCAATATTGAGGATTCAATTTCCAAGCCATCAAAGCTAGCCGATGAACATCCTCCTTCCACAAGTAACCCTGTAGAAGAAGATCCGGACGGCAAGGGAACCGGAATGGCTCTGCCACTGTGAGATCCAGAAGCTCCAGAAACCAAGCTTGGTGAGGCCCGTACGAAGCAATCAGAATGACTGAACAGCACTCCAGTTGTAATTTCTGTAACACCTTGTGCAACATTGGGAGGGGAGGAAAGATGTAGGCCAGAGGAAATAACCAAGGAATGGATATGGCATCCACCACCAAAGCTAGAGAGCAGAACCACGGGAACCTTCCTGTTGTGTCTTGTTGCCATTAGGTCAATGAAAGGAAGACCCAACCTCTGAACAATGAGGGTGAACACCTCTGGGTGCAGTTCCCACTCTCCCCTGTCCACTGTGTGCTGACTGAGGAGGTCCGCCATGACGTTGTCTACACTGGGAATGTGCACTGTGGATATGGCAGGAACGTGTTCCTCTGCCCAGGAACAAATAGCCTTGACCTCTAACCAAGCGGCGAGACTTCTTGCTCCACCCTGCTTGTTGATGTAAGCCACGGCTGTGGCATTGTCAGACTGTACCCAGACTGGACAGTCTTCCAGCTGAGATGTCCAATGACGAAGGGCATGGAATATCTCCAGAAGCTCCAATATGTTGATGGGAAGGAGAGATTCCTCCATAGACCATCGACCCTGAGTGCTTAGGTGACCCAGGACCGCTCCCCAGCCTGAGAGGCTGGCATCCATCTTCACCGTGGTCCAGAAGGATACCAGGAAGGACTTGCCCTTCAGCAGATTGGAGAGGTCTAGCCATCATGACAAACTCAGTTCCACATGAAGAGGGAGGGACACAGACATCTTCAGAAGGTCCGGCTGATCTGGTGAGTCACCTCATCCGTGTAAAACACCATGCTCTTCTGGGTGTCGAAGAGGAGGCCCAGGAAGACCAGACACTGGGATAGAACAAGATCTGATTTGTACTAGTTGATGATCCACCGTGATGGGTGAGAGCATGAACCTGCTGATGAAGATGTTCCACAGAGGGGGCCTTCAGAAGCAGGTTGTCCATGTATGGAGTAACTCTGTGTAACTCTGTGGATGATGGACACTAAGGCTCCCAGGGCATGGTTGAAAACTTAAGGGGCTGTCATCAGACCAAATGGAAGAGCTGAAAACTGAAAATGCCCCCGGTTGCAGGCAAACCAGAGATACTGTCGGCTCTCTGGATGAATGGCGATGTTGAAATATGTGTCCTGAAGATCCAGAGAAGCAAGGAATTCCCCTGGGGACATGGCAGCAATCACCATACATAGAGACTCCTGGTGATATTGAGTCTGGATCACAAAGAAATTGAGAACCTTCAAGTTCAAAATGAGCCAAAAACCGCCATCCTTCTTGGAGACCACAAAGAGGTTTCAGTAAAAACCCATACCACTGTCCTGAACTGGATCCGGCTCTTGCATAGTGCTGCTAGGGTATACCAGAGGAAGGTAAAACGGAACCTAGAATGCTAGGTGAGGTAACAACCCAACCGGACTTAGACCACAGAAGGTCAATGACACAGACTGACCGACAAGCACTGCTACCAGGGTAGCGAGCACAGTGATAATGGTAGGCCCAGGTAACCAGGATATCAATAGTCTGGGCTGGGTAGCCGAGGCTAGTAGTAATCAAACCGGAGCGTAACAGAGGAAGCCAGGAGTCAGAGTCGGATCGGGAAGTCATACAAAGCCAGGAGTCAGAGCCGGATTGGTTAGTCAAACGAAGCCAGGAGTCAGAGCCGAATCGGGTAGTCAAACGAAGCCAGGAGTCAGAGCTGGAGCTGTAGCCAGACAAAGCCAGGAGTCAGAGGTGGATTGGGTAGTCAGACGAAGCCAGGAGTCAGAGCCGGATCGGGTAGTCAGATGAAGTAGGAGTAATACACAGGAACTAGCAAATGGACCAACACAGCACTAGGCTCAGGTACACCACGAAAGGGCACTATAAACTGGAAATGCTGAGGCCTTTAAGGCTTAGTAGGTGGCGGAGAGATGACATCACTTAACCAGTGACCTATAAGAACAGCAACTTGCATAGAGCGACAGCCAAGAAGTAACAAGGTCGCTGTTACAGCAACTAAACACTGGAGGCAATCACGGGCACCGTGATACAGATGGTATTCTGTCAGGAGACTTCCACTCTTTAGACACAAGGTGGTCAAGAGTGGGGTTAGGTGGAAAGCAAGTAAGGGGCTTTTTAGGCTCCTGAAATACATCAGAAGGGTCAGAAGGAACCTCCTGCACTAAGGGAATGTTTAGGGTATTTAAAACAGCCCTGATCAGGCCCTCAGCCGAGGGCTCAGGTTCAGCCTCAAAAGGGTCCCAAAAAAGCTGAGAGGAGCCCACCACAGAACATTCCTCAACATCTGAATCCACCAGCAGTTCCTCCTCAGAGGAATCTGACACGTCAGGTACACCATAAGGTTTTGGCAGGGAAGACTTGACAGAGGAGGGGGTCCGCCAAGAATGGAAGACCCCCTGTAACTGGATGGAAAGAGTTGCAATGTGGACCTAAGGTCCCTAGTAGCAGCCTTGAACTCTTGCAACCAAACTGTCTATAATGCATGGCTTGAGGTCCCTGGAAGACTCACAGGGACATCAGAACATGCTGGGCATAAATGACCTGAGAATTCTCAAGGTAACCCTGAATGACAGGAAGAGCAATGCGCAATAGGGGATACAGAGACCCCAGCATTCTTAGTCTTAGGTCTGACCCCAAACTCCAACGGTATAAGCATTCTCACAGTATAATAAATTACAGTGTGTAGGATTAAAGTTTCACCCCAGAAATCGCTAATTTAGACTTATCTGGCAGACGAAGGGTTAATCAGCAGAGGAGAGAAGGAGAGTCCAAGCCCTGCGTAGGATACTCGATCTGGAAATAGCACAAAATGGCTGCCGAGGCAGGAGCCAATCAGAAATGAGCGCGAGAAGCAAGCGCTCATGGGAAATGTAGTTTTCCCAGAAAAAGTACCCCAACAGTGCCCGAAGTCCCCTGAGCCCCCCAACACACTGGAAACATGAACCAGATGATAGAACAAGGGCAGACAAGAAGAATGAGCCAACTCTGAAGTCGCTAGGTTAAACGGTTGCAGAGATATGTCCCAAACTGTACAGTCCCATAGGAGTGAATGGAGCAATGTCGCCTATGCGGTAAAGTTTGCCGTAAAGTCACGGAATTCACATTTTACAAAATTTAAGTTGTAATATTAAAATACATGAAACATCACTAGAACATGTTAGGATACCCAAAAGACACTGAGCCAGTAGGAAAAGTGTCAGAAAACCCCCCAAATGAATGCCAAAGCAACAGCTAAAGAGTTAAGTACCACATAAACCTGCTCCAAAACACCCAACAGACATGCAGGTAGACCCAATGAGTGCAGGAGTGTGCAATAGGAACTCCAAGGGAAAAACCCTGTGTGGAGGGGCACTGTGGGACATGTTGACCTGCAGCACTCAAAGGGTTGCTCACCTTTCCTGCACATCTTCTGTCTTCAGATTACTATGTTGAAAGAAGAAGCCTTGGTGGGCAACTCCTGAGGAAAGAACTTGTAGTCAAGATTTTCCCCACAGGGCTTAAGATCCACAAAAAGCACCTGGTCACTTAGCTAGCCACATCTAAGGGCATTGTCGGTTATGGTAATCCACCTAATGGTGGTATTCCATTTCTAACAGAAAAATAAAAAACTTCTAAAGCTATAGCAGAACTGTTCTCTTGCCTGTGTTATCTTCACCAAGGAATAAATCTTTCTGGAGCTGGTTGGCTAGCTGTAGCCAAGGAGTGAAGGTAGGCTCCACCCCCTGCATACAATTCTAGAATTGTTCCTGCCTACAATGAAAGGGGTGAATCACCTACCCAAAGTTACCAGTAACCTGTATTGGACGACAGAGAAAGATTCATTTATTAATCTCATTTCTTATTTTCTACTGACCTACTGAATTATATGGAATGTACTGGACACTCCATCAAGCTGCCTTTGTTTATCCCATATTATATAGTGAATTTGATATTGTGGTTTTATTACTGACATGTTTTTGTATGAGATTATATGTGACATTGCCTTTATGTGTCTGTTTTATTTGATGTAGTTTTGTCCAAGTATGCTTCTAGTGTAATGATGGTCAACTTTCTGTCCTCCCTCATGATAAAGCCTTTATCCCTCACTTTTCTGATAAGAGTCTAGCATGCAAACTTGCTATACAGGCATTCCTTACTAGGTACTTTTGTGGAAAACACACCTATCTGTTTGGATATTATTGCTTGTTGCTAGTAGATGGTTTTGACATCCCTTTGTGAGGTTGGATTCCTTGACCCCACTCCCCCCATTTCCTGCATGTTGTGTATTTGCTGCTATGCCAATGTGATGATCAAGTTCCCACTATGACCACTGGTTTGGTGTTTTTCACCCATCAGCTTTGGCTCTATTTGGATCTGTTTGTATTTATTTACCTGGAAGATGGATAATGAGAATTTAGATAATTAATCTGGTGATGATATTTAGTGACTCTGTTAGCAGTTTTTATGTCTGTGTTAAACACATATTCATGCATACTTTGTACATGCTTCTTTCAGTTTTCTTTTGTTTTCCTTAGGAGATTGGTATCTTTGGGGTATTTTATCTTCACACACTGGTGTCTGAATTTATATAATAATGGGCTGCAATCATTATGAGCATACATTTTACCATCAGGTGGTTTCTCCTTCTACTGACATCATTGTTCACTCATAAGTATTTATCGACACACTTGCTAACACTCTTTAATCTTAAAAAAGGCCCAAGCTAGGACCATAGTATAGATTTAAAAAAAAACAGCAGGTGCTGTAAAGTAGATACAGTAAACTTGAACATCTTCTCTCCTGACTCTCTGTAATTTTAAATAAGGACAAATGTAGGGCCAGAATGTCAATTCAGTAAATTTGCATATCTATGCACATTGCATAATCTCCTGTGAGCATAGAAATAAAGATATTTTTTAGATGAATCAGCTCCTCTGAATTTATAAATATTTTAGGAATTTGCATCAATTCTACTTCTGTACAAAAGGAATCTGACCAACTGTTCATCTTATGGGACCAAAGAAAAGATGAATGCTTTTCTGACTTCTCAGTGTGGTCTCTGCCAAGAAAACTTTCCAAATTGCAGCTGAAAGCAGACACAATTTTGCAAAGGCTGGAGTAGTCCAACACCGTCTGATGAATAGAAGTTACCTTTGAATTGGATTACAGTGGCCAATATGAAACCTTTCTAAATCCTGATCTTCCATTTAATCACTGTGTTTGCGTAGTAAGTGAAGAAATGGGATTCATGCTCTAGTCTTAGTACTAATGGCTATGCAGCAGGCCAAGTCACAGTGCATATTGACAGAGAAATAGGCCCAGTCTTACAACGTTAATGTAAGATCTCTAATGTATAGCAAAGGCATGTAACTTTGTTACTACAAAGCTCACTTCATTATAAGCATTTTGTATCTAATGTAGACAATACTATTCTTCAGTAAAAATTGGGCTAGTAAGACATTTGATTGGAATCAACAATAAAAAAATATATAAGGACAACCTCACATGTTGTGTAATCAAAATGCAGCTTCAGCTTTTAATATATTGAAAACAACAGCTTTTTAATTTTCAGCCAGTCTGCAAACTTGTTGGGACTGTATTTTAGCCAATGTTGTGTTTAAATTGAAGCACTAGGTCTTCAATGAAACAGAAGTACTGAAGAGAAGCTAACCTTGGGCTAGAGTACATTGTTTGAATAAATGTTATCTCCAATTTTATCTCACAGATTCATACTGAAGTCTGGGAAGCAATTTGAAGATAGAACCAGTGATATTGTTATCAGCTTCAATGGAATCCAGGTCCTAGTATGATATTGTTTATTGGAAAAAATATAACAAGTTAAATGCACCCTTGCATATATGATGAAAGGAAAGTTTATATAAAAGACAGCTCAATAACTGTACAAATGAAATAGAGCCTCCTCTGATACCTGTGTATGGGAAGTCCAGTACCGGAACAAACAGTGTAATCATCATATTAAGGCCAAATAAAGATGTGCTATCCTGTGAAAAAGTTGGTATTGCACTAAGGTAGTTTCCTCCTGTTTTGTTTCATTACAGACAGTTTCCATTATTTTTAAGTCCTGGAGGTCTAGGATGTCCCTAAGGTCTGAACACTTTAAGTAGCTAGAGAGAGACACTGGGAAGTATTGGTCCTGTGTGTTGCTGGTTGTACCTATCCCTTGCCATTTCCAAAGCAGGAGAAAAGGTGCTTGCCAAGAAGCCAGATGTTTGATCCTGGTTGCACCAGGAACCTGACCAGGATGGGAGTAGGTACACGTCAGGGCAATTCTCAGATCAGGGACACCAGGAAGACCCCAGATGCAGATCTATGGAAGAGCAAGGATGCACTAAACGTAGCAGGTGGAGATTGTTCAAGTTCGACAGGAATACCAAAGCAATCTCTTTCACCAAGACTGAATATGAACAGGATACAGACAGCCGGGAAGAACCTGTAGGGGAGCTATAACCAGAGTCAAATATAACCCAGTCACTGTCGGACTAAAAGTCGAAGGACATCTGACAGGAAATAGTCTTTGACTGGAAGCTGAAGAGTCCGATAGAAAAGACTAGTGTGATGAAAATCTTATCTCAGTTAAAGTCGTATACAACTAGGACTGATAAAATCTCGATATGTCTACAGAGAGAGCAGAGCACTACTGCCACCTACAGATAGCCAAGCAATCATACGACTAACACACTACTCGTACCCAGAGGCATATAATGTAACACAGGTAGTGATGAGCGAGCACCCCAATGCTCGGGTGTTCGGGTGCTCTGACCGAGCACCCCCGGAGGCTCGAGTGCTCGGCCGAGCACCCGAGCCCCATTGAAGTCAATGGGAGGACTCGAGCATTACACCAGGCCCCCCCTGCTCTGATGAGGGGAGGGTGCCTGGTCCATAGGAAAAGGGCAGAAAAGGATGGAAACACCACAGAAATGGTTCAGGGACAGCATAGGGAGGATGTCTGGATGCATCTTGGACTCCAACATCGCTGCTGGGAACGATCTTTCGCCCGTAGTACGCCATTTTTACAGACTGACCATAAAACACACAAAAAGGAAAATAAAAACGACTTTAGGCGAAAAATTGTTACCAAACAATATTTGCTGTATATTTACTTGTATATCATCTGCAAATTATCCCAAAAATTTCCTTGATTTTCTGAAGTGAGGCCATGATTAAGAGGGAAACGTGCGCAGAGGCAAATTATCCCAAAAATTTCCTTGATTTTCTGAAGTGAGGCCATGATTAAGAGGGAAACGTGCGCAGAGGCAAATTATCCCAAAAATTTCCTTGATTTTATTGAACTGAGGCCATGATTAAGAGGGAAACATGCGCTGAGCTGACCATCTAAAACATTATGGGTGAGGGTCTGCTGCAGAGCTGACCATCCTAAACATTATATGCGAAGGCCCGCTAGTGAGCTGACGCTATAAAACATTATATGAGAGGGCCCGCTAGAGAGCTGACCCAATAAAACATTATATGAGAAGGCCCGCTGGTGAGCTGACCTATATAAAAATTGTCAAACAGGGCCCGCTGGTGAGCTGGCCCTATATAAAAATTATATCACAGGGCCCGCTGGTGAGCTGGCCCTATATAAAAATTATATCCCAGGGCATATGGAAGAGGAGGATGAGAAGATTAAGAGTCAACCATATACCCGTTTTTTGGGTGGAAGGGGTGAATGGGAATACAGAGTATTCCCATCATTGTAAATAACATATATAAAGTGACTTTATGTTCCCCCGGGGCTTTCCTCCAGTGGAGTGGAGAAGTCAGGGGAAATCCAGGCCTTGTTCATTTTTATAAGTGTCAACCTATCAGCATTGTCGGTGGAAAGGCGGATACGCTTATCTGTTATGATGCCACCAGCAGCACTAAATACCCGCTCACACAGAACGCTGGCGGCAGGGCAGGCCAGCACCTCCAAGGTGTAGAGTGCCAGTTCATACCACGTGTCCAGCTTGGACACCCAGTAGTTGTAAGGCACAGAGGGATCATTGAGGACGCTGACACGGTCTGCTACGTACTCCTTCACCATCTTCCAAAACTTTTCCCTCCTTGTGACACTAGGCTGCGCATCAGGGTGAGGGTGCTGGCGGGGTGTCATGAAGGTGTCCCACGCCTTGGAGAGTGTTGCCCTGCCTTTGTCGGAACTGCTGTGTGCTCCCCTTTTCTCCCCTTCTCGGTTGGCCAAGGTAGCACGTACTCTGCCGCCAGCGTTGTCAGATGGAAAATTTTGGAGCAATTTTTCGACAAGAACCTTCTGGTATTGCACCATTTTGCTTGTCCTCTCCACCGGAGGAATGAGAGATGAGAAATTCTCTTTGTAGCGGGGGTCCAGAAGGGTGAACACCCAGTAATCCGTGTTGTCTAAAATGCGTACAACGCGTGGGTCACGGGAAAGGCAGCCTAACATAAAGTCAGCCATGTGTGCCAGAGTACCAACAGTCAAGATTTCGCTGTCCTCACGAGGAGGATGACTCTCAATATCCTCATCCTCTTCCTCCTCTTCTGCCCACCCACGCTGAAGAGATGGAACTAAAGTTCCATGGCTACCATCTGTAGCGGAGGCAACCGTGTCTTCCTCCTCCTCCTCCTCCTCCGCCTCCTCCAATTGTCGCTGAGAAGACGAAGTGAGGGTGCTCTGGCTATCACCTTGTGTAAGCTCTTCCTCCCCCATTTCCACCTCTTCCACATGCAAAGCGTCGGTTTTAATTGTGAGCAGCGAGCGTTTCAGTAGACACAGAAGTGGGATGGTTACACTGATAATAGCGTTATCGCCGCTCACCATCTGTGTCGATTCCTCAAAATTGCGTAAAACCTCACAGAGGTCTGACATCCATTCCCACTCCTCACTTCTGATTACAGGAAGTTGAACGGAGAGGCGACGACCGTGTAACAGCTGGTACTCCACTACTGCCCTCTGCTGCTCACAAAGCCGGGCCAACATGTGGAAGGTGGAGTTCCAGCGCGTGCTCACGTCACACAGCAGCCGGTGAGCTGGCAATTGTAAGCGCTGCTGCAGCTTCAACAGGCCGGCCGAAGCTGTAGATGACTTACGGAAATGTGCACACACGCGGCGCACCTTGGTCAAGAGATCATGCACATTGGGGTAGGTTTTTAGAAATCGCTGAACCACTAAATTAAATACATGCGCTAGGCATGGTACGTGTGTGAGCTTGCCGAGCTCCAAAGCCGCCACCAAGTTACGCCCATTATCACACACAACCATGCCTGGTTGCAGGTTGAGTGGCGAGAGCCACTGCTCGGTCTGGTGACTAATCCCCTGCAACAGCTCTGAGGCCGTGTGCTGTTTGTCCCCAAGGCAGATCAGCTTCAGCACGGCCTGTTGACGCTTCCCCACTGCAGTGCTACACTGCTTCCAGCTACTGGCTGATGGGGGAGTGGCGCTGCGTGTAGAGAATTCGGAGGTGGAAACGGAGGAGGAGGAGCCAATAACGTAGGTGCTGGCGGAAACCCTGATGGAGGTAGGGCCCGCAATCCTTGGCGTGGGTAGCACCCGTGCCATCCCAGGGTCCGAGTCGCTCCCAGCCTCCACGACATTCACCCAGTGTGCCGTCAGGGAAATGTAGCGTCCCTGGCCACAAGCACTTGTCCATGTGTCAGTCGTTAAGTGGACCTTCCCAGTAACTGCGTTGGTCAGGGCACGGGTGATGTTACGGGACACATGGTGGTGTAATGCGGGGATGGCACACCGGGAAAAGTAGTGGCGGCTGGGGACCGCGTACCGAGGGACAGCTGCTGCCATCAGGCTGCGGAAGGACTCAGTGTCCACAAGCCTAAATGGCAGCATTTCGATGGCCAGTAATTTGGAAAGGTGTGAGGTTAGTGCTATGGCCTGTGGGTGGGTGGCTGGGTATTTTCTCTTGCGCTCAAATGCCTGGGGTAACGACATTTGGACGCTGTGCTGGGACAGGGAAGTGGATGTGGTCGCTGATGGTGCTTCAGATGGTACAGGTGCAGGACGGGAGGTATGCGGGCCTGCGCCTTCGACAGGCGATTGGCCGGCACTGAAAACAGGGGAAGAGGAGGCAGTGGTGTGGCCTGCAGACACAGATGGGCGATCCAGGCGTTCCTCCCACTTATTACGGTGCTTGGATGCCATGTGTCGGATCATGCTGGTGGTGGTGAGGTTTCTAGTGTTCATGCCTCGGCTCATTCTGGTGTGGCACAGGTTGCAAACTACAATTCTTTTATCGTCCGCACTTTCCTTAAAAAAACGCCATACCGCGGAACACCTACCCTTTGGCAAGGTAGATTTACGCAAGGGGGTGCTCCGTGGAACATTTGCGGGCCGGTTTGGTGCGGTCCGCCTTCTTTCTGTAGCCACACCACTGCCTCTTCCAGCCTGTTGCGGTGCTGCAGATGGCTCACCCTCAGGACTGCTGTCATCGCTCGGCTCTACACCTTCCCAGGTGGGGTCAGTCACCTCATCGTCCACCAAGTCCTCCTCCACTTCCTCACTCTGATCATCCTCCTCATGTCTTGATCCCACCACATACTCAGTCATTGACAACTGTATAACATTCTCCTCAACAAGGTCTTGAGACGGAAATAGTGGTTGATTTAATGGCAACTGTGTCTCATCATCATCATCATCATCCACTACTTCCTTTGACCTTAAATGCCGTTCACATCTGTCATCTTCTTGTGATTGGGTACCCTCTAGAGGTTGTGAATCAGGGCACAAGATGTCATGTTCCTCTGCAAGCGTGCTTGGAGAGAGGGTCAAATGAAGGATTGGTGATGAGACGAGCTCCTCACTATATCCCAGTGTGGGATCACTTCTTTGACCAGACCGTGTATGGTGGGAGGAAGGATGATCAGAGTGAGGATTATGTTGACCAGACTCTTGGCTACTGAGAGTGGACTTGGTGGAAGACAGGGTCGTGCTTAACCGACTGGAAGCAGTATCAGCTGTCATCCAACCGACCACCTGTTCACAGTGGTCGGACCTCGAGAGTGATGTCCTGCGACGCCCTGTAAAATTAGACATGAAGCTAGGTATGGTGGATGTCTTTCTTTCTTGTGCTCTGGCACCAGGCACAGTTTCTCCGTGTCCTGACCCGCGCCCTGAACTATCAGGATCACGTCCACTTCCCCGTCCCTTTTTACCCGCCTTCTTCATCTTACACGGAATATGTGACTTTAATATTTGAGTTTGAAAACTTAACAGTATTTCTTCCTATTCTGCAACTGTGCAGAGTACACAGAATAGGCTGCTAAACGGCGGTGACACACACAGAATGGAATATGTGACTTTAATATTTGAGTTTGAAAACTTAACAGTATTTCTTCGTATTATGCAACTGTGCAGAGTACACAGAATAGGCTGCTAAACGGCGGTGACACACACAGAATGGAATATGTGACTTTAATATTTGAGTTTGAAAACTTAACAGTATTTCTTCCTATTCTGCAACTGTGCAGAGTAAACAGAATAGGCTGCTAAACGGCGGTGACACACACAGAATGGAATATGTGACTTTAATATTTGAGTTTGAAAACTTAACAGTATTTCTTCCTATTCTGCAACTGTGCAGAGTAAACAGAATAGGCTGCTAAACGGCGGTGACACACACAGAATGGAATATGTGACTTTAATATTTGAGTTTGAAAACTTAACAGTATTTCTTCCTATTCTGCAACTGTGCAGAGTACACAGAATAGGCTGCTAAACTGCGGTGACAAACACAGAATGGAATATGTGACTTTAATATTTGAGTTTGAAAACTTAACAGTATTTCTTCCTATTCTGCAACTGTGCAGAGTACACAGAATAGGCTGCTAAACGGCGGTGACACACACTGAATGGAATATGTGACTTTAATATTTGAGTTTGAAAACTTAACAGTATTTCTTCCTATTCTGCAACTGTGCAGAGTACACAGAATAGGCTGCTAAACAGCAGTGACACACACAGAATGGAATATGTGACTTTAATATTTGAGTTTGAAAACTTAACAGTATTTCTTCCTATTCTGCAACTGTGCAGAGTACACAGAATAGGCTGCTAAACTGCGGTGACAAACACAGAATGGAATATGTGACTTTAATATTTGAGTTTGAAAACTTAACAGTATTTCTTCCTATTCTGCAACTGTGCAGAGTACACAGAATAGGCTGCTAAACGGCGGTGACACACACTGAATGGAATATGTGACTTTAATATTTGAGTTTGAAAACTTAACAGTATTTCTTCCTATTCTGCAACTGTGCAGAGTACACAGAATAGGCTGCTAAACGGCGGTGACACACACTGAATGGAATATGTGACTTTAATATTTGAGTTTGAAAACTTAACAGTATTTCTTCCTATTCTGCAACTGTGCAGAGTACACAGAATAGGCTGCTAAACGGCGGTGACACACACTGAATGGAATATGTGACTTTAATATTTGAGTTTGAAAACTTAACAGTATTTCTTCCTATTCTGCAACTGTGCAGAGTACACAGAATAGGCTGCTAAACGGCGGTGACACACACTGAATGGAATATGTGACTTTAATATTTGAGTTTGAAAACTTAACAGTATTTCTTCCTATTCTGCTACTGTGCAGAGTACACAGAATAGGCTGCTAAACTGCGGTGACGAACACAGAATGGAATATGTGACTTTAATATTTGAGTTTGAAAACTTAACAGTATTTCTTCCTATTCTGCAACTGTGCAGAGTACACAGAATAGGCTGCTAAACGGCGGTGACACACACAGAATGGAATATGTGACTTTAATATTTGAGTTTGAAAACTTAACAGTATTTCTTCCTATTCTGCAACTGTGCAGAGTACACAGAATAGGCTGCTAAACAGCAGTGACACACACAGAATGGAATATGTGACTTTAATATTTGAGTTTGAAAACTTAACAGTATTTCTTCCTATTCTGCAACTGTGCAGAGTACACAGAATAGGCTGCTAAACTGCGGTGACAAACACAGAATGGAATATGTGACTTTAATATTTGAGTTTGAAAACTTAACAGTATTTCTTCCTATTCTGCAACTGTGCAGAGTACACAGAATAGGCTGCTAAACGGCGGTGACACACACTGAATGGAATATGTGACTTTAATATTTGAGTTTGAAAACTTAACAGTATTTCTTCCTATGCTGCAACTGTGCAGAGTACACAGAATAGGCTGCTAAACGGCGGTGACACACACTGAATGGAATATGTGACTTTAATATTTGAGTTTGAAAACTTAACAGTATTTCTTCCTATTCTGCAACTGTGCAGAGTACACAGAATAGGCTGCTAAACTGCGGTGACGAACACAGAATGGAATATGTGACTTTAATATTTGAGTTTGAAAACTTAACAGTATTTCTTCCTATTCTGCAACTGTGCAGAGTACACAGAATAGGCTGCTAAACGGCGGTGACACACACAGAATGGAATATGTGACTTTAATATTTGAGTTTGAAAACTTAACAGTATTTCTTCCTATTCTGCAACTGTGCAGAGTACACAGAATAGGCTGCTAAACGGCGGTGACACACACTGAATGGAATATGTGACTTTAATATTTGAGTTTGAAAACTTAACAGTATTTCTTCCTATTCTGCAACTGTGCAGAGTACACAGAATAGGCTGCTAAACTGCGGTGACGAACACAGAATGGAATATGTGACTTTAATATTTGAGTTTGAAAACTTAACAGTATTTCTTCCTATTCTGCAACTGTGCAGAGTACACAGAATAGGCTGCTAAACGGCGGTGACACACACAGAATGGAATATGTGACTTTAATATTTGAGTTTGAAAACTTAACAGTATTTCTTCCTATTCTGCAACTGTGCAGAGTACACAGAATAGGCTGCTAAACGGCGGTGACACACACTGAATGGAATATGTGACTTTAATATTTGAGTTTGAAAACTTAACAGTATTTCTTCCTATTCTGCAACTGTGCAGAGTACACAGAATAGGCTGCTAAACTGCGGCGACGCACACTGAATGGAATATGTGACTTTGATATTTTAGTTTGAAGACTTAACAGTATTTCTTCCTATTCTGCAACTCTGCATAGTACACAGAATGTGCTGCTAAACTGCGGCGACGCACACTGAATGGAATATGTGACTTTGATATTTTAGTTTGAAGACTTAACAGTATTTCTTCCTATTCTGCAATTCTGCACAGTACACAGAATGTGCTGCTAAACTGCGGCGACGCACACTGAATGGAATATGTGACTTTGATATTTTAGTTTGAAAACTTAACAGAATGTGCTCTAATCTGCAACTTTGCACACTAAACAGAATGTGCTCTAATCTGCAACTTTGCACACTAAACAGAATGTGCTCTAATCTGCAACTTTGCACACTAAACAGAATGTGCTCTAATCTGCAACTGTGCACACTAAACAGAATGTGCTCTAATCTGCAACTTTGAACACTAAACAGAATATATATATTTTTTTTTGTTTGTTTTTTCCCCCCCACACAAAATAACCTGCTGCCCCCACACACAGTAGTCCTAAAAAGGACTTTTGGTTCTTTTTTTTCACAATTTTGCTTTTTTTCCTCCCTACACTGACTTTCCCTTCCTATCGTCAGCTCTCCCTGGCTAAGACTGAGCCGAACTCGCTGGTCAGGTGCTATACAGCACCCGACCACGGGTTCTGGCCAGCCAATCAGTGTAATGCCAGCAGCCAACATGGCTGCTGGCATTACACTGATGTCAGAGCCTCCCTGCACGTTTATTGGCTGCGCAGCAGCCGCAAAACGTGCGGGGAGGAGACCCGAACATGGCGGGCGAGCACATGCGGTACTCGTACGAGTACCGCCATGTGCCGAGCAGAGCGATGCTCGAGCCGATCCGAGCATCGGCCGAGCATGCTCGCTCAACACTAAACACAGGTAAAGGAAAACAATTGATCAGGAGAATAATAATGACTCACCCTGGTTAACTCTCACCTCAAGGTCTGGATGCTGATATAGTCAACCACCCCGTAAGATTTGGGAGATGGGACCTCAGAGGGATGAGACACTCTCTGCTTTGACTTGCCCTGCAGTAGATACACACTGTTGAGCACAATAGGCCAGAGGTAGCCTAGACAGATGCAGAAGCCCAAGTTGAAGGTAAGGATAGAGTTCCAATAGGAGAATACAAGAATAGCGACAGTAGCCTAGGTCGGAGCATACACAGATAATGCAGGCAAG
Source organism: Rhinophrynus dorsalis (assembly GCA_037306005.1). Taxonomy (NCBI): domain Eukaryota; kingdom Metazoa; phylum Chordata; class Amphibia; order Anura; family Rhinophrynidae; genus Rhinophrynus; species Rhinophrynus dorsalis. The sequence goes on from CM074724.1 coordinate 270,417,652, forward strand.
CAGTGAGTATAAAATACCTCCCAGGCCTGAAGGTCCAAGTAACAAACGTACCTGTCGGTGTGAAAAGCCTCAGAGCAGAATAGTCAAAACAAGCCAAACTCACCAGGAGGGTATGGGTCACAAAGACAACCAGAATCTGTAGTAAGTAAACGTAAGCCAGAGAATAAACAAATTGCAGGACAATCCAAAGAATACAGAAGCCAAGGTTGAACTGCAACAAAATCTGGTCAAGAAAAACAAACTTGAATAATCAGGCAAAGAGGCTAAGGCTGATCGGTATTTAACCAAGGATCCTCCAATAGGAATAAAACGAAGAGCTGAAGAAATAATTGACAGCAACCAGGGCCAGAAAAGGGGGGAATTCCCAATCCAGATGGTCACAAGCCTGATAGGAATGTGCCATCCACTATACATTTCATGTGATTATATGGTTATAATATCCTTTAGGATCTTTACCCCCTATCCAGCTCTAAAAGCTAGTGGTAGAAGTGTGACCACCTGAATACACACAGTCACACTCTACTATTTATCCCTTCCCCTCCTAAAGTCACCACTACACACAATATGGGAGCTAAGGGTCTCTTATGTCCACTATATTTTTTATTATTCCCATACCCTAAAGCAGATCTCAATCACATTTTTCACTCCTCTGTTGCTACCTTACTATAGTAAATAATCATTATCTGCCTGCCATCAGCCCTATGACCTTGGACCATTAAATAGCAATTTGACCTTTGCCACATTATAAAACTATTATATGCACTTTGCCTGCATCTACCACAGCCAAGTACTTTATTCTCTGCTTGCTTCTATTTTAGTTCAGACCTAGTGGATTCCCTCTGTTCTCTGCCTTCACTTCTGTTTGCCTGGTGTAGTCAAGCCCTGCTCTCTAGTTCTTCCAGTAGTGTAGATTCAGTCATTGTTCTCTAAATTCTTCATTGAACTTTTGGGTTGTCTGCACACTCTATTGGCATTTAAGAGTATTATCCTACTGGGATTTGCTGATCTCTGGCTTCAAGAGGCCATCAGGGTATTGTCATTCTTCGTATCTGCTCTTCTTCACCCCCCATTGTCTACCTATGGTATTCCTAATGATTGTTGGTTAACAGACTCACTAATATCCTTGAATTCTATAGTCATGTGTATTAAATATTTGTTTACTTTCAGTTTTTGTTTGGTGTCTGCTGTGCAGCTCCTATGCTCATTGGCTACATCCCTGACAGTTAGCCGGGACTGTGATTACAGGGTCACAGGCTGGCATCAGTTCTTCCTCCGCTACCCTGCTACTTTGTCTACTAGTCAAGTCAGTCATTGTAGCAGAATCACATTAGAAGAGCCACTGGTTTGAAGATTTTTTAGCACCAGTGGGTTTAAGGAATATTGATCTGTTAATTCAAATGGGCTGAAGACAACTGATTAGCAAAAGAGAAAAAGAGAGCTCACAAGGTGGACAAGAAGGGGTGCAGATCTAAGTGTAGTTTTTATTTAACACAATCCTATAAGAAGTATATACAGTAAGGCACTCACAAAGTAAGAGGAAGGTGGAGAGTCCTAAAAGGTAATTTTAGGGATTTAGGCAGTAAGATTAGGAACTGGACCTCCAAGGTAGTATTCTCAGAGATACTACCTGTGCCATGCGCTACACCAGAGAGACAGCGGGAGATTAGGGAGCTCAATGCATGGCTGAAGTCTTGGTGTAAGAAGGAGGGCTTTGGGTTTTTAGAGCACTGGGCTGATTTTGCTTTGGGGTACAATCTGTATAGCAGAGATGGATTGCACCTGAATGCAAGAGGGTCTCAAGTGCTTGGGGGAGAGGATGATTAGACGGCTGGAGATTTTAAACTAGGAAGGGGGGGGAGGGACCAATAAATACTGGGATAGATAGTATAGAAAGGGAAGGGGATGTAGTTAATAACCAGGTGGGAGGATCTGGGGGCGGGGTTAGTACAGATGATAGGGAGAAGCCTATAAACCACATCAAAATTAAATCACAAATGAAACATAGCAGTGGCATAAATTGTATGCTTGCAAATGCCAGAAGTTTAACTGGTAAAATAGGGGAACTGGAGCTGGTAGCTGAAATTGAAAACTATGACTTGATAGGCATAACAGAAACATGGTGGGATGACACACATGATTGGTCAATCAATTTGGAGGGCTACATGTTATTTAGAAAAGATAGGTCAAACAAAAGAGGTGGTGGGGTCTGCCTGTATGTCAAACCAGCATTATTGCCTCAATTGCGGGAAGATATATGTGATGACAGTAGTGAACATGTGGAATCCCTGTGGGTTGAAATAGTCACTGGGGGTAAAACTGCTCAAAAAATACTAGTGGGTATTTGTTATAAACCACCAAACATTGGTGACCTTGAGGAATCAAAGCTATTAATGCAAATAGAAAAGGCTTCTCAAATAGGGAGAACTTTAATTATGGGGGATTTTAATTATCCAGAAATTGACTGGAAAAATGGAACAGCTAATTCTGCTAAAAGCAGCAAGTTTCTGAACTTGTTGAATGACAATTTTTTGCTCAACTAGTGCAGACCTCAACCAGAGGGAATGCATGTCTGGATCTGGTAATAACTGACAATGAAGAACTTATCTCTAACATCCAAGTTAGGGAGCACTTGGGGAATAGTGACCATAACATGGTATCGTTTGAGATAAATTCAAAAAAGCAATTTAGTATGGGTCCCACCAAAACACTGAGTTTTAAAAAGGCCAACTTTAGCAGATTTAATTCCTCTCTTGGTCTCGTTAACTGGGATAAAATATTTTCAGGAAAAAACACAGAAGGTAAGTGGAATGCATTCAAAATAACATTGCAAAAATACACACATAAATGTATCCCTGTTGGAAACAAATACAAAAGAAGCAAATTAAAGCCAATGTGGCTAACCAGTAAAGTAATTCATGAAATAAATAACAAGAAAGCGGCATTTAAACATTACAAAGCTGAGGGATCAGCAGAGGCATTTGCAGTATACAAAAATGTCAACAAAACCTGCAAAAAGGCTATTAAATTAGCTAGACTGGAGAATGAAAAAAATATTGCTAAGGAGAGCAAGAGCAACCCAAAGAAATTCTTTAAATACAGTAATGGCAAAAACTTAAAGTCTGATAATGTTGGGTCCTTGTTATCTGAAACAGGTGAGATGGTCAAGGGGGACAGAGAGAAGGCAGATATTTTAAATAATTTCTTTTCTTCTGTTTTTACCAAGGAAGACCCAATGGACAAGAATCTGCAGACTATTTTTACAGACCAGTCACAGCAAGCATGGGACTGGCTAACACAAGAAAAAGTGTTAAAACATTTGAATGGGGTTAAGGTAGACAAAGCTCCGGGGCCAGACGGTATACACCCACGGGTACTTAAAGAGCTAAGCCAGACCCTAGCCAGGAAATTACAGACCTGTAAGCTTGACATCTGTGGTAGGGAAGCTGTTTGAAAGGTTGCTAAGGGAATATATTCAAGAATTCTGCTGGAACAGGAAAAACATTAGCAATAGCCAACATGGCTTTGTGAAAGACAGGTCTTGTCAAACGAATTTGATCTCATTTTATGAAAAAGTGAGTAATAATATAGATGTGGGAGCGGTGGTTGATGTGATCTATTTAGACTTTGCCAAGGCATTTGATACAGTTCCACACAAGAGGTTACTGTTCAAATTGAATGAAATAGGCCTAGGGGAAAATGTTTGTGTGTGAATTGGAAATTGGCTGAAAGATAGAATGCAAAGAGTGGTAGTAAATGGCAAGTTCTCCAGTTGGATAAACGTGGTAAGTGGAGTACCTCAGGGATATGTCCTGGCTCCTCTTCTTTTTAATTTGTTTATTAATGACCTCCCAGAGGGCATAGGGAGCCATGTATCAGTGTTTGCCGATGACACAAAATTAAGTAAGGTAATAAAGTCTGAACTGGATGTATCTTCATTACAAGAGGATTTGGACAAATTGAGTAACTGGGCAGGCAAGTGGCAAATGAGATTCAATATAGACAAGTGTAAAGTTATGCATTTTGGGTATAATAATAAAAATTCAACATATAGTTTAAATGGTGTTTCTCTGGGGAAATGAAAAGGAATTGGGAGTAATGGTAGACAGTAGACTTAGCAGTAGAATGCAGTGCCAACTGGCAGCTGCAAAGGCCAATAAGATATTGGCATGTATTAAAAGGGGTATTGACTCAAGGGAGGAAGATATAATTATGCCTCTTTACAGGTCCATGGTAAGACCCCACTTAGAATATGCTGTTCAATTCTGGGCGCCCTTTCTGAAAAAGGACATTATGGAACTAGAGAAAGTGCAGAGGAGGGCTACAAAACTAGTAAGGGGAATGGAAAGCTTTAGTTATGAAGAAAGGCTAGAAAAGTTAAACTTCTACACACTAGAGAAACGGCGTCTTAGAGGGGATATGATAATACTATATAAATATGTTCAGGGCCCATACAAAGGGCTCTCCAAAGACCTGTTCATTAACAGAACAGTACACAGGACAAGAGGCCACCAGCTTAGACTTGAGGAAAGGAGATTTAATCTACAACAGCTGAAGGGTTTCTTTACAGTAAGGACAATAAAGGTATGGAATTCACTGCCTGAGGAGGTGGTGCTATCGAAAACATTAGATGCCTTTAAAAGGGACCTGGATACTTATTTAAAAGAGCATAACATAGAGGGCTATGTACGTTAGTATTGGGAAGAATATTTAGTTGGGGCTTGTTGATCCAGGGAGGAATCTGATTGCCATTTGGAATCAAGAATGAATTTTTTTTCCCCCCATTCAAGGCAGAATTTTAAATTACTAATTGGGGGGGGTTTGCCTTCTTTTGGATCAACGATGGTAAACAGGAATAGGAAAAGGTTGAACTAGATGGACGCAAGTCTTTTTTCAACCTAAATTACTATGTTACTATGTTACATGTTCCCCATCTTGTGGTGAAGGATATCGGGGTCCCAGCCCCCTCATGTCCACGAAAACTGCGTATTCGTAAGTCCTTGGAGTCTATAGATGAGCCGTATCCAGATGAAGCGAGCAGTGAGGCTCGTGAAGGCGCATTGGGTGATTGTTGTACTCCACTGAGTCCCGCCCCACTCACCCTGCGGTTTCCTTGATCTTGGCTTGATTTGAGTGTCTCTCCGGTTAACTGCCTGAACCGTGTGTCAAGCTGGAATGCTGACACGTCCATATTGGTTTGTAGACTGTAAGAATTATTGGCAGTGTTACACGGTCACTGGATCTATATCATCCCCCAGAAGAAGAGAAGAACATCTGGATACAGCTCATCTACAGAATCTGAGGACTTACAAGGATGCAGTTTTCATGCCTAAGAGGGGGCTGGGACCCCGACACGCTTCACTCCAAGATGTGGAACATGTGAGTCATTACTGTATATACTTTAAATATGATTGTGTTAAATAAATATTGCACTTAGATCTGCACCCCTTCTTGTCCGCCTTGTGTGCTCTTTTTTTTTCTTTTTCTAGTCTCATTGTCAGTGGTTGGCAGAACCACTTTGGGAGCAGCAGTATGGATAACAGAGGAGTGTGTACTAGGCAATATTCAGTGACATACTATCATCATTGATTCAGCTCATCCATTTCGTCTACTTCATCCTCTCTTCATCCATTTTATCTGCATTATCATTGGACATAAAGGAATTGTGTAATATTACTACATCAAGGTTGGAACTTCTCTATAGATATAAATATGGACTTATAGGGTCATATTTTATTAGCATTGGATTTTATTTTATGATTGCTTTAAGTTTTCCCTTATTTTCATTTACATTGTCTGATCACTGAATTTACTTCTCCATCGGTCACTTTGTTAGACCCATTGCATGTTATTACTATCATTATTATTTTTACATAATTTTTTTATTAATTTCTACTTGCTATATTCAGTATCTTGGGTCTAAGTAACAGAGTATCTCTCCACCAGTATCCCACGGTATTTAGATTGTTCGTTGTAGCGCTACCCTATTTCTGTATCACCCATTTCTAACAGATGACTTGCATATCCATATATTTCACATTTATAGGTAGAAGGGTTCCAATATAATTAATATATATATATATATATATATATATATATATATATATATATAATTTGTAATACATTGTTTATTATTTATTTAATCACTTGTAAATGTGGCTTTCCATATGTTGGAGGGACAAAAAATGTAAAAACAAACTATTACAGCTATCATTTATCATTATTAGTATTATTATTATTAATATATAAAGCACCACCATACTCGACAGTGTTTACAATCTAAGGGCTATATGTTCAAAGAAGTAGCGAAATAGCTTTTTTCGTTTGTAACGACTTTTCAAAGTAAAGTGTCGTTGGGATCATTAATATTTTCAGAGAGTGTCAGCTCTGATTGGAAATATGTCGTTTGTCTTGACTGAAATTGTAGTATGGAATGACAAAAATTCTAACATTCAGAACACATTCCCCCCACTTTTTTCTTAACGTACAAATTTTGTCTTTTGAAAGACATTTTTTTGTTGTTAGTTATGACAAATTTTCTTTTCCTCTATAAGACACTGGAGAATACACGCCCTTGCCCCGCCCCTTTCCCCATCAATTCTGGAGTTGCATCGTACACAACGGACATTAATAGTTTTGTGTCGTATACTCTTTAGAAAATATGTCGTTCATGCATTCAATTACTTATTTTTGTCTTTCATACGACAATTTTTTGTTATCCCTTTGAACATAATGCCCTAGATGGTGAAGAGGAACAAGTGAAATACCATGCGCATTAAAATGGGATTCTGTTCATATAAATGGAAAGGAAGAGTTTGGGCCAACTGCAAAGTTGTTCCCATAGATTGGCTGGAAAAGGCAAGGACAATATAAATCTATACAGTGGTGGCATTGTGGCATAAGGTATAAGCATCTTTGAATAGATGGACTTTAATGGAAAGCTTGCATGAGTGCCAGAGACAGTGAGCAGTTCTGATGTGTTCATGGAGTTTAAAGTGAAAGTTGGTGGCAACAGTGAAACAAAGGTGAATATCGCTTACTGAGCATATGGAGCAAATTGGGGTGTACTTAGGAAATGAAATGAGTACAGATATGTATAGGGGAGATGCTGTTAGGAATGGCTTTTTAGATGAGTAACAAAATTCAAAAGTTTAATCAATGTAGTTACAGAAAGTCAGTGTAATGCCTGACTGGGTGGGGCTGCAGAAGGTGTGTGAAAAGTGAGCTGAATTGATCTAGACACTGAACTTATGATGGTTTGAAATTGTAAAAGTATTTCAAGTGTAATACCAGCTAATTGGATATTGCAATAATCAAGCTGAGACATGAGGAGAGAGTGGGCTAGGGTTTTGATAGTGTACTGTGTAAGGAAGTATCTAAGTCTAGAGATGCTCTGAAGCTGAAAGTGACAGGAATTTGTGTGTGTATTTGAGGAGAAAAGGAGAGAAGCATCAAAATGAACTCTATGCAGTGGGCAATAGTGGTAGGAGACTATCAGATAAAATAACATTGCCCTCATAACCTTCTCCACAGCTAACACAACTTTGTTTTGGCTTCACTGCAATATGGAAGAACCTAATTTTTTTTTCTAATGAAAATTATTTTAGCAGGAAGATTACATTGAGATAGTCTCTTGGGTACTCATTATATCTACCTCAGAAGGGCGAAAGGCTAGTTGATCTTGTTGGGACTAGAACCTACAAGGTTTGAATAGATTATGTAGCTGGTGCATTAACCAAATGAGCTATCACTCCTACAGTGGGCAATCCACTTTACCTGATGCACACACTTTTTCACTCACACTCATCAGAATTCCTAAGAGATATTATCAAACAAATGTTCCTGCATAAATTGTATATGTGGATATGTAACTACCTATGGGACAGAGAACAAAGGCTGGGTTACTCCCTCCATTTCTCTTTCCAGCTTCTCCATGATTCCCTGCCCACATTTATCTAGCTACCACCACATTCCTCTTTTCAGTTTCTCCTCTCATGCCACCCTCTCTCTGTCCAGCTCCTCCCCCTGCTCTTTCCAGTTTTTCTCTGCTTCCATTTCCCCTATTTCATGCTCCACCTTCTTCTTCTCTTCCCCTCTCCTAACTTCTTCCTCTTCTACCCCTTTCTTTAGTCTTCTCTTTTTTTCTTCTGCCCAGTCACTTCCTCTTCTCCCTCCTTCCCTCTGTCCCTTTTTCTCTCTACCCATTCTCCTTCTCTTTCCTTCCTCCATATTCTTTTTCCTCCTCTCCATCTTCTCACCCACAAAAATATTTATTTATGCAATTAGGTAAATACTTATTTATTATGACTTTTACTAGTGGTCCCTTAAAATCTGCTTACCTGGTGGGCCCTGTGAGCCCCACTCGACAACGCTTATGAAACATTTACAAATATTCTCTGGAGTCCCTACAATATATTACAGCCCATCAAGCTATGCATATTCAAAAGCAGTGCCATGCTTTCAACTCTAAACTGCATTAAACAGATGTTTTATATGTGTATTTTGATAAGTAAAGAAGCACGCAGCATGAGTTTACGATAATCTGGGCTTTATCCATTATTCACTAATAATGATAGCATAATGTATTTCGCTTTATAGGAAGATTCATTAGCAACATCTGTAGGGGGTAAAATGCATGCAATTGGTATGAAGGTTGATGTATTTCTGTTCATAATAAAATATCATATAATTTATAGTACTATAACTTGCATCAGCCAGAAGATATTGGTATTTCAATAAAGTTGTTTCTGTATAAAATATTTAGAAAAAAGGGGTGCACCAATATTGGAGTAAACCAACTGCAACATAAGGGAAAAACAAACATTCCCATTTATTTAAATGGCTGTTTAAACAATTGAATGCTAGACAAGTCTCCAGTGCATTGCAAAGTTGTCTCTAGCATTCAAGGTGAAAAATGTATGCAAAATATGATATATTTATCTTCAATAGGTCTTTAACAAATGATCTGTAAAATCATGCTAAGGGTGCTTTGAGCAAAAAAAGATTAAGAACCACTGCTCTAGATCCCAGATATTCTTTAGAGCACAGTTAAAAAGAAAATATAACCGAAAAATAATCTAGGAATAAATTACATATTTTTTTAACAGAAGGACTACCTAGGCAGATATATATTTACAGAATACACTTTTTTGTAAAAGTCTGCCTTTAGTTCACACATTCTAAAATCAAGCAATATGCTTCAACAGTCAGATGTCTGTTTTAAACTGTAAACCCTAACAAACAGCCAGTAGGTTACAACAGAGATTAAATGCACTATAAAATATATGATTAAAAGCAATGTGAAGGACACCTATTCAGATAAGTCCTTCTTTTAGACACCACTCTTCCTAGAACAATGATTCTCAACCAGGGTGCCGTGGCACTTTGGTGTGCCACGGACATCAACTTAGGGTGCCCCATGTTTTCTATAAAGACTAACAAAAATGGACTTTTAAATAAAGATTTATAGAAATTGCAATGCACATTATGTTTCCTTTTGTTATTATGATTGTAAGACCTAATAATAACTGTATATTTATGCACTGTATCTTCATTATGACCTTGATAAAGTACATTAAATATGTTAGGGGTGCCCCAAATGTTCTATAGTATGTGCTAGGGGTGCCCCGAACAAAAAAATATTGAGAACCACTGTCCTAGAATATAGTTCTTCTTTAATCCTTTAAGGAACAGAGGGTTGTGTAACACATTGCGAATCAATGAGTTGCATACCTCTTTGGCCCTTACTGTGTTAATATGTAATTTATGGATTGAAGAGCTTTCAGGCATTGAAAAGTTATTTCTCTGCATTGAGTAACTTCCCCATCCTATATAATAATTTTGTAAGGATGTTTTTCAGAAGCCGTCATGTGCGGTAGAGAAGGCTGCACTTGCTGCAGTCATGTGCAGTAGAGACTGCCTACTCCACAGCTGATACTGACCGGGCCACTCTGAATTCAGACCAGAGTACCAGGAAGGTGCACAGAGAGGACTACGGTCTGCAGCTGTGGCACTGTGGCCCTTGTAAACAGGCTTTTCAACTAGTTCCTAATGATCTTCATCAGAAAAGCTCAAAATAAACTAAAACACAAACTGTAAACATATTTTATAGAAAAGATAATATATATTTATATAAACATAAAACATAATATATATATTCAAATATATTGTACAGCTTATGCTGCTGAATAACACAAAGATGCATCTTTTCAGAGTTATTCCAGTTTAAATGTTTTTTTTTTCTTTTTACATTAACATTCCCCCTCTATTGGCCAGATTTTAGATAGTTATTTTGTTGCATTCTCTTTGAGAGTCAAGTCACTGACAAACATTCTCCACAGAATGTGCTTGCCACTTCCTGTCAGTTGAGTCACTTCCTGAAATTTGGGATCTCTGTTTCCAGAGAGTATAACACCTTTAAACCATTATAATCCTATATAATAATTCGCCAAGTTGTGTGTAACGCCCGACATGCGCAGTAGACACTGCTGCGCGTGCGGCAGTCATACGCAGTAGAGACTGCCCGCGCCGCGGCTGATACAGAGCTGGGCGCTCCGAAGGAGCGTCCAAGCTCTGTATCAGCCGAGGCGCGGGCAGTCTCCACTGCGTGTGACTGCCCCGCGACCGGCTGCCAGAGGCTCTGTATCAGCCGAGGCGCGGGAGACCCATGACCGGCTGCCAGAGGCACTGTGGCCCGTGTAACGGGCTGTTCAACTAGTATTTGAATAAAACAACCACCAGGAGCGGATGTATCAGTATCAGATAAAGCCCTGTACCATAAAGATTTTATGAAAAAAGTTTCCTTCTCCTTTAAAACAGTCTAGCTCTATATTTGCTGATCTCCACTGTCATTTGCCTTGCTTATTTATAATCCCTTTTGATTATTTATCACTAATTGATATATACAGTACTGTGCAAAGGTTTTAGGCAGGTGTGAAGAAATGCTGTAAAGTAAGAATGCTTTAAAAAATATATGTGTTAATAGTTTATATATCAACTGACAAATACATAGTGAGTGAACTAGGTATACTTGCACTAATTCAGGGATTTTGTAGTCATACAGTCAGGTGCATGATTATACAATTATACCAAACAGGTGCTAATGATGATCAATTTAATATATAGGTCAAAACTGAAACAGAAACAGCTGTGGAGGAGGAATAAAACTGGTTGAGGAACAGCCAAACTCAACTAACAATGTGAGGTTGCTGAAGACAGTGTAAAGGGATAGTAATGTTTCACAATAAAAGTAGCTCCAATTAATCTTCATAGTATTTGGGCCATGGAGAGTGTTATTTCAGTACTGCCAGAGTTGAAGTTGAAGAGTAATTGAATGATAAAGTATCCCCCTCCCGCCCCTTTTACTGATGCAACACTGCTCACCACAGAGCAGCAAGGCTGTCCGGATGGATCGCAGAGAGGGACAGTCTTCAGTGAGCATACTGAAAAACCTGAGAAACCTGTCAAGGGGGCAGGGTTTTCCTTATAATCACAGTAAGAAGATTGTCCCTTGCTGTGGTCTTTCTGGTCAAGAGACCAGATTCCACATCTGAGGGGAGGCAGCTTACACTAGGTAAAATGGGTGGGAGGGGGATACTTTATCATTCAATTACTCTTGAACCACAACTCTGACAGTATTCAAATAACACTCTCCATGGCCCAGATACTATGAAGATTAATTGGAGCTTGTTGCACAGCAACAAGACACAAGGTAGTTATACTGCATCAGTGAGGTCTCTCCCAGGCAGACATTTCAAGGCAGACAGGGGTTTCCAGATGTGCTGTACAAGCTCCTTTGAAGAAGTACAAACAAACAGGCACAGTTCAGGGCTGTAGACGCAGTGGTTAGCCAAGGAAAGTACAGCAGATGAATTATACATCATGCTTATGTCCCGTCACAATCGGAAGATGTCCAGCAGTATCATCAGCTCAGAACTGACAGAAAACAGTGGTACCCTTCTATACCCATCTACTGTCTGGAGAAGCCTGGTCAGAAGTGGTCTTCATGGAATAGTTGCAGTCAAAAAGCCATACCTCAGACGGGAAAAAACAAGGCCAAGAGACTCAACTATGCATGAAAACACGTGAACTGGGTTGCAGAAAAATGGCAGCAGATGCTCTGGCCTCATGAGACAAAATTTTAAATATTTGGCTGTAGCAGAAGGCAGTTTGTTTGCCGAAGGGCTGGAGAGTGGTACAAGAATGAGTGTCTGCAATCTGCAGGCTATAGTGAAACATGGTGGAGATTCCTTGCAAGTTTTGGACTGCTTTTCTGCAAATGGAGTAGGGGATTTTCTCAGGTGAAAGGGTATCCTCAATTCTGAGAAGTACAGGCAGATACTTATCCATGCAACACCATCAGGTAGGCACCTGATTGGCCACAAATTTATCCTGCAGCACCTAAATGACCTCAAACATACAGCCAAAGTCATTAAGAACTATCTTCAGCATAAATGAGTCCTGGAAGTGATGGCATGGCCTCCACAGAGCCCTGTTCTCAACATTATTGAGTCTTTCTGGGATTACATGAAGAGAGAGAATCAAATGAGGTTGCCTAAATCCACAAAAAAACTGTGGTTAGACCTACCTGTCGAGTTCCTTAAGAAAAACTGTGTGCAATTGTACCTAGAAGAATTGATGCTGTTTTGAAGGCAAAGGGTAGTGACACCAAATACTGATTTGATTTAGATTTTTCTTCTGCATTTAGTTAATGCATATACTATTTGAAGTCCTTTGCTACTAGCCAGACCTGAAAAGTTACTCGCCACTGCAAGCCATAACATACCCACCAGGGCTGAATTTCTTCTAATTTTCACTCGCCATTGGCCATTGACGAGTGGAAATTTTAAGCCCTGTACTATTAGCATACCTATTTTTCAAGCATCCTTACTTTACATCATTTTTTCACACCTGCCTAAAACTTTTGCATGGTACTATATATATATATATATATATATATATATATATATATATATATATATATATATATATATATATATATACAGGGGTCACAATCATACAATATGTTGCACAGTAAAGGGTTAACACAGAGTAAATGTGGATGTGCATCAATATTTTGTGTTTTTGATTTTAACTATTTCGGTACTCCTTTGGGTATGCTTACTGGACTGAAATTTGGAAGCTTTGACCAGTTTCTACTGGTTTAATTACCCTTTCCACCCCCGGGGTTCAATGTTCATTGCCTTTAGGACTCAATAAAATGCCTATCAGAAAGTCTCTCTCAGTTAATGAGTAAAGCTGGCAAAGATGCAGCTCTCAAGACAAGGTTACTTGGTTAAGGTTGATGGACGTAATGGTTACCAACAGCAGTAAGTCCAAAAATTAACTTCCTCTACCATAGTTTATATTATGAGGAAATGTTTCCATCTCCTTAGCCTTGTAGATGAGGGATGATGTTGGCAATCTTTATTTTTGTATTGCAACAGACAAAATGAAATGCTTTTAATGAGCCTCAGTAGTACTAAACCCATTCCTGAGAAGCTTACAAGCCCTTCTTTCCCTTTCACCAGTAGCACATTCTCCTCTGCCCTGAAACTCTCACTGTATCTTTCTCCAGCAGCTATATGTACCTTACTGTCCATGCTAACTAACCATACTAACTAATCTTTCTCTCACTTGAGAACCTAACTCACCTTCCAGCATCTCTCTGTCACTACATTACCAGTTAATAGAGCTACTCCAACACTATGTTGTTCCTCTAGCAACACGCTCTTTCTCAAAAGCAGATGCATTTTCTATTTCTCCTTTATCTCATTTAACAACTGCCTTCATATTTTCTTTCTGTGTCTCTCTTTCCTTTCGGAATCAATCTTATCTATTTTTCTTTGTCCCAGTAGCTAGTTATGTACTCTTTCTCACCACCAGCATCTAGCTTCCCTCTCCTTTTCATCTAATAATTTATTGCTCACTCAGAGACTTATTTTACTTTAGTAATAATCTTTCCAGCTCTCTTGTGTCCCTACAAGTACCCCATACATGACTGATTCTTTCACTTACTCCTGACCACTTTTTTCTTCAAATTCTATCTCTCTTTTCACTTCCCCATCTTTTTCAATGAAAAAAAACATTACCCCAGCAGCAAACAATGAGCCACTTCAAAGGGCCCTGCAAGAAACATATGACTTGATGTACAGCGTAAGAAGATCCATGTAGTTTCCTGATATCCATGATGTTGATTGAAGTATACATGAGGATGATCTGAATACTCAAAAATAGGCCTTATGTTCTAACGAAAACTGGAGGGATTCTGGAACAAACCAACAATACCTTAGGGTAAAAATACATATCCTCAAACTCTCTATCAATTTAAATGGGACTTATAACCCCTTCAGTGTTAGTGAGGTCTCCAAAACAATGTGATGGAGACCTTTCTAGTATTTAAATGGTTAAAACACTTTTTATATAAATGGAAGTGTTTTACTTATCCCCTGGGGAGCTATTGGCTTGACCCAAAATTACTTCATTTTTCTTTTGATCATAAGGCCTAGGCAATTATAGACCTGCCTCCAAAGGCTCATCGGCTATCCAGGATTCTGATTTCATTTACAATAGGCTAAAGCAATTATTATGATCATCTATATGGACAGAACATAACTCAGTCTGAGAGATTTTCAGAATAAAAGCACAGTATTAAGAGACTACTCCTGGAAATTTAGAAAAGGCCCCAGATCGTCACTTCCTTCCTCAGAACTGCTTGAAACATTGTCTTTACCTTCCAGCAGAGCAACAATGCTATGTTTTCTGTTTCTGATTGCTAACTGCAGCGGGGTACAGCCACTACTATCCTCTATATCCAGTTTAGCATCAGCCAGGAGCAGAATTTTTATTATGGCTGCATTATCATTTAAAACAGCTACATGTAAGGGGGTCCAACCAAATTTATTCTGTGCATCCACATCTGCTTTGTGCTCAATAAGGTTAATAACACTGCAAAAAGAACCTCGTTGAACAGCAAGATGCAGCGGAGTCCAGCCTGACAATTCGGCAGTGTTGGGATCTGCCCCCAAGTCCAGAAGCTGGGAAACAGCAGCATCCACACTATAGCGGACTGCTAAATGGAGGGGTGTCCATGACATATCTCCTTCATTATCCATATGGGCACCATGGTCCATGAGTAAATTAATTATCTCAGTGTGTCCTTTAAAAGCTGCAAGGTGTAGAGGTGTCCAGCCTTGATACGTTTTAACATTGACATTGGCTCCATACTTTATCAAGTATTTGCAGATCATGCTGTAACCCTTTACTGCTGCCATATGCAAAGGATTATAGTGGTTCTTATCAGGACAGTTCACATTAGCTCCTTTATGTATCAAATGTTGCAACACTCTAAAATAACCTCTATCAGCAGCAATGTGAAGAGCAGTCCTCTGATTATTTTGCATGCTATCTGGATTAGCTCCTTGGCTGATCAAAAGCTTCACAAGTTTGTAGTGGCCAAAATAAGAAGCCACGTGGAGTGCAGTTTTGCCTTCCACTTCTTGGCAATTTGGGTTGGTGTGTCGGGAAAAAAGGACACGGGCAACATTCTCAAATCCATTTTGAGAAGCCAGATGAAGAGGTGTCCATTCATCTCGCTCTTTTGCATCCACATTAGCTGAATTGTCCAAGAGTAGCCTAACAATTCTGTCATCCCCACTTTGAGCAGCAAAATGGAGTGGTGACCATTTGTCCTCATCCGTCAAATTCACATCTGCCCCATTTTCAATTAAACAAGAACAAATATCTAGCAACTTCTTTTGCACAGCCAAGATGAGAGGTGTATATCCACTTACTGTTTGACTGTTCACATAAATGTTGTGTCTGAGAAAATAATTTGCCTTTTCAAGATTTCCTTGAGCAACAGCGACATGGAGCAGAGTGAAATTATTTTCATCTACCCAGGAGACATCTTCATTGCTGTTTTCTAAAAAATTCTTCAACAAGTTTTCTGTTTCTAGAAGGACATATAATTGTGTTAGTAAGTCAACCTTGGACTCAGCACTGATTTTTTTTAATATATATATTTTTCTTAGTTATTCATCCTAAATGTATTCACTTCCATTACAAAATTTCAAATCCCTTTAAAGGGATAGTCAAAAAGAATGTTTTAGGGTTTATCCTACTGAGTAAAACAAAGGTACTCCCACTCCTGAAATGTGTTTTATTCATGATTTATTACAGATCAAACCTGAATTTAAGTGCAGTATCATAGTGTCCTGATATTGTATACACCATCCTATGGACAGCTCTGGTCAGTTGACCCTAAATTACCATAGGATGGTGTAGCAACAGCTCCACTGTACAATATCAGGCCACTTTGGTACTGCACCTAAAAAAAATAAGTTTAAGCTGTAATAACTTTCGAATAAAACACCTTTCAGCAGTGGGAGTACCCTTGTTTTACTGAGGAGGATAGCATAGTACATTTTAGTAACATAGTAAATTAGGTTGAATAAAGACACAAGTCCAACAAGCTCAACCTTCGTCTCTTCGTAGCTTTCCTTCTACCAAATAAGTTGGTCTTTATCAGACCTTCCTGATCTGCCAACTAATAAACAGTTTAACTCTGTATGTTCCCTTTTGAAGGAATTGCATCTAATCCTCTCTTAAATGTATCCATTGTATCTGCCATAACCACCTCCTTGGGCAAGGAATTCTACAATTTAACAGACCATACTGTAAAAAAACCCTTTCCTCTGCTGAAAACTAAACCTCCTTTCCTCTAATCTCAAGGGGTGTCCCCTGGTCACCTGATCAGGCCTTGGAATGAATAGCTCACAGCAGAGATCCTTGTTTTGACCTATCATATACTTGTACAATGTGATAAGGTCTCCTCTTAGTCGCCTTTTCTCTAGAGTAAATAAACCAAGTTTGTCTAGTCATTCCTCATATGTCAAGTCCTCCATTCCCTTAATTAATTTTGTTGCTCTTCGCTATATCCTCTCTAGTTCTAGTATTTGCTTTTTCAGAACTGGTGCCCAAAACTGCACTGCATACTCAAGGTGAGGTTTTAACAATGATTTGTATAATGGCAAAATAATGTTATCCGCTCTTGCTTCAATACCTCTTTTTATGCAAGACAGGATTTTGTTTGACTTTGCTACTTCTGTCTGACACTGGTCACTGTTTCCAAGGTTGTCGTTGACAAGGATACCCAGGTCTTTCTCTAGCAATGAGTCCCCTAAAATGATTCCATTAAGTTGATAAGTAGCCTTGGGATTATTTCCTCCCAAATGCATGACTTTACACTTCCCCACATTAAACTTCACATTCCATTTGTTTGCCCAATCTGACATTGTATGTAAATCCCTCTGTAGAGAGAAAATATCCTGTTCTGAATTAATTACCTTGCATAATTTAGTGTCATTTGCAAATATTGATATTTTGCTTTCTATATCTATTTCCAGATCATTTATAAACATGTTAAAAATCAGCGGACCGAATACTGATCCCTGAAGTACTCTACTCTCCACTTTAACTGTATTGGAGAATTTTCCATTTAAAACTGCACACTGTTCCCTATCTTTCAACCAGTTTTGTATCCAATTGTAAAGGTTATCTCTTAGCCCCAATTTCCTTATTTTATACCCCAGCCTTCTGTGGTGCACTGTGTCAAATACCTTTGCAAGGTCTAGATATACTACTTCAACTGCCTTGCCATTATCAAAGTTGCTGCTTACTGAAAAGATTAGGTTGGCATGATCTATTCTTCATAAAGCCATGTTGATTCCTGTTAATGATTTTATTTTTTGTTTTGTAATCCTAAATATACCCCCTTATTATCCCTTCTAGCAGTTTCCCCACTACAGATGTCAAACTCACAGGTTTATAATTCCCAGGTTCTGTTTTAGTTCCCTTCATAAACAGAGGCACTATGCTGGCTCTTCGCCAATCCTGTGGCACTGAGCAATGTATAATATATATATATATAAATATCTTTATTTATTAAGCATTTCTATCCCTTTAAGAATCAGAAGAGGTGTGCAACACATTGCATCTCAATTAATTGAACTCCCCTCTAAAACGTGATGCTTTGAGTGGTGGCTGGCTGTAGAACAAGCCATTAGCTTTTGCTCATTCTCAGAGCCTCTCACATTTTGGTATGTATTTTGAATACTCTTAGGGGGTCTCTCTAAGAGTGAAGGTTAATTCAGATGTAGACCGCTTGCTGGTAGTACCTATGGAATCCAGCTGCACTTTCCAAGGATGAAAATTACATCTGGGGTTAGCTGGTGTTCCCATGTAGAGGGGATTTGTCCTTCATTTTAGAACTGGTCTGCCCTTTTGGGTGGTATTATTCTAATATATACTTGGGAATGTTTCCTCTATAATGGCAATAGATAGCTAAAATGTGATGTTTCTGAGCTGGGACTAGCCATAGTACATGCCATTGTGCATTTGTTTGATCTCAGAGCCTCTCACATTTTGGTATGCACTATATATGCAAGTTTGATACACTGCTTTAATTGTAGAATGATTTCCAGAGTTTTTACTTGGATATTCATCAATGTGCATGATAGGTGTGTCAGTAAAAGATCTATAAGCAAACTATATATAGAGTTAATCTAAGAATTTAACTTTACGTAGATTGAAAAGTTAGGTTTTTTGTTTGTTTATTGATGATTTTTTGAACTGTGAATTCAAGATCATTTGAGATGAATGTTTGATAGAAATAATTTAATTACTATATTAAATTGAATTTGCATATGTAATTCTGAGCAGTATATGTATATGTGCAAACCATTTCAGTGCTGTTTTTTTGACTAGCTAAAATGGCGTTATATACACAAACACAATATGCCACTGACTATTGTGGGGTAATTGAATATGTTGCTGAGAAGAGTATTTTGATGTACAAAATAGACTATATGTATATTTAATCCAGTCTGCAAGCATATCTAATCCTTTGAGTGCCAAGCTCGTCATTTTCATGTGGTTGGCAAAGTAGGCTTGTATGGCCAACCTCACGAAATTTACAAGGTCACACTTAAAAGCTTCTCCGTGCACTCCTGGAGGAGGGAGACTTTTCAGACTTGCCCTGCATGTAGGGAAGGAGGTTCCCTATATTGTAGGCAAAGTCTTTGCTGTTTAAAATGTACAAGATCCTTGAGAACAATCATGTATATGATAAAAAAAAATAACATAGTGCAGGATCTCTTGATCTCGTATGATGTTGGTTTCAAAAAGTAGATTAGACCTCAAGGAGGAGTGGTCATCAAGACCCCTCATTATGCACCTGGCATTGATTGTCTATTCGGTAGGATAGGTGAACAATGCCGTGACCAGGAAGGCGATCATAATCTTCCCTGTACCCTCTCCTCCGGAATTCTATTAATATC
The DNA here is from genome assembly GCA_037306005.1 of Rhinophrynus dorsalis. Lineage (NCBI taxonomy): Eukaryota > Metazoa > Chordata > Amphibia > Anura > Rhinophrynidae > Rhinophrynus > Rhinophrynus dorsalis. The sequence goes on from CM074724.1 coordinate 270,436,986, forward strand.
AAGGTTGAGTTGGAGAACCTTCACTCTTGGGAGTGAGCTTTGAAAATGTAGCCTATTGGCTGCGTTACCACCCCTGGAGTTACATTTTCCATCCTCTTGCTTTGAGGGTGAAGTCCATTTCTTACTAACAGCCTAAAGATCCCCTTTCTTACCTCTTACTTAAAGGGATAGTAATACTTAATTTTAACTTTATTTTATTTTGTAGGCGTTAAAAAAACATGAAGAATGATATAAGTCTTATCTCTGAAACCTTTATGGTTTAAGAGATATTCACAAACAAAATATCCCCCCCCCCGTTCAACCAGATAAGAAGGGAGATGCCCAGGTAGACTGCAGAGAGGGACAATCTTCAATTAAGATAATGGAAAAAGCTGAAAAACTTTTCAAGGGGGGAAGGGCTTTCATTGTTTTCATACAAAGAAAATTGTCCCCTTCTGTTATCTGTACTGTCATACAACCTGATCCACATCTGAGAAGAGATGGCTTACACTAGGAAAAAGGGGCGGGGAGGGGAACTTTGCTTGTGAATATCTCATAAACCATAAAGGTTTGAGAGATAAGACTTATATCATTCTTCATGTTTTTTTAATGCCTACAAAATAAAATAAAGTTAAAACGAAGTGTTACTATCCCTTTAAGATAGTCAATCTTTTGAGCACCAGAGTGGTGTACAATGCATTGCTCTAAAATGAACTCTCACCTCTGTGACACTCAAAGCTTTAAAGTTAATATTTAGAAACCATGGTCTAGTAGATTTACTTCATAGAATAATAATGGAGAAACAGCATTTTACAGTACAACCTTACAGTATAATGTAAGCTTTCTTTATTTGCTGGTTTTAAGTCTTTGACAAATACAGTTGTATTTCATGAATAGCTATTTTGAAGACTTACCAATGCTCAAAGCTGCAACAGATGATTCTAATTGGCTACCCTGAATAAAAGATGTGTAAATATAACAAACAATTATTAAAAAATAATGATATACATTATTTCTGATAATTTTTACATCAGAAATGAAACTCGTAGAATCTAATTAATTTAGGATTTTACTGATAAGCAATATACAGTCGAAAATAAACAGCTTTATAGCTAGAATATAGTATTATAATACTAAAAAAGAACAGATATGTGGGCGATAGAATTAGGCCCAAACACCCCACCCTCCCATGTAAACACCACCATGGTATCCCAAATACAACCTAATAAATCAAACAAAATAATATAGTAATAAATCAAAAACAAAAAACAGAAAACTAAGAAGGGTATTGATGCCTTCTTCTTCCTACTTGTTTATAATTGCCAGCTTGAGTAGGATCCCCCTATTGAACTCAGCCTTCACCACTTGCCAGGCGATTGATTCACTCATGAAGAGCAGATAATTTTATTTTAACCCTTTGAGTGCCACAGGGCTGAGCAATGCACATCCCTATGGCACGCAAAGGGATAAGGGAATGATGCTGTGCATGGTGCTGAAAGTATCCCCTCCACTCCCCTACTGTCCAAGTGGGGAAGCAGAGAGAATGCTCTTTAACTTCAGAATTGTCATTGTGTTGGTGATGTGTGAAGGGAGAAATGCCCTTCCACATCAACAGCACTTTGACAATCAGGTATGCTAATAGGGACCTTCTCCACTCCTCCCGTTGCATCCGTAAATTTTAGTGAATATGTCGATGTGTCTGTACTTTGAAATGTTAAAGTGTTTCAAACACATTGACAAAGTCATATCGCCACAGCATAGACCTTTAGTGAATCTAGGTCTATGGATGTCTGTATATTCAGAACATATTTAAAAAAATTTTAGACCTTAGAAAACAAACAGGTACTTTTTTTTACAGATGATAACATAAAGCATAGCATATTAAAGTATATATATAACCCATTGATTTTTATGTCTTAATGTTTCGCTAAGAAAGGGACCTTATTAGGTTTACTAAAGATGTCAAGATAAGTGCAAACTTTTGCATCTTTTATTTACCCCTTTAAGAAAAGTCTTAAAGAGAGTCTGTTACATTTCTAAGTCCTCACCTCAGAGAAAAAAACAAATTGACAATATTTGCATGACAATCCCTCCCCATTAATTTATTCTATTCCTTTTGTGGAAATGTATATGGTTTATGAGCCTCAAAATTAGAAAAGACATGATCTCAGGACAGAAGAGTAAATCATTATGCAGGCTATTCCAATAACTTTCATGACAGATATATCAGCTCTGCAGATGTTAGAGATATTTACAACAAAATTAACAATCTGTAAACCATTACACTAATTGAAAAACAAACAACACAAGGTATTGACAGGTGAAATAGATATGTTTATTGAGACTAAATGCTGTGTTGGGACATATCCTTCTGTAAGTGCATCTTAAAATTAAGCAATATGCTATAATTAGTAAGGCAGTGATTCCAAACTCTAGTCACTGGGACACATCAACAAAAAAAAGGGAAGTACCCAAGGAAAAGACACCAAGGGTACAAATCCCTCTCAAAGAAGCCTATTAAATTGAGGCACTCAGAAAGGTAGACAATAGACAGATACAACGCTTTATTGAAAAAATAAAAATAATAATTCACAGAAAGATTAAAAGCAATTAAAAACAATCAGTATAAGGCAAATAGTATACATGCCCAGGCTTAAGTAATAAAAATAAAAAGGATGATATGTTTACAATATAAATATGCGTCTATAGAGTCTCATCTGTAACAAGACAAGGCAAAAAATGATACATATATAAAGTGAACAGTGCCATATGAATAAAGTGCAAAAAAATACAAGCATGTAAATAAAGTGCAAAAAATATAGACATATACTTATCTGATATAATATTATGATAAACCCACTGGGAATGTCAAATGATCAAAAGCCAAAATACTGAACACCCTTACTCTTACTGGGACACATCAATGCTACACGTTTTCAGGGTTCCTCATAGAAGTACTGGTGGATCAACTAGTTGTTTATTCTTTGTTACATCTGTACTTGTGCTAATGTTATGTATGTGTGCGCATGTGAGGCGATCTTGATAATCTGTTTTGTTGGTAAACTGGGGCTGCAAACCACTACATTAAGTATAGGGTATGGTGGGAGATAATAAATGTCATCATAAACATAGTTTATGTACAGTTTTACTTATTTTATTTATTATTTTTCAGGTGACACAAGTATTTATTCATTTTAATGGACAAGTTGTACCTACTAATTACTCTCATTAAAAGTTCTACTTAACTTAAAGTTATAAATTAGAAGATCTTTGAATAAAACCTCCACAGTTTGAAAAGTACATAGGTCACGAATATAAATGGTTGTTAAATACCTAACAATCTAATACAGAAGAAAATCATTGAGGCAAATAACCAAAATCTTCAGTCAAGTCACTCTGGCATTAACCTGTAATGCCACAGTCTGTAGTTCAGGATATTCACTACAGTATATGGGCATTGTACACACTCTTCTAATGTTGGCCTTTAGTACCAATATGTCCCAGGTCCCAGCCCCCTTGCATGCACAGAGAAATGGCATACACTTACACCATTTATTCTATGGCTTGTTTTGTACATTGAATTAAGGAAGGTGTAGAGGAAAGGAGCAGCACAAGATGCTCACAGACTGTTCTATTGTCCTTCCATTGGAATAAGAGTAATTAAGGCTACATTTATCATTGTACATAACTTAGAAAATTGATGTTTTGCAGGTTTGAATGTTGTTTCCAGTGTCTGCTAGTGCAAATAATCAGCATGATACATTCACACCTCTGTCATAGTTGAGATAAAATGCATTATCTGATACCAAGATGACAGTCAGATTACTCCAAGATCAACATGATCCATCTGCCCAATGTATAAACAGTATTAAGTGTAACCACATATAACCTATTTACTGGAATTATTTAGATTAGGGAAGGTATAAATAACTCCCCCATTTCCCTCACAAGGATTTTGTTCACCGTAGAGGTAAAGTTGCTTTTTAATTGCAATATACTAAATAAATGTTAACCGATTGTAGACAGATAGGGACTTGCCTGAATCTGTGGTGCCTTGATGGAGCAGATGGACTTCCCATGCACTTGGCCAAAAATATGCAACTAAAATCCCACTGTTTTCTTTGTATATGTACTCAAGAAAAATTTCTTGCTGCTCTCCTCACCATACAAATATGTAACTATTTGAACACTACTTAGGCTATTTTGAGCTCTCCAGGAATCTGTATATTTTATAATTTTTGTATGTATTATGGGAGGTTTTGGCTCCTCTTTGTCGTACCTTCCCAGCAGGGTATAGCTGATTAGGGAAGGTATAAATACCTCCCAACATTTCCCTCACAAGGGTTTTGTTCACAGTAGTGGTAACGTTGCTTTTAATTTCATTATATTACATGTTCACAGGCTATAGGCAGATAGGGACTTTTCTGAATCTGAGGTGCCTTGACCGTGCAAGCGGGCTTCAAATGCCTTTGGCCATAAACATGCAACTAAAACCCCACTTTTTATATATAGAAAGTCATAGATTTTCATTTTGTTTACTTTGTATATGTAGCCAAGAAGATATATTGCTGCTCTCCTGACCATACATATATGTAACTATTTAAACACTACTAATAAAGGATATTTAGCTCTCACCAGGAATCTGTATATTTTATATTTTATGTATTATATAGAATCCTTCATATAATCACCACATTCATTGGTAGTTAATTCTACAGCCTAACAGCCTTTATTGTAAATGACTCCTGCCACTGCTGAAGCTGAAACCTTGTTTTAAGTGAGATAAAATGTATTTCCTGATTCCAAGATTACAGTATGATTATTCAAACAGTTTTATTCTTTTTCACAATGTATATACAGTATCATAACCTATTTTGTGTGAAATATGTCTAATCATTTACATCATCACCACATTCCTTGAGTAAACTTAATAACCATTATCATAAAGAAGTATTTCTAGTGCTAAATATGAAACCTTCTATTATGTAATTTGGGCATGTCCTTCAGGTATTTGCTAAGGCCTTGAGAGGTCTTTATACTGCACTGAATATTTGTGTACAATGTAATCAGGACTTATAAGCCTCTTGTTTAGAAATAGCTAAAATGTTTTGCCTATACAGTCTTCAAATTCCATTAATCTATTGAATTTATTAGTTTTGTTGCCCTATTCTGTGTAATATCCAAAACTATTCTGCATGTACTAATCAAACATGACTTGGCTAGTGGCACCTGTCATTTGCCCTTTCGTGGTGTTCTTGAGCCAGTTTTGCTGTGCTGTGTTCCTGCGTTCCTGATCTTGGGTGTACCGACTTGGCTATCTCTGACTACGATCCTGTGTTCCTGTTCCGTGATTTGACCCGGCCTGGCTGATGTTCCTGCTCGTTTCCTGATCCGGCTTGTCTGAGAACCTGCTCCGTGATTTGACCCGGCCTGGCTGACGTTCCTGCTCGTTTCCTGATCCGGCTTGTCTGAGAACCTGCTCTGTGATTTGACCCGGCCTGGCTGACATTCCTGCTCGTTTCCTGATTCGGCTTGTCTGAGAACCTGCTCCGTGATTCGACCCGGCTTGTTGACGTTCCTGCTCCGTGACCTGTTCCAGTTACTGCGACCGGTCTCTGTTCCGGTCTGCCCTGTTGCCATGGCGACATTGTGACTGTGCCACTTGCTGTTCAGTGCGGCTTCGTGCTGTGCTGGTTTCTGCCACTGAGCCGCTCACTGCTGAGCTGTGTTCTATTGCCGAGCTGTTAACCCGTGCAGAGCTGTGTCCCAACTACCGAGCTGTCTGTCCATGCAGAGTTGCGTTCCAGCTAGCGAGCTGTTAACCCGTGCAGAGCTGTGTTCCAACTATCGAGCTGTTAATAAGTGCAGAGCTGGGTTCCAACTATCGAGCCGTTAACCCTTGCAGAGCTGTGTCCCAGTGCTGGGCTTTCAATCTCTACAGAGAGTTGCTTTGTGCTGAGCCGTTCCTCTCCTTGCAGTCCGGTGTAGCTCATTACCGCGCCCGGTGGCGCATGGCTCTGGCTGCTTCTGTGCACGTCTCTGTGGTTACGCCCGTGGGGGCTATTGGTCCAAGCTCTTGCATTTTAGTCTCTACTATTTACGCCCAAGGGGGCTATTGGCTCAAGCTGTTGCAATCCAGCTCCTTCCATTACGCATGTTTGGGTTATAGACTCAAGCTCTGGTAACAAAGTTGTCTCTGTAACGCCCGTGGGGCTATTGGTCCAAGCTCTTGCAATCCAGTTCCTGCCACAAGGCCCATGGGGGCTAGTGGTTCCAGCTCCGGCAACTCAGTTGTCTCCGTTACGCCCATGGGGGCTATTCGCTCTAGCTCTGGCAGTCTACTCGCTCTGCTCATACGCCTGTGGGGGCTACCATTCAAGCACAGCAGGCTGGTTGACAGGTTTCTCTTTGCTGGACAGTTTTCTTCAGTAGTACAGACTGTTGGTGTTGAGTCTTCTCCACCATTCTCCACCTTTAACACCTTGGGTGTGCCAAACAACACAACTGAGACGGACTGATTATTCCATTAACCCTTTGTATATCAGTACTCAGTGCCTGTCAATTGCCAGTACCCATAGGGGGCGATCTCTGTCATTTATTTTGTTCTTAATAAAATTGCATTTTATTTTCACCCACTGGTCTGAGTGTCTTGAAAAACGTGACAACTTGCTGATGATTTGAGTAGTGGTAAAATTATTCTCCCTACTCATGCACTCAAAAGGTATAATGGATTGGTGCTGTCCGTGGTGATGAAAGCATCCTCTCCACTCCCCTACTGGCCAAGTGGGGAAGCAGAGACAGTGCTCTTAAACGTCAGAATTGTCGTTGTGTTGGTGACGTGTGAAGTGAGGACATCCCTTCCACATCTACAGTACTTTATCAATCCTGTATGATAATAGGGACCTTCTACACTCCTCCCCTTGTATCCGTAAATTTTAGTGAATATGTCAATGTGTGTACATCGAAATGTCGAAGTGTTTTAAACACATTGACAAAATCATATCGCCACAGCATCAACCTTTAGTGAATCTAGGCAAGCGTGCCACATTGTGTCACAGAAATATATAGGTTAATTTCTCAAAAGTGATTTATTTTACAGAAAAATGGCTTCACTAAATGTTGAAGAGGGCTCAAAATATTGATGTCCTGTTGGAGCGATGTCGAAGCATTGCATTTCCATCAGTCTGACAGAAATTTGCCCGCATTGACATCAATCCGGCATGCCTTCACCAGGTTTACAAATTTTCGCTCATCTCATCGACAATGGTCTATTTCCATAAGGAAATTAAGCATAATGACTAATTTTCATATGGAAATGAAGGATAATGAGCCATTTTCATATTCAAGGCAGTGTGTTTATATGTTAATGCAGCATTTCACCATATGCACAAATTATCTGATAGCAGCCTCTGCTGGCAGAGTTCACAGTCTCAACTTGGGATCTCCCTGTACTTTCCTATGTAGTAATAGCCCTCAATCAGTCAGAAGCAGGAAGGGTTGTGAACTTCTGTCAATGTGGAAGGCATGTTTTCACTCACACTTCACCAGCAGTATGACAATCCTGAAGTCTCAGAGCTTTCTCTCTGCTGCCCCACTTGGTCAGTAGGGTAATTAGGTGTAGTCTTAGTGATAGAACCACATTGTATTTTTACCAGTGCTGTGACTCTGGAGATCATCATGAGATTTAAACTTAAAATGCTGATGAAGGTAAACAATCATTTGTCAAAAATTAGATAGTTAAACATTGATTTTGGCCTATATTGCATTATAGTTGATACCCTTATCAAATGTCTAAAATGTATCCATAGAATGTAATAGGTATCTTTTAGATAAAACTGTTTCTAACCATTTATCAACTGCTTTGTAATCTAAGCTTTTGTTTGTTTATAATGTTATGCACCTATATTAATGCATAATAATGATAAGATGTATCTTAAAAATCTAGCACATACTAATATCAAGCCATGTATAAGTGCATTACATATATTACCATAACTTTTTTTATTTATAATCCTAGTTCAGTATGAGAGGTGTTTGGCATTTCTCTGTCATGAATCATGTAAGATATGACTCATGTAAGAGATGGAAACTCCAGGGATATTCAGCTCCATGCAAGCTATGGAAGACCCCCCCATAGGTCACTATCCTAGAATAGCCTATGGACCCTTTGGCGTTTTCTGCACAACAAATGGAGGATATCCTGTTTACAGAATCTGCTGTGGAATATCTACAAGGTAAGGCACCCCTTCATATCCTATATAATAATTCGCTAAGTTGTGTGTAACGCCCGACATGCGCAGTAGACACTACTGCGCGTGTGGCAGTCATGCGCAGTACAGACTGCCCGCGCCGCGGCTGATAGAGCGTCCAGATCTGTATCAGCATTGGCGCGGGCAGTCTCCACTGCGCGTGACTGCCCCGCGACCGGCTGCCAGAGGCATTGTGGCCCGTGTAACGGGCTGTTCAACTAGTTTTAAATAATTTGATCAAATTAAAAAAGTGTGAATGTGATCTCAATCTGCATGGTGTCTATCAGACTACTTTCGGGCAAAACATACTCTGCAGTGGAGATAGATGTGAGTAGTTCACGTAAATATTAACCAGGCAAGGTTTAATCTTGACACAGGGGGATATTACATTGATTATATTGACAGTATCATACCATGATTCATTAAGTAAGGCATACTTTTATTTAAACACCATGATCTTCATGGATATTACTCAAATATATTGATGCTTTACGATGTGGTACGTCCACCCCCCACTGCCCTTACAGCGGTGGGCGGGTGATGACGTCATCAGTGTCATGGGAGACGCTTGAGTAAGTTGAGGTATTTAACACATAGCATTTGATTTAATGACCATAGTTCTTGGCTTCTTTACCCAATAAAAGTCCCACGGCTGCCCCATCCTTTCTTGTTTGTACATAACTATTAGGGATTGTGCACCTGGGCATGATTAGAACTTGGAGAGACTGCTTTCAAACTTGGACATAAATATATATATATATATATATATATATATATCACATTGTTTATTTACTAAATATATAACCACTCTTAATCTGGACTGTTAGAAGAGTATTAATATTCTCCATTGTCTACCTCACCCACCTTACTTACATTAATGCTTTCATCAAAGAATATCTCAGGAGAAGACTTGAGATGCTCTTGCTCAACTTTGGATACATTTGCTCCTGGATCTGGTAAAGGACTTTGTACTAAGCAAAGTAACATGTTGGACTCAACGATGATATCTAAAGAAAGAAATTATCTATGAATAACCAGAATTGGTACATGTACTTTTAGAGATTTATTTATTGGAAAGCAGGATGTTTGTAATTTACATGCTGTGAAGCTGATGTACTAAAAATAATTAGAACAATTCTGTAGCAAGTCAGCTGTACCATAGCGCACAAAAAAATTTACATAATCTCCATTGATTTAAGTAGGGATTTCAACCCACTGAAAACTAGAGGGATCTGCAATTCATTTTTGCCCATTCAAGGGATTAAAAACCCTATTAAAACCACTGGGAATGTAAGGAAATTTGAATTGTGTTCTGTGGTGCATTTGGCTTGCTCTGGGATTGTTCCAATTATAGCCCTACTGCAAATGGATAGTAGGAACTACCAGCAACTACAGCCCTGTGAGTATATATTAACTGCAAAAAATAAATGGAAATGTTTTTAAAGAGAGAATTGTTGCAAATCTAAAAACGTAAATTTCCCAGATTCTTTCCAACATGGCTTTACTTCACATAGATATTCCGAAACAAAACATAATCTTTTTTTTTGTTTTTTTTTTTACTAATGACAGCAAGATCTATAACAGGGTTAATATTACTAGCAGAAAAAACAAATGTGAAGTTATTTTAAAAAGTGATCACTTTGAGTGTCAGAGGAATGTGCAATGCACTGTTCTGCAATGCACTGCACATTTTTCTGGCACACAAAGGGTTAAAGCAGTGAACAAGAGTCCATGGGATACAAATATATTTCTACCTCTATATAAAGGCCTTATCTAGAATATGGATTACAGTTTCGGCCACCAGTTCATAAAAAACTATTTATCAAATACTACAGAGCACAACGCACTTAGTGGATAACAGTTATACATTTGTGGTCCCTGTGCATCAATATTAGAGATTAATGATAGGGAAGGATTGATACCCTTTATATATACTCTGACATGACAAATTTGCACAACGAGAGATCCACGTGGTGGCCTGTTAAACTAAGCAGAACAACTGAAAATACAGTGAAAGATGCAAATAAATGCGTATATATTACTTGGTTCCAGCATCAGATATTCTATATAGCCTTTGAAACGATGGGTAAAAAAACTGGTGAATACAAAGCTAAATTAAGCAAATTTGCTAGTAGGATGATTACTGAAGATGAAATAGAAGCTATAGTGGAGGACCACTCAGCTCTTGTGCCACCCGCACAATTCTGAGGCCTTTACTAAATCACATTTTACAGAGCTGATTGTTGTTATTGCCAACTGTCAATCTATTCTGACGACTAAGATTGACACTATATAGATGGACCTAAATCTGCTTAGAGCAGATAAACAGATGATCAGAGAGAATGTGGTTAAAGCTGAAAAGGAGAGTATTTACAGTGGAGGATGATGTGCCACCAGTTCAGGAAGCAGTCCAGGCACTACAGCAGCATGTGAAAATATTAACACCAAAAGTAGACAACCTGGAAAATAGGAATCACCAATTAAATATACGAGTAGTGAATTATCTAGAGTGATGTGAGGGACGTTACTCTAAGGAATATTTGGATGCCTAAATCAGGGTTAGGCTGGGAGCGGAAAACCTCACCAGTAGGGAGAGGTGAAAATTTTCACCTCAAATTAAAATGTTTTGAAAAATGGCACTTACCACTTGGTAAATAATTTCCTGCAAAAATGTGCAATTTTCCAGTTTTTTTCACCTAGCTGATTCCATTGAAATCAATGGGAACATTGAATTTACACACAACACATGACAAATATTTTACTTCCCAAAGGCATAAAAATCAAGGGGCATGATGGTGCCTGTGTTGGTGGGGTATGGAGAGATAAATAGTTGAACAGGTAATTTTGTTTTGGGAGGTTGTTTACTGGGATTGGGGCAGTTAATAAAAAATAAAACCTAAATACAATTTAAAATCCCATAAGACATGGTATAAAAGGGGTCTGAGGTGGATGCCTGTGTTTGTGGGTGGAGTCTGGGGAATGAATCAGTTGAATAGGGAATTTGTTTGGGACGTTTCTTGACTGGTATTGGGGGGACGGTTAATCAAAAAATAAATCAATAAAATAAATTAAGAAATTTGTATGTAAAGTGAGTCAGGAACCCCCTGACATAAGCTGCCACTGGGATGGACTAATACTTGACTTGATAGAGTATTTTGCGCAGGATGATTTGTTAGATTTGTTGTTAAAGGCCCAAGCCTGAGGAAACATTGATCTGTAGGACTTAAGCTTGTTTGGTACAAGCCCTAAGGAAGCATTGATTTGTAGGACTTAGGCTTGTTAGAAACAACCCCCCCAAAAAACTTTTTTTGTTTTTTTGTTTTTAGGACCATGTTTTTTTATTATTAGTTTTGTATTTTTTTAAAGCACAAGCACATGCACCAGCAGGTCATGTTGGCCTGTGGCTACAGGCCATTGTTTAATATCCTCCTGAGGCCATACTTGCAGAATTTGCAATTGCTGTTCTTTATGCTGTTGCTGCTGAGTTTTATAAGCAGCATGATGATTAGGCAGCTGAAAGGGAATGGGTGATGGATGATGAAGGTTCTACTTGCCACAGCTATCTCCACCTGCCCCTCCTCCAAAATCATAGGTTATTATCCGCAACCGCAATGTGCACAGTGTGTGGTAAATAACATCTGGGAGCACAACTGTATCCAAACACCATGACACCAGAACCCAAGTACAGTGCAGCTGTCACTATACCCCTTGCCCTAAGGACTCTTGACCATTTGCTGACAGTTTAATAGTAATGATGAACCCTCCCTGCCACCATCTTAGCACAGTGTGCAATGGGTAGACACGAACTGCTACATCCTAACACCAACAGAGTGGCTATCATTTGGTGGGGGAGGTAATGATGAACAAGGTGGATTGGCAGAAGATGTAGTTACCCTAGAGGAAGAAGGTGATGGTGAGCTAGTTGTTTCACTCATCATGGAACTTCCAGTCTCTGCCTGGGTTTCTCTATTCTTCAGGGACCATCCAGCTAGTGCCAGCAACTGCTCCACCTCCACCCTCACCTCCACCAGTATCTAGCTACTGTGTGGTAGCGGGACCTAAAGTCATAGGGTCCTGTGCTGTCACACGTGCCATCTCCTCCTCCTCAAAAGAAGAAGGCACACTGGCAGCAGTAGCAGCAGGTACAGGCAGATGACAGGGGGATGTGGGCTCTCAGTCCTCTTAGAACTAGTGGTGACTTCCCCCTGTTCCTCTGTTACCATGTGCAGCAGGACCCGTTCAGCTTATTTTTTTACTGATGATCATAGTGTCAGTTGGCACTATGAACCTGAAAAAAGTTTATTTAAAAAAAAATTATAGTTGTATTGCCTCTCTTTCTCTCTCTCTCTCTCCTTCCACTCAGTTTACTGCCTATTCTGCATCATGCTACATGGTGGGAAATTCTGGGTTTTCTTACCATGTGGACAGGAAGTTTTGCTCCATTGAAAGGCATAGGCAAAAAATGGAGCCCATTTTTTTGGTCTAAGTGAAATGGCTGAAAATGTAATAGTTTCGTTATAGGCAAACTTCCCCAGGAAAAAAGCAGAAAACCATGTGGTTTAATGAAATGTCCCACTGGAACAAAGCTGAACTTTCCGCCCATACCTAATAACAACCTTAGGTCAAGTATATCAAGGGAATATTATCAAATCCTTTGAACAACTACATTTGGAATTTGGTAAACTGAATCATCTTATATACATATCTCTGTGGAATGCACTACATGCACACTGGAGAGGTGTAATCCCCCACACTGAGCAATTCAAATCCCTATCAGTAGCAGCAACCCGTTGGCCATCTAGACCTACAGTATCATCTATAAATGGCTCACTAAAAACATACCAATTGATGATGCTCATCTGAGATAGCAATGGGAGGGGGACTTGGGCACTCTGGAAGATTGGGAATGGACTATAGCTAGGGTTAGTACATTCACGGTACCCATGCATACTCCACAACAGCTTATCCAACTAAAATATTACATAGGGTCTATTACACTCTAATGAGCCTACATAGAATGGGGGGGACAGCAAACATTGAATGTTTTAGGTGTGTTGCAGAACACGACACATTCATACATATGCTTTGGAATTGCCCTGAAATATTTGATTTTTGGGTACTATTCTTCAATACACTGTTGGATTTCCTATGTAGGCTGATTCAGCAATCCCCAAAAGTGGGCTTACTACTATCTATCTTTCCGGACTATGGTCCTATCAAATTTTTGCTTTATGAAACACTAACCATAGCACGAATGATAGTGGCCATGATAGGATGTCTAACGCTATGCAATTGCTTCAAAACACACTGGTTGAATCTGGTGAATTAAAATATCCTGCACTAACTAGTTTATGTTCATAGAAGGTCCCCATAGAGGTTCAATAATATGTGGTTGAAAAAATTAGTGGCGGCTCACCTGAAAGACATTAGTACTTTCCAGTATGCAATAAGGCACTTTCGGGGGGCAATAAATAAAGAAATAAATAAAGACCTGAAGGCCACACTGATAACATGATCACCGATACCTATACTAGCATCCTCCATAACTAATACTGACCACTTTTGTACCGTTTAATAGCTGGAGACTGAGAATAGAGAGGAGGGGTAGTGAATGGGAAAATTACTGGGTTCTACCATTCTGCATTCCCCTATAATTAAATAAATAATAATTCAGCTGTCACAGTAGTCTTAGGCAAATTAACACACAAAACAGGTACAAGTAAATTTAACCAGTTTATTGAAATAAAAAATAGGAGCGAATACTTCCTCAACCGTGGGGTAACAGGCATGAGGACAGTGCCTAGTCCACTACCCAGGAGCTGACACTGAACTGTAGCCGGTACAAGTTGTAAGTGATAATGTACAGAATCAGACTTGGCTCTAACCAATAGGGAGTTCAGAAACCAGGAAGCCAGGAGTCTAGAGAAGGAGCGTACCCGGACAATTCCTGGAGAGGGAATCTGTCAGATGATACCTTCGGGCAGCTTACAGTACCAGGGAAGCACAGAGCGGAGGCAACAGAGTGAAGGACAGCTAGTAGACTACCCGAGAAGTAACTGCTAGGTAACACAGTGCGGAGGCAACAGAGTGAGAGACAAGCACTTAGATACTGGAAAGTAACAATTTGTTAGCACTGTACGGAGGCGACAGAGAGAGAGACAACCTCAGGCCTCAGATATTACCTGAGATGAGTGGTATTCAGACAGGAGCGGGAGACTGCATGGAGCTTAAATCAGGCAAGTCACAGTCAGGAACCGGATCGGGTAGTCAGCCACAGCCAAGGTCAGATCAGAGCGGGTAGTCAGACAAGCCAGAGTCATACACAGATTGGATAGTCAGACAGAGCCACTGGTCAAAACCGGAGCAGGTAGTCAGACAAAGCCAAGGATCGAGCCAAAGGATAATCGGAAGCAATACAGTAGTAACGTGTAGAAACACCACGAAAGGGCAACTAAGCCCAGTTCATGTAACTCAGTAATTCAGTAACCCTGAATGATACAAAATAGTGAGCGTGATGTCACAGACGCGCACCCGCAGATAGCGGCAAGCCAGAGGATGCAGCATCAGCCCTAGACCACTGGACAGAGTCACAGGCAAGCAAATCTCATGGGTACAATCACTGCAACTCTGATGAGTGATGGGTTCCCTGTGGCTCACAGAGGGGGGATGGCCTCACCTGGGGAGTTTTTGGGTGTTTTGTTAGTTAGGAAGTTTTTGGTGGTTCATTTATAAGAAAACAAATTCTGAATTCTGGCAGTACACTCAGATACAAATCGTTGCCTATATATGTATATATTATAAATGCAAATGCATATTTCTTTGATGTACAATCATAATGCTTTTAAACCTGCACTTACTTGTCTTTAATTTAAACATATTTTAAAAAAGTCAAAAGTTATTACAGCTCAGACTTGATTTTTTTTTATGTGGCCTGAAATTGTACAGTGATGCTGTTGCTATACCAGAGCTGTCCATAGGATGGTGTAACAACGTGCCACTGTACAATTTCAGGCTGTGTGATACTGCACCTAAAAAATGTCGAGTTCAAACTTTTTGGAATAAAACACCTTTCAACAGTGGGAGTACCCTTGTTCTGCTCAGGGGGATAAACACTACAATATATATTTACAGGGATAGGTATCAAGCAAAAAGTTTAGTCAATGTGGAACAATGAAATTTCACTACATGTATCGTAGACGATATTCCATATAAAAGACCATATTCCATTTAGTTAATTTGGACTCCCGGAAGTCTAAACTTATTTCTAGCTATGTATGATGAATTTAAAAAGCATTATGTTGCACACTCTTAATAATTAGATAACAATAAAGAATTGCTTCAGTTATGAAAATAACCACTTAGAAAATAATGGTATTTTAAGATAAGCTAAATTAATCAAAACTGGGAGGAATTAACCTGTAAAGCTTGGTCTTTTATTAGGGCTCTGGTTCCAGCATCTCTCCATCAAGTTAATCATCTGCTGGCACTCAACAGGACGATCCTCCGAAATGTCTTGAAGAGAAGGTCGTTGGCCAGCTGCCACCTTAACAATGATACTCATCATACTGGCACCTAGATAAAAAAATGTGAGATGTCAAGTGATTTGTCTACAATAGTGTACAGCTATATAAAACATCTAGATGTAGCCAGATTCCTTCTATACTGCTAAAATGTGTTAGAATAACACAAATGTTTAGTGGGAAAACAGAATGGAAAAACTGTATTTTGCCCAGAAAGAAAGTCTGTGGGTAGAATAGTCTTGGATGTGTTTGTCAAATGACAAATGTAAATATAAGATATTATTCCTATGTCACTTTACATAACAGATCAGCTAACATAATTGTACAATTGCGTCTGTTTTGTTGACTGTTCCAATTTATGATAATTCTAAATGTAAGATTAATTAAAACACAATCCACAATAATGATGAGCACTCACCAACCTATTAATACCTGAGAAGTGAACCATGCACAAACATGTATGGGGTGCACATGGATCCTATATATAATACAAGTAAATACGCAAAGAAAAAAGCTAAGATCCAAACATAGGCACTTCCACTTCTTTGAATTTATTGTAAAAAATATACAAATATATAAAAACTAGTATCCAAATAGTAATGGACTACAAAAACACATACCCATGGAACCCACCCATCGGACAACAATCCCCATCCCTTTAAATATAAATATAATACCACAGACATAAAATACCCAAGACCTACAGAATCCCAACAAAAAAATTATATTTTTAAGTAGCTAGGCCAAATGCTACAAAATCTTAGCTAGTATGCATACATAAACCATGAAAAATGGTAACAGATCTGTATCTTCATGTATAAATTGTAACCATTCAAGGATCCATAGGTCATAGCATGCTAAGGTGAACAGTATCTGTGCACAGTCATAATATGACTAAAATTAACTACCATCCAGGATGAAAATCTCCCAATCTGATTTCTATTCATCTGATACATATTATGGGTTGATGACAAGGTTCCAATGTTATCTCCCAAGCTTTGCACATAACAATTCCGATCTCTGTAAAATCTCCATGGTTGGCACCCACTTCCACCATAGCATGCATCCAAGGGTATATCACTGGGTTGGTCTCCAACGCGTTTCGTCCACCAGTGTTGGGCTTTCTCAAGGTGGCACAAAAAACTAAATATCCCCCACCGGTCTTTTAAACACTCTGACCGGATGTCTGTGATTCAAACTCACCAATAGAAACACATATTAGTTAAGTAACACACATTCAAAGGGGATTGTTAAACATGTATAGTAATCAGGTTGCATCGACAGTCATAGCCGATATCAGGGATGCATTACCTCTTTAAACACACACCTAGTACGTACCAAACCGCTTCAGTTACAACAGAAAAATATCATGTAAATAAATATAATCCTATCTGACTGAGGGATAAATACATTTACAAAACGAAAAAACACTTCCTACACATTAAATCAACAGCAAAAGTAGAGAGCTACAAAAACATGTGGTACCTGATCTCCTCATTTAATCCATGTTCTCCCATTGCATCCAACTCAAATATCCATCTAGTTTCCCCATAAAAGTTGAGATTTTTCAATGATGGAAAGTGCAGGGTCAAAATATGAATCAGTATGCGAATCGAGTGTTGTAACATTGGTAAGATTTGGAACATTTTGAGTCTGCTTATTTAACTAATATTTGTTTTTACATATTTTCTCTGTTTTTTTTCCTATTTTCATCTTATAAGTCCTTATAGAGAATTAAAGGGTGTTTTATCTCCTCTTTGGTATTAAGTAAAGATATTGAAACATTTTTGTTCATTTTGTTATTTTTTTCGTCTGTTTTTTGTTGAAACAGACTAAAAAACAAATTGAGTAACCTCTAGTAAAAACAGAGTTTCAAAATGTTGAATTGTGGTTCATTTGTGCTGCTCTTCTTTATAAAGTAGTACTGTCTCCTATTTGACAAAAATACTTTCCTAAATGAATACAAACTGGGGAGCTTATCCTTGGCACTCCTATGTGGCCCTACAAACTTTAATAATTTAGCTTTTTTTAACCATTTTTCACCATTATAAGAATTCCACAGAGGCCTCTAAATTAATTTGTTATCTTCTTATTTGCTTTAAACCTCCCACAGATGACAAAAGGCATAGGTGTTATTCCAGCAGTTGAGTAGAAAAGAGACCCCCCTTGGATGTTAGGCCCTGGCACAACTGCACCCTCTGCACCCCTCCGTAGATAGGCACCTGTCAGTATCTAAATTACTACATTGATGTATGTGCTGGTGTTTGGCAGGATAGTACCAAAATTTATGTGAGAAATCAGAGAGGGCATGCATATTTGTAATTGTCCCTTATACTATCTCATATTTATATACTATATTAAATAATGTTAAGATACAATATTGTATAGATTTGACATCAGGGTTTCTGTGCAGTCCATTTTCATTTAATACAATAAGTAATCGTCTTTTTTTCCAGTCATTGTTTTCGAGCACAGATTGCTTTATGCACAAAGAAATGAAGAGCTGTTCTCAGGAAAAAGTACTGCATTGCAATGGGAAAGTACAAATTCCCTTTCATTTAAGTTAGTGTAATATTAAATAGTGCTAAATAAGTAAACATTTTATGTTTATTTAATAATGATTTCATTTAGTTAAATGTCAAAAACTTACAGAAAGCAAAATATGAGACATTCTGCAACAAAGCGGCTGCTCCACAGAAGATACATAAATATTCCCACTGACTTAAATGAGGCTTTTGACTTCTTGGATGCTAGAGAGATCTCCAATTCATTGCTAACATCCAAGAAAGTACGTGCACCATTTAAATCAAGGGGAATATATTAATCCACAATGGAAGAGGTGCTCAAACATGTCATCAGCCCAACCACCCCCAAAGCTCTCCAAGACATACTTGAGAATGAGAGAAACCTTAATGCATTCTTCCTGCTAAAACATTTTATAAATAAAATAAATATCCTGTAAACATGTACTGTTAGGGGGTGGCTTGAGGACAGGTTTGAGATCTCCTGCACTATGGTACAGTTGGTATTCTCCAGAATTGTTAGCTGTCAATATATTCTATATTGTGTACAATGTTTCATAAATAGCCCTTAGATCTATTTCTATCCAGGTTCCACTCTGCTGTATACATTGGTGCAATCTATATTCCTTTGAGTGCCAGAGGGGTCCGCAAAGCTTTAAAAAACAATGCTTTGTGTACCCCTCTGGCACTCAAAGGGATATACCACTGTATTAACATGAAAGGATTCTTTATTTTACCTTGATAAGGCTTTTTCTGGGTGAGCAGTTCCCAAATAACAATGGAGTAGCTAAAAGAGAAGAAAGAAGGAAACATTTTTTTCATTGAATGGCACAGACATTATTTTTATGTCTTCTAAAACTTGTGCTTCGTAACACTTTTCAGGAAGTGATAACATTTATTTGCTCATGTCACATGAATGATTTACTGGTATGTTCCTCTTATTGTCTGTAACGGTTTTGTTTTTCTCAATAAAGAAACTTAAAAAATGGAAACTAATAATTCCAGTGTTTTAATCACTTTTGAGGTCCCTTGAAAAATATTGAATTACCCCCCCTCCAATGTAAGAATGCATTTAGAATGTGTTTAACTGTTGTCTTCCACTTCATTTAGATTAGTACATTTAGTGGACGAAGAAGACAAATCTGAAAGTTGAGCATACAACTTCCCTTTCAACTCAGCAGCAGCAGAAATTATAGCAGTTGCATTTTCCGCAAATTCCAAAAGCTGATTGCTAGTGCTGGTGGTGATGCCCATCCTCATCCCTGTCTCCCATTCCTTCTCACTTTCTGATAAAAAGGCCATTCATTTCTCTTCCACCCCAGCTTCTCCAACACCACCACCACTACCACTAGTCCCTACATGATGCTGCTCTATTCCAGACATCTCACTGCTGCTTGGAGGAGGTGACGAGCAATGTGATCGAGGGTTCCCTGCTGTCACACTTGGCATCATTTTCTCCCCCCCCCCCGAGTACTACAAGGAACACTAGCAGCAGGCAAAGTATTGGTGGCAGCAGGTTCAGCACTGGCAGCAGGTACAACACTAGTGGCAGCACATCTGGCAGCAGGTACAACACTAGTGGCTGCAGGTACAGCAGTGGTGGCACTGGCAGCAGGGGCAGCACGTCTTTCAGCAGGCACAGGCAGCAGACAAAATATCACAGCAGAACAGCACAGCATGTCTATCTCACTCAGTAGCTGTTTCTATTGTGTCTGCCTTCAGCGAAAACGTCACAGTTTTATAGCGGAAGTGCGAAAACAACGTAAATCAATGGATGGAAACTTTCTAACCATTGAAAGAATGGAGAGGGACAATCTTCAATTAAGATAAGGGAAAAACCTTTCAAGGGGGGCAGGGTTTTCATTGTTCTCACAGTAAGAAGATTGACCCTTGATGTGAGCTGTCTGGTCTGTGGACTGGATTCCACATCTGAGGAGTGGGGGTTTACACTAGGTAAAAGGGGCAGGAGGGGGAAACTATATAATTCAGTTACTCTTGAACTACAACGCTCACAGTAATAAAATAACACTCTCTATGGCTCAAATACTATGAAGATTAATTGGAGCTGCTGTTTTTGTGAAACATTACTATCACTTTAATTTTCTTACCTCCATGTAACACTTGAAATCAGTGAGGATTCAGTCCATTATCCCTCAATGGTGTCTCTTCAGATGGAGGCCTTTTATCCCAGATAATGCCACACACACTGCTCTTATACTGAGTTATGGTTTAGAAGAATCAACCATTCTAACATCTTTTGGAAGTACTGTGGGGTTGGGGCAGCTTTTTCCAGCCTCACACTACTGTCAAAATGTATTAGATTTTCTGATTTTATTGAACCATCATTCTGTATGAGCATGGAGTGTTATATCATGTGGGAGGTGGGGTCAGACACAGAACTTCTTGGTGCCTTCTCACCACATCTCAAGCTCTCCCACAGTGCAGTATGCTCTCACTAACTGATCCTGATACAGCTAAAGCCACAAATGAAAGTCAGGTCATTTAGAAAAGTAAAAGCTTTACAGAGATAAGATATACATAGTATATCTCTATATGTGTTTTAATACTATGTAATTAGTCTGCGGGGGCACTGTGGATATGTGAATGTCATTTTAATGCATCTTGCACCAATAGGAGGGAAATAGGGCAGTCTCTAGGTTTAACCTAGCATTTTTTATTGTACACCATGATTAACACAATGTACTCACATGGTGCAAAGATAATGGGATACATTTTACATAATTTTCCTCAGAATGTTATGGACACAGCACAGGCATAAGGGTCTTGATGACACCAGTGTCCTAATAATGGCAGAGTGAGTGAGCTGGTATGTAATACAAAGATCATATGCTCTAGGGCATGTGATGAAGCAGAGGGTAACTCCAGTGAAGTTGCTCTGGCATATTGGTTCATCCAGTTAATGGCTTCATAATCACTGGTGCCTACTAACTCCAAAAACCAATCATTCATTTGCTCTGAGCAAATGAGACACTAGAATTCCCAGTTCTGTCTGTATGTAATGTGAAACAGTTATTCCTATTGATACACTGATTTGCTAACTTATATAAATATAATGTATTTAAAAAAAAAAAGCTGCCAACAAATGCACAATAGAAGAATGTTCTCATTTTCTTCCCTTTTTTTCCAACATACATTCCACTGTACCTGTAAATATCATATTTGATTCCTGGAAGTCGACTGCTCTGCAAGAACATCTCTGGAGGAATGTAGCTTAGAGTTCCTCTTATCGCTGACTTTTCAATATATTCTTTGCGGGTGGAACTTTCTTTCCATCTTGAGAGTCCAAAGTCAGAAATCTGAAGCCAAGTGAGAAAAAATACATTCATTTTAATATTATGTATATATAAACCTACTGTCACTTTTAAAACAATGAATTCTAGAGAGATACCTAAACCACTGCACATACCACTGGGATTTTCTATAATACTGAGCACTGATCTGCACATACTTCTGTAAGTCGGTGAGACGTGAAAATAATCAAAACTACACTCACAACAGATTTAATTAAACAACTATAAGTAAACAGTGGAAATAAAGATGGAGTGAATCAGCACCATTACAACATTTTATTACTTTTTAATGAAGATAATTGTTTAAACTGAGATTATATGAAAAAACATATTTTAAAATTCAAAGTTATATATGTAGAAACTTCCATACTGACAAAACATAAAGCAGACCTTCAAAAAATATTGTCTGTACATATACATTATGCAAGTAATTTTTTTATTCCCCAAAACATTTCCAGGTTCTTACCAGTTGGTTGAACTTTGGGTAACCACCCTCACAGAGGGACATGTTGAGCAGAGGAGTAGGTTAAGCCCTGGGATGATAGTGGTTAGCATAACTTTCTGCAGGATCACATATTTCTAAAGCAGGGACAGCATGTGGACCTCATATATGCAAACACATATGCATATTAGCTATCAATTAAAATTTTGCAGAAGCTTAGATCTTTACATTGTGAGCTGCCATCACTGGCTTAGCAGTGGCAGTGAGGACATAGAAAGTGTTTCCTGTTATAGACACGAACTGTATACAGTGGGGGAGAGCAAGTCTCTTTTGAAAAGTAATGAATTTGCAGTATAGCAGTTTGCTCACTGAAAAAAAAGGGAAGGCATTCATGATTCGGGATGTGCAAAAAGTCACAATGAATTAAAAAGCTCCACTTATACATAAATCAATGCGATTCATTAATGCCCAAAATTAACTTAGCTTTAACTGTCTCTGCCACTTGGAGCGGGCGCGAGGGTGGCGGCAGAGGAGACACAAATGTCCCACGACGCTCCTCTTCAGCTGTATGGGCCAATGCCCATAACACACTGAGGGCATTAATGAATCGCATTGATTTATGTATATGTGGAGCTTTTTAATTCATTGGCATTTATCCTTCGAGCCATTACATGGAGGCATACATGGGTATATTTATGGAGCACTAATATTTAACCCTTTGAGTGACAGTGAGGTACGCAACACATTGATTTGCAATGCATTGCATACCTCTCTGCCACTCAAAGGGTTCTGGAATGTATTCATTCATGCTTGATTTTTATACTTGTGTTTTATTTTACAGGGAGAAGACAAGGCCAAAGATAGAAGAAAGAAGACAGAACAGAAGGACAGAAGGACAGTGGATGACAGGTAAGTGTAACAGGGAACAGTTAAGGATCGGTGCTTGGCAGTATGTTTCACTGTTCAGTTCCCAATATCGCCGATTTTAGCAGCATTTTGGGAACTAAATGCACAAAACGGACGTTCAGCCACAAGACTGTTTTTGTGGCTTAACGTACTTTGGAGTTCTAGCTGGTAGGACCTTTAAATACCACGTTAAACACATTAGTTTAACAGCCGGTATTCACTTTGGCCCTACCAGCAATGTTAACGGCTGGCTTTAAATCTAGCTCCTAGGCTTGTGAATGCTGATGACCTGCATCACTGCTAACTCAACAATAGTGCATGTGGCTGTGTGGAGGCTGCACTTTGAATCAGTAACCTGGTTGATGATGAATGAGATTATGATTGTACAGTATGTTTTAGTACATGTTTACTTATCCAGAGATAGACTTCCAATTCATCTCTCAAAGAGTTTATAAACATGCACAGTGTTTGTTTTCATTGGAGGACAGTTGAGCCTTTTCCTTTCATATCATCTCACTCACTCCTTCATTTGTATCAGAAGAAAGGGAGGACAGTATACAGATATATTCTTTATCAACACCATCAACAATAATTAGGTCACCAGCATCATCATCTGCTTTCTCCCCACCACTTTCATATTCCGTTATGCTTTTTTCGAAGTCTTGAAAAGTCTTTCTTTTTACTTTTCCTCTTGTGGGGATTTATAGAACATTGACCACTACTTTGTTGGCATAGCTTACTATAATTTTCAGATGCAGAAGTTGGTTTAACTGCTAGCCCTGCTGCCTTATGGCAACAACACTAGAATGCAACTCATTATCATCTTGTGTTCTTAAAGATTTAGTAGTACTGCTGGTGCTGGTAGATGTTTTCATATCTCTTTTACAAGCATCCTCTTCAGAAGGAGGATCACCATTATTTCTAGCACAAGCTGCAGTAACCATAACCACAGTAATTTTTTTGAATATGTCTTTTCTACCACCAGCGCATCCATACACTCCTCCTATTCTTTCCCCTTAGGGTTGTTTGTCTGTGTTCCTAGTACCTGCCATTGCCAATCTCAGTCACAGACCAGGTCAAGGAATCATCCACCTCTTTATGTGTCATGGTTGGTCCTCTGAAATTGTCTCTTCTGGAGCTTGAGCAGGGGACCTTCAGGTTGTGAGTGCTGTGACTTTGATTGTTGATATCAGAGAACTATCATGTTTTTCACCTTGGAAGACAGAATCTTGAACTCTGATTCAGTACCTTCTACTTATAATCTACCTTAGCTTTGATCCCAGCACCGGATTATCACTACAGGTTATGGATTTTGATGTGTCTCCCAGGTTTCCTATCTTGCTCTGCACTATCTTTGGAACCCATCTACCTATGCCTATGGTATCCACTTCTAAACCATAGCTTTGTTTGTGACTCTAATCTGCTTGCCTGATCAGCTTCCCTGGACATTCATACCATTTGATAACCTGCATCAATTGTCAGCTAGATCTCCGTTCCTCTGGTCCTCTGTTGGCACCAGCCTCTCTTACTCTGAGTCAAAGCTGTGTGCAGGGCTGTCCGACCTCCAGCTCACCATTTAGGGACTCCCAGGACTTCTGCACTCCAGAGAATCTCCCTGCTTTTCCTTCACTGCACTGTACTGCTGTTTTTCCTGTGATCCTATCACCATCTAGTGGTTCTTTGAGCTATTGCATCATAGCTTTCATGCTTTTAGAGACTTTACTACCTGATTATGTAAATTTGTTCCTGGATTTCTCCTGCTCACACATTCTCCAGGATTTTAACCTGTGTTCCAATGCCAGAGCAGACTGCCCCTGGTCCACTGCATTCTCTACTCCTTCATCGATTCTTCAGTTTACTCATCCAGCTCAACTACCCAGTTCTCCTTTTCAATTTTATTAGTTTTGTTTGCAGCAAAGGTAAACCAGTAGCCATTAGTGCTGTCTAGCTGAGAACCCAAGATTCATTCCCATCAGCTTCCAGAGCAGGGAGAGAACTTGTTACACCATGAGCCTTAGGCCTGTTGCCTCTAGCATAAAAATTCTGCAGCTTTCTCTCTTTGTCCTCCTTAGCACAACATGCTGACAACATGCAGGAAACTGACAACTCCCTTTATACTAATACAGCAGGGGTACATATGGAAACTCTCTACATGGGGGGAATACATTTTCATTGACTTCAGTGCAATGAAAAACAGAAAAAGGCAGTAAAACACCACATTTCATGGGAATTTTAACTCAGGCTGGCAAGTTTTGCATTTCAGGTGAAACATTTCACTCATTGTTTTTCATGATCATAAAGCACTAAAATATAAAAACAACGATTGTTATAGCAGTAAAGACTAAGAGTCACTTGGCACATCCAGTCTGCCAGATGTTCCTACCTAATTAAAATACCCTTATCAGAAGAGACTGAGAGGAAATAAATCAGTAGTTGTGCAGCAAGTACAAACATGTAGGGAGATACATATTTTTAATTATATTGACTCTGCCCATAGGTGTTAAATATAATTTCCTCCAAAATTCCACTATACCTTCAAACTCTTTTATAATCAAATGTAAGTTTAAAGGGATATGTTAATTGCAATCTGCATGAAACCATATACCAAGAAATTTAAATTTGGTAAACGAATTGAGGGTGTTTGGTGATAGACCACTCCACAATCTATCAAGAAAAATATACACCCTTATTTACTCTAAGGCCAGAGAAGCAGCTAAATGCATTCATCGGGTCAAGCAGGTAATCCAGAAATTCACATGGATTACCTAGGTAGATTCAAGCATCATGAGCATTTAAAGATATACTCTCCTTCAAATGCTCATACTTCAACCCCACTATTTAACTGGAGGACCTATTGAGTATGGCCATTAGCTCTGTTGCTAGAACAAACAGTGTTGATGACAGGAGAAAGCCCTTCCATTCATGATAGTTGTGATATTATTAGTCCTGTCCCTATCTTTTGGATAAATGTACAATTTAACCCATGTGAAGAAATTTGGGCCTTTCCCAAAGGATGAAATAAATACAAATAGGAATAACCACTTGATGGAGTTGAAGACTCTGTGTGTTTAAGGGCATCACTACTAGTCTAGTACCTGTATTATCATATGGAATCTGTAAGTTAGTGTGGAGACACCTAATATTTATATTGCTGCTTTTAGAAGGCTTAACACCAGGTTGATAATAATAGATTAGGATGAAAATATCTTTATAAGACCAAGTAGCTAACACTTGAGATGTGTAAGCTCAACATCATGCAGGCAAATATGTCTACTCTATATGACCCACAGAGTCTTAAATGTACAGCCAGTCACTGGCTAGCTAGAGGGTTGATGTTATGCACATCCATGAGCCCTCCAGCTGATGCTGAATTGAATAAAGAGAGGCCTAAAAGAGTAGAGATCTTCCTCTTGACCCGGCTCTAGTAAGGATCTATTTTTGGGCAGTCCCACCAAATGTGACCAAAGGTGGCAACAGCTCCACTACAGCACCAATAAAGAGGCAATACTTCTGGGTAGTAACTATGGAGTACACTTGTAGAGCGGTACCACCTAGTCAGGATCTTATAATTAGTTTCCATAGCAGTAGTGTTGAGGGAGGAAAACAAAGAACTCCTGATAGTAGTAATCCAAACTTGTAAAGGAATCGATACTTTAAGTTCAGACTCCCATAGAGCATTTTGGGCTTGAAACTCAGGATGGGGGGTCAGCTAAAAGAGAGTACAAGTAAGCAATGGGACGTCGGTGGGGGGTAGAGGCAAAAATGTCTGCCGCAGCAGGAGTCTACACATAGACTCAAAAGGAGTTAGATCCCTAAGGATATCTGACTTATATGGATGTGAGGAGATATAACTATGCAGTTGACGATACATCCAAAAATCACTGGAGTGAAGATCCCAGCGGGTCTGGAGGGCTTCAAAGGTAGCCAAGGATGTTCCCTCCATCACATCAAAAATCACCAGCCCGTCTCCCCGGAGGAAACACCAGGAGGGAAATCTGGATTGCATAGGACTGAAAGGAGGGGGGAGGCAATTCCTGAGATTTTCTGAGACACCACATCTCAAATTCAAAAAATAGGAGATAATAGAGGGTGGTTAGTGAGAGCTCTAGGTCTGGAGGTCTTTCACAACCAGGGTAATATGGTAAGAGGGACAGGTGCAGAAATTGTAGCCTGCAAGGCCACCCAGGACTTAGAAGTGAATGACCTAAACCAATGGGGAATGAATCTAAGAAGAACAGCTCGGTAGTATCTCACTAGATCAGGAGCGCCCAGACCTCCTTTGCGGTTTGGCTGTGTTATGAAGGAGAAGCGAAGAAGAGGAGGCTTGCCACTCCAATCGAATGATGTGAAGATCTGTTGTAAAGATTTGAGGTATGTGCTAGGCAGAAAAATTGGGAGAGTCTGGAACATATACAGTACCTTGGGAAGAAAAACTGATTTAAGGAGATTAATCCGCCCCGACCAGGAGAGCATCAAGGAGGAGCAATGTGCCAGATCGGAAGACAGGGATTTCGATAAGCTAAGGTAATTAAGGCTGTATAGATCAGAAAAGGAAGGTGAGCTGAATACCCAAGTAAGAGACTGATCTTTCTGCCCATCGAAAGGGAGCCAAAGCTATGAGGTATCAAAGGCGAAGAGGAGGTATATTTATATTAAGAACTTCAGATATAGTCATATTAACTTTAAAGTTACTGACTCGGCTGAAGGCCTCCAGCTCAGTGAGTATAGCCAGTAGTGAAGTCTCAGGGGAGGTAAGAGAAAAAATGACAGTCCGCAAAGAGGGAGATTTTGTACTCCTGTGACCCAACCCCAATGCCCGAAATAGCAGAGTTTATCCGAACCCGTTGCGCCAACATCTCCATGACCATTATAAAAATAATTGAGGACAGGGGACAACCCTGTCTTATCCCATTATTCAAACGGAAAGGATCAGATAGCGAACCATTAGCCCTCACCTGGGCCGATGGGTTACAATATAGAGCCATTACTCTGGAGATGAATCCTGGACCTAAACCAAAACCTCGTAGAGTGGCCATCAAAAAACCCCAGTCCACCCTGTTGAAGGCCTTTTCTGCATCCACAGAGAGTAGGGGAGAGGCCTCGCTGTGACTTTTAGAGTGTTGTATCAAATGTAAAATCTTAATAGTATTGTCTCTGGTCTCACGGCCAGGGACAAATCTGGCATGGTCAAGATGGATAATCTCCAGCAAAATGGGACATAAACGATTCACCAACACTTTGCTATATATCTTTACATCAATGTTAAGTAGGGATATGGGTCTGTAGTTTGCACAAGAGGTGGAATCTTTCACAGATTTCGCAATAAGAGTAATGTGTGCTTCAGATAAGAAAGGGTGAGCATCAATTCATGTAGGGAGAGCATTATTGGCAAGCGTAAGAACAGATGCCAATAGATCCAGAAATCAGCGTTAGAAAAGTGAGGGGTATCATTCAGGTCCAGGGGACTTGCCCACCACCATTTGTTTGATAGCCTGTTCCACCTCTTCCTGTCTGATATCAAGATCCAAGGCTGCTACTTGGGTAGGTGTAAATTTGGGAAGAGATGATCTATTCACATATTCAGCCTGGGAAGATGAAGGACCCGTCTCGGCCCCAACCTGCAAGCTATAGAGGGAGGAGTAATAATCCCGAAATTTGGAGGCTATGGTAGGGAGGTCACAGACAACCCTACCAGAAGCAGTCCTAATCATATGTATGGACTGATTCTGCAGAGGGCCTTTGTAAAGGTGAGAGAGCCAACAGCCCCCTTTGTTTGTATGTTCGTAGTGGTATCTCCTGGACCACAAATGGGACTTGTCAACTTGGGCACATAAAAGAGAATTGATTTGAGAGCGGTGTGAGAGCACCTCCTCCAAAGCACGAGCATCCCCAGAACCCTGATGTATCTTTTCGCAGTCCCCAAAAGTCTTGTGTAAAGTTGAAAGCTCTGCTCTGGCCTTTTTCCACTTGCGGGAAGTTAATTGGTTACAATGACCCCTTATCACACTCCCAAAAAATAGAGGATGGTTGTACCATTTAAATCCCCCCGGGAGGGAGGGAAGAAGGGTAGGAAGGAAAAGGTGAGGGTAAGAGGAGGAAGGAAGGAAGGATAGAAGGGATGAACCCGGGGAGGTGAGAATGAACCGCAACACTGACATATCCCAACATAAAATTCAGGTAAGTTTATAATACCCAAGGCATTAGAACTAGTAAGTGAAAGAAAATACTAAACATCTCCCCGGGGAGGGGTTTCCAGTTCCTCAGTATCCTGATAAGAACCAACCTGGTGACAGAGTTTAATGCGGCATCAGACTATTTTACCTCACGCAGAAAATTCCTGTTGTAACATGCAAATCTTTGTATCAAAACGTATGCTATATGTCATTCTAGCCAGTATGATCTATATCTAATGCAGGGGATATTACTTGTCCTCAGTGTATGGTGTATCTCTTTTATTAAATTATATTGTGGAGGCTCTTTTTGATTTTGTTATTTTGCTTATGTGGCATAAAAAGTGTTTTCATTATGGTATCCTTCCCACCAAGACACCCCTTCCTATAGATTACTGTTTGATTTATTTGATTGCCCCCTTCACATTATTTTTTTGTCTTTTCTACTGTGAACTTCTTTTTCCTTCTGCAACATTTTATATCACTTCTAAAATTGTGTTATATTCATATACTATTTTTTATACATATTCCCTTTAATCTTTGTACTTTCTTTCCACATGATTACTTTGTTTACGCAACAAAATTAATCATGGGAACAACAAATGTTTCATAGTCCCCAGGGCAAAAGTTGTACTTTTCACTCACCTTTCTATTACACAGTATCATTATAGCTCCATTGATGATTAGCACCATTACATGTTCCAATCTAAAATCAAAGCAGTGCTTGCATGAGACCTAGCACTTTTACCCAGTTAGGCAGTGTGAAGTAGCATCCCCTCAACCAAGCATTATATCATTAAACATTTGATAAGAGACATGACGAGTTAATGTATGTATAACTACTGTATAAGGAGGATAAGATTTTATATAAATATATATATATATATATATATATATATATATATATATATATATATATCCCTGACCCATAAATATATCACACACCCATGGCCTACTGAGGAATTGTGAAAGTGTAATATATTGATTAAATGGTAATTCTCTCAGAATAGAAGCAAAGTATCAGGTAGTTGGTAAATTAATTATATTAAGAAATGGAGTTTTAGATTGTAATTACTCCACCCTATCAATGCACAAACTGTAATCCATAACCTGACACTATAATTACAAAAATGACTAACTATACAGAATATGACTGATGGTTAAATTGAATATTAGTAGAAAGAATGAGAGACAAGTACTACAGATTGAGCTGCATCTTAACACTTGGAGACATTCCATTAAATTGTGAGCACATTTTTCTTGTGTTTCACCCATAACACCAAATTTGATCAGAGGCATAAGGTTTTCAAATATGATAAGTCAACTTTATACTACCCAACATGAGGCATACACTCCGTTATATGGAGGCCCTACTGATAAGATTAAATGTATGATTAGACAATCATACTGTAAAATTAGACTTAGTGTCTAGTTCATGAACAATAAAATCCAGCTAAGATTGGTATATTGGATACATCTCTAAATGCAAAGTTCTGATCATATTTTTCCTATGATATCTGTAACTCATCCAACAGTTCTAATTAAGAAAGTATTGTAATCATTTCTGTGGATGTATAACTCCTTCTGCAGTTGATGTTCATACATGAACAAAATGAAAAGACTTGGCTGAGTGGGAGCCTATGAAATAACTTAAACCAGTGATGACAATCAGTTATGAGCCTGAGTGCTCAAATTTCTGCAGAGCGACTAGGTTGGAGATATCAAAGTGCCAGTGCCGAATTTCTTTGTGGAATGTATATGTGAAAAGACAACTATTCATTATTGAGTGTTCATTATGTTGTCAGACAGTTAAAATGTTCTTTTATAACATGTAAAACAAACTTACAGTGCTAATTCATTTTTACTGAGACTAATAGCACCATCCTTGCCCCACACAGCATGGTGGCTGGGACAAGTTCACTAATAATGTGCAGCATGGAACATGTATACATCACCCACAAAAGCAGCACAACACCCATTTGTTCCCTCACTTCATATCTAACAATTGGGAATCACACATACACCTGAATCCAACTGAGACACACACACACACACACACCCCATTAAAATTGTATTAAACATGGAGAAATCTGCATTGCTATAATGCTTAATTATAGTATTAAGTGCTGCAAACCATGGAAAACCATACTGCACATTTTGCTGGAGTAAACCCACTACATCATGGGGACACCTAAAAATACCTGTTACATTGAATTGGCCTTGTAATCTCTTCAGTGCTTCACATTGCATTAGAGATTTCTCTAGCCCTCAAGAGGTGTAAAAGCTCTATTCAAGTTCAGGGGAACTGAGGAACTTTTATTTGTCCCCTATGGTGCAGTTGGTTTACTCCCGAAAAACTCCAGTTTGCTTTTATAAATGTGGGCCAGTGTGCCTTTGAAGACTGCTTACCTTAACCCCTTAACGACCCTTGACGGTCATAGTACGTCAAGGGTCGATTTGACTTAACAACCAATGACGTACTATGACCGTCATCGAGTTCCGGGCTCCCCCCGCGGCTGCACGCCGCTCAGGGAGTCCGGGACGCAACGGAGCAATAAAAAAAAATTGCTCCGTGGTCGTTGAGTCGCTTCCACTTCCGGATTCCCCGGTCGTTTAGGGGTTAAAGGAGCAGTAAACTTTTTTATGAAAACACAAATTTTACAGAGCATTTCCTGGTGAATAAAACAAGGTCACTCCCATTGCTGTCAGATGTTTTATTCAAAATGTATAGCAGTTCAAATAATCATTAAGTGAATTTACTGTGTTTACTTCCTGATAGGTCTAACTGACAGGAAGTGACAGGCAGTTTCTATCACATTCTATGGAGAACTGTATGTCTCTGACTTTTCTGACTTTCCTCTCCATTAGAATCTAACAGGAAATCTAATTAGAATTTGACCACTAGAGAGCACTGTTAATGTAAAAAAACATGGACTTAAACAGTAATAACTCTGGAAATATAAATCTCTTGGCAGTGGGAATACCCTTATTTTACTCAATAGGAAAATCCCTTCAATTTATATTTTTTCATAAAAAAAGTGTACTACTCCTTTAAAAATCGTTCACATGGGTGATTTACTCTGTCCTTGTCAACTCATCGTACTACAACTTTGGTCCAACAGTGTGGAAACACAGAAAGATTTGTAATACGAGTTTCCATAGATAGCAATACTCCATGTTTAATACATATGATCATGTGTGTGCGTATTGGATTCAGGTGGTTTGCAATGGTTAAATATCTATTGAGGGAACAAATGGGTGTACTGCTGTTCCCCTATGATGCAACATAAAATAGTGGCCAAATCCTGTTCCTGCATTAATATTTTTATGCTATCCAATATGGAGCACAGAGTGGGCACATAGTCACACACATTACAGTTAAGCTCTTACTTTTTATTTTTATTACCTACCCACATTGGCATCGACACCTTGCTCCCTGGTGCTGGCTTCTTCAGCTCACTCTATGCCACATGACAACTCGGCGCTAACCGCAGCACCAGGAAGCATGTTTGGCCAATAAACACTGCATGGGTGACCCACGTTTCCACAGAGCACCCACACACCTGCCACCAATACAGGCAGAGGCAACAGCCACTGGAGCTAGTGAGTGAGAGAGTGGTGCCATGTTCATTGCATTGATTGATGTTTCAGAGGTTAAGAGATATGAGCAAGCACTGAGGTCTCTATACAGTGACTGACATCTGAAGTGGAGAAGTGGTGAGTTAAAAGGGGGCATTTCATGTTATATTGATGGCCATATTTCATCATTGGTACACGTTTATAACATCAAATACTGAGGAAAAGAGACGGGGAAGGTACATTGCTCTTTATATTACATTAGTGACTGTTCTGTGGTTTGGATGTAGAATTATCTACTGTTTTATTTTATTCAGTGGACTTATTATGATCAGTCTTTTCAAGGTATAGAATGAATCCATTTTAGGTGTATTTTTAAAGTGTATTATTTTGTGTGTATTTTATATAATAAATTGTATATTTAGAAATATATCTCCTCTCATGAGTTTATATTCTGTACCCTGTTGCCTTTAAGAATTATATTTTTAGTGTGCATAGGGGGTGGGGCTTCTGACATATTTGTTGGGTGTTGACACTCTCAGTGAGCAGTATATTATTTGTAGATCTCTATTTAGTGCTCTTCGATTTTTTCTTTTTTACTTAGTTGATTATAGATTAGCTCCACATCTATAGGAAAAGTAACAGCTTTTTAGGCAAAGGTACTGCTGGCTACGAATCTATTAGGAGGCTGATCACCACTACTCTACCCATATTGTGTGTGTTTTGTCAAAACATAACATGCCTGATTTATAACTAACAATTCTATTATATTACTTTACAGATATCAATGCTGGTTTAAGGTTATTATTATTATTCTTTATTTAGGTTAAGTAATCAAATGTGAAAAATAGACACATTCTAAATGACCAATATATGAATTTGTATTAATTTGTTTATAGAAACATATCACAATGAAGTGTTTCTTTGATTATGGTAAGTTGGATGCTATTTAAAATGATGATCAGTTTGTATTCCTATAAAGTAGGGCTTGCACAATGTACCAAGTCCCCATCTGATTTCCCAGCTATGTTATAAAAATCTAAACATTTGAAACTGGTAAGTTTACTAGAATGATATTGTTCAAAGTATCATGCCACATATGATGTTTTTTTCTGCTGTACTATGTCATTGTGGATTCTTTCATACTGTCTTGCAGGACAAGAAGAAAACTAACACATTGCTTTGAATTTAGCAGATCTCAACTGATTTATTCATCCTAGCCTCATGTGTCCAAAAATGTGCTGTGTATATTTTTATTCACATTCCTGTAGTGGTTATTATGCAAAAGCCTAGCATCCCTACTTTGTATGACCAAAGGAACATAGCCTCAC
Source organism: Rhinophrynus dorsalis (assembly GCA_037306005.1). Lineage (NCBI taxonomy): Eukaryota > Metazoa > Chordata > Amphibia > Anura > Rhinophrynidae > Rhinophrynus > Rhinophrynus dorsalis. The sequence goes on from CM074724.1 coordinate 270,470,992, forward strand.
AGATATGAAGAGGATTTATGAGTAGAGATGGGTGAAAAGTCATATTTTTTTAGACAAATTATACTTTCGCTCTTTCTGTGGTAGAATATACCTAAAATGTCCTCTTTTTTACTGGTGCCAATGAAATTCACATGAGGACTTTGACTAATTCCCCTATGCTTTATATGGAAGTGAGAATTCCAGCTGCAACACAACAGATTCTGAGTGCTGAATTGGGGAATCCACAGCTGAAATTAAAAGTTGTCGGCAGCATGAGTCCTACAGCAAGATAAGCCTTGCAAAATGTTAGCAGTTTGAGTCCTAGGGTAACATAAGCCTTGAAAAAATGTTTTAGCCATCTAGTAGGGACCTCCATTTTAAGCTGGATACTATGATGGGGCAGGTGGTGATGCTCTTGCATGGAATGTAATGCTTTGTTAACAAGCTGTATTCTACAGCAACATAAGCCTTCAAAAAATGGCTGATTACTATGGCACTATAAGGTTTGAGAAAAATATTAGCAGGCTGAGGCCCACTAATACATACACCCTCAAACTGTTAGCAGGCTGTGGTTCAGGACAGAGGAGGGGCAGAGTGACTCCTGAATACAGTGTGTGGATCTGTTAGCATGTTGAGGGATGCTCTGCCATTGTCACACTCAGTTTTCAGTCAGACAGGTAACCCTACACCTCAGCTGAGACTATCAGTGAAAATGTTTATTTTGTTTTATTTTTATTTTTTTAAAACTCGTCCTCTCTGTTTCTGTCAGTGTCCCTGTCTACAAACCCCCACATTCTCTGGAACAACAAGAAGCTCCATTCCTCTTTCTTTGAACAATTGCTTCTATACTAGTAGCATTTCAGAAACTTTGTCTTTTTCTCCCATAGACTACAGTGTATATTTTTACAGTACAGTACAGAATCAGCAGCCTGCCAGGATTAAAGGTACAGACCGTACCTCAGTATATGCTTGTCCCTTTTGTTCTTGGGAATGTAAGAGTGAATAGATGTAACACAGTATGTGCTTATATGTTCATCATATCTAGAATATTTCAGTATTTATGTCTGCCTACATAGTATCTGTCACCAGCCAGCTCAGTTAGGAATGATAATCTGACAGTCTGATTATATAATTTATCGGAAAAGGATTTATTTATTTATTTTGTATGCAAACACACTAGTCAGAGCTGCTCAGTTAGAAACAAGCCTGACATAGCACTAAGCAGGATCTATTGAAATGGTGTCCTTCCCTGGATGAAGTCTTGTTTAGCTCACTATTTCCTTACACAGAGAGGAAATATCCTAAAGCACATCGTACAGAGCCTGTCCAAGGCCAGTCCAACCACAAAGTGCCAGGCAATTTCCCTCTGACCAAGAGAAGCAGTCAACCCCAGATGTATGTTTCTGCCTTGTTGGGTCTTATTGGTGAGGTATAGCTGATCTCTCTATGCACTGTGAGCAAGTGATCCATGACTTAATTGCTCTGATACCATCAGATTGACCAATCCAAAGGATAATTTGCATATGAAAAGAAACTGGTCAAAGATGCTGAACTAAGAACAATCCTGCAATAGCGCTGAGTAGGGTCTATAGGAATGGTGCTCTACCCAGAGTGCAGTCTCTATTAACTCACTAGTGCCTTACAGAGAGGAAATTTCTTAAAGCATATCATGCTGGTTCTGCCAAAATAGCAGTCCAGCCATGATTAGTACCAGGTAATTTCCTTCTGAACAAAATATGCTGGATTCCCCTGTTACCCTTAGGGAGATAAACCCCAAGACTGGATTGGCATTCTGGTGAGATCAGCTTTATGTGCTTTAGGATTTTTCCTTCTGTGTAAGGCACTAATAAGCTAAAAGAGACTGCTTTACAGGTAGGACACCATTACTATAGAACCTGCTCAATTCTATGGAAGGCTTGTTCCTAATTGAAAATCTCTGACCAGTTTGTTTGTTTATTTATTTTGTAACATACCCAGAGAAGAACTGGCTACAATTAATGCACCTATTATACTAGCTAGTTTAGCTGTTTTCTCTCTGTTTTTCTTTCTTTCCGTATGTATGTGTGTGTATTTAAATCTGAGCCACACCAGCTATATTGTTGGTTCTGAAACTCCTACAGTGCAAATTTTGACTTTGTCCTATATATTAACATGACCTTTATGTGCTCAAATCTAGTGAAGATTTTTCGGACATGTACTATCTTACTGATAAATCAGTGACTGCTAGTACACAATCACTGTTTACTAAAACCGTATATTGAAAATACACCAGAATTAGTAAGTGAACCTTAGCATTTTTAACTCCTCAGGTGTTAGAGCGGTCTCAAACACATTGTTTCAAAAAACAAGATAAGAATGCTAATCATATTTAATTAGGTACATACTTTGACATGCAAATGTTCATCCAGTAGAATATTCCCAGGCTTCAGGTCCAAATGAAGAAGGGGAGGATTCATAATGTGGAGAAAATTCATACCCAGGGCGATTTCATGTATAAAACGGAATTTTAACTGCCAACTGAGGACATGTGTTGGAAGAAGTTTTTCAAGCGATCCATTTTCCATGAACTCCATGACAATCCCAAGTGGATTGTTACAAATTCCATAGATTTGGACAATGTATCTGAACTTTATCTTCTCCATCTTCGATGCTTCCTCAATTAGGCTGTTGTAGTTTGTGCTGCATAGACATTGGAAATGTTATGTTATGATTAATTAAATCATTTAAAGAATTGAAAAGAAATCTCTAGAAAGTTAAACTACTAGGGACTGAGATTTTGACATAATTTGAACAAGATTCGACCCATAGACCATGATTGAAGCTGAACCAGACCCTATTTGTTTAATGATATTCATTTTAAAGGGATAGTAATGTTTCAAAGTAAATGCATCTCTAACTATTCTTTATAGTTTTTGGGACATGTAGAGCAGTATTATCTTTCTCTATGGTGTGTAATTCCAGAGTAACTGAATTATAAAGTGTTCCCCTCCCGGCCCTTTACCCATTGTAAGCCACCTCCCTCAGGTGTAAAATCTGGTAGATTGACCAGACAGCTCACAGTGAGGAACAGTCTTCTGGCTGTGAGCATAAGGAGGCGGGCGGTTTTTTCATTATGCTCACAGAAGATTGTCCCTTGTTTCAATCCATCCGGACGGTTGTGCTGTGCAGCGTTACATAAGTAAAAGTGGCGGTAGGGGGACACTTTATGATTCAATTACTGTTGAACTACACATCATAGAGAATGATAATAATGCTCTACATGGCCCAAAAACTACAAAGAATAATTGGAGCTGCATTTATTTGGAAACATTACTATTCCTTCAAGGGGACTCTCAACATTCAACACATGTTTGTAGCCTCTCCATTTTTTACTAGATCAGTGTTCCACAGTCCATCAATATTTTACAAATAGCACTTTCAACATTTAACCTGAATCTATAACAGCTATAGTAAGATAATTATTCTTTAGAACTTTTTTCATGTAAAACGTGCTTCCCTCCTATATTTATTGAAAAACATAATATTCATGTTGTAATTACTTAATTAAGTCAGTGCAAATGTTGGTAGTAATTCAGAATGAACAAACTCTCATCTAATGTTGAAATCTGTCGTCATTTGTATGTTCCCAGTTATATAGAACTAGTTGAAAAGCCCATTTACATGGGCCACAGTACCACCCATCAACTGGCCGGATCCTGTCTTGTCACTGGCCGCGAAGCAGTCATGCGCAGTAGAGACTGCCCGTGCCGCGGCTGATACGGAGTGAGGCACTAGGAATTCAGACCGTAATTCTCTGTAGAGGACTCCGGTTTGAATTCGGAGTGCCTCTCTCCATATCAGCTGTGGAGTGGGCAGTCACTACTGCACATGACTGCAGAGCGCTCAGCCATCTGTATTGCACATGAAGGTTTCTAACAAACATCCTTAGCGAATTATAATATAGGATAATACTGAATATGGTGGGAGTTCATGAATAAATAATATTCATGATCTTGCCTTCTTGGAGCCTCTGCCTTATCTATACCTGTGTTGAAAATAAAAGTCAGCCTTAGCCATTTTATTGGCAAATGGATATGCAACACATTGCAAAGCAATGCTCTTTGTACCATTCTGGCACTGAAAGGATTAAAAAAAATCATTAACTAATTTAGCTTTACAAAGGAAGACAATTTTTCTATACAGTGCCAGGAATGACAATTATAGAGAAAGTGGGCATAACTAAGCCTAGTATCAAATCATACAGTAAAATTATGATGCTATTAAATTATGTTTTTACTCCAATGACTTCCAACAGAAAAGTGAACTAATTCTGGGGCAAACAAGGGAGAAATATAAAACAAATAAATGTCCAATTATTTAACCCATTGCATGCTTTCTAGTGTTCAATGGGTTTAAAACCCTGTTTTACTCAATGGAAAACCTCATGTATCCTCTATAGTTAAGTTGATTTGCTCCAGAATTGTTCCTCTTTTCTTTTGTACATAATTCCTGTGTAAATATTGTTTCCCTCAGTTCTTCAAAAGTGATATTATGCTTTTGAATATTCATTTAAATCATAATTTCCAAACAGCCTCTCAATATATATGTTAAAGAAGCAGTAAAGCATAAACATGATTGCTTCTAACTTTAAGCAGTACAATATGACTACAACATTAACATTATACTAAATGTTCTTCTATTGTATAAATTCTTATGTTTTTCTGTGAAGCATGGCAATAAGTTGATAACAGATAACATTTATTTTCTCCTTTACCATGTTAGTGTCAGTCATTATACAGTGCTGCAGGATTTGACACAAGTAGCGTTAGACTCAACTCTGTTGCTTTAAGCAGCTGTAAAATAACTATATGTAGATTCCACTATTCCAGCTACATGAAATCAAGTGGCCATGAAATGTACTTGATGAGCTTGCTGCACACTGTTATTCTATTGTCAAGCAATGCACCAGCAGAAAACATGATGCCACAATGGGTTTGTGTGATGTTTACAGTATAGAGGACCGCACACAATATTGACAAAGATGAAGTGGCTGTATTAAAAGGCTGAAGGAATGAGTATATCACTGTTTGTTTAACTGAAACACAGCAGTGACTAAAATACTTTTATAGAATGCTTTACCCTGCTACAACCCTCATGGTCATTTCTTCTCAACTAAATATTTGATGAAATATAATGATGTTTTAAGCCAATATAATACGATAGTCAGGATTAGAGATGAGCCATCAATGTCATTTGAGTTTATATTTTATACTAGTCTGCAGAGATGGGCAAAAACCCAAAAAGCAAAAAGTGAGAAAAATGGCACTTTCACCTTCTGCAGTAATTTACACAAAAATGTATTTTTTCCATCATAACACCTAGCCTTGTTCCACTGTAAAAGAACCAGACATACTGACCCCATCCTTGTTCCTCTGTACTGTGGTCATAGGGCCATACACACTAATTCACCCAACCACAGAACCATCCATATTGCACTCCCAGCCTTGTCACTCAGTCGGCACCACATATACTGACAATGCAGCCTTTTCTTGCTGTCTGGTAGCCAGGATGGCTAATGAGAGGCCATCCAGCTGCTGCCAGACTACAAATCTAGTTAGTCCCCACCAGCCTATGACTGTTGGGGAATGATGGGAGTCTGTCAGCAGGTGGAGAGCAATGTCATGTTCTGCCCATTTTCTTTTCTTTTTGTGATTCATTCTCTGGTTTTTCATTTGTTTTCCGTTGTTATCTAGATCATGGTTCTCCATCTTGTCTTGTGTTTGCTCTGAGCTTCTTTAGAGCTGTGAGTGCTTTCAAAACGTTCCAGGTTGTGACCCAGAGTTTCCTGCTTTGTTCCTGGGTGATATCTTGTGTATTTACCTGGCTCTTTCTTCAACTCCTCTCCTGTTCTGTGATTTGGTACCATGCTCATCTGATATCCTGATTACCGACTTTGGCTCTGTTGATTCGACCATTCCTCTGTCTGCTGCCTTGTACTGTGTTTCTAGCCCAATCCTGATCTTGCTTGTCTGACTTCCTGTTTGTCTTGACTCTAGTGAGCGTTTATCACCTTGATTATCAGTCGAACATAGACCACCTTAACCACCAGTCAGACTTCGGCTATCCTGTTATTTGTCGTCTCAGTCAAGCACCAGTCCTCAGTTTTCCTGTACAACAACTACAACTATACTGCAGGTGGGTTAGAGCTGCTACTCTCTAAGTTGAAATCCAAGGTGCAAGCCGACTCTTCAGGTCGGCACTAATCTGGCCTTGTGGCTAGCAACCCTAGGTCACAGCAAGGCAACCCAGAGAGCAGCCACCTCCAGCTAGCTACATACTCAAAATAATTAAACTTTGTCACCAAATTCAGTGCACCAAATATGTCAATTAATTCACCAAATGATGAAAATGTGCACCAAATATGTCAATCAATCCACCAAATGATGACATTTTGTCACCAAATGAATTTGTCGCACCAAATATGTCAATCAAATCACCAAATGATGAAAGGTCCACCAAATATGTCAATTTTGACATATTCCGTGAACCAGTTCATGATTTGGTGATTCGAATGACATATTTGGTTTGACAAATTCATTTCGTGATAAAATTTCATCATTTGGTGGATTGATTGACATATTTGGCGGACATTTTTATCATTTGGTGATTTGATTGACATATTTGGCGCAACAAATTCATTTGGTGACAAAATGTCATCATTTGGTGGATTGATTTACATATTTGGTGCCCAAATTCATCATTTTGTGAATTAATTGACATATTTGGTACAACAAATTAATTTACATATTCAGTGGACCCTTTCATCATTTGGTGATTTGATTGACATATTCGGTGGACCCCTTCATCATTTGGTGATTTGACTTATTTGTTGTGACAAATTCATTAGGTGACAAAATGTAATAATTTGGTGGATGGATTGAAATATTTGGTGCACACTTTCATCATTTTGTGAATTAATTGACATATTTGGTGCCAAAAAAATCATTTTGTGACAATCAGTCATACTATGGTGAATGTATTAACATATTTGGTGCACTGAATTTCTTTAGTGACAAACTTTAATTATTTGGTCACACATTCATCAGTTTAGTAAACTGAGTGACCTTTTCCTTGCACCAAATTCATTTCGTGACAGTCTTTTAGTCATTCAGTGAATTGACTGACATATAATTTGTACAAAATGTATTTAGTACTAAACTTTGGTCAACACGTTGTATTTTGTGGAATAACTAAGCAATTTTGTAAACAACAATGTATTCAGTGACATATATACAAACATTCAGTGGACAACATTATTTTTGTAGCATAACTTCAGCGATTTTGTGGACAAAATGAAAGGTTTACAAATGGCACCCCATATAAAACTAGATTTAATATTTAACCTGTTACACGTTAAAATCCAATGGGTTATGTCCTCTCATTAGTAAGGATGAGGGGTAAAGAATTCCAATCTAAATAAATAACAGAGAGCAACAAAAATCTAATAATATTAATCATTAAATATAACTAGTGATGCCTAGAACATTCTTATTTTATCTGGTTTTAACTGTAACTGTAACTTTTGAGTGCCAGAGGGGTATGCAACGCATTGCAAAGCAATGGCACTCAAACAGTTAAAATGCAGCCCTGGCTTCAGTGCATTTCGGGGTGCCCAATGAAACACTTATGGCTTCAGCCCCCTTAGTCCCCCAATGATGCCACTGCTTTATGTTTCCTCATCATAATCTTCCTGCTAAACCACCAGTCTATTTGTACATTGAAGATAACAATGCCTATTTAACTGCATGGCAGCCTCCCATCACTGCCCATGTTGGCTGAAGATGATTTTGGGCAGGTTATGGCAACAGTAATCTTCCAGCTGTTATACTAAAACTCCCATCATGCTCTACTAGCTAGTGTCCTGCATATGAGAACAAGAGGTTGAGATATCTGCATAGCCACAGTTATAAGGTAAATAATAGAAAACAAAATTGAATAATCAAACTAGAAGGAAAACAGGAAAGCAATGAACAGGCCTTCCTACACTATAAAATAAACCCTTCAAAATGCTATTATGAAAAGCATGCAGTTCCCGGACCCTGGTTCACTACGTATAACTTGGGATAAGGTTTTACATAGCTCACCATATTGTAAAACCACCAGAATACATTACTGTAGCGTCAAGCTCCACCCCTACAAAAGCAGTAGTTATAGTAAAATATAACTTGCTTGAGGACCAGTGAGATGTAAAACATTGCTTTGCAATGTGATGACACCACTCTGATTCTCAAGTGATTATTTGGAAGCAATAATAAGGTAACCTATAAGTAAGATATCAATACAAGATGCATTAGTCCACACTGGTGATCATGTCACATGACCCACAGCCACTTCCATAAATGCCAAGAATTTCAACAAGTCTCTTAGTCCAAGCAGAAGAATGTGAATAATTGAAACAAAAAGTGAGAATATGAATAATTTACACATTATTTTAATACCTGAAACAAGTCAGAACAATTGTAATGTGAGGTGCAAGGACTTGCATGGATGCAAACACAAATGATAACCAAAAAAACAGATAAAAAGACTCAAATTCTGACAACAGTATAATTACAAGTTAATCCATGTTTTTCTTTGTTAAAGTACATTGTTTCTCTCTCTCTCTATCTCTCTCTCTCTCATGAATGTATGATGACGATCCTGTGTTAAATCAGGCACTGGAATTGATTTTAAGAGATTACATTTGCCTAACTTCAGTTTACTAGGCTAAGTACCACCAAATTCCTCGCCTTAACACTATCTGCACCAATGAAAGTGTAATGGGGTAGTCTATGGGTATTTTGTGGAATTCCTTTCCTACATTTTTAATACAATGTCTTAGAAAAGAGTAGAGAGTATCCCATGATTTTGTCAGTTCCCTGCAATTGCTGTAGGGTTGGTATAAGGGGTTTGCTGGCATTAAGGCCCTAACAATGGCAGAGATTGTCCATTAGTATACGAAAGCACTCATACACTGTAGTGCATACCCTGAATGCAGCTACTGGTGTTAGAGACTAACACTAGCAGATCCAGACATTCACCTCAATGCTCACACTCTCATATATTATATAGTGGTCTCTTCTACATATTATGTAGAAGAGGCTACTAGGCTTTTGGCAGATGGGCACATACATTAAAATAAAAAAGAACCACACACAGCTATTAAAAAAAATTTAAGTTTGTGGATATATAAAACATATTTGAACTGAATATTTACTGTGAAAGAAAAAAACATGTTAATTAATAAACATCAATATTTCTACCACATGCTGCCAAAGATTAAAAAAACAAATACAAATTTCCACTTGGTAGACCAAAAATCCTGGGAATTAAATTCACATTGTTATGGTAAATTTATCTGACTACCTGAATAATTTCTTACAGGTACATGAAATTACATTTCAGAATTTAATAACAGATATAACATATATTTTACATTTTTTAAAGAAAATAAAATGGAAGAACTGCATCTGGGTGACTATTGATGTATTTCTTTTTATATCTGTATAGAATACGACAAAGGTTTTGAGGTGATAGCTTTTTTATATTATAATAATAATAATATTAATAATAAAAAAATAATCTTGGAAGGCATATCATATATTATATATAATATATATCTTCATTTAAGGAGATATTTTATCAGCAAATCAGGAGAGCTACCATGGGCACTAGCTTTTCAACCAACAAACAACCTGCATATAAGGGAGATGAAGAATGTTTGGGACATGTGTACACAGATGCTATGTTTTATAGTAGTCAACAATTATATAATATTGATATAGCAGAGAAGTAAAGAACATATATTGGAATTAAATAATAATGATAAAAGGTTGGTAATCACTCAGGAAATAAATAAGGAACTCATTTAATACTCAGATTGTACACTGTCATGATAAAAATACCATTATTTCTAGAACCTTTATTAAATCAACGTGTGCAACTAGTTACCAGATGGAAGGAAACAGACCAAATGGTTAGTTCTTTAGGTGTGAAGCAAAATTGTAATAAGGAAAAAAATTAAGGATAATCAATTACAATTAAAGTCTGAGCAAAACGCATATCTTATATAATTAATACAACATCACCTCTCTCGTCGCTTTCCCTGTTTGGGTCCTCCCCCCGTTGTTGCCGCCAGCTCTGGCTCGAGGGTCCGAAAGTGCTCTGACGCCTCTTGCTCCGGTGTCCTTCCTCCATGCTTCCTTGCGGCTGATGCCATCCTGTACAAGCGCTACGCACTCTAGCTTCAGCCTTTTATTTCTTTGCAGTCTGCGTTACGTGCAGGAGATGTTGCAAGCGATGTCTATATCAGTCTCTCAGTCCCTGGCTTCGGCACTCTATTATTGTGTTCCTGAAGCTAGTAGGACCTGTCCTGTGATTCCCAGCTTCTAGCCCAGTGTCCTGTTCCCCCTTGACCCTAGCCTTAGTCCTGGTGCTTTTGGATTTCCTGTGTATGAACCTGCTAGTCAAGACCACTCTTCTGCCTAATGATACCTGCCCAGCCAAACCGTGTCTGACCCTGCTAAGCGAAGACCACTCTTCTGCTTTATGATTCTTGTTCAGCCAAACTGTGTATGACCCTGCTAAGCCAAGACCACTCTTCTGCTTTATGATTCTTGTTCAGCCAAACTGTGTATGACCCTGCTAGTCTTGACCACTCTTCTGTTACTTCCTGGGGTAACACTTCTCTAGTATTGGTACACTGTCCTGTCTTTCTTTCTGGAGAGTTTCAGCCAGAGTGTGGCCTACATTCTCCAGCTACGTACCCTACTCTTCGCTCCCTAGCCCGCACTCTCCCCTGCAGGAGAGATCGTGCTGTTTATTGCCAGCCTATCCTGGGCTCACTCCCAGCTTCACTGGGGTTTGTCATCCAGCCTTGCAGCTGGCAACTCTATCCGGCCGTAGCCGCAGCAAAGCCTGACAATAAGCAGCCCACGCTTGACCAGCCACATACCCTAGCGACGCTCCCCAGCACTCCCTCTCTTGCAAGATCCCTGCAATTGGGTGATACAACAATCTTTATATGAAATTGAAGTAACAGACGTGTTGAAAATAAAAGACAAGTACGTTAACCATTTCAGTGCCAAAATGTTAAGCAACACAAAATATATAGCCTAAATTTGTTACAAAAATATATATTTATTACAAAATAAAAGGTGCTGGTTGATTCTATAACAGGATCTTAAAACTATTAACATAATCCCTAACAAGCCACAAATCATTTCATCAAGACTACAATCTTAGAAAATATAGTTTCTAAAAACAAACCTAACATCATTAATATAGAAAAAAATCAAATTTCAATAGATACTTTTAAGGGCACTCTAGTGTTAAAGTCACAAGAAAAGTCTTCAAATCAACTATATATTGCTTGAGGTGAATGTAATTACTTGCAGTACCTCAAAAAAAAACCTCGCAATACGTCTCAGGCTATTATGTTTAAAATAATCTGCACCCTGCTCAGTATGTGTAAACTGATCATTAAATCAAATAAGATTCCAATGTAATTCACAAGGTGTAATTTTGATTTAATGATCAGTTTACACATTCTGAGCAGGGTGCCGATTATTTTAAACATAATAGCCTGAGCCGTGTTGTGATGAGATCAGATCATTACTCATTAACCTCTTTACGGTCACTAGGAACTTAGAGTGGGAGATTGAAACTGATTAGCTCCCATCTATAATATTTCAGTTCCTGAGGGGGATTTTTGAGGTACTTCAAGTGAGAACTCTTAGTTGAAGTAACTTAGATATAAGTGCAACATATTTTAAGGCACAAGTGTGCAGCGGTATCTTACTTACTTTTGGTGCTGTAACATTGTTGCACCCAGATTATATTTTTTATCTGATACAACAATGCTCAGGGCTATTTTTCTTTTAATTAATTTGTATGTTTTATTATTATTTTGAATTAAAGTTATATTTTAATTACATTCAACTCAAGCAATATATATAGTTGATTTGTAGACTTTTCTTGTGACTTTAACACTAGAGTGCCCTTAAAAGTATCTATTGAAATTTGATTTTTTCTATATTAATGATGTAAGGTTTCGATACAGGTGCACGGCGGCATACATAACAGTTAGTAATATTAGCTGGCCTCAGTGTTTGACACATTCAGTGCTCCAGTCCTTCCATTTTTTATTTTTATTTTTTTCTAAAAACAAACCACAATATAATCCCCAAAAGGGCATCATATTTTATAATATTAAGGGACCATATAACCACCAAAAATGTGCTAACTATAGTACCACAAAAAAGTAGGGTGACAACTTTTTTTCAGGAGGCAAATATAGTTGTTTATACCATTATTGGCTAACTAAGCAGATTTAGGGTGCAAGCTGTCAAGACCTCTTATGTCCCACCCTCAGGCATGTTACAACTGGTCTCTGTCCCCACATGATCTTGGATACAGAAGAGCACTATTGTTTCCATGATATACACAGTGTCAGCAAGGACTCATGTATTCAGAGGAAGAGGGGTATACTTTTTATAGTTTGTGCTAATGCTTTGAGTTGGGTGATCAACCACTTCTTTTATAAGTTCTTGTCCTATAGCTTACGTTGTTTTATGATTGAAAACTATAAACTATATCTAAACTATGATTATTACTTTCTGCAGTCAGTATACATTCATCCTAAATATTACATTAAACATGAAACCTCCATTAATACACTTTGATTATAAAACTGTCTTCATGTTAACTGCTATTTTAACATCTTAACTCATTTTTAATTATATATACCTTTTCAAATCCATGCACCCTGAGTTTGTCAACAGGTTAAAGCCTAATTAAAAATAAAAAACATCTTAAACTAATCAACTGACTTAATCTTCAGCTAATCAGCATCATCTATCCTCAACATGTTCAAGAGTTTTTCATGCAGATTTCCAAACACAAGTAATTTTGTGATATTAGTAGTTAATCTCCATCACGAAGGGAATTTAATTAAAAGTCCATACCGCTTCTTAAAGAAACACTAACACTAGTGGATGAAAGTTTTGTCCTTTGAAGAGAAATAGGAGAAAAATGGCACTTTTTGCCAAGCGGAAAATATTTCATGGAAAGTCCTGTTTTTTCTCTTTTTTTGCCTATCTCATTGCATTGAAATCAATGGAAAGACAGAATTTCTCCCCACCACATGGCAAGTTTCTCATCTTTTCCCAATGGCATATAAAAGAGTGTCAGGTTCTCACAGCATTCCAATCTGTGTTATTCAGAGGAAGAGAAAGCAGTAGATTTTTGATCTAGAGAAAACAGGCTAATAAAGTGAAGTTGAAGCTTACTTTAGGGAGTCTTGAAGGCAGGAAATCTGTTCTCTGTATTAGGGGAGTCTGGAGGACAGGAAAAGAGAAAGTAGTTTGATCCCAAATACCCCAAAGTTCAGTGGGACTGACTGGGAAGACACAAGCAACCATGTTCCAAGTTTTTTCCTAGTCTGGCTGTTATCTCTGTCCTATGGTATTCTGGGTGTGTAAGAAGAAGCAAAGGAGGGTTACTCCAAATACCCCAAAGTTTTGTGTAACCAAGTAGAAGCAGGCAGCCGTGATCCAAAATTCCTTCCTGATCTGGCTTTCATCTTGGTATCAGAGCAGTCTGGGGGTGTGAGAAGGTTACAAAGGAGAATTAGCTCAAATATCCACATATTCTGTGTGACTGACTGAGAACACACAGGTAGAGGTGTCATGATTCTCATGTTTTTACGGGTTTTCCTGTCTTTTCCGAGAATTATTTATTTTTTGGGCCTACCTCAAGCACTGACACTCTTGTGTGTGATCAAAGCTTTCTGAGTTGAGAGTTTTGTGATAGAGTTCCAGTGTTTCCTGTTATTGACCTGGCTTTCCTCAATTTGCTTCTGTCTAATGATTTGGCTTAGACTCTTGTATTGGTCTGACCCTGGCCTGTTTATGACTCCTCTCTTGTCTGCTGATTTGGTACCGTATTGCTCGACTGGTTTTGACCCTGGCTTGTCCGAGTATTCCTCTTGTCTCATCCTAAGTTTTGACGTTGCCCGTCTGTTGCCAAACCGGATTTGTCGACTATTCCTCCTCGTAGATCCTCAGTGTCCAGTGTTGAGTCCAATGTTGTCGACTACCCGTCGAGTGTTTCCTTTCAACTTCTGACTACCAGTCACACAGTAAACTGTACGAACCGTAGTCACATAGTCACCTTACGACCCCTGTTGCTGCTCATCTAGAAAATGACAGAAGCAACTATACTGCTGGTAGGTTTTCTATACTGATTCCTGACTTGGTGAGTAGCTATCTGTCTCTGAGGTGGTTAACCAGCTATCAGGCTTGCGACCTGCTACCCCACCCAGCTCTGGGCGCAGCAAGGCCTCCTGGGAATGGCCACTGACAGCCAGCATCGCTCCTGACTCCTCGCACTCTAGCTTCTTGCTCACTGAGACCTACTCAGTGAGTATTTGATATTGCTTTCTGCCTACTGTATTTCTTGTATTGCTCAAAGCAGCAGCATGCTACTCCTACTGGGGTTACCTCCCCTTACATTGGGCACTTAGGTCAAGTGTGACAAGAGGTTATCCAAGTTTCTTCCTGATTTGGTTGTAATCAAAGTACTAGGGGAGCCTGAGGTTGTGAGAAGGGAACAAAGGTGTTTTACCTAAAATACCCCCACATTTGTGTGACTGAGTAGACACAGGCAGCTGTGATTCAAGATCCTTTTTGATCAGACTGTTATCGCTGCATCAGGGGAGTCTGGGGGTGTGAGAAGGGAGCAAAGGAGAATTAATCCAAATACCCCAAAATTCTGTGTGACTGACTGGGAACACAACAGGCAGAGGTGATGCAGTTTTCTTCCTGCTTTAGCTGTTATATCTGTCATAGGGTGTCTGTGGGTGTGAGAAGAGAACAAAGGAGTTTAACCCCAAATACCCCAAAATGTTGTATGACCAAGTAAACACAGGCAACTTTGATCCAAGTTCCTTCCTGATCTCTGTGCTATAGGAGTCTAAGAGGTGTGAGAAGAGAACAATGTAGAATTACCCCAAATACCCCAAAATTATTTGTGACTGACTGGGAAGACACAGGCAAACATGATCCAAGTTTTTTGCTGATCTGGCTGTTATCTCTGTCCTAGAGGAGTCTGGAGAATGAAGCAGCTGAACAGGGAGTATGTGTATGGTTTTTAACAGGGATAGAGTGGGCAGTTAATTAAAATATATACATAAATACATACATACATAAATACATAAAGTAAAAAATGATAGGTGTCAGAGGCAGGGGTCCTGATTTGAGCTGTGACAGAGTATTTTGTAGAGATCCAAGGCAAGGCATTACACACAACAGTATCTATTGTGTACACTACAGTAAAAGCACACACAGTAGTTGAGTAATGTCCAGCAAACACAGAAAAGCAAGAGTGTACCCCAAGTTTCTGCTCCTGCTTCAGATGAGTATGACTCTGAGTTTGTTTTTGGAGATGCTAAGAGTTATAGAGTTGCTATACATACTGCTACCAACCGCACAACCTAGACAAGTCATGTCATTAACCCCTTAATGACCAATGACGTGCACATCATGGAATTTTGTACACGGAATGCTGTGATCAGTGGATAAGAGGTTAAAAAAAGTGCACACTACCCTTGGACCACGTGGTCCTTAAGGGGTTAAATCAATAAAATTACACATTTCTTCTATATGTACTGACATCGCACATTTAGAAAGAAGTCAAAACCTGCACAAAAATAATGCAAAGTATGCCTATAGAATAGTAATCTTGCCGAAATGTTGGCAGTTGACATGCTGCCATTTCCTTTGTTGAAAACAGGGCCTGTAAAGAAGTTATGTCATGTTGTGTTGCACCCTGCTGGAATATCCCAAGCCACAGTTATTTTTCAAGGCTAGTTGTGCCAATGTTACTTAAGCAGGAAGTTAGTGTAGTGGGAAAAAGACAAAGTATCTCAGCCTGCTAACAATATTGTCAAGGCATGTGTTGCTGTAGGACTCACAATTTATAATTTCAGTTATTTATTTTCCACTTCACCCCTCAGAAGAAGTAATATTGTGGCAGGATATATTATTGTCATAGAAACCATAGGCGAAATATATTAAAGTTCTCTCTGGAAAATTATTTGCAGTGGAGAAAATAAGAAAATGTTAAGTATTGCCTATGGGTAGGAAGTTTCACAAAAAAGCAGAAAATCCTTGTATTATTCCCAAAGATTTCTGTGGGAAATTTCTCTGACTTTTCACCCATCCCCACTAATAATAACTCCTCACTTACCTTCCTGTGACTAGAAAATCATAATTGCCCCTATTCACTTTTCCATAACTCCTTCCCCATTCCTGAGTATTACAAGACATACGAGCAGCAGGTTCAGCACTGGTGGCATCAGGCACTGCACTGGTTGCAGCAGGGGCAGCATGTCTGATAACAGGCAAAATACTGGTGGCAGCAGGTTCAGCACTGGCAGCAGGCACAGCACTGGTGGCAGCATGTCTGACAGCAGGCACAGTACTGGTAGGATCAGGTTCAGCACAGACAAAAGGCACAGCACTGGTGGCAGCAGGGGCAGCTTGTCTGATAGCAGGCACAGTACTGGTGGTAGCAGGTTAAGCACTGGCAGCAGACACAGCACTGGTGGCAGCAGGGGACATCTGACAGCAGGCACAGCAATGGTGGTAGCAGTAGCAGGGGCAGCACATCTGACAGCAGGCACAGCACTAATGGCAGAAGGGGCAGCACTTCTGGAAGCAGGTACAGCAATGGTGGAAGCAGGGGCATAGGCATCTGACCTGTCCTGCTGTCACTACTACCCTTTTCTTCCTCCCTTAGGATTAATTTCTCCAAGATCCCTAAGGGTGATTCAGTAGTGATCACTTCCTCCTCCTCAGACTCAGTGGACACATAAGGGTCCTTCCAGTTCCTCCTTTTTTATTTTTAAACTTTCTCATAGAGATAGCAGTCACTATGGGCCACTCCTGCCTCAATTTTCCAGACAAATCACAACAGAACAGCACAGCACATCTAGCTCACTGTGGCTGCTTCTATTAGCTTCTACTTCCTGGAATGCAACATGTTTTTATAGCGAAAAGGTGAAAAACACATACATCAATGGGTGAAAACTTTCTAACCATTGAAAAAATGGTGAAGAATTTTGTGCAATGGGCAAAAAAATGTGTTGATTTTAATTCCTGGTTTTAAAGCGGATTTCCCCGCGGAAAAGCATACAACAAAGTGGTTTTCGCTGGATTTTTCACAGGAACACTGTGAGAGCTTTTGCCCAGCCCTAGTGAGTAATGAAATAGTTAATTATAGCTTTCATTTTTTAATTTTATGGGGCAGACCTCCTGTCAGGAACAAGCAAGTCTTAATATAGTGGCATATTTATCAGCACAAAATTGGAATTGTTCTAGGTCAGAAAAAATATAGCATTGTTATCAATTAAAATTCCAAACTAAAAACACTGAAGTTGATTTAATAAGAACTATAGTAATTCTGTGGAAAGCCAACTGCACCAAGGAGACAAAAATTCCTGTTGATTTAAATGGGTGGTAAAAAGAGGTTCTGCTTCACAAGTCATTGGAGTGTTTTTTTCAAAAGTTATTACAGCTCAAATTGGAAATTTTAAGTGCCAGTGGCCAGAAATTGTTCAGTGGCGCTGTTACTAGACCATCCTATGGACAGACAAATCCCCATAAAAATTCACTTTGAACTGTAATAACTTTTGAATAAAACACCTTTCAACAATGGAGTACCTTTGTTTTACTCAGGGGGATAAACCCTACAGCATTTTTCTTTACATTCTATTTCTTTTTCTTTAACAGTCCCTTTTAAATCAATGGGCATTTTGGGGATTGTTATTGTCTCCTTATGATGTAGTTGGTTTACTCCAGTATAGTTCATCTTAGTACAACAGACTTTATTATTGTGCAGTGGATTTACCCTAGAATTGCTTCACAATTTCTTTGATAACTATGACCCTCAATTTTACACAGCAATAAAAAGGGAGTGTAAAGAACATTAGGGGAAAGTTATAAAAAGTGTTCTTGTTCCTTAAAATGTCCTTATTCCTTATTATGAGAGTTGGTATTAATAAAGTATTCTACTTACATTTATAAATGTGGAGACCGCAAAAAATAAGA
This sequence comes from Rhinophrynus dorsalis, assembly GCA_037306005.1. Taxonomy (NCBI): domain Eukaryota; kingdom Metazoa; phylum Chordata; class Amphibia; order Anura; family Rhinophrynidae; genus Rhinophrynus; species Rhinophrynus dorsalis. The sequence goes on from CM074724.1 coordinate 270,489,099, forward strand.
ACATGTCAGACATGGCCTTAAATATTTGCTGAATTATCACAAATAGCTACATTTCTTTATATGTATGCTGCACCAATTTTTACAAACGTCCTTACTCCATTTAAAAAAAAAAAGTACTAAACGCCGTTATGTCCACCTAAACTGTCCTCAAAGGGTCAGTAATGCCCATCTTTGACTTTATTTAATATTGTTTAATATTTATTTAATATTTGCCGCTAAAGTTCTCCCTTCCTTCCCCTTCTCCTGATGTCAGTGCTCTGCTGATCCCGATACTGTGACCAGCCTGTGTCTCTGCAGCAGAGCCCAAATCTCGCTATTTAAAAAAAAGTACTTCATTGAAACGGTCTACAAAGTTTGCCTGGTTTGCAAGCACACTTTGTAGACCGTTCCATTGAAGTAGTTATTTTTAAATAATGAGATTTCAGCTCTGCTGAAGAGCCTCCTCGAGTCGGCCGACTGTAAAGCTGACAGCAGGAAAAGGGAAACTTTAGTGGTGAATATCCGTCAAACTGTAAGGGTTTGAGAGATGACACTTTCTCCAAATACTTTATTTATGTAACTTCTACAATATTAAATAAAGTTAAATACGGGCATTACTGACCCTTTAATACTTTTATACCAGCGACAATCTTACAGCCATATTAACGCTTCTTTTCGATTAATCCACTTTTATAAATCTCCCCCATTGCCCCATATTTATAAAAGCAAACACTGGGAACAAATAAAAATTATTAAATTCCCATGAACTTAAAGACAGCTATTTAACCACTTGTCGGCTAGAGAGGTCTCTAATGCTCTGCAATGCATTGGAGATCTCTCTAGCCTACAAGGGGTTAAAACCCCAATTATTTTAAAAGGAATTGCATTTGTAACATAAGGTGCAGTTGGTTTAATCCAGAACTGATTTATAAAAGTGGAGTTAATGCTAAAGAAGTGTTAAAATGGCTGATTGTAGCTACCTTTATGGTTTGAGAGATATTCACTCGCAAAGTTCTCCCCTCCCTCCCCTTTCCCTGAAGTCAGCGTTGTAGCTGACTGCAGGGGAAGCCTGTCCTACGATCATCCGGTGGCTCTGCAGCAGAGCCGAGATCGAGTTAATCAAAAATAAATCATTCACTTATAAGGTCTTCTATGTGTGCTTGGTTTGTAAACACACGTAGAAGACCTTTTAAGTGAATGATTTCTTTTTTATTAACGTGATCTCGGCTCTGCTGCAGAGCCACCGGATGGTCGTACGACAGGCTTCGCCTGCAGTCAGCTACAAAGCTGATTTCAGGGAAAGAGGAGGGAGGGGGAAACTTTCCAAGTGAATATCTCTCAAACCATAAAGGTTTGAGAGATGTCACTGGGGGCAATTAATTTACTTTTTTTAGTACTACAATATTGGGATAAGTAATTTGTAAGTATTACTATCCCTTTAAGGATCTGTTCACAAAAACAAACAAGAACACTTTTTATAAATCTCCTCCATTGAGCCTTATATGTAAAGGCAAAGTGAAGCAATTCTGGGACAAACCAATTGCACATAATGGGCAATTAAATAAATATTCCCCAAATCCTATTAATTTAACCCTTTGAGTCCCAGAGTAGTATACAACCCATTTCTTTGTATTGCTTAGCATACCTTTCGGGCACTAAAAGGGTTAAATTTGGCTTTCGCCAATTCAGCAGTAGAGAGATCTTCAACACATTGTCAAGAGCACTGTAAACATCTGTAGAATTCAAGAAATTAATAATCCCATCAATTGTCATTTTAATTTGTCCTCTATGATGCAGTTTTTTGCCCAGAATTGTTCCTCTTTGCCTTTATACATAAGGTACTATGAATTTAAATTGGTCATGTAGCCACAAAGATTTTAGTTTAATTGTATGTATTTAAACTGCCTATAACTTATAATGTTTGTTTTACAACTGCATAATGGTTTTAGAGAAATTTGGTTTAGTAGCTGGGGGATCTAATCTCAATAGAGTTTTGTTCTCTGGCTTGGTCAGATAAAGCACACACAATTAATTAAGCACATGTACAGAAAATCAGCTCTATCCACCTTTAGACTACTAGTACCTGTCAGTGACTATCAAAGGGCTGGAATAAATTATTGGGAAGGAATAATCATGCAGTTTCTTTCAAGATGGAATCTTCTACTGAAAAGGGGATCTAGAAAGGTGATAGGTCCCATTTAAGAACAAAAATATGATGAAGATGCTTTCCCGGAGAATTGTTCCACTTTTCATTGATAAATGTTACCCATAGTCTTACACAGCAGTATGTGAGGCTTCTAAGGAACATTGCTTCCAACAGTCTGCTGGAAAATTCATACAGAATATTGTATATGAAGGTCTATCACAGCATTTAAATATATATATATAGAGCATATACAAACATATAAACCAAATATATTTGTGAATGATACAACATGAACTGTTATATAATGGCAAGTATGATTTTAGTTTAATTTAGTTTTCCATGAGTAGTATGTTATTTCTTTAGTTGATATCTAAACTTTATTCAAAAGTAAAAGCTGTTGCCAATTAGGGTAAAAAAATTAATATACACTTATGCTTCCTTCTTCCTTCCACTTATGCCTGACCTACTGTAGCTTCTGTGGTAGTATTGCCGGTTCTTGTTGATTCTCTGGAATGTTCATTTGGCTTGTTTCTGACATGAGCTGCTATTCTCTGCTTCTGATCTTACTTGACTGTGAACCTGTGTGAAAGGCCACAACTTTTATGTGATCAAATACTGGTCAAACCAGCCAGGTCAGAAATAAAGAAAGAGATGGTTTTCATGTATGTCAGAGTGACTGCAACAGCCTCCTACATGGAAGGATCCAGCACCACATATACTTTAAAAAGGAATTACCTAGCTCCCAGATGAGGAAAGTCAAGCACATTACATTAGTCAGGAAATGCAATCATAATAGGATATGTATTCAACTGGTCTGAAACTGACTGATGACGTTTGACTTCCCTCGCAACATAGGGAAATAATTTTCTAAGCACGGTTATGATATTTTCATGCCTTAGCCAAACCTAGTGGTCTCAAACAATTCTGAAATGGCAAATAATATACAGGTAAGAGAAGATTTGTGCAGCAGTGCCCACAATTTGATATCCTTTGAAACCCATTAAAAAGGGTTTAACCAAAACATTGTTAATTTAAAAATGATAATTTTACAATGCTAAAAATAGTATTAAAGGGACACTAATGTCCAATAATAACTTTATGTTGTTTTGTAGATTAAAAAAAAGAAAATGATGTGGCACAAATTCCATCTCCAAAAACTTTATGGTTGGAGAGATATTCACATCTAAAGTTCCCTCTCTCCTGATGTCAGCTGTAAAGCTGAAAACAGGCGATTCGAGTCGGCCAAGAACTTCTTCATTGGAATGGTCTACAAAGCGTGCTTGCAAACCAGGCACACTTTGTAGACAGTTCCAAATTTTGCAATTTCGGCTCTGGCTGGTCCCAGGACTGGGATCTCCTGCTGTCAGCACAGTGCTGACGTCAGGAGAAGGGGAGGGAGTTGGGAACTTTAGATGTGAATACCTGTAAAACCATTAAGGCCTGAGAGATGGGATTTGCACCACATAATTAATTTTTTTTTAAATCTACAAAACAACATAAAGTTGTTATTGGAAATGAGTGTCCCTTTAAAGTACACTCAATGGGATGTATTCTTCAAAGATAAAAATTTGCAGGAAAGATTGAATTTGTTAAATGCTGTCAAATAAATTTATGCATCAGTATATTCCAATGTGGTTTAATAAAGAAGATTGAATGGAAATGGGGATTAAGAAGCAGACTTCTAAACTGTTTATGTCAGAAGGGCCAGATGCATCCTTTATAAAATCCGAAGAATGTAATATAATTTGCAAACTAGCGATTAGGCTAACTAAAATTGAAAATGAGAAAATTATTGCAAAAGACAGTAAGAAAAATCCTAATCAATTCTACAAGTATATCAATGGAAAAAAAAAGGTTATGCTGAAATTGGTGATCTTAAAACGAAGACAGGTGAATTAAGTAGTGAGGATAAGGCTATGGCTGACAACTTCAACAGATTATTTCCCTCTGTATTCAAACTAAATGCAGTAATGGCAGGCTATGGACAAACAGGGAGGATCAGTATTTTCTCCATCATGTACATGGATTGACTTCCTGAGCACATAGTCTAAAAGAATGGAAAAGGTTGAATGGTGAATAATGCAGGTGGGCCTGATGGCATATATCTAAGGGTATTTAATAAACTTAGTTTGGTAATATCAAGACCATTAAACTAAATATTTATTGATTCACCATCAACAGGCATAAGGAGAAAATCAGATGTAGTACAGTTTTTCAAAAAGGGAGCAAGATCAAAACCAGGAAATGATAGATGTGTGAGTGTGATTTCTGGACTGGTTGAGATATTAGAAGGGTTACTAACCAATTGTATTCAGAATTATGTGACATTAACATTATTAGTAGAAGATAGCATGGTTTTGTGAATAACAGATATCAAACAATTTACTTGTATTTTATAAAGTCAAATGTAATAATTTGGACAAGAGTATTGCTGTTGATGTAGTATACTTAGATTTTGCAAAAGTCTTAGATACTCTGTCTTGCAACAGGTTATTGCATAATGTAAATGGGTTTGGTTTAGGAGGTGATATCTGTGCATGGATGGAGAACTGGTTAATGATAGATGGCAGAGAGGTGTTGTAAACTGAACCTTTTAAAGTTGGGCCTAAGTTGTAAGTAAGTGGGGTGCCACAGGAGTCAGTCCTGGTCCCAGTGTTTTTTTAAGGATGACACTAAGCTTTGTAAAGAGCAGAGTGTTTCTTTTTCTCTGCAAAACAATTTGGCTAAACTCAGTGAATGGTAGACTTGTGCACAACAAAAATTTTCAGTAAAATTCGATGTTGGACAATTTGGCTTTTTTAATTTGTTGACTCCGCAATTCAGATCCGACCTGTTCGGCTCTGATGAAAGTCGGCAACAGTCAGAATTATTCTGCCACTTTAAAATACCTTTAAAAATAGACATTTAGCCTTATGGTACTATGGATGAAGTAGATGAAGTATGGATGTAGCTAAATTTGAAGGAAGAAGGAAGACTGAGGATGATTGGTACAGGGAAGACTCAGGGAACACTGGAGATGTAGCCAGCAGCAAACTGCAGAACACTGGATCAGGCACGACTCAGTAGCGATATCACAGAATTTTTTTTACAAGAAACTACAAAACTGAGGATGACTGGTGCGAGAGAGACTCAGGATGACAGCAACACTGGAGATGTAGCCAGCAGCAAACTGCAAACCACCGGAGAAGCCAGGAAGCAACAGAGGATGACTAGTGCGTGGCGGACTCAGGATGACAGCAACACTGGAGGTGTAGACAGCAGCAAACCGCAGAACACTGGAGCACCCAGGACTCGGTAGATAGATACCGCAGACTTTTTTTACAAGAGATGAAAATCAGTAGAGCCAGACTGAACAACCTGTACAGTGTGACAACATTGTAGACTTTAAATTCCTCCCTGTGTCCCTCCAAGTCAGGTGGGTGTCCTCTTCCCAACCTACCATGGTTCTATAATAATAATAATAATAATAACTAGTATTTATATAGCGCCTTTCTCCCAGTGGGACTCAAAGCGCTTTCAGCGCACGCTCTCGGAATTAACCAAATCGGCAGCTGAAATAATAGATGTTATTAGAGCTGGGTAAACTGGAGCGCTCAGCATATTATGGTACTATGGTACTTTTTTCTTCTAATTTGCATTGAACCTGAGAACAGGGTAACCCAGCTATAACAGGTTTACTTTTTAAAAAAAAGTAATTTGCTCCATGAGCTGGGGGACCAATTGAGAGCGCTTGGGGCTAAGTACATTTCCAGTTACAGAAAATACCTGCTCAATCTGGACAGTGGATGGGGGTCAGGAAAGCAACTCCTGGGCTATCAGGGACAAAGTAGGTCACACAGCCCTCTTGATATCCCAGAAAGTCAAGGGATCTGTACTTGGGGGCAAAGAAGGTTCCGCAAGCCTTAACCTCAAACTCAGCATTTTTCTATTGATGGGGAGCTGTTTGTTTTGTCTGAAGCATAATCTGCCCATTGCCTCAGCATAAAAAGCAGCAGCTGCTCCACCGGAAGAAGATGAAGTGCTGCTGGCTATGCTACTGATAGGTCCCGGAAGGCTACCACAATTCTCCAGCTCATCTGCAAAATCTTCGAGGGTCGTAAATTGTGGCAAGCATTAACTCGGGACAATAGTCCATGCGCTCTTCCATGCGCCGTGTCAGTTCCTTCTTTATCCTCGTTAGAAGGGAAGCAACATCGGGAAGTATATTACCCTGAGCACCAGGCAAGCGTTCCCTATAGGCAAGGAAATAGTCAATTATTAAGGAGAGGTGTGTGAAGAGGGCAATGACTTCTGCCAGGCTAGCGTTCACTTGGCTTGAAACTTCCATCAAAGCACAGAAAGGCCTGAGGACTGTCACTACCTGTTCCATCAGGGCCCAGTCAGCCCTGCCCAGTGTTCTGTTACTGCCAATGAAATGGTGACATGACATTGCATGAATTGCATTTTTCTGCTCCAGAATACGCACTAGCATATATAAGATGGAGTTCCACCTGGTTCCAACATCTTGTTTTAGGCAGTGCTCTGGGAGGTCTGCCTTTTTCTGTTCCTCCCTGAGGAGCTGGCTATTTTTGATGCTCTGATGGAAGTGGCCAACAATTTGTCAGCATGACTCCAGAAGTGCTGGCAACCTTCCAGTGTTACTGCCATCCTTGAGAACAGCCTTCACTACCAGTTGCAGGACATGTGCTGAGCAGCGCAGACCCACAAATCTGCCATCCCGGAGAGCCTTTATCATGTTAGCTGCAAAAGCCCAACGCATGACCGGTACAGTGAGGGCACTATAGTTCTACTAAATGTGGTGCAGGATGAAATTTTATATTGGGGTGCGACATCCTCCCCGTCCACTAAATTAAAAGTAGCACCCCCAACAGCTATGAGCTGTGCAATGAGGCGTGTGATTCTTTGGGACAGCTGTGCAATGAGGCGTGTGATTCTTTGGGACAGCTGTCTGCACATGCCCTTTGAATGAAACCCACCAAAATCTTCCAGTGTAGCCTGTTTTGATTTTGGGATGGGCTTTGACTGTCTGCTCTTAGGACCAGATGTGGCATGATCCCCCTGCCCTTTCTCCTGCCTACTGGTGGTGAGTGTGACACTGGTGTATGCAGTAGTGCCACTTTATGCCCTAATAAACACTGACTTGTGGTAGTTGTTCAGGTGTTGGTTCAGCCCAGAGGTGGTTAGATGACCCAACACCCTCCCACGGCTGACTTCCCTGCCACACAATTTGCATTTCGCTAGCCGACCATCGCCAAGTGCCACAAAATGGGCCCACGCTTTGGAGCAATGGATGACTCTGGAAGGTGATGGAGAAGAAGAATTTGAGGTGATACTTTCTTGATCTTCACATGCTGGAGCAACCTCACTTTGCTTTTTCTTTGTACATACCGTAATAGGGGTTCCAGTAGACCTAAAGATGGCAGCAGGGATGTTGGGATTGGGATTGGAGGAGGATAGTGGAGTAACAGTGGTACTGGTGGCGGAGACACTAGCAGCTACTACCTGGCTGGGACACTCAAATGGAACTGGAGAGGCAGGTGTTGAGTTGTCAATAGAAAACACAAGTGTAACTGGAGAAACAGGAGGAGTACTATGGGAAGCAGGGGGAAAATTAAGCTCAGGGGAATAATCAAGGTCACTGAACAAATGAAGCTCAGGGGACAAATCAAGCATAGGAGGCCTTGATCCCTCAGATTTTTCTTCTATCTCTTGTAGCTTTTGACAGGAAGAAAAATCCTAATAAATAATTTCCATTTGGGCTGCTTACACGGATGTTCGGTATAAAAATCCCGTGTTGATACTGCCCGCATTGTCCAACCAGTTGTGTTACACACACACGAGGTATCCCCAGGTTTAGAGAACTGGCTGTAGCGGAGGTGGTGACTAAATTGGCAGTGGCACTAGTCATTGTACAGGTGGTTCTGGGTGGATCATCACCAAACAGGTGACGACTGCTTCGTGGTCTCAGAAGAGGACCTGAACCTCTCTACCCTGCTAGTAGAGGTAGAACGACCTGCAGTTCCCTTCTTCTTTCTAGTTTTTGGTTTGGTGTGCTGCTGCTGAGTCTGACTAGTACTACTCAAAGTACTCTTCTTTGCCCGCCTGCTGCTGCTAGCTCTGCTTGAAAGCAACATCACTGTGGTGGTGTTGGTGGTTGCTGGGCCACTGCAGTTGGTACCAGGATGAGGTTGTTCACTAAGACTCAAATCCATGACAGATAGGTAGGAAGTAAACTATAATAATTTTAAAATTTAAAAACCTGGCCACACGACAACTTTGAGACTGGCTGTATCACTCTGAAAATTATTGAAACAAAGCCCTAATATTAATTTTAATATTTAACACAGAAACACAGGTGACTTTCCCTTGTTGTGGTAATAAGGTACTAGGCCTGCCTGCAGAACAGTGAGATTGGATGAAACGTCACTCTAAAAATTATTCAAACAAAGCCTTAATATTACTTTTATTATTTTACATACGATCAAAGGTGACTTTCCCTTGCGGTGGTAATAAGGTACTAGGCCTGCCTACAGAACTGTGAGACTGGCTGAAGTGTCACTCTGAAAATTATTCAGACAAATTCCTACTATTTTTAATTTTTTGCACAGGAATAAAGACCACTCTCCCTTGCAGTGGCAATAAGGCCCCAATTCTGGCTGCCTGCCTATGCCTAATGCTAACTGCATGTCTACACAACAACTGGACACTCTCTATCTCCTTCTTCTCTCTCTGAGCTCCAACAACACAATGAGGAAATGCAGGCTGTCTGCCTGGGTGTCTGAGTTATTAGTCCAACCCCCGTCATGAAACAAAGAAGCCAATTGGAATAGAGACAAAGCGGGAAAGTAGCGCATGAACTGGAGAAGCTAATTGGACTAGAGACATGGAGGGAAAGTAATTGAGCGCGGGTAGTAGTCACCAAATTTCCGTAAGTTTTGACGACATTTGGACCAAGGCTAGTCGGATTTGTATTGTTTTTGGTGAACCCCCCATGTGTGTCGGAAGGTCTGAATGTCGCAGAATTACCCCATTTTCGTTGAATTCTGAATGTCGCCGACCCGAATCGCACAAGTCTAGTGAATGGGCAGAAAAGTGGCAGAGGAGGTTTAATATAAATATAAGGTTATGCATTTGGGCTGAGGAAACAAACATGTAACATGTACATTAATGGGAAACTATTGGGGAATCCTTGTTATATAAAGATTTAGAAGTACTACCTGATAGACAATAGGTTTCACCTCAGTATACAGTGTCACTCAGCTGCTGCTAGTATAAAAATGGGTGTAGGTGCATGTGTTGGGAATATAATTCTACCTCTATATGAATCGTTATTACAGCCTCATCTAGAGGATGGAGTACAGTTTCGGGTACCAGTTCTTAAAAATATATATTATTGAAGTAGAAAAATTGCAGAGACATGCAAAAAAAAACCCAGAAAGGGATTGAAGATTTACCAAATGGGTTTATAGAAGCAATGTCAAAATGGTGAAATGACATTTACAAACATATTCTTCCAGGCCAATACAAAAACAATTATCTAAATAACTATTTAGTCAAAAAGTTGAGCAAAAAAATAAGTTATCCATTAAGTCTAGAGGAAAGGTACTTTCAGCTAAAACAAAGGAAGGGATATTTTAAAGTAAGTACAATAAAGTTATGGAATGATTTGCCACATGATGTATTTTCAGCTAGTGTAGTTGCTTTAAAAAGTAATTGATACATTTCTACCTCGATATTACTTCAGTTGGTTTTGAAAGCAGTTAGGATTTTGATCCAGGGAAATACTAAACTGCCTTTTGGAGTCAGGAATGAATGTTTAACCTACTTAACTGGTTTGAATAGCATTTTTTTTGCCTGGATTTTTATTTTTGCATCAACAAGGTTGATATGAAATGAATTGAACTTTGATGGACGCATGTCTATTTTCAGCTTCAACAACATTCTAAATGAGAGATGCAATTTTAAAAAGGGGTTACACATCAGATATAATTCAGAAGAGCATGCAACAAGCTGACTCACTGAACAGGTTGGGTGTTTTCTGTGACGGCTGTAATAATGACTCCCAATATAAAAGAGTCATTCACAGATATAAGAAGAACTTTACCAGTTCAAAATGGTATAACTGGCTTATTTTGGCGATCTATGGCAACATGCTCTAATGTTTATTTACAAGAAAGAGAAAAGTATTAAGGATGACTGGGTACAATCTGATCTGAGCGTTAAATATATACAACAGCTCCAGTAGACTCCAAGACAATGAGGTGTATTTAAATGCAGTGCATGTGTGACACGTTACCATTTGATTGAAGGTAGAATTTGTACAATCTATCATAGTCAGAGATATGATGAAGTTAAGGGCAATATGCTATGTTACACCTCCTTCATAGTGTAATACTGATATATATATGTAACAAATGCTTTGTCTAAAGCTAACCAGACTGTTCAAAGAAAAGCTTAAAGAAAACAGGTCTGAGAAACCGTGGAGCCTCAGTGGGACATTAACAGAGGGAGCTCAAGAATCCCCCATTAGAGGAGGCAACAAAACATGGCATCAGTGACTTGAGGTGTTTCTGTCACGGTTTGTTACGACTCTCAGACACAGTTAGGTAAAAACACAACTTTATTGAAATAATTTAAAAGGTGATCCCTTAGGATTCCAACATGACATACAACATACAAATATAGCGAGATACAGATACAGGCTCTACCGGTCCTGCCAATAAACCGGGCAAGACAGCCAATGAACAAATCCAATAGGCTCTACCGGCCTTGCCAATACCGGGTAAGGCAACCTGCAGATGGAGTAAGTACCAGGTTCTACCGGCCTTACCAATACTGGGCAAGGCAGCCCAAGGAGCTAACAAAGCTCTAACGGTCTTGCCAATATACCGTGCAAGACAGACGTTGATCTAATGCTGTAGGCTCTACCGGCCTTGCCAATACCAGGTAAGGCAACCTGCAGATGGAATATATACCAGGTTCTACCGGCCTTACCAATACCGGGCAAGGCAGCCCAAATAATCTCACAAAAGGCTCTACTGGCCTTGCCAATACCGGGTAAGGCAACCTACAGATGGAATGTATACCAGGTTCTACTGACCTTACCAATACCGGGCAAGGCAGCCCAACGGAACTCACTCAGGGATGTTCAACAGTGAGTACATTCAGGATGCTCATAGAGCAAACCAGCGACCGCACGCTGGAACCAACAGCAATGTAAATAGCCACAAGGCTTTGGAGCAAACCAGCGACCGCATGCTGGAACCAACAATAATATGTATAGCCACAAGGCTTAGGAGCAAACCAGCATCCACATGCTGGGACCAACAGTAATGTGTAGCCGCAAGGCTGTGGAGCAAACCAGCGTCCGCACGCTGGGACCAACAGTAATGTGTAGCCGCAAGGCTTTGGAGCAAACCAGCATCCGCACGCTGGGACCAACAGTAATATGTAGCCGCAAGGCTTTGGAGCCGACCAGCGTTCGCACGCTGGGACCAACAGTAATGTGTAGCTGCAAGGCTTTGGAGCAAACCAGCGTCCGCACGCTGGGACCAACAGTAACGTGTAGCCGCAAGGTTTTGGGAGCAAACCAGCGTCCGCACACTGGTACCAACAGTAGTGTGTAGCCGCAAGGCTTTGGAGCAAACCAGCGTCCGCATTCTGGGACCAACAGTAACGTGTAGCCGCAAGGCTTTGGGAGCAAACCAGCGTCTGCACGCTGGGACCAACAGTAATGTGTAGCCGCAAGGCTTTGGGAGCAAACCAGTGTACGCACGCTGGTACCAACAGTAATGTGTAGCCGCAAGGCTTTGGAGCAAACCAGCGTCCGCACGCTGGGACCAACAGTAACGTGTAGCCGCAAGGCTTTGGGAGCAAACCAGCGTCCACACGCTGGGACCAACAGTAATGTGTAGCCGCAAGGCTTTGGAGCAAACCAGCGTCCGCACGCTGGGACCAACAGTAATGTGTAGCCGCAAGGCTTTGGAGCAAACCAGCATCCGCACGCTGGGACCAACAGTAATGTGAAGCCGCAAGGCTTTGGAGCCGACCAGCGTTCTCACTCTGGGACCAACAGTAATGTGTAGCTGCAAGGCTTTGGAGCAAACCAGCGTCCGCACGCTGGGACCAACAGTAATGTGTAGCCGCAAGGCTTTGGGAGCAAACCAGCGTCCGCACGCTGGTACCAACAGTAATGTGTAGCCGCAAGGCTTTGGAGCAAACCAGCGTCTGCACGCTGGGACCAACAGTAACGTGTAGCCGCAAGGCTTTGAAGCAAACCAGCGTCCGCACGCTGGGACCAACAGTAATGTGTAGCCGCAAGGCTTTGGAGCAAACCAGCGTCCGCACGCTGGGACCAACAGTAATGTGTAGCCGCAAGGCTTTGGAGCAAACCAGCGTCCGCACGCTGGGACCAACAGTAACGTGTAGCCGCAAGGCTTTGGGAGCAAACCAGTGTACGCATGCTGGAACCAACAGCAACAGGTACAGTCGAAAGGCTTCAGAGCAACCCAGCTACCGCACTGGAGTTAAGAATGTCGCCAAGGCGATCAGGCGTCAGGAATACATCTGGCTGGACAAGAGACGACAGGAACTCGCAGGAAACCAAGCATACTGGAAAGCTCCGTGAAGGCGATCAGCAGGAAACATCAACCTCACAGAACTAGGCCGGAACACACTGGAACAACTCTGCAGACAGGAGATTCAGGAACCAGATGCATTCTGGAACTCAGGAACACAGGTACAGGTACTGATGGATACTGGAACATGTTCAAGGCTAAAGTGGTCAGAGACACCACGAAAGGGCAACAATAGTATGCCCAAACTAGGTTTAAATAGGCAGCCTGAGGAGAGATAAAGGCAGACAACCAATAGGAGCCCCCTAATGGTGACTGACAGGGAATTGCAACAATCACAGACACCGTGATAGTTTCCCATTGGAGATAAAACATTGGGAGAATCTTCCCTCTCCATGAGATATATTACATATGGAACTTAGAAACATGTAAATAAACGGACGTGAATGAACAATTTCGCTTGACTGAGTACTATGACATACAATAACCCCCCTTTTCCCCTACAGGTCACTTATGTTGGATAGATATATTGATATCTGGAAGTTTTGCTTGTTTTTATTGCTTTTTGATTATTCTTATATATGCCTGATCTACACTTCAAATATGGCTGCTGTTTGTTCATGTTAGGCTTGAGTCCCATGATGACAGCAAGGAGGATCATTTTTTGGTGCCAAATTCAAACTAGTATTAGTATAAAATGATAACCACACTGCAGTCTTCTATTTTACATACTAATTACGTGTTTTTTGTTGTTTTTTTTGGTGAAAGTATTTTACCAGAATGAATAAAGTGAGATTGCCTCTCGTTTTCAAGTATGTCCTTGACTCCTTTTATCTACCTCAGAAGGGTGAGCTGACTTTGCCAGGACTAGAACTGTGACCTTGCGGTTTGAACAAATTCTACAGCTGGTGCATTAACCGACTGAGCCATCTCATGGGGGACTGAATCATGGACACATTTTTATTTTTATGCTGAATAAAAGCTGTGTTTTATTATGCTTGTGTTCCAAGCCTGAGACTACGTTGCTCCAAATTTCATAGGGGCAATATGATTTTCTGACCATAGTACGGTATGTAGGGAGTTATTGAGTTATTATTAGAAGGTGTTATTTTGCCTTTAAAGGTAGAATACACAGTTCTGCCAGTGCAGCATGTTTTCTGAACTAAAATCTTAGCCAAAAAATCATTTGGCTGTTCCATTGGGTATGCATTAGATAATTTGATTGCTTTAGTGTACACAGGCACACACCACTGTCATCAAGACTTTAAGTCCAGAATGTTTCCCCTATATCAGGAACAGGATAAATCAGTAAAAATATGCACATTTCCTCTGATCCTTGTTTAGGACATGGAGTTATACAAGACACAGAGAAACATAATGCCTTAAAACACTTATACACTTGCACACTATATTCCTATTGCTGAATGTGGCATTAAATGAGCAGTAAACATGTTTTAATTAAAAAAATATATATTTTAGGGCTTTTCCTGTTGAGTAAAATAAGGGTACTCCTGCTGAGAGATGAATATTTCCAGAGTTGTTACAGTTTAAACCTGTGCTTTTTTTTATAATAACAGTGCCCTCTTGTTATTAGTTATTCTGATACACTCTATTTGAGAGGAAAGTCAATAGCAAACAGTTCTCCATAGCATGTGATATAAACTGCTGCGTCATGCTGTCAGCTAGAACTATCAGGAGTAAATGCACAGTAAACTCACTTCCTGATTATTTGAACTGTTACAACGTTTCAATAAAACAACAGACAGCAGTGGAAGTGTCCTTGTTTTACTCAGCAGGAAAAAACATATACAGGTTTTCATAAAAAAGTTTGCTTCTCCTTTAAGGGGACATTTTTGGGCATAAATGGATGGTAAAGCAGATTATATGCTGATATTGCACCAGTAAATCAGTTTCAGAGTACTTTTACGTTTTTTTGGCATCATAACAGTACCTTCCATTAACTCTTTGAAAGATTATAATTTTCTTATAAATAGAGAGTATTATGTTGATTTGAGAGACATTTTGCCTAATTAAAAAAGTTAAAGGATCAACAACAGAGGAGGTTGTGTCTATGTTGTAAGGGGTTAACCCATCCACTGTTAATGGGAAAGAAACATATTTAATTGCAATGTATTGTAGGCCCTTAGTGCCATGAAACAATTAATGTGGTGTTATAGGTGTACATTTTAGTACACTGGAATGGTCACGATATATTGAAACCTTCAGGTAGAATCATGTTTAGAATGAAATACAAACACATAGGCAAATCTGGACATGGACAGCTCTGTTAAAGCAACTGTAGGATTTATTAGTCATTTTGGCAATTTTTTGTCCATCTACTAGGACAGTGGTGGGCAAAATATGTCCCACAGGTTGGATTAGGCTCTCTGACGATCCTGATCTCAGTCATAGGTCTTTACAGAAAGAAAAAATATTTATTTTAAAAATGAAGATGGAAGATTGTCACTTATCCTGATCCAGCTTTTCTATTTTCTAGACATGGGCTCAGAGTGACACAATAACTTCATCACGTCATGCCAGCCCAGCTGAGGTCAAGATGAGGCACTGAAATGAATGAAATGCAGGGGTGTAACTCACTACAGGGGTTGTGGAGGATGCAGCTGCACCAGGGTACAACATCCAAAGGGGCCCCATCTGCCCCAGGGTCCAATAGGTTTTAGCTGTACCTCTGCATTGTGATCAGTATGCAGGGGATGATAATGGTTTCTATTCTAATGTATATATTTTGGCCATTTTCCCTTTTTAGCAGAGAAGATATATAAGTTCCCTATGCAAAAGAAAAACAACAATGGTTTGTGGGAGAGTGTGTGAGAGAGTCTGAATGTGTCAATGTGAGTGTCCTTGAGCGAGAGAGTGTGTGTGCCTTGGGAATACTTGAGTTCTGGTGCATAGCCACATTGGCAGTTTGCAAACAAAGTGCACACATTTTTACCTGTTTTGGAACAGAAAATGAGCATGTATATTCTGTAAAACACAGCACATCACCAAGAATGTTTTGCTAATAATATGAGGAACAACAGAAATATAACATGTTTTCTTGAAATGAATCTAAAAAAAAGTAGATAATTTTATGTAGCATACAGTGGAAAATATGCCAGATTCTGATTTATTTCTTTTCTTTTAGATTCAAAGGTTTCAACTCTATTATAGCTGGTGAACAGTACAGATATAATTATAGTCTGAATGAGAGTTCTATGTTAAAAGCCAATATTTTTACACATAACTGTTGAACCGTTTGAGAAATAAAGCTGTCATTTAAAGTCAGTGCCAGTCACCACAAACCCTGCAAATGTAGTCTGAATATGTTTAGTAGAAAAATGTCAAAATAGTGCACTTTTCCCATTAAAAGTTGTCAGGTGCTACAGCCATATTTACTGAATGATTATCTCCACATTTTTGACACCAAGATATATCTTACAGGGAATTATTTCCTTTCACTTTCCACTCTTTGGTGATCTAATTTCCAAGATATTAGGCTCCGAAGTTATCAGTTCTCACATGCACAATATAGTTTTAGAAATGTAGGTAAAGAGGAATGCTTCAAACATACAGGTCTTGTTAGTGTTCAATCATTCAACCACATGCAGTGTTCTTGACTGATTTAGCAAAAAGTTAAAATAAGAAACAGTGATACATTTCTTGACGATGCTCATGAAGCATGCTGGATTAACCATTTCAGTGCCAGAGGGGTATGCAACGCATTGCTTTGCAATGCGTTGCATACCCCTCTGAAACTGAAAGGGTTAAATGAAAGATTAGTACATACAGTATGAAATACATTTCTAACATGCTCAAACACGAAATAATGACAAAAATTGCTAGAACAAAAGATTTGACTGAAAAAATACTGATCACATGTGCTAAGAGAGCTTGAACAATCAAAACATTGAACTGAAAAAATGTAAATCATGCACAAAAAGGGCACTCGATAGAATAAAAATTTTGGCTCATAAAAATGTTGATATTTTACATAACAGTGACTAGTACAACACATATGCAATCTGCAGTTAAACATGTCTATTTGCCTTGAATTGATGCTAGAGAGGTCTTCATCACCTTGTGAAGCAATGCTTTGGAAATCTATCTAGCCTTCAAGGTATTAAAAGGCTCATTTTAATCAATGGATCTTTAGGGAATTTATCTTTTCTCAATGTGGGGCAGTTACTTTGTGCTAGAATTGCTTGGGAGTCCATTGCTTTCTGCATAAAGCCCATAATACAGTGTTTGCATAAATAACACATGTAAGGCAACTGCTTATTTAAGAGCAACTAAATAAACTTTCATTGTGCAGGAGTGTAATATATACTGGCTGCTATGGTCAAGGTAGCAAATCACTTTCTTAGTAAGGTTTTTATTCAGTACATTCATGTAGTCTAACCTGCTTAACCAGTTCTATTTAGTAACAAAGCTGGTTTGGTGAAAAGAGTGTCATTTCCTGACATACAGCCTTACAAATATTTAGGGAATGAGGCACTGATTGGAGAAAAAGGTGCAAGGTATCATTATGACAGTGGTAGAGTCATCAACATTTGTCAGTTTATTTAAAGTGAACTTGCCACACAATAAGACGTTTTTCCCATATGCATTGGCAGCCTCTCTAACATTCAAGGGGTGAAAGCCCCCTTTTACAGCAATGCGAATTTGGAGACTGTTTGTCCCCCTATAGTGCAGTTGGTTTGCTCCGGAATTACCCAGCTTTTGCTTTCAGTGCAAGGCCCTTAACCCTTCGAGTGCCAGAGGAGTAAGGAACTCATTGCTTTGCAATGCGTTCTGTACCCCTCTGGCACTCAAAGGGTTAAAGAGTCATTTTTTTCAAAAAGTATATATATATATAATTATGCAGTGTTAAATAAAACTATATAAAGAAAAATGTTCAGTAAAAGTGTCATCAGTTAAAACATTCTGCTGTTAGGAATACAAATATGAAGAATAGATCTGGCTATTTAACCAGCTGTGTTCCAGGGGATGTGCAATGCATTGTAAAGCAATGCATTGTTCACCCAGTTCTGGTACCCTAAGGGTTAACCAATGCATTGCGTACCCCTCTATAACTCAAAGGGTTAAAAGTGCCACTTAAATCAATGGGATGTTTAATTTGTTCTCTATAGTCCAGTTGGTTTGCCAGAACGGCACCATTTTGTACATGAACTTCACTGACACATATAGAGGCACAGAAACACATTTTTAAACTACTGATTCATATACAAATATCATTATGTATTACATGTATACTAGTAGCAATGCCCGTATACATGGGCTAAAGTGCCACCCTGCAGCCTCGGCTGCTGCCCCGGAGCAGGGAGCACAGACAGGTGGTAAGCCATCCAGAGCTCCCTGCTCCGGATCAGAGCATTCAGCCAGTCCCTACTGCGCATAACTGCATCTTTCCTGCAGTCTCTACTGCACATGTGCGGTTTCGCAAACAGGGAGCTTTTCAGGCTAGCGCTTTATGTTATTTAGATACTGGAGCTGATGTCCGAAAAGCTGGAGAAATGCTGTGGCAAACTTACAAATAAAAATGTGCAATGATTTTAATGGGCTTATAACTTCCCATTTAAAGCAATGGAATTTTTTTAATTTGTCTCCTGTGGCATATTTGTTTTGCAACAGAATTGCTCATGTTCTTTGTATATCAGCTTTAGTTACTATTTTGACCAATTAGCCCAAAAAGTTGACAATCTACTTATAAATCCCATAATTTGACTCTTAACAACTTTCCTGTTAAGAGTTACATAGTATTAAATTAAATATATGTACCTGGAAAGAAGTGGATTTTCACTTTCAGTGAACAAGTGTCTGCGTGATCTATGGACCTGTTTAATTATTCCTGCCATGTTCAAAATCCTAGCTTCACTATGTCAAATAGCATTTTGTTTTATATGTGAGACTGGCACCAGAGTGCAATGTTCTGTCCCACAGAGAGTATAGAACATCTGGTCCACTTCTCTGTGTTGTTACATTCCACAAGTAATGATATACACGAGATATAGGCTAGTTGCATACTTTTAGCTACAGTGGGGATTTCAGCAGAAAACTAATTTTGTAAAAAGTCAGACCCTATTTGTCAATTAGTAGCTGTACAATTATCTGCAGGAAAATAACTCTGGATACATCATTATGGCAGCTGTTCAGACAAAGCATAGAGTGCCTTCCTGTAACTGTCTCAGTGTTTTTTAGCTGGCAGTGATAAGCACTAAATATTTTATAGTAGATATGTGAGAGAGATGTGAATAGATAACTACAAAGGAGCCACTTGATAAAAAAGCAAATAACAATAGAACTATAATGACTATAATGTGCATCTTAGAAAATGCAATAAACCTAGAAGGACATATTTTACACAACCTGATGTACATCTTCTTAACACCACTCATATAGGTGATTTGCTCTGTTTCCACTTAGTACATATCATAAGCAAGGTCAAAGATGAGCTGCACAGTCAACCACCCATATACTACCACACAACCCAACCCTTTGCACAAAGAGATATTTTAAAAATAAAAGTTTAGTATCTTAGCTTTAGGAAGGCCAAGCTCACAAAACAATTCTTTGCATTTAATGAGAAAATGTATTCATATATTCCAGTTACTATGCATTACTTACACAGACACAAGCTTATCATTTTAACCTCTAGTATGTTCAAGACAATTGTGTTGAAGTATCACTGGCAAACAATTTAAATCTACAAAACAAACACAGGCTTCATTTCACCCTTTAAGAGTACAAGGAATAGATGAGCCTCGCCTGAAGAGGGGACACAGCATCTTGCTATTGTGAGTCCCGGGGTATGCAATACTGCGACAGTAGCCACTCAGGCTCTGTGTGTCAGTCCCATGTATCCTCTGTGGGGGGCAGGGGGCCTGCCCTATCTTCGCTCCCTGGATTTTGGTCAGATCTGGTCAACTTTTGGCATTACCACAATGGGACACATATTTGATGGTGGCTCTCTCAAGTCCTTTGAGCAATTGAATGGGGAATTTGGTATCCCCCCATATACTATTTTATACACACCTGCGACTGCGACATGCCCTCTTGGTGCTCAGGTCGATAAACTGATTGAGATTATGGAATTCTCTTTATTGAAACTCAAGATGGCTCAGCCATCGCTCAGGCCCATCTCTTTCATCTATTCATGGATAGAAAAACATACAGCGACTGACCTTAATGTTCTCCCACTCTGATGGGAGATGGATGTGGGCACCTTGAGGACTGGGAGTGGAACATCACGCTTGGGGGACCCAGAGCAGTGGCTGCCATGACCAGATATCAACTTATACAACTCAAAATACTACACGGAATTTACTACACACCCACGCAACTTTTCAAAATGGGTAAAATGCTTAGCAGTGACTGTGTTTGAAGTGGTGAGGAAATGCTGACTTTATTCATTTAATCAGGTACTGCCTGATGGTTCAGCAGTTCTGGTGTGACGTGACTGAGATGAAAACTCACGTAGTTTCATGGAAACTCCCTTTGACACCCAGAATATGTTTGCTATCCATAGTACCAGACCAACTACACACAACGGGGGATTTACACACTAATAAGTGAGCTACTAATTATGGCATGGAAGGCGGAGGCTCTGGTGTGGATGGGGGACAGGCTGCCTACGAAAGCCTGCTGGATAAATCTAGTTAACTCTAACCTGAGCTACTACAGGGGAATATATTTGCACAGAGGTACACCTGTCAAGTTTCAGATGATATGGGGAAACTGGATCCTTTGTTTTCTCTCCTAACTAGCCCAAATACACGTGGAGAGAGAGAGGATTATGGGTGAAAGGGGACTAAACTGGGAGTGAGGGGAGTTGTTCAGGGGGACAGAGGAGTGGGGGGAGGGAAGTAAAAAAAATGTTAAGAGTATGTAACAGGATAGGGATCTGACTTTCACTCATTCGATTGTTCTATGGGGATGCAAGTGTATCCCTGGGGTTAGAGGATGCTTCTCTAACTTAGTGACCTCCTAAGCAATCTACACGAGCTGCCGTAATAATAGTTTTTTTTGAGGTACCACAGTGCTTCAGAACATGGGTGATTGGTATCTGGGTGTGCTGGGGAGGGTCTGCTTGTCTGCATGGAAATGGGATTTGGGTTTATATTTGTGGTTTATCTTTAGAGTTAAGGGAAGAAAAGTGAAAACGAGACAGAGTGAGTCTCCTGTGCATTATATTAGCACATCAGTATACTAACTATATTATCTTGTATGCAACGTTCTTACTGTAAGTTAAAGTTGCATACCTCTGTCTTCAATAAAAATATTTCTAAAAAAATAAATAAATAAGAGTACAAGGAAAGTGAAAAACTGTCCTGATCTTAATCAGGTAACCAAAGTCACGATATAACCATTTGTAGTCTGAGAGGTATTCTGCTTGCACTCAAAGGGGTAAGAGATAATGCAGGAATGTGGAAGAGGTCCATTCCATGTTTTACATTTTACTAGACCTGTCCTTACCCACCCTCACATTTTGCACTTTACCCCTTTGAGTGCGTGTAATGCATTTCAAAGCATTGCGTTTTGTACCCTTCTGGCATTCAAGGGATTAAACATTTGAGGACCACACTGGTGTGGAGTACATTGTACACCCCTCTGGACCTTAAAGAGTTATTATCCTCCAGCACCTGACATCTTCAGACATTACCTTAAACCTATATTTCCCTAGCTCTTGTAAAACTCTTTGTTTTAGGCTATAAAGGGAGCCGAGAACTAAAGGTTTAGCTAATTAGAAATAAAAAAGAACCATTACAAGGGGAGTCCTTGGAATGCACTGTAGTGAGAGAGCTCAGCCATACAAAACCTGCGATAAAATGCACCCACATGTTGCACTTGGAAGGGTGGATGCTAGAGGTGTCTCTAAAGCACTAAAAAGTAATGTGTTAGAGATGTCTGTAGCATGCAAGGGGGTGTAGAATGTGTGTGTGGGGGCTGCAATTCTAGAGCAAGCCGACTGAACAATAGTGTGGAAACAAAAGTTTTGCAACTTCCCATAGATTTCAATGGGGTTTTAACCTCTTGAGTGCTAGAGAAGTCTCCACTGCTTTGAAAAAGTACTGAATTGGAAAAAGAAAGCAAAGAAAGGAGTTATTCATAGGGTTAACACATTCAAATAGGCATTAAAAGTGTATTGTAGTCAGTATTGCCCTCACATTTGGCAGTAGCCACTCCCAGATTCACAGTGACAATAACAACAAGTGGGGGATATTCTACTGCACTCCACACAGATAAATCTATGGATACCTGCTCCCCAAGAAGATAACCCAGAAACGAGCAATGGGGTCACATTTAAAAATAATATATGGATAGCTGATATCCTTCAAGCAGTGGTTCAAAATATATGCTAAATGAGGTACTCACATTTAGTTTTCAATCTTGTTGAATGGATACCAGTGACATGATATATATATTTCAACTTTGTTTTTGTTTTTTTTTGCTGATATAAAGTTTTTAAATAAAAGGAGAATTTTTATTCAATTTCTATTGCTGATTGCTCTTTCTTTGAAATACACCTCCAGGGGATTGTTGTAGTTAAGCCCAGAGTACCTGTATATGGACAGGTTAACCCCTGATGTGATATACCGGTTGTGGAGTTAACAACCAGATAAAAACTAGATGTGAATACACCATTTACACATATTTTGAACCACTGCTTGAAGGATATCAGCTATCTATATATTATTTTTAAAAGCTCCCCTTTTGATTTTTTCTGCTTTATAATGCATTGGAAAATTCTCTAGAATTCAAGAGGTTGAATTCCCCATTTAAATCAGAGGGGATGTTTGTTTGACTCCTATGCTGCAGTTGGCTTATTTCACTTCTTTAGCTTGATGAATAAAGCCCTTAGTTTTAACATACCATTAATAAATTATGTGAGATCAGCACTTAGATGTATGTATGTGTCTTTATTTCTATAGCACCATACATTACAGATTCAGTAATAGTGCAATACAAAAAATGCAAGATAAGAGTATGAATGATTGATCAATGGTGATAGAGAGGGCATTCTAAAGTCGAGGGGCAGCCAGTGAAATAATTGCAACCAAGAGATGGCTCGAGTTGTGTAAGGACTGAACAGAAAGAACCCATTTAGAAGAATGTAGGTGGTGGAAAGGGGTGCAGCGAGAGATAAGAGAAAAATGTAAGAAGGTGGTGAAGAAGGAATTCTGAAAGGAATACAAGACTGTATGGGTCTTTCAGGAGCAAATGAGAGGAAAGGGTAGTCATTCAAGCAGTTGCATTAAGAATGGACTGAAGTGAAGAAAGATGAGACACAGGGAGGCCATGGAGTAGAATTTTGAAATAATCTAGTCTAGAGAGAATGTGGGTCTGACTGAGAGTTTTGGCAGTTGACATAAAAAGGAAGCAATATTTTTTTAGGAAGAAGCAGCGACTGCGCTGTCAGTCCCTTTTGGAGCCAACCAGCTCCTAGCAACGCCTCCTAGACCCAGCTGGGACTGACAGCGCAGACGCGCGGACGTCACTATGGCCAGATGTCCGTGCTCTGTCCTACCTGTCACCCATGGAAGAAAGCTTAAATCTATTAAATAAGGTAATAATTCTGGTGACTAGCTCTACTAAGCAGCTAGTCTACAGATGGGGACTTAATTAAGCTAAAGATGTTGTGCGGTGGTAGTTCCGCTTTGAATTTGAATTTAACCTTTTGAGTGCCAGACGGGTATGCAACACATTGCAAAAGCAATGCATTGCGTACCTCACTGGCACTCAAAGGGTTAACCCCCTTGAATGCTAGAGACCTTTCCAAAGCATTACAAAACAGAGTGTGGAGACCTCTCTAGCATTCAAAGGATTAAAAGCAACATTTTAAATTAATGGAAATTTGTATTTGCTCCCTATGAAACAGTTGGTTTACCTAAAATTGCTCAATTTTCTTAGTACAGGAGCCCAGATCTTCAGATATCAATAAAAACTGCTCTGCTTTGATGTTGAAAGAACTAATATGAACTGGATTAACAACTAAGTGCATACTGAGAAAGATTTGTTTCTACAAAAATGCACATACACACACACACACTCTCTCTCTCTCTCATAGATACAAGCTGATCACATAATGGATCCCCACACATGATTTCTAACTCTGTATGTACACTGAGGGGAAAAATTATTTGATCCCCTGCTGATTTTGTACGTTTGCCCACTGACAAAGAAAGGTGCAGTCTATAATTTTAATGGTAGGTTTATTTGAACATTGAGAGGTAGAATAACAACAAAAAATCCTGAAAAACACATATCAAAAAAGTTATAAATTGGTTTGCATTTGCTGAGTGAAATAAGTATTTGACCCCCTATCAGTCTGCAAGATTTCTGGCTCCCAGGTGTCTTTTATACAGGTAAAAAGCTGAGATTATTATCACTCTCTTACAGGGAGTATTTCTAATCTCATCTTGTTACCTGTATAAAAGACACCTGTCCACAGAAGCAATCAATCAATCAGATTCCAAACTCTCCACCATGGCCAAGACCAAAGAGCTGTCCAAGGATGTCAGGGACAAGACTGTAGACCTACACAAGGCTGGAATGGGCTACAAAACCATAGCCAAGCAGCTTGGTGAGAAGTTGTTGCGATTATTTGCAAATGGAAGAAACACAAAATAACTGTCAATCTCCCTCGGTCTGGGGCTCCATGCAAGATCTCACCTCGTGGAGTGAGCAATCAGCCCAGAACTACACAGGAGGATCTTGTCAATGATCTCAAGGCAGCTGGGACCATAATCACCAAGAAAACAATTGGTAACGCACTACGCCGTGAAGGACTGAAACCCAGCAGCGCCCGCAAGGTCCCCCTGCTCAAGAAAGCACATGTACAGAATTATCCCAGTTCTTCTTAGTAAACAGTTCACAGAGTCTCAGGAGTTTATGGACTGAGGTGTGATAAAGAGGTGATAATATGGAGATCTCCAGTTATATCATTTCTCCAGTTCTTTTGATATTCTATGGAGCACTAAAATGTCTCCAATGTTGAAGATTGTTGTGCCTAGGCTCCATAGAATAACACAGGAACAGGAGAAGTAATATAACTGGAGAAGTCATCTGAAGTTTTTCACCTTTTTATCACACCTTAGTGCATAACCTCCTCAGTGATCTTTCTATGAAAATATACAACAAAGAAAAAAATATGACAAAACCTAATGTTTACTTAAATGATTCACCTGACTTTTCTACCATGAAAGCCTGCTATAGAACTGTTTTAAAAAGTTCACATTTTTTTGAGCAGGGATTATATTTGCTTTTCTTTTGTTAAGTATTCCACAACGCTTCAGCAGTGACTTTGCACACATGTTTAGTGAAGCATGATAAACTTTGTGTTAATAGTTCGGTGTTATTAAAATCACACTTTCTTGCCTTAACTTTCTGTTTTAACCCTTTGAGTACCCAAAGGTTATCCAATGCATTGTAAATGCACACAATGCATTATATTCCATACAAGAACATAACCACCAGCCTCATCACCAGCTTAAAATAGAATCCCTACCAGGTGAAATTTCACATTGTATATGCTGCAGCAATTTGTACAAGCAGAATAAGGCCATTGTCAATTACACAATACATAACTGGAAGGCTTTGGAGGGGTCATCTTTGTCACCTGGTCAATGGCAGGTAATGTATATTAGTCATGCTGGGGCAGGAATTAGTGAGATACATTCAATTATATATTTGCTACCAAAAAAATGAAGACGCTTGGCATAGCAGATTATTCTTACAATAACAACATAGATTTGAACCAGCTAGTGAAAGACATGTTAGCATGCTTTAAACAGGATCCTCACATAGTGCACATTAAAGCAATGAGGAATACATTCTTGCGGCATTGCTGGACACCCACCTTAAACATGAAATGTGTGAATATGTGCAAATACCTAACCACTTTATTTTCCTTTTTATTTTTGGTTTGAATTTTTTTTTCTCTCTCTCACTCTGCCTCCTTCCACTCTGTTTTACTGCTAAAATACACCACACTAGAGTGCAGGAAATTTTGGGTTTAGATAGTATATGGGCAGGAAGTTTCACCTCATCGAGTAACATAGGAGGGAAATGGAAGGATTTTTGCTAAATTCTTTGTTCTCCTAGAGAAAAGGTGGGAAATATACATGTTTCTCTATAGGTGAAAAAAACCTGTTTTTTTTCAGAAAATTTCCCATGGGAACAAAACAGGAGTTTTTGCCTATCCCTAGTAAAGAGGGTCAATTCTTTGACAAGCCAACTATACCAGAATGAAGAATTAGAAACTTCCTGCATTCTCATTGATTCTGTGACCCCTTGAATACTGCAGATGTCTCCAACACATTAAGAATAAGAAAATAGTCTTTATATCTCAATACATATTTCTTTGGAAGATAAGTGGTAGCAATGGGCAGCCTGGGGAGAGAGACATAGAGGAAGAAGTAGTGAGAAGTAAGGGGAGAGACAAGCGGCAGCAGGGAGAACTTGGCGAGAGGTGGTGGCAGCGGTAATCATGGAATGAAAGCAGGCATCAGAAGAGAGAAGAAAAGGGGAGGGTAGGACAGTGCAAAATACCACTAAGTGCAGTAAGAAAATGTATTATAGAAAATTAAACAAATCTGCAGTAAAATCATGATAAAAAATAGAAGCAAAGCAAAAACTGCATAGATAATTAGTGTGGTAGTGAATAAAATTGATGGGATGAGCCAAGTGAAAACAACATTTAAGGAAATATGATCCAACACAGCAAGTAACCAGGGGCCACCACTTGAGATTAGAGGAAATGAGGCTTCGACTTCAGCAGAGGTAAGGGTTTTTTACCGTGAGGTCTGTTAAATTATGGTAGTTACTGCCCAAGGATGTGGTTATGGCAGATACAATGGATACATTTAAGAGAAGAGTAGATACATTTCTTTCAAAGGGGAACATAAAGGGGTATATTGTGTATTAGTAGGCAAAACAGGTTTATGAGGCAAGGGTTGAACTTGCTGGACTTATGTCTTTTTTCAACCTAATTTACTATGTTACTGTAAGGTGATATTATCTGTATAGCTAGCAAATGCTGGCTAGTAGAGCCATACACCCTCATAGATACAAAGTATAAACTTACATATAAAAAAGCGTGTATTCAAAAACCAGGATGAATATGTAGTGGGCTAGAGTAGCAATGAAGAAGGGAAGGTGAAAATAGATGGAGCAGATGGCTTACAATAAGACAAGTGACACAATATGAAAGGTATATACATGCACAGCAATACGAAAAGTGAGAAAGCATATGCTTACAGACATACTCTTGGGCTACACATCAATACAAAAGTTCCACATCAAGTCCGTTGACCTACATCCATGCCATCCACATGGAAGGCCAAGATCGGATAGCTCAGAAATATAGATACACTGACTGGGAAGGAAGGTGCTGGGGAGGAAGAAGCGAAGAGCAAGTGAAGCGTGTTTGGACAAGTGCTATGCAGATGAGGATCGCTTATTATACAAACACCAAACAAAAGTACATCTTATACATAAACAGAGACCTGATATGGAACTTTTGTATCAACGTGTAGCCCAAGAGTGTGTCTGTAAGTATCCACTACCTCATTTCTCCTCTTGCTGTACATGTATATACATTTCACATTCTGCCTCCTGTCTTATTATTGGCCATTTGTGCCATCTGTTTTCACCTTACCTTCTTCATTCTTACTCTAGCCCAACACCTATTCATCCCATTGTATCTGTGATGGTGTCTGGCTCTCCTCGCCAGTACTTGCTAGCTATACAGATTATATCACCTCACAGAGTTGATCCATATTCACTTTTGCGTTATTTTCACTTGGCTCATCCTACCGATTTATTCTGTAGCGCACTTATTATCTATGCAGTTGTTATTCTTCTATTTTTATTTGCTGTGATTTTATGCTAGATTTGTCCATTTATCTGTAATAAATGTTTAGTGGTATTGCTACCTTTTTCTCTATTAGACATCAGTAGAGAGCATGATGAGAGAAGAGGCAGCAGTGGAAAGTAAGGGGGAGGAGAGAAGGTGCATTGCGAAACATTGGGCAAGAAAAGTCATCAGTAGGAAGCAAAGGAGGAGGAGTAGAAATGGGGATCATGAGAAAGAGGTGTTGTAAACATATATAGCTTTCAAGGAGTTAAATCCCTATGGTGCAGTTGGTTTGCTTCATAACTGAATCATAACTTTCTTAGTACATAGTTTCATAATTGCATTCAGATATGTTTCATTCTTCAAGAATATGATCCCTTTTAGTCTCTGAAATAATCACTGAGCATGCAACACATCTATATTTTCAAGGTATATTAAAGTGCTTTTGGATGATAATTTACATTAGTGATTTGTGGCATCAATATGGTAGATTATTTTATTTAATGTATGCTAACATATTTCCACTCAAAAACAAAACAAAACGTCAAAATACAATTGCACTCTGCAAGATCCATGGTCTTTCATATATATTACATAACTTTGACCCACTTCCATTTCTAGTAATTCAAGATGCCTCAAGCATTCCACCAGCTTTGTTCCCAATTGTTTTAACACTGTTTCTACATATCGAGAATGTAGCAGTCTCGTTCAAAAATTGCAGACCTAACTGATACTACATTCCACATATTGTTCAAGCAAAAAGGCCTTGAGGGTATCTTATGAATCCACAAGTGTAACTCATTTTCTGTGCTTTTAATACAATGACTTAGAAAACCATGTGTCTGCACCTTGGGGTATATAAGATCTCTTCAGTGTACAAACACAATCAGACATAGTTTTTAGCCTTTTAAAGAGTAACTATATCTATTGGAATACGTGGCTCATAATGTGTTTACAAGGATCACTTAACTAGGTAGGAGCTCTTCATACTGCAGTCAGGTACTTTTATTTACACATTTTCTTGCATAACTTCTCCAGTTGCCTGTACATATTGTGTACCATTTTGGGTTTGGATTTAGTGTTTTGCTCTACACAATAAACAATTGACTGTATAAGTCAGAATGAAATTAGATATAGAAAGAGAGAGACCCATGATTCTAATGGGAGATCAGAATGTTCTCAAGGCTACAGACTACAGCAAAGTTAAAACAAAACAGAAAAAAAAAAAAAAAAAAAAAATATATATATATATATATATATATATATATATATATATATATATACTTCTGTATGAAGGACACATTCCTAACCAATTCAACAAATCATTTAATTTTTAAGGGTATAGTTCCATGTTAAGGACCCAAGGAGTTTACAGTGCAAAAGCAAAATGAATCATTTCTAGACTACTTTCTCTGTACCTTGTTAATACATGGTTAGAAACAAGTCTCAGAGTAACAGAATTTCCAAAAATGTATTGTATTTATGTAGTTGAATCCCAAAAGTATCAGCTCTAGTGCCTATTTCTGCATGCAGTCTTTTTCATACATCTTTTCCCTTCATCATTTCCTGACCTAGCATCCTGGGAGCATAACCCCTTTCAAGAACACACCTAGCAATAAATGATTACACCCTCATATTAGAGTTAGGTTTAAAAATACAATGCCTTTATTGATCTTATAAATCTCATTGATGTAAATCCAAGTAGCTTGAAGGCCAGTTGAAAGTCACATCACAGTCAACTCTCTTTGAAAAAAAGATGTTCCCCACATTACCATGACAACTTATAAAATAAATTTCAAGGTTTCTATTGAGTTAATGGGATTTTTGTCCTTGACACAAATAATAAAATATAAAAAAGTAATACAAACATTCACAAAACAGGTATAAGAGGGTGAGCAATTGCAGCTCAAACTTCATTCATGCAAAGAAGGAAAAATGAGGTCAACATTCATGCCTTAAAATATATCCTTTATTCTACAGCCCTTGAGCCATTGACCCATAAATAAGTGTGTTCATTTATTTAAAGGAAAAGTAAAGGGTCAGGCTAAGAGGCCTTCTATCTGCAGGTAGTAACCGGACAGTTATGTGAATCAAGTTCACATAATTTGGAGCTCTGCCATTCTCTCTCCATTAACCCTGAAGGTCCACAGGCTTTAAACTCTTTGGTTAATTATATGCATTCTAACATTCAGTCTCTTTGGAATTGATTCTATTATGGATGATAAACATAACACTGACTTTATCTACAAATCCCCATATACTGCACTATTTTTCAACATAAAATTAATTGATAAGTGAATTACACATAGAATATCAAAAGGAAAAGAAAAGAAGAACCCTACAGTGCTAGCACACTATTCAGGCTAATCCCGAAAGTTTATGAACTATTAATACCTAGAAGATGTCCCTAAAACTTAACTTTTATTATTTCTTAAAAGCAGAAGTAAATTCCTATACAGTATAAAGATGTCCAAAGTAAAGTACATAAAAATAATATATGCAGAAGATCTTGCTACTATATAGAGATCAGCAAAAGCAAATGTCAGATTAGTAATATAGCCTAAATATCACATAGAATAGACATAAATATAAAGGCAGTCTAAATAATTGTTTCACGAGCTTCCTAAAATAGATATAGGATCAGCTATACATATCTAGTCAATAATATAACAAATTATATCTGGATTAAGATTAGAGAAGGAAGTAAATTTGCTGTGGATATAATTCTCTCGTGCTGGGAGCTAATTAGCTCAATTCAAACTACTGATAACATCCACACTTAGTAGCTTCAAAACATGATACAATGTATGTAAAGAAGCAGACTGCTAATCTACCTAAACATCAGCTGAAAACAGAAATAAATAATAGCTTAAATTGTTGGGGACTTATCCGACTTGCCACTACACCCAAAACATAGCACTGATGTTGTTTATAATCATTGGGGTAGACTACACAGCCAATACTACAATTAGAAGTAGGCCAAGGGCCACTTCTACATATGCTGCTGGATGTCCTGATTGATTTCTGACTATTAGCTCATGTGGCAAATGATTATACCTTCTGCCATGTGTGACTAGTACTGACAGAGAGTAAAGCTTCTCTTTATTTCCAAATGGATGCACTAAAAACGCTTAGGGGGAATGTAGGAATAATATTCTGTGTAAAAACAGACACTGGTTCCATTTTTTTCCTTATGCTTGACTAACACCAATATACTAAGCTATATACACAGAAAATTCTCCTTTTAATCCAGCTTGTGCCAATTGGTGGGTAGTGAGTCAGTCTATGGTCATTTCAGGACATTCATTTCCTTTACACCTTGTTTTATATTATATATTAAAATGAAATGGTAAAACTTTATTTGTTTCTTTGTGCATGTCATGAGGAAGGTACAAGGAATTTGTTGACCTTAAAGTCTCAATAACTGTTCACTGTGTCCACCAGTATGCAGTGCAGTGAACATATACTTTAGTGCATACAATGAAGTGCCGTTGGCACTGGAGGCTAACACCAGTGGAGCTACACTGGTCATTGTCATACATCCCCCCTATGAGACAAAACCTTCTTGTGTCTCCTGTAGTGCTTAACCTGCTACAGAGAGTGAGAACTTGGAGAAAATACACATTTTCTAGCATGGCTGTTTTATTTGATTGTTAGACCACACAAATACTGTACCAGATTGGTTCTCTTACTACAATTATGTAAATATTTTTTAACAATTTTCAATCACTGATATATGAACGGTGAGTATTTGGAAGTGCCATTGATGCTGAGCACCATAACTGTATGAACTGGAATTGATAATAATGTGGAGATTCTTCTAGAAAAAAACAGTACTAAAAATCTTGCACAATATACAGCATTGAGTGCTCTGCATATGGTATATAACAAGGCATAAATGATTGGAGGGAGAGAGCACCCTAATAATCATACCACTATCCCTGCTTTTACTTACAAAGAGGATCATAGCAGAGACATCTAGATGGAGTAGCCCATAAGGGCACAATAAAATTGATAAAAAAAAGTTTCAAAAAATAAAAAGTGTAAGTATTTTGATTTTGCATAGTCTGCACTTGTAGACTATGTAAAGTTATACATAGCCATTACTATAACTTTAATATATCCTATTACTGCATAAAGAAAAGATCAAATCATATTTATTGTTTGTGTTACCAGGAAGGTATACTGTAACTAGATTCATCTTGTTTTCAAGTTATTTCACATTTCAGTCAATTTCATTAGGAGTAACCAATTAATTTTAAGTGCATTCAGTACTATAATTATCCCCAAAGGAAACTATGGAACAAATCCATGACAGAATAAATTCACCAAAGTTATGTACAAGTTTAAACAGAACCTATATGTGAATTTGCATTTACCCAGACAGAACAAAAATGATTGCACAAGGAAGTGCTATTATGTAAATAATGAAATGGAGGAGGCCTACAACACATTCATGCACATTGATACTTAGTAATATGGTGCGTAACTGGCAAAGACAGAGACAAATTAAATCCTTTTCGATGAGGGTTTTTTTTACACTACAGGACAAAAACAATTTTGATCTTTTTACTATGCCTTTGTTCAACCATATTTCCCCTCTATTACAATTAGTACAATTATTGTGCTCAGTTAATTCATTTTAACAAGGACTAAATTATAAGTATGAACATTCATTAATATCTCCCAAGTGGCCCTATTTAGGGGGGTAATGTCCCTATGTCCATCATTCCCACCCTGGTGGTGTCCCTCCTTTAGGAGATCAGACTGTATGGTGTGTATATAAGTATATCACATTGCAACACAGCAATAAAATGTACACAAATGTTTGTTTAACCCCTTAGTGACGCGGCTTTTTTTTTTTTTTCAAAAGATTCCGGAGTCCCCGAATGGTGTGCAGCCGCACGGGGAAATGAAATCTGAGGACGTACATGTACGTCCTGTGTCCTTAAGGGAAATCCGCTCGGGATGTACATGTACGTCCTCGGGTGTTAATGTGTTAGATTTCAGTACATTTGTGTATAAAATTGCCTGTGTAAATAAAATGCTTTGGATTTGCTCTAAATCATTTAGTTACACAAAGAGGGGTCAATGTGTCACTGACTTATTTTTTAAGGTCTCCCCAGTGCTCCCAATACAACAAATATATATATATATATATATATATATATATATATATATATATATATACACTAAAATCTCAGGTATAATACGCACCTGTGTATAATACGCAGGTGTATATTATGCCCAAGATTTAGGGGAAAACAAGAGTGCCTATGTATAATACGCACCCTTGTTTTCCCCCCTTACAAAAAAAAAAAATTGCTGCCGGCTACCTTCCCTCCCTCCCCTCCAGCGCGATCCGATGTCCATAGAAGCCTTACTTTATCTTGCTGCCTTTGAATACCGCACTCTGTCTGTCTTTAGCTCTGGTCCCATCTTCCCATGCGGGCGGCAGGCTTGCATTTGCCGCCCGCTTCCTTCAATGAACTTTTAGGACCTTCCGCCTCCAGTACCATTGGCTGGAGGTGGAAGGTCCTGAAAGTTCATTGAAGGAAGCGGACAGCAAATGCAAGCCTGCCGCCCGCATGGGAAGACATCAGTGAGTTTTTGGATTGCTACAAAAAATATTTGCAATACTTTTTTTTAAAAAAAAAGTGTATTTCCCTTTTTTCATTTTATCTTTATAATGTGGGAAACACTAAAATGTGTTTTTAATAAACTCTATAAGCGTTATCCTGTCATTATAAGATAACACTGAACTAGTCCCCCTTCTTCAGTGATTTCTGTACTTAGCCGCTTTGTACTGTGGTTGCTTTTAAGTGAATAAATCACGTCCTCTTTTCTGTCTCCTTTGAGTTCAGTCAGGCTCGGTCAGGGCCGGCCCAAGACATTGTGCTGTCTGGGTCCAAGAATGAAATGCTGCCCACCACCATGCCCAATGGTTAGGAAAAGGTTAAATGGTGTCCTATATGAAAGATTGATATCTAACACTGCTGCAAATGTAAAAAAAACAGTTATAAAATATCATCTAAAATATTTAGATATTTTATAATTGTCCATTTTTTACATTTGCAACAGTAACAGATATCAATCTTTCACGCAGGACACTTTAACCCTTTCATAACTAGGGATGTCTGCTCCTGTATTCAAAGGGTAACCCTAACCCTTTGAGAACAGGAGCAGAAAATTCTAATCCTTTGAGTACACAAAACTTACTCTTGTTTATACCAAATTCTGCTCTTGTCCAAGTATGCTGCAATCTAAATAATGTAGGATAAGGGGAATCCTAAGGGAATTGGAACCCTAAAAGAGTTAACTGCATGTGTTTACCTATGGGAGGTCAAGGGTGTTTAATAGTGCCGGCAGGAGTCGGAAGTCTGGGTCCTGGGACTGGAAACTAGGAACGAGTCAGAATAGATGTGGTGAGTGATAGACATTCACTCACAATCCATGCATGCATCGCAGCTCTGCCGTCCCCTCTGTCTCACACACACCCCAACCAGCCAATGCATTTCATACTTCTCTGGCACTGGGGTCCCTGGTACAGAAAGGGTTATCTCTACTGGCTTTGAAACAGTTTCAGATATTTATCTGACCTGTAGTTGCCAAAACTTTGCCCTCTGGCACTGTCACTCAATGCTACTAAGTATAGAAGTACAATAATATAATAACCCTGTCCACCTCCTCCAAATTCTGACACTGTCCACCTCCTCCACACTGTTCACCTCCCCCCACTGTCCCCCTCATTCAACTCCACACTGTGTAGCTCCGCCCACTGTCCCCCTCATTCATCTCCACACACTGTCCACCTCATCTACTACTGTCCAGCTCCCTGCACTGTCCACCTCATCCACCTCCATGTACTGTCCTTGTCGCCCACCTCCATGTACTGTCCACCACCCACCTCCATGTACTGTCCACCTCCTTCCCACACTGACACTGTCCACCTCCTCCACACACACTGACACTGTCCATCTCCACAATGTCCACCTTCCCACACTGTCCGCCTCATTCACCCCCACAAACTGTAGAGTGACAAAACAATGGGAACTCTACCCTCCCCCCCCCCCCAGCAATTCCACTATACTCCCCAACCCACCTTCCAAATAACAGGCTGAGACTGCAGAGAGTGGAGTCAGCATCCACTGAGTGACACAGCACGGGGCCGGTAATTGAGCTGGGTCATAGTGTGTATAAAAAAAAAAGTTGCGCGCTGCATAGAGGACGGCGACGCGGGTGTCATCCCTGTTGAGGATGTCACCCGGTGTGGTCCACACCCCCCTCGTGACGCCGCTGAGCACTGTGAGATGTCATCACAGTGAGTGGTGAAAAAGCCACAGCTCAGGAATAGTTTTATGTGACTATTGTCCCGGAGGACGCAGACATGGCGACCATAAGAACATGCCTGGGGCTGCAGATTGCCGCCCTGTCAAAGTGCCACCTGCGTCCCAGGGACCCATGTAAGGGCCGGCTCTGGGCTCAGTGCCTCAGTTTCGGAGCCTCAGTTAGTCAGTCAGCCTCAATTTCTGAGCGCTCAGTTTCAGAGCGGAGCACTCAGCTTCCCATCAACTTCCCGTGCTTGGAAAGCGAGTGGGAGATATTTAGATGTGGAAGCCGGCTGGTGACATCAGACGCAGCTGCGCAACTCTGCACCCAGTCCGGATGCACATTAGCAGAAAGTAAGAATGAAGCGTCCTCTCAGTCTTGTCCTTCTCCTAAGACGCAGGATGCGTCACAAAGGAGCATTAAAATAGGCACTGATACAGGGCTTCAATTTCCACTCGCCCTCACTCAGTTTCAACTCGCCAAATGTGAGGAGGCGAGTGGAAATTTTGAGCCCTGTATATATATATATATATATATATTTTTTTTTTTTTTTTTTATGTCCAGCTGCGACTGGCTGAAACATTGACAATACATTAACTAAAGAGTTTTCACTTTTATTTAAGTCCTGTGAGTGCTTGATTAAACATGTTATTTTGAAATATACTACTAGCCACTTGAGAGTACCCAGGCAACTTCTGCTCCTGCAGTGAGAGAGCTTCCATGCCACATTCATGTAGTTGAAATTCATGTGGTAATTGCACATACTATGGTGGAAGGTGGATCGTGCTGGCTCCCGGGGTGTGAGTGAGTGTGTGTGAGTGGCATTCATTCATGTAGTTGAAATGCATGTGGTAATTGCACATACTATGGTGGAAGGTGAATCGTGCTGGCTCCTGGGGTGTGAGTGAGTGTGAGTGTGTGTGAATGAGTGACATTCATTCATGTAGTTGAAATGCATGTGGTAATTGCACATACTATGGTGGAAGGTGGATCGTGCTAGCTCCTGGGGTGTGAGTGAGTGTGAGTGAGTGGCATTCATTCATGTAGTTGAAATTCATGTGGTAATTGCACATACTATGGTGCAAGGTGGATCATGCTGGCTCCTGAGGTGTGAGTGAGTGTGTGTGAGTGTGAGTGAGTGACATTCATTCATGTAGTTGAAATGCATGTGGTAATTGCACATACTATAGTAGACGGTGGATCATGCTGGCTCCCAGGGTGTGAGTGAGACTATGGTGGAAAGTGGATCATGCTGACTCCCAGGGTGTGAGTGAGTGCGTGTGAGTGTGTGTGAGTGCGAGAGTGAGTGATTGCGTGTCAGTGATTGCGTGAGTGTGTTATTGAGTGTGTGTGATTGAGAGTGTGTGAGTGTGAGAGATTGTGAGTGTGAGAGGGTGTATGAGTGAGTGAGAAAGTGTAGGAGTTGTGTCTCCTAATGAGACATAAATTATGTAATGAGGCATTTTGTTCAATGTGTGTTTGTTTTCTGAGGAGACATAAATTATGTTCTCTGTGTGAGGTACCATAAATTATGCAATGAGGCTTAGTCTTTTATATATATAGATATATATGTATGGAAAATGCAGAAGTCATCTTTCTGCACAAAAAAGGGATAGGGAGGATATAAGAAACTACTGAATAGTAAGTCTATTTTCAGTTGTCTGCAAGATTTCACAAAGGTACTCTCAATAAGAATGGACACAATACTTAACTCAGCACAATCTAAGGAACAAGCAGGCTTCAGGAGATGTTTCAGTACAACTAACCACATCCAGACTGTGCAACAAGTTATAGAGTGACATAATGAATACAATCTTCTATTATGCATATCCTTCATTGACAAAAAGTCCTTTGACTCAGTGAAAAACCAAGCAATATTTGATACCCTGATCAAGCAAGGAATAGGCAGAGCTTAAATTAATATCCTTCAATCAATATGTGAAAATGCAACTGCATCAGTACAGGTAAACAAAGATAAAGTCCAGATCAACATAGAAAAGGGGGCTAACAAGGAGACACAATTTCCTTAAAACTATTTTCAACTTGTTTAGAAGAAATCTTCTGCAAACTAATTTGAGAGTAAAAAGGAGATAAATTGAGAATACCTACAACACTTACGCTTTTCAGACAATATGATACTCTTTACCATTAGTCCTGAAGAACTGCAAGAACGCAGTGAAGAACTATAACATTGATACAAAATTGATACATTTTGGTCTGAAGATTTACCATACCAAGGAAAATCCCAGTAGATGTAGTAGAACTAGAACAAGTGGACAAGGGTGTCTACCTTGGACAGAAAATGTCAACAGATGGAAAAACCATGATAAAAACTGAGAGACGAATACAATTGGGATGGCAAGCATTTGGAAAACTTAGTAGTACTGTCTTTAAGATAAATTTACCACTATGCCTCAAATGAAAGGTTTTTGACCAGTATGTCCTCCCAATCCTTACATATGTCTGTGAAACATGGACACTGAATCCTAAAGCCATACAAAATTTAAGGTTACACAGAGATATATAGAGCAGCAAATTCTAAGCATAACAAAAAGAGACCGAAAAATGTGTGTGTAAATTCATTAGCAAACAAATCTATGATGTAATTGAAAGAGTAAAGCACCTGAAATGGAAATGGACAGGCCACATAACAAGAAGATCTGATACTAGATGGGCCAAATGAGTTTTGGAATGGATTCCACTTGATACTAAATGCTCAAGAACAAGCCCAAAGACAAGATGGGTAGATACATTTACCAAATGTGTTGTACACAATGGCAACAAAAGGCACAGGACCAAAGTTGTTGGAGGCTTGCTGAGGATGCAGCAACAGCAGGGCCTCTGTCTGTGACCCATTACTTGCAGCCAGGGCCTGTCTTATTGACATGGGCCCTAGGTAGTAGCCTAGGTTCCCATAATGGATGATCTAGCTCTGATCAGAGCAATAATTCTAATTGGTTGGTTGTGCAACTTCATGCTATTTTAAATAGAACATTTACCCTTTTGAATGCTAGAGAGGTCCCCAATGATTTACTTGCTTAAAACAGGCCTGTGATGCATAAATTAATCTTCCATTAGAAATTGCCCACCAAAAATGTGGTGTATCGCACTGTGTTTAGCACAAAACTTCAGTTTCGGCAAGAGAAGAAGATGGATACCATAACTGTGTAAGGCACAGGAAGTAGCAAGGAAAATTGCACAACTGCACATTGCTGAAGTTTATGTACTATGAAAACTGGAGCAATTTGGGATCAAACCAGCTTCACCAATAATGTATATGGGAGTTTTAGCCACTTGGCTGCTAGAAAGACTGCAGTGCATTTAATTGACATGTATTGGAGATCACTTTAGCACTCAACAGTTTAAAAAAGTTCCATTTAAAATAATGAGAAGATAGCAATTTTTTTCATACTCTATGGTGTTGCTGTTTTTTAAAGTATGACATCTTAGTACACCACTCCTTATTGATTCAGATTGTATAGAACTTTTCATATAATTGAAACTCAGTACATTGACTAGTTTATACTTTGAGATGTGAAAAAACATAATCATCTTTCCTGTGGGTATTTCAAACAAATGGGAGAGATGTTTTTATTTTTAGAGGAAGTTCCCTGGTAGACGGAAAATCAGGAGAAACTTACCTGAGGAAGTTCAAGCCTATTTATATGAGAAGTCAAAACCT
This sequence comes from Rhinophrynus dorsalis, assembly GCA_037306005.1. Lineage (NCBI taxonomy): Eukaryota > Metazoa > Chordata > Amphibia > Anura > Rhinophrynidae > Rhinophrynus > Rhinophrynus dorsalis. The sequence goes on from CM074724.1 coordinate 270,527,663, forward strand.
TTCTGCACTTCATTTCCACTCACATTCCAGATTCCAATGCAGTTCTTCATGCACACATGCTTAATCACACACTTATTCACAACCACACACTTATCCCAGTTTCCCACTAGGAAGACAGAAAAAGTATTCTCTTGGGAATTCCCGTGGAAAGCCTCTATTTTCTCCTGAATATCTGCTTATAGTGGACATTTGCCTATATGCCTATTTATATTTGATAATGGCTTTATGGACATTTATTTTCTTTTTATGACAGAGACAGGGCAACTGACCACAAGCAGTAATTTAAAATGTAATTATGAAGTAACATGATCCATAACATCAACACTATTGCTAACATTGGGAAATTACTTTAATTTCATAAGAATTTCTTTCCCTTGGTGTTAGGTGTACATACAAAATGTCCATCATTGCCCAGAAGAGGTAATGAATGTAAAAAAGATGTGTGTCTAGCTACCTCTTTCATGATGTATTGTGCCCTATTCACAAAATAAAAATTCTATGACAAACCAACTTCTCCATAGGGGTTAAGTAAAATTCCCATTAAGTTAACCCTTTTGGTTTTACAACTCATTTATAATCAAATGTCTATCTATCTATCTATCATCTATCTATCTATCTATCTATCTATCTATCTATCTATCTATCTATCAATCTTGTGTGTGTGTTTGATATGCGTGTGTGTCTCTAACCCGGGGTCCAGTCTAAAGGACATCTTGATCAGTATATCATAGGAAGTGAGACTGGCACACAACAGGTACTGAGAAAGAACTTGCTATAGATAGAATAAGTTTGGCAGGATGGAATACATTTTAATAATTTTCACCATCTGTTTGATGTGTGCTGTCTTGTGCTTCAGCATGAGGTCCCAGGCTGGGTTTATATTTTTTACGGATGTCCACCATAGATTAAATATTTGTTGTTGTTATAAATACAATACTGTTACTTTATATTATTCTTGCTTGAACTGTTCTGCATTTCTTACCATTTCATTATAATGTCCACTTTGAGGCAAAAAAGAAACAGCTTTTATGCTTGACAGAGCTATTTAATCTCTTTGAAGTTGTGCAAATTTGATCTATGCAAAAAGAACCTTATTCATGTGGAAAATAACATATACCATATTTACATAAATAGGGCTACCGATTTTTAAGCTTAAGCATCTGAAAACTGAAGGTTTTACATTTTCATATGAAGAATAAATTTTTTCCTCTAAATGTAAAATTCTAAGAGAGAAGAAAAATGTATTTTCAGATTAATATGATAAAATGGATGTCACCTTAAAATAAATTTTGTTAACCTTTGAGTGCCAGAGGGGTAGGCACCATATTGCTTAACAATGCGTTGCGAACCTCTCTGAAACTCAAAGGGTTAAACATGCTATCCATTTGTTTTTTTAAAATACATTGGGGGAGATTCACTAAGCGGTGCTAAAGAGGTGATAAAGTGGAGATTACTGCTCCAATTTATCACTTCTCTAGTTGTTTTGTTATTCTGTGCAGCCTATTCACTAAGATCGTCAATGCTGACGAAATCTTAGTGCATAGGCTCCATAGAATAACATAGGAATTGGAGACATGATAAACAGGAGAAGTCATCTCCACTTTATCACCCTTTATCACAGTTTAGTGACTCTGCCCCATTGTTTTTGAGGACTCTACCTTTATTTGCCTCCGGCATGTTATATTAATTTGTTCTGTATTGGGCCAATATTGCCATACACTTTCCTATGAATGAATCTAGGCCACATACTGGGAGTAATTCTGACAACACAGCAAAAGGTAAGTTTGGCCTGGATCAAAGGGAATTAGAATTAAATGCCAAAGGTTAACTTCTCAAAAACTATTTCACAGAAAAATGACCAGTACAATATATAGGCATACTTTAATTATCTCTAAAACAATTCAACTTGTCTTATTGTGACAGATCCACTTTAAGTAGATATAAAAATAAGGGCAATTCTTGAGATAACCAAATGCACCATAAGAAACAAATAAAGTCAAATAAAGTTTTTTCAAATGGGGTTTTAACTCCTTGAGTGATCTACATCATGTTGCTAAAACTTCGAGGGGTTAAAAGGCAAAGTTAACTCATGCTGAATTTGAGAAAATATTGTACTTTCCCCTAATGAAACAGTTTACTTGTTCCAGAATTGCACTACATTTTTCTTTTTCCATAAGGCCCACAACTCCTTAACACTTTGAATTCCAGAGTGGTACACAGCGCATTGCTTTGCAATGTGTTGCGTATCACTCTGACACTCAAAGTGTTAAACCCCTGAGTGCAATACTTTGGATGTCTCTCCAGCAGCCAAAAGGTTATATTTTACGCACAGGTTATTGCTCGTTCTACTCTAAAATATACTTGTTTATAATCTAGAGTACTGCAATATCCAAGTTTATAGTCTACACTTACAATACAGGAGTGAAAAAAACAACATTAACCCTTTGAGTGACATAGATTATGAAAGGTTAAAGATATGCAAGTAAATACATACTCCATTTTAAAGTCTACTGTACAAATAATGTAGCAATTACAACCTATAAAATAACATTTCATTAAAAGGGAAAGTACAATCTTAGATATAATTGAATTCATACAGATTCTGCATAGATAATAATAGTATATATTTCAGATAAATCAAATAATGAGTAATAAATGCCTCCCCCGTCTCTAAAAATGAGAAAAAGCACTGATATAAGACAATTGAGGTAAACTATTATGCTAGAAAGTATTCAGCTTGATAAAACAGATTCTATTGAATAGAACTGCAGAAGTTTCTAGCAACTGGAGTGACTCTCACCAGTGATTACCCCACCCTATTCTCCCTCAGAATGAAGCAATAAATATATATTGCTATGCAAGTTACTAAAAACAAACATACCTTGCAAGTTCAGAATCACCAATGATTGAGGTTGAACATTTGACAGCATAAACAGTCCACCACTTCTTATGTCTCACTTTGTACACTTGACCAAATCCACCCAAAGCTATAGGAAGCCAGTCATTCTCAAAGTCCTCTCTTTTAAACATGATCAGGTTGCCAATTCGGTCATCCCTTTCACTAGCCATGAGAACAAAGTGTAATAAGTCCTATGGCTCCTGCACATTTGAGACTAGTGTATGTGTGTGCGTTTTGTAAAGAATTTTGTTTCCTGGTATGAGCTACCTGTGTTAAACAAGGAGGGGTGGAGTTCAGTAGAGCATATAGCTGTGTTTACTATGATGCATACAAATATTAGTTACACAATCTCAGGTATGTGGTATGTCCAAGACAAGGTGTTGTAAAATATATGGTACAAAAACATGTACTTGAATTGTTCCCTTTTACCACTATCAGCAACTAAGAAGAGTCATTATTAAAATGCACTTTTTACAACTGTTAACCCTTTGAGTGCCAGAGATGTATCTAGTGCATTGCTTTGCACTCACAGGCATTTAACACTTTTGTAAGTGCTCCAAAGAGTCTTATCAGAGACTTCAAGCTCTAATCTATACAGTGAGCTGTACCAAAGACAGACAGAGGGACTTACATACAAAAAGGCACCATCATCAATTATGGGGCAAACTAGCTGCACCATAGGGGACATATAAAAATCCCCCAAATTCCTATTCATTTAACACTAGAGAGGTCTCCATCTTACTGCTTCATGGACAATGGTGCCGAGAATGGCTGCCTTCTAATGGTGCTCTGCCTTACACCAATTCCAACCAGTGTAAATACTGCACCACTCATTTTATTTTCTTTCTCTATCATTGCTTTCACTTGTAATGAATTAAGTGATAAACCCATGACTGCCACAAGTAACAGCATCCACAGTTAATGTCTGCTGTGTCATCAACCTGTTCATCATCACCCCTCAACCCCAGTAATTATTCATGATTCATGATTCTCCTTTCTCTGGCCAAGTAGACATGATTTTAGCCCAGTTTAATCCTCTTATGGAAATTCTAATGAGAAACATGCAAAAAACTTTGGACATGGCGAAACAAGTTTTCAGGAAAAAGCTACAGATGTTGAGACATTTCCAGACCGCAAACTGTCACAGATAACATTTCATCACAGGTGTAAACCCAAGCTAACATGATTGACAACAAAAAATAACCACCAGTCAGAATGTATACATGGTCTGCAGATTGACCTTGAAAACATGGAAGATAAAGCTAATTAAAAGAATATCAGGCACCAGTAAATCCCTGTTCTAGCTGCAAAATTTCAAAGCTTTGATTCAATGTGTAGGCTACGGTCTGGCCAAAAGGGCATTCTTGTTTCATTCATGGACACTCAGGTGCAGGATCTGTCACCATTCACTGGTAGCCCTGTGTCCAGATTTGCAGACCTATCTATTGAGTTGGCTGCATACTAGAAATATACCACAGTGATGGCTGTTACTTTTTAGCATCAAATTCACTCTGGGCAGCTCGAATTACTTCTTTAACTCTCTAGAAGAGAACCTTGAGGGGTTTGCTTCATCTGATCATTACATTGCTTTCTACTGGACTTTTTCTCTTCCTCGGAAATTAACATGCTAATTGTCATGGTTTTCAGGCAAAGAAGGACAGACACAACTGTAAAATAAACAAAACACAAAAGAGGAGAGCTGTACTGCCAATTAAAACCAATGAACAGATTGAACTTTATAGAGAATCAAATACTCACTCGATCTTTATAGCTGGTCACCCTCCTAGCAACCGGTCTATAACGCCAGCGGGGATTTACGGTGCTGGTTCTCCCCGCAACAAAACCACACTAGAGTGCACTCGGATGTCCGTAAGTATCCACAAAAAAAGATCTTCCACAGCAGTCCAGGTGTAGAAAACATTTATTTAAAAATCAATTAAAACCCTCAACATGTTTTGTGGCCCTATTGCCACTTCATCAGGAGGAAATAACATGTAACTATAAATACAAACTGGACTGCTTCTGATACACAGTTATTTATACGGGGAATCCAATTAGCAATCCATGCTAACCGGTGGATTAAATTTCAAACAAACCTATCGGTATACTCCAAGTCAGGTTGCCAACTAGATTAACCCATTCACAACACACATTAAATCAACATACAAACGAAATCCCAAAAGGAAATCCTTAACCCTTAGTGCAGCTCCTCTTGAGAGTTCAAATGTGCACATATCAATTAACCTCAACATATATATCAAAAATATATAAATACATAAAAATATATCATCTCCAATTTAAATCACTCAATAATGAAAAGAAAAAAAAACATTTATTTATAAAGAATCTAACAATGTGTCCACCTAAATAGTGAAACTAGATGAGATAAATATATTGTGTAATCTGTGAAATATAAACTAAAAAACATATAAAACTGTGATGTAATCAACTCATAAAGACTCCTACTACTGCCTTATAGTGTCAATATACACCTGTTTAAAAAGTGGCTACATATTCTCTCACTTGCATACCACATAAAATACACAAACAATATGAATGTAAAAACACAAACGTCCACATTCCTGTATGTGTCCATGTCACGTCTCACCATCAAAATAAACTAAATAAATGTGAATGAAATGTGTAATGCTATACTGTGTTGATCTAAACATATAAATACTAATATGTGGCTCAATCACACAAATACACATGACTCATGGTCGCCGTACATAAACACAACAAATACCTCCAATACTGATGTACAAGCTGTGTATCATGAACCACGACCACAGAGTACACATGTGTGTATATATATATATATATATATATATATATATATATATATATATATAAAATATTTTATTTAATCATATGTGCCCTCTATCATTTCATTTAAACCCTCGGGATATAAAGTTCTCAATTTAAAAATCCAAAAGGATTCTCGATTCTTGAGAAATTGATCTCTACTAATGCCCACCTGAAAGTTCACCTGTTCAATTGGTGTAATATTAAAAACTTTTGATTCCCTATTGTGTCTCTCTTCACAGTGTTTAGAAACACTATGTAATTTAAAACCGCTATGAATGTTCCTGCAATGTTGTCCAAACCTTTGCCTAATGGTTTGCACAGTTTTGCCCACATATTGGGAGCCACAGGTGCAACTAAGGAGATATACAACGTGACTAGATCCACAATCAAAGTGGGCTCTAATCTCAAAAACATAATTTGTAAAATATAAATAACCATCTTTATTTATAATGTACAGGAAATAATAATATAGGCCACACAACCCCAGAACTCAGGATGATAGGACCCAGGTGTTACGGTTTTACGAACACTCAGGTACAGAAGGTTTAGATAAAACACAGTTTTATTGAAAAAATGCAGAAATAGAATAACCCTCGCGGGTCCAGTAATATATGAATACAATGTAATACTGACACATGTCAGGTTACAGTAATCAGTACCCACACGGGTCCAGTATATATATAACAGCAATAATATAATACTGACACAGGTCAGGTACAGTTCATGTGATTCCCAAATGAGACAGCAGTGAAATGGTTGCTATTAGGCCAGGAGGACAGACAGGCCCTAATAGCGCGAGGCCCACAGGGCACTCACTACACAGAGAGTGACACAATAGCAACTAAAGCCACAGGAGTAAACGGAGGCCCAGGACAAGCAGTAGACTGGCGGAGAAGTAATGGAGGACTGCAACTTTAGGCGCAGAGTAACACCCAACTGATACTGCAATGACTGTGACCCAATGTATAATGGCACCAACCCCCCAAGGGGTTAACGAACACTCAGACCTGGAGTCGGCTGCCAGATAGTGATAACAGCCTGAGGCGCCCAGAAATAGACCAAACTCAGTTTGTAGCAGTAATAGGTCAAGCATACCGTGGTGAAACCAGATGGATCTACCACACCGGGGTGTTGGATCACGAGACACAATAGGTGACTGGGTCACAGTAACAAGGCTTCCTGAGCAGCAACGAGGCAACAGAGGATCTGTCCGTAGACAGAGTGGACACCGGAGGACAGCCCTTAGCTGGATACCGGATAGAGCAGTGAGCCGGGCCTGAGTGATACACAGAGCAGGAATGTCCGCCAAAACCGGTTCGGTACACAGAGCAGGAACATCAGCCGGACCGGGTCGGTACACTAAGCCGGAACTTCAGCAAATCCGGGTCGGTCCACAGAGCAGGAACATCAGCCAAGCCGGGTCGGTACACAGAGCAGGAACATAAGCCAGGCCGGGTCGGTACACAGAGCAGGAATGTCAGCCAATCCGGTTCGGTACACAGAACAGGAACGTCAGCCAGGCCGGGTCGGTTCACAGAGCAGGAACGTATACAGCCAGAGTAGTCAGACAGTCCGGGAAATACACAGGAATCACACAATATACTTATCACGGTGCCCGTGATTGCTGACTTCTGTTGTCAGTCAGGTGTGTGTACTCTCCATTGGCCACCTGTCTTTTGCCCGCCCAGTATTGCCTTTATAGAGTATGCTGAGGCACCCTTTGGTTGCCCTTTCGTGGTGTCTCTATGTCAAGCAGTCACCTGCGTTGTACCTATTCCTTGGGCCTGTTTCGCTCTGCTACCAGTGTCAGCGTTGCTCCAGTAGTCAGTGCCTCTCCTGCGTGGTTCCTGCCTCCGTTCCAGATCCGGTTGAGCTGTCGTTCCTGCTTCCATTCCTGATACCGTGCTGCAGTTGTTCCTGCTCCGTTCCTGACCTGGTTGGCGATTCTGTCATTCCTGTAATTGTCCTGGCTTGTCTGCTGTTTCTGCTGCTGTATCCTGTTTGTCATCCGTCTGGCTGCTTCGCCTGGGTGACATTCTGATCACCGTTTACAACTTGTTCACCAGTTGCTGATTCCGCTTGTATAGAACCGGTTGGGCGACATGATTGTCCAGTACGCGGTACTGGTTTACTCCGCATTCACCGGCTGCTGATTCAGCTAGTATAGAGCTGTTTGAGCGCTACTGTTGTCCAGTACATGGTACTGGTTTACTCCACATACACCGGCTGCTGATTCCGCTAGTATAGAGCCGGTTGAGCGCTATTGTTGTCCAGTACGCGATACTGGTTTACTCCACATACACCGACTGCTGATTGTGTACATGTGAGGGTTCCCATTAAACTTTTCAATAAAGTTTGATTTTTATCTTACTCTGTGTCTGAGAGTCAAAACAAACCGTGACAATACTGGAGCAAGCACTTAGCAACAGGAACACCGCGAAAGGGCACCGGAGAAGTGACAGGGCACAGTATTTAAGGGCTAGTACTGGGCGGAGCAAAGCCACACCAACCAACAAAAGGCATCAGGAAGTAGCACTGTCAGAATGTCGCCAGCAATAGCACGGGCACCGTGATACCAGGCTCCTACCCAGAACCGAACACTGTGCTGCACACTGCCCTACTGAGAGATACTGGAGACTAGGCCCGAAGTGAGGATGCAACAACAAGGGGATAGTACTGATGCACCAGTCTCCACTCCGGGGCAGGCGACCAGAGGCAACAGGGAGAGAGAGCAGGCCTGAACCACAGAAAACCAAGACTGATGGTCAGGCACTCTAGGAGGGTACTGAACAAGTAGTCACCCAGAGCCACAGGTCAGAACCAATGTGGGTAGTCAGACAAGCCAGGGTCATACACTAAGTGAGTTAGTCAACCAGAGCCACAGGTCAGAACCAATGTGGGTAGTAAAACAAGCCGGGGTCATACACGGAGCGAGTTAGTCAGCCAGAGCCTCAGGTCAGGACCGAAGTAGGTAGTCAGACAAGCCGGGGTCATACATGGAGCGAGTTAGTCAGCCAGAGCCACAGGTCAGAACTGATGTGAGTAGTCAAACAAACTTGGGTCATACACAAAGTGGATTCTCAGGATAGCACAATGGTCACAATGAAGTGCAAGAGACAATATCAGAAACACCACGTAAGGGCAATGACTCCCAGGCCCAGGGAGGTTTATAAAGGAGCAGGAGAACTATATACTTCAACGTTGTGTAAGTATTAAGGGTACTGTGCTGTCAGAGACAACAGAGGAAAGGGATTTGGGAGTAATTATTTCTAATGACTAAAAGGTAGGCAGGTAATATAATAAAGCAGCAGGGATTGCAAGCAGGGTGCTGGGTTGTATAGCTAGGGGCATTAATAGCAGAAAAAAAGGAAGTGGTCATATGCCACTCTACAGATCTCTAGTTAGACCTCACCTAGAGTATTGTGTACAGTACTGGAGACCCCATCTCCAGAAGGATATAGATACTCTAGAGAAAATTCAGAGAAGGGCTACTAAAATGGTGACTGGTTTACAGGAAAAGAAATATCAGGATAGACTAAATGATCTGAATATGTATAGCTTGGAGGAGAGAAGAGAAATAGGGGATATGATTGAAACATTCAAATACATGAAGGGATTCAACAAACCGCAGGATGGAAGTATATTTCAAAGGAGTAAAAATGTTAGAACAAAAGGCCATAGTCTAAAATAGAGGGACAGAGGTTTAGACATAATGTAAAATAGTTTTACTTCACTGAGAGGGTAGTAGATAAGTGGAATAGCCTACCAGCAGAAGTGGTAGAAGTTAATACAGTGACAGAATTTAAGCATGCATGGTATAGGCATAAGGCTGTCTTTAACATTAGAAAAGGTTAAGGACCAAAAAACATTTGAGATTTTTACAAGTAGGAAAATGGGCAGACTAGATGGGCTAAATGGTTCTTATCTGCTGTCTATGTTTCTACAGCTCACATATATACAAAATATTGGGACAATACATTCAAATTAGCAAGGATAAATCTGAAGACCTTGGGCACAATGAGAACAATGTTTATTTATTTACATCCCTCTTAGGTGGAGTTTAGGGAAGGAATAATGCATCCCTCACTTTGCCAAGCATTTATTAATATGGGGGTTTATAGATGGCAATACTTTGCAACATATCTGCCTGCCTTTTCTCTCAGGCTCTTCAAAAGTGGCAGATTTAGTTTGTTTCAGGCATTGTTGTTTACAATGTGACTACCTCTGCCAAGTGGCTGCAAGCCTGGCAGTTGTGAAGTGGGAGTTCCATTATTCATTACAGTTGTACTACAAAAAGTCCTATCGTGTGCTCTGACCTAACCTTCTAGCCAAATCTATGCATGCCTGCCTCAGAGGGGGAGATTGATAAAAGTGCAGTTAATCAAAAAGAGGTGTTATCATGGCTGTAAGATTGTCTCTGGTAGTTATAAAAGTATTAAGAACAGTTTAGGAGGACATAACTCCATCTAGTCCTTTTTTTTTAATGGTGTAAGGAAGATTGTATGAAGTGTCTCAGCATATTCATAAAGAAATGTTGCTATTTTGCTACAATTTAGAGACATAATTTTCACCAAATATTTAAGGCCATGTCTGATCTGTTCTTTTTTTTACTGTCTCCACAATTATAAATGTATCTAGAATACTTCATAAATACCAATACTCATAATAAGTAATAAGGATCTGTTAACAAAAACAAACAAGAATACTTTTTATAAATCTCCCCCAGAGTTCCATCCCAGGATTCAAATCCCTGACCATAAGATGGTGTCTTCTCTTTCATCTCAGCTCAGTGGGTCCACATACTTGTTAATTTTGTGCCAGAGGCATAACTAGAAGCCACCGGGCCCTGGTGCAAAAATTGACACAGGGCCCCCCAACCACATTGACCCCCTATTAGCCACCTTCCCATTGCCTACATTGTCAATCTACACATTGCCTCCATTGTCCATCTCCACATTGCCCCCAATGTCCACCTCCACAATGCCCCCAATGTCCACCTCCACATTGCCCTCATTAACCTCTAGTGTCCATCACCTACTTCCCTGTTGGTCCAGTAGCATGGCAGGAGAGGTCTGTATAGCCTTCTGCACAGACCTCTATTAGCAGCTCTGAGCTCCCGTGAGGTCCTCTCTCCAGTAATGCAGAGCACTGGGAGATGATGACTTCTTCCAGCGATCTGCAGTGCTGGAGACAGAGAGGGAGCTCAGCTGCTAATAAAGGCCTGTGCCGAAGAAGGTACAGACCTCAGCTTGTTGCGGGTGCTGGGTATGGAGCTTGGAATGACGGGCCCGGTCACAGTTGCTACCCCTGCTACCCCTATTGTTACACCACTGTTTTGTGCTCTGGTCTGTTACACAGATTTTATGTATTCCAGTGCACACAACCTCTGCCAGTACAAACCTATAACATCAGCAAGCCTGACACCACCCCTCTTGGATGTGTAAGAGGGTGGAAGAATTTAGCTCTGATTTCCTTTGCTCCTTGTTACAACATGGCATAAAGCAAGGTGCAGGGGAATGGAACACCCTCAAAAACATTCAACCTGCCAATGCCTGAGAATTGGCGAAAATGGAGCAAAGAATAATTTTTTTATTTAAAACATTTTTTATATAGGCAGTAGGCAGATGAGTCAAACAAAAACAGGTCCATTGTGCCTATATTAGCTTTAAATCACATGGTTTCACCCTCCTGAAAATATCCTAAAGAATAAATACATTTGAGACTTTTCAAAGAAGGGATACTAAATCAGTACATGGTTTATATAACAAAATGTTTCAGGAAATAATACAATAACTTAATAATATATCTTGGAAAAGAGCTTGGAGAATAGAATAGATAATATGAATGCAAATTTCAATTATATTAAGAGATTTGACAAATTTTGTGAAATAGCAATTACGCACTAAAAGAAATTCTGGAATACAATTGGAGCCTACGAAACTAAGTGCTGCTATTTGATATAAAAGGTGATAGATACATGTAATAGCCTTTCAGTATAAATGGTAGAGCCTGTTACTCTTTATTACTTTAATCAACTGAGTGCTAGAATGTCTATGCTAGAATGTCTAGTCTATGATTCAACATTTTAAGAAATCTTAGGATAGATATGTCTATTCTATGGATTACTTAAATCTACTTTTTAATCATACAGGGAAATAAGTAGACAAGACTGACAAATCAGTTTTTATGTGAGGATTACTAGTTGTTACGAAACTCCCCTTCTGCATTCTTTTGCCCCAGTAGATCAGAGAAGAGAAATATTACACACATCTAAATTTTTTCTTATCATACAGGGAAATGAGTAGACAAGAACAACCAATCAATTCTTATGTCAGGATTATCAGTTGCCCAGAAACCCCCCTTCTGCACTCTTTTTCACCTATTAGAGAAGACAAAGCTTTTGTACCACAACAATGATAAATAATTGAGTCGGTTGACCATATGTACATACTATGGATGGGCCAGGCTGTGGCTCTCCTCCAGGTGTTATCGGACCACAACTCTTAGCAACCTCGGCCAACCATTGGCTGGCTGAGGATGTTGGGAATCAGTCCAGCAACACACAAACTCTACTTATTGACAGTTTAAATTGTATTTATTTGTTTTATTTATGTTTATTTATATTTTAATTATGTTTTAGAAACTCATCTCAGGAAACAATGGGTTTGCCCTTGTATAGAATCACATTATTACAAAAGACAGTGATAAGCAATTATATATTTAACCCATTAAACATGTAAAACAAAATATACAGGAACTTTCCTTGGATCAATAAGGTCATATATAAAGAGGCAAGTATAAAGGAACTGGAATTTTTGTCACAAATATATATTAGTATTGACTGATAACTCAAGCGCAAAGGTAAAAATTAGGACCAAAGTTCAAAAGAAGGTGGAGGAATTCTGGGACATACCAACTGTACCACAGGGGACAAATAAATATTCCCTTTGACTCAAATTGAGCCTTTAGCCCCTTGAATACAAGATTGGACTCAAATGCTTTGCTTCAAAACTGGTTGAAGACCTCTATTGCATTCAAGGGCTTAACATCCCCATTTAAATTAATAGAAATTTGGGGAATTTTTCTATTTGTTACCTTTTGTGCATTTGGTTTTCCAAAGGGTAACTTCACATTTTCTTTTGAAGACAGAACCCTAAGAATAACAATTATGTATTTCATGACTAATCACATCATGTACCACATACTTACGTGTAATATTTTCATGAGGTTTGAGTTTAGGGCTGAGATCAGGATGGAACTTGTCCAAGCACTAAAGCAACCTCACTTTGTTAGCTTTGGGGAGTAAGTGTTCAAATACAGAAAAAAATAATTCTCATTTTCAGTCAAAAGTACATGCCTTCAAGATTTCACTGAGATATTATGTAATGTTCAGTACACAAATATTATATGCATATACATATGTGTATCAGTCTGACCACTCCCAAATGGACAGCGCATCTGTGGTGCTGTGAGGGGCAGCTGTTATTTAAAGGGTCCATGTCAGTTTACCTAAAAATATTAAGATCAATAGTTTTGAAAATGCAAAATCGGTGTGATGTAACTAACCACATCACTGAAAACATAGCATATTGATTTTCCTATTGCGAAAACTCATTTGTTAGATGATGAGTCACATTTTTATTCTCTTTGTTTTTCTACTAAAGAGGAAACCATTGATAGGTATTGCATTTTGACAGTACCAAATACATGTGTGTGTCATCAAATAGCTGGGTGGAACTATAAATAGCATGTAATACAGATGACGAACTTAGTGATGGACTATAGTAACAGGTTTTTGCTGGATAGTTGTAGAGGCTGAAAAAATGTTAATTAAGTTCAGTCTTTGTCAGAAGACCTTTTTCTGTCATGGATTTGCTAGGGTTTAATAATCCATTAATGGCTATGAATAACTGTGCTGAGTGCCTACACTGATATTTTCTTCAATTACTTGTGTGAAAATATTTCCAAACAACAGAAACATAAAAGTTCATGGCAAATAAGAACCATCTGGCCCATCTAATCTGCTCTTTTCATTGATTAAAATTAGATTTTTATCCCCTTTAATGCTAGAGTTCTTCAATGTGTTGTGAAGCATATAGTTTAAAAGTCCTATTTATCCATTTCTTCATCAGACCCAGCCCTTTCAAAAGATTATATTGGTGTTTGGTTAACTCCTGAGAGATTAAAACATTTTTTTCACCCAGAATGCAAAAATAATGTTTTTTAATGAAATTCCAGTAAAGTGAATGGCATACAAATAACCTAGTGTATAACGTATGGATCTAAGATTAGTATTAACTCACCTTTCTAAAACACTGCAATTTGTGTTTTTTATGCATAGGTATTCCTATAAAAGCAAGCAACTGACTGTTCACCCAGTGCCCTGCAAGCCTTCAGAAACCTGAAGTCTGCTTTTGCCAAAGCTCCTATTCTGTCTCATCCGAATCCCACCCTGCCGTTTACCCTGGAAGTTGACGCTTCAGAGTCTTGAGTAGGGGCGTTGCTGTCCCAATGCATGGGGCCCTGTAAACCTTTTCTTCCATTTGTTTTTGTTTTTTTCCAAAAGAAATTTCTAAAATCAAGAGTCTGTATGATGTGGGCGATCGCAAACTGCTGGCCATTATTCTCTCTTTAAGGGAGTGGAGGCATCTACTAGAATAATTCTGACAGACCACAGGAACCTCACATATCTGTCTGAGGCCAAGAGGTTATCTCCATGACAGGCTAGATGGGCCTTGTTCCTGTCGAGGTTCAACTATGTTGTTTCTTACCTCCCAGGCAATAAGAGTATATAATTCACCCAATAGGATATTGATTACTATTCGCACAAGTATTACCTCTCTACTGTGGGAGGAGATATTGGCCGCACAAGCCTCCGCACCAGTTTATAAGCCAAGTGGGAGATGCTTTGTGCCTGAATCTCTATATACGAAATTATTAGAGACGTACCATGCCTCGATGGCGGCTGGGCACATTGATGGAGATCAACTCATATGGACCTGTTCTGGTGGCCCAGTCTGAGAGCAGAATGTTCTGTGTTTGTGGCCGCTTGTGCGAATTGTGCCCAGACCAAAACCCCCAGACACCTTCCAGTGGGGATCTTTCAGTCCGTTACAAACAGGGAGTGGCCTTGTTCTCACTTATCCATTGATTTTATGGTAGAACTGCCTGTCTCTGAAGGAACACGGTCATCTTTATACTCATAAATTGATTTTCTAAGATGGCTCATTTCATACCTCTGAAGGGACTCCCCTCCACAAGGGAGTTGGCAGTGATTTTTGCCACAGAAGTAGTGCGTCTCCATGGTATACCCAAGGTGGTGGTCTCAGATCGCGGCAGTCAGTTTGTGTCTTATTTTTGGAGGTCTTTTTGCGGACAGATGGGCATCCAACTCTCATTCTCCTCAGCTTACCATTCTCAGTCTAACTCTGCTGCTGAGAGGCCTAATCAAGCGTTAGAACAGTTTATCCATTGTTTTATTTCGGACCATCATGATAACTGGGCGAACCTGTTACCGTGGGCTGAGTTTGCCAGGAATTGTGCCGTGAATTCTTCCTCTCAGAACTCCCCGTTTCTGATAAATTACGGGTTTCAACCTTCTCTCCTTCCTGAATCCTTTGAGGTACAGACATTCCAACTCTGGACGAGCATTTGAGGGCACTCCGCTCCACTTGGGTACAGATCCCTGTAAAGGTCCACTCAATGCTATAAAAGACACGCAGACAGTAGATGCTTGCCAGCTCCGGTGTTCCAGGTGGGAGAGAGAGTGTGACTATCTTCTCATAACCTTAGTCTCCAGATGCCTTGTAGGAAACTGGCTTCTCATTTTGCAGGTCCCTTTCGGGTTCTTCATAGGGTTAACCCTGTAGCCTACGCCCTGGAACTCCCAGCTATTACACTACTGCTCCTGTTTTCCCAGGCTTGTCTGAGTTGGGAACCACGAGGAATATGAGGTGCAAAATATTTTGGACTCACATAAAGTAAGAGGCCAGGTGCAATATTTGGTGCATTGGAAGGGCTATGGACCATAGGAACGATCCTGGGTGGCCAAAAGTGACTTACATGCTCCAGCTCTTATCCGTGCATTCCACTCCCACTATCCCTCTTCCACAGGGAAAAGGTTGTTAAGGGGGGATGACTGTCACAGTGTACTTTGGCACCCATGCTACAAGCTACCCTCATGCTATTTTGGCTGCTCTGTCTGAGGGTCGCTGGTGCAGGCTCGCGTTTCTGTCTCTGAACGCTGTTTATACTCACACATTCATTTGACTAATTGATTCCCGCCTCCTTTTGGGCCTGTATGAATTTCCCTGGGCCTAAGGCCAGTTGCCTTTACGTGGTGTTCTTGTGATTACTCTCTTAGTTTGCTCCTCGTTGTGAACCTGGTTTAGCTTTTGCTATCGCTCCGTGTATGACCCCAGCTTGTCTGACTATCTGTCACGGTTTGTTTCACGGTTTGTTTTGACTCAGAGTTAAGATAAAAACACAACTTTATTGAAAAGTTAATAAGAACCCTCACAGGTCCTGAACATACATATATGAAACAGACACACGACAGGTTCAAATTGTATAGCAAACAATGATACAATATAGTAGGCTCTACCGGCCTTGCCAAATACTGGGTAAGGCAGCCTGGAGACTGGCACAAGGAGATGAAGTAGGCTCTACCGGCCTTACCAATATATCGGGCAAGGCAGCCTGAAAACTGGCAACATAAGATTAGGGAGGCTGTACCGGCCTTGCCAATATACCGGGCAAGGCAGCCTGGAGACTGGCACAGTAATATGAAGGAGGCTCTACCGGCCTTGCCAATATACCGGGCAAGGCAGCTTAGCACGATGACACAGAGTATAGGAGCCCCACTGGTGCTGTAATGGAGATAGCATCAGCAACCGATGTTAATGTGGAGCAAACCGGTGTAATACGTACTGGACAAACAGGGAGGCCCTGCCGGTGCAGAGATGGAGGCAGAAAGCAACCGGTGTGATATTGTAGCAAACCAGTACCGCGTTCTGGACAACAGGACACCCTACCGGTGCTGTAATGGAGGCAGCGAGCAACCGGTGTGATATTGGAGCAAACCAGTACCGCATACTGGACAACACGGAGGCCCTACCGGTGCTGTAACGGAGGCAGCAAGCAACCGGTGTGATATTGGAGCAAACCATTACCGCGTACTGGACAACACGGAGGCCCTACCGGTGCTGTAAAGGATGCAGCAAGCAACCGGTGTGATATTGGAGCAAACCAGTACCACGTACTGGACAACACGGAGGCCCTACCGGTGCTGTAACGGAGGCAGCAAGCAACTGGTGTGATATTGTAGCAAACCAGTACCGCGTACTGGACAACACGGAGGCCCTACCGGTGCTGTAACGGAGGCAGCAAGCAACCGGTGTGATATAGGAGCAAACCAGTACCGAGTACTGGACAACACGGAGGCCTTACCGGTGCTGTAACGGAGGCAGCAAGCAACCGGTGTGATATTGGAGCAAACCAGTACCACGTACTGGACAACACGGAGGCCCTACTGGTGCTGTAAAGGATTCAGCAAGCAACCGGTGTGATATTGGAGCAAACCAGTACAGCGTGCTGGACAACACAGAGGCCCTACTGGTGCTGTAAAGGAGGCAGCAAGCAACCGGTGTGATATTGGAGCAAACCAGTACAGCGTGCTGGACAACACAGAGGCCCTACTGGTGCTGTAAAGGAGGCAGCAAGCAACCGGTGTGATATTGGAGCAAACCAGTACCGCGTACTGGACAACACGGAGGCCCTGCCGGTGCTGTAACGGAGGCAGCAAGCAACTGGTGTGATATTGGAGCAAACCAGTACCACATACTGGACAACACGGAGGCCCTAAGCCTAGTACTAGAGGTACAACCTAAGGAGGGATTCAGTAGTCAGAATGTCGCCCCAGCGACCATAGTCCAGAGGAAGAATGTCAGTCCGAGTCCAGGAGCAGGAGCGACAGCCAGGCCAGAACAGGATACCAGAGCAGCAGCGACAGCCAAACCGGGTCAGGAACAGGAGCAGGAACGTCAGCCAGACCGGATCAGGAACGGAAACAGGTACCACTCTGGAGTGTCACTGACTGTCTGGGTTAAAACACTGACACTGGGGCAGTAGGGATACATGCAGGCCCAGTAGACACGGGAATCCATAGGCAGGTGATCACTGACATAGAGACACCATGAAAGGACACTCAAAGGGTGCAGGAGCCCAGTCGATATAGGCAATACTGGGCGAACTAATCACAGGCAACCAAAGGAGAGCCCTTACAACTGACTGACAGAAAAAGCCAGCAATCACGGGCACCGTGATACTATCCACATCAGTTCTGACCTGTGGCTCTGGCTGACTACTCGCTCCTGGTATCCAACTCATTGGGCTATTCGCATTATGGTCCTGTGACTTGTGCTGTCCTCCTCTCCATTTGTCACTGTCCCCATTCGATACCGTGCAATAAGTATACTATACCATTGGGTGCCTATCCATCCTAGGGGAGAAAACCATAGCCTGGTTCTCTACTCCTCTCTGAGTAGTACAGGACTCTGCTCAGTGTCAGTCTGGGTATTGGACCTTGGCCTGTCAGTGTATGTTCTGGGGCTTGCTGGGTATTATCATATCATTATTACTGTATCTTTAATTAAGGTGACTTTTATCATATCTACTTGTGTCTGACCTTTATTTCGTACTGGTTACTGTGACATTATTTTGGAAATAAAACAACTCCCTGCATCAATGAGAAGTTGCCTTCCTTTCTAACTAGAGGCTGATGAGCACACATGTATTCCAAAAAGTGGTACTAAAGGAAAACTGTTGTTTTTTTTATATATTTCCAACTCTTCAAAGATACAAAATCTATGAAAACCATGGGATTTCCTATTGTAGTCAATACCTATTGCCAAACCAAGAACAATAGCATCATATTGGCATGGCTTTACATAATGAAGGTGTGCCAGGAATAAAAACTACACCTATTATTTTTATTTTCAGATATCACCTTCCTGCACTAAAATGTTCATAACAATTATAGATATTGCACAACTGTAGACAATACACTGTTTTGGAAAATAAACAATCAGCAGCATCAAATGAGAGTCCACTTGCCTTTTAACCCCTAGGCTGGTGAGCACAAATGTTTCCAGAATGTGGAAATCATGTATCTTTTTACCATTTACACAGCTGCAAAGATACCGAATTCTTCCAAACCATGGAATTCCCTACTGTAGTCAGTATCTACTGCCAGCCCAAGGAAAATGGTACCACACTGGTATGTCTTTACACATAGTAGGGGGTTCCAGAAGCACTAAACTAATCCTATAATGTTAATTTTCAAATATTACCTGCTTAAAATGACAATAACAACTACAGACATCTAATGAGGAGTCACTTGCCTTTCTGACCCTAGCTTGGTGCACACAAATGTTTTCAGAAAGTGGTGATATACTTCAAAAATAATGATATGCTTAAAAACCATGTACTACTTTACTCAGTACATACTACTAGATTGAGACAAATGTTACCCCGTCAAAATGAACTGACATTCTCTAAGGGGTACGGAAGCTCAACACCATATCTACTACATTTTTTTTCCAGATACGAAAGTATGTGTACTTTTGATGGGGTATCAATTGATGGTGGTATAAGGCTGGGAGAAGACAACATATGGTTCTATATCTTACAATGCAGTGGGACAAGGCTACCACTGGATAAGGCTGGGCTGGTGGGAAATGGGAGACCATCCAGCTGTTTCAAGACTACAAGTCCCATCAATCCCTACTAAATTTAGAGTTCAGAAATCTAATTTCTGGATTGGCCATATAAAGTATGCATAAATATTTACTCACATGTCTAGAAAATCACCTATTGCGCTTTTGTAGGCTGTTAGAACCAATCAAAAACCAAAGGGTTGGAATAAATTAATAGGGATAAATAATCAGGCAGCGACTTTCATCACAAGTGATAAATCTTCTTTAAATTAAATGAAAAGTAACCCAGCTGACAATCTCTGGATCACACAATGGGATGATTAAATCCCTCTAAGTAATCTCATCAGGCTGAATGACCCTATAAAGAGTTTACCTGTGCCAAGGTTTGGCTGAGCTACTGTAACTCTGCTGCTTGATTCTGCTGTCTGAACTAATCTAGAGCTCTGCTATCAATTGCTGCTGCCTTCCCTTTCCTGGATCAGGCTGAATCAGCTGTCCTCTCTGTGATTGCTCACCTGACTGTTATCAGCCAACCCTCCCAGGGTATTTAAAGCAGCTTGGCTCAATTCCTGATTGTCCATGTGTTTGTTGCTCGGTGCTGTGGATTCTCCTGTGCTCCTGTTTACCTGTGTATTACCTGATGAACCTCCTGACTCCCGTGTTCCTGACTCTGGATTCACTGAGTACCTGCCTTGGTTCCTGAACCAGGTTTGTCTTTTGATTTATGCTCCTGGATCACTATTCTGCTTTTGTTTTTGCTACTTTAATAAAGGTGTTTTGCATTTTATATTTTTTGTGTCTGTCTGGTTCCTGGCCCCTAACAATCAGGAGGAGACATAACAGGGAAGAGAAAAGTAATGTGCTTAACCTTTATTAAATGGGCACTCTGTCTGTCCTCTGCTTTTAGCACTATGGGCATCACATGAAGTTTTATGCCTGTTATACCAGGTTTTTTGCTGGTGTTGTGCTCTACAGTACAATAAACCACCAGTAACACTCTATGTTATTGCCAAGGGTCATTTGGACATTTTTTTTTTTAAGTTGCAGGTATGTTTTTTTTTTCAACAGGAAAATCCTGTAACTAAAAGTTTTAAACAGAAAATTAATTAATGGAATTTGCATTAATGGTTTTCATGTGCACAGTCTGCTACTTTTTTACTTTCTGCTCCTGTATTCATTTATTTATACTTTGTATTGTATATGTGCACCAAGCATGCCTGTAGATGAATGCGTTAGTGAATTAAAGGGATTAAAATCCATACAATGCTGATAATTTATAAACAGAAGATTACTCTTTTAATCTCTTTACTAGTCATGCATGTCCCATTGCAAATCTGTATTATTAAAATACTGATTATATTTGTTTTATTATTCAAGTATAAAACTAGAAAGAAATTGTTTCCTAAATGATATAACAAATCAAACCTGCATATTGATATGTTAAGGCTGATGCACTAACAGGAATTAGAGCATTTTTGGGTCAAACCAAATACACCAGAGGGGAGAAATAAATATGTTCAATTGAATTAAATGTGGGCTTCCTTTAACCCCTTGAATAGAATGTATGTTTGAAATCTATGTAGCAATCAAAGGGTTAAAAAAGCAGTTTGAGACTTTTTGTCTCTTATGTAGGGATGGGGGAACATTTTCACCTCAAACCAATTCCAGCTAAAAATGGCACTTCTCACCTAGGGCTCGATTCTATTACCAGCGTTAAAAATAAAACAGTCGTTTTGTTTTTTTTTGTCAGTTTTTGCTATCCTATTACCCGACTTGTGAAAACAAAATCAGTGGTAAATATACTTACCGCCAGTCTGAAAAAAGTCCATAGGAAACAACTAAAAACAATGTGCAATTTGTTTCCTATTACCCCAGTCAGAAATTTTGCGCCTCAGAGGTTGAGGTGTAGAACCATCGTTGTTTGAACAAAAGCAGTGTATAATACAGTATACAGCATAGAAATCCGACATAAAGTTCCCACCTCTACATATTAACCCACCCTTTTAATAGTCTACTTGCAGTGCTTTCTTACACCACATTAATCTGACAAACGTTGTTCATAGTCGACAATTAACCTTTCCCCTTCCAAAGTCGACTTACAGTGCTTTCTTTTACCATATTAATTCAACGAATATTGTACACCGACATTTTAACCCCCCCAGAAAAGTCGACTACAGTGCTGTCATGGCTTTCTTTCACCATTTATTTCTGACATTTTTCTTCTCCTTTTATATTCGACATGCCCTCATATTTTGTATTGCAAGATTAACCCTATGAGTACCAGAGAGGTATTGTAATGTGTTTGCTACCCCTCTGGTACTCATAGGGTTAATAGGCAACCTGTATATGTATAAAAAAGGTGTTTGTTTTTATTATATATGTAATTTGTGTGTAAATGTAATTAAATATTTAATTTCTGTGTAACAATGATTTTTTTTTTTTAAATTATATATGTCATTTGTATTAAAAAAGTACTTCAGACCTCAAGAGGGGTATCATGACCCCTCATGACACCCTCCTAGCATGGGGGCGACAATTGCCCCCTTCATTAATGAACCCTTTGAGTGCCATAGGGGTATAGAACGCATTGCAAAGCAATGCGTTCTGTACCCCTCTGGCACTCAAAGGATTAAAGAGCATATAACCTATGTTCCACATAGGTTATATGCT
This sequence comes from Rhinophrynus dorsalis, assembly GCA_037306005.1. Taxonomy (NCBI): domain Eukaryota; kingdom Metazoa; phylum Chordata; class Amphibia; order Anura; family Rhinophrynidae; genus Rhinophrynus; species Rhinophrynus dorsalis. The sequence goes on from CM074724.1 coordinate 270,549,755, forward strand.
CTTTAATTAATGAAGGGGGCAATTGTCGCCACCATGCTAGGGAAGTGTCATGAGGGGTCATGATACCCCTTTTGAGGTCTGAAGTACTTTTTTAATACAAATTACATATATAATTTAAAAAAATCGTTGTTACACAGAAATTAAATATTTAATTACATCGAGAATTGAGCCCCTAGTGGGAAAATTTCCTACGAAAAGTGCCATTTTTCAGCTGTTTTCACCTATCTCATTGCATTGAGATCAATGGAAAGACTGAATTTACAAACAACACATAGCAAATGTTACTTTATTTACCACAGGCAAGGTATAAAAGGGGTCTGGGGGTTCCTGTGTTGGTGGAGTCTGGGGCAATAATAAGTTGAACAGGGAATTTTTTTTGGGGGTTGTTGACTGGGATTGGGGAGACCGTTAATAAGATAAATTAAATTAAATTAAAATAAACTAAAACATGGTGTAAAAGTGGTCTGAGGGTGCTTGTGTTGGTGAAAGAACCTGTTGAATAGGGAATTTTTTTTTGTGAGGGGTTTTGTTGACTTGGATTTAGGGGACAGTTAATAAAAACAAAAATAAATAAATAATATAAGAAATTGATACGTAACGTGAGAAAGGGACCCCCTGAAGTATTTATGACTGTGGCAGACGGATACTTGACATAATAGAATATTTTGTAATGGATGATTTGCAGCAGTGAAATGGGTGATGATGATCATGGTTTTACTTGCCACTACCAGCTCCAGTGATGCACCTGAGGCTGTAGTAGCACCACAACTAGCTCCCATTACTTCACGTGTATATGGAGAAAAGAATTTGGTCAATAATGCTTCTCCTCCTGCCCCTCCTCCAAAATCATGGGGGTGTTGTTGGATGCAAGCAACATCGGCAACTTCAATGTGCATAGTGTATCTGAGGGAAATATGGGAAGGACTGGGAACAATTGGGACCTCTGCACTCACATCAAAAAAGTGACACAACTGTAACCAAACACCATGATGCTTAGGTCCGCAGTGTTAAATCATCCCACCAGTAACCAAGTGATGCTTCTGTCACTATGACCCTTGTCCTCTCCGCTCAGGATACCTGACAACTAGCAGACTTAATAATAATGGTGAATCCTCCCTGCAACCAGATTAGCATATTCTATGGAATGGAATCTCCCTTCACTGGCTAGGGCAGAGGATGATGTTGCTGTTGCTGCCTCAGAATCGACACTACAACTAAGACCAAGAGGAATATGTCTGCTGGCAAGTGGAACATATCCTAGTCCCTCATCACTGTACCCCATTCCTACTGTGTCCACGGTGGTCTATGGCACACTAGCCTGTTCATCATCATCCTGCTGCCCTTGAAACTCAGCAGAAGTAGGAACTACAGCAGTATAAAACTTCCCAAATTTGGCAATCTCACTGCAGCTAGTGGTGGCAATGCCTATCCGCATTTGTATCTCCATCTCCTGTTCCTTCCACTTTGAGCTCTAAAGGCCCAAGCTGGACCACCATCACCCTCATCACCACCACCACCATCAGTACCTCCTTGCTGCTGCTGCTCTATGACAATATCACTGGTTGCCGATGATGACAAATATGGCAGTGGGTCCCCTACTGTCACACTTGCCATCTGTTTAGGTGAAGAAGGCAGACTGGCAGCACTAGAAGAAGGTACAGGCAGCTGATCTGTGCTGATGGTATTACTGCTGCTGCTAGCCAGTTCTGCCTTCCTCAGCATCATACCAATGACACAAAAGGAGAACAGAAAATGTTGATTGAGGTGCGCACTTCTAATGTAAATTGGTATTAAAACGTTTGAATTTTAGTAGCAAACAACTAAAAAATCCTTTGTGATTATTGTGTGTAAGAATTAATAAAATAACTAAGACTCTGAATGAGTGTATAATACTAAGCCGTAATAAAGGATGAGGGCATCTACAAATGGCAACTTAAATCACGAAGAATACTAGGCAAGATTTATGCACAATGTAGGGAAAATGTATCTGGTTTACACATTTATCTGATCCTTGCTCCTAATAGAGCACCCAGATAGTATCTTGTGGGATTCTGATGGAGGAAATTGGGTTTCCCGTATAATCCTGATGTGGCCATTGGATTCAAGCATGTGTATAGGGCTTACTCCTCTAGGTGTGTGGTCTTGTCTGAGCTAGATGAATGAAATACTCATAATTAATTGAATCGTATTACCCATGTCTCTGTGTTTCGCCTGTGTTAACCTCTAGATGGCAGGAGATGGAGTGGCAGATAAAAGAATGGATGCAACGCTTACCATTCTTTGTAATTTACATGAGAATGTAAGGATAAGTCGATCTAGATGGAGTAATTGTATTAACCCTTGAAAGTTTGAGCACTATCTGTCAGATGAAATTGATAAAGTTGATATAGCTTGCTTATTTGCAGCTATATACATTGTGTCTTCTCTCACCATATAACTGCATGTTATCAGTGATTCTGTAGAGACAATTAAACTATATATAGCGTGTTAAGAACCAGGAAGATTCATTATATTTAGGGCCCTACCTCATGGCTCCTAGTATACATGTCTAAAATCAGTCACTTTGCAGGCAAAGAATGCAGGGATTTCTTAGCATTACCCTCCCAAATACCCACAATAAATAAACTTCCAGAGGTCTGAAATTAAAAACTTTAAATTCCTATTTTCAGATGGGAGACAATGCTGGGGGAAGCGGAATAACAGGGTCAGGATGATGTTGTTGGCTACTTTGTCCATTAGCCTAGCTGCTCACCTTCTCTTCCCCTTCTATCTCAGCAGGACGATCTACTGCAGTGATGCTAGTTCCGCCAGCTACTTCACTAACAACATCAACATCACCATCACCCCCTCCCTCACCCCAACACTCTCAGTATATAGCTGATGCATGACAGCTGTGACTTAGGGTGATCTGATGCCACACCTACTATCATTTCCTCCTCCTTCTCCTGATCAGAAGGCACACTGGCAGCAGTAGCAGCAGGCGCAGGTATCTGACCTGTGTGCTCACACTACTATCCAGTTCTTCATGTGCCTTTTCTGGTTTGCTAATAAATGTAACTATCACGGTGCCCGTGTTCCTGCTCTGACAGCGACATTGTTCCTTTGCCTAATTTCTATGCTGCCTTCTCATTGGCCTGACATCCTTGCTCCATTCAGGGCGTGCCTTTTTATATCCTGTCACATCTATTCTAAGGAGCCCTTTTGTGTTGTATCTGAGCCTGACGTTTGTTACTGTGCTGCTGTTTGTGTATGACCCGGCCTGCCTGACGATGTTCCTGTATTTCCTGAGTACTGGTCCGTTACTGACTGATCTGGCTAAGAACCAGCTCCGTTATTGAACTGATCTGCCTGAGAACCCGCTCCGTTGCTAAACTGATCTGGCTGAGAACCCTCTCCGTTGCTGAACTGATCTGGCTGAGCACCCGCTCCGTTGCTGAACTGATCTGGCTGAGCACCCGCTCCGTTGCTGAACTGATCTGGCTGAGCACCCGCTCCGTTGCTGAACTGATCTGGCTGAGCACCCGCTCCGTTGCTGAACTGATCTGGCTGAGCACCCGCTCCGTTGCTGAACTGATCTGGCTGAGCACCCGCTCCGTTGCTGAACTGATCTGGCTGAGCACCCGCTCCGTTGCTGAACTGATCTGGCTGAGCACCCGCTCCGTTGCTGAACTGATCTGGCTGAGCACCCGCTCCGTTGCTGAACTGATCTGGCTGAGCACCCGCTCCGTTGCTGAACTGATCTGGCTGAGAACCCGCTATGTTACCGACTGATCTGGCTGAGAACCCGCTCCGTTACCGATTGATCTGGCTGAGAACCCGCTCCGTTACCGATTGATCTGGCTGAGAACCCGCTCCGTTACCGATTGATCTGGCTGAGAACCCGCTCCGTTACCGATTGATCTGGCTGAGAACCCGTTCTGTTACCGACTGACCTGGCTGAGAACCCGCTCCGTTGTTCAACGGATCTGGCTAAGAACCCTCTCTGTGCTAGTCTGCCTGGCTTTTGAGCCTTGCCTTTGCTCCTGACCAGTCTGTGCTTCCGTTGTTTGTAAACCAGTACCGGCTGAGCCATTGTCCCGTTGCCATCCATGCATGGCTGTGCCTCCTCCTTTGTCCTAACTGGCCAGCATTACATTCGATGGATTCCGGTTGCCTTGTTGGGGTGTGCCGCGTGGAGCTAATCTTATTTTGTTGACCATAGGCATCGCATTCGTGCTATAGCCACTTACTCCTACCGCCTGTGGCGATGTGTACACGCAAAGTACCGGTACAGTGCTAGCAAGTGCTGACTGTGTTACTCTGATCTCTCTGTGTCTCCCTCTGCGCTAATTGCTGGGCTCACTCCCTGTGGTAGTTCCTGTATATCTCTGGGCGTCTCCTGTTAACTAGTTCAGTGCCTAGACTGTCTAGGCAATCCTTGTGCTCCTTCGTGTTGCAGTGCCTGGGTTAGGCCCAGAGCTTGCATTAGCACGCACTTCCTGGTGTGTGGAGACCCTGAGCTCTATCCCTGTCTAGTGGCCATCTGGCCTAGAGCCAGCATTTGCTCTTGTTCCACTCTCCTGTGAGGGGACACCTGTGGCCTTCCAGTGTTCGCCTACAATCCACCCCTAGCGCTCTAGGGTTTACCATTTGTAAGTGGTGGCCTCGGTCACCCTGGGACCCCTGTCCCGTGGTCAGTGTTGCCTCATTGCCTCTTTGGGTTCTGTGCCACCCAGGCGTCTGGGTCTCGTGCCAATTACCATCTCCAGGACTTCCTGCCATCCTCTGTCCTGCTGTCAGCCGGGGTCCAGTAGCCTGACCTCTCCAGGTTCTCTAGAGGAGGGTTGCCTGCCTTTGATACCTCCTGTTTCTGTATCTCATCTCAGTCATTCTGTTCACAGTCACTGCCTGATTGACTATATATATATGTATGTGTGTGTATATATATATATATATATATATATATATATATATATGTATTGTGGGCCTGCGGCCTTATTCCTCCTGTGCACTTCACTCAATAAAGTCATTTTAACCTTACTGTTCTGTCTGAGTGTTCATCAAAAACTGTGACAGTAACCCAGATCGCTAGGGATGATGGGACTAGGATCATTGGGTCTGTGGAATTGGCAGAAAACAATGGGATCCTGGTACACCTATCTACTGTCCAGAGAAGTCTACTCAGAAGTAGAAGCCACACCAAAACAGCCACAAGTACAGTTTCAGTCCAGTAACTGCAGATCTATGCAGGATCAATTAGCAAACAATGATATGGACAGGAAGTGGATTGATTCAGAAACAGGACTGGTTCGATAACACAGGATCAATGTAGGATCAGGTGGCAAACAATACCATGAACTGGACCAGGACTGATTCTGCAACAGTTCATCAATTTATGAACAAAGAGCAAACAATACTGTGGTCAGGAGCACACGCAGGACTGATTAATCAACAGCACTGGTTCAGCTATAGCAAATCAATGTAAGAACAGGCAGCAAACAATATCATGGACTGGGCAGAACTGATTCATCAGCAATGGTTCAATGCATGAATAAACAGAAAACAATATTGTGGTCTGGAAAAGGAATGATACAGAAACAGGAACAGTTCAGCTACACCTGCTCAATACAGAAACAGGCAGCAAACAATAACAATGAGCAAAGAAGGTTGTAGATTGGAATAGAACTGGTTCAACAACAAAGGATCAATGCTGGAACAAACAGCAAACAATTCTGTGTTCAGGAATAAGACTGGTTCAGCTACAGATCAATGCAGAAACAGGCATCAAAAAGCTCAGTGGAATGATGTGAGATGGAGCAGGACTGACTCAGCAATCTAGTTTTAAATCTGAACTGTCACTGTGATCTGCAAGATACCGGGGAGCGGTGTTATATTGTGCAGAGTTTGAGTACATTTACAATCGACCACTCAGCCTTGCTGTAGCTGAGGTTGGGTAAAGGTTTCAAATGCAAGGTTGGACATCACAGACCAATTGAGCCTTATTACATTCATGATGAATGGGCAGGGTCTATAGAAATGGTCACAAATTGAGTTCTAGAGTCAATTTCCTGCCAAAAAAACAACACAACTGGCCAAGATACAGAGGACAGACTGCAGTACAGGAACAGAACACTAGAAGGAGTAGCTGGAGTTTGCCTCTAATACAGAAACTAAAGATAAGATGGGTTTGCTGAGACAAACTGAAGTACAGTTTCTGAATATTGGTGGCAGTGTAGAGGAAAAAAGCAAGAGCAGCACACCTGGAGACCCACCTGAACAGGACACAGGGCCATAAATGTTTACAGTTACAGTGATTCTCAATAACCAAGTGTACAAAAACAGAGGCAGGGAAAACACAAGCATCTGGTACAAGTCCAAAAGTGCAGTACATCAATGCCAATAACCAGGCTGAAACTAGCAGGAAGCAGTAGAAGCAGACTCAGTCAGTGAAGGACTGGAACAGGACTGGTCATGGAAGACTTGAGGCCAAAAAAGCCATACTTCAATGGTGGAAACAAAGCCAAGAGACTCCACTATGCAGGAAAACACAAGAACTGGAGTGTAGAAAAATGGCAGCAGGTGCTCTGGACTGATGACTCAACATATGACATATTTGGATGTAGAAGAAGGCAGTTTGCTCACCTAAGTGCTGGAGGGCCCTACAAGAATGAGTGTCTGCAGGCAACAATGAAGCATGGTGGAAGTTCCTTGCAATTTTGGGCCTGCACTTTTGCAAATGGAGTTGGAGATTTGGTCAGAATTAATGGTCTCCTCAATGCTGAGAAGTGTAGCAGATACTTGTCCATCATGCCATTCCAACAGGATGGCATGTGACTGTTCCAAAATGTATTCTGCAGCATGACAATGACCCCAAACATACAGCCAAAGTCATTAAGAACTATCTTAAGTGTCCTGGAATTGATGGTATGGCCACCCCAGAGCCATGATCTCAACATCATTGAGTCTGTCTGGGATTACATGAAGCGAGAGAAGCAACAAAGACTGCCTAAATCCATAGAAGAATTGTGGTTAGTTCTCCAAGATGTTTGGAACAACCTACCTGCCGAGTTCCTTAACAAATTGTGTGCAATTGTACCTAGAAAATGTGATGCTGTTTTGAAGGCAAATATTGATTTGATTTAGATTTTTATTCTGTTCACACACTAGCAATTTGTTAATTAATCAAAATAAAGTATTAACATCTTTATTTTTTAAAGGATTCTTACTTTACAGCCTAAGACTTTCACACAGTACTATATATATATATATATATATATATATATATATATAATGTCTTTAGTGCATAACTGCACACACAATGCTGCTTAATAAACCTCTAAAATTAGCAAGATTTAATGCTATAATAAATTATGAAAAAGGAGAGTTTTCTGATTTCCTCTATACCATGTTTGCACATGGCATAAAACAAGACACACAATACAAATTCAATATTCTTCAATAGTGTTGTTTTAAGTGATGTTTAAAGTGGTGTTTTAAGAAAGGTGTGCTCCGCTTAACCGAGAGGAATTGTGAGCAAAAGACAAACACACACTGCTCACATACTGCAATGCTGCCCAAGATTTAGGCAAGCAGCTCAAATTGACCATATTTTGCATAAACTTTGGCCATAATTAACAAAACTCTATTTGTACCATTTTATACCCATGTGTATGTTTTAAACTCTTACATTGCATTAACACATGATTCTTTAAATAATTCAAATGTATGATCTACTTAAAAGGACATTTTTAAAACATACTGAGTTGTCAAACCTCTACAGTTCTAAAGATAAAATAATGAAGCCTGAAGCCTGTGATTCAAGAAAAATTCCATTTGTTTTTTCAGCTTGTGAGGCGGAAGTGGTAGATATACATATTTAGAACCTCTCTGAGTTCATGATGTATTTTATTTGGAAAAATATTGTTATATGAACCAGTGAAAATGACTGTTTAATTTTGGAATTCTTACAAAATATTATGAAATAGGTGTTTCATTTTATGTATGGCTTGCCTTTTTAACCATTCACAATTATATTCTAGTTTAAAATGATGACCCACTTGAATACTGGCAAGCAAAATATTGAAGCCTTAAAAAAACTAGCAGTCTTACAGCAATACAAACCTCAAAAATATTGTTAGCAGGCTTGCAGCAACACAATTTTTGAAACAAATTGTTAGGAAGCCTATATCAAAGCAAGCATTGACAAAAACATCACATGCCTACATCAAGGCAAGTCTTGAAAAACTGTTAGCAGGCCTAAATCAAGACAATCATTTAACAAAAATGTTTGCAGGCTTGCTGCATGTCAAGCCTTAAAGGGATAGTAATGTTTCAAAATAAAAGCAGCTCCAATTCATTTTCATAGTATATGGGCCATGGAGAGTGTTATTTCAATATGGTGGGAGTTGTAGTTCAAGACTAATTGAATGATAAAGAATCCCCTTTCCCCCTTTTTCTGATGTAAAACTACTTACCTCAGAACATAAAGGTGGTGTCTGGATAGCTTGCAGAGAGGGACAATCTTCAATTAGCATAAGGGAAAAACCAGTCAAGGAGGGGGGGGGCAGGGTTTTCATTGTTCTCACAGTAAGAAGATTGTCCTTTGTCTGTGAGCTGTCTGGTCTCAAGACCAGATTCCACATCTGAGGAGAGGTGGCTTATAATAGGTTAACGGGGCAGGAAGGGGATACTTTATAATTCAATTACTCTTGAACTACAACTCTGACAGTATTGAAATAATATTCTCCATAGCCCAAATACTATGAAGATTAATTGTAGCTGCTGCTTTTGTGAAACTTTACTATCCCTTTAAAAATGTTGTTTGTAGGACCACCAGGATTATTGTCATCTAACAATTACATTATGGTGCTGCTAATTTAGTTGTTCCTGCTGCTGCTGCTGCTGTTGTTGCTGCTGCTTTATCTGAACATAGTGTCACCGCACAGTATTGGCTGGTGAACTTATCTCACCATGCCCATGGGTGTTAGTAGTGGTGGTGGAAGTGGAAACAGAATCATCATCCCCAAAAAACTGTGGTGGTAGAACCAGCACTAGCGGCAACAAAAGTCAGGTGATAGTGATTACTAGTATCCCTATTGCTTAGTTCTGTCTTTTTCCATTTGGAATTTTTCAAGTTGGTTACTCCAATATATGCATCGCCTGGTAAAGATAAGTATTTAGAGAGAGAGTGTTACAGTTCAGTACACTCAGACACGTTAGGTTTAGGTAAGAACACAATTTTATTGAAGCACACAAGGAATAATGTAACCCTCACAGGTCCAGTAAATAGCATCAAACTGACACAGGACAGGTTACAAGCAGGTTTACCCACACGGGTCCAGCAAGGTACACAAACTCAATACTGACACAGGTCAGGTAATATCTTGATACAGTGTAAGAGTCCGATATATACAGTGAAGCCACTGGCAGAGTGGCTAGCAATAGCTGAGGCACAATGTCGCCAATGCAGCAGAAGGCGACAATGACAGAATTGTAATGGCAGCCAGACAATGATAACTTGCACGGTTCTACAACGGTGGACGCCCACCATGGACAACAATAGGCTGGTCAGAGCTCGTGCCAAAACGGAGGCCCAACGGAGCTGTCAACACCGATGCTCTTGCTAACCACAAAGGGTTAATGTGCTTCACATAAAATGGATGGCAACCGGAAGCACCCAACGGACCTATGGAATCGGTACGCACAGAGTGCTGGAAGCAAACCACACTGATATAGCAAGTCGGTAAGGAGGCACCACCCCCGAAGGGGTTAATAATCACAATGGTCTGGATAACTGCAACCACGAGAAGCGCCCAACTGAACCCAAGTAAAGACCAAGCGATGCAGCATGGTGTGAGAGGATACTGGCACACTGAGACTCTGAGCCACCAGACAGGATAGAGGAAGGTACCAGAGTGCCAGAGCAGTGAGATACTGATATGTGGGAACCGGGCAACAGTAAGCAGCCAGAACTGCCAGGAGTTGCGCAGCCGGCAAGCAGGGAGCAGGAACCACCGTCAAGCCTATTCGGTACACAGCACAGGAATGTCAGCCAAGCCGGGTCAGTACACGGAGCATGAAAGTCAGTCTCGCCGGGTCCGTACATGGAGCAGGAACGTCAGCCAGGCCGGGTCAGAACAGGAAGCATGAACGTCAGCCAATCCGAATCGGTACACAGAATCAGGAACAGAGACTAATGGCGTGGTCAGGCAGTCCGGGGTCATACACTGGTTGCAGGATAGCAAAACTAGCGCTAGGCATCAGGTACACCATGAAAGGGCAACAGCACAGTGACAGCCCAGGGTATAAGAAGGCTGTCACTGGGAGGAGTAGTATAGAGCAGCCAATAGGACAGCAGCAACACAAGAGAGACAGAATGTCGCTTGATCACGGGCGCCGTGATAGAGAGAGAGAGAGACAGAAGCTAAAAAAAAAAAAACAGGTGTAAGTGTTTTACATTGACATTATTTTTGCAATAAGGGTGGTTATTGATATAATTCTGATATAGTTTTTTGTTTTTGTTTAGCTTCTGTCTCTCTCTAAATACTTATCTTTACCAGGTGATGCATATATTGTAATAACTGACTAGCATAGGGGTTGTGTTTATTCAGTTCTCTTTTTCATATATTAAGGTTATTGGATATTGTAGTGCTATATTCACACAATTATATATCTAAGATATTAATTAGTGTGCTGAGAATCTTTTGTACATTGTTTAATTTCAATAGCACATACAGTAGTGATATTAATTTTTATCTTTCAACTGCCCATGTATTTAGCACTTGAATATATGGTCATATAGTGCAAAACTAGTCACTTTTCACAAGCTGAAGACAATTTTACAGTTCCTGCTCCCAAGGAAAAGTATTCCCATGCCCTCAATTTCTTTGGGAAAGAAGGTAGAAAATGATATTGTTGACTGTACACCTGCTCTTGGATGCACATGAAGTGGCGTGCAGTGCTGCTATTGCTGCTGTTGATGCTTTTGCTTCCTCATCAGCACTAGTCTAGAAAGAGAAGTGCCCAACTGTCCATATAACTGCCTGTATTTCCACTACCACCACAGTTAGTCTGTGGCAGGAATGAGGAACCCACTCTCCCCAGTACCCAGCAAGGTAGACATGGCTTCTTGATCCTAGAATAACATTTGATAATTCTGGTGGGACTGGAAGATAGGCAATCCTAAAGAATAACATTAAGGAAATACAACTGTCTAATCACCAACCAACATCATGTAGTTGCTGATGATACCCATATCTACCATGTTCCCACTGCTTGTTTGTATGGACCAGGAAATATATCATAATGTCACGACTGGTACAACCAGAACCTTCAATAGCAGCATTTGCGCCACCGTATATGTCATACTATCTTTCTAGTGATGGTGATGAGTGTAATATAGATGGCACACCTGGCACCATATTAACAGACACAGCAGCAGCAACAGGCTCAGAATCTGTCAACCTCAGATTTGTGCTGATTCTGCTTCACATAGCAATCTTGGGAAAAAACCCATTACCCCTTTCAGAAATACACCCCAGGGCCCTGAGGATGTGGTAGCAGAACTATTTGCTGGTGTGGTTGCCCAGTGCAACATACTCTGAGTCAAAGGAGATTTGATAGTTGTAATGGCAGCACTATATACTGGTGGATTTTGACATTTTTTAGTCACAGGGGATGTGGTGGGAGTGGTCGCAGCTGTATCTGTGGCTAGTGTTCTTGGGCATCTCTGAATCACATAGTGCTGCTGCCAGTCCCCAAAACATCCTATCTTCTGGTGGACTCTGGCAACTCTGTCTCAGATCATGTGGTGGGGGTAGGGGTGGTGGTGACAGCACTATCTGCTCCTAATGGACTAGATTGACTACTGCTACTACTAGAAGTAGTACTGCTGGTTTCTTGATTCTGCCACCTCAGCAGCTCAAGTCTTCCAATTCCTTTTACTTTTTCCCACACCCAATGGCACAGCAATGCAGCAGACAACACCAGAAACAGGTTTACTGGTGGTACTATCACTCTTTCTGGCTACACAACTATTCCAAACTATTTTTTCTCCTTAGCTCTCTTCTACAGTTCTCTGTGTCTCAACTGCAACTTACAACACAGCAGGAAATGCCAGATTTTATAGTAGTGGTGTGGGAATTATCTCTACCATAGAAATCACAGTAGGCAAACATGAATATTACTTGAGAAATGTAATGGCGGTAGTTGGAAGGAAAAAATGTTATTTACTGTGTGTGTGCATTTCAGGTCAAAAATAAGCTTGTGAACTTTCCACAAAAATTCCCATAGAAAAAAAGGGATTTCATCCATCCCTTGATATAAACCTTCAGTTTTATCCAGTGCTGATTCATGTACCTTTCACCTTTTAATCCCTAAACTTTCAGTTTTCATACACAGCAGGATCACTGGAAATACCTACTTACTCTCCATTTATTAATTTAATTATTAATTATGATTATTATACTTATTACTTCCCATTTATTTTAATTATGAACATATAGACCAACTATGTGTACGTTTTAAATTTTAGCAGTTTCATGCACTGAATTGCAGGAATAGTGCAATAGCTGCAGTTAGCTTGAACACCCATTCACATAAAGAATCCACATTCTTGTTATATTGCTCTTGGTTATGTAGGACAAAGTATTTCTCATTCTGCACTGCTAACAGATGACCCTATCAGGAGATTCTTGTTTCTTGCAGATTACCTTTTTTTGCAATCAAACATTATTACCAAGACCCTGATTTAGCAGATGATGTTGCATGTTAACAAATAAGCTTCTAAGGCACATTCTCTATTAATGGACCTGATTTTGTGTACAGGGTCACTGAGTATCAAGCAAGAAACATGATAATAATTTGTTATCAACATTTTAATGTATTGCATTCATCACCTAAGACATCCCTCTTTTCTCAGTTGCAGTACAAACCACACTGGGTAAACTGATTTAGCACTTTAGTTTCTAGAGTGTGCTGTAATCCTTTTCTTAGGAAAATGTCAAAAAGGGTAGATATGTAGAGGCATATTTAGAGTATATGTAGATGTTCTAACCAACTGCACAATAAGGGACAAAAGAATTATAATAATATGTAAATATATAATTTATGTGGAGAATTTTACTCCTTCAGTGCCAGAATGGTGTCAATGGATTGCTTTACCATGGATTGATTTATGATTCATTGGCGATGTCTCTAGCATTAAAGAGGGGTTAAAAGAACAATTTAAATCAATAGGAATTTTGGATTTGTTTATGCGTCTTAGGTGGGGATTGGCAAAAATTTTCGCCTCAACCCAAAATAGGCAAAAAATGACACTTCCAGCCTAGCTGAAAATTTCCTGTGAAATGTGCAGTTTTCCTGCTTTTTTTGCCTAGCTCATTATATTGAAATAAATAAGAAGAGTGAATTTACACACAGCACATAGCAAATTTTATTTCCTACAGGTATGGTATAAAAGATGTCTGAGGGTGCCTGTGTTGGTGGAGTCTGGGGAAAGAATCAGGTGAGCAAGACATTTTTTTAATCATGGGGTTGGATATATTATGCTTTGGGGGGTGTGGCAGCCAGTCACACAGTAAATATTGAGTAGGTAGAGGAAATAATGGATTGTACTACATATCAAGGTATTCAGTATACTTCTGTAACAAGAGTGAGACAAAGACTGGTTCACTAGCCTCAGGTTCCATCCAGCTTTTCTTTATTTAAAAAAAAAAAAAAAAAAAACACTGGTTGTGGTCTTGGGAATATGGGTTCAAAGTCCCTTTAGCACTGATGGTGACTTTGTGGGGTGGTCATACGTGTTGGTTTTAGGGTGCACAAGCAAGCCAGACCTTGGACATACTATCTATGTCTCCATTAGTTATACTATACAGATGAGCATAATGTTATTGCTTGTTGACATTAATTGTTATTTTGTGTATTTTTGTATATATTGTCCTCGTCTGTTTGTTTGGGAGGTAGGTCATTTTTACATTTTTACATTTTTTAGTAAATAATATATAGTCCATTCTCTGTATCTCCTGTGCTGATTTTAGCTCTTATAATGCTGCTTGCTTATTACATTTTGTTTCTGTTTGTTTATATTATTGCTGACTAGTTTAAAAGTCCGTGTACACAGGCCACAATGCCACCCTGCAACCTCGGCTGGTGCCCGGAGCCTCTCTGATCACTGCCCATGCTGCAGTCATGCGCAGTACAGAGTACCCGAATGTGCAGTGGTGCGTTCGGGCACTCTGTACTGCGCATGACTGCAGCATGGGCAGTCTCTACTGTGCATGACTGCAGTGCACACAGTCACTACTGCGCATGACGGCTTCTGACAAACATCCTAGTGAATTATTATATAGGATACCTTGGTGTGTGCCTCATTTGAAAGGGCACTCAGGCCAGGATTTAAACATATCCTTTCTTGAGCACAAGTCATTTAGTTAAAATGAATAACACACCTGTGCTTAATCAGGGCTATACAGGGCTAAAAAGAAATCCTAGACTGTATATGAACATTGAGGACAAAATTGAAAAACCCTGATCTAAAATAATTTCTATCCAACTATTTTGGATATGGTGGATCAGACTGGCATTGTAAAACATAAAAACACAAATTTTAATACATATTACTCATGGAAATCATATGTGTGAACCACAAACATTATAGACAGAACATTTATGACTGAGCTTTGTTATACATGGTTCTAGATACTGTTTTGATTTGAAGATTTGAAGAAAAAGTACAAGCTATTTACTGTCAGGAGGGAAAAGGGAGATTCTCTGAATCTCAGTTTGCTATTTTTAAATCCCACTTTTTTATTTTTGCCACTTGTAATTCACCAGATACAGAGACAGGGTCATAGTTGCTATTGGGCAAAATGTTCAGCTAACTAGAGCACAAGTTTTCATGATGTGTTATGGCAGCTGCTGATAGCACCCCATTACTCATGCTCACACCCATCACATTAAGAAGAAATTACCAGCATTTCCAATCTGTGGCCAAAAGAGCTTCTGTTCTACTACTCTGGCTATTCTGGCTACCAGTAGGAATCGGTGAAAAGTCAGAAAAGTCTCCCACAGCAATTTTCTTGAAAAAACAATTTTTGCTTTTTTCATGAAGCTTCCCGCCCATGGAAAATATGAAAGATTTCACCTCTTTTGCCAGTGCCAATAAATTCCCCCCCATATTTTCTATGACTGCAAGATTTCCCTCAAATAAATAAATGAAACTGAAATTGACGAATAATGCCACTTCCCGCTTGGTGAATAATTTCCCGTGTAAAGTGCTGTTTTTCTGCTTTTTTTGCCTAGCTTATTCCATTGAAATAAATGGAAACACTGAATTTACACACAACACATAACAAATATTATTTTATTTCTCAAAGGAATAGTATGAAGGGGCATGAGGCTGCCTGTGTTTTTTGGGGTGTGGAGAAAGAATTAGTTGAATAGGGCATTTTTTTGGGGGGGGTTGTTTACTGGAATTGGGAGTAGTTAATAAAAAATAAATCCTAAATACAATTTAAAAACCCCATAAGACACGGTATAAAAGGGGTCTGAGGAGGGTGCCTGTGTTTATGGGGAGTCTGGGGAATGAATCAGTAGAACAGAAAATTTGGTTTGGGGGGTTCTTGACTGGTATTGGGGGGACAGTTAATAAAAAAAATTAAAATAAGAAATTTGTATGTAAAGTGATAGAGCAGGAACCCCCTGATATAAGTTGCCACTGGGGTGGACTGATATTTGACTGGTTAGAGTATTTTGTAGAGGATGATTTGTTAGATTTTTTTGTTAGAGGCCCAAGCCCTGAGGAAACATTGATTTGTAGGACTTCGATGTATTAGAGGACCAAGCCCTGAAGAAACATTGATTTGTAGGTCTTAAGCTTGTTTGGCACAAGCCCTAAGGAAACACTGATTTGTAGGACTTAAGCTTGATTGACACAAGCCCTAAGGAAACATTGATTTGTAGGACATAGGCTCGTTAGAAATAAATCCCCCAAAAATTGTTTATTTTTTTGTAGGACTATGTTTTTTTTTATTGGTTATTTTATAATTTTATTATCTTTAAAGCACAAGCTCTGAGAAAAAAAAATGCCCTAGTGCCAGCAGGTCATGTTGGCCTGCAGCCATTGTAAAATGTCCTCCTGAGTCCATAATTGCAGAATTTGCAACTGCTGTTATTGCTACTGCTGAGTTACTTAAGCAAAAGAATGATTAGGCAGCTGAAAGGGAATGAGATTGACAACAGCAGTAAAATGGGTGAAGGATGATGAAGGTTTCACTTGCCACGACTTACTCCAGTGATGCACCTGAGGCAGTAGCAGCACAACAAGTAGCCCCCAGTCTAGGTGGAGAAAAGAAGAAGTTGGCCAATAATTATTTTCCACTTGCACCTCCTCCAAAATCATGGGTGTGTTATTAGAATATAAATTTTTCCCTTGAGAGCAGGAACTGTGTCTCTCATCACCAAATGCAATGTGCATAGTGTGTGTGTGGTAAATAACATCTGGGGGCACAACTTTATCCAAACATCATGACACCAGAATCCAAGTACTGCCACTGTTACTATACCCCTTGTCCATACCCTGCTGAGGACACATGACAACTTGCTGACAGTTTAATAGTAATGATGAACCCTCCCTGCCACCATCTTAGCACTGAATGATGGAATCTCTATCACGGTGCCCGTGATTCTGTGTGAGCGGCATTCTTACTTCCGGGTTTACCTTGGCTGCTTCTTATTGGCTCTGGGTTTTTAACCTCAACCAGGGCTTGCCTTTATATACGCCCTTCTGTCACTATACCAGTGCCCTTTCATGGTGTTCCTGTTACGGTTCAGTACACTCAGACAAGGAGGTATAGGTAAAAACACAGCTTTATTGAAACACACGATGAACAAGGTAACCCTCACGGGTCCAGTTTAGCACACTGACACAAGACAGGTCACAAATGGTTAACCCACACGGGTCCAGTATAGTGAACACCATACTGACACAGGTCAGGTATATAACAGATACAATGTATGACGCCCTCTTAACCAGTGAAGTGCTGGTCGCAACACTCTGCAGGCTCAATGTCGCCTGAAATAACGGATGCCACAGGAATGGACTGCCAACTCAGGTTCTGGACGCCTGTGAATGTGACCAATGGTGGACGCCCACCAACGACTAACGGAGAGGTCAGAACTCATGCTTAACGGAGGCCCTACCGAAATAACCCAGCTCCGTGTGCACTCACTACCTGACAGGGTTAATGGGCTATGGTATACATGGATGGCCACAGGAAGCGCCCTACTCGACAGCGGAATACCAAGCCCAAACAATACTGCCCAACAGAACCCAATGGTAGTGATAACGAGGCCCTTCCCCCGAAGGGGTTATGCGCTGTTGTCTGTACAACGGAATGTAACGGAGGTGCCCTAATGAACCAACACAGACCAAGCGAGTGCAAAATGGAGTGGAAGCAGCGAGACTCTGACAACGAATGAGAGTGTGCAGACAACGGACTCAGCACTTTGACCAAACACAGGATTGGTGCCCAACCGGGAGGCTGGCAACAGCAACACAAATCGCCAACTGGAACAGCAGAACAGGAACCTCACCCGGATGGGCGATAGTGAGATCAGGAAAGTCAGCCAGGCCAAGTCAGCACACGGAGCGGGATCCTCAGACGCGCCAGTTCGGTACACAAAGCAGGGTCGTCAAACACGCTGGGTCAGTACACGGAGCAGGAACGTCAGCCGGGCCGGGTCAGAACAGGAAGCAGGAACGTAAGCCAATCCAGATCGGAGCACAGCAGCAGCAGGAACGAGACTAGAGAGTGGTCAGACAGTCCGGGGTCATACACTGGATCAGAACAACGATACTAGCGCCAGGCATCAGGTACACCACGAAAGGGCACTCGCAGAGTGACAGCCCAGGGTATATAAAGGCTGTCACTAGGAGGAGCAGTACAGGCAGCCAATAGGAGCATAGAATCAGCCATGATGGACAGAATGTTGCCCAGATCACGGGCGCCGTGATAGTTCCTGACCAGACGTTTGTTGCTGTGTTCCTGTTCCGTGTATGATCCGGTTTCGTCTGACCTTGCTTCTGTCTTCGCTGCCCGATTTATTTACGACCCAGCTTGCCTGACTACAATTCCCGTGACCGATTCCGTTTACTCTGCTTACTGTGTACCGATCCAGGCTTTGGCTGACTACCGCTCGCTGTGTACCGATCCAGGCTTTGGCTGACTACCTGTTACGGTTTTCAGACACTCAGATAGTGGTAGATAAAATAAATGGAGTTTTATTAAGTAAATGAAGAACAAAGTCGCCACTGTGGCGGTATAGGTAGAACAGAATACCACAGATACCTGGCGCAGCAGGTAATATAAAACAAGTAAAGAAACACAAATCAGAACACAAGAGGTTAATAGTACTGGATATCAGCCTCAAATGTGGTGTTAGGCACGCCCTTGGTGCTGTTTATAGCTCTGTGTGCGGTGAGATAGCACCCAAGTCCATACACTGTGCAGAGCTGTAGCATAAAGTCCTGGCTGAACGGAAACTGCAAGTGATAAGGAGATAGCCCCCACGAGCGTAACCGGAGACTACAGGAAAATGATAGCGTGAGCCAATAGCCCCCTCGGGCGTAACCGGAGACTTTCAGTATCACAGTCGCATAAGCCAATAGCCCCCACGGGCGTAACCGGTGACTACAGTATCGTGATTTGCTTGAGTCAATAGCCCCCTCGGGCGTAACCGGAGACTACAGTATAGTGATTTGCTTGAGTCAATAGCCCCCTTGGGCGTAACCGGAGACTACAGTATAGTGTTTACTTGTGCTGGTGGCCCTAGCGCGGGCGTAACCGGAGACTACTGGGTACTGCTTGCCAAAAGCCATGGGCGTCACGGAACCACTGCTCGGTCACGGAGAGCCGCCGACTACCATGGCCCGCAAGCGGTCGGCTCACAGAGACAGCGGACAGGCTTAGGCGATAGGTGGAGATGCAGCAGTATCGGATGGACAATGCCAGTGTCTCGAGAGCAGGAATCGACTCAGCACAGTAAGGTTTGGACTCCGCACACGAAAGGCAGATAAAGGAAGACTCAGCAATGGCTCAGCAACTGACAAGCGAAGGCTCAATCACACTATGCAGTATTAGAATGTCGCCGAGGTGACAGCGGAATGTTCCGTCAGCAAAGCAGGAGCAGGATGAGAGTACTCGGTAGTCAGCCAGGCCGGATCAGGATACACAGGAGATTCGCAGACAAGACGGTTCGGTAACGGAGAAGGGTCGTCAGCCAGGCCGGGTCAGATGCCGTGGGAGATTCGCAGACAAGCCGGATCAGGAACAAGCAGGAAGTCAGCCGGGCCGGGTCAATCACGGAACAGGAACACGGGAGAGTCGTCAGTCAAGCCTAGTCGGTACACGGTAGATCAAGATACAGAAACAGCAACGCTAGCAGGAAACACCACGAAAGGGCACCTGACAGGTGCCAGTGACCGGATTATAACGGATAACCAGGGGCGGGCCAACACAGCTCTACCAATCCGGGAGCAGCACAGTTGAGAGTGACAGAAAGGATCACAGGGACCGTGATACTACCCCCCTCTCAAAGACCCCCTCTCCCTGCCGGAGGTCTAGGTTTCTGAGGGTATTTAGAGTGAAAGTTGCGCAACAGTCTGGGCGCGTGTAGATCCTTCTGATCTACCCAGGACCGTTCCTCGGGGCCATACCCTTTCCAATGTACCAAATATTGCAACTTCCCCCTAAATCTCCTAGAATCAATGATACTCTGAACCTCATATTCCTCCTGGCCCTGAACGTCCACCGGCCCAGGAATCACTGGAGTGGTAGTGTAACGGTTGCAAACCAATGGTTTTAAGAGGGACACATGGAACACATTGTGTATGTGCATAGATGCTGGAAGATCTAATGCATAGGAGACCGGATTCACCTTGCGAATGACTTTAAATGGACCAATGAACCGAGGTGCCAGTTTATTGGAGGGCACTTGTAACTTAAGATTTCTGAAGGAAAGCCACACTCTATCCCCCACCTGGAAGGAGACTGCTGGCAGCCTTCTACGATTGGCATGCTTCTGGTAGCACTGAAATGACTGGCTGAGGGTCCTCTGTACCTGTGCCAAAGTGGAACGGAGCTGCTCAATATGCTCATCCAGAGCTGGAATTTGTTGTGCCTAGAATGAGTCCGGGAGTAGACGGGGCTGGAACCCATAGTTAATGAGAAAAGATGAACTCCCGGACGATGAATTAACTGCACAATTCCTGGCAAACTCCGCCCAAGGCAACAGGTCGGCCCAATTGTCATGATGATCGGTGACAAAACAGCGCAAGAACTGTTTCAGACCTTGATTGGCACGTTCAGCAGCTCCGTTAGTCTGGGGGTGATATGCGGAAGAAAATGACAACTGGATGCCCATCTGCCCACAGAATGCCCTCCAAAATCTGGACACAAACTGGCTACCACGGTCAGATACTACCACTCTAGGCACCCCGTGCAAGCGAAACACTTCCTTAGCGAATACCACTGCCAACTCCTGAGCCGATGGAAGCCCAGGAAGGGGCACAAAATGAGCCATTTTTGAGAACCTATCAACCACCATAAGGATGAATGTGTACCCTCTGGATGCTGGCAACTCTCCCAGAAAGTCAATGGAAATATGGGACCATGGGCGGTCGCCATTAGGTACAGGTTGAAGCAGACCTACTGGAAGATGCCTGGGTGTCTTGGCACGGGCACAGGCTGCAGTAAAAGCGGAGCAATCAGCCCTAAGGGAAGACCACCAAAACAACTGGGAAAGCGACCAACAAAGCTGATCCCTTCCAATGAGCCCAGCCTCCTTAGAAGAGTGGTAGGTTTCCAATAAACGAGTACGTAATGGCTCATCGACAAAGCACTTGCCAACTGGAGTTTCTGGAGGAGCCCTAGACTGTGAGGCCAAAATTTCTTCCCCCAGTGGCGAAGTGATACTCGTGCGAATAGTGGCCAGAATATGATCTGGCTGAATAATGGGTACTGGTTCCTCCTCCCTCTCAATGTCTGAGGCAAACTGTCTGGACAAGGCATCTGCCCTGACATTCTTGGACCCCGGCAGGTAAGAGACCACAAAGTTGAATCGGGACAAGAAGAGTGCCCATCTGGCCTGACGTGAGGAGAGTCTTAGCCTCCGAGAGATATGTTAGATTCTTGTGGTCCGTCAGAATTAGTACTGGTGTCTTAGTACTTTCCAATAGGTGACACCACTCCTTGAGTGCCAGAATGATAGCCAAGAGTTCCCTGTCCCCAATCTCATATTTGCTCTGGACGCTGGACAGTTTTTTCGAAAAGAACCCACAAGGTCTTAAGGTCCCACCTCCCACCGGGCGTTGGGAGAGTACTGCCCCGACCCCAACCTCAGAGGCATCAACTTCAAGGGTAAACGGCAGGGCTGGGTTAGGGTGGGACAGTACTGGGGCAGCAGCAAAGGCAGATTTCAGTGTCTCAAACGCATTCTCAGCTGCCTCAGACCATTGAGAAGGAGTAGCGCCCTTATGAGTTAAATCGGACAAGGGTTTCACAATCGTGGAAAAGTTTTGAATGAATTTCCTATAATAGTTGGCAAAGCCCAGAAAACGCTGAATGGCTTTTAACCCTTTAGGGCGCGGCCATTGTAGGACAGCTGCCAACTTCTCTTGGTCCATGGCAATGCCATCCTTAGATATTACGAACCCCAAGAAGGGCACCTGGGATCTGTGAAATTCGCACTTCTCAAGCTTACAAAACAATTTATTTTTGCGTAGTCGAGTCAAAACCTCAGAAACATCCTTGATGTGTTGGGTAAGATTGTTAGAGTGAATCAATATGTCATTGAGATATACCACAACACAGGACTGAAGCATGTCCCTAAGGATGTCATTAATAAGCTCCTGAAATACCGCAGGAGCACTGCATAGGCCGAATGGCATTACCAGATATTCGTAATGCCCAGACCTGGTATTAAATGCCGTCTTCCGCTCATCACCAGCCCTGATTCTAATCAGGTTGTAGGCAGCCCGGAGATCGAGTTTATTAAAGATGGAAGAGCCCTTTAACCTGTCGAATAACTCGGTAATGAGTGGAATTGGGTAGGCACTTCTGGACATTAGTTTATTTAGACCCCTGTAGTCAATACAAGGCCTGAGCTCGCCATTTTTCTTTTTTTACAAAAAAAAACGGCACCCGCCGGTGAGGTAGATTTACGGATAATCCCTCTCTTAAGGGCGTCCTCAATATATTCCTCCATAGTCCTATTTTCCTCTACTGACAACGGATAAGTGCGGCCCCTGGGAGGCACCGTGCCCGGGGCCAGATCAATAGCACAATCATAAGGTCTATGCCGAGGCAAGGTGCCAGCCTCTCCCTTACTGAATACGTCACTGAACTCCTGGTATTAGGCTGGCACAGAGGGAGAGGTACACAGTAACCTGACAGGGTGTGAGAGACAGTTATCCGCACAATATTCCGACCAAGACAATATTTCACATCTTTTCCAGTCAATTTGGGGGTTGTGTAACGATAACCATGGGAACCCCAAAATGACTGCGTGATGAGGTGAATTAATTAATTGAAATTGCACTTCCTCCTTGTGAAGAGCCCCAGTAGTCATAGTAATAGGGGTCGTCTCCAAGGTGATAAGTGCGGGTTCTAAAGGCCTGCCATCGATGGCCTCAAAAGCCAGAGGGGACTCCCTTTTGACCACAGGTATCTTATGCAACTCAGCGAAGGAGCGATCCATGAAATAGCCGGCAGCACCGGAGTCTATCAGGGCTAGAACTGACACAGAGGACTCCGACCACGTAAATGCCACCTGGATGGTGGGTCTCTGTGTACTAGTGTTTAGGAACTGTTGTACACCACCTAGGGCCTGTCCCCCAAGGTACCCTAGGTGCGTTCGTTTCCCGGCTGAACCGGACAGGTGCGTAACTGGTGCCCAGCCTTACCACAGTACAGGCACAAACCCATTCTCTTACGGTGCGCCCTCTCCTCCTTCGTAAGTCTGGTGAACCCGAGCTGCATAGGCTCCCCTCCCTCCGTAGTACGTTCAGGAGGAACGGGTGGTGAGAGTGGGTTCACTAGACTGCCGTGCCCAAAATTCCTGGGTCTTGCCCTTTTAGCCAATCGACTTTCTCGAATACGGGAGTCAATAAGCATAAATTAATCAATGTATTCGTCAAGGTCAGTAGGCACGTCTCTGGCGGCAATTTCATCCTTAATAGCATCTGACAGGCCCTGGGCAAAAGCCGCGACTAATGCCTCATTATTCCAGCCCACCTCCACTGCCCTGCCAAGGTACGAAATTCAATAGCATAGTCGCCCAAGGTGCGATCTCCCTGTTGTACCTCCAATAACCTCTTGGCAGCAGAGGCGGCTCTACCAGGTACCTCGAATACTCTGCGGAATTGTCTTACAAATTCCCTGAAATTCAGGGTGCAAGGTTTGGCATTCTCCCAGAGAGGATTTGCCCATGATAACGCCTTGCCAGTTAATAGGGAAATCATAAACTCAACCTTGCTTCGATCATTAGGGAATGCTTGAGGCGTGAGCTCAAGGAATATCTCTAATTGGTTAATAAAGCCTCTGCATTGGTTAGGTTCGCCATCCTATCTTAACGGTAACTGCGCCGCCGCCGTGAACCCTCTGGACTGAGTAGTTGGTGTAACCGACAAGTTTTCCGGTGTCTAGACTGGGGTGACCACCGGATTCTGATTAGGTTTGTCTAGGTGTACCGTTCTCTCGAGTAATGTCTGCATGGCCAGTGCCAACTGGTCGAGGCGCTGCTCGTGAACATCCATTCTCCAATGGATATTCTGGGTACCAGTATTTCCCTTGCTGTCTGAGGTCATGGCCCTTTCGTAGTGTTACGGTTTTCAGACACTCAGACAGTGGTAGATAAAATAAATGGAGTTTTATTAAGTAAATGAAGAACAAAGTCGCCACTGTGGCAGTATAGGTAGAACAGAATACCACAGATACCTGGCGCAGCAGGTAATATAAAACAAGTAAAGAAACACAAATCAGAACACAAGAGGTTAATAGTACTGGTTATCAGTCTCAAATGTGGTGTTAAGCATGCCCTTGGTGCTGTTTATAGCTCTGTGTGCGGTGAGATAGCACCCAAGTCCATACACTGTGCAGAGCTGTAGCATAAAGTCCTGGCTGAACAGAAACTGCAAGTGATAAGGAGATAGCCCCCACGGGCGTAACTGGAGACTACAGGAAAATGATAGCGTGAGCCAATAGCCCCCTCGGGCGTAACCGGAGACTTTCAGTATCACAGTCGCATAAGCCAACAGCCCCCACGGGCGTAACCGGTGACTACAGTATCGTGATTTGCTTGAGTCAATAGCCCCCTCGGGCGTAACCGGAGACTACAGTATAGTGATTTGCTTGAGTCAATAGCCCCCTTGGGCGTAACCGGAGACTACAGAATAGTGTTTACTTGTGCTGGTGGCCCTAGCGCGGACGTAACCGGAGACTACTGGGTATTGCTTGCCAAACGCCACGGGCGTCACGGAACCGCTGCTCGGTCACGGAGAGCCGCCGACTACCATGGCCCGCAAGCGGCCGGCTCACAGAGACAGCGGACAGGCTTAGGCGATAGGTGGAGAAGCAGCAGTATCGGATGGACAATGCCAGTGTCTCGAGAGCAGGAATCGACTCAGCACAGTAAGGTTTGGACTCCGCACACGAAAGGCAGATAAAGGAAGACTCAGCAATGGCTCAGCAACTGACAAGCGAAGGCTCAATCACACTATGCAGTATTAGAATGTCGCCGAGGCGACAGCGGAATGTTCCGTCAGCAAAGCAGGAGCAGGATGAGAGTACTCAGTAGTCAGCCAGGCCGGATCAGGATACACAGGAGATTCGCAGACAAGACGGTTCGGTAACGGAGAAGGGTCGTCAGCCAGGCCGGGTCAGATGCCGTGGGAGATTCGCAGACAAGCCGGATCAGGAACAAGCAGGAAGTCAGCCGGGCCGGGTCAATCACAGAACAGGAACACGGGAGAGTCGTCAGTCAAGCGTAGTCGGTACACGGTAGATCAGGATACAGAAACAGCAACGTTAGCAGGAAACACCACGGAAGGGCACCTGACAGGTGCCAGTGACCGGATTATAACGGATAACCAGGGACGGGCCAACACAGCTCTACCAATCCGGGAGCAGCACAGTTGAGAGTGACAGAAAGGATCACGGGGACCGTGATACTAACGCTCTCTGTGTACCGATCCAGGCTTTGGCTGACTACCGCTCTGTGTACAGATCCAGGCTTTGGCTGACTACCGCTCTGTGTACCGACCCAGGCTTTGGCTGACTACCGCTCTCTGTGTACTGATCCAGGCTTTGGCTGACTCTGCTCTTGTAACGGTTTTACCGACACTCAGACCAAAGGTTAAAATAAAACACAGTTTTATTGAGGTAAAACAAGGAACACTGCCCCCTTGGGCTAGAATAGGTAATAGCACGTATCAGACAAGTATAGGGATGTAGTACAGGCCCAATATGGCTAGTAGCAATATAGCTTGCAATAGAGGTAACAGGGTTAATGCTAATACAAATAATCAGTCTCTGTTGTGGTGATTAGCCAACGCCCGGTGGAATAAAACAGTCCAGGTAGTGGTGCAGATAGAGAGCGCTATCAGTGTGACTGAACTGAATCACTACAAGACCAGAAGTTCCGTAATATGCCCAATTAAATAGCAAGAGCTGACAGAGCCAGAGCCAATAGCACCCCATAGGTGCGGTAACGGAAGAGAGACACTGCAAGAGCAAATGGGACCAGAGCCAATAGCACCCCTAGGTGCGGTAACGGAAGAGAGACACTGCAAGAGCAAACTGGGCCGGAGCCTATAGCACCCCTGAGGTGCGGTAACGGAGTCAGACACTGCACAAGCGAATGTAACGTGAGCCAATCACCTGTGCGGTATGATGGTACAACACTGTAAGCAAAATGAGACAAGAGCCAAGACACCCTTCTGGTGCCGAAATGGAGCTACACACTGCAAGAGCTAACGGAATGCCCAATAGCACCACGCGGTGCAAGGACTGCAAGGGTGAAAGGTGGAGGCACCATAAATGGAGGTCACGATTGCTCTGCTAGTGTTAACGGATAGGCTCGGTAATTGAGGCAACAAGCTCAGCAAGTGTTAATGACGAGCTCAGAATCGGAGGCAACAAGCTTGGCAAGTGTACACGGACAGGCTCGGTAACGGAGGCAACAAGCTCAGCAAGTGTTCTCGGACAGGCTCGGTAACGGAGGCAACAAGCTCAGCAAGTGTTCACGGACAGGCTCAGCAACAGAGGCAACAAGCTCTGCAGATGTAACGGGAGTGATCAGTCTGTACAGCACTGCAAGCACAGTTCAGAATGTTGCCAGGCGTAGAGTACAGAATCTCGCAGGAACACTGGAAGCAATCACAGAGCAGGAACGTCAGCCAGAGCCGGGTCAATCACGGAGCAGGAACGTCAGCCAAGCCGGGTCAATCACGGAGCAGGAACGTCAGCCAGAGCCGGGTCAAACACGGAGCAGGAACGTCAGCCAAGCCGGGTCAATCACGGAGCAGGAACAACAGGAGTAGTCAGACAGGTCGGATCAGTACACAGGAACACAGCAACAAATGCACAGGTACAGGAACACCACGAAAGGGCATCTGACAGGTGCCAGAGGCCCGGTATATAAAGGGACACCCAGGGCGGGCCAATCAAGCTCCGCCAATGAGAGAGCACCACAGCAGAGAGTGACATAGGAATCACGGGAACCGTGATAGCTCTCTGTATACTTATCCAGGCCTTGGCTTACCTCCACTCTCTAGGGCACCGTCTCTGCATTGGCTACTTGCCGAGCATTAGCTTTACCGCTAGTGTCTCTGTTGCCTCCTGTCTCGTGTCCTATAGCCATCTGCTCTATGGTTGCTGGTTGCTTATTATCAGCCTGTGCCTTAGCGGTCACTTGTGGTTGCACTACCTTTCAGCCTGCACCTATCCGTTGCCTCCGGTTGCGCTACTAGACAGCCTGTAGTGGTTATCTCTGGTTGCACTACTATACAGCCTGTGCCTCACTGTTGCCTCCAGTTGCACTACTATACAGCCTGTGCCTTAGCGGTCACCTGCGGTTGCACTACCGTTCAGCCTGCACCTTTCCGTTGCCTCCGGTTGTGCTAGATACAGCCTGTACCGTACAGCGATCTCCAGTTGCGTTATAACTACTGGTACCTTCCCGTTGCCTCCGGTTGCGCTGCTGTACTGCTAGTACTTACTATTGCCTCTGGTTGCGCTATACTCAGCCTGTTATTACTGTTGCCTAAGGTTGCGCTATACTCAGCCTGTTATTGCTGTTGCCTCCGGTTGAGCTGTTCACCTCACGATTACCTCCGGTTGCGCTACCATACAGCCTGTGCCTATTCCGGTTGCCTCCGGGCATAACCTCTGAGTAGTGATTTGAGCTGTCACGTGGGCTGCCTATACCTGGTTCTGGGCAAGTCCGATAGAGTCTACTGTCTCCCTATTCCACTGGGGATTTCTGCCCTGCAGTACTTACCTCACCTAGGGCTCCTCCTGGCCAGTACTGCTGAGGTTTTGTTCTAGTTCCTGTTCCAGTCCTACAGTCTGCATTATTGTATTTTGTACATGCCTGTCTGTTGTACTCTGACCTGTGCCAGATCCAGAGGAGCTGATCCTCTGTCTGGGTCTGGACCTGAGAAGGGCATTTCTGTTCTTTATTGTTTATTTAATAAAGCTTCATTGTTTTACCTAAACCAAATTGTCTGAGCGTTCATTAAAACCGTGACAATCTCCTCAGATGCCGCTTGATGCCCTGCTTGCAATTCTCCTCCACCACACTACCATGTGTGGTCAGTGCACCACACAGTGTGCAATGGGTGGACACGAACTGCCATATCCTAACATCAGCAGAGTGGCTATCACTTGGCAGGGGAGGTAACAATGAATGAGATGGATTGGCAGAAGATGTAGTTACCCTAGAGGAAAAAGGTAATGGTGAGCTAGTTGTTTCATTCGTCATGGAACTTCCAGTCTCTGCCTGGGTTTCCCAATTTTTCTTTCTCTTTGATCTCCACCTCACCTCTTGTTGCCTTTCTGGAGTGTCAGGGGGTACAACAACAGTGGTGCTTGATCTATATGGTGGGTGTTTGGCTTTAACATATTTGACATATATGTCATGGTGTCTGTTTCATGTGTGTTATCAGGGCAGTTGAGCCAAGGTATGTTCTCTCCTTTCCTTTCTCACTGACATGTCACTGTGCCTGCCCCAAGAGAAAAATAGTCCCGCACCCATGACTTCAGGGGATAGGGATAAGTATAGGTGGAGAAGAGTTACCTCTTTATTCTTGTCCTCCACATTACCCTTCAGTGTATGTGGCAACAAGGTCCAGGAGTATTGCTGCCACATCACTTGTTGACCCCATTCCTACTGTGTCCATGGTGATCTGTGGCACACTGGTTTGCTTCTCAGCATCCTGCTGCCCTTGCAACTCAGCAGCAGCAGGAATTAGAGCAGTTGAAAATTCCAAAAGCTCATAGCTAGAGGTGATGTTGATGCCCATCCTCATTCTTGTCTCCCATTCCTTCTTAGTTTGGGCGTAAAAGGCCATCAATGTATCTTCCACCCCAGCTTCTCCGGCATCATTATCACCACAACCACTAGTCTCTACATGCTGCTGCTCTATTATAGACCTCTCACTGCAGTTTGGAGGAGATGATGAGCAATGTGATGCTGGAGGCAGTAGCAGCAGGCACAGGCAGCTGGTCTGTGTTCCTGGTCTTGGTAGTGGTATTATTATTTCTGTGTCTGCTATCCCCCAATAATTCTGGCCTCTTCAGGATCATGTTCCACTTGGACACTGTAGTGAAGGAAGTGGGACTCCCAGGGCCAGAGGAATAGTGTAGGTTCTCTTGACCGCTAGTCTGGATGCTTGCAAATCCTTCCCCTACCACTCCCCTAACACTAATCCCACCGGCTGCTTCACCTTACTGTTACAACTACTAACACCAACCACATCAAATTCAGCCCCAGAGTCTTCCTCCTCGCAGTCATTATAATATGAGAATATTGGTTACCCCCTCTTTCACTCCAAAAGCTAACAAGCTGTTGGACCTTAGTACTAGTAGTAGTACTAGAACTGGCAGTACTACTTGGGGATGGCAGGTGTGTCTTAGGGTCCCCTGCTGTCACACTTGGTGTCATCTTCTCCCCCCCCCCGATATTACACGACACGCTAGCAACAGGTTCAGCACTGATGGCAGCAGGTTCAGCACTGGCAGCTGGCGAAGCACTGGTTGCAGCAGGGGCAGCACGTCTGACAGCAGGCAAAGTATTGGTGGCAGCAGTTTCAGCACTAGCAGCAGGCAAAGCACTGATGGAAGCTGGGGCAGCATGTCTGACAGCAGGCACAGTACTGGTGGCAGCAGGTTCAGCAATAGCAGCAGACACAACACTGGTGGAAGAAGGGGCAGCACATCTGGCGGCACGAACAGTACTGGTGGCAGCAGGTTCAGCACTATCAGCAGGCACAGCATTGATGGCAGCAGGGGTAGCAGGCACAGCACTGGTGGCAGCAGGGGCAGCACTGGCAGCAGGCACAGCACTAATGGCAGCAGGGGCAGCACATCTGACAGCAGGCATAGGCAGCTGACCTGTCCTGCTCTCACTACTACCATTTTCTTCCTCCCTTCCCATTAAATTCCCCAAGATCCCTAGGGGGACTGGACAGCATTGCTTCTGTAGTGCTCACTTCCTCCTCCTCCTCCTCAGACTCAGTGGACACATAACGGTCCTTCCAATTTCTCCTTTTACTATTTTTCAACTTTCTCATAGTAATAGCAGTCACTAGGAGACTCTCCTGCCTCCATTTTTCAAAAAGATCACAGCAGAACAGCACAGCACTCCTACCTCGCTCTGTAGCTGCTTCTATTTAGTCCCACTCCCTGGAATACGTCACATTTTCATGGCGAAAAGATGAAAAACATGTAAATCAATGGGAAGAAACTTTCTAGCCATTGAAAAAATGGCAAAGAATTTTGGCCAGTTGGCAAAAAATGCGAAGCTTTCACCCACCCCTAGTTATGAGTCCTAATGCAACATACGAAAAATTGTTAGCAGGCTGAATACCTTTGTTCTTTGCCCACAACACAAACTTCCTGCTTAAGTAATATTGGTTCAACCATACTTGAAAAAGAACTGCAGCTTGTGATTTTCTAT
The DNA here is from genome assembly GCA_037306005.1 of Rhinophrynus dorsalis. Lineage (NCBI taxonomy): Eukaryota > Metazoa > Chordata > Amphibia > Anura > Rhinophrynidae > Rhinophrynus > Rhinophrynus dorsalis. The sequence goes on from CM074724.1 coordinate 270,579,968, forward strand.
AAGGGACATTAGTTCTTTAATGCCTCTGTTTTCAACAAAAGTAAAGGGCAGCATGTCAACTGCCAACATTTTGGAAAGTTTTCTATATGATAGGCATACTTTTGCATTTGTTTTTGTGCAGATTGTGAGTTCTAAGAACTTAGTAAGTGTGGGATGGCAGTACATAGTGGAAGAACTGTTACTTTATTGCTTTAACAACTTCACTTGTGGAGGTGGTGGGGGTGGTAACAGGATGTGTTGGTACTCTATGACTTTTGTCAACTCCAAAACCAAATTTAGAGTCATAGGGCTCGATTTAAAGGCAGCCGTTAACCAAAAAAATCACTAACGGGTGCGTTAAGTGTCATGTTGCAATTCAAAGATCCGTCTAAACAACAGCTAACGGCAGTTGCACAATTCCTACGGCCGATACACTTACGTGCATTCAGACGCATGGAACAACATACCCCAGAGCTATTCAAAGGCTTGCGGTACTGATAACGGCTGAAAAAAAGACACATCTAACGGCTAAAAGTTAAGACCCACTTCTCACACACGTTAGACACTTAACGGCCAAAACTAAACACCCGTTACAGAGGAAAACACACAAAAGGCTTACCGCACAACCATGTAAATGGGAAAATTAACCCGTGCAATGCCAAAACAACACAAAAACATGCACACACAACACAAATCACTACACACAAAACAACAACCAACACCACAGGAACAATGACACACAAAAAAACAACAACACAACATGGCACGGAACAATGGGGGTCATCACACAAAGCGGACCCTGCAAATACAAGCTCACCTGGGAAACATCAACACGCGACCTGCACCCCACAACTGCACGCCCGCAAATGGCACACACAGAACAAGCACAACACACCACATCTTATAACACACACACACCTGCAAACACTTACCTGGACACAAACAACTCACCATTGGTCAGCACTCACCTCATCACCACACCTACACAACGCCCTAGCAAGTACTTAAAGGGACAACTCAACACACTCACTTGTGGCTTGTTTTCCACTCAGGGAGGGAGAGAGAGAGATAGACAGAGAGAGAGAGAGAGAGAGACAGATAGATAGATACAGATAGATAGAGACAGATAGAGAGAGCAAACAGTATGTTGGGTTACATATTGTTGCGAAGACTGCGTAGAAGGCGTGCAAGGGAGAGAGCTAGGGAACATCAGCAAACCCCAAGCACGCCTCATCAACAGCCTTCACCTGTTGCAAGTGAGGAGGCTCTGGCTCACCAGCCACACAGGAGTCCATCCCCACCTGGAGGGCACAGGATGTATAGACGACCACCAAGGCCCAGGGTATACCGCCCAAGGGTCACACTCTTTGGAATGGCTGATGACGAGGTCATTGATCGCTACAGGTTGAGGCCTGACAGCATCATTGCCTTGTATGAGGTCATCAAAGATCAGGTGGATCCCATCTACATCCACAACCATGCCCTAACTGGCCTGCAGAAACTACTCTGTGCCATACACTTCATGGCAAGCGGGGCCTTCCAGTCCACTGAGGGTTACGCATCTGGCATGTCACAGGCCACATTCTCCAGAGTGCTGGCCCAGGTCCTGCCAGCCCTCAAAATCAAGGCCAGTACCCATATACATTTTCCCACCACCGACATGGACTGGATACACGTCAAGCAGGCCTTTTACGCAAAGGGAGGCATGCCCAGGGTCATGGGTGCTATAGATTGCACCCATGTTCGGATTAAGGCCCCAGCACGTGACGCACAGATATTCATCAACAGGAAGAACTTCCACTCCATCAACGTGCAGATGGTGTGTGACAGCAACATGAGGATCATGAATGTCTGTGCAAAATATCCTGGCAGCACACATGATGCATACATTCTACAAAACTCCTCAGTCCACAGAGATTTTGAGAATGGAACCTTTACAGGGGGATGGCTAGTGGGTGAGTTCACAAAACAAAATCACACCACATACACAGGCGTACACACCACTCAGCTCAGCATGCACCTGACCCACACCTACTACGTCCACCACACAAAACATCATTCACACAACATGTGCTCCCTGTTTCACCATGTCACTCACATTACACAGGTGATGCTGGCTATGGATGCAAGTCCTGGCTACTGACCCCTCTGGCCAATCCCCAAACACATGCCCAGGAAAGCTACAACCAGGCTCATGCCAGAACCAGGAATGCTATTGAGCGGACATTTGGGCTCCTCAAGTCAAGATTCCGATGTCTGGACCACTCTGGGGGAGCACTGCAGTATGCACCGGCTAAGGTGTGTGACATCATTGTGGCGTGCGCAATACTGCACAATATCGCAGTGGACACCAGGCTGCTGGAGCACATCCCGGACCCCCCCATACAGGAAGTGCCCATGGACATCGGGCATGTGGAGGAGACCATGAGAGGGGCACAGATCAGAGACAGGCTCATCACGGAATACTTCACCTGTGAGTATAACACAGGCATGCAAACAATCCATGCAAGTCCCCCAGCAGTCCTGTGACACTAACCACACTGCACATTTTGTTCTGTCTCACCCCACAGGAACAGTGACACAGCACTGCACTGGCAGTGGACGTGGAAAATTGTGTGTGTGGACTCAACAACCATCCTCCATTCCACTCTCCACGTTGACATACAGACCCCAAGGATATCACGCACACCCCCAGGAGAAACAAGGTACAACATATTACCCATGTTCATCACCTTACACGGCTTGATTGACAGCAACTAAGTGGATATGCCATGATTAGAGCCTGAACAACCATGCTAGCCCAGTAGTGAAAGAGTATTATCTAATGATTTGCATGAGAAGGGACATCAGACTCAATATGGGACCTGTACTGTGCTACAGCTGAGAAGAGCAGCACAGGGGTGGATGTACAGTGGTATGGGCACACAATGTAGAGGTCATGAGACGTAGATCAGATTACCACGGACTCCATGCAGACCTGTGAGTGTGCAGACGTATGTGCCCCTGACATGAATACACACATCAACAAATGTGTCCTAACAGTTCCATGGAACAAATGACATTGGGCTGCCACTGTCACTTTCACAGTGGCAGCACAATGTCATTACTTCCATGGAGCTCTCAGAACACTTGTTAATGTGTGTATACATGTCAGGGGCACATATCCCTAGGACTGATGCACATGTCCTTAGTTCCCCACAGAATTGGTTACAGATGAGTACACAACACATTGTCAAGCAATGGTTTGTGCACTCACCTGTAACTGTGAAAACTGAGGGGATGAAAAAGACTAAATTGTTGTTGCTTGATGATCAGTTCAGGTCTACTGCTCCAAATCCTGTCCTCTTGTCCCGCAGGCATCCGTAACATGATCCATCCTTGAACTGAAGATCTTCCATGTGACTGGATTGATGTCTTGACAACACCTTCATGAAGATCACCCCTTGCTGTTTATGGTGATGTTGTTGGTGATGCAAAGTTTGACCTGAGGTTCACACCAACCTCTACTGGAACATTCTCATAGAGACACAGAAAACACTAATTCTTGAGTGTTTTAACCTGTACAGTCAGGATGCTCAGCTACAGAGTTGTCAAACCTCATGGACAACACATGAGCAGGGCAGCAGTGTTACTGAAGTATTACAATTTAGTTTCAAAGTACATTTAGTGTTCTCATACAGGTGTTCAATGCATATAGGCAATACACACACAAAACACATGTACATTCTAATGTACTTTGAGACACAATAAAGATGAACCATCACCATTCTATCTGTGTCTGTAGGAGGATATATTTGAGAACACATATGTCAATGTGTTACCACACCCAGGGTAGAGTATGCCCCATACATGGAAAGGCAACACCCACATCACAGGAGTCCACCACTTGTTTGCCAGTGACTGGACTCTGTGATGTATCCATGCAAACAGATGATGGTGGCAGTGATGCACCAATGTGTTGTGGGAGTGATGAAGAGGTGATACAGGGGACATACTTCCACAGTGAATACCTGTCCACAGTATCTGTATTGCTCAGTATAATCCATGTTCGGAGATTTTGCTCCACTTTGACATATCTCAGTACATGGGCTAACGAACAACCAGACTAAGTGGACATGTGTTATCACTGGTGAAGTCTGTTACACCCTTAGGGAAACAGCAACTCAACTTACAGGAGACCCCAATGCTCAGCCCAGGATATCAATGTGTGTGCTACATGTTGAAATCCTAGGTTAAAAACATTGGCTTCTTCAGTAAGTCAGTTGCACAATGAGTGTGTGAATCCAAGACAACATGGATACATGTCCCATTTATCTATCCTGCTTATAATGTCCCTGCTAAATCACAGAGCTGTTTGTCTGGTTATCCCATTAACCCACTGAGTGCAAGAGTGGTCCCCAACGCATTTCTTGACAATGCGTTGTCTACCACTCTGGCACTCAAAGGGTTAAACACAGCACATGATGTAGACAAATGTTCAGTGTTGTACAATTTGTTGTGCTAAGGGGTATGTTTTGTTGTTCAAATTCAACACACAACACCGCCATATAACACAGTGGTGTAATATGGCTCCAGGGATGTATTACAAGTTGAATTTGTACAACGGTGTGTGTGTGAACCCATGTTGTAGCATCCCACTAACATTTCACATAGGCAGAGGTTGTGTTCACTGCATTGTATGGCAATGCATTGGAGACAACCCTGCCACCCAATCCATAACTGAAGACACAACAGATCAGACTGGAATTAAAAAAAAAAATGTTTTCTTTATTGAGGGGAAACTTAACAGGTTGGGCCTTTCATTTTTTCTTCTTTGGGTGGGGGGCCTTAGCCTGGGTGCCAGAGGTGGATGCCCTTGTGGATCTCCTGGTAACCCTCTGCCCCCTAGGTGTTGCTTCAGGGGTAACACTAGAGGGGGTGGTGGTTGCAGTAGACCCCTCAGTGGAACGCAAGTTCTCCCTCTCCATCCTCAGGTTCTCCCTGCGGTTTATCTCCCTCAGCTCCACAAGGACCTGTGTTAACATGTCCATCACACCAGTCCTGAGCTGCTGGAGTAGTGTATTCCCCCTGGACACCTCCGACTCCAAACCTTGGATCCTGCTCTCCAATTGGACAATGTTCCTCCTGGATTGCCTCCTGCTCCTGGTGATATTGCTGTCAGTACTCCTGCTCGACCGGAGTAGTCTCCTCTGAAGGGCCATACACTCCGCCTCCATCCCTGTGAGGCGTGCGGTGCTGGAGGTGGATGTGCCCGGTGTCCCTGGTGCTGCTGTTTCTTCCTCTGCTGCTGAGGGTGCTGTTTCTTCCTCTGCTGCTGAGGGTGCTGTTTCCTCCTCTGCTGCTGAGGGTGCTGTTTCCTCCTCTGCTGCTGAGGGTGCTGTTTCCTCCTCTGCTGCTGAGGGTGCTGTTTCCTCCTCTGCTGGAGGTGCTGTTTCCTCTGCTGCTGGAGGTGCTGTTTCCTCTGCTGCTGGAGGTGCTGTTTCCTCTGCTGCTGGAGGTGCTGTTTCCTCTGCTGCTGGAGGTGCTGTATCCTCTGCTGCTGCTGAGGGTGCTGTGGCTGATGTTGGAGTGGCTGGTGCAGATGATGGGCATATGCCCACCACATCAAGTGATGCAGAGCTGCCCAGAGATGTGTGTGCTGGTGGAGGTGTGAATATGTCCCTGGGTAGGGGGCGCTGGGGCTCACCAATCAGGCCCAGGTGTGTGTAGTCCAGTGGCCAAGGGTCATATGGTGGCCACTGATAGGTGGTGGGACTCCACCTTGGATCATACCTTGGGGCATGCTGTGGAGCCATCCAGGAGGGTGGGTTGATCTGGGAGGCATATGGCCCATATTGGGTGTTGGCCACTGTCCCTGGCAGCCATTGCCTCCCTGGCGGTGGTGGTGCTGCTGATGGAGGGTAGTAGCTGGTGGAGGTGGATGGATGTGTCCACCTCTCCTCCTGTGGCATCCAGCCACTGTACTGGGGAGGTGCAGCTGGAAAGGGTGGTGCAGCTTGTGGTGGTGCAGCTGGAAGGGGTGGTGCAGCCTGTGGTGGTGCAGCTGGAAAGGGTGGTGCAGCCTGTGGTGGTGCAGCTGGAAGGGGTGGTGCAGCCTGTGGTGGTGCAGCTGGAAAGGGTGGTGCAGCTGGAAGGGGTGGTGCAGCCTGTGGTGGTGCAGCTGGAAAGGGTGGTGCAGCCTGTGGTGGTGCAGCTGGAAGGGGTGGTGCAGCCTGTGGTGGTGCAGCTGGAAGGGGTGGTGCAGCCTGGGGTGGTGCAGTAGGTGGTGATGCAGCCTGTGTTGGAGGGGATGGTGATGGTGGGTAAGGTGACCACCGGCTGGTCCCCTCCTCTGTGTCCTCCTCACTGGGGGGTGACATAGCCTCCTCCACTGTCTCCTGCTGGGCTTGACGGCCGTAAGCTGTGTGGAGGAAGAAGATGTTGTGATTAGTGACCTTAGCCATATGTTTGTGGAGACAATTCTACTTTGATATGTGTTGAAGAAAAATATATGTGTTTGTGTTAATCCCCCTGGGTAAACAAGGGTACTCCCACTGCTGAAAGGTGTTTGAGTTATTATGGGTGAAGGTTTCATTTTGAGGTGCAATATCACAGTGGCCAGAAATAGTACAGTGGGGCTGTTGCTACACCCTCCCATGTAGATATCTGGTCCCTGTACCAGAGCTGTCCATATGATTGTGTAGTAACAGCACCACTGTACAATATCAGGCCACTAGGATATTGCCCCTGACATATCCATGTCTGAGCTGTGATACCTTTTGCATCAACACACCTTTCAGCAGTACGAATACCATTGTTTAACTCGGGGGGGGGGGGATCCAACAACATATATTTGTCTTCACAACTTGTAGGGATGGCTATCCCTCCAGGGGGGTGGCAAAGGTTAAGTCCACCTTGATGTCAGATTGTAGACATTGTGGGAACAGATGTTGTTCTCTGTTAGTCCTATCCCTCCTACCCTCATGGTTGTTCAGATAATGCTCTATGTGACGGATGTAGATTTCAGTCATTTGTCTACACGAGGGATTTTCAGCAGAGACAAAATCAACCCATTTAGAGAACAATACTTAATTGGAATGGTGTACAGGGTGTGCATGATTTACAAGCACACTCTGTGGACCATTCCAAAGAGGTATTTCTCTCTATATGTTGTGACTTTGGCTCTGCTGAAGAGCCTCCGTGTGGTCAAATGATGGATATCTTCACCTGTCACATGGAGCAATATCTGTATAACCATGAGTGTTGGAGGGATGGGACTTAGATCAAGACACATCTGTTAACGATGGCAATGATATGACATCATGATGACATTACCCATTGCTATCCCATTACAGTGACACACAAGTAGAAATGGTGATATATGTATGTGGATATGTACCCTTCATATGGATGGAGTAATATCCTTCCAAGATGTGATGCCAGAGAGCATTTCATTAGGTGTGATTGCCTTACTGGCTATATATGTGCACCCATCCAACAAGACATTGTATTGATATGATGGATATGAACATACCTCGTATATCCCATCTACGTAGGGTGTGATATACTATGTATGTGTATTTGGATGGTAGCAATGTAGGTTGATATGTGATGGGTGCACATATCTGGCCAGTAAGGCAATCACATCCAGTGAAGTGATCTCTGTGTTCACATCATGTTGGAACATATTTAGTAACATTTGAATCCTAAGGGCAACAATCCAGCCAGTAGTGAGGGATATCTTTGATTGAGGCCTGTTTTTTTGTCTGTGTATGAGCCCATCCATCCTTCTGTGTGAGGCAACCGTACTCAGTCCTAGATATCCATCAGTCATGGCCTGTTGGTGACCAAGGTACAATGTTTGCTATTTGTTTCCCATATGTATCCTGCATAGAGATGCTGGTGTACCATCGATCCATGGCATCAGCACCCCTGTGGATCCATGTGGGAATCAGATATGGGATATGTCATTTCAAGTCAGAGTAAATGATTGCAGCCACAACACCAATGCCTACTTTTTCCAGCTTGAATTCTGTAAAATAGTTTTCGGCCTGTGTGTTGCACCTACAAGCATTTATTCTGTGTGACACTGTGATGTGTGATCTGATGCCCCCTTTTGTGATTCAGTAAGCGGTGATGTTGAACCGATGACATGAACATGATGGTGACTTCTCCAGTGTTCTCCTTTCCCCATTTCCAGTGTTTTCCATGGAGTCTGTACAATGGGACCCTATGAACTTGATTCTTGTTTTGGCATATTCTCCATGGACTAACACTGGTACTGGTGAAGTGAGGGTGTGTGAGGGTTACTTTGTGTCCACCATGTGTTTGTCACCGCTTAGTGAATGTCCCCTGTGTAGCATGTGATCGTTGTCCTATTGACTTGTTTGTTGTCAGGTTAACCCCTTGAGTCCCAGAGGGGTTGCCAATGCATTGTTGATCGATGCATTGATGATCCCTCTAGCACTCAAGGGGTTAGGGTGGGGGTGGGGACATGGGTGACATTGTGTGTGAACAGTGATGATCTATGACCGTCGACAATTTGAAAATGAAGGTTTGTGTATTGTGTGTAATGAGCACAGCGACAGGAGGGTTGAAGTAGGACTTTGACAGGTTTGTCCCAAGTTGGACGTTGCCATTTGTCCAGGTGTTGTGTCCTTTTTTTAACCCTCATGGTGCTGTGTTGGTGCAGTTGTATGGCTGAGTGATGGCCATGTGTTGAGGTGTGAGTGTGTGTGCAGCTGGTGTTGGTTGCTGTAGTGTGTTGTTCTGTAGTGTTGCACTTACCGGTAGTGTGGAGGCTCCTCTCATCCCCAGTGTCAGTTCCTCCCACGACCCCCTCGATCATGGTCGGGGACATGTTCTGCCGCACCATCTCCTCCCAGCCACAGAATGTGATGGGCACAGATGGGCCACCTCCGGTGCCTCGGGCTTGCTTGGCCATGTCAGACATCTTGTTCTTGACCACCCTCCGGCAGTCGCCCCATCTCTTCTTCACAGACTCCACGTCCCGCCTGCATGTTGCCACCGCGTTCACCCGGCTGCAGATCTGGTTCCAGACTGCCTTCCTCTGCGCTGCCAGGCCAGGGACCTTTGCCGTCGGGTGGAGAACACTCTGCCTCTCCAGGACAGCTTCCACAAGAGCCGTGTTCTCCTCCTCACTATATCTGGGATCCCTGATCCTGCCCTCATCAGCTCCGGCATGGGAGGATTCAGAGCCGGAGTGCCCTGCCTGGTCTGACCCTGCCTGTGTGGGGTGCTCCCCAGGAACTACCCCTCGTCCCACTGCAGGTTCTGTCCCTGTCCTGCGTGTTCCTGCTCTGGTGGGCCTGGTCCCCCTCCGTCCTGCGTATCTCCCTCTCCCACCCCTGCTCTGCTCAGGGATACCCTCCTGACCTTCCTCCTCCTCCTCCACTACTCTCCCCATCCCTCTCTCCTGTCCTCCTCTCCTTGACATCACTCACCCAGTCACACCCAGGCACTCCCACAGGCCCTCACAGACACACTCGATCCAGTCACTCTCTGTCACACACTTTCACTCCCAGATTCACACTGTCAAAATAAAAAGTAAAATGTGTAAGGTGTTATGAAATAAAAGGACTATGTGTATGTGTTTGTGTTTGTATGTGTGTATGTAATATGTGCAAAAGTGTGATATGTGTATATATAGTGCACCTCTCTCCTCTCTCCAAACTGCAAAACTCCTCTACCTCCAATGAACGCGCCTCTCTCCCTCTCTCTAATGACTATCCTCCGCTCCTGGGTCCTGATATCTGGCTCTGAAGAACTCGATAACAGACAGTGTGTGGCGGTTATTTTTGTGTATATATAGGTGTATTTGAAGTTATTTGATACATTGGGCCTTTGGGATTGGATGTGTGTTTGAATTTGTTTTGGCATCAATCATGGTTGCTTGACAACGGCAGCCGTTATGTTACATGTTGTTTGGAGCTCAGTTATCGTGTGATTTGTCCGCCCGTTGTGCATTAACATGAGCGACAACGGGTTTTGTGTTACGTGTTTTTTGTGTGCCTACGCTCGATAGCTATTCTTGTACAGTAGCTATTGAATCTGCCGTAACTCCTGTATTATTTGCGAGCGATGTGCCTTTTTCACTTAGCGGCTGGTTTAACGGTTGCCTTTAAATCGAGCCCATAATCCTTTGCAATAGGAGCAGAAAATCTTGGCACACTCTCTGACACATGTTATGCGCCCCAGAGCCCCCAGGAATATTTAGGAGTACTTCTGCTGCTGCTAGTTGGGGCACCTCTAACCTGTTGATGGTGTGTCAGTCTCATTGAGGAGGTACATAGGTTTGAGCCTGCTTTCCCCCTGCTAACATTCTTGTTACACTGACAACAGATATCAACGTGCTTAGCTTTTGGATCCTCAGTGAAGGATCTCCATACTCTGGGTTTCATTTTCTGCAGGGTCCTGATAGGATACTAGTACTGGGGCTAGATGTTGCTGAAATTGTATTACTATTAGGTGTCAGGTGCTGCACTTCCAACATCATCAGAGGCACTGGTCATAGTTAAGGTTGTGGTTGCTGATAACCTGTGCTGTCACTGGTTGTTTAACACTATTAGTGTGTATGGCTGAGTGGGACTTGGGAAGTGATGATGATGCTGATGATGAGTGACAGGATAAGTGTGTTTTTTGGCCATCTTTTCTTGTCCAGGGTCAGACTTTCCAGTTGTTTTCTCAAATAGTTTATAGACTGGCACAATTTGGAATACTGAGCCTTTCAGCTATCTTTCTGGCCATGTCATCATATCTCTCACTCTAAATTTCTGTATCTAGAGGAAAATATTCTAGCTCTACATTATCATCTGTCATCAGCATCACCTGCCACTTCTTCCACAATACATTTATATTCCTCTAGGTCTTAAACTATTTCTTTTTACATTGAGGGATTTTCACAACTTTTGCTACTACTTTCAGGAAAGGTATTTTTGTGCATGTTTGTCTCACTGTCAGATGCAGAAGTTAGTTGAGCTACTACACCTTCTTACACTATGCTATCAACACTTGAATGTGTCTCGTTGCCATCTTCTGTGTCTTTAGATGGTTTATTAATACTACTGTTGCTGGTGGGACATTGACAAACTGCATTCTCCTCAGGAGGACAGGGATCACCATCATTTACTGCACACCATGGCTGCAGTCAGTTTTTGGACTACCACTTTACTTACACATTTTTGATATACCTCTAATCCTTTCATCCTACCCCTACCCTTGTACCTTTGCTCGACATTACTCAACTAGTGTGTTTTTAATGTAAAGTACACTATGTAACTGATTGTGAAGTTGCCTTGGATCTCTACAAAATAGTCTATGTCATCTAGTATAACTCTGCTTCAGTCATAGCTCACACCCAGGGTCCCTGTCTCTGTCCCTTATCCTTTTTTATTAATTCATTTATTTATTTTAATTAACTGTCCCCAGTATCCCTGTCACTGTCACAAAACACAATTATTGTTCAACTGCTTCTTTTCCCAGACTACCTAGGACAGTGATAACAGCCACATCAGGAAGAAATATGGATGACGGGTGCCTGTGTCTTCTGAGTCAGTCACACAAAATCTTAAGGTATATGGGGTAATTCTCCTTTGCTCCTGCCTCACAACCCCAGACTCCCCTGACACAGAGATAGCCAGATAAAGGAGGAACTTGGTTCAGGGCTTCCTTTGTCTACTTGGTCACCCGAAATGTTGGGGTATTTGGGATAAACTTCCTTTTCTCCCTTCTCACACCTCATATTTCTCTAGGACAGAGATAACAGCCATATCAGGAAGAAATAGGGATCACCTGCATGCGTCTTACCATTCAGTCATATAGAATTTTGGGGTATTTGGGGTAAGTCTCCTTTTCTTCCTTCTCACACTCCCAGACTCCCCTAGCACAGAAATAACAGCAAAATCAGGATTGAACTGGTCCTGTCTGTTTCTTCCCAGTAAGTCACACAAAATGTTGAGGTATTTGGGTTAAACCTCTTTTAATCTTTTCTCACACCCCCAGACTCCCCTAGGACAGAGATAACAGCCAGATCAGGAAGAAACTTGGATCATGGCTGTCTGTGTCTTTCCAGTCAGTCACCCCAAATTCTGGGGTATTTGGGGTCAACATCCTTTCTCCCTTCCTGTCTCCCAGATTGCCTCAGACTCCACTGATACAGAGAACAGATTTCCTACCTAGACTTTCTAAACTAGGCTCCAGGTCCAGGTCTTCTCTAGCTCAAAAATGTGCTGCTTTCTCTTCCCCTCACAAGTATAGCATGCTGTAGGAATCTGACACCCTTTTTATGATATGCCTGCGAAAAAATAAGAAAAAACTTGCCACATGATTTCAGTGCAATGAGCTAGGCAAAAATATATATATAAAAAAAGGCACTTTTAGCAAAAAATGTACTGTTTGTCGAAATGCAATTTTTCTCCTGTATACTGACTCCTGTTGGTGTGAAATATTTCACCCATCTTTGCTTGTCAAGAGACACACTGCAATGCAAGGACATCTAACTAGCCTTCAAGGGATTAAAAATCCAATTTAAATCAGTGTAATTGTGGGAATCTGAATTGTTCCCTTTATGAAGCAGCTGGCTTGCCCCAGAATTACTCCATTGCTTAGAGTATAGATGTCAGAAATTTGCTTTTTTATAGCAATTGGTTGCCCAGATGGACCAATCAAACCTTGTGATACATGTACTAAGCTGAGAAAAGTCTCTCCAGGAAGAGCAAACTCAACCATTTCCTATGTGAATTTGTAAATACATAAAGTACCCTAGAAAAAAAACTTTGTGTGAATACCACTAAACTGAACTGCAGAGAAATGCAAGGACTGTAGGAGCCTTAGGGCAGAAAATAAACCTCACCAAAACTCAAATTGATTTAAATGGAGCTTTTAATCCCTTGAGTACATTGAGCTCTTTCTCTAGTATGTATGCTTCTAAAAGTCTTATTTAAGTCAATCAGGATTTGTATGGGCCCTGATTTTGCATCTGGTTTTCCCTTATATTCCTCCAATCTACTTTGTACATCAGCCACTGAGGGTGAACATTAGAAGAGTGTGGTATTTGATTGTACAATTCTGTATCTATTATTAGTTTAGCAAATTGAAAATTCGGTATCAGACATTAAATATTACATTATATCTTCTTATGGTAGAGAAAGGCAACCCATGGTACTGTGTGTGGCTCATATGTGGCATTTACTCCTCAAACAATTTACAGATTATACTAAGCCCTTTGTTAGATAAATTGCAAGAAAAAAAGATTCCAATTCTTGAGGGTTAGGCAATATAGGAATCTGCCAGTGCAGCTTATTTACTTACGTATTAGCTGAAAAAAATGATTTGCTTGCACCCATGGATAAGTATAACTGTGAATGGTCATTATAACGGAAGCTAAGGATGCCGGGTTATCCTTAGCCGACATTCTGGGTCACTCCCTCCTGGATGCGGGTACAAGTGGGTAGCCTGGCCAGTGAAGCAAGATGAAAGGCTGGAACTCCTACAACAATGGAAACAGATAACTTCTGAATGGGGGGGCAAAGTGTCCCCTTTCTACCATCCAGAATAAAGACACTATATTACTACTTAGTTCAGAACAACTAACTCCACTTTATTTAGAAACACAACTGATTTATACAGTTTTAACTACAGTACAGAAGACATAATACAATCACAATGGATACAATAGGTCACAAAACACAATGGGAGTATTCACAGGGATAATGTAATCACAACACCTAATGCAAAGAACCAACAACAGATGACTCAGGGATATATAATAAAACATACATGATTACATTAATACACCAAGAGGCTTGGGCTAGGGTATACAATAGCCAAAAAGGCTTGAGGGGCTGGAATACATATTCTAGGGAAAATGTACTGTGCCGTCCTCTTGAAACCGTTTCTATTCTGTAAATCGCCGATGCTCCCAAGCAAGGCAGGCTATGCAGTTAGTCCCTTGTTCAGAGTTGCCTGCTAATAAAATTTCCCAAGTCCCCCATATTCCAAAATAATGGCTGACAGTCTGTATGCCCAGAGAAAGGGTTCCAGTAACAGACTGTGATCCGTTACATTTCTCCCCCTTTTCAGTACCAAGCAAGCGGCAGCTTGGTCGAATACTGGCTTGGGGAGTCAGGGAAGTCCTTGCTTATAGCCCATTGTCCTGGGCCAGGAGTAAACATTAGCCCCTTGTCCTGGGCCAGTAATGAAATTTTAGCCCCTTGTCCTGGGCCAGGAAACAAATTGTTATGCCCTTGTCCTGGGCCAGGAAACAAATGGTTAGCCCTTGGTCATGGGCTGAGCAGGAAAAGGTTAGCCCCTTGTCCTGAGCTAAGAGACAACTGGTTAGCCCTTGGTCCTGGGCTGAGCAAGGCACAGTTAGTCCATTGTCCTGAGCTAAGAAACAAGGCAGAAGCCCCTTGTCCTGGGCCAGGAAACAACTGGTGAGGCCCTTGTCCTGGGCTGGTAACATCAGGGTGGCCCCTTGTCCTGGGCTGGGCAACGTTAGGGAAACCCAGGGATCCAGTGGCCCAGACTGAGCTGGTATCAGGCTTTGCTGGGTCGGGGGCCATTGGCTCTGGATCCAGGGCCAATCTATGAGGAGAGGGTGTTGTTCCCACTCTCCTGTGCTGGGGCGACAGAGCCCCTAGGGAGGATGGTGGTCCCACTCCCTAAGGTTGCAGGGACATTACTTGCCCTGGTGAGGGGCAGGTTCCCACTCACTAGGCTGGGGTCAACAAATTCAGGGTCATCATTTGCCCTGGTGAGGAGCGGATTCCCACTCACCAGGCTGGGGGCAACAGATTCAGGGTCATCTTTGGCCCTGGTGAGGAGTGGATTCCCACTCACCAAGCTGAGGTCAACAGATTCAGGGTCATCTTTTGCCCTGGTGAGGAGTGGATTCCCACTCTCCAGACTGGGGTCAACAAATTCAGGGTCATCATTTGCCTTGGTGAGCAGCGGATTTCCACTCACCAGGCTGGGGTCAACAAACTCAGGGTCATCATTTGCCCTGGTGAGGAGCAGATTCCCACTCACCAGACTGGGGTCAACAGATTCAAGGTCATCATTTGCCCTGGTAAGGAGTGGATTCCCCCTCACCAGGCTGAGGTCAATATAGCTGCTGGGGAGGACCTCATTCCTCCTCTCCCGAGCAGGGGAAGCAGAACAGGCTTCCAGGAGTTCATGGAGGTAACGCTGCTCCACTATTATCATCAGTCAGTCCACCATTCCTACCTACGGATCTGGTCCCAGGAGGGACATTAGGTTCTCCATTCTCCTGACCACCAGGTCAGGGTCTCCCCACATTCATATAAGTGTCCATCGCTTCTCCACCAGGAACTTTATATAGCTCCAGTCAGGCTGCATTTTTCACTGACGCAATCCAGTTTGGTGAGGGAGATGATCCCACTGTTTGCCACCAGTGTAACAGAAGCTAAGGACGCCGGGTTCTCCTTAGCCGTCGTTCTGGGTCTCTCCCTCCTGGATGCGGCTACAAGTGGGTAGATTGGCCGGTGAAGCAAGATGAAAGGTTGGAACTCCTGCAGCGCTGGAAACAGAACTCCTGAATGGGGGGCAAAGTGGCCCCTGTCTACCATCCAGAATAAAGACTCTGTACTCATTCTTAGTTCAGAACTAACTCCACTTTATTTGGAAACACAACTTATTTATACCATTTCAACTACAGTACAGAGACATAATACAATCACAGTGGATACAATAGTTCACAGAACACAATGGGAGTATTCACAGGGATAATGTAATCACAACACCTAATACAAATAACCAAAAACAGATGGCTCAGGGATACACAATAAAGCAGACATGATTAAATTAATACAATCACAGTGGATACAATAGGTCACAGCAACACAATGGGGGTATACACAGTGATAATGTAATCACAACACCTAATACAAAGAACCAACAACAGATGGCTCAGGGATATACAATAAGACAGACATGATTACATGAATACACCAAGGGGCTTATAATAATAATAATAATAACTAGTATTTATATAGCGCCTTTCTCCCAGTGGGACTCAAAGCGCTTTCAGCGCACGCTCTCGGAATTAACCAAATCGGCAGCTGAAATAATAGATGTTATGGGTAGGGTATACAATAGCCAAAAGGGCTTGAGGGCCTGAAATATACATTCTATGGAAAATGTACTGTGCAGTCCCCTTGAACCCATGACTACTCTGTGAATCGCTGATGCTCCCAAGCAAGGCAGGCTGTGCAGTTAGTCCCTTGTTCAGAGCTGCGTGCTAATAAAATGTTCCAAGTTCCCCATATTCCGGAATAAGGGCTGACAGTCTGTATGCACAGAGAAAGGGTTCCAGTAACGGACTGTGATCCATTACAGTCACTTAATGTGTAAAAGTGCAAACACTATTCCATCTTTAATCCTTTGAATGCCAAAGGGGTACATAAAGCATTGTAAAGCAATACGTTTTATAGGAATACAAAGTAAGCATTTACTATTGGAATTAATAAAATGTATATGTGTTGCATTAGGCATAGAAAAAAAATATCTCTTATACCCAGTGTACTTGGAGACAAAAAGAGGGAACCTTTGAGGGTCACATGAGACCTCTAGGACCCAGCTGACCACCACTGTATTAGTGTCATGGTTCGTAAGAGTGAGAATTGGACCAGTACTGTAGGTAACACAATCTTTATTAAGATACACAACGTACAGAACAACAGTACAGCAAGAAACCCATACAATCATACAATATAGAAGACATCTGGAAGGATAGTGCTGTAGTAGTAATAAACTGAACCCCCAAGGGCAAGCTGGAGAGAAACCGCCTCAAGTCTGCACCTGAGGATCTACTACAGGTCCGCTCCTGTACAGACAAGGTACCAGAGTAGGGATACCGAGCCCCAGAGGGCAAGCAGGAGAGAAACCGCCTCAAGTCCGCCCCTGAGGATCTACTACAGGTCCGCACCTGTACAGACAAGGTCCCAGAGACAGGTACTGCGCTACAGGTCCACACCTGTACACCACAGTATAGAACAGGAGCAAGGGAAAGTCTGCCAGAGCCACCGAGGTTAACCAAAAAAGTTATCCACTGGAGTGTTTGTATGCTTGGTGTGCAGGGGACATCCCCAGGATACACCAAGGTGGATAGTCAGACAAGCCAGAATATAGATAGAGCAAAATGTAAACCAGAGCTGCAGGTCTGAACCAGATTGGTTATCGGACTAGCCAGGGTCATACACAGAGTGGGTAGTCGGACAGAGCCACAAGTCAGCACCAGAAAGGATAGTCAGCCAGGCCAACGGTCATACACAGAGGAGTTAGTCTACCAGAGCCGCAGGTCCACACCAGAAGGAATGTCAGCCACGCCGGGGTCATACACAGAGCGGGTAGTCAGACAAACCAAAGGTTGGCACCAGAACGGGTAGGCAGACGAACCAGGTAAGCACAAAACCACAAGCCAACTGCACTGGACACCACGAAAGGGCAACTGAAAGTGGTGTCCAGGAAGTTTTTATGCCCAGTGACCCAAGAAGAGGAGGACCCACAAATGAGCGCTGTCACTTTAAATACGATGCGCGTCCCAGCCTGGACGCGTGCCAATATGCTGATGCAGGGATCCGGAAGCACCGGAACCCTGCACATAGATGCACTGAGCCGCCAACAAGCCATGCGGCCAGGCTGAAGGCAGAAGCAGACATACAATACTGTGGCTGGAGCCGCCGGATGGGAGCTGCAGCTGAGCTGCCAGGTAAGGCTGCGGTCGGCTCGGCAGCCGCCGCTAACACTATGACAATTGGGTAACTTTCACATACTCCATTGTCAAAGCAGTAGTAAAGCATGAAAAAACCCATGTGATTTGAATCACTGATTCTTATGAGGCAACATATGCTACGATTATCCACTGACAATCAGCAACATATTTATAGTATGTGTTTCAATGCAACCACAAGGTCATTGTATTTTTCCCTCAAAGGGGATGTATCACCCCATATAAGTTAGTAAAAGTGTATTCATTATTTTCAGATTTATTTGGTCAAAATTGCAGTTATAAACTCTGCCCTGAACCTACTTCCTCATAGACTGCTGTTACCTGCTCTGTAGCCGAAGTTCATCACTCTGCCTCTTCTCCCCTCCCTCTATCCAGCCTCCTCCGATGACAGAGGCTTTCTGTCTGTAAGATGGTGCGGTCTCATTGACAGAGATCAATATCTAGCCAATGAGACCAGCTTACAGGCAGAAAGCCTCCATCATCAGAGGATGCTGGATATGGGGAGGGGAGCAGAGGCAGAGTGACAGACTGTGGTTACAGAGCTGGTAACCACAGTCTATGCGGAAGTATTTGCAGGGTAGAGCTTATAACTGCAATTTCGACCAAACAGAGCTTAAAAAAATGAATACACTTTTACTCATATTCGATATATGACCTAACTGTTCAGGCTAACTGATACATCCCCTTTAAATTGTGTCATTCTGTTTATTTTGAGAGAATGGTTTGCTGGGAAAGCCTTGCTACACTGTAGCACAAACACGCAACAACCTTTTCAGTTGCTGAAAAAATGTTGTGCTAAAAGAGTGCTCTACAAAAAAATCTTGCTACAAAAGTCACTCATGCAGAGCCCTTAAAGGGATAGTAATATTTCATTTTAACTTTATTTTATTTGGTAGGCATTAAAAAAAACATGAACGATATAAGTCTTATCTCTCAAACCTTTATGGTTTAAGAGATATTCACAAGCAAAGTTTCCCCTCCCCTCCTCTTTTACCTAGTGTAAGCCATCTCTTCTCAGATGTGGAATCTGGTTGTAAGACCAGACAGATAACAGCTGGGGACAATCTTCTTCCTATGAGAACAATGAAAGCCTTGCCCCCCTTGACAATCTTTTCAGGTTTTTCCCTTATCTTAATTGAAGATTGTCCCTCTGTGCAATCTACCTGGGTATCTCCCTTCTGCTCTGGCTGAGCAGTGTTACATCAGTAAAAGGGGCGGGAGGGGGACACTTTGTCACTGAATTACTCCTGAACTACAACGCTGACAGAATTGAAATAACACTCTCCAAAGTCCAAATACTATGATGATTAATTAGAGCTGTTTTTATAAGGAAGCATTACTATCCCTTTAAAGACAGGACACTGCAGTTTACACTGTAACATTTCTTGCTTATTATGTAGCACTGTTTCTTTCATAGCGAAAGTACTCAACATTACTTTGTAACCTTGAGGCTCTCCATTACCACAGAAACAGTAAGGGTTAATCATCGATTCCACTGTTTATCTTCTCAGATTGCTAGGTACAAAGTATGCTGCTGGAGAGGAGGTGTGATAGAGTATAAGGCACAGCATACAATCATCTGCAAATCAGCAGCCTCTTACTAAATAAGAGGCTGCAGCAAAACACAAATTGGTATCTTCTTGAGAATTAAATGGATTTTGTCTGAGAAGCATAAAAAGCAGACATGACAGAGAATATCGACAGCATCTTTTTTTACATCTGCTAAGTTCAGATCAAATTAGAAACAACACTTGCAGGTGTTTTTAACCCTTTGAATGCTAGAAATGTCTTCAACACATTGTATAGCAATGCAGTGGAAACATCTATAGCATCCATGGCATTATACTGAATTATTTCAGCTATGCAGTTGATTCTTAATTAAACATAGAATCAAGAAATCTTCAAAAAGATGGAATTTGTTCAAAATGCTCTTGCATAAATATAGGCACCAAGAAAATAATTTGGGGAATAAATACAAGAAAAACAAATTAAGTCTAATGTGGCTTAACAAAGAGGCTCACAGGGAAATAAGGAAGAAAAAGCAGACTTTTAAATTATTTGTCATAAAGATCAGATGCATCATTTAATAAAATAAAAAGAATGCAGCATTATCTGCAAACAAGCAACTGGGCAGACTAAAATTGAAAATGAGTAAAGTATTGCAAAATATAACAAGAACAACATTGAACATTTCTAGAGATGTATAAATGGCAAACAAACATTTCTGAAATATAAACTGAGGCAGCTGAATTGATTATTGTAAGGATGAAGAGATTTCTTTAGTGCACATACTCCTCAGTCAGGGCCGGCACCACCTATAGGCGAAGTAGACGCTGGCCTAGGCCGCACAGGTACTGGGGGCGCGGGCATGCAGCGGACAAGAGCTGCGCCCGCTGCCCACACGCACCGCACCGAGAACGCAACACAGTTAGATCTGTGTCTCTACTGCGCTCCCTCATCGTCTTCAACTGTTTAGTATTGCAGAGCGCTCTGGGAGTCATGATCTCCTGGCGCACTCTGCATTACTGAAAAGAATACTGCGCGGAGCTCCAGGTATGTGATGGGGGGCAAGTTGGAGCTTATGGGTGGCAAAGTGGAGCTGATGGGGGGCAAAGTTGGGGCTGATGTTGGGCAAGTTGGGGCTGGTGGGGGCAAAGAGGAGCTGGTGGGGGCAAAGAGGAGCTGGTGGGGGGCAAGTTAGAGCTGATGGGGGGCAAAGTGGAGCTGGGGGGCAAAGTGGAGTTGGTGGGGGTAAGTTAGAGCTGATATGGGCATAGTGAAGCTGTTGGGGGCAAAGTGGAACTGATGGGGGGCAAGTTGGAGCTGATGGGGGCAAGTTGGAGCTGATGGGGGCAAGTTAGAGCTGATGGGGGCAAAGTGGAGCTGGGGGGCAAAGTGGAGTTGGTGGGGGTAAGTTAGAGCTGATATGGGCATAGTGAAGCTGTTGGGGGCAAAGTGGAACTGATGGTGGGCAAGTTGGAGCTGATGGGGGCAAAGTGGAGCTGGTGTGGGCAAGTTGGAGCAGATGGGGGAAAGTTGGCGCTAAGGGGGCAAATTAAAGCTGGTGGGGCAAGGTGGAGCTGATAGGGGGCAAAGTGGAGCCGGTGGGGGCAAGTTGGAGCTGGTGGGGGGCATCTCTTTCAGGCATCTCCAGACCAGGGGCAGAGAGGACAATCATGAAATGAGGTGGGGTATAAGTAGGCGGGGTATAAAGGGATGGGGCACAAGGGGCAGAGCCAAATGGGCGGCAAAATTAGGTTTTGCCTAGGGTGGCAAAAATCCTTGCACCAGCCCTGTCCTCAGTAAAGCTGGGGTGCCAGGAGATGAGGTCGAGACTAGAGCGTGTAGCCGATTCCAGATGTGCTGTAGCCACATGGTAAATTTGCTGACCACAAGGTTATTGAGGTGGCCTGAAACGATCCAGCAATTGTTGCATGGGCAAATGGTTACTGCTCAAAGAAACCATCAGATTTACTTGCTCATTGAGTTATTTGCACTTTGATGAATTTCCGGCCTTGTTAGGAAACCACTTAAGGAATCCTCATTAGAGAAAGATTAACAAGCACTGATAGACAATAGACATCACAGCAGTGTGAAGTGCCTGTCAGCCATTGCAAGAGGCAACAGGGTACTATCATGTAAAAAGGGGTATAGATGATAGGGATAGGAATTCTATTCTACTTTTTTATGAATCATTGACATGACCATATCTGGAATATGGAGTACAGTTTTGGGTATCAGTTCTTAAAGGAATAATAACTCTTTATTTTGCTTTTACATATTCTGAAAGTGCATAGTATGTAAAGTCAAATTGCCTAATTTGTTTATTTTTTTTCACCATCACCTATTAGTTTTTTCTCTTTTAGATTCATGGCAGTGAGCTATCATGAGCTAAGTTTCCAGAGTTTTCTGTTTGATAAACCAAGAAAGCAGGATGTAATATGATGTTACAGTCTCCCTACAGCATCAAATTATGTACTATATTGTTTATTTGTATCTTCTTTCTTTCTCAGAAGGCATGCTTTCATGTTCCCTGGCAGAAAGCTTTCTGCAGATACATGAAGGGTATACTTGTCAAGGACATAAAAGTGTAAAAACTTTCTATCCTAGTGTTATCATGAAATGTTGATTGTTTTTACCAAAGCTCTTTTGTTGCCTCGTGATACAGTTAATCTCTTACATAGACATAAAAATCCCTGCAACCTATCTGATCTAATATACAAATGGACACAATGTAGAACTAATAAAACAGGTACAGTAGTATGCATTGACATCATTTTGACAAATTATAAAACCCCTTGCCTGACAGATGGTGATGGAAGACTTAGGACCACATGTACAAAGAAAGGAGGAATTCTGGGGAAAATCCACTGTGCATTTGGGATAATTCAAATTTCCCCAAATTCCCATTGATATAAATGCAGATTTTAACCTATTTAATTCTGAGAGGTTTCCAAACATTTCATGCTCCTTAACCCCTTCACAACTTAAGATGTGCCAGGAAAAGCACAGTAGTCTGCACTTAAGGGGATAGTAATATTTCAAAATAAAAGCGGCTTCAATTAATCTTCATAGTATTTGAGCCATGGAGAGTGTTACTTCAATACCGTCACAGTTTAAGTTCAAGAGTAATTGAATGATAAAGTTTCCCCCTCCCACCCCTTTTACTGATATAACACTGCTCACCTCAGAACATAAAGGTGGTATCCAGATTACCTGCAGAGAGGGACAATCTTCAATTAGCATAAGGGAAAAACCTGTCAAGGGGGCAGGGCTTTGATTGTTCTCACAGTAAGAACATTGTCCCTTGCTGTGAGCTGTCCGGTCTTAAGGCAAGATTCCACATCTGAGGGGAGGTGGCATATTTTATCATTCAATTATTCTTGAACTAAAACTCTGACATTATTGAAATAACACTCTCCTTGGCCCAAATACTATGAAGATTAATCGGCGCTGCTGTTTCTGTGAAACATTACTATCTCTTTAAGGGCCAGTGATTGTCCTGGCATGTCATGGATTTCCGAGTTCTCTGCATAACCCCAGAATCCATTCTTGAAATAAAAAAATGCACAGTGGTCTTTAACAGCCACCCTCCCGCAATTCTTTAACCCTGTGAGTGTCACAGGGGTGTGCAATGCATTACAAAGCAATGTGTTATGTGCCCTCTGGCACTCAACTGGCTAAGAGGGCACATGTATTGGTGTTCTACATGTACTTGTATATTAAACCTGTCATTTCTGATAGGATTTATTGTTTAAGTATATTCAAAAGAAATATATATATTTGTGATATAGTGCTTCTTAGTTTGCATAAATGTCTAAGCTGTAACTTAAAATTGGGACTTTAAACACCACCTAGCAATCTTGTTATACACTCTTCACATGTCTGCCAATGTCTGAATAATTATATATGCATATTATATTTGACAATAAAAAGTGACAAATGCTTAGCAAATAAAGCATTGAAAATGGAGTCTCTGCTCGAAAGCTAACAATCTAAAGTAGCAAAGGGAAGCTTACAGAGTACATAAGTTAAATGTGGAATACAGTAAAATGATAAGGGCTTTGGATGTACAATGTCAGTGCTTTCTATCTTGTTGAAGCCTTGCTGAGGAGGTGTAATTTAAGCAAGATTTGAAGACATCATGAGAGGGGCAGTGTCTCACTCTCAAAGACAGAGAATTCCACAGACCTCTTAGGTCTCTTTCTAAGACATGTTATACAGATAAATATGAAAACGTCACTGAAACCTGCTTAGTTAGCCAATAAAGGTATCAGCTTGACTATATTTGTCTGGAGTATGATAGGCAGCAATTGGATTGATTGGAGGGGGTGGCAGGGACATATCTAAATGACAGTAAGGTAACTTATGCTGCTGCATTCTGTATGGATTGAAATGTATGGATTTGGGAGGCAGGAAGACCAGCGAGACTAAGGTTAAAGTAGTTAATACAGGATTGGATTAGTTTGTGTATAAACATTTTAGCTGTGGAGGAACAGTGGAAGAGATGGATGTTTGCTATGTTACATAAGAGAAAGAACAGGATTTGGCAATAGCTTTAAGATGACGAGAGAATTGACAGGAGTATCAAGTATTACCCAATGACACCTTGCTTCTGATACTGGATTTAGGGAAGTGCTACTTACTGTCACCTGAAAGGGCAGTACTGGGCCAGGTCTAGGTGAGATAAGGAGTAGCTCATTCCTAATGAGTTAATGTATGCATCAAGTGTTATTGTGTATAGAGAAAACAGTGCCAGTCCTATATTATTAATTGAGGAAAACCAACAGAGGTGGATAGGAGAGGACCAAGAGATGCCAATGGGGACACTGAAGGATTGGTTAGTTAAATAAGAGGGCATCCAGTTCAGGGCTAAGTTATGGATACCTAAGGAGTGAATAATTTGGAGCAGGAGACGGAGTTCATTACTGACAGTGTCAAAACCACCTGAGAGATCAAGCAGAATAAGTATTGAACAATGACCTTGTGATTTTGCAATGTGTAGATCACTGACCACGCTTATGCGAGCAGGTTCTGTGAGGGTGTGGTGCTGTCAGGGAATTGTAACAGAGGAATAATAGTAAAGGGTTAGTATAAGGAAAAGGAACTGGATGAGGTGACAGGGAAGCAAATCAAGTTTGCATGTAATGGAGAGAGCTATGGATAGAAGGGTAGTCAATTCTTCCTCCATAACTGGTGAGAAAGAGTCCAGTGTGACAGGAAGGAAAGAGGGGAGATTAGGAGGGTATTAACAATGGGGATATTTTCCAGGGGGGGATGTACCTTGGTTTAGAAGAAGTTAGCAAAGCCTTGTGGTTGTTTACAATTAGGGAAGGAGACAGATGGAGGAAGGAGGAGGGAGTTAAATGTAGAGAAGAGACCTTGGAGGTTGGATTTATTATTGGAAGTATTATTAGTTGTGAAAAGTATTGTTTGATTTTTAACCAATGACAAAGCAGAGTTAAAGCAGCAAAGGGGCAATCTGTAGTGGAGAAAGTCTGCCTGTGAGCCAGACTTCCTCCATAGTTTTTCAACTGAACAGTTATAGAAACAGAGAAAGCTGGTGTTTTCTTTAAGCCACAGTTGGAGATCAGATTTACAGGAGTGGCAGAGAAAGAAAGGAGTGTGCAGGTTCAAAGGGGATGACAGTATTGAGTTGTGAGAAGAGAAGGAGATTTCTTTTGGATGTGAACATTTCCATTAATGGACATTCAACAGATGTTATAAATACTTCATTATAAAATCCCTATGTATATACAAAATTATGAGTACTTTTTTATTTGGTGATAAATTATAAATTTATATTGACTCTCAGTTTATATTTTAAGGTAAACTTTCAAGTCTTCTACGGTTTCCTTTGGGTCAAGATGCACTAATCACAAACTTTGTATAAAACAATGTAGACTTCCAAAGTAAGTTAATTTATTATGTAAAAGGGAGAGCTGAAAAAGAGGGAAGGAAATAAAAATCAGGCAGGTAAATAACAAATTAATCTTTGTATTACTCAGCAGGAAATATGCCACCATTATATTTTCTGATAATATGCAATATTTTGTTTTCAGTAATATTGAAATATATTCATTTTGCAAAAAAACAAACTATGAATTAAATATAACCATCTCTGAACAGATTTAACTACAAATAATTTCAGATACATTGCATCAAGAAATATAGGAAAAACTTAATACTGTTTTAATAAAACCAAAATATGTAATTAATTCAATATAATTAGGGAAGTATATTTTTTGGAATGTATTTAATTTCTTTGAAAATTGTACATGGATATACAATGTTTTCAACATTTCTCATTTTGTTGTTTTTTTTTCAGTTTTACTGTTTAGTTTACAATTTACTACAACAGATGCCACAAAAGGATATTTAATAAAGTTAGCTGTGTTTTTTCTACTTCTAAAACCTACCTAATAATTTCAATTTTCTCCTATAATTTGATGGCGTTATAACTAGATCTTTCTAAAGATCTCTCTAGTGCAACTTTTTGTTAACTGCTCCTGATAAATTTATTTTTGCTAATGTAAACTGCCATGTCAAAATGATGCATTGTTTTTTTCTTCCAGTATTTTTATGACATTGAAACTGCTGTCAGCTCTCCCAATAACTGATTCACTTTGTTGCTATATCTAGAACTTTATCTTCCACATTTACATTTAATATCTTTAATAAACCTGTTTCTTTTAAAATATTTTAGACATAAAATGGGTTGTTAAAGCTCAGTTTTGTCTGTTTTCTTTGCTTCTTCTACATGTTCTTTATTTGCAAAAGAAAATATCTATAATTAAAATATTAAATTGAATGAATATATTTATTTATATAACACCACAATTGTACACAGTGTTTTACAATTTAACCCCTTAGCGACCCTTGACGGTCATAGTACATCATGGTTCGATTTGAGTTAATGACCCATGACGTACCATGACCGTCATGGAATTTCGGGCTCACCCCGTGGCTGCATGCTGTTCTGGTAGTCCGGAACCAGAAGGAGCAATAGAAAAAATACTCCGTGGTCCTTAAATGACAGTGCAGCGCCGATCGGCCGGTTGTTAAGGGGTTAAAGTGATAATAATGTTTCAAAAATCAAGCAGTTTGGATCATTTTTTATACTGAATAGTCCTGATGTCTGAGGCTCCCAAAGATCATAACTTGATAGTTATTCAGTAATCGTATGATGAATTTTACCCCTTTCACCCATTTTCCCATTCTGAAGCCACCTCTCCTCAGATCTAATTATGGATAACGATGAGGACCAATCTTCTGTAAGTATTGGGAAACACCTGTCCTCCTTCATCAAGAAGGGCAGGTTTTTCCTTATACTGACAGAGGGAAAATTGTCCTTTGTTGAGATCTGTTCGGTCAAGCAACCTGACTTCAGATCTGAAGGGAGGCGGCTTCAGAAAGGGATAAGGGGCCGAAGTGGTAAAATTCATCATACGATTACTGCAAAACTATCAAGTTATGAACTTTGTGAGCCTCAGATACCAGGACTATCCAGTATAACAAATGGTCTGAGTTGCTTGATTTTCTAAACATTACTATCCCTTAAACGGTTTATACAATACAGGCTTACAAGTACTTTGCAACGTGAGACACTGGAAGTGGGGTTCCTGCTCAAAAGCTTACAATCGAAAGTGATAAATGAAGGCATACTACAGAGTACATAAGGGTCAAGTCTGGAATACAGTGCTACAGTTCTGGTCAGGATAGGGGACGTAATTTAAATGAACAACATTTTAATATAAATTATGTTTAATGACTAGAAAAAATATTCCAATCACCTTTTTTTTTATTTTGCAATATGATTAGTATTTTTATATTTGTGGGGAACACATATATTGATTCATTTTACTGTTATTGAATTCCACTTGTTGAAATGATTGTCCATTTGTATATGGATTTGATGTTTTAGAGTAATAGGTCTCCTGGAGATGTTAGTGAATTAAAGCCCACTAGAGGAGCATGTAATCTAGCTGGTACAATATTCCCTTTCCAAAGGGGCTTAGCCTCCATAAACATAGTGCTGCACATTAATACTCAGTAAGCATGTGGAAACTCAATGCTTAAGCATAACCACACTTTGTCTCAATCACTTGTGTGTTTTTCTAAACAAGAGGAACGCTCACAGGACTTGAAAACAATTCATTTGAAAGAAAGACAGAAACACATACGCACAATAATATTAACAACATGTGAGCTGAAACAAGCTGAAATCTGTGATATGGTTAACTGATTGAATAAATCAAATCTCTGTATTACTTGTGTTCTGTTAGTGTGGTAAGTGAGGGGTTAAGAAACAAATGTTTTTTCCCTCCCAATGCAGGTATGCAAGTGATTGCAGTCTGTGTCTGTAGTGGTTGTATTTCTTTTTTTATTCCTTGGGTTTAATTGGTCGCTTTCAGATATATAATACAGAGGGAGAGTGAATACTTGAACATGTGAATCCTTAGCAGTGTATCCTGGTGCAGCAGTTTCGTGAGTGCTGGAAACTTAAACAGTATGGGTCTGAAACACAGGAGATTAAACAGTGGAACAAACATATTTTAACTTACATTTTTTTTCCTATGCCTGCCTCTTAACTTGTAGTATCCGGAATACTATGACTGGTAGCATAACTGTCTATTTAACTCAGTGCACAAGTTGCCATATGTTTGTACACCTGGAACAAATTGTCCAAGATATATACCTTTGTGACTGATCTGAGCAAGTTGCCACTTTGTAAGTTCAAGGTTGAGAGGCTCGATTCAATTGCCTTAGTTATGAAAAAACTACTGTCAGTAGTTTTAAGTCACAGTTAGGTATTCCATTACCTGCGCTGTGACCAACTACTGAGCGGTGAAAATGCACAGCGGTGCTAAATTTGCGCCCATTGAGATCAATAAGAAAGCTGATGCCATTCAATTACATGCAATGGCTAGTAACATGTGTTGAGGACACTCTTTTTACACAAAACATTTGTATCTAGAAAACTAGGCGTTGAGTCCCCTAAATCTTGTTAATAACCACAACTTGTAACTGAAATAGGTAAAAAGGTAGAAGAGTGCATGCGCAACTAGGGATTCCTACACTAGTGACCCATGGATGTATTGATATGGGCCCTAAGCCCCATATCAATACATCCAAGGTACCAAAAACATGAGTAAAAATAAAATTATCCCTTTTGAGTGCCAGTGAGATATGCAATGCATCACAGAGGGACTCATAACCCTCTGGCATTCAAAGGATTAATCCACCTAAAGCTAACACCATTCCATTACCATTAAACACTTACCTGTAAGTCTGAGGTGTTCCTCGTTAATTCTTCTTTTGTAAGATTCTGTCTTCTTTTTCTTTTCATTTTCTCTTCTTTGACTTTGTTTCTTCTTTAAAGTGCCCCTATAACAGAAGAATAATGAGTCAATCCAATGGCCCCCTAAACTGTAGCCTCCGACAGCAACAAAAAATATCCCTATAGTGGCACCTTTCGGGCCGTTGCACAGTCCAAACTGAGCAAAATTTGAATAGAAACTGGCTTTTATATGGCCGGTCTCTGTTCAAAATACTTCCCATGCTCCCACTGGCTGGGATGTGGGGTTACATAGGGCATTGAACTTGCCCTGCAGTAACCACACCTCCCAGCCAATTAGCCACTATATGGGAGGGTCACAAATGCATGTTTTGTCATCCCTCCAGCTATTCAATGATGGCTAGCTGGAGGGATGATGAAATGTGCATTTGTAACCCCCCCCCCTCCACCCAGAAGCTGATTGGCTACAGTTTAAGGGGCCATTGGATTGACTCATTATTCTTCTGTTATAGGGGCACTTTAAAGAAGAGCAAAGAAGAAGAGAAAAGCTTACATAAGAAGAATTAAAGAGCAGTGGACTTCAGAATTACAGATAAGTGCAACGGCTATGTGTGATGGGATAGTGTTAGGGCTAGCATTTTTAACCTTTATTGTTAAATGTTAGGTGTAACGCAGGGCCAGGGTTAGGGTTAGTGTTTGGGGGGTGATTCTTGTTAGACTACACGTGATATTTGAAACTGTGTCAGACATTGAGCATTTGCTAGTTTCTATTGATGTTCCTATTTTCCCGCTATTTAGCATGCATTATGGGAACAAACAGCTATGACAAATGTTAGGCTGCAACTCATGTTCTGTCAGCCAATGCTCATTGTAGTTCATGTTGGTAGGGCAATTGAATTCAGACGGTACAACCGCGCGTGTGAGTGTGTATACTGTTCCAAACCTATTCTTGCCGTACAGTTTATTTTAATGTGCCTTATTGAATCGAGCCCCTGGAGATGTAAGTTACAACATTGATAAAATGGGCAATTTTGAGACGGTTTTTTGTTCATGGAGCAGAAGGAAGCTGTCACGGGAAGTTCTTGGGAAAATAGCAAGTGTTTTACCACTACTAGATAGCCAAGATAGGCAAGACCGAGTAGGATGAAGAGAAAAGAGCAAAATGAGACTGGGGTGAAGTAAAAAATTTAGTAAGCATCACATATGAACAATACTAGCTCCTAACAGTAGGATATCCACTGTGGCCTGTCACAAATTGTCTCAAATCCATGGAAAACAAAATAGGGGTAGGGTAGACAGTTCAGAAAGGGAGCAAGAAACAAATAAAATCAACTAAGGGTGGAATGAAAGAAATGTGTGCTTTTTTTACAGTGTACTCTTAATGGAAAATGATTAGCACCAAAGTGCTAGAGGTTATCCAAACCAGGGTCTTAATCTTTGCTGACTTAAGGAAATACACACAGAGAAGGATGTTATTTATCTGCAGAAAGATTTGGATAAACTGAGTGAATTGGTGGAAAAGTGGCAGATGAGGTTTAATATATATTGAGAATTATGTAAAACTGGAGAGATTTGTGTTTAATATTAAAAATAAACAAGAATTTGTGTCTTTAATGTAAGTGTGTACATGCTCAGTAGAGAACAGTTGTGGGCAAGGTGAGGTCCTCCAGCTATGACAAAAAAAAAAAATAACTGTGAAAAAACCTAATAATACAAGGCTAAGATATAAAATGATATAATTATGAATAAAACTGTCCCAAATGGAAAAAAGAATGAGATTCAATATAAAAACAAACTTCAATTATATATAAATATGTTTGTGATGAAAATGTGATGAAATAAGTTAAGATGAGTCTGAGATTATCCAGTTGGGGTGTACAGCACTAATCTGATACGGAGCATCAGCTTTGGTGGTGGCCAGACTGCCAGCCGGGTACTGCCAACTGCAGCGAGCAGTAATGAATTTGCACCAAACCCATGCAAATACAGTTACAAACAGCTGTTACTGTATTCAAACACAATATATAAAAGCAGATGTATAAACAAAGGTTCGCTGGACTGTGTAAGGAGAGTGACTTACATGTCGGGGGGACAAAGCAGGTGTTAAACTGGTCGATCAATGCATTTTTAGTATAAAGAATGCTTAATCATGATCAAAGACTCAGCCCTGTTTGACTCTTCATCTTTTAAGGCTCATTCACTCATCACAATGTCAGTTGAAATCCAAACTGGAAAAGTGCTATGTCACTGTGGCACGTCACCCCTAGAGATTTCCAATATGGAATAAAGTTTTTGAATTGGTAGAGAGCAGAAGGTATTTTGGTGCAGAGAGCAGAAGGTATTTCATTTTCATATTTCATTGAAACATTGGGTGCCATATTTGCAAACTTGAATCACTGGGTGCAATAGAGGGCTCAAATGTTATGGTGACATTTCATTCCGCGACATGATAATTTCTCGTTGTCCTGCAGTGCGAGATTCTCGTGTTGCCCTTTTAATCAGGGCAACATGCTGAATGCGCCCTGTTGCACACTGTTTTGCATGCAACATTTTAAAAGGATACCATATGGGACAAACACTATGGAATAATCATCTAATTTTCCCCACCTTCTTTCGGATGTATTTAGGCAGAGTTTAAAAGTATGTTTCTTGATGTATTTTAGAGAGAATAAGTTGTATGTCCCTGATATCTCAATATTATCAGGAGGCAAAAGCTTTGTGCTTCAGATGCCTTTGTACTTGCAATGAATGGGATGCATGGCTTTCTGCTTCTTGTCCATTAGAAGCAGGCTAATCCTTGAATGCCAGAGAGGTGCACAATGCATTTCTTTGCTATGTGTTGCACATCCCTCTGACACTTAAAAAGTCAATGTTTGCAGCTCTGGAGAGGTATCCAACACCATGTAATGCAATGCATTGGCTACCCCTCTGGCACTCAAATGGTTAAAGAAACTAAGGTCTATGAAAAATGAGTAACTGAAACAATTCTGAAGCAAACAAACTGCCACATAGGTGACAAATCACAATTCCACAATCCTCATTGATTTGATTGGGGCTTTTAGCCTTGAATGCTAGAGAAGTCTGCAGACTTCTCTAGAACTGAAATTTATATTTGTTCCTTATGTTGCAGCTGATTTGTTCCTGACTTGCTCCAATTCTTCTTAGTAGTGCAAGAAGAAGGACTCTTCAAATTAAGTGGGATGGGTGATTTTGCTGATTGATTTAAAGCATCTGAAAAAAGCTTAGAGCCATCTGAATGAATTTCTTGTGATACGTGAAGGACCAGATAGAGGAGAGGTAAAGGGTGAAGTAGAGACAATGGACTAATGACAGCAGGGCCCAGGGGTGAAAGGGGGTTGGTTTACAGGAAGGAGCAGAGGTCAAGGAGCAGGTCAAGTGAAGTGAGAAAGGTGAACCAAGAACATTGAAAGGAGGGAACAGGCTTAAGGATATGGAATGGGTGGATGAGGACCAGAGATAGAAGAGAGTGGAATGGGCTGAGTAGATGGAAGAGAGCCTGTTTCAGTTTTAATGAATTACAGTGAGAAAATAGCTGTTTTGCAAGATGTTTTGGGTCTTGTAAAACAGATTGTTTTGAATGAAAAGAGAATTCACAAAATTGTTTTCTGTATTAGAAAGAGCTGAAATGTTTCTCTTGATGTTTAAAAGGGGAGTGAGTGGCATGTTCCCTTGTGCCTCTGTATTAGATTCTGGTGACTGGTATGTGCCTTGATGTATATGTATTAAGAGGTGGTGAGATATGTGTGTGTGTCAGTACTGTCTGTGTATTAGAAGATGGTTTGTGCTTGTCCTTGATGTATCTGTATAATAAGATGGTAAAATGTGTGTGTTTCAATTATGCTTGTGTATTCACAGTGGATGAGAGCACTGTGTTGGTTAATGAAGGTGGTAAAAATGTAGAAAATGTGTCACATAACAACAATGCTTGACAAGTGTAATTCACATTGCTTTAAAACATTGAATAACAAACTAAGTAAATAAGCCACAGAAATCTGCAAAGATGTTCACATTGTCCAAAATGCAGTATTTGTGCCATCTACTGGTTGAAATGAAATTTTTACCAAAATAATCCTAACCAACAGATGGGTAGCTCCATTAATAAATAAAGGGAAAATGAGTGTTCATGTCCAACAGCCAGTGTGAAGGTGAGGGATATCTAGTTAATCAAGCAGTAACAGCAGTTTAATTAAAATTTTCCTAATCAAGATCCTCTCAGTTCCAAAAGTAACAAATAACTGAAAAAAGAATGCAAAGAGCTAGTCAGAAACGCTCAACTAGGAACAAGCCTGCCCTCGAATTGATGAGGCTCTATAGGATAAGTATCCTACCCAGGGTGCAATCTCTTTGAGCTCACTAGTGCCTTTCACAGTGAGGAAATATCCTAAAGCACATCATGCTGATCCAACCAAAACGCAGTCCAGCCACGAAGTGCCAGGCAAATTCACTCTGAACAAGAAAAACAGCCAACCCCAGACATATGTTTTGGCCTTGTTGGGTCTCGTCAGTGAGGTGCAGCTGATCTCGCTAGGCACTGTGAGCAAGGGGTTCACCTCTGGATTATCATGTTACCCTTAGGGTGACTAGTCCCAAGGGCAATTTGCATATGCAAAGAGCTACTCAGAGACGCTCAACTAGGAATGAGCCTGCCCTCGAATTGATGAGGCTCTATAGAATAAGTATCCAACCCAGGGTGCAATCTCTTTTTGCTCACTAGTGCCTTTCACAGAGAGGAAATATCCTAAAGCACATCATGCTGATCCTACCAAAAGGCAGTTCAGCCACAAAGTGCCAGGCAAATCTTCTCTGAACAAGAGAAGCAGCCAACCCCAGACGTAAGTTTCAGCTGCACCTCACTGATGAGGCCCAACAAGGCTGGGGTTGGCTGCTTCTCTTGTTCAGAGAGGAATTGCCTGGCATTTCGTAGCTGGACTGCCTTTTGGTAGGATCAGTATGATGTGCTTTAGGATATTTCCTCTCTGGAAGGCAATAGTGAGCTAAAAGATTGCACCCTGGGTAGGATACTTATCCTATAGTGCCTCATCACTTTGAGGGCAGGCTCGTTCCTAGCTTAGCGTCTCTGACTAGCTCTTTGCATAACTGAAAAAAGAACAAGCACGTCTAACCTCTTCTGTCAAAAGTAGCAAATCTATATATAAAAGGCCAGATGTATGTTTGTCCAATGCAGTCATGCTCAGTAGAGACTGCCCGATGCAGTCATGCGCAGTAGAGACTGCCCAATGCAGTCATGAGAAGTAGAGACTGCCCAATGCAGTCATGCGCAGTAGAGACTGCCCAATGCAGTCATGCGCAGTAGAGACTGTGTGATGCAGTCATGCTCAGTAGAGATTGCCCGATGCAGTCATGTACATTAGACACTGCCAGAATGCTTGGTCCGTGTCCGAACACTTGGCCTGTATACACAGGCTTTTACACTAGTATATAATAAAAAAACAAACACTGACAAACAAGGGGGCATGAGCAGACTATTGTGTATAAGACAGTCAGAACATTATTGTTAGTGGCACAAGACAAGCCTGACATGAGTCTACACATCAGCCACTTCATGTAAACAGCTCCATGTGAAACTTAACCCTTTGAGTGCCAGAGTGATATGCAACGCATTGCCCTGCAATGCGTTGCATTCCCCTCTGGCACTCAAAGGGTTAAACAACTATGAGGGAGATTTATAAAAAGTGTTTTTGTTTGTTTTTGAAAACAGATACTTAAAATGCCCATATTCCTTATTATGAGTGTTAGTATTTATAATGTATTCTAGGTCACCTCCAGGGTGACACTAAGGGGCTCCCCATCTGAAGTGACCCATCTTAAGTGATGATAAGAAGACTTAAGCAGGAATATATGATGGAATGCTGTTGCTCTCATCTCTAATTATCTCCATTTCTCTTCCCCAGGTATGATATTAACCCTTACCATCACAATATCATCTGTCTCTCTGCACCCCTGCTAACATCTAAACTCCTGCTTACTGGGTATGATATTAACCCTTACCATCACAATATCATCTGTCTCTCTGCACCCCTGCTAACATCTAAACTCCTGCTTACTGGGTATGATATTAACCCTTACCATCACAATATCATCTGTCTCTCTGCACCCCTGCTAACATCTAAACTCCTGCTTACTGGGTATGATATTAACCCTTACCATCACAATATCATCTGTCTCTCTGCACCCCTGCTAACATCTAAACTCCTGCTTACTGGTATAGGGTGACAGCCCTCCAGGGTGACACTAAGGGGCTCCCCATCTGAAGTGACCCATCTTAAGTGATGATAAGAAGACTTAAGCAGGAATATATGATGGAATGCTGTTGCTCTCATCTCTATCTCCATTTCTCTTCCCCAGGTATGATATTAACCCTTACCATCACAATATCATCTGTCTCTCTGCACCCCTGCTAACATCTAAACTCCTGCTTACTGGGTATGATATTAACCCTTACCATCACAATATCATCTGTCTCTCTGCACCCCTGCTAACATCTAAACTCCTGCTTACTGGGTATGATATTAACCCTTACCATCACAATATCATCTGTCTCTCTGCACCCCTGCTAACATCTAAACTCCTGCTTACTGGGTATGATATTAACCCTTACCATCACAATATCATCTGTCTCTCTGCACCCCTGCTAACATCTAAACTCCTGCTTACTGGGTATGATATTAACCCTTACCATCACAATATCATCTGTCTCTCTGCACCCCTGCTAACATCTAAACTCCTGCTTACTGGTATAGGGTGACAGCCCTCCAGGGTGACACTAAGGGGCTCCCCATCTGAAGTGACCCATCTTAAGTGATGATAAGAAGACTTAAGCAGGACTTGAGCAGAAGTGGAGCAAGAGACAGAACTGATTACACTGGAAAAAGAACACCCCCTAAACAAAGCTACAAAGGATGTGAAGCAAACCCCTAAATGAAAGTTCTGCAATTCTACTAAACTTCAAGATTCTCTGTACAACACCAGCTTGTGGACAAAACAAACTCTTCCATCATGAGAAGGTGCACTCGGCCCATTTGGACTGTTTCAACACTATGCCCTCTGCAAAGAGTATCTAAATACCTAATATTCCTTCTCTCCATAGCTGCAGTTCTCACTAAAATATCTGGTTCCTTCTACCCTCCACCCTCTCCTCCACCCTATATTTATATCTCTCCTTCACTTCTACCATCCACACTCACCTCTACACACCAACTCATTACTCTTCTCCGCTCCAACACTCCTCCACACCACACAATCCATAAACCAAATACACACAAATCACTCTCTCATCTCCTGTCTCTCTCTCTTCTTCTTTTATTGGCAGCTGGAGATATCTCTCCAAATCCTGGCCCCATCTCCATTCACAAACACTCTACCTCCAGTCAGCATAGGAACAATTCAAACCTAATCACCATTCCCTGCCTTCAACCTCAGTTTCTTCCCTTTTCCTGTGCTTTGTGGAATGCTCGCTCCATTACTAACAAATATAACACTGTGCATGATCTCTTTTTCTCTCGCTCCCTCAGTTTACTTGCTATTACTGAAACTTGGCTCTCTCAATCTGACACTGCTTTAGAGGCAGCAATCTCCTATGGTGGTCTCTCCTTCTCTCACACTCCACGCCCAGCTGGACGTGGGGGAGGAGTGGGTTTGCTGCTCTCCGAACATTGTCATTACAAACCAATTTCTCCCCCATCTTCACTCCGCTTCTCCTTTGAACTGCATGCTGTCCGTATCTTTGCTCCAGTCTCTCTACAAGTTGCAGTCATCTATCGCCCACCTACCACTACACCTTCAGACTTCCTTTCTGACTTTGAATCATGGCTCTCCTTCTTCCTCTCATCAGACACACCTTCACTTCTTCTGGGGGACTTCAACTGTCATGTGGACGATCCCTCCATCTCCTGGGCATCCCGTTTTCTCTCTTTAACATCTGCATTTGGACTAACCCAGTGGACGAATGCTAGTACTCACAAGGACGGTCACTTCTTAGACCTTGTGTTTACTAGAAGCTGTGCACTCTCGGATTTTAGTATCTCTCCTCTTCCACTATCAGATCACCATCTTCTAACTTTCAGCACTACATATACACCTTCCGCAATCCCTGCTTCCTCTCCCCGCTTCACGCGTAACCTCAAATCCCTTAATCTAACGGCTCTCCAGTCCTCCCTGGCTAATGGACTTTCATCTATTCCCATTAATTCTGACACTAACAGCCTTGTCAAAATATACAACTCAGTCCTATCCTCCTCTTTGAACCTGCATGCGCCTCTGTCTCTCCGATCGGCTCGCAGAACTAACCCGCGGCCATGGCTTAATAAAGACACCAGCTTCCTCCGCTCCTGTACTCGTTCAGCTGAACGACTGTGGAGAAAGTCTGGCTCTCTAGCAGACTTTCTCCACTACAGGTTCCTCCTTTCCTGCTTTAACTCTGTTCTGTCCCTTGCAAAAAAACATTACTTCTCACAACTAATCAACAATCATAAATCCAACCCCCGACGACTTTTCTCTTCCTTTGACTCCCTCCTTCGCCCTTCATCTGCTTCCCCCGCTAACTCCATACAACCACAAGACTTTACTGACTACTTCAAAACCAAGGTGGACTCCATCCGGGATAATATACCACCTTGTATATCTCCTCCTAGCCTCCCTCGTTCCCCTCCTGGCACTCTGGACTCTTTTTCACTAGTCACGGAGGAGGAACTGACTAACCTACTATCCTCCGCTCCGTCCACTACATGCGCACTTGATCCGCTCCCCTCTCACCTCATCCAATCCCTCTCCCCCACACTAATCCCTATCCTGTTACAAATCTTCAACTCCTCCTTTGCCACCGCTACCTTTCCTTATGACTTCAAACATGCCTTAGTAAAACCTATCCTTAAGAACAACTCTTCTGACAGTAACACACCCTCTAGCTATCGACCAGTTTCTCTTCTGCCTTTTGCCTCTAAACTCCTGGAACGCTTAGCCTACTCACGCCTGCTTGACTTCCTCAATGCATACAACCTGCTTGACCCTTTACAATCTGGATTTCGTAATGCTCACTCCACTGAAACTGCTCTTACAAGAGTTGTCAATGATCTTCACATTGCCAAATCTCAAGGTCACTATTCAATTCTTATCCTGCTTGATCTCTCAGCAGCTTTCAATACTGTTGATCATGCACTCCTCCTCCGCATTCTTCACTCCTTAGGAATCCGCAACACAGCACTGGACTGGCTCTCCTCTTATCTATCTAACAGATCCTTCAGTGTCTCCTCTGCCACCTCTTCATCCTCCCCCATCCAACTCTCTGTTGGGGTTCCTCAAGGTTCTGTTCTAGGACCGCTTCTGTTTTCTCTTTACACAATAACACTTGGCGATCTTATTAACTCATTTGGTCTCAAATATCACCTCTATGCAGATGACACCCAGATTTACTTATCTGTACCTCAACTCACTTCTGATATCCAGGCTAAAGTCACAGATTGCCTCTCGGCTATCTCAGACTGGATGGCTCATAGACACCTCAAACTCAATATGTCCAAAACTGAACTGCTCCTCATTCCACCTAGACCTGGCCCTGTAGCGCCCTTCCAGGTGACTGTAAATGGCACTACCATAAATCCAGTATCAGAAGCACGGTGTCTAGGGGTGATAATTGACAACTCTCTCTCATTTTCCTCTCATATTAATGCCATTACTAAATCCTGTCGCTTTCTTTTGCGTAACATTGCAAAAATCCGTCCCTTCCTCTGTTCCTCCACAGCCAAAATTCTTATACATGCAATCATCCTCTCCCGCATGGACTATTGCAACATTCTTCTGTCTGGCATTCCTGCTTCCCATCTCCAACCACTTCAATCTATACAGAATGCGGCAGCACGAATTACTCTTCTGTCACCTAGGTTTGTCCCTGCCCTACTCCTCCTCAAAACTCTCCATTGGCTGCCTATCAAACTCCGGATATCATACAAAATCTTACTTCTCTCTTTCAAGACACTTCTCTCCTTTACTCCTTCTTACATTTCCACTCTCATCTCCCATTATACCCCATCCCGACACTTACGGTCAGCCAATGACTGTCTTCTCTCAGCTCCTTTTGTCTCTTCAGCCCTGTCACGGATCAAACCTTTTTCTCTCATTGCTCCGTATCTATGGAATGCTCTACCATCCAACCTGCGCCACTGCACCTCTCTGACAACCTTCAAATCTCACTTGAAAATGCACCTCTTGGATAAAATCTCAACATGCTAGAAGGCACTGATGTTGTACAATGAATGCTCTTATAAATTATTTACATTACTGATGTCCTCTATTATCATGAAAACTAGCACTGTATTCAGCACTTGACCCTAATGTACTCTGTATGTCTCCCATTACCACTTTAGATTGTAAGCTTTCAGGCAGGGACCTCACACCCAATGTTTCACTCTACAAAAAGCACCTGTAACCCTGTATTGTTTAAACTCTGAGATTG
Source organism: Rhinophrynus dorsalis (assembly GCA_037306005.1). Taxonomy (NCBI): domain Eukaryota; kingdom Metazoa; phylum Chordata; class Amphibia; order Anura; family Rhinophrynidae; genus Rhinophrynus; species Rhinophrynus dorsalis. Next base: position 270,618,983 of record CM074724.1, read on the forward strand.
TAAAGCGCTGCGTACACTTGTGGCGCTATATAAATAAACATATTCATTCATTCATTCATTCAGGTACATTTATAAATGTGGAGACCGCAAAAATAAGAACAGGTCAGACACGGCCTTAAATATCTGGAGAAAATTCCGTCCATGCACTTTTATGCTACCATTTTTACTAATACTGTAGCAATTAATGAGATGAATCAGGCACCACTAACGTGGCACATCCAATGGTAAGAGAAGTTACATTTTTAGGAGATTATATGTAGGTAATTGAGCACTAAACTATACAATGAAAGCCCATAGAGATTTTTCTCATGTGTAAAGACAGGGTAATCCTGCTACTGGCAATTGTTTTATTACAAAATAATAACAGTTCAACTTGTCAATAACTGGGTGATGGCTCAAATTCTTCTGGAACGTTCAAAATGACAGAAAGTTATTAAGCTGTTACTTTTTATTCTGTGAGGAACTGTGCTCAATGACATCTTTCACAAAATGCAACATACCAACTATCAGAAATCTGGCCACTAGAGGGCCCTGATAATGTAAAATACCCCAAAAGTTAAACTCATGGCTCTTTATCTCTGGAATGCACCACTGCACTTCTCTTGCGGTTTTCAAGTCTCACTTAAAATCACACCTCCACAAATAAGCTACAATAAGCTTTGTCAAAGGCACTGACTTTTCATAATCAATGCAACTATAATTAACTTTTTTTAATTTTCCTTATCCTAACCAGATCTCTGCAAAGCAATGTGTTGCTTACCCTTCTGGTGCTCAAAGTGTTAAAAAGCTCAGGCAGGCAAGACAAGAGGTAAGTGAGTGTGTGTAAAATATGTTGCCATTGCATCCTAATGCTATCTAACACTTATTCAAGATCTGTCTGTGCTACTTTCTCATCATCCTATATAATAATTCGCTAGGATGTTTGTCATAAGCTGTCATGCACAGTAGAGACTGGCCAAACACACAGAATGCTGGGAGGTGTAGGAATGATGGGAGCATTCTGTGCTTTCAGGCAGTCTCTACAGTGCCTGACTGCGTTGGCGGAAGGACGCAGAGCAGGACCAGCCTCTTAACCCTTTGAGTGCCATCACCTGGACCTTGGCCCATGTACACGGGCTTTTACACTAGTATTCCATATTTTACAGATTGTGTGTGTGTTTTTGTGGTGGGGGTGTCCCATATCTCTTAAAAGGGGTAAAGGCAACCTTAACATTCTGACTTATATCCCAATGTATTCTAGCTGTCCTGACCCCTCCTATAATAATAGACAGGAGCAAGATACACTGCTAGTGTTAGAAATTAAATTATAAGAAAAAACATTCTGACAATTACACTTTCATTTGTTGTATTCTGAAGGCACTCTTGCGCAAAGCATCCAATAAGTACTGTGCAGACGGTGCCAAACAGAATGCTCATTTGATGTCCAATCCATCAGAGTGATCCATACAGTTCTGTGCTTAGTGGGTCATTATATAACCACCTGTTCACATCAAGTACAGTCTGCCCTGCATCTCTCATAGCAGATTATGAGTTCAAATGTCCAGCTTCTGCATAACAGACAGTTACTGTTGAGCAGCTGTCATACATTTCAAACACATGACCAGCAATCCAACCATAAGGATTGTTCTGCATAAAAAGGAGTGTGCCTATTCCCGTACTGACAAATATGTCTAATAGCATTCTTGTGGAAAAAAATGTGAACCCTCACTCCTGTCCTGCTTTTAAGGATGGGATACCTAAATGCAAGGATGTGTGTGAATCTGTATCTTTGTGTAAGTATGCAAGTGCATGTCAATAGCCTGCTCATTAAACACATTTTTGTATGTGTATCTGTGTCAGCATTCATTTCACTGGCATGTCTGTGTGATGTGTTTGTTTGTGACTGGCAGTATTCCTGTTTGATGAAACATTCATAGTTACATACATGTAGAATATCAGTATGCAGGTCTTTATTCTCACTTTGTAAGTCAATATGTCAATATGTTTGTCTTTGGTTGTAGGACAGTATGTTGATTTGTCTCTAACACGTTTGTGTCAGTGTAAAACTTAGTGTTTGCTAGCATCTGAATGCATGTGACAGTTTATGCAACTGTATTTGAACATGTGGGGATATGCATGCAATTATGTAAATTATTGTAAATGGATCAGTGTGTGAATGCATATGTCAATGTGGAAATGTATGAGAGTTGACTTGCCAGTGTTTTATTGTGTATGCATATATATATATATATAGGCATCATCTAATATGCTGTTTTTTTGTTTTGTATTGTTTTACTGTGCTCTGGGGTTCAGCAAGCTGAAGTTGCTTCCTAAGTAGTATAACATAATATTCCACAAGGAAAAACTAAAAGACCATTTTTGTCATTGAATCGTGGGAACACTGTAATTTATCTCAGATTATAAATCTTGCTATGAACAGAGAGAGAGTGAGAGAGAAGAGAAAAACCTGCTCAGATAATATTCAATCTTGTCTATAGAACACTCCAATGTTCAATAGAAAAGAGATACCTTCTAACAGACCTCTATGAACATCAGGTATAGTATTGTTAAAGGAATACACATTTTTAGACACAGGTTGCTCATATTTATGTAACACCATCACATTTTAGTAATGTGGATTTCTTTACATGTAGGCTGGCCTTTCAGCAAACTTATTGTAGTTTTATATCAATCACTTACTAATCCCGAAATATAATATTGTACTGAATCAGTTGAAACGAGCAATTCTGGATCAAATTAATTGTATGAAAGGGAAAAATAAACATTTCCCAAAAATGGGTCTTTTAACCCCTTGAAAACTAGACATCTACAACACATTGCTTTGCAATATATTGGTGCCCACTCAAGCATTCAAGTTGTTAATGCATCATTGAAATAAATCAACATTTTCATTTATCCCCTCCCAATAGTGCAATTGGTTTGTGGCAGGGGAGGGGTGTTAGTCATTTATGTTTATGTCTACCCCACCCAGACTGCAGCAATGGAGGGGTTAAGCATTTGTGTGGATGGGGTAGTTGAGGGTGGATGGAATAGTTGGAGGTAGCAGAGGGGTTATTAATTTATTTATTGTACATTTCAGTCTAGACCCTCTGTTTCCAGTGCATCAAGATCCCTGGAAGGGATGTGGGGAAAATGCACAGAGGCATGTGGGATCAGACAGGGGGCCGTGGACTATTGGTCTTTGATTTAACCTGAATGCTCCAGACCTAAGGGACGTGGCTGATATCTGGCCAGTTCCCTTGTGCTTCTCCAGTCTCAATTTTTGGTTATTTTGGAGTGCTCTAAAAGGATTCCAAAGTGTTTTTTTTTTTTTTTTGTTCTTATTCAATTTGAAACCTCTCTTGCATCCAAGGGGTTAAGTATTTGGTTTTTAGATTTCTGCAGAGATGTTATGTGGGCCCAAAGGGTTTTTGGACACTTAATTGTCAGAAGCACTTTTGTTATGAAGCACTCACAATGGCCAGATGTGAGAATGGTAGAATGGACACTAGAATCTCCTGCTTCTGTGATCTACTGTATTGTTATTTATGGGTTATATATTGTTGTAGTGACTAGTAAAAGGCTATGTCTGCATTTGTGGAGGGCCTGGAGGTTGTGGGAGATGGGGGGTGGGATTTAGGAGGGCTTAAGAGGAAGTCCTTCCTTGTGGGATCCACCAGGGGCAGAACTCTCCCCCCCCCCCCCATTGCTTTTTCTTTATTGTATTGTTCTCTGTTCTAACCCGCCTTTTTCTTTCAGGTATGTAATTATTAGTTCAGCGTAGAAATCAGGGATGTTAGTGTGAGGTAGAGTAAGGACTGTTTATTGTTTATATGTACAATGAATAATTTGAAATGTATGCTTTATTTTGTGTATTTCAATAAAGTTGACATGGAGAGTTGGTTGGGGCCTATGGCCAGCCCCGCAGGTTATTTTTGGTCTGCATGGGCATGGGTGGGCAGTTTAGGGCTGACCCAAACAGGGTTACATGCTCACCTAATGGTGGCTGGCATGGGTTACGATCTCATCATAAAAAATGTGATAATTTGCTAACCAATATTAAAGTGTCAGAGTACCTTGGGCTTATCTTCATTCACTCCAAACTGGATCAGGAGCTCCAGCGGTCTGGTGCTAGTCATTCTGGGTCTCCAACCACCGGATACATGATGCAAACAGACAGTGACTTGGCTGCGTTTAGACACCAATAATGCGTTCAGAATGTAAAAAAACTTCTTTATTGATCCTCGTATAGACACAGGTAAATAACAAACGGTACGGGGTGGAAGTGAGACAGGACAGATAAGGAGAGATCCCAATGATCAAACATAATTTGAGTAAGCTCTACTAAGTGTGAAACTCGTTAGATTGTTGGGACCTTTCCCTGTGTGTCCTGCCTCACTTCAACCCCGAAGCGTTTGTTTTTTAACTGTTATTATGTCTATAAGAGGATCAATAAAGAAGTTTTCTATTACATTCTGAACTCATTTGTGGTGTCTGAGTGCAGCAGAGTCATTCTACCTGTGCACTCAATGTCAATGCACAGCATGCTGCAGCTTCTTTTCTGTGGTTTCACTGGTAAGCCACCCCCAATGTACCATGACCTTCCCTTTTTTATCTTTCTTTTCTTCTTTTTCTTTTTTCTCAATTGTTCTGTTCCATTAGAAGGAATCAATGGATTAATTTTCTATTTAGTTTTCCCTATAGCTTTGTTACATTCTCTCCACTATTTTCCTATATATGTGTGTGTGTGTGTGTGTGTGTGTGTGTGTGTGTGTGTGTGTGTGTGTGTATGTGTGTGTATGTGTGTGTATGTGTGTGTATGTGTGTGTATGTGTGTGTATGTGTGTGTATGTGTATGTGTATGTGTATGTGTGTATATATATATATATATATATATACTAGCAATGTGGGACGGCGTTGCCCATCAGGATATATAGGGAATTAATGCACACACACAGAGACACACACGCAAATGCACACGCATTCACTGAGATGCAAAAGGATCGACACAGTCATACATACATACATGCAATGCACAACATGCACATAGAGTGTGATACAGACATGCAACACACACAGTGAGGAACACACAGGCACACACAGAGACACACATGCACACACAGAAATGAGTCATAAGGGGGTGACTTATGTGTCATTGTAATGAGATTGTGTTTGTACTTATGCCTCCACTGTGGCATTCATTCATATAGTTGAAATGCATGTGGTAATTGCACATACTATGGTGGAAGGTGGATCGTGCTGGCTCCCGGGTGTGAGTGAGTGGCATTCATTCATGTAGTTGAAATGCATGTGGGAATTGCAAATACTATGGTACAAGGTGGATCGTGCTGGCTCCCGGGGTGTGAGTGAGACTATGGTGGAAGGTGGATCATGCTGCTCCCGGGGTGTGAGTACGAGAGTGAGTGATTGCATGAGTGTGTGTGATTGAGTGAGGGTGTGTGAGTGTGAGTGTGAGTGAGAGTAAGTGAGTGTGATGGAGTGCGAGTGAGTGTGATGGAGTGCGAGTGAGTGTGCGAGAGTGCGAATGTGTGTGTGCGAGAGTGCGAATGTGTGTGTGTGTGAGAGTGCAAATGTGTGTGTGTGAGAGAGTGCGAATGTGTGTGTGTGAGAGAGTGCGAATGTGTGTGTGTGAGAGAGTGCGAATGTGTGTGTGTGTGAGAGAGTGTGAATGTGTGTGAGTGAGAGAATGTGAGTGTGAATTATTGTGTGTATGATTGAGTGTGTGTGTGTGTGTGAGAGTGTGTGTTTTTTGTCTGATGTGTTTGTGTCTGTGGTGTAGGAGCGAGTGGCAGCCATTTTGTTTTTTCAGTTACTTGGATAGTGGTGGTCGGGCTGGATAGTGGGGGCAGGCCAATTCCGTGCATGATTTAAATCACTCCTCCATTGAATCATCCAATGGGAGCAGTAACGCCTCCTTACTTAACCCTTTGTGTGCCAGAGGGGTACGCAACACATTGCTTTGCAATGCGTTGTGTACCCCAGGGGCATCGCTAGGGGTGGGCTAAGGGGGCTGAAGCCCCGAGTGTGTCAGTGGGCAGCCCTGAATGTCAGACAATCAGCAGACTCACTCCTCCTGCTGTTTATCCTGAGGCTGGCTGGCTGGCTGCTGCCCAGCAACTTGTGGGCATATATAGCTTGGAACAGCAGGCTGCTGCCTTACTCTGTTCTCAGCTTCAGCCCACAGCCATCCGCTCCACACTGGCTCTTCTAGCACTTCCTGGTGCTTTGCGATGAGGTCATCAACATGCACCTGAAGTACCAGAGGAGGCAGTGTGGAGCCCATGGCTCTACACTGAAACAGAAAGCAGAATGGGGGACAGCAGAAGAGAAGGTATGAAGGACAGTATAGATGGGGAAATGTATGGCTACCAGTGGCAGGTAAACAAGGCTGGTGGGTGTCACATTGTAAATGTGGAGAATTTGTGGGCTGGCTACCAGAGGGCAGGGGAACAAGGGTGGTGGGGTCACACAGTATATGTAGGGAATCAGTGGCTACCAGTAGGTATTGGAATAAGGATGGTGGTGGTCAAATAGTGTATGTGTAGAATCTGTGGCTTTCAGTGGGCAGGATAATAAGGCTGGTGGGATCCACAGTGTATGTGGGGAATCAGTGACTACCAGTGGACAGGGTAATAAGGCTGGGGGAGGTCACATAGTGTATGTAAGGAATCTGTGGCTACCAGTGGGCAGGGAGCAAGGCTAGGGGGGTTATCTAGTGTATGTAGAAAATCTGTGGCTACCAGTGGTTAGGGGAATAAGGTTTTTGGGGGGGTCACATAATGCATGTATGGAATCTGTGGCTATGTGGGCAGGGGTAAAATGCAGTTGGGAATCACACAGTGTATGTGGGGAATCTGTGGCTTCCAGTGGGCAGGAAAGCAAGGCTAGTGGGGATGCACAATGTATGAGGGGAATCTGTGGCGACCAGTAGGCAGTTGTAGAAAGCTGGTGGGGTAACACAGTGTATTTGGGGAATATGGGCAGAGAAACATGGCTGTGGCTACCAGTGGCCAGTGGAACAAGGCTGTGGTATCATAATGTTTATGTGCGTTGTTCTGTGGCTACCAGCGGCCAATGGAAAAATGACGGCAATCAGACAGTGTATGATTGGCTACAGGTAACCAGTGGAACAATGATGGGGTATCACACAGTGTATGTATGGTTCTATGGATACCAGTTGCCAGTAGAAGAAGGCTGAGATATCAGTTCATGTGTGGGCCTGGTGCTACTGGTGGCAAACCACTGGAGTATCGGACAGGCAGTGTATGAGGTGTTCTATGGCCACCAGTGGGCAATGGAACAATGCTGGGTATAAGCATACCTCCCAAGTGTCCCTCTTCGAGCCCCAAATCCCTCTGTCCCTCTTTCACACCCTGGTGTCCCTCTTTTTAGGACATCAGACTGTGTGGTGGGTATATAAGTGTATCACATTGCTCCACAGCAATAAAACTCACATTAATGTTTGTTTAAACATTGTTATATTTGTTTATACATTATCTGTGTAAATAAAATACTTTGGTGTTGCTCTTGATAATTTATTCAGTTACATCAATGGCTCATATGTATTAAAGCAACCTGGTTTTATTCTGGAGTAAACCAACTGCAAAATAGGGGACAAATAAAAGTTCTTAAAATCCACTGCACTTGAATAGAGTTTTTAACCTCTTGAATGCTAGAGAGGTCTCCAGTGCATTTAATGTGACAGGAATTTTGATTTGTTCCCTGTGGTACAGCTGGTTTACACCACAATAACTTCAGTTAGTTAGAACAAAAAACAATGGCAAGAGTTGAACATAAAATGGCTTACTTCTTAACTCTTTGCATTGCATTATATATAGATTAGTAAAATAAACATATATGTTGTGTAAGGATAACTCACTCTACACTATAGCGTTATCATCACTACCACTGGTGGCAGGCACTCTGATGAATTTTGCTGTGGGCTCTAGCCCCAGATCGTTTTGGAACCTAGAAACGCCCCTGGTATACCCCTCTGGCAATCAAAGTGTTAAGTTGAGGTAACATAGCAATATAACACATGGTGGCTCTTCAGTTGAGGCCGCATAGCAATATGCTGAGGGAACAAATAGAAAGTGGTGTTTGAGGCTTGCCCTCTCTAACATACAGCAAAGCGTCTCTCTTCCTTTAAGGAGAAAGGGTGGGAAGCAGGAAGTGGAGGAGTGACAGTTGAAAACAGAAAGTGAGGTGACTGAAGAGTTAAATAAAAGAGTTGCTATTAAGTTTATCCCTGAGCTTGTATTTTATGGGAACATTACACCCTTGTAGTGAAACAGAGTGTATGGAGGGTTACAATTATCTGTGGGAGGTGAAACAGTGTGTTTATGGGATCATGTTCCTGAGTGAGTGTGTTTGTGGACCAGGAGAAGTTATTGATATCCCCTACTTCAGAAGCGAGTGGCAGCTATATTTTTTTTTGTCAGTTGGATAGTGGTGGGTGGGCTGGAGGGGGCGGGCCAACTCCCTGTATGATAAACACGCCCCCATTGAATCGGCCAATGGGAGCAGTAATGTCCCCATTGAATCACCCAATGGGAGTTGTATCTCCAAATGAGACATAAATTATGTAATGAGGCATTCTGTTCAATGTGTGTTTGTTTTCTGAGGAGACATAAATTATGTTCTGTGTGTGAGGTACCATAAATTATGCAATGAGGCTTATTCTTTTATATATATATATATATATATATATATATATATATATATATATATATATATATATAAATTTTTTTTTTAGCCTCTTACCATCATGTATTTTACCCTCATTTTCCTAATCATTTTATGCCCTGGTACTATTTATCCACATAGTATAAAGTCCCTAATAACATAAAGCAGGGTTCCTCGAGGGCCACCCACAGTACAGGATGTAAGGATTTCCCTGATTAAGCACAGGTGAGTTGATCAGTGGCTCATTCTTTCTGACCTGTACTTAATCAGGGAAATCCTTACATCCTGGCCTGTTGGTGGCCCTTGAAGACTGAACTTGATATAGAGGCTGATGAATTACTACAGATAACAGTAATCTTGGAACAAATAAACTGTACTTAAAGGACAGTTAAAAATATCCCAAATTCCCTTTCATTTAAATGTGCAAAAATAGAAATAAAAGGATCACACATTTCTGTATATATAGATAAAATAACCATAAACACTGTACTTACATGAAAAGTAGGCAGATGAGTACCTAGGCACACACTGGCTTAACCCTTTGAGTGCGTTCCGTACCACTCTGGCACTCAAAGGGTTGAAGCAAAAACAGATTCCCTGCCCCTGTTTGGGTACCCCTGGTTATGGGACTGGAAAGATGAAGTGTTGATAGTAAAACATTATTCTAGTGTCCAAATACAAAATGATTTATTTAAAAAAAAGCTAAAAGAACACGTTTCTAGGCTCTCAAGGTCTCCAGGACTTTAAGCATATTAAAATGAAGGATCAATAGGGAACTATTGATCCGTCATTTTAATGTGATTAAAGTTCTAAAGAAAAGGCATGAGAGCCTTGAAATGCATTGTTTATGTTTATTGTATTCTTTTTAACCCTTTGTGTATCAGAGGGGTATGCAAAACATTGCAGAGCAAAGTGATGTACAATGCTCCGGCACTGAAATAAATAAATAAATAATCCCTTTTTATTGGGACACTGGTATTTTTTGTACTACCAACGCTTCATTTATACGGCCCTATAACTATAGGTATGCACACAGGGGCAGGTAATGCCTGTTTGCTTGAAGCTGGTTTGTACCATGGTACTCACTGGCCTGCTATACATGAAAGTACAGTGTTTATCCTTATTTTGAGCAATATGGACTGAAATGTGAACATGTACTCTGTTTTTGGATATCCTTTGCTGGCTGGTGTTTCTTCTTTCAGGGAAGACTTATACCACTAAGGGGAGCCACTGGTTTGGGAAAAATTTTTGTATCTCTGTGGAGTGAATATCTGATAACTTGCCACATAAATGGGATGGTGGCCACTACATGTGTAAGTACATTGGTATATGTCTTTTTATATTATCTTATGGATGTTATTACACTATGAGGTGTCTTATATTGTTCTTTAGTTTTACATTGATTTAATCGAGACTTTTAACCCCTCGGATGCTAGAGAGGTCTCCAGTGCATTACTTTGCAATGTGATGGAGACCTCTAACATTCAAGAAATTAAAAAACATATTTAAATGTGTTTGTCCCCTGTGGTGCATCTGGTTTCTCCAGTTCTCTGTGGTACTTCAGACTCAAAGACCCATATTTATAAAAGGAAAATGGAGTTATTCTGGAATAAACCAGCTGCACTGTAGGGGACAAATAAAATGCCTAAATTCCCATGCTGTTCAACTCCTTGAATGCTAGCAATTCAAGGGGTTAAGTGCCCAATTACGTTTAACAGGGATGTTTTGTTTATCCCCTATGGTTTATTCCAGAATAACTCCATTTTGCTTTTATAAACATGGGCCATAGTTAGTGAGACTGAAAATTCAGTATGTTAAAGTTGATTTTCAGTCAGGTCATACCAGGTCAGTGACCCATTTTGCTGATATCCCTGTACCTATTATCACTATGTATATTGTTTTGTCATTTAGTCTACCAACCATAAGGTGACCTTTCAGACTTAGTTACTGAGACAGGGAAAAGTATGTACATTCATTGACTTTAAGCCAGGTCAATGACCTGGAACCTTTTGATGGTGACCATGTACCTTTTATCATTGACTCTGCGTATTTTTTGGCACTAAGTCTACCAAACCATGGTAACTTTTTTTTATTTTTTTTAAGCCGGCCTCAATATTTTTTTGTCACACATCATTGTAATCATATCTGGAAACTCTCCGGACCTGCCTAGAAGACTCAGGTTTTTAGAGTTAATTACCAGGTCTCTAGAGACAGGAGCTGATTCTCCAGCTATGGTGATTTCCCTGAAATCTATTCCCACTTCTTCTTTCTTCCTACTTCCCACCCTGTTCTACCCACTTCCCAGCCCACTTCCCAGCACAATCCTGATTAAATCCTGCCCACCAAATTAAAGCCCATCCATTTTATGACACAATGTGCATAATTTATGCAAGCTTAGTTGCTGCCCATGAGTTCTTTTCCAGGATTTCGCAGAAGAAAGTTCCCAAGTATTAACTGTAATTGATACCGAAATCCACAGACGGAAACCTGTGACAACAGAAAATAATAGCAAATGTATTTATATGTATATTCACCAAAAATATCTCATTACATGCAACTTTATCGTATATATTCTTTAATATATATTTTCTAATTGGCAACATATACATAAACAACATTTTATTTGGGAAAATTAAGAATTTAACATATGAGAATATCCATAGCTTTTTACATTTCCAACAAGAGATTTATTTAAGAAAAGATAAAAATGTCAAGGCTTTCAGAACATTTGTTTGCAAATTCTTTAATTACAAAAAAATAAATAAATTCAAACTCTTCCGCAGTAGAAAGCTTCCTTCTTGCTTGTGGCTCTTAACACTTCGTGCACCTGAGGAGTACTCAGCGCAATGCTCTGCAATGTGTTGCATACAACTCTGACGCACAAAGGGTTAACACTGTCATGGTATTGGATCATTGACATCCCATTTATTTTATATATTTCATGCAAGAGTTGAGGATTTCAATTCCATGCAGCTCACGAAGCTGGATCATATATCTGGAAAAGAAAAAATAGAGAGATACTGGATTACTTGATAAAGACTAGACACCAATGTGCTTCTTGCCATATGGAAATTTATATTTGATCATGAGATCTGGCACTGTGTTATTGCTCTTTATTGTATATATCTAAAGATCTTTTGTAACTAAGCTACTCATAATAATTTTATACATACACCCCACTAACCTTGCTATGGCCAAAAAACCCTAATTGTCCCCATGAATTATTTACTTGCACATTGGTTCAAGAGATAACAACCATAGAGTTGGGCATGCCATTTGCTAGAAGGACCACAGGAAATCAAACTTTACTCAATGCACATCGTAATCTTAAAGGCATAGTAATGTTTCAAAGTAAAAGCAGATCCAATTAATCTTCATAGTATTTGGACCATGGAGAGTATTATTTTAATACTATCAGAGTTGTAGTTCAACTTTATCCTGATGTAACACTGCTCACCTCAGAGCAGCAAGACTGTCCAGATGGCTTGCAGAGAGGGACAATCTTCAATTATCATAAGGGAAAACTGGAAAAACCTGTCAAGGGGGGCAGGGTTTTCCTTATGCTCACAGTAAGAAGATTGTGCCTTGCTGTAAACTGTCTGGTCTGTGGACCAGATTCCACATCTGAGGGGAGGTGACTTACACTAGGTAAAAGGGGTGGGAGGGGGATACTTTATCACTCAATTAGTCTTGAACCACAACTCTGACAGTATTTAAATAACACTATCTATGGCCCAAACACTATGAAGATTAATTGGAGCTGCTTTTATTTTTGAGCATTTCTATCCCTTTAAACCTTTAAGGAACACAGGGGTGTGCCACACATACATTGCACACCTTTTTAGAGCTTAAAGGGTTAAGTAAACTTATACTCTCTACCTGATTCAGTTTGAAAAAAACTGCCAGGAATAATCATGTTCACCTCGTGGGTATGAAATTCACGACTGACTGAAGATTTTAGCCCTTGACCCAGGAGACCAGGGCTAAGCTTATAAGGGTATTTTAGCCATAGTAAAGTAAGAGGAGGATTATCATTAGAAAATGCTGGTTCTCATTTAATGTGTTTCGAACTTTGGACAAAGAGGAGTTAATCTCATCACTACTTGAACACAGCCTTTCCTGTCAGAGTTTCTTATTCACTAAAGCTTATGTACTGATTGGCATTGGAGCAATTCTGGAGAAAACCAATGGAATCATACAGGAGACTAGTAGAATAAAAATGATACCCTTATTGGCTAACTGAGTAGCTCTAGGATGCAAGCTTTTAAGACAACTAGATCTCTTCTTCAGGCATAATAAGAAGGCTGAATACAGATGAAGAGGCCTAGTTTTCTTGAATGCTTGCATTCTAGATCCAATCAACAAATATATCACTTTTACTCTACTAGTCTCCTGCATTATCTATGGAGAACCCTGTACCACACTTTACCCATAATGGAATAATAGATAGTGTTCCCTTTAGGATGAAACCTAGCACAGAAAATTTAATATGTAGGGTTGCTTTAGAATAGCACACACCATGCAGAAAAGCCTAGCTTTAATTACTCATTTAACCTTTTCAGTGCTCATGGCTCACATTAGTAGGTGAAGAACATTGATTGGTGGCAAAATGGTCCACTAGAGAGCAATGGTAGAGTGCAATACTTTACAATTTTGGGGAACTTTTAATACATCAGCCTTGCTAACCCATTTGTACACAAGCTGTCATATCTATAAAATGTGATTTGTTCATGCCATCAATGACTACGTTCCTCTCACTCTTCAAAACACATGGAACCTTACCATATTGGTATTCTGTCAACACCCAGGGTGAAGCAGAGATTCAATACTGGAACAAAGCAACTGCATCATAAGGCACAAATTCCCATTGATTTAAATGAGTTTTTTAACCCCTTGAATGCAAAAGCAGTCTCCAGCGTGTTCTAGGGATTAAAAAATCACATTTAAATTTTTATTTGTCCTTTATGGTTCAGTTGGTTTTCCCTAGAACTGCTTCAATTCTATTAGTATGTCAACATTTGCAAGGCTGATGTACAGGGTAAAAGTAAAGCCAATCTAGAAGAAATTAAATGTACTAAAACCCTCTGGCACTCAACATATTAAAGGAATTCTCATTAGTCCTCTATGTTGCAGCTGGTTGGTTGACTCCTCCAGAATTGCTCCCTTTAGTTTTCTGAACAGACTACTGAACATAGCCACCAAGGTAAAATATACATATATAGTTATATGCACGTATGCATGCATGTATGTATGAAAAGGCCTCCCAACATTGTTATCAATTTAATGCAGTTTTAACAGAAAAACCATAAATAAATTTCTTTGCAAAAGTATGTAAAATACTGCATTATTAGAGAATTTACTTTGAATGCACAGATGTAATCCTCCTTTCTGTATTTAAAAAAAATGCCAAATAATGTCCTGGATTCCATTGCAGCTGGAAACTTTATACAGGTATTTATCTACAAATGTTTCCATAGACTTCAAGGGAACTCTGATAGATAATTCCAGTTGATAGCACTTATCAACTGCAATGTTATCAAGGCCAATATTAAGCAAACTATGATATATGGCAAATTATGTGAAATCAGTAAATGCAAATGGAAGGCACAGTCTACATTGCGTGTATTTTCTCATATATCCATGATTCATAAATCTAAATTATTCAGGAGGCCCTTACAAAATTACTTAGGATCTCAAAAGACAAAAAAATATAAGAGGCACACCAGTATGTGTTTGCGCATTATAATACAACTAGTGTAAAAGCCCATCTACACGGGCGAAGGTCCGGGTGATGTTAGCCCTTTGAGTACCAGAGGGGAACGTAACATACCCCTCTGGCACTCAAAGGGTTAAGAGGCCTGTCCTGCTCTGGGTCCTACCGCCGACACAGTCATGCACTTTAGAGACTGCCCAAAAGCACAGAATGCTCCCAGCACAGAACTCCCAGCATTCAGTGCATTCGGGCAGTCTCTACTGCGCATGACGGCTTCTGACAAACATTCTAGTAAATTATTATATAGGACAGACTTGTGCACGGCAAACATTTTCAGTAAAATTCTATTTCGGAGACTTTTTTTTTTTTTTGTTCGGAGGATCCGCATTTCGGACCAGGCCTGTTTAACTCGGATGAAATTCAGCGACATTCCGAATTATTCGGCCGTATTTAACATACTTTCAAAAATTACTCTCTCTTGTGGAGGCAATAAGGTACTAGGCCTGCCTACCTGCCTAAACAACTGTGAGACTGGCTGTGTCACTCTGAAAACTATTAAAACAAATTCCTAATATTTTTTATATTTTGCACAGGAACAAAAATGGCTCTCCCTTGCAATGCCTATGCTACCCGCCTGCCTACACAACAACTGGACACTCTCTGTCTCCTTCTGCTCTCTCTGAGCTCCAGCAATGGACTAACAGGAAATGCAGGCTGTCTGGGTGCCATGGTCACTGAGCAAATGTCACGGACACCAGAGTAAATGAAACACACGACACAGGTACAGTTGAATTTAACCAGTTTATTAAAATAAGTAAAAGCAAGCACTTCCCCAAACCTAGTAGGAACAGGTATGAGGACAGTGTCTAGTCCACTACCCAAGGATTGACACTGAACTGTAGCCAGTTGTCTGTAGCCTATAGAATATTTGGGAGCAGAACCAAGCTTAGTTCTATCACAGAGTATATGGAAACCTGGAATGCCAGGAACCTGGACTACTTGAGCCACAGATAAAATCCCAGACACTAGACAGGGAGACAAGCATCTCATAAGCAAGAGAGTGGAGCGTAGCCAGCCACGACACCGGTAAGTATGTGAAGGCCGCACAGAATATAGGCCTCAGAGCGGAGTGTACGCAACAGGACCAGGAGGCAACTGATACAGTGCACAGAATGGAGGCAACGGAGCGAGAGGCAACCAGCAACTCTACCACAGAGGTAGCAGTTGTTCTAAACCGATGGAGCATGCCCACAACTAGCTAGGACAGGTGGTAGTCAGACTCAAGCGAAAGGCAGCATGGAGCGTAAGTCAGACAAGCCACAGTCAAGAGCCAAATCGTGTAGTCAGCCACAGCCAAGGTCAAAACAGAGCGGGTAGTCGGACAAGCCAGGGTCATACACAGATCAGGTAGTTAGACAAAGCCACTAGGTCTCGAGCCGGAGCGGAAAGTCAGACAAAGCCAAGGATCGATCAGGAGGGAACACGGCAGCCAAGCAAGGGTCAAACGAGAGCAACACTGAAGCAATGCACAGGTACACCACGAAAGGGCAACAAGTCCTAGCCTCAATGAGGTTTATAAAGCAGCAGAAGGAGGCGGGACCCAATTAGGCCCAACAGAATAGGCCCATAAACAGGCATCCGTGCAAGTGCCTGTAACATGACTCTAGCAATGAGGAAGTGGCCTGAGGCCATGCTGGCCGGCGGCCATACAGAAGTAAAAGCACAGGATCGCTTAGGCTTCAAAGGGTGTGACACTGGGGGTCTGATGTGTCATTAGCCCAACCCCCATCATGAAACGAAGAAGCTAATTGGACTAGAGAGGGAGGGAAAGTACGGTGGGAAAGAATCGCGCGCGCAGGTAGTCATCACTGTTCAGCCGTTCGGCTGCTTGGATTCGGTTTTAAAAAAACGAACGACTTTTTCCTTTCGGATGGGCTGAATGACCCTTATTCGTCCAAATTCCGAAATCGCTGAACCAATTCGCACAAGTCTATAATACAACCAATAAGCAAAGACTTAGTAAAAAACACATAAAACAGCTACATTGTCTTAGGGCCTTATGAAAACGTACAAAATATGAGCAATTCTGACCAATCCAGCTGCATTATGAGGGGGACGGATACAAAAGTCTACTGATTTAAATGGGGATTTAAACCTTTACAGGGATAGTGATGTTTCAAAATAAGGGCATCTCCAATTAATCTTCATAGTATTTGGGCTATGGAGAGTGTTATTCCAGTACTGTCAGAGCTGTAGTTCAAGAGTAATTGAATGATAAAATATCCCCCTCTAGCCCCTTTTACCTAGTGTAAGCCACCTCCCCTCAGATGTGGAATCTGGTCTTAAGATCAGACAGCTCACAGCAAATGACAATCTTCTTACTGTGAGAACAATGAAAGCCCTGCCCCCTTGACAGGTTTTTCCCTTATGCTAATTGAAGATTGTCCCTCTCTGCAAGTCATCTGGATAACACCTTTCTGATCTGAGGTGAGCAGTGTTACATCAGTAAAGGGGACGGGAGGGGGAAACTTTATCATTCAATTACTCTTGAACTACAACTCCGACAGTATTGAAATAATACTCTCCATGGCCCAAATACTATGAAGATTAGTTGCAGCTGCTTTTATTTTTAAACATTACTATCCCTTTAAATGTGTTGAAGAGCTCTGTAGCATTAGAGTGCTTAAAACAAGTTATCCAAAGGGCATTTGGGACATTTTTATTTGTTCCCTATTGTGTAGTTAGTTTGTTTTGGAATTACTTATCATACAGGGGCATATTTAATAAGCTAAAGAGGTGCAATTCCAGAGCAAACTAAATGCATCATAGGGGAAAATAAAAATTCCCAAAAGTTCCCTTGTATCACCTTATAAATATTTTTTACCATAGGTTTTGTTACTAAAGTATTATTAGGAAAGCTGTTTTTTATGTAAGTACTTTTGCAGATATTTTATTTTTAAGCTCTTCTTGCCTGCCTAATTCTCCTTCCACATCCTCCCCAGGGAGCGCGTTCATGCCTCCCTTCTGTGTGCTGTGAATGTCTTCTATTGTTATATCAAGTTCCAGTTAGCATTATACTGAGGTTGCAACCGGCAACCCTATCCTAGAGATCATTCTTCTGCATCAGCACCTTCCAAAGTGAAGAGCTGATGTCATTTAATGAAAGGGAGAGTGGTGAGCGAATGTTAAATATCAAACTACGCACAGCTGTCTCAAGAGTGTGACTGAGACGTGCAACAAAACCTATAAACAGGATTGGAGGATCTGAGTTATAAAGCGAGACTAACCGAAGTAGGTTTGTTTACATTAGAGTAAATATGTCTAGGGGTGATATGATTATCAGACTATTTAGATACTGCACTTATATAATCAAAGTTTGAGTTGCAATAACTTTTGAATGAAATGTCTCTCATACTGGGACTACCATTGTTTTACTCAGGAAGATAAACCGAATTTTTTATATATATATATAATAAATATATATATTAAGTGCTAAGAAACATTTCTATCTTTAGAGGGACAGATACCTCAACAACATCATCTAGTATTAAATCACACAGTCTTCTTTTATATCATGCCTGTCTGACAGCAATGCTATCTTTTATAGGGGAACAATCACCCCTATACAAGTTTGGCTAAAAAGTAAGTTTATAGAGCAACTAGCTGGAATACTATTGTCATTTTTTTTTATTTGTTGTTTGGCCGAAATGAAACCTTTAAAGCTGATCCTGTGCCTTCCTTCCGGACAGACTGCGGGCGTGTGGAAGAGTGACAGACTGCGGGCGTGTGGAAGAGTGACAGACTGCGGGCGTGTGGAAGAGTGACAGACTGAGGTGTAGAGCTGTACCCACAGTCAGAAGGAAGGTACAGGATCAGCTTTAAACATTTAATTTTGTCCAAACAACGGATTTTAAAAAAGAAAATTACAATAGTATTCCAGCTAGTTGCTCTATAAACTTACTTTTTAGCCAAACTTGTATAGAGGTGATATTTCCCCTTTAATATTTATTGCGTTTTGCATTTGGCAGCTTTCTGGAGGAGGGGAAAGCTTTATTTTCCCACCTCCAATACAAGCTTAGACACCAGTGATGATTCAGCCCCTACATCCTCACTGGTATCTGCTGTAAGAAGTTCCCACCCCCATATGACATACCGATCTCATACTGATCAACCGTGTACAAGAAATCAGCCATTTTGATGTCACTACTGTCAGAATACATTAGAATGTCTGATGTCTACTGCACCTTTACTCAGTATGAGCGTGGTGTATGATATAATTCAGAGGAGGGACTAGACATGGAGCTCCTCCCTGCTGCCTCCCCCACCCCCATTTTATGCAGCCAAAGCAACCAACAAAAACTAAGGCACTTTAAAGTTTATAGGGTGTTCAGAGCTAGGATGTGCATAGTATTAAAGCTGTAATACATTGTGATTGTTCTGGAGAGGTGTGCGTGTCCTTTTAAAAAGCAGGCTTTGTTAACCCTCGATTTTAGACTTGTGTTTTAGTCAAACTGTAATGATTGCACCACCTTTGCAAAATCAGGGTTATCACAAAAGCCTGTATTATTTCTGATACAACTGATTTATGTTACCAAGTTTAAAGGGATAGTAATTGAAAATAAAAGAAGCTCCAATTAATCTCCATAGTATTTGGGCCATGGAGAGTGTTATTTCAATACTGTCAGATTTGTAGTTCAAGAGATAAAGTATCCCACTCCCACCCCTTTTACATAGTGTAAGCCTCCGCCCCTCAGATGTGGAATCTGGTCTTAAGACCAGACAGCTCACAGCAAGGGACAATCTACTTACTATGAGCATGAGGAAAACCCTGACTCACTTGACAGGTTTTTCCTTATGATCACTGAAGATTGCCCCTCTCTGCGATACATCTGGACAGTCTTGCTGCTCTGAGGTGAGCAGTGTTACCAGTAAAATGGGTGGGAAGGGAATATTTTATCATTCAATGACTCTTGAACTACAACTCTAACAGTATTGAAATAACACTCTCTATGGTACAAATACTATGATGATTAATTGGAGCTGCTTTAATTTTGAAACATTACTATCCCTTTAACCCCTTTGATACTAGATCAGTCCCCATTACATTGGTATGTATTCTTCTCTAGACCCCAAAAAGCCAAATATCTGATAAAACCAATTTTTGAACCAAACAGTTGCAGAATAAACTGGTACAATATAAATAAAGACTAATAATAATGTATCAGAAGAATCGGAATAATCCAGGGGCAAAACAAATGCATCACTGGGAACAAATAAAATATTTAAAAATTTCCATGGATTTCAATGGGTTTTTTTGCAAAGCAATGCACTGAATAACTTGCTATTTTTCCCGGGGTTAAAATACAGATTTAAATCCATGGGAATGTTTTCTTTGTCCTCTATGGTGCAGATTAATGTCGAAAATTCTTCTTAGTACATCAACCTTAGTGGATGTTTCTCTCTTCTCTAATTAAGAGTCTAGATCTGACAGTATCAAAAATAATTTCCATAATAACAGAGCTTGATAATAATTATTCATGATACATTTGACTCTCCTTTCAGATTAGCGTTTAGATACAATTTATGGTGCCTGGGCAGGTCAATAATGTCTTCTTGACAGGTAGAGAAATTAACTTCAATAAATCTGCTTTGCCTGTCTTCTTCGGCCAATGCAGATTCTACTGTCTTGCTTGCTAATAAACCAAATCAGATTAATTATACATGAAAAACTAGTGGAGACGTGAATTTTATGAAATTAAGAATTTTATCCTACAATGTCCTAAAATAGCTCCCACTGCTATAGTTCTTCTCTGACATACAATGAAATGGTTACAAATTCTACAGGACAAAAAGGTATTTGCATAATGGGTGTTATGCACTAAGATGTGATAGTGGAGATGACTTTTCCAGTGATATCACTTCTCTAGTTCATGTGTTATTCTATCCTATGCACTAAGACCTCGCCCACTTGATAAATCTCAGTGCATAGGTTCCATAGAATAACACACGAATTGGCGAAGTGGTTTCACCGTAGAAGTCATCTCCACTTTATCACCTTTTTATCACTCCTCAGTGCATAATCCACAATGAGACCAGTGTACAACAAAGAACTGCAACAATTATGGGGTAAACCAGCAGCACCATAGGTGTCAGCCTCAAATTTACATTTATTTAAAAATAGATTTTAACCCATTGAAAGCTTAAGCTTAATATATTGGTATTAGTGAAGCTGATATCCAGAGAAGAAATGTAGCCGTTGAAGTGGTCATGTCAGTCTTCTCCCTCCTTTCCTAGAACAGTTCTATGTATCCAATGACCTTTCTCCTACCTTACCCTCTGAGAGCCAAAGAGGTACACAATGCACTGCGTAACCTTCTGGCACCCAAAGGGTTAAATTCCACTCTTACTGTCCTGGAAGGGAGCTGTTATCTTGTGATTATGATATAGGTTTTTAGGCAGCTCCGTTGTGTCTTCAGGTCTCAGAGTCCCATCTTCATTTATTTCCCCTCCTCCTCCCATTCTTCATACACGCCTGTGCACAATACTGATAAATGGCCATGTTCGTGTAAAACAATAGAAACAAACCACTGTGCTCAGCACTTCACATTCATAGCAAACAATTTGCATGTTCTCCCAGATGTACAATTTGAGAGGACATGGCAGGGAACTCTGGGAGGAAAATGGAGAACATTACCTGCAATGGCAGAGTTTTAAAGATGTTTCAGGATGGTAGATTCAAAATACACAGGAAAAAAACAAAACGAAAGAAAAATACAGAGACAACTAAAGACAAGCAAAATCAATATGGAGATTAGAAAGAAACAGGAGATCCAAGGCAACTGCACCATTGATTTAAATAAGGCTCTTACCCCATTGCATGCTGGAGAGACCTCCATTGCATTGGAGACCACTCTAGCATTCAACTGCTTAAAACCCCATTTCTATGGGAGAGTTTTCGTATGTCCTGAGAGGTTCAATTTGCTTGCCCCAGAATTGCTCCAGCTATACTTGCCCAATCAGTCTCACTTTTATATAAGGGATTTGACACATTACCTTGAATCTGTAGTACACAGTTTTCCTAAAGCGATTGCAGCATTCTGCTGCACGCAAGTTCTCTTGGCATCCCCACCAGCATGGGTCAGAAGAAGCTTCACAATATCAGATTGCAGCAAGGAGGAAGCAGCTCCTGGAACATCAAAACAGTTTCCCAAGCAGAGAGCAGTGTTTCCTATGATAACCTCATCCTCAGAATGAAGGAGATTCACCAAAATGTTAAACTCTGATGGAAAGAAATATTATTAATTAATCTTCACACAATGACAGCGTCAGGATACAATGTCCACATATTTAAGGGCAATCACACATAAAAAGTACACAGATGTAAGAACAAAGTATCCTATATAATAATTCGCTAAAACGTGTGTAACGCCACGACATGCACAGTAGACATTGCTGTGCGTGCTGCAGTCATACGCAGTAGAGACTGCCCGTGCCGCGGCTGATACAGAGCTGAACGCTCCGAAGGAGCGTCCAGCTCTATAACAGCCGTGGCGCGGGCAGTCTCTACTGCACGTACTGCCCTGCGATCGGGTGGCAGTGGAACTGCGGCCCGTGTAACGGGCTGTTCAACTAGTTAAAAAATAAAGAATTAGTTACTAATAGTCATTGCACCTTTTGCCCTACCCAAACCCAGAGCCCCATTTCTCATATGACCATGCCCTAGCCCCCTCATTGTTGCCCAGCACATACAATATTCTTAGCCTATTAACACATGTAGAGAAAAGTGTTTAAACTCTTAGGGCCATATGTTCACAGAAGTAACGAAATAGCTTTTGTCATTTGTAATGACTTTTCAAAGTACAGTGTCGTTGGGGTCATTAATATTTTCAGAGAGTGTTGGTTGTGATCGGAAATATGTTTGTCCTGACTGAAATTGTTGTATGTAAAGACAAAAAATGTCTTAACTAATGACAAAAAATGTCTTAACTAAAGACAAAAATTCTCACATTTAGAACATCACATTCCCTTCACTTTTTTCTTGAGATACAAATTTTGTCTTTTGCAAGACATTTTTTTGTAGTTAGTTACAACAAATTTTCTGTTCCTCTATACAACACTGGAGAATAGTTTAACCACACCCTTGCCCCGCCCCTTTGCCCAGCAGTTCTGGAGTTGTGTCGTACACAACGGACATTACTAGTTTTTGTTGTATACTCTACAGAAAATATGCCGTTCATGCATACAATTACTTATTTTTGCCTTTCACATGACATTTTTTTATTGTTATCCCTTTGAACATACGGCCCTTAGTGGCTATAGGCACTCTCTAGCATCCAAGAGAGAAATGAATAGTCAGGAAAGGGGTATATAAAACTGAAAATAAATCAACCACCACAAAGAATAGAGCTGGCGTATTGTGCAAGGACACTGGAAATGCTCTTGCAACACCCATAATTCAAAATGTGGGTGTGGCCAGCAGAGCTGAGATATCCCTCCAAATATGGAGCTTTAGGCAGTTTCCTACTGCCTAATCAGAAATCCAGACCTGCAAAATAATAAAATCCCTTTCTATGAAATAGAGATTCACAGCATAGTTCTTCGGTGCCTGATGAGTTATAGGAATAGTAATAACAATTACACAGGTAAAGCTGATATTTTTATTTACTGCAGTAAAAAATAAATGGATGATACTAAAACTGCTTGTGTCTCTTATTATGGTATTGTACCAATGACAGAAGAATAACATGTTTGACTTACAAATGTAATTTATAAAAGTTATACAATTTTAAGTTTATCAAATTACTAACCCGTTGAATGCCAGAAATATCTCCAATTCAATGCTTATATCTCTAATATCCAAAGGGTTAAAGGGCAGTAATCAACAGGACAGTGCCTTATTAATAAATCTGCTTCCCTAGGAGCATCATTGTGAGCCTCAGGACACCAGCAGGGGAGAAGGAAAGAGGTCTGAAAATAGGCTCCTAATGCTGCTGGGAGAGAATTAATTTTGAGACTTTGAGGTCTCGCAGTTCAGTCTTGCTGGGTTACAGCCAACATAAAAGTTACTGAAGGGCTTTCATGCTTAAGACTAAGGATCTATGGAGGCTGCTTGCTGTGAGCTGCAAATTTACAGGTTGCATTGCAGCTTGCTGCAGGATCAGGAGGTAATTCTTCTGATCTCTTGAATGGCTGACAGGAGCCATTTGGTGCTGCACAATGCAGCCCCATGATACTAAATCTGCTTTCATAGTACAGATTTAGTAAACAAGTGATGTTGCCTTTTAACTCCTTATTAGTCATTATTTTGTATGTACACAAAATAAGGAAGATAATCTCAATGACCCTTCTGTATATACAAGAAATGTTTTATGGCCCCAGCACTTTCTTGTGCTCTCTGAGATCATTGGGACTGATTCGTCAATGACATCCCAGAGTCCCAGCAAATCTCTGTGAACCTCTTTGAGTGATCCCCAAAGGCCAGTAACCAGAACACAATTATATCTTTTTTTAGTTGTTTACAAACATTATGAAGTTGCGTTTTGACAAGATGTAAGAAAAACAAGTGACTGTTAGGTGCAGTTTAATGCCTCTGGAATCCTCAATTAATACTAATGGGGTACCATTTTGTCAGACTGCTGTATGAAATTCTATGGTTTTCAAATATATTGTTTCTTTGAAGTGGGAAAAATATTAAAAAAAGCTCAATATTTCTATACATCAGCCTTGAGGTAGAAAGATAAGTTTCCCTCAATTTGATGCAAAATTGTATGCCTTGATTATATTTTTTGATGCTTGTGTTTATTACAACAATTACTGTAGATATGTTAAATTTGGAAAAAGCAAGAACATCATAAAATGATGGTCAGTGCGGTTTAGTGCCCCCCTTGTACCCACTACAGTATGTCAGTTCATATCAGTTGAGTACCATTTTTCTCAAACTTGCAGTAAATACCGAGTACAGAGGTAAATTCCATAATTTTACAAGATAACAGTATGGGTGAAATGGAAAAAAGTCATATTTTGTATACATTTTCAACTAAATTTGTGCTAATAAGCCTTGAAGTGCAGTGGAAGTGGACGTGTCTGGGGGTGTGAGAAGGGAGCCAAGGAAGTGTACCCCAAGTACTCCAATATTGTGTCTGACGGATTTGATTTGTAAGACACAGTCAGATGTGGTCCAAGAAATTTCCTTGCGGATCTTGCTGTTATTATTGCTGTGCTGAGGAAGTCTGGGGAAGAAGTTGTTGACTTTGTTTTTTAGTTATAAATTGTTTTTTGGACAGTGATAAGATAGGGTGGACAACTGTAAAAAAAAAAAAAAAAATTATATATATATATATATATATATATATATATATATATATATATATAATTAGGTGACAGACAGTTGACTGGGACCCTGACATGAGCTGTGTGACTGAAGCAGACTCGATAGATAGAAGATAAGATTGAGAATTTTGTTGAGGGCCAAGACAAGACATCACATTCAATCAGTTCTGTTTTGTAGTTTAGAGTAAAACTACACACAGTATTTGAGTAGTATCTAGCAAATGCACAAGTGGAAGGGGGAAGGGTAAAGGAGTAGCAGTGCAGGGTAAAGTGGTAGTTCAAAAACTGACTGCAGCAATGGTTGCAGTAATATAATAATAATAATAATAATAATGATAATGATCCCTCTCCTCCCAGTGAGAATGCAGTTTGTCAAGGTCCCACCAAAGGTACCACCACCACCACCTCTACCATCAGTGCCAGTAGTATAAAAAAATATAAGAAGAACACTGAAGACAACATTCTAGTATTGATGAAGGCGATGACATAATGGAGGAAGGTATAGCAGCTAAACTAAATGCTGCATCTGACACTGAGACAAGCAAGCACCAAAACATCTGTCCTCAAAGTAGTAGTAAACTTTGTCAAAGAAAAAGTAAAAAGACGTTGTTTGACACATCTAAAAGCTTAGCGGAATATAAAGGTATTGGGCAAGAAGAGGTGGAAGATACTGAGGATGACCTGTTGATGATGTAGATCTAGAATCTATCCCTCCAGCATCCTCGTCTTCTTCAGATACAGATGAAGCTGAGAGTGAGAGAGATGATGACATGGTCTTAACATTAACTGAAAGGCACCACTGAAAAGGATCATTGTTCCTGTCTATAAACTGTTTGAGAAAACCATTGGAAACTCTGATCCTGTACAAGCAAAAGATGCCTAAAATACACAGTCATCCTGTCAATCATCAACAGCATCATCACCACTTCCAAGTCCAAGTCCTATTCAACCACATACACTTTTGTAGAGTAACCAGCACCAACAACAACACAGGTTATTAACATCCACAACAGTAGCTATGATGAGTGCCTCTGCTGCTGCTGAAGATGCTGCACCTTTAACACCTAGTAGTAGCAGCAGTAGAACTGCATCAACATCTAGCTCCAGTAGTAGTTGCAGCCCATCAGGTACCCCACAGTCCATGAAGTCCACAAAATGGGGACATTTCACTTATGATCCAAAAGCATGTTGTTATCTTTTTATGTACAAAAAGTACTTGAGCAGGGGGAAAGCAGGCTCACACCTAGGCACCTCCTCAATGAGATCCCACCTGAAAAACAACCACAGGTCTGACTGGGTGACACACCATGAACATGTCACAGGTGCCACAACTAGCAGCAGCAGAAATACTCCAAAAAGTTCCCAGGGTTCTTGGGCAGATAACAGAAGTAGTGATGTTACTGATGTGACAGAGAGTGTTCAACTGCCAGCAGTCAATTCATTCCAATGAACTGCACCAGAGGATTATAATGACTATGGGTTTGCTGTAGGAGATAACAAGAGTCATTCATAGAGTGTCTACATCTACCACCGCCACCACCACCATCTCCACAAGTGATGGCATTAAAGCAATAAAGTTATACAGTTCTTCTACTATGTACTGCCATCCTACGCTTACTATGTTCTTAGAAAGAAGTCAAAACCTGCACAAACTTAATGCAAAACTACGTCTATGGATATGCAAACTTGCCAAAATGTTGGCGGTTGACTTGCTGCCATTTTCTTTTGTTGAAAACAGAGGCTTTAAAGAACTGATGTCATGTCTTGCACCCTGCTGGGATATCCTTTGCAGCAGTTAATTTTTTCAAGGATGCTTGTGTCAATGTTACATAAGTAGGAAGTTTGTGTTGTGGGCAAAGGACAAAGGCACTCAGTCTGCTAACAACCTTTTAAAGGCATATGTTATTGTAGGACTCAAAATTTTGACTTTCAGCTATTTATTTCTCCATTTCAGCTCTCAGAACAAGTAATATTGTGATGGGAAATGTTGCAATCATAGGAAACATAGACAGGATCTCAAATTAATGGAGAACAGTTTTACTATAAGGCAGTGTAGCTACCTAAGCAGATATACATTTGCACTGGTTTTAAATATGAGGTAGTGGAAATGTTTAGAAAACACAAACAATAATTTTTTATAGTGCTATATATATATATATATATATATATATATATATATATATATATATATAATATAGTATATATAATTCACAGCAATCTAGTCTTGGAATTTTGTGTACATTTCTGAACTATATATTTTTGTGGGTATATTTTTTGTTTTAGTGTTGGGTTTTAAGCTGCAAGGCCAGAACACTAGTCTGTGAAAATGTCCAGTTTGGAAACTATAATGAACACCTTGTACTAGGGCCATGTAACTCCAAAAATACAAATCTATACCTATAGGTATTTCCAAAACTGGAAGAAATGAGTGAAAACATTTTCAGGTAGCTTTTCTAAGTGCACTAGTTGTGTGGAATCAGTCATGGACAGGATCATAATATTTTTTTATTCAATATTATTAGAGGTTTTGCAAAAACATTAAAGGATATATATATTTAGAAATGGTGCAAAACTAAACTATGCAATCCTGAAGAAGAAAAAGACAGCTATATATAGTTTACATGGCGCACTAAACAATAAAAAGGTGAAACCTGATTAAACAAGTACAAATTTGTACAGTGGCACAAATTTGAGGGTGTAGTCAATAATACAGTCTTTGAACTGCTGTACTTTACAGGAAATGATGAGTACATTTTCCATTTCCACATTCACACTGAATTATAACTTTAAAGACAACAATTCACCAATAACTTACTTCTCATAAAACTGCATTGTACAGTGTAGACCATGATATAATGGCAATGTTGCCATGAAGTGTGAGGCTGATGCACTAAGAAAGTGACATGATTTTGGTTCAAAGCTATTGCGCCATAGGTAACATATAACATTTCCAAAATATGTAAAGGGTTTTTAACTCATTGAATGGTATATCTAGCTCTGAACTTTGTGTCAATACTTTAGAGCAGATCTATCTGCAGTGCAGTCCATAAGTATTTGGACAGTGATACAAGTTTTATTCTGTTGACTAAGATGATAAAGTGAAGACTGTTAGCTTTAATTTGATGGTATTTATAGCCATGAACCGTGAAGGATGTAAATCCCTTTTACATATAGCCTCTCTATTTTAGAGGACCAAAAGTAATTGAGCAAATACCATAATCTTAAGCAAAGTCATCATGTTTAGTAGTTTTCTGCATATAAATTGTGTTTGATGACTGCCTGGAGTCTGCAACTCACAGATATCATTAGATGCTGGGTATCATCCCTGGTGATGCTCAGCCTGTCCTGTACTGTAGCCAACATCAATTCCTGTTATTTTTTGGCATTTTCCAAGGGAAACACATGCTCAGTTGGTTTCAGATCGAATGACTGACCTGGCCAGTCAAAGCATTCCATTTTTTGGTCATGAAAATCTCATGCTTTAGTGGTATATTTTGGGTCATTGTCCTGATGCAAGATTAAGTGCCTTCCAATGAGTTTTGAACCATTTCACTGAATCTGAGCAGATAAGCTCTTTCTGTATCCCTGAGAATACATTCTGCTGCTGTTGTTAGCAGTCACGTCCTTATAACATAAAGCGGTAGAATGCGTCACTCACTGTGAGCTGTAACCGCACATGCGCAGTAGAGAGTCCCTACTATGCATGTGTGGTTTCGCACACAGGGAGCTTCACTGTGAGTCGTCTGGAGCTCCCCGCTAAGGATCAGCGCTAAAGGATCACTGCAGTCATGCGCAGTAGAGACGAATGCACTGCCCCGTTCCGGACGGCTCACGTCTTGTCTCTGCTACCGGCTCCAGGGCAGCAGCCGGGGAAGCTGGGTGCACTTTAGCCCATGTATACAGGCTTCCATACTAGCCATCAATAAAAGAGAAGCGAGCCAGTTCCAGGGGCAGCCATACTGTCCAAGCCATAACATGTTTTTTTTTCTGTCAGCCTGGTACAGATTAATCTTCTTCTCATGTGTTCATAAGGCTTTGGTCCAAAACTCCACAGAGGTTTCTTTATGGGTTTTTTTAGCAAACTGTAACCTGGCCTTTTGTTCTTGGGGCTTACCAGTAGTTTGCATTGTGGTAATCCCTCTTAGGTTATGCTGGTGTAGTCTTTTTATGGTAGGCTATGGCACTTGTATGCTTACATTCTGGATAGTGTTCTTGATCTGTTAAAGTTGAAACAGAATTTTTCCTCACAATTGCAAGCATTCTTCTGTCATCTGTTACAGTAGTCTACTGTGGTCTATAAGGTCATTGCTATTGCTGAACAGACATGTGTGTTTTGCTTCTTAACAATGTACTACACAGTTAATTTTTATAACCTATTGTATTGGCTATGTCTCTGATCAATTTATTCTGATTTTTCAGCATCATCATGATGGTCTGCTTTATGGCAATGACACTTCTTTGCTCCTCATACTGAGAGACAATGATAACAGACTCCAAATGAAAATTCCACACCTAGAATTACCCGTATACCTGTTGTTAGCTCTCTTGTGCATGAACTAACAATGCAATTCCACACACCTGGCTAAGAAACAGTGAGCAGCCAAATGTTCAATGACTTTTAGTCCCCTAAAATGGATGGACTATGTACAGAAAAGGCTGTAATTGCTACATGGGTTATGCCTTATGTATGCAAATACCCTCACATTAAAGTTGACAGACTGCATTTTACCCTCTTAGTCATAGTTTTGAATCCAGTGGATGCACTGCACTGTACATTGTTAGACAAATAATATTTATTCTTATCATTACATTTGTAAGGTTATATTTTGAAATATAAGTATAGAGCTACAGCACTACATTACCCATCTGCAATTACTTTTCCTACATCATTTACTTAACCCATTGATGACCAGAGGCTGTGCAAGGCATTGTTTCATGTATTTGTTACAAAGTTCTACTTAAAGAGCCACTTACTTTTATCATACTTTACCACATCTTTCCTTGCCTGAGTGTCCTCTTTGGTACAGATAGCAAGAACCTTCACAGCATAGGCAGATGTTCTCTGTCCACCTGTCTAAGAGGAAATGAGATAGCCTTCATCATAAAGCAAAGGTATTACATGAGGGTAAGTATTAAAGTAGAGCAAAAAACTCCTAATAACCATCCATCCATCTCTTGAATGAAATACCAAAGGTAAAATTAATAGGGGTATTTGGTGTATTAATAACTATGTAAAATGAAGACCAAATGGCCTAATGTCTTAACCTTTTGAGTGCCAGAGAGGTACACAAACACATTGCTTTGCAATGTGTTGCTTACCTCTCTGGCACTCAAAGGGTTAATTTCAAAGAGGAGCAATTCTGGAGCAAATCAACTGCACCATAGGGGACAAATGGAAAAATCTAATTTATTGAAATGGGGATTCTAATCCCTTGAATGCCAGTGAAGACTCCAATGTATTTTTACCCTATGCATTGCAGACCTCCCTAGCATTCAAGGAGTTAAAAACCACACTTAATTCTATCAAATTGCCAGAATTTTAATTTCCCCCTTTGGTGCAGTTGGTTTGCTCTAGAATGGCGCCTCTTTAGTATAATACATTAGGCACAAATGTTCTTAGTCATCAAAGTAAAGAAGTGCAGTTCTGGAACAAACCATTTTTACTAGGGCTGAAATGAAAATTCCCCTAAATTACCATTGATTTCAACGGGACATTTAATTCATCGAAAGTCAGAGAGAGCTCCAATGTATTGCAAAGCTCTCTAGCATTCAACCTTTCATTTAGATTATCATGAATTTCCATTTCACTCTATGGTACTGTTCCACAACTGTGTCTGTTTGATGAACAAGGACTTTTTTGAGCCATGATATTTCTATGACATAAAAAAGCATAAGATGCTCGTTCTATTATCACCTTATGTATGCTTTCATGGCCTTAGATTGTAGACAAGGGGCAGGCAACCTTTAGTTCTCAAGCTGTTTTAGAGTATGCCTACCACCACCAGGACATGAGAGAAATATCAATGTATCCTGTTAAAACATTGTATATAAAAGGCTGCAACCAGCCAATGGCTAACAACAGAATTTAGAGGCAAATTATAAAAAATCATTTGGTTATTCTCATTATGTTATTTTAAATGCTTAGATTCCTTAACTGATTTGTATAATTAAAATCAATAAAACAATGTAAACAGCATTATACTGATTATTTTATCCATCCGCACCAACTGTAGTTACATCCTGCCCCTATGGGGAAGTTAGTTTACTCCACAATTGCTTCAGTCCTTACTAGTACATCAACCTCAGTGGACTTTCTGCTCTTGATCTCCATTCAGTAGAAGCCTTTGGGATAGTATCCAAAACTACACATTTTATTTCAACCCTCTTGCAACTAAACAGTAAATATGTTATTTTTCAAATGGACATAATCACTGCTCTCCACACTGGGTGCACAAAATAAATCAATCTGTTTATTATGAAAGCAATTTATGTAAAGACAATGAAAAACTAGCAATGGTAATTGCCTATTGAAATTGATGTTCATTAATAGCTGAACACAAAAATAGGAATTGCTAATCAATATCCCAGTGTTATAGAACATTACAAAGTATACTGGAGCAGGTGATTGCCCTGTTGCATGCTAGCGAAGTCTCCAATGCATTACAAGGCAATGTGTTGGAGACCTCGCTAGCATTCAAGGGGTTAAAAGGAAAATTGAAGCAATTCATGAACAAACCAACTGCACCATAGTGTACAAATAAAAATACCATTGATTTAAATGGGTGTTTAACCCTTTTAACAAATAGAAAATATCATTATTTCAAAAGAGCTTTATCCATTTTAATTCTTGAGAGGGCTTCAGCACAATGCTTTACAATGTGCATCTTTACTTGTCCTATATTGTGTTGTGGTTTTGCCACATAATTGCTTCACTTTCTACTCTATACGTATGTCCCACTGAATGTACTGAATGATGTACTAAGAGGAATTGAAATAATTCTGGAGGAAACCAACTGCACCATAGGGGACAAATAAAAATTCCCATGTATGATCTAGAGGTCTCCAGACTATTAACCCTTTAATGACCAGAAAGGCTTAAAGTCATACCTGGGAACCTTCAAGCCCAAGCACCCGGAGTATCAAGAAAGGAAGTGGATGACAAAGTCTGAGTGACATGACTTACATCATAATGTGGGTGGGGATTAATCAGGGTTGGTGTGATATAGAGGTGAAATGGCAGTGTTTGGCCTGAATTAGGCAGGGAAAGTGGGTGAAACAGGCATGGAGTGAGCAGAACTAGGATGGGAGTGGGTGGGGTTACCAAGGAACTCAGCATGCTGGAGAATCGCCTCTGTCCCAGGAGATCTGGTAATTAAAGAGTCTCTGAGGCAGATTGGGAGAGTTCCCAGTAATGATTAAAGCCTATTGTATGCTGTCAGAAAATATTTACTAAAGACCAACTATAATTGAGATCAGTAATTAAAAGAAACTGTAGATACAATGCAAATATTGTATAAATAGATATACTGGACCCCTAATACCGAGGTAACTCCAATGAAACAAAATAAATGGCACTTATTCCTAAGATATAGATTACCTTTAGTGGGATTCTGTAGCTCAAGATACTCAGAAGCCACTATCTCTGCTTCAACCCCATTGTGTCAGCTTTTCTCAATCTCAGTTTGTAGCTGCCTCCCATCATCATCACTGTCTTTATACCCCCCTCCATCTCTACTAGTTTCTGCCCACCTCTCTCTGCTCATTGGTTTCTTCCCCTCCACCCAATCTTCACCCACTATTTCTGTCTACCATCTTCCAAACTGGCTTTTTCCTCCACATGTTACAAAATTGTCTCTTTCCTGTCCATCTGACCATTTCCACTAACAAAAAGAGAGCAATTCTGGGGCAAACCAACTACATTATAGGAGACAAATAAAAATCCCCACTGTTTTAAATGATGTCTCCACAGACTGGAAACATCTCTAGTATTCAATGGTTTAAGAGCCCAATTTAAATCAGTGAGAATTCTGGAAATGTGTATTTTTATTTCCGAATTACTCCAGTAGAAGATTCACTAAGCGGTGATAAAGAGGTGATCAAACGGAGATGACTTATCCAGTTTATCACTTCTCCAGTTCCTATGTTATTCTATAGAGCCTATGCACTAAGATCTCCAAAGCTGAAGAAATGTTAGTGCATAGGTTCCATAGAATAACATTGAAATTGGAAAAGTGATACCACTGGAGAAGTCGTCTCCACTTTATCACCACTTTATAACCTCTTTGTGAATCTCCCCCTGGTTCTTCTTAAAACATCAGTCTCAGTAAAAGTCATAAAACAGCATAAAGTGGCATATTTATTCATATAAATGCTATTATAAAGGTATAGAGTAGTGATGAGCGAGCACCCCAATGCTCGGGTGTTCGGGTGCTCTAACCGAGCACCCCCTGAGGCTCGGGTGCTCGGCCGAGCACCCGAGCCCCATTGAAGTCAATGGGAGGACTCGAGCATTACACCAGGCACCCCCTGCTCTGATGAGGGGAGGGTGCCTGGTCCATAGGAAAAGGGCAGAAAAGGATGGAAACACCACAGAAATGGTTCAGGGACAGCATAGGGAGGATGTCTGGATGCATCTTGGACTCCAACATCGCTGCTGGGAACGATCTTTCGCCCGTAGTACGCCATTTTTACAGACTGACCATAAAACACACAAAAAGGAAAATAAAAACGACTTTAGGCGAAAAATTGTTACCAAACAATATTTGCTGTATATTTACTTGTATATCATCTGCAAATTCTCCCAAAAATTTCCTTGGTTTTCGGAAGTGAGGCCATGATTAAGAGGGAAACGTGCGCAGAGGCAAATTCTCCCAAAAATTTCCTTGATTTTCAGAACTGAGGCCATGATTAAGAGGGAAACGTGCACAGAGGCAAATTCTCCCAAAAATGTCCTTGATTTTATTGAACTGAGGCCATGATTAAGAGGGAAACGTGCGCTGAGCCGACCATCTAAAACATTATGGGTGAGGGTCTGCTGCAGAGCTGACCATCCTAAACATTATATGCGAAGGCCCGCTAGTGAGCTGACGCTATAAAACATTATATGAGAGGGCCCGCTAGAGAGCTGACCCAATAAAACATTATATGAGAAGGCCCGCTGGTGAGCTGACCTATATAAAAATTGTCAAACAGGGCCCGCTGGTGAGCTGGCCCTATATAAAAATTATATCACAGGGCCCGCTGGTGAGCTGGCCCTATATAAAAATTATATCCCAGGGCATATGGAAGAGGAGGAGGAGGATGAGAAGATTAAGAGTCAACCATATACCCGTTTTTTGGGTGGAAGGGGTGAATGGGAATACAGAGTATTCCCATCATTGTAAATAACATATATAAAGTGAGTTTATGTACCCCCGGGGCTTTCCTCCAGTGGAGTGGAGAAGTCAGGGGAAATCCAGGCCTTGTTCATTTTTATAAGTGTCAACCTATCAGCATTGTCGGTGGAAAGGCGGATACGCTTATCTGTTATGATGCCACCAGCAGCACTAAATACCCGCTCAGACAGAACGCTGGCGGCAGGGCAGGCCAGCACCTCCAAGGCATAGAGTGCCAGTTCATACCACGTGTCCAGCTTGGACACCCAGTAGTTGTAAGGCACAGAGGGATCATTGAGGACGCTGACACGGTCTGCTACGTACTCCTTCACCATCTTCCAAAACTTTTCCCTCCTTGTGACACTAGGCTGCGCATCAGGGTGAGGGTGCTGGCGGGGTGTCATGAAGGTGTCCCACGCCTTGGAGAGTGTTGCCCTGCCTTTGTCGGAACTGCTGTGTGCTCCCCTTTTCTCCCCTTCTCGGTTGGCCAAGGTAGCACGTACTCTGCCGCCAGCGTTGTCAGATGGAAAATTTTGGAGCAATTTTTCAACAAGAACCTTCTGGTATTGCACCATTTTGCTTGTCCTCTCCACCGGAGGAATGAGAGATGAGAAATTCTCTTTGTAGCGGTGGTCCAGAAGGGTGAACACCCAGTAATCCGTGTTGTCTAAAATGCGTGTAACGCGTGGGTCACGGGAAAGGCAGCCTAACATAAAGTCAGCCATGTGTGCCAGAGTACCAACAGGCAAGATTTCGCTGTCCTCACCAGGAGGATGACTCTCAATCTCCTCATCCTCTTCCTCCTCTTCTGCCCACCCACGCTGAAGAGATGGAACTAAAGTTCCATGGCTACCCTCTGTAGCGGAGACAACCGTGTCTTCCTCCTCCTCCTCCTCCTCCTCCTCCTCCTCCGCCTCCTCCAATTGTCGCTGAGAAGACGAAGTGAGGGTGCTCTGGCTATCACCTTGTGTAAGCTCTTCCTCCCCCATTTCCACCTCTTCCACATGCAAAGCGTCGGTTTTAATTGTGAGCAGCGAGCGTTTCAGTAGACACAGAAGTGGGATGGTTACACTGATAATAGCGTTATCGCCGCTCACCATCTGTGTCGATTCCTCAAAATTGCGTAAAACCTCACAGAGGTCTGACATCCATTCCCACTCCTCACTTCTGATTACAGGAAGTTGAACGGAGAGGCGACGACCGTGTAACAGCTGGTACTCCACTACTGCCCTCTGCTGCTCACAAAGCCGGGCCAACATGTGGAAGGTGGAGTTCCAGCGCGTGCTCACGTCACACAGCAGCCGGTGAGCTGGCAATTGTAAGCGCTGCTGCAGCTTCAACAGGCCGGCTGAAGCTGTTGATGACTTACGGAAATGTGCACACACGCGGCGCACCTTGGTCAAGAGATCATGCACATTGGGGTAGGTTTTTAGAAATCGCTGCACCACTAAATTAAATACATGCGCTAGGCATGGTACGTGTGTGAGCTTGCCGAGCTCCAAAGCCGCCACCAAGTTACGCCCATTATCACACACAACCATGCCTGGTTGCAGGTTGAGTGGCGAGAGCCACTGCTCGGTCTGGTGACTAATCCCCTGCAACAGCTCTGAGGCCGTGTGCTGTTTGTCCCCAAGGCAGATCAGCTTCAGCACGGCCTGTTGACGCTTCCCCACTGCAGTGCTACACTGCTTCCAGCTACTGGCTGATGGGGGAGTGGCGGTGTGTGTAGAGAATTCGGAGGTGGAAACGGAGGAGGAGGAGCCAATAACGTAGGTGCTGGTGGAAACCCTGATGGAGGTAGGGCCCGCAATCCTCGGCGTGGGTAGCACCCGTGCCATCCCAGGGTCCGAGTCGCTCCCAGCCTCCACGACATTCACCCAGTGTGCCGTCAGGGAAATGTAGCGTCCCTGGCCACAAGCACTTGTCCATGTGTCAGTCGTTAAGTGGACCTTCCCAGTAACTGCGTTGGTCAGGGCACGGGTGATGTTACGGGACACATGGTGGTGTAATGCGGGGATGGCACACCGGGAAAAGTAGTGGCGGCTGGGGACCGCGTACCGAGGGACAGCTGCTGCCATCAGGCTGCGGAAGGACTCAGTGTCCACAAGCCTAAATGGCAGCATTTCGATGGCCAGTAATTTGGAAAGGTGTGAGGTTAGTGCTATGGCCTGTGGGTGGGTGGCTGGGTACTTTCTCTTGCGCTCAAATGCCTGGGGTAACGACATTTGGACGCTGTGCTGGGACAGGGAAGTGGATGTGGTCGCTGATGGTGCTTCAGATGCTACAGGTGCAGGGCGGGAGGTATGCGGGCCTGCGCCTTCGACAGGCGATTGGCCGGCACCGAAAACAGGGGAAGAGGAGGCAGTGGTGTGGCCTGCAGACACAGATGGGCGATCCAGGCGTTCCTCCCACTTACTACGGTGCTTGGATGCCATGTGTCGGATCATGCTGGTGGTGGTGAGGTTTCTAGTGTTCATGCCTCGGCTCATTCTGGTGTGGCACAGGTTGCAAACTACAATTCTTTTGTCGTCCGCACTTTCCTTAAAAAAACGCCATACCGC
Organism: Rhinophrynus dorsalis; assembly: GCA_037306005.1. NCBI lineage: Eukaryota > Metazoa > Chordata > Amphibia > Anura > Rhinophrynidae > Rhinophrynus > Rhinophrynus dorsalis. Next base: position 270,655,645 of record CM074724.1, read on the forward strand.
GGAACACCTACCCCTTGGCAAGGTAGATTTACGCAAGGGGGTGCTCCGTGGAACATTTGCGGGCCGGTTTGGTGCGGTCCGCCTTCTTTCTGTAGCCACACCACTGCCTCTTCCAGCCTGTTGCGGTGCTGCAGATGGCTCACCCTCAGGACTGCTGTCATCGCTCGGCTCTACACCTTCCCAGGTGGGGTCAGTCACCTCATCGTCCACCAAGTCCTCCTCCACTTCCTCACTCTGATCATCCTCCTCAAGTCTTGATCCCACCACATACTCAGTCATTGACAACTGTATAACATTCTCCTCAACAAGGTCTTGAGACGGAAATAGTGGTTGATTTAATGGCAACTGTGTCTCATCATCATCATCATCATCCACTACTTCCTTTGACCTTAAATGCCGTTCACATCTGTCATCTTCTTGAGATTGGGTAGCCTCTAGAGGTTGTGAATCAGGGCACAAGATGTCATGTTCCTCTGCAAGCGTGCTTGGAGAGAGGGTCAAATGAAGGATTGGTGATGAGACGAGCTCCTCACTATATCCCAGTGTGGGATCACTTCTTTGACCAGACCGTGTATGGTGGGAGGAAGGATGATCAGAGTGAGGATTATGTTGACCAGACTCTTGGCTACTGAGAGTGGACTTGGTGGAAGACAGGGTGGTGCTTAACCGACTGGAAGCAGTATCAGCTGTCATCCAACCGACCACCTGTTCGCAGTGGTCGGACCTCGAGAGTGATGTCCTGCGACGCCCTGTAAAATTACACATGAAGCTAGGTATGGTGGATGTCTTTCTTTCTTGTGCTCTGGCACCAGGCACAGTTTCTCCGCGTCCTGACCCGCGCCCTGAACTTTCAGGATCACGTCCACTTCCCCGTCCCTTTTTACCCGCCTTCTTCATCTTACACAGAATATGTGACTTTAATATTTGAGTTTGAAAACTTAACAGTATTTCTTATTATTCTGCAACTGTACAGAGTACACAGAATAGGCTGTTAAACGGCGGTGAAACACACTGAATGGAATATGTGACTTTAATATTTGAGTTTGAAAACTTAACAGTATTTCTTATTATTCTGCAACTGTACAGAGTACACAGAATAGGCTGCTAAACTGCGGTGAAACACACTGAATGGAATATGTGACTTTAATATTTGAGTTTGAAAACTTAACAGTATTTCTTATTATTCTGCAACTCTGCAGAGTACACAGAATAGGCTGCTAAACTGCGGTGAAACACACTGAATGGAATATGTGAGTTTAATATTTGAGTTTGAAAACTTAACAGTATTTCTTATTATTCTGCAACTGTACAGAGTACACAGAATAGGCTGCTAAACTGCGGTGAAACACACTGAATGGAATATGTGACTTTAATATTTGAGTTTGAAAACTTAACAGTATTTCTTATTATTCTGCAACTGTACAGAGTACACAGAATAGGCTGCTAAACGGCGGTGAAACACACTGAATGGAATATGTGACTTTAATATTTGAGTTTGAAAACTTAACAGTATTTCTTATTATTCTGCAACTGTACAGAGTACACAGAATAGGCTGTTAAACGGCGGTGAAACACACTGAATGGAATATGTGACTTTAATATTTGAGTTTGAAAACTTAACAGTATTTCTTATTATTCTGCAACTGTACAGAGTACACAGAATAGGCTGTTAAACGGCGGTGAAACACACTGAATGGAATATGTGACTTTAATATTTGAGTTTGAAAACTTAACAGTATTTCTTATTATTCTGCAACTGTACAGAGTACACAGAATAGGCTGTTAAACGGCGGTGAAACACACTGAATGGAATATGTGACTTTAATATTTGAGTTTGAAAACTTAACAGTATTTCTTATTATTCTGCAACTGTACAGAGTACACAGAATAGGCTGTTAAACGGCGGTGAAACACACTGAATGGAATATGTGACTTTAATATTTGAGTTTGAAAACTTAACAGTATTTCTTATTATTCTGCAACTGTACAGAGTACACAGAATAGGCTGCTAAACTGCGGTGAAACACACTGAATGGAATATGTGACTTTAATATTTGAGTTTGAAAACTTAACAGTATTTCTTATTATTCTGCAACTGTACAGAGTACACAGAATAGGCTGTTAAACGGCGGTGAAACACACTGAATGGAATATGTGACTTTAATATTTGAGTTTGAAAACTTAACAGTATTTCTTATTATTCTGCAACTGTACAGAGTACACAGAATAGGCTGCTAAACTGCGGTGAAACACACTGAATGGAATATGTGACTTTAATATTTGAGTTTGAAAACTTAACAGTATTTCTTATTATTCTGCAACTCTGCAGAGTACACAGAAAAGGCTGCTAAACTGCGGTGAAACACACTGAATGGAATATGTGACTTTAATATTTGAGTTTGAAAACTTAACAGTATTTCTTATTATTCTGCAACTCTGCACAGTACACAGAATAGGCTGCTAAACGGCGGTGAAACACACTGAATGGAATATGTGACTTTGATATTTTAGTTTGAAGACTTAACAGTATTTCTTCCTATTCTGCAACTCTGCACAGTACACAGAATAGGCTGCTAAACTGCGGCGAAGCACACTGAATGGAATATGTGACTTTGATATTTTAGTTTGAAGACTTAACAGTATTTCTTCCTATTCTGCAACTCTGCACAGTACACAGAATAGGCTGCTAAACTGCGGCGAAGCACACTGAATGGAATATGTGACTTTGATATTTTAGTTTGAAGACTTAACAGTATTTCTTCCTATTCTGCAACTCTGCACAGTACTCAGAATGTGCTGCTAAACTGCGGCGACGCACACTGAATGGAATACGTGACTTTGATATTTTAGTTTGAAGACTTAACAGAATGTGCTCTAATCTGCAACTTTGCACACTAAACAGAATGTGCTCTAATCTGCAACTTTGCACACTAAACAGAATGTGCTCTAATCTGCAACTTTGCACACTAAACAGAATGTGCTCTAATCTGCAACTGTGCACACTAAACAGAATGTGCTCTAATCTGCAACTTTTCACACTAAACAGAATATTTTTTTTTTTTTTTTTTTGTTTTTTTCCCCCCACACACAATATAACCTGCTGCCCCCACACACAGTAGTCCTAAAAAGGACTTTTGGTTCTTTTTTGTCACAATTTTTGTTTTTTCCTCCCTACACTGCCTTTCCCTTCCTATCCTCAGCTCTCCCTGGCTCAGACTGAGCCGAACTCGATGGTCAGGTGCTATACAGCACCTGACCACGGGTTCTGGCCAGCCAATCAGTGTAATGCCAGCAGCCAACATGGCTGCTGGCATTACACCGATGTCAGAGCCTCCCTGCACGTTTATTGGCTGCGCAGCAGCCGCAAAACGTGCGGGGAGGAGACCCGAACATGGCGGGCGAGCACATGCGGTACTCGTACGAGTACCGCCATGTGCCGAGCAGAGCGATGCTCGAGCCGATCCGAGCATCGGCCGAGCATGCTCGCTCAACACTAGTATAGAGTATGCAAAATAGCTTTTATCTACATTTCAGTTTAAAAATATAAATTATATGTGATAAATATTAACTAGCCCTGCCCTGCAGCATGAGTAACCGATGCCTTGAGGTGTCAGTAAATTCTGCCCATTAATCACTATAAATTGAATCTCACTGATATATTACCACACCAAAAAAATCAGTACTCCATTAAAGTAGACCTGTCACCTTAAGATAAGTTTAGTTAATTTTAAAAACAATATAAAACTGCCTATATGTTATCCTAGTCATTTGCACCACAAGGTGAAACAAAAACACAGGTTTGAGTTGCACTGACTTTTGAATTAAACATCCTCTGGCAGTGGGAGTAACCTTGTTTTACCCAGAGTAAAAACAAACATAAAATGTTATTTTATAAAAAACAAGTATATTGCTCCTTTAAAATGTAAATGCTAGTCAATGATAATTTCTTTATGATAAAATGGACAGTTATTATATACAGAAAGCCTCCATATCTGCACAGGCTTCAGATAGGAAAGTACATTTAAAAAGGGAATGAACTGAGTATGCTCTGTCATTTCATAATTTGGGCAATGGGAGCTGACCACAGAACTGTCATAAGTGGCGCACAGTGGGTGGATATTATCCCAGGCCTGGATCAGAGGGTCTGGCCAAGTCACAAGGAATGGACAGCATGAAGGGTGACATAGGCCCACTCTGGACCTTATACAGAAGAAACAAAAGATGAACTATTCTAGAGTATACTATCTGCAAAATAGCAGACAAATAAAAATTCTTTACATTTCCACTAATTTAAATGGGGCTTCTAACCTATTAAATGCTAAAGAGGTCACCATCAATTCACAAAGCAATATGTTGGAGACATATGTAGTACTATAGGGGTTAAAAGTTCAATTTACATCATTTTTGTTTCACCTTGTGGTGCACATGTTTTACTACACACAAGTTCATCTTTTGCTTCTGTGTAATGTCCTTGGTTTGTAGTACATCAGCAGCTCTGGGCCAGTAAAACCAATCAATGAGACCTCATTGACTGATTTATATCTCTCTCACTTTGCCGATGTACTGAAACCCAAGAAAAGTAAACCTCTTTCCTTTACAGCAGAGGGTGGCAATGTGAGGCCCCCCAGTGGTTGCCAGATGACATATTTTCCATTATCCCTTGTCAGCTATCAACTGGCAGGGGATGATGGGAGTTGTAGCCTGACAGAAGATGGAAGACCCACCCTGCTCCACATGCTATTGTGTCTGTGCTGTACATTGTGTATCATCCAGTAAACCAGTGGTGTAGTGGAGCCAGAGCAGGTTGGGGTGCAGCCCTGGTGCTTTTCTCACACAGGGTAAAGCCAGGTCTGGTCTATGATTTACAGTATTGCAAGGCTAGCAAAATAACAATCTAGTATTTAATCTTCCTTCTCCCCAACTCTCTTCTCTTTTAACCCTTCCTTTCACTCTTCAACCCTCTTATTCATGTCTCCTTTATTTTCCCTTGGCCTATCAATCCCCTCATGTCTCCCATATTTATACACACACACACACACATACACACACTTTCCATTGGTCAGAGTCATCTGACATGTTTTGGGGTCAGTCTCTCCTAGGACTAAATTGTAATTTATTTAACACTAGTGTAAAAGCCTGTGTACATGGGCCAAGGTCTGGGTGATGTTAACCCTTTGAGAGACAGAGGGGTACAATGCGTTGAGTACCCCTCTGGCACTCAAAGGGTCAAGAGGCTGGTCCTGCTCTGCGTACTACCACACACAGTCATGCGCAGTAGAGACTGCCCGAACCACAGAATGCTCCCCTCATTCTGTGCATTTGGGCAGTCTCTACTGCACATGACTGCATCAGACAAGCATTCTAGTGTTTTATTATATAGGATGCTGGAGGATTTAATCTCATTATAGAGGTGCATGTGTCTAGGATGGTTTGCATGGACACAGTGGTGCTTTGCCTGCCTTAAGACTGCAGTTGTGCCCCTCATTTTTTTATATTTTTATTAAGTACACCTTCAAGAGACAGCAAGGACCAATAACAGTGCATGAAATTAATCAATGAGAGCAATACAATACCATTATCAGACATGCAAAAAAATATGAAAACAGGTAAGGCAATATGGAGTACAGGTCAATCATCCCAAAGTGTTCAAGAAGTTTTGTATTTTATAAACATAAGCCTAAACAAACAGGTCTCCACCCCAACACCACAGGCGCACTGAACCCCAGCACCAGGACAGTCAAATCAAGTATGAAGCACAGAGGATGAATCTCAGCTCCACACAACTAGTGAAAGGAATCAGTACCAAAGTGGGATATCCATGTCCCCCAATCATGTAAAACCTGTGCGGAGCCCCTGTGTGAGTATACACTAAGTGGTAGTGCAGAATATTTTAGGCCACCAAATTCATCCAGTGGTCATGTGAGGGCAGGGCATGTGAGGGCAAAAAGACAGACATCCACACCATGGTAACTATATTATGTGCCATAGCCAGGGTCTCCATTAGAAGAAACTTAACAGGGTTTGCGTATAAGCAGCATATATTTATAAGTACAGAAGGCATTGGATACCAGGTCTCTGTATTACCCTGATGTCTATGCATAATTGTATCACATGAAGCACCTTAGAGTGGGAATATCAAACATGCGGCCCGTGGGCCACATGCAGTCCACTGTGGAACCCTGCCTTCCAATTTGCAGTCCTTTATAGATAGAAACTTTCTGAATGCCCTGCAAACCTGCATCTTCCCCCTACTCTCCTTACCAGACCAGGGTTGCATCTGTCTGATTTTTTGGTTTCTGTCAAGATTTCACTTGTCATCAGAATCATTTGCAGGCTGCTAGAATGGTCCACAGGCAGCGGATGATAGTAGTGGCAGGATTCATATGGGCTAGACGACCATTGCTGACTTTACCAGTCAGTGTAGTTTGTATGGAGGGGAGGGGCACACTAAGAGAGCTTCAGGCTGAACAAAGAAGGAATGGGAGGTGCAAAGGTCCATGTGGGTGCAGGTTAGAGAAGATAATTTCAGCTTTTTATTCTCAAATACTAGTGTCTATGGACATAGTAACATAGTTGATGAGGCTAAAAAAAGACATCAAGTCCAGCCCATGTAAAGGAAAGAAAAAAAATTTAAGCCATTTCCGATTATTCCCCCAGTGGGTAAAAAAATTCCTTCTTGACTCCAAATGGCTGTCAGATAGGTTGTTGATCCAGGGAACTATCTGCTTTGAAGCCAACTGGCATAACTGGAAAATGACTATTCCTCTATTCTTAATGGATGACCTCTTGTTCTTGAATATATAATTCATTGAAGAGTTCTTTGTATTGACCTCAAAAATATTTGTAAATGGTAATCGTATCACTTCTCGGATGTCTCTTCTCTAATGTAAACAAACCCAGTTTTGTTAGTCTCTCTTTATAACTCAGATGCTCTAATCCCTTTATCAGTTTTGAACGTCTCTACACTTTTTCCAGTTCACTAATGTCTTTTTTTTAAGAACTGGTGTCCAAAACTGTACTCCATATTCTAGATGAGGCCTTAATAAGGATTTATATAGGAAGAATTATATTAGCATCCCATGCATCTATACCTCTTTTTATGCATGATAGTACTCTATTTGCTCTTCCAGCAGCTGAGTGACACTCGTACTGCTGTGAAGTCTATCCTCTAGCAGTACTAGTAGTGATGATCGAGCACCCCGATGCTCGGGTGTTCGGGTGCTCTGGCCGAGCGCCCCCGGAGGCTCGAGTGCTCGGCCGAGCACCCGAGCCCCATTGAAGTCAATGGGAGGACTCGAGCATTACACCAGGCACCCCCTGCTCTGATGAGGGGAGGGTGCCTGGTCCATAGGAAAAGGGCAGAAAATGATGGAAACACCACAGAAATGGTTCAGGGACAGCATAGGGAGGATGTCTGGATGCACATTGCCCCTTCCTCAATGCCCCCTTCATCTCCACACTGCCCCTTCATCTCCACAATGCCCCCTTCATCTCCACAATGCCCCTTCCACACTGCCCCTTCATCTCCACACTGCCCCTTCATCACCACATTGCCCCTTCCACAATGCCCCCTTCATCTCCACAATGTCCCCTTCATCTCCACACTTCCCCTTCCACAATTGCCCCTTCATCTCCACAATGCCCCCCTTCATCTCCACCATGCCCCTTCCACAATGCCCCTTCCATCTCCACACTGCCCCTTCCATCTCCACACTGCCCCTTCCATCTCCACAATGCCCCCTTCATCTCCATCTCCACGATGCCCCTTCCACAATGCCCCTTCCACAATGCCCCCTTCATCTCCGCAATGCCCCTTCCACAATGCCCCCTTCATCTCCGCAATGCCCCTTCCACAATGCCCCCTTCATCTCCGCAATGCCCCCATCTCCACTTCACCTCCACATTGCACCTTCATCTTCACATTTCCCCTGGTGGTCTAGCGGTGTACTTGACAGATCTGTGCCTCCTTCGGCACAGATCTCTTTGACTGAAGCTCCCGGCGCCGCTGTAGTAATGCAGAGGCTGGGAGATGATGTCATCTCCCAGCGCTCTGTATTACTAGAGCGGCGAGATGAGTGAGAGATCAGGTAAGCTGCGGGCGTGGGGGTTGAATCTCCCGGCCAAATGAGGGGGGCCCGGAAAGCCTCATTCAAGTTGAATGAGGCTTTCCGGGCCCCCCTCATTTGGCCGGGCCCTAGGCAGGCGCCTTGTGCGGGGAGGAGACCCGAACATGGCGGGCGAGCACATGCGGTACTCGTACGAGTACCGCCATGTGCCAAGCAGAGCTCATCACTAAGTAGTACTAAATCCTCTCTCTAATGAAGATTCCCCAAGTTGTTTCCCATTTAATGTATATGTAGCATGTTTGTTTCTGCAGTTTAAATGCATAACCTTGAAAACACTACTGGGATAAGAAAATCCCAGAACTAGAACCTATTAATGAGGCAAAGTTTTGTAGAGGGGTGATCATTCTAAATTATTATTTTTTTGGCTTTACTTGATATCTTCAAATATTTTCAGTCTTCATTTTGTTGGGACAATATTTGCACTGATTAGGATATCATTATTTTATGTTGTTCATATGTTTATTGGCACTTACACTTTAGGTGATATTGTTTGGTATTTAGCACTTGACATATGAGGACTGCCTATACTGTCATGTAGCCATTATTCATGTACTGTATTATACTTTATGGTCCCCCTCTATTGTTACATTTTAAGTATGTTTTAATTCTTGTTTCCTGAGTATGTATTAACTATAATAAAGATTTTTCTATTTTGACAATATACTTTTTTCTGGGTAGTGTGCCTCATTAATAAGTTCTAGTTCTGGGATTTTCTTATCCCAGTAGTGTTTTCATGATTGTTTTTCCTTTCGAGAGCATCTAACTGTTAACTTATTATTGCCCAGTTGTATTTATATGATAGCTTCTGCTGATCTATTTCTTGGTACTATAAAACCTTATGTATCTACGTTAAATGTCCCCGACCTCAGCAATATGGAACACAGGTAGCACTGAGTTGAGTCCCTCTTTGGAGGTCAGGACACATCTCAAAAAGTCTTGTGGGTGGAGACTCCAAGCCACTCCTCGAGCTCAACCCTTCCACCTGCATCTCCAGTTATGATGTGATCAAAACCACACCAACAAAGCAAGCAAGAGAAGATGGAAGCTCATGTGAGAATAAAAACTCTAAACAAGGACTCCCACATCCAGACAGGAGAGACCAACAGAGGTCCCTTTCAGTGAGTTGGAGACCTGTGTTCCATAAGGACTATGGAGAAAAAAATACTAAAATCCTATTTTGTCTTACATCCAATATGGAACACAGGTACCATGGGGCTATACCAACACTAAGCTCCCAGAGGTGGGAAGAAGGAAAAAGGATCTCATTCCTGTCCCCACAATACTGGAGTTCCCTAGCACTATTCAAAACTGGAATAGCCCAAATAGAACCAAGTGTCAACAGACACAAAACTTGCACAGCACATAAGAAACAAGAGCTCAAACAGCTGAACAACAGTAAGGCACAAGAAAAAAACAGGTCTCTTGACAAGCAGAACCATCTGAAGGGCCTTCCGGACAATGCTGACTTCAGCTGAAACCAATAAATTCACATAATAGTATGCAGCAGGGGATTTAGATGTCAGCTCCCATAATATAGCTGAGCTTTGTATAATAAAAAGAAATATTGATACCAGGGATGTGTGGATGTGTTTTAGTATGGTATGCATATGCAGCTTTATTTTACTTTTATTTTTTTGTCATCCCCTCTCCTTGTTTGTGCTGGTCATGAATGTTTTCAGTCCAAGAGATACTCTTGATTAGGATCTTACAATAATTATGTTACTGCTTGAATTGCTTCAAAATCTCTGAATCCTCTGTTGAGTAACTATGTTATTGGTGTAAAAGAAATACTGGACATCCTGTAAATATCCCATTCATCTTTATGTGCAGCAGTTTCTGACAATTAATCTGCTTTCTAGTACTTTGTGGTATGCCCTTGTTATGAATTGCTCTTTTATTATGGGAAAGAAATCTGGAACAAATGTAGAGTAAAAAACACAGTTGCTGCTTAAAGGGACAGTAATACTTAAAATGTAAAAAAATGTATATTGTATCGTTTATCCCCCTGAGTAAAACAAGGGTACCCCCACTGCTGAACAGTGTTTTATTCATTAGTTAATACAGCTTAAACTTGATTTTTGGTGCAGTATCACAGTGGCCTGAAAATGTACAGTGGCGCTGTTGCTACACCATCCTATGGAGATTTATGGTAAACTGACCAGAGCTGTCCATAGGATGGTATAGCAGAGTGCCACTGTACAAGTTCAGGCCACTGTGATACTGCACCTAAAAAATTAAAGTTTGTGCTGTAATAACTACTGAATAAAACACCTTTCTGCAGTGGGAGTACCATTGTTTTATTCCTGGGGATAAACCCCAAAACATTTATTTTTTTACATTTTAAGTATTACTATCCCTTTAAATTTCAAACTAACCACATAAATCTGGATAAACACAAAAATATTTGTGTAAATAAGACACTCACCCTGCCACTGTGGTCTTAGTGGATCAGGAGCAACCTCCAACAATCACAGCAATGATTTCAGCATACATGAAGACACAGGACAGAGATGCTCAAATGGAATCCACCAAAGCATCAGACATCAGCAGAAAGGTTTGGAGCATGATGTTTCCTTGTCTCTTCATTGATATAGTGCTTTTTTTTTGTCCATTACTAATGATGAATAAAGACATATTATCCTTTAGTAAAGTTCTAAATCAAATTATGATATACTTATGTGTTTTATCTGTTGTATATTATTTAATTATGTGTTCTTCTAACTTCACATGTTTTGACCACATGATATGTGCTCCTACTTTTATTAAACTATGTAATGGAGAATTGTTTTTTAAGTTGTGATTTGCTATACAGAAATTGATTGGCTTAGTCCAGACCTCATTTTTGTACTTTAATGTGTTCTGTAGTTCAGATGTCCATGCATGTTTAGTGATGTCAGAGTGGGATGCTCAATGCACCTCACGGAAGTGAGATGCATTCTGGATTAGTTAACATGGTAAGGGCGTTTCTTATTGGTCTATACCGTTTGCTTTATACTATTTAAAGTCACTTCATGTTTTATTCAGTTGTGCCTATGATTAAGTGAACATACTTTCATGAAACACATAAGGTGGTAGTCCATCCTTTCCTGTTTATCTGTGTGATCTTTTGTCCAATTGTATCGCTTATAAAATTTGGAATAAAGCTGCAATTTTACATTTTAAGGTGATTTTTTCCCTACATTTTTATATATTAAAAAAAACACCAATTCCTATCCCCAAACAGTATTTTAGAGTAATTGATAATATTATAGAGCAGTTTCTATGAAGTGTGAAAAAAACAGGATTATATTAGCAACCCTCAGGAAGCCTACAAGGAAGGGTGGTCTTTCCTTGCCTGGTTTCTATAAATACTACCTGTCAGCACAGGGCCAATACTCTCTGACAGATGCAAATTCAGACACCATCTTTGACTTTGTTGATGTAGAAAAAAATGTTATTACATTGCAATTACAATCTGTTGCATTTGCTGTCGGTAGGGCCCAGGATCAACAGGGTACCAATGCTGATCTTTAAAAGAATATATAACATTGTTAGCTATGCAGTCTATGACTAGATATGAGGCTAGAGACTCAGGTACTAAACTGTGGGGAGAGGCATGACTTGACCAATTACGTCACTTGGACTTTGGGTCTGTATGTGCCAGGTGCCACATTACCACAACTGGGCACCTGTATCACAACGTTTTAAAAATATATGAACAGTTAAATTTTGAATTTAATATTCTGAATAATCAGTTTTATTCCTATCAGTGCCTTAAACGTGCACTGCAATTGCATTAGGGGAAACAGCAACATAATGTTTCTGAGCTCAAACCACTATCTGTGGCGGCACAGCAGTGGCACAAAAACAATCACCTTTATTTATAAATGCTCAATAAAGCGAAATACAGTATATGATTCCACTTTAAGGTAAAAATGGAAACAGGACTTAAATGCGATATTATAAAATGGGCAAACAATGAAATATATCTCAGGGGCAGAAGGGCCAGGAGTACTTTCTGACATATCATTTAGGAGTACCCAGAGGTTATCAGATTCTGGATACAGATTACTGACTGTTGTGAGGTCCTACATAAATCAATATTTTTCTTCTCCAAACTATGTATACTTTCAACATTATCTGGTAACAGGGTTCTCTAACAATAATGTGCTTATTTAGGAATTGCTGGTGTTGATACAGACAGTGGTGGTCATGGAATGGCTTTCTGTTAAACTTCCTAATCATAAGGCTTGAATCAACCATGTTAATCATGATATTCTATATTACAAACATGTCTGCACACACACACAGTGGGACTCTTCAAGCATTTTTAAGAATTTGGGGAGCATGGGAAAATAAACAGTTTTGTCTTCACCCTGATATTTTTTTTTATATATATAATGAGGGACAATTCGGGTTGGGGGAGACTTCAAAGTCCTGATTAGGGATGGGTGAAAATTTCCACCTCAAACTGAAATCGGCAAAAAATGGCACTTTCTGCTTGGTGAAAAATTTCCCAGGAAAAGTGCAGATTTTCCTCTTTTTTCCACTTTTTTCGCCCATTGAAATCAATGGGAACATAGAAGTTACATACAACCCATTACAAATAATATTTTATTTCCCAAAGGCACAGTATAAAAGGTGCATGAGGGTGCATGTGTTGGTGGGGTGTGGGGAAAGAATCAGCTGAACAGGGGATGATTTTTGGGGGGTTGTTTACTGGGACTGGGGGACACTTAATAAAAAAGAAATACTAAATAAAATAAAATAAAAACCATAAGACATGGTATAAAGGGGTCTAAGGAGGGTGCCTGTGTTGGTGAATTAATTAATCATTTGAACAGGGAATTTGTTTTGGGGGGTTCTTGACTGCTTTTGGGGGACAGTTAATAACAAAATAAGAAATTTGTATTTAAAGTTATAGAGACAGGAACCCCTTGACATAAGCTGCCACTGGGGTGGACTGACACTTGACTTGATAGAGTTTTTTGTAGAGGATAATTTGTTAGATTTGTTGTTAGAGGACCAAGTCCTGAGGAAACATTGATTTATAGGACAATAGGACAGCATTGGTTCAGTACTGCTAGTCACTTCCTCCTCCTCAGACTCAGTGGACACATAATGGTCCTTCCCGCTCCTCAACTGATTATTTATTACCCTGCTCATAGTGTTAGGGGTCACTATGAGCCTCTCCTGTCTCAGTTTTTGCTAAATATCACAAGAGAACAGCACAGCACGTCTATCTCGCTCTGTAACTGTTACTATTGTGTCTGCCTTCAGTGAAAACGTCATGTTTTATAGCAGAAGTGCGAAAACAATGTAAATCAATGGGCAAAAACTTTTTAGCCATTGAAAAAATGTCGAAAGATTTTGACCAATGGACGAAAGATGCGAACATTTTAACCGCTAGTTGTAAAGCGCATTTTCCCATGAAAAAGCGGATAACAACGTGGTTTTCGCAAAGTTTCCCGCGGGAACACAGCAACAACTTTCACCCACCCCTAGACCTGATGCCATTTTGTTTTTTTAGTAGGGGTGCGGGTGTTCCACCTGCATGTGTGATTCATTAGTATAGTTATAGATGGGTGGGAAAGGGGTTGGTTGTTGAGATAGGTTTGGGCTTTAATTGTTAAAACTGAAAAAGGCTGGTATGTCAGCTATTATTTTAATTAAAATATTATATTGTATTCTAGACACAGTATCATTTTGTTGTACTTTTCATATTGAGCCTGTTTTGGATAATGTGGTTAATAAATGTACTTGTTAAAAAAGGTTTAACTACTACTGGGGCCACCTTTCCTGCTTTCCAATGATATGCTCAGATGTTACACTATTTTAAACATAAGAGGAAGAAGCCTTGCTCCATTCCCCACGAAAAACACTACCAAAATATAAAAGGTTAGTCATTCATTATGTTTGTTTAAGCTCCTTTTAAACCCTAAGCCCCTCGCCTATGTTTCCCACCTCAGGAGGGAAACACCCTTTCCCTTTTTTATTGAGTGGGAAGGATAAACCCAGGGGAAGTGGCAGTGTACACAGGCAGGAGGAAAGCAGACTTGAAGGTCCTGTCCTGCTACTTACCTGACGTCAGGAAGATTCCGACCTTCGGTCATCATTTTATTTTACAATTTACCCAAAAAGAATAAAAATATAATAGCATTTCTCTGTATACATTTCTAATAGTGTTTGGAAGTTGAACTAAACTTGACATCATTTGCAGTAATTCTTTCCTGTTTCATTTTATAAGTAACATACAAATAAAGGTATTAAAGGATGGGTAAACATTTTTTGCACATTTTATACATACAATATACAGTATGTATAAAGCTTTCCCAGTGGAGTCAAATAATGGTACTCAGATGCTGGACGATTGTTCATTAATCAGTGCCAACAAGTATCCAAAAGAAGAATTATTTGTTTATAATGCACTGTGTTGGGAAGCTTTAGTTAAAACAGCACCACATAGTGGCCACAATAGAAAATGACAGTTTAATTTAAAAAAATGAAAGCTTGAGCTGTAATACAGTTTGAATGAAACATATTGTAGTAGTGGGAGCTCCCTTGCTTTATTCTGACGGAATAGCCCTATAGCATATTTTTGTCATTAAAAAAAGGTTTACTGCTCTTTTATCCCTTCAAGCACCAGAGGGGTGTGCAATGCATTGCTGTTTAATATGTTGCATAGCCCCCTGGCACACAAAGGTTTAAAAATAAAATATTGATTTGTGGAGATCCTTCAGTCTTGTGCTATTTTTGAGTAGCTGTTCTCTGCAGCATTTTCTTATTAATGCATGTATTTTCTTCTGGCGATAAGAAATCCAGAAATAAACATGGTGCTGTTGGCGAGATGCTTCCAATTATCTTTTATCTCCATATAAAGCATCCTGCGGGCCTTCCCCACTGCTCTGATCCCTTGCTTGGCAACATGTAAGTCAGATGATTGAGGATTCCCATTATCCCTTTCTCCATAGAAGTATACAATTATAGTGATATTATTCTTGCATTCTGCCTTTAGCAGTTGTGTTTGATTCTGAACTCCCTGCCATTAATTCAGTTTTACCTTCAGCAGTTTGATGAGTTTCTTGACAACACCTGCTTGCACAGTTTGTCCCACAGCCTTGGTGCATTGTGGGAGAACCCTGCTAAGAATTCCCACACTTCTCTGAAAAGACACAAAGGAGAAGGGGATTTAAATAATAGAAAGACATAATACAATATAATAACCTTGTTACACATGAGCTTTGAACAGCAATGAACAGCAGTTAAAGGAAATTGTAGACAATTCACCCATGTAACAAACATTGCATTTGCAGTTTAATTTACCTATGTATAAAACCAGTGTAGAACTGCGCTCACTTGTATCCAATGGATTTTATGCTTTGATGTTAGCCACAATACAATTGTGTAGATAGACTGAAAAAGGGAACAGAACTCACAAGAACTTGATAGAATAATTGAAGGTTCCTCTGTTATATTAGACCAATTTATTGGTCATAATCACAACAAAGGCCCAGTTATGGAACTAATGTTGGTCTAAAAAAGAGCACCTTCAACTCTACTATATGTATATATATATATATATATATATATAGTTTTAGTCAAAAAGTAATGCAGACATATCTTGCATTTTGGAGGTCAGTTTCTGCATGGTCTGAAATGTTATGGTGTTGCTTTTGCTGTTGTTTTTTTTTTTTGTTTTGTTTTTTTAAACCAACAGTTTTTTTCTAGTATTCCTTTAATTCTGGAAACAAAAAGTACAAGGCATAGGCAGTTTGAATAGATTCATTTAATGAGACTAAAAGCTGTGTAGGTAACAGATCCATTTTAAGATTGTAGAGTAATTCCTGATATAAATGTGAACACAATGAGGCTAATGTATTATAGGGATAGTAATGGCTTTTAAAAACATAACACAATATTGTAGATATTAAAAACCCTTATGGTTTGAGAGATAGAATGTTTTAAAGTTCCCCGCCACTGATGTCAGCTGGAGATGCATGTTGCATGTTGGCTGACTGGAGGCGGCTCTTCAACAGAGCCTAAATACCGAAATCTTTTAAGAAATACTTCATTGGAATGGTCTACAAAGTATGCCTGGGTGCAAGCACACTTTGTAGACCATTCCAATGATGTATTTATTTTTCGATCTCTGTATTTCGGCTCTGCTGAATAGCTGCCTGCCGGTCCCCAGACAAGGATCTCCTGCTGCCAGCTTACAGCTGACGTAGGGGAAAGGGGAGGGGGGGACTTTAAAACATTCTATCTCTGAAACCATAAAGGTTTGAAAGATCAGATTGGGATCATTTAGTTTATTTTTTTAATAGCTATAATATTTTGTTATATTTTTAAAAGACATTACAATCCTTTTAAGAAGGAAATGATCAATTCTTGGATAAACCAGTTGCCTATTTTAGAGATTGAGAAGGCAAAGAAATACAGATTCAGCCTCTTCAGCACTCTAAAGCCAACAAGGGGCTTCAAAGCTCCAAATCAATAAAACATGTATAGACATTGTAAAGGTATATTATTAAACCACATTATATGGCATTTTACCTGTTCAAATTCTCTTATTGACAGGGTTTGTTTACTTATTGATCCTTATTAATGTGGAGTTAGCACCTCATAATCACTTAGGACTATATGTTCAAAGGGATAACGACTAGTGATGAGCGAGCATGCTCGGCCGAAGCTCGGTTCGGCTCGAGCATCGCTCTGCTCGGCACATGGCGGTACTCGTACGAGTACCGCATGTGCTCGCCCGCCATGTTCGGGTCTCCTCCCCGCACGTTTCGCGGCTGCAGCGCAGCCAATAAACGTGCGGGGAGGCTCTGACATCAGTGTAATGCCAGCAGCCATGTTGGCTGCTGGCATTACACTGATTGGCTGGCCAGAACCCGTGATCGGGTGCTGTATAGCACCTGACCAGCGAGTTCGGCTCAGTCTTAGCCAGGGAGAGATGAGGATAGGAAGGGAAAGTCAGTGTAGGGAGAAGAAAAGTGTGTTTCAACAACAAAAAGACCCAAAAGTCCTTTTTAGGACTATTGTGTGTGGGGGCAGCAGTTTATTTTGTTTTGGGGGGCAGAGTTTAAAAAAAAAACGTCACATATTCCGTTCACTGTGCCTAGCCGCAGATTAGCAGCACATTCTGTTTAGTGTGCAAAGTTGCAGATTAGCAGCACATTCTGTTTAGTGTGCAAAGTTGCAGATTAGCAGCACATTCTTTTTAGTGTGCAAAGTTGCAGATTAGCAGCACATTCTGTTTAGTGTGCAAAGTTGCAGATTAGCAGCACATTCTTTTTAGTGTGCAAAGTTGCAGATTAGCAGCACATTCTGTTTAGTGTGCAAAGTGTAAAAAATAAAAGTCACATATTCCATTCAATGTGCCTAGCCGCAGATAAGCAGCACATTCTGTTTAGTGTGCAAAGTTGCAGATTAGCAGCACATATTCCGTGTAATATGAAGAAGGCGGGTAAAAAGGGACGGGGAAGTGGACGTGATCCTGATAGTTCAGGGCGCGGGTCAGGACGCGTAGAAACTGTGCCTGGTGCCAGAGCACAAGAAAGAAAGACATCCACCATACCTAGCTTCATGTCTCAGTTTACAGGGCGCCGCAGGACATCACTCTCGAGGTCAGACCACTGCGAACAGGTGGTCGGTTGGATTTCAGGTGATACTGCTTCCAGTCGGTTAAGCACCACCCTGTCTTCCACCAAGTCCACTCTCAGTAGCCAAGAGTCTGGTCAACATAATCCTCACCCTGATCATCCTTCCTCCCACCATAGAGGGTCTGGTCAAAGAAGTGATCCCACATTGGGATATAGTGAGGAGCTCGTCTCATCACCAATCCTTCATTTGAACCTCTCTCCAAGCACGCTTGCAGAGGAACATGAAATCTTGTGCCCTGATTCACAACCTCTAGAGGGTACCCAATCACAAGAAGATGACAGAGGGGAACGGCATTTAAGGTCAAAGGAAGTGGATGATGATGATGATGAGACACAGTTGCCATCAAATCAACCACTATTACTGTCTCAAGACCTTGATGAGGAGGATGATATACAGTTGTCAATGACTGAGTATGTGGTGGGATCAAGAAATGAGGAGGATGATCAGAGTGAGGAAGTGGAGGAGGAGTTGGTGGACGATGAGGTGACTGACCCCACCTGGGAAGGTGGAGAGCCGAGCGATGACAGCAGTCCTGAGGGTGAGCCATCTGCAGCACCGCAACAGGCTGGAAGAGGCAGTGGTGTGGCTAAAGAAAGAAGGCGGACCTCACCAAACCGGCCCGCAAATGTTCCACGGAGCACCCCCTTGCGTAAATCTCCCTTGCCAAGGGCTAGGTGTTCCGCGGTATGGCGTTTTTTTAAGGAAAGTGCGGACGACAAAAAAATTGTAGTTTGCAACCTGTGCCACACCAGAATGAGCCGAGGCATGAACACTAGAAACCTCACCACCACCAGCATGATCCGACACATGGCATCCAAGCACCGTAATAAGTGGGAGGAACGCCCGGATCACCAATCTGTGTCTGCAGGCCACACCACTGCCTCCTCTTCCCCTGTTTTCGGTGCCGGCCAATCGTCTGTCGAAGGCGCAGGCCCGCATACCTCCCGCCCTGCACCTGTACCATCTGAAGCACCATCAGCGACCACATCCACTTCCCTGTCCCAGCACAGCATCCAAATGTCGTTACCCCAGGCGTTTGAGCGCAAGCGATAATACCCAGCCACCCACCCACAGGCCATAGCACTAACCTCACACTTTTCCAAATTACTGGCCATCGAAATGCTGCCATTTAGGCTTGTGGAGACTGAGTCCTTCCGCAGCTTGATGGCAGCATCTGTCCCTCGGTACGCAGTCCCCAGCCGCCACTACTTTTCCCGGTGTGCCGTCCCCGCCTTACACCACCATGTGTCCCGTAACATCACCCATGCCCTGACCAACGCAGTTACTGGGAAGGTCCACTTAACGACTGACACATGGACAAGTGCTTGTGGCCAGGGACGCTACATTTCCCTGACGGCACACTGGGTGAATGTCGTGGAGGCTGGGAGCGACTCGGACCCTGGGATGGCACTGGTGCTACCCACGCCGAGGATTGCGGGCCCTACCTCCATCAGGGTTTCCGCCAGCACCTACGTTATTGGCTCCTCCTCCTCCGTTTCCACCTCCGAATTCTCTGCGCGCAGCGCCACTCACCCATCAGCCGGTAGCTGGAAGCAGTGTAGCACTGCAGTGGGGAAGCGTCAACAGGCCGTGCTGAAGCTGATCTGCCTTGGGGACAAACAGCACACGGCCTCAGAGCTGTTGCAGGGGATTAGTCACCAGACCGAGCAGTGGCTCTCGCCACTCAACCCGCAACCAGGCATGGTTGTGTGTGATAATGGGCGTAACTTGGTGGCGGCTTTGGAGCTCGGCAAGCTCACACACGTACCATGCCTAGCGCATGTATTTAATTTAGTGGTTCAGCGATTTCTAAAAACCTACCCCAATTTGCATGATCTCTTGACCAAGGTGCGCCGCGTGTGTGCACATTTCCGTAAGTCATCAACAGCTTCAGCCGGCCTGTTGAAGCTGCAGCAGCGCTTACAATTGCCAGCTCACCGTCTGCTGTGTGACGTGAGCAGGCGCTGGAACTCCACCTTCCACATGTTGGCCCGGCTTTGTGAGCAGCAGAGGGCAGTAGTGGAGTACCAGCTGTTACACGGTCGTCGCCTCTCCGTTCAACTTCCTCTAATCAGAAGTGAGGAGTGGGAATGGATGTCAGACCTCTGTGAGGTTTTACGCAATTTTGAGGAATCGACACAGATGGTGAGCGGCGATAACGCTATTATCAGTGTAACCATCCCACTTCTGTGTCTACTGAAACGCTCGCTGCTCACAATTAAAACCGACGCTTTGCATGTGGAAGAGGTGGAAATGCGGGAGGAAGAGCTTACACAAGGTGATAGCCTGAGCACCCTCACTTCGTCTTCTCAGCGACAATTGGAGGAGGCGGAGGAGGAGGAGTAGGAGGAGGAAGACACGGTTGCCTCCGCTACAGAGGGTAGCCATGGAACTTTAGTTCCATCTCTTCAGCGTGGGTGGGCAGAAGAGGAGGAAGAGGATGAGGAGATTGAGAGTCATCCTCCTGGTGAGGACAGTGAAATCTTGCCTGTTGGTACTCTGGCACACATGGCTGACTTTATGTTAGGCTGCCTTTCCCGTGACCCACGCGTTATACGCATTTTAGACAACACGGATTACTGGGTGTTCACACTTCTGGACCCCCGCTACAAAGAGAATTTCTCATCTCTCATTCCTCCGGTGGAGAGGACAAGCAAAATGGTGCAATACCAGAAGGTTCTTGTCGAAAAATTGCTCCAAAATTTTCCATCTGACAACGCTGGCGGCAGAGTACGTGCTACCTTGGCCAACCGAGAAGGGGAGAAAAGGGGAGCACACAGCAGTTCCGACAAAGGCAGGGCAACACTCTCCAAGGCATGGGACACCTTCATGACACCCCACCAGCACCCTCACCCTGATGCGCAGCCTAGTGTCACAAGGAGGGAAAAGTTTTGGAAGATGGTGAAGGAGTACATAGCAGACCGTGTCAGCGTCCTCAATGATCCCTCTGTGCCTTACAACTACTGGGTGTCCAAGCTGGACACGTGGTATGAACTGGCACTCTACGCCTTGGAGGTGCTGGCCTGCCCTGCCGCCAGCGTTCTGTCTGAGCGGGTATTTAGTGCTGCTGGTGGCATCATAACAGATAAGCGTATCCGCCTTTCCACCGAAAATGCTGATAGGTTGACACTTATAAAAATGAACAAGGCCTGGATTTCCCCTGACTTCTCCACTCCACTGGAGGAAAGCCCCGGGGGAACATAAAGTCACTTTAAATATGTTATTTAGAATGATGGGAATACTCTGTATTCCCATTCACCCCTTCCACCCAAAAAAATGGGTATATGGTTGACTCTCTTCCATATACCCTGGGATATAATTTTTATATAGGGCCAGCTCACCAGCGGGCCCTGTGATATAATTTTTATATAGGGCCAGCTCACCAGCGGGCGCTGTTTAACAATTTTTGTATAGGTCAGCTCACCAGCGGGCCTTCTCATATAATGTTTTATTGGGTCAGCTCTCTAGCGGGCCCTCTCATATAATGTTTTATAGCGTCAGCTCACTAGCGGGTCTTCGCATATAATGTTTAGGATGGTCAGCTCTGCAGCAGACCCTCACCCATAATGTTTTAGATGGTCGGCTCAGCGCACGTTTCCCTCTTAATCATGGCCCCAGTTCAGAAAAATCGAGGACATTTTTTGCAGAATTTGCCTCTGCGCACGTTTCCCTCTTAATCATGGCCCCAGTTCAGAAAAATCGAGGAAATTTTTTGCAGAATTTGCCTCTGCGCACGTTTCCCTCTTAATCATGGCCCCAGTTCAGAAAAATCGAGGAAATTTTTCGCAGAATTTGCCTCTGCGCACGTTTCCCTCTTAATCATGGCCCCAGTTCAGAAAAATCGAGGAAATTTTTTGCAGAATTTGCCTCTGCGCACATTTCCCTCTTAATCATGGCCCCAGTTCCGAAAAATCAATGAAATTTTTTGCAGAATTTGCCTCTGCGCACGTTTCCCTCTTAATCATGGCCCCAGTTCCGAAAAATCGATGAAATTTTTTGCAGAATTTGCAGATGATATACAAGTAAATATACAGCAAATACTGTTTGGTAACAATTTTTCGCCTAAAGTCGTTTTTATCTTCCTTTTTGTGTGTTTTACGGTCAGTCTGTAAAAATGGCGTACTACGGGCGAAACATCGTTCCCAGCAGCGACGTTGGAGTCCAAGATGCATCCAGACATCCTCCCTATGCTGTCCCTGAACCATTTCTGTGGTGTTTCCATCATTTTCTGACCTTTTCCTATGGACCAGGCACCCTCCCCTCATCAGAGCAGGGGGTGCCTGGTGTAATGCTCGAGTCCTCCCATTGACTTCAATGGGGCTCGGGTGCTCGGCCGAGCACTCGAGCCTCCGGGGGTGCTCGGCCAGAGCACCCGAACACCCGAGCATTGGGGTGCTCGATCATCACTAATAACGACAAAAAAATGTTGTATGAAAGACAAAAATAAGTCATTTTATGAATGAACTACATATTTTCTATAGAGTATACGACAAAAAACTAGTAATGTCTGTTGTGTACAACAGGGCTCAAAATTTCCACTCACTTCCTCGCATTTAGCGAGGAGAAATTGAGTGGAAATTGAAGCCCTGTAGGGTGACCAGATGTCCCCGGATTGAGGGTACTGTCCCCTGCTAGAATGTGTCCCCGGATCTGTATAATGCAGCCACATCAATAGAAAGGCACTACCTAAGCTGTACCTGACATCCAGTGCCTTCCCAACAAGTTGAAATGGCAGCCAATGAGAGTGGAGAGTTTTGCCAGATACTCCTCTCTCATTGGCTTTAATGCGTAGGGCAGCGGTGCGGCACTCAGAGCAAGTGGCTAGGAATGCATGCAGTAGTAGGGCATCTCTCCAGCATGACCTCTCCAACTGAATTTGAAGTGAGTGCCTGTTTGTGCATGGAGGTGGGCAGTGTGGGCAATGTGGAGGTGGACTAGTAAGTGAGGAGAGGGAAAGCCTGGCTTGACGGGAATGGGGCACTGATTGATTTTATGGACAGATAAAGTGGCTGTACATGAGCAGAATGACTAATAGCCGAGGCGTTGCAGAGGCCTCCGTGGCCCCTGCGGTGCGGGGAGCACCAGGCTCAGGGGCCCCCAGAAGATTTTGGCCATTGTATTATATTGGAGGCCTGAGGGCCCCCAGACAGTGCAGTGATCTGACTTTGCTAAGCAATTCATTGACTACTCCTCTGGCACTCAAAGTGTTAACCCCTTCCCCGGACCGTCCTCGGTGAGTCTGTGTGCACTCTGATGGCACTGGTCACTTGCTCTTGCTTGTCACTGACTGGTCCAGGGAGGAGGTGCCAAAGTGGCACAGTGCATGATGGGGTGGTTGAAAAAAGTTCAGCAGCACATAACATGATGCACATAGAGTGGGAGCGGTAGTGAGTAGCAGTAGAGGTAGAGTGACCCTCCCCAGACCCTGTCCTTAACCTGACTCCAGGAATAACAGTCTTATTATAAGAGGCTAACCCTCTGAGTGCCAGAGAGGTACGCAGAGCAATGTGTTGCATACCCCTCTGGCATTCAAAGGGCTAAGTACTGTATCTAAACTAAACCAGCTGGGTGTGCAAGGCTCTGAGAATTTGGTTATTTAGAGGTGTAACTAGAATTTACATCTAAGTAAAATCTGCTAGTGTGCCTTGATCTACTTTGGCTCTCTCACCCCAATCCAGAGAACAGGAGAGGGAAAAAAATAAATCAGAGGCCTGGGAGACATATACAATTGACTTCCTTTGAAGACAGACTTAAAATGATTAAGCCTGCTATCCCCCCAAAGCTACTGGGCCACATTCTTGCTATCCTTGTAATAATAATATTTAACACTGTCTCTGCTTGATGCATGCTTTACATATTAGGAAAAGGTGTATCAGCATATTTCCATCTCAACTATGTACGGGTGGGAGTTGTCATCTCCCTTTAAATACAGATACACATGAAAAGTGAGTGCTGCAGTGCTACATTGCAAAGCTGTAGTAATACACTTTTCGTTTGCAACCCTGCATCATGCATATTTTAAAGGGATGTGGCAACCAATCTATCATATTGGGTTTCCAGCTAATCTCCATAATAATGGTACTTTATTAAAGACGCATACTTCAGGACTACACAGGAGCCATTACAGCTGTAGAGCAGGGGTAGCCAATTTAGCTCCCCAGCTGTTGTTAGTTAGACTACAAATCCTATCATCCTTGGCTGTGTGAAGGTGGTGTGAACTGAAGTCCATTAACAGGTGCAAAGCTTCAGTTTTCCATTCCATGCTTTAGGTTTCAGTGGTTCCTATAGCCCAGCAATGTGCCCCTTTCATATGGTGATGGCATTAAAGGTTTACAGTGGCAACTCTACTGCTGTGCTAGTTATGGAATTAAGAGCAATTACTCCATGTAGGGCAATTTCTAGGGCATCACAAACAGCGTATTTCACTGAGTGCCATTAAGAGTTTAATATGGAACCAGCAACTAAGTTTTTTTTATGTTTGTTTGTTTTTTTGGGGGGAGGTATTTGAGCTGCCATTCACCAACCTATTTGGATCTAAGCCATACTACAGGGCCACCTATGACTTTCACTTAATTGGCATAGAAAGGATTGGGGTGGCTATTCATGTCTGTAAGCCTACTCTAATTTCAGAACTCCCACCTGAAGACATGGTTGATAAAGAGCAGAAAGCCCTTGTCTTGAATTACATACTTTCCTATATGGGCTGAGGAACAATTAGGGCTCTGAGTGGATTGCTAGCCCCTCAACACCCCTTCCCTTACCATGTCCTGGCAGGTACCTGGGGTGGAATCTATGACTCAAATAACTTGCAGCTTATGCTGGGCTACGCACAGGTCTATATGCTCAGATCTATATGCTATCTGGTGAGGAATGGCAGTACTTGACACCGCTAAAAAGGGAATTAGTGAACTGAACCATGGGGAGGAGGATTCAGTCAGGTTTAGATTTTTCTTGTCCCAATTTCTCAACTCCACATGAGCACCAGTGACAGTCTGAGGAGTAGGTAGGATAGGTGGATAGTTTGTGGAGGAGGGCAGGTGGACAGTTTGTGGAGGAGGTGGGCAGGGTAGACAGTTTGTGGAGGAGGTGGGAAATGTGGTCAATGTGAAGATGGGCAGTGTGGGCAATGTGGAGATGGGCAGTATGGGCAATGTGGAGGAGGACAGGGTGGGTATTGTAGAGAAAGACAATGTGGGGGTGGAAAGTGTGTTTAAGTGGGCAGAGTGGAGTTGGACAGTGTGGGCAATGTGGGGGTGGACAGTGTCTGGGGCCAGTGTTGAGGTGGACAATGTGAGAAGTGTGTGGAGGTGGGCAGGGTGAATATTTTGAATAAAACATAGAACAACAGTATAATTTCATCAAAGAGAAACTGAGATGGGTGGGGTTAAAGGTGGGGATATGTGTGAGACTAGGTGTGGAAACTGGTGGCGAGTAACTTTTCAGGCCTGGCTAGCAGCTCAGGACTTGACGGGCAAAGGGGAGTGGCAAGGGCGTGGCTAAGCTATTCTCCAGTGTTGTATAGAGGAAAAGAAAATTTGTTGCAACTAACAACAAAAAAATGTCTTGCAAAAGACAAAATTTGTATGTTAAGAAGAAATTGGAGGGAATATGAAGTTCGGAATGTGAGAATTTTTGTCTTTAATTAAGACATTTTGGTGTTAGTAAAGGCATTTTTAAAGACATTTTTGTTATTAGTTAAGACATTTTTTTGTTGTTACTTACAACAATTTCAGTCAGGACAAACAACATATTTCTGATCACAACCGTCACTCTCTGAAAATATTAATGATCCCAACGACACTGTACTTTGAGAAGTCATTACAAACGACAAAAGCTATTTCGCTACTTCTTTGAACATATGGC
Source organism: Rhinophrynus dorsalis (assembly GCA_037306005.1). Lineage (NCBI taxonomy): Eukaryota > Metazoa > Chordata > Amphibia > Anura > Rhinophrynidae > Rhinophrynus > Rhinophrynus dorsalis. The sequence goes on from CM074724.1 coordinate 270,681,279, forward strand.
CCTTAGATGTAACAAATTAGGAGATTTTGAAGGAGCTTTCAGAACCACCTATAAAATGTTAGCCTTTCCTATTTGAAACAACAATGCATCAACTATTTAGCTTTGTTTACTTGAGAGCTTATAAAAGTTAGCTAGTAGCAGAGAACAGGGAGAAGCAGGTGGAAGGGAAAGGTGTATAGAATGTTGTTTTCTGGATGGCATTCCAAAGAAGACTGTCATATTTGCTTAACTATACATGCTAAATTTCTCATAAACTATTGCTTTATATAAAAAATACTAATATAACATAAATATGATTTTGAAAGTTCCTTTCAAAATCACCTACATTGCTAAAAGGTATTAGTCCCTCTTAAATTGGGCCTGTCCCCATTAGACAAGTTTAGTTTGTTTATAGAGAATTAAAGGCGCCCTATAAGCTGTACTAGATATTTATTCTCTAAAATAAATAATATTTAAGAAAATAACTTTTATACTTTTGACGGCACAGCGTTGCACTTTATGTAAATTCCATACGCAGTATGCTAATTAGTTATGTTTGAGGCCATATTTATCACTCACCATGCTATTAGAAATGATCCACAAGGTGGGATATGGATAGATTCATTTACATCATAGTATGGTAATATTGGCCCCACTAAAAAGTGCCACACTTTGCCATCAATAACTAAATGTTAATTCCTCATGAATGATTTCTATTATAAATTAACTAGTGTAAAAACCCGTGTACATGGGCCAAGGTCCAGGTAATGTTAACTGTTTGAGGGCCTCTGTCACTCAAATGGTTAAAGGGATAGTAATACTTTAATATTACTATTCCCCATATTGTAGCTATTTGAAAAAGAATTTAATTGTCCCCAGTGTCATCTCTCAAACCTTTATGGTTTGAGAGATAACCAAATGCAAAGTTCCCCTTCCCTCCCCCTTCCCTGAAGTCAGCATTGTACTGACTGCAGGCATATCCAAGCATACGTAGAAGACCGTTTCAGTTAAATAATTATTTTTTACTAACGCGATCTCGGCTCAGCTGCAGAGCCGCATGATGAAAGTAAAACAGAATATCCCTGCAGTCAGTACAAAGCTGACTTCAGGGAAGGGGAAGGGAGGGAGGAACTTTGCGTTCAGTTCTCTTTCAAACCATAGAGGTTTAAGAGATGACACTGGGAGCAATTCAATTCTTTTTGAAATAGCTACAATATGGTGAATAGTAATATTACTATCCCTTTAAGAGGCCGCTACCTCACTGCTCCACGCGATGCAGTCTTGCGTCGCCTCACTCGCGATACAATCATGTGCAGTAGAGACTGCCTGAACACGGGCAGTCTCTACCACGCATGACTGCATCGTGACAAACATCCTAGCAAATTATTGTATAGGATAGTTAGCACAACATATAAACACATTTTTTTATCTCGAAAATTAACCGAACTTATCTTAGGGAGATAAGTCCAACTGAATGTTTAAAGGAGCAGCAAACTTTTTTATTAAAATACATATTTTATAGATCTTTTCCTGCTGAATAAAAGAAGGATATTTCCACTGCTGTCAGATGTTCTATTCAAAATGTATAGCAGTTTAAATAATCATGAAGTGAAGTTACTGTGTTTACTTCCTGAAGTTCTAACTGACAGTTTCTATCACATTCTATGGAGAACTGTATGTCACTGACTTTCCTGACTTTCCTCTCCATTAGAATGTAACAGGAGAAACTAATTAGAATTTGACCACTAGAGGGCACTGCTAATGTAAAAAAATGGGTTTAAACTGTAATAACTTTGGAAATATGAATCTCTTGGCAGTGGGGGTACCCTTATTTTACTCAGTAGGAAAATCCCTACAATATATATATTTTTTATAATACAGTTTACTGCTCCTTTAAGACATGTAGTGGAATGACTTTTTAGAATATTGATCACCGGGTATCTCTTCCCCCATATTTGCATTTAATATTCGGTACTGTAGAAGCAGTGGTGGTTGCAGCCCTGGACATGAACATCATCAGATACATTTACATTAGACATTTATAGTACCAATGAATAAATGTGCATAATAAGTACATTGTGCAATGATTATTTCACAGCCAAGAGGTATAAATGCTTTGCTAAGCAACAAAGAGGCATCAAATATGAGTTACTTACTGTAAGAATTGTCCCATCTTTACTGTCCAGAAGGTGCATACATTTGTCACTTATAACCACAGCTCGCTCCTATAAAAATAAACAACCAAAATAATTGTAGCAGCAGGATAACTAGAGGAACTATAACAGTGTCAGTAAGTAAAATAAGAGAGCATACAGAAAGGCTCTCATATCAGCTATAAGTGGGCAAATAAAAAGAGCTGCCATATTCATATACAGTTCCTAAACACAGGATCAAACTGAAGGTAGGACAAAAAATAAGTGGGTTCTCTTTGTTTAGAAGTATGGAAAACTTATAGGTAAGGATGTAAGGGCAGAACCATAAGGGACCTTAATATACAAATGCATTGATGCCTCTATTTGAGTATAGGTGGAGAATTCTCAGATTATTTATTTTGATTTACAACTGTGCATGATATACTTAACATTTTACTTGTAAAGCCCTCATTCTTGTACCAATCACCAAGATGGAGCTGTGGTGGCTAAGTAAACTGTGGATGAAATGGTTCCAAACAAGACAAATAGAAGTAGGAATGGGCAAAAATTTTGAACAGGGAATTTTCTTTGGAGGGGGGAGTTTGCTGACTGAGACTGGAGGGACATGTTATTAAAAAAAATAATAATAATATAAAAGAAACTGGTTCGTAACGTGACAGAGATAGGGACCCCCTAACATCAGCTGTGACTGGAGCAGACATACTTGGTGGGTAAAGTATTTTGTAGAGCATAGAAACATAGAAACATAGAAACATAGAAGATTGACGGCAGAAAAAGACCACCTGGTCCATCTAGTCTGCCCTTTAGTATTCCTTTATTGTTATCTTAGGATAGATACATGTTTATCCCAGGCATGTTTAAACTGTGTTACTGTGGATTTATCAACCACCTCTGCAGGAAGTTTGTTCCAAGTTTCTACTACTCTTTCAGTGAAATAATATTTTCTAATGTTTTTCTTGATTTTTCCTCCAACTAGCCTCAGATTGTGCCCCCTTGTTCTTGTATTCAGATTCTTATTAATTACACTTCCCTCCTGAACCTTGTTCAGTCCTTTAACATATTTAAAGGTTTCAATCATGTCCCCCCTTTCTCTTCTTTCCTCCAGACTATACATATTTAGATCTCTGAGTCGTTCTTGATAAGTTCTATGCTTTAGACCTTCCACCATTTTTGTAGCTCTTCTTTGAACCCGCTCAATTTTAGTTATATCCTTTTGCAGATGAGGCCTCCAGAACTGTACACAGTATTCCAGATGTGGTCTCACTAGAGCTCTATACAGAGGGATCACAATCTCCCTCTTCCTGCTTGTTATACCTCTAGCTATGCAGCCAAGCATACGATTTGCTTTCCCCACCGCCTGGTTGCATTGGTTACTCATCTTGAGGCTGTCAGAGATGACCACCCCCAAATCCTTCTCTTCTGAAGTCTTTGCTACCACAGAACTGCCAATACGATAGTCAGATTGAGGGTTTCTTTTCCCCAAGTGCATTATTTTACATTTGGAAACATTGAACTGAAGTTTCCATTGTTTTGACCACTTATCTAATAGTGCCAAATCATTCTCCATATTACAGACACCTCCTGGAACATCAACCCTATTACACACTTTTGTGTGTATATAGGACTTAGACTTGTTAGAGACACAAGCCCTGATAAAACTTTGATGTTTTGCTTAGACTTGTTGTTAGAGGCCCAAGCCCTGAAGAAACATTGATTTGTAGGACTTACATTTTTTTGCCACAAGCTCTGAGGAAACATTATTTCTCACAAACCCTGAGGAATAAGTGATGATTTTTTCACTCAGGATTGTTAGAGTCACAAACCCTGAGGAATCCCTGATGATCTTTGGCATAGAGGCTTGTTAGAGTCACAAGCCCTGAGGAATCAGCGAGGATTTTTTACAATAAGAATAGTCAGTCACAATCCCTAAGGAAACAGTGATTACTAGGACTTAGGCTTGTTAGAAACAAGCTACTCAGATTTGTTTTTTATAGGCTTCTGTTGTATATTTAAAGAACAAGAAAAAAACATGCCCTAGAGACATAGTGCCACCAGGTCATATTATAGTGGCCAGTGGCCACTGGCTATTGGCAAATTCCACTGTGTAATTTCAGCATTTGCGACTGCTGTTCTTGCTGCTGCTGAGTTGTTTAAGTGGCAGGATGATTAGGCAGTGCCCAATGAATGGGATCAACAACAGCAGTGATATGAGTGATGGTGAAAAATAATCAGAGCTGGAAGGACCCTTATGTGTCCATTGAGTCTGAGGAGGAGGAGAAGGAGGAAGGAACCACTACTGAACCAATGCTGTCCAGTCCCCCTAAATAACCCTAAGGGATCTTGGAGAATTTAATGGGAAGGGAGGGAGAAAAGGGAATGGGAAGGGAGTGAGAAAAGGGTAGTACTAGTGAGAGCAGGACAGGTCAGCTGCCTTTTCCTGCTGCTAGATGTGCTGCCTCTGCTGACACCGTTGCTGCCCCTGTTGAAACCAGTGTGGTGCCTGATGCCAGTGCTGAACCTTCTGCCACCAGTGTTGAAGCTGCTGCCACCAGTGCTGAAGCTGCTAGTGTGTCTTGTAATACTCGGGGGGGGGGGGGGAGAAGATGATGCCAAGTACTTTTCACTGGAAATTTTTCACCAAGCGGAAAGTGCCATTTTTCGCCGATTTCAGTGAAAAGTACTTATTTATTTATTTCTTTTTCAATAACCTGTCCCTTTCTGTCACTGTTACCATCTATAAAGAAATCACTTGTACAACTCCATCTCCCCCCTTTGCATGTCTGTTTACCTCTACACATAGCTAGTGTCAACATTTCAGCAGTACAGTTCTCTCTCCTAACTGCAGTGTTAGTTTTTACAATACAGTTTAGGATAGGATAGACATGTTAACTTCATTATCAGTTTGCAATAAAGAAAAAAGTATGCTGCATAGTATCTGCCGCAGGCATGTGTCACCACCACATCACACTATGTACCATATTTGCTTGAATATAATGTGTCCCCAAATATAAAGTGACCCCCCCAAATTATGCTGTTAGGTTCTATGGAAAAAAAAGAAAAATGCTGAATATAATGTGAACCATGTGGTGTCTATCCCTCACTTGATCTTTATCGCCCGCTATTCCTCTCCTTCTATCTCCCTTCCTCACATCTCCCTTCATTTATTAATCTTACATATCTCCCTCCCTCCATTCATCTCAGCTACATCCCTCCCTATCTTCATTCATCTCATTTCCATTCATGTCATTTCATCTTACTCCATACCTCCATCCCTTTGTCTCATCTCCCTACTTTCATCTCATCACAAATCCCTTCTTGTCATCTCATTGCCTCCCCTTCATTCATTCCTTCATCTTATAAAATATCCCTTCATGTCATCTACCTTCCTTCCTTCCTTCAGTCATCTAATTTTATTTTTCTTAATTTAATGGCATTTCCTTCCCTCTCTCCATTCATCTCATAGCATTCCAATTCATTTTCCTTAATTTTATCTGCTTCCTTACTCCCTGTACCGCATTGTACATGGTCTTAGGGAGCCTTGTAGAAGTGTCTCCATACTGGTATCCTACGTAAGTTCAGGACCTTCTATGAATGTGCAAACTCAAACCAGAAATGACACATCATGTCTGGATTGACTCTCCTCACTGATTGAAGGTACTGAAAGGACCTGAAAATAATGTGGGATATCAGCATGGAGACAGTATGTGGATTTAAATATGTTGCTGTCGATTGAAACCATATATAATAAGGTTCAGAGAAGGAGGAAAACAGATCGATGCATTGGGCTGCCCGCTGGATTGGCTCTTCCATTGATCCAGATGGTAACCCAAATATAGGTGAGCTAAAATTTAAGATAAGGTAGATTTTCCATACAAAATGCATGGCAAAAACACTGCCTTATATTCATGCAAATAAGATACTTGTCTCTCTTCTACTTGCAGCTGAGTGAGTGTCATGGAAGATTATTTGTCTATCTCTTGGGTGTATGATTTTTTTAATAGTCTGCAAAGCATATCTGTTAGCTTCTGTTTTGGTTGACTGAGCGACTGTCTAAGCTAGCTCAGGTAGGAATCTGGATCACCTGCATGTTACTGACTATCACTTACCAGTCAGAAATATTTTTTTTTCTAAATGTCTTTTCTCCCTTCACAATCCTCATACACAACTTGGATATCAAGTGTGCTAAAAATCAACTCCAGCTCTATTCTCTTTGACAGTCTCCTCTACCATCAATAGTCTGCTGGTTTCTCTCTCTTCCTCTCTCTCTGTCTCTCTCACACTCTCTCCCAAGCAAAGACTGACAACATGTGGGATCTCACACCTCTTTTAGACTAGTATGGTTGGAATACATAGGGTAACTCTCCACAGTGGGGAGAAATACATTAGTATGACTGATTTCAAAGCAATGGTAAAGGTGGAATAAAAGTGGAGAAATGCCACTTTCAAAGTTTTTTTTCTTATTTTGCTTTAGAGGCAAAATGTTTCACCCATTCCTAATTGAGACACCTATGTCTCCTCTAGGTCAATTAGATTCCCAATGAGGCAAAATTATCAACATAAAGATTAAGTACTGTATATGATAAGGTTCCTACTGTTAAAATTTAATGCAACTTTCCTTTTGGTGTAGATAACATTATGGCAGTGTGACAGTGATGCCACAGTTAAAAGTCTGAATGGCACGTCTACTGATTTTCAAGGTCTTACAACTTTTGAATGCAGTGATAAATTAAAATGACACTGTACTTTACAAAGGTTGCTTGCCTTTCAGTATATATTTAGTTATGAATATTCTTAATTATTTAGAAGAACTTGTTAATCAACATATTACTTTATATTTATGTACAGGTGTAGCAAATCCCTTTACAAAACATTACTATACAATGAAGAGCCAAATTCTCCACTAAAAATAACACTAACAAATAATCTAAGGTTGTTTTATTTTAACCCTTTACCACATTTGCCCTGCCTCATCTATCTTGACCGTATCATTTTAGAACTATGAAAAGTTCCTTATTTAGGGAAATACGTTTTTTTTCTGGTTGTAGTACCAACTGAAGTAACCAAAATGTTTTCTACTCCATATAAGGTTGATCTGCGCATAGCAAAGATTTAAGAATTGTCTCTATATTCATATAATGTCTTGGTAAAAGTGTTTCAACAATGTGGTAATCAAGGACACAATGGGTTTTATGCACTAAGGAGTGATAAAGAAGTAATCATGTTCTGGAGAGTTCTTATTGAAGGTAGGAAAGCAGTGCATCAAAACAATAATGTAATGGGAAAAGCTAACCAGATACTGAGGTATATAGGAAAAGGTATTAGCAGCAGGAAAAGAGAGGTATTATGCCACTTCTTAGATCAATTTAAGCCTCAGCTGGAATATGATGTAGGATTCTGGAGACCAAATTTACAGAAGATTAATAAATTTAAAGTTATTGAAAGAAGAGCCACTAAAGTGGTGAAAGACATTTATGACAAAACTTACTAGGATAGACTCAAAGAGCTTGATATGTATAGCTTGGAAGAGAGGAGGAAAATGGGTAGGAAAGAAACCATTAAATATGTTAAAGGATTTAATAGCATTTTATAGGGAAGAATGTTTCAGAAAATGAAAAATGCTAGAACAAGAGGGTGGAAAATCCAGACTTAATGTGTGTAATTACTACTTTACTGACAGGGTGATAGATTCATGGAACAGACCCCCTGAGAAACTGGTAGGGGCTAATACAGTAAAGTAACTCAACAATGTCAGGGATAGGCATATCTACTTTGAGAGCTATGTAGGACTACATTTAATCTGAACAGGAAAATGGGCAGAATGTATACGCCAATTGGTTATCTAAGTTTAGTGCATTTGGGTTGCACTAGAACTGCATGTATTTAGCTTGATGAATACATTCTAAAACTGGGCTATATTCCTGAACCTAAAGAGGTTCAATACTGGGGCAAACCGACCGCACAGTAGGTAAAAAAAACTGCAAATACCGATTGATATAAATGTGGCTTTTAACCAATAAAATACTAAAGAGGTCTTCAATGTACTTTTCGATGCATAGCTTCACCACAGATGGAATTAAATATCCATAACATTATTTAAATGTGCTTGTAATGCATTGAAAAGCACGCTTTAGTGCCTAACCCCCAAGATGTATTATGTAGTGGTGGTGGAGAATGTCATGCCACACTCTGAAACAGCAGTTTATTATTCTATTATTTACACATCTTTATTTATTATCAATGACAGGTTTGGGATAATGAGAGTAAATAAGCAGACATGCATTCTAGTTGTATATTAATAATTTCCCACTGGATCTTGGGAAGTGAGCCAAGAAGAACAATGAAAAAATAAATATAAATGAACCTAGGCATAGGAATTTCAAGAAAAGGAGATGCAAACCATAAAACAAAACAGACTAACTTTTATTTACTTGTACATTACACTGCTGTAGCATTTCAACTTCCAGGGGATCAGGAAACATAAAGAAACCAAATCATTGCCATTCACCAGCTACTGTATTAGATAACATGCAGGATCACTTTAATTTTAACTTCTTACAATTTCTGACAAAAAAATTATTGAGCTACAAGTCTCTGAGGTAAATATCTAATGCGCAGGCAAGGGCTTGTGCATTAGATTACTGGAGGTTTTCACAGGTTGTGTTACAATCTTCCTGTCCTTGCCAGCACTTGTGATGAAGTGCTTAGCTTCCTGGAGGCTATGAGCATGCACAACGTGCGGCGGATGACATCGGGAGTCATGTCGTTGTCATCTCTGCATAACCGCTGCTTTCTTAAGTCCAGTGTTACTGGGACTCGATGCTCAGTTGTTTGCTCAAATCCCAGTGTATGTATCTGGTGTATTTCTGCTGTACTTCTGGATCTTCTGATCTTGGCCTGTTTCAGATTCTGGCATTACCTCTGGACCTCCTGTGTTGCCCCAGATATCCCTAGACATTCTCTGCCTTGTGCATCTTGAAGATTCCTTTCCTCTGGTCAGTATCATGTACCTTGACTCTTGGCTTGTTACAGGACATTGCTTACTCTCAGCCTGCCCTGACCTCTGGCCTGTTACTGAACACTGCTTACTCTCAGTCAGTCCTGACCTCTGGCCTACTTTTGGACTTTGCATCCTGTTTGTCTGCTCTGTATAGGTCCTACTACTTTATCATCTGTGGCCCTCAGGTTTGATTCCCTATCACTCTGCATCTTAGGGTTCCTACCTGTTTATTCAGACTAATACAGCTTTCTGCTAACCTCTGGGTAGCTCCATCCATCCAGAGGGAAGTTTCAGTAAGCTAACTAATCTAACAAGTTGCAACATCATCACAAATTGGTTATTCTGAATAGGGAGTGTGGCTTTAATTCAGGGGGTCCAGCATTTCACAAAGATGATGACTTTCTCCACTGGCCCATGTGCTCCAATTCTATATACACCGTGTAGGTAAGATAATTGATTTTTGGGGCTATTATCATTTATTTATTTTCTAAATATGGCAGAGATGCATTTTAAATAGGTGGTACTTCTCATCTAATTATCTGAAGACAAGGGTTAGTTAAAGTAAAACATACCTCCCAACATTTCAAATGGCCAAAGAGGGAACTTGTGTATTAGGGAGTGTTTCTGGGGGCGAGGGTGGAGGAGGGGCATTATTTCATGACTTATCGACATCTCTTTGCGTAACTGAATAAATCATGTTAAATTCACATTTATACAAATTTCAGTTGACTTATATATGACGCTTTTAACCATTGACTTTGAGAGAGGATTCCAACATATTGCTTTAAAATACATTGGAAACATTTCTAGCTTTCAAGCAGATACAATTGTTCTTTAAATCACTAGGTAGGTGTATTTGCCCCTTATGGTGCAGTTGTTTTGCCTCAACCCTTTGAGTGCCAGATATCTATCCAATGCATTGTGTTACAATTAGTTGGATACCTTTCTGACACCCAAAGGGTTACAATTCCACTGTATTTCATTTGGAACATTTCAAACACCACAATTTTGTTTTCTATAAGATTTTTCACATAATATAGCTCTGTATATACACTGTGTGCGCAATTATTAGGCAAGTGAGTATTTGGAACATATCATCATTTTTATGCATATTTTCCAACTCCAAGCTGTATAAACTTGATTGCTTATTTGGTTTAAGCATATCAAGTGATGTGTATTTGTGTAATGAGAGAGGGTGTGGCCTAAGGAGATGAACACCCTATGTCAAGTTTTGCATAATTTTCAGGAAAAATGGGCAGAAAAAGAGATATAACTGACTCTGAAAAGTAAAACATTGTAAAGAGTCTTTCACAGGGACGCAGCACTCTTAAAATTGCTAAGTTATTGGGGCGTGATCACAGAACCATCAAACACTTTGTTGCAAATAGTCAGCAGGGTCGCAAGAAACGTGTTGAGAAAAAAAGACGCAAATTAACTGCCAGAGATTTGAGAAGAATCAAACATGAAGCTACCAGGAACCCATTATCCTCCAGTGCTGTCATATTCCAGAACTGCAACCTACCTGGAATGTCCAGAAGTACTAGGTGTTCAGTGCTCAGAGACATGGCCACTGTAAGGAAGGCTGAAACCCAACCACCACTGAACAAGATACATAAGTTGAAATGTCAAGACTGGGCCAGGAAATATCTGAAGACAGATTTTTCAAAGGTTTTATGGACTGATGAGATGAGAGTGACTCTTGGTGGTCCAGATGGATGGGCTGTGGCTGGATCAGTAACGGGCACAGAGCTCCACTTCGACTCAGACGCCAGCAAGGTGGAGGAGGGGTACTCTTATGGGCTGGTATTATCAAAGAAGAGCTAGTTGGACCTTTTCGGGTTGAAGATGGACTCAAACTCAACTCCCAAACCTACTACGAGTTTTTAGAAGACACTTTCTTCAAGCAGTGGTACAAGAAAAACTCTGCATGTTTCAAGAAGACCATAATTTTTATGCAGGACAATGATCCATTACATGCACAGAAGTACTCCACTGCGTGGCTAGCAAGTAAAGGCCTTAAAGATGATAAAAAATGGCATGACTCCCTTCCTCAACTGACCTAAACCCTTAAATGGCAGATTTATGCTGAAGGAAAACAGTACACTTCTCTGAACAGTGTCTGGGAGGCTGTGTTTGCTGCTGCACAAAAAGTTAATCATCAACAGATCAAGAAATTGACAGACTCCACAAATGGAAGGCTTATAACTGTTATTGAAAAGATTGATTATTTTTTTTTTTTTTAGAAATGTCACAAATGTTTATTTGTAAATTTTGAGTTGTTTGTTTAGTATTCTCACTTTAATAGATGTAAATAAACACGTAAGATTGGAAAATTATAATTTTTCAATTAGTTGCACAATAATTCTGCACACTAATAGTTGCCCAATAATTGTGCACACATAGATATTCTCCTAAGAAAGCCAAAACCTCACTTTCTTAAATATTCAGGTTTAAGGTTTCTTAACACTTTGGATTGACGGAGAGCACTGTAGTCGTCCAATAATAAAATCAATCCTCAAAAATACAGCTTGCCTAATAATTCTGTACACAGTGCATATATATATTATATATATATATATATATATATAGAGAGAGAGAGAGAGAGAGAGAGAGAGAGAGAGTTCAACAGGAAAATACAGTGATAAAATGTACCACTTGCAGAGGAATAAAGCCACAAAAGTATTACTATAGCCTAAATGATAACTGATGCATTTTAGGCAAATGCTATGTTAATCCTTGGATGCTAAAACAAGCTTCAAGCTGCCAGATGCCAAAATGGCCTACAAGCAAATGGGATCTCAAATGGCATCCAAGCTGCTGGGTGCTAAAACAGCATTGAGCTGCCTAATACTAAAATGGCCTCCAAGCTGCTGGGTGCTAAAGCAGCTTGCAAGTTGAGCTGCCTAATGCTAAAATGGCCCCCAAGCTGCTGAATGCAAAAATTGCCTCCAAGCTACTCAAAGCTAAAATGGCCTCAAAGCTGCTGAATGGTAAAATGGCCTCCAAGCTACTCAAAGCTAAAATGGCCTCAAAGCTGCTGAATGGTAAAATGGCCTCCAAGCTGCTAAATGCTAGAATGGCTTCCAAGCTACTATAAATCTCTCAAGCATTAGGTGATTGTGTTTCAAAGGGATTTCATGTGAAACATAGGTTTGAGATTCTCTATTACACATCACCTTCACTCAGTTCAACAAATGAAAAATTTAATTATTGAATAATAAACAGTTAATGTTTTGAATGCTGGAAAGGTGTTTATTGCATCACAAATGCTAAATATAATGTTATATAATAGATTTCTTCATATACACAAGCACAAGCTTACACTAAATAAGTTAACTCCTATGCAACTCACTGTACTAGGTACCTCTCTGGCACTCAAAGTGTTAAAGGAGAAATACACTTTTTTAAAGATTCCATAGCTGGGAGATTCTGAATTCAAAGTTATTACAACTCAATTTTTCTTTAATTGATTAAACTGTTAGTAACAATGCCAAATGATGTCTAAAAAGCTATATGTTAATATAAAGCACTCTTGATATTGCTTGCCATAGTAAATGTCAAAGATAGCACCATCTATTGACAAAAATTGAAAATTGCAGTTAAATTATTAAAAAAAAGATAAAATACATTTTGAATTAAAAAAAAACAAAAAACCCTCCCAGCAATGGAGGTACCCTTGTTTTACACAACAGGAAAAGCTCTATAAGACAGTTTTCATGAACAAATGTTCATGCTCCTTTGGAATATATAGCATTGAATTTGGTTGGAAATATATTTTTGAATGCTTTTTCTAATTACCCCCATTCTGTTTCCAAATGGTGTTTTACCTGGATGGCTGGAGTCACTTCCAGAGATAAGTTCAGCATGAGATTGAGTACAGGAAGCAAAATGTCCCTGTGTTCTTCTCCAGCATCAGGTATACTGCTCTTGTCCTCCTGAATGGGAACACAAAAACTCAGTATTTATGATCACTGAAAAACAATCCTGGTTATTTTGAAAAACGTTCAAAATTGCCTTTATGCTTTATTAGTCATTTTATATTTAGAAAACTAAAATTATGAGTTATTTAGGTTTAAGTATTATGCTAATTAAGGCATGCCTTAGCTCTGCATTTCTTCCTACACTCAAACATTGAAAGCATTAAATGTCAGTGAGTGGCTGAGGTAAAGAAAGGTTTAAGGCAGGAAGTGCCTGAGAAGCCTTAATTAGTACAACTCTTTACAAACCAAAGGGGTATGCAACACATTGCTATGCAATTGCACACCTCTTTGATCCTTAAAGGGTTAATCTATCAGACTAGACAGCGCAAACATTACTTTTCTAAATTAAAAAAATGAATAATGCAACATATAAGTGACTTTGAAAGCCTTTAAATTGATGCTGTAGAATTGAGTGTGAGTGTGTGTATGTATGTATGTAATATATATTTTACTCTGCTCTGCTCTCCATTGCCATCAGGATGAGGGGATTTTGCAAAAGGGAGTGGCTCCCTGCCCCACGTGCACCACTACATTATTCTGCTGCGTGTTTCCCTGCTTCATTGCCATTGAGCCAGGGGATATGGTATAGTGGAGAAAGGGAGTGATGATAAGGGGAGGTGGATGGGAGACGGAGAAGAAATGCGAGAGAACCTTGAGAAGGGGAGTCGATGAGGGGGATTTGATGAAATGAAGGGCATTGTGAGCAATGAGGCAAAGGGTTGGGTGGTGACAGAGAGAGGTGGGGAAGACAATTGTAGAAGGACTGAGAAGGATGAACTGGTAAAGTGGAGAATGTGAGGAGGGGGGAGAAGGGGAGTGTGCCAGGTCTCTGCAATGATTCTGACATATATGTTCAAGCCTGTCAAAATCAACACCCCTATAAATTTCCTGCAGTGATTCTGACAGGAGTGGTCGGGGGTCAGAACTCCTGTCAACATCACAGTCTATTCAAAATTGGCTGCAGTGTGGGGTAGCTCTGCCCCCTGGCTTTGATGTCACCAATCCAGAAACACACACATATAATTCACAGTAGCAATTTTAGACTTTTCCTCTATTTGCTTCGATATCCTCACTGTGGATATATGTTTTGACTAGCAATAAGTTGTGCTTGCTGATGATTTTGCAGGTTCCAACACATGGACCCACCGATAATGCTGACTTTAGCATGCTGCACAGAATCATTGCATTAGTATGCTGAACAGAATCATCACATTAGCATGCTGCACAGAATCAGTGATGTGTAAGACATGGTTTAATTTATCTGTATATTCTTACTATAAGCACATTAATTTAACACTGAAGAAGGTCCTTTCAAGGACTGAAAACATTTGGCTAACATCTTATATTCTAAGGTTATTCATATGTGCTGGCCCTTATCTTCTACTCTGGACTTCCAGGTAGGGGTTGATTGTAATATTATATAAAATATGATATCTGCAGTAGGCACTCACAGGTCTTTTTATAAAAAATAGATATTATTCAAGAAAAATGTTGACATTTGTTTCAACCCACAGATGGGACTTTGTCAAGATAGCAGTGGTGACAATCAGATCCCCTTAACCTGGAAGCATCATTTAACCCTACCAAGAAAGTATTATCCAATAGTAAGAACCAAACACTGGCAATGCATTTTGAGGATAAACACTGTACATTGCCATCTCTAAAGTATATGGCCATTGGCTGGATACCACCCCTTCCAAGAGGAGAATATAGAGCCAAAAAAATTTTGCAGAAGTAAGTCAAATGGATCTTCTATCTTGTCACAGTTTTACCAAACGGCTTAATGAACAGATTTTATTCCATTCATACATATAACTGCATTATGTCACAGTGTGTGTTTTTGGGATGACTTGTTTGTGAGTACTTTTTGCTTCTGTATGTGTACAGTGGAGCAGTTTGTATAGATATGTGTGATTTCTTATGGTATTTTAAGAATTAGTCTTTAGTTAATATTCTGCCTTCTTTACTCTCCTCCTTGCAACAGGATTCCTGAGCTCTACTAAAACAGCTGGTTCGGTAGAGCCCAGGGGAATAGAGGAACACAGAGATACTTTGCTGGATATTAAGGTTAGAAGTCCTTCTAGGTTTGGATAGACTGTGCCTCACTAGGATCGGTAATAAATAAATGACAATGCATTGATGTTCAAACTTAGATTATTGCTTTGTGCATGCTGTTATGTTTAATTTACTAATTTCATCCCCCATAATAGAACTGCACAATGCAGGTTCAGTAGAGCCCAGGGGTATTGATTCACTGTGGATATGGTTTCTAAACAAATAACATCATATGAGCTTATATACTGGTACGCTTGCTCATTCACACAGATTGGTTTGAGACTTTTTCATCTTTCAGGATTGGAAACATCTGCTCATCCCTAGAATGAGCTGTTCCAGTTTGTTTGATTACTACACTTAAATTCATGCCGTTCTGCTGTGCTAAGGGACTGAAGTACCCAGATATAAACTGTATCTGTTTTATTTATTAATCTCTATTTTATGGACCTAAGAGTTGTATTTTCTAGCCATCAATTGAACAGTCGTTGTTACAATCTCTCTAGGTCATTGCTTCATGGTATGAGCTACCAATGCATACGTTTGTGAATTGGAAAGATACTGCATATATTTTCTTATTCTTTTCTCATAAATGGGACCTCTCAGACTTTGATGCTTATGCTCCACTGTACCACATATTGCTTTTCTTTAATATTGCCCTATAAGACAGATATGGTCGGTATGCCTACATTGTGAATATACTTTCATAATTTATTTCATTAGATTGATGCTTAAGGACTACTCCTACTAAACCCCTAAAATATATTATTATTCCCCTAGCATTTTTTCATGTTTGGTTTATATTTTTTCTTTGTTTTCCTTTATTTTGTCAGGGAATGACATAAATTCCCAAGTGTTTGCGTCTCTAGTTAGCATTCTATTCACACATGGTTTCCTTGGTATTTATAAGGGTCAGTAGATCTGTATGTAACCATTGCTGTCTTGATATATATATTTTCCACTGGTGTAAATGTAGAATGATTGACTGTCACAGTATATCATTTTCAGGACAATATTTTGAGAGTAACAACCTATCCTTTTTCAAGTCATTAAAATTAAATATTTAAATCAGATGAGAGAGCTTATACATGGGTTAGGAAACACCAAATGAATAAACTACAGATCACATTAGTTTAAAGACACAAATTAGTTTGATAATTGTAAAATCTCTTGGTCAGTGTGAAAAGAATGTGGAGAAGGGGAGGAGATGAGAGACAAAGAGGGGGGGGGATAAATACATTGTACACAGGCATATAAAATAAATCACATGAGAAAGACGGGTCAATATGACATAGAAGAAAATAAAGAACATGTTATATGAACTTTTGGTAATGTGATAGGAATCCCGAGTCCTTATTTAGTCCAGGGTATTTGGTGCTGAAAAAGATGACCATCTTTATTTCAGATTTCTTTGTCTCTTGGGTATCTGAAATCCCCTCTCGTATTTTGATTTTGAGGTTAGTTAGTTTTTGCCTTGATTGTCTATTGTAAATTAATTCTTACAATAAGATTAAGGCCGCTTTAACCACTGTAGAAACCAAGGTATTAAAAGCTTTTGGAGCTTGTCTGTTACAGGATAAGTGAATTTTCTGTCAAGGCGTCAGTAGGTGTAGTTAGGGGCAGGGTCATGATGATATGGGGAGTAGTTTTGGGTTGGGAAAAAGGCACCAAAGTGCCTTGTTTAGAGGAGTCTGAGATGTAAATACAATACTGATTTAATATATGCACTAATGACCACCAAAACATCTTAAATTCTAATCTTCACTATATAAGCTATTCACATAAATTATATGAGGAATAAGCTTTTAAACAGTTCTCCAAATCAGAATTAAGGATACAAAGAAAGGGAACACTAAACCAGTAAGAAATTGTGGTTTAAAGAATGAAATTGTTATCCTACATTTATTATGAATTAATGTGATACCGTAGAGTAAATCCAAACTATTCTATCAGTTCATGCTTGTCACAGCATTTGCATAGTGTTGTTTTGCAGAATTTGGCCAAGAACTTTCTTAGTAGTACTTACCAAAGCCAACAAGCAAGAGTCCCAGCATTCAGCAGAGCCAGCCACCTGTCTTCTGATATCACTGTCTTCTATCAAATTACCTATCACACTAATGCACTCTGGGAAAACATCTGTATTGACCAGGTCCACCGTCCTCTTTAACAAAGAAAAAATTTAAGATACACATATTGCATTGTTAACTTACATATTTAGAATGGGTGATAAGGAGGTTTTGTTTGTGTCTTCATTTGTTTGTTCTGAGCATTTGAGTTTAAAAAATGTGTGGCCTGGTGGCAACAATGGTCTATGCTGTTTGTGGAGTTTCTCTGACACAAACTTTCAACTGACAGCAATAGCAACCATTCCACCTGACCAAAAACAACTCTAAAAACAATGTAAGTTTGTAATGTAATAAGGTTAATCTCTTTGAGTTACAATCTGTTAGATACATTTCTGGCACTCAAATGGTTAACTGAAGCATCTCCCAACCCAGACATATACACACAAATATCCTGAGGATCTCTTCCACTTCTGTGGAGATAGATGGTGTAGGAACTAAAATGAAGGGGGGTAACTAACACCTACTCTATCCGTACTCCTCCACAGTGCAGAAAACTTGTCACTTACAATAGATGAAAAGTATCGCAAGTAAGTTACAGCCCAAGTAAATGATGTCTACTTTATTATATATTGTAGGTGCATGGATATTGAATGACTGGCCTAAGGTCAGGTATTGATCTCATGAACTGGCTAGCTTATCATATCTTGTACAAATTATGTAACTAAATCCCCTTCCTCCAAACTCCCACACAAACACACACACACAGAACACTTTATATAACAAAAATGCACACTTGTCGAGCAGGCATGTCAAACTCATATACAGGTGAGGGCCTCCTGCTCTCAGGAAGGACGAAAAAATGGTTGCTGATGTCTGCACTATTATTTTATTGAGGAGGACTGGCGAGAGGGATGAAATGTAAATAGGTTTGTTGCTCTGCTGTGACTGTTCTGATAATGTGCCCTGTGCCTAGCTTACCTCTAGAACAGGTGTTCGAAACCTTTGGCTCTCAAGGTAAGAAAAACTACAACTCCCATCATCTCAAACCAGCAAACAGCTGAGAGTCAAAGATTCCCTACCCTAACACCTCGAAGGTGATAGTACATCAAGATGATGTAACATGGAATTTGGACAAGCAGTGTCACACTATTGTTAAATTTAGAAATCCCGTTGGAAGTTGCAGTTTATTATTTGGGGGCTACATATGGACCCAGAACTACAATTTTCACATGTCTGCTTTAATGGCTACAAAATCATATGTCATATATCGCTTTACATATTTAGCTCCCATTTCCATATAATCCTTTAACCCTTTGCTTGCCAGAGGGGTTTGCAACGCATTTCTTTGAAATGCTTTGCATTCCCTCTGTCATTCAAAGGTTTACAGCTTTGTCACACTGCACTCGTCTCACTTCTACACAATTAGTAAGGCCCAAGGGCCATATGTACAAAACCAGACATG
Source organism: Rhinophrynus dorsalis (assembly GCA_037306005.1). Taxonomy (NCBI): domain Eukaryota; kingdom Metazoa; phylum Chordata; class Amphibia; order Anura; family Rhinophrynidae; genus Rhinophrynus; species Rhinophrynus dorsalis. Next base: position 270,699,968 of record CM074724.1, read on the forward strand.
CAGCAATTCTATAGCTACAGATTCCAAGACAGTTGAAGCTGTAATGTAAAAACCACAGATTGTCTACCACAGAATAAAACAATAAGTAAAACATAGGGTAAAATGAGCACACATGACTGTATGTTCTTAATTTGTAATAGACACAAGCAGTGTGATCACTTTTTTATCATCCTATATCCTATATAATAATTCGCTAGAAAGTTGGTAACGACTCAGTCATGCGCAGTAGAGACTTCTGAGCGTGCTGCAGTCATGCACAGTAGAGACTGCCCGTGACAAGGCTGATACAGAGAGGGGCGCTCCGAAGGAACGTCCAGCTCTGTATCAGATGCAGTGCGGGCAGCCTCTACTGCGCATGACTGCCCCACGACCGGCTGGCAGTGGCACTGTGGCCCGTGTAACGGGCTCTTCAGCTAGTTTATTTATAAACCACAATAAGATTATGCTTATGCTTACCAGTAAGGAAGTAAAGGAAGGCAGTGACTTAGAAGAAAAGCCAGTCCTAAATTGGATTTTCAGCCTATATTTAAAAAGGAGAAAGAAGATACAGAAGTATGAATATTGTAAAATAAATAAAGGAAATATATGTTATTAAAAAAACTCAATGTATGGAAACATTCAGTACAGGAGATAATGCAGAATATATGGACTCCCTCATGAATTCCTGCAAGGAGGTCCTTTCTACATCCATCTTAAGTGTTGGGAACTGAGGTGAGTGGTGAGTGTATGCATGCTTGCATGGTGCAGTGTGTACGATGAAGTCTGAGTGTGTTTGTATGTGCATATGAGTATGATGAAGTAAGAGTGTGTGTGCATTATGCAGTGTGAGTGTACAATGAAGTCTGATTGTGTCTGTGTGTACATATGAGTATGATGAAGTAAGAGTGTGTGTGCATGATGCAGTGTGAGTGTACAATGAAGTCTGAGTGTGCTTGTATGTGCATATGAGTATGATGAAGTAAGAGTGTGTGTGCATGATGCAGTGTGAGTGTACAATGAAGTCTGAGTGTGTCTGTGTGTACATATGAGTATGATGAAGTATGAGTCTGTGTTTGTGTGTGTATGTGTGCATGATGAGCTATGAGCTTGCACGCAATGATATGTGTATGGGAACAACTGGAACTCCATGAGAAAATGGTAAAAAGCAGCATAGGAAGGATTTGCCTATTGAAATCAGTGGGTCCGTGTTTCCCCAGGTAATTTTCACCTGCTTAGTCTTCCTGAGTGAACTGTCATGGAGATGTTTGTTCTTTCTCCAAAAATTTCCATGGAAAAGAAAATGAACTGTTCATCCACACATCCCAACTCAAGGATAAAACATATGCCCACCATCTGGTAGAAAACTTATATGTGTACATTTGTTTTGCTCACAGATAATGAAGGCATTGTTTTACATTTTTCATAACTGACAGCAAATCCATCTGATTCTTTTCTGTGGAACAACTACGAATAGTGGATAGTAAGTTTAACCCTTTGAGTGCCAGAGAAGTATGGAACGCATTGCTTTGCAATGCGTTGCATACCCCTCAGGCACTTAAAAGGTTAAATCAATGTTAAGCACTCCTAATGATAAACACCCACTTAACTTAATGTGGGTGGAAAGTCCAAATGGTCACTATAAATAACTATAAATACGTGTTTTGTTGATTGGTTCCCCCTAGGGTTGCCACCTTTTCTTCAAAAAAATACCGGCCAAGGCATTCCCTCCATAGACTTAACATTGGACATAAGCCAATTTTTTACCGGCCTGCCGGTAAAATACCAGCTGGGTGGTAACCCTAGTTCCCCAAATTAATATTTAATACGTTCTGGATATAATTCTCACAGAAGCAGGCATACTTTGCTGCCACACTCCAGAACCCTAAAAAGAATATAGGAAACAATGTATAATGCTAATTAAAGATTTGCTTTTGGGAACTACCCATAATTGGTTCGTAGTGGCCATTATGATTAAGGGAAACATTGCAATGCATTGTTTACCTCTCTTGTACTCTAAGGGTTAATGGAAATAATGATATGATAGGCATTTTGGGCCTGATAATGCAATATATGTCATCAGGCCATAGGTATTGTACAAGACCATTTAAGAGGACCTATCACTTTAAAAGCAGTTTATCATATTTATTAATAATTCATAGATTACATTTTGATTTTATTTTTTCTGACGTGGACTATTTTCTTTATTTTTTAAAACATCACTTATCACCTTTCCAAGTAATCCCCTCAGTGTGAGCTTCCTGTTTGGGAGGATTTTCATATTTATTCATCATTATCAATTTATTCCACCCCCTGATAGAAACTGATATGTTTTAGGAGCCTCAACCTCTGAGTGCCAGAGAGGTATCCAAAACATTAAATTGCAATGCTCTGGATACCTCTCTAGCACTCACAGGGCTAGGAAGCTGGAGACAGTCTATTTTCTGGACATGTTCTCTGTAATAAGATGTAATGTTTAATGTGACATGCTTTACAAACTTGATGGGTATTAGCGAAGTCTCCAGAGCATTGCAAATCAATCAGTAAAAGATTAAAAACCATGTGGAACACCATAATAATTGTAGTTTATAATATGTCTCCTGTGATGCTTTCTCCCCAAAGTTAAATGGAACAATCCACAGATCTTGGAGCCAATTGACCATTTTACATAACACAGGGCCAAACATTACCTGATTGTTAATGGGAGATACTGAATGGGCAAATATCTACACTGATGTATTACAAGCAGATCAGAAATACCTTTCCTCCTTTGTTAGTTTAGTCAGTATTTTCATGGCAGCACCTGCTCTTCCATCCATTCGTGTCACATATTGCAGGAGACTTTGCATTAACCTGAAACATATTGAATAGTAGAAAAATTAACAAGAAAACACTATTTAAACAGTGAAATCCAGCACGACAGAGGAGATTAAATGTGAGAGAAGGGCGGGAAAAGTCATGCTAGAGAGAAACTGTCCAGTTTCTATTATTCTAAGGAATCTATGCTCTATGAACCTTAGTCAATTTCAACAAGTTAAAGAAGTGTAACACTGGATCAAACCAAATATACCATGGGGTGATTCCACAAACTTGCAAGCATTTAAATGGTGTTTTTAAGGGTAGGAAGGTATCTAACATGTTGCTTCACAATGCGTTGGAGACCTCTATAGCATTCAAAGAGTTAATGAAAATGTGAATATCCCCCCTATGGTGCAGTTGGTTTCCTCCAGAATTACTCTTCTTCATCTTGATGAACAAGACCCTAAGATTTCTCCAACCTGAATGAAGGGGCCTAGTTAGCCCATCTCACACTCTGGCCATCAACAATAAATGTGAGTCACTAGCTGAAGAGGCTCTAGACAAAACGCATGGCAAACTTAAATACAGTTCAGAGCTGTATACTCAACATGCCACTTGAAAAGGAATGGCAACATTAGCTAATAGTGTCTGCCTGCAGGCATTCTATTTTAGGAATAGATGGGGAAAATTGACAGGAGAGAGAGGGAAAGAGTTAATTGGGGAGCTGAAAGGGAGGATGGAGAGAGAGCTCAGGTAAAGAATGGAGGGGGGGAGCTGAGAAAGAAGGTGGAGGGAGAGCTAAGGGAGAAGATAGGGGGAAATGAGAGCGAGAACATAAGGAGGCTGAGAACAGAGTACTTTTCATGTCTCTAGCTTTGAAGGGCTCAAATAATTGTTTGTGGAGGGAAAGATAAAGGACGATGATGGGGGGAAGAATGAAGAAAAGGTAGGGAGAAGCAGACTATGTATAAAGTAATAAATAACAGATAAATGAATAAGAAATACATTAATAAATAAAGATAATAAATAAATAGGCCACTCATTGATGTTGAAGCCAGCAGGGCCCTTAGCAGCACCTGATGCAACATCTCTAATTCTTAATCCTGCATCCTCTGCAAACCTCTGAAGACATACTGTCTCCTGTCTCTCACAGCAGTCTAATGGTGTCTGAGGCTGAATAAGCTGCTTGCTGGGACTTTTACACTGAGTCTGGTGTTGGTATGTTATTATGAAACATATTCCATGTCAAAGCAATTATATAAAGCATGTTTGATCCTGCTGATACCAGACAATGCAATGTCCCAGCATGCAGCTCATCTACTTTCAGAGCATCTCTGTGCACTATCATTAAAGACAGGAGTCAGAATGTATTCATTTGCAGGAGCTTTGCAAGAGCATAGAGAATGGGCTGCAGTGCACACATCTTGCCCAGCTCTCCCCTCTAACCTGGGCCTGGATTGTACCTCTCTCTAATGGCCCTAACTTTCAGAGTTAGAGAGGTGTCCAACACGATGTTTTGCAATGCGTTGGATGCTGTTCTGGAGCTAAAATGGTTCAATGAGCTGAAGCAGTGGGCTATATAGAAGGTCATCTGAGGATAGCTAATTATTAGGGAAGAGCGAAAACTTTCGCCTTCAACCAAAATCGGAGAAAAATTTCACTTTCCGTTGGCAAATAATTTTCTAGGAAAAGTGCAGATTTCCTGCTTCATTGCATTGAAATTGATGGGAAGAAAACATTTTCGCCAGCACATGAAAGTTTTCTCTACTTTTCACCAGCCATATAAAAGGGTGTTAGCCTCTCACAGCATGCCATTCTGTGTTTGGTTTTTTTTCTAGGTCGTAGGGAGTTACAGAGGTAGGGAGCAGCAAGGTAGAAAACCTTCAGTCGTGAAACAGTGATAGTGGTTAAAGAAGCAGAGAGTCGTCCACCATGAGTGGTGCATAGAAGATGTGCTGGAGAGCCTTGAAAGTAATGAGGAGGACATGGTTTTATGGGAAGCCATGTCAGTGATTTTAAACATGATGTGGCGAGTACTGTTGTTCTGGAGGAGAGGAAGAGTATTCTGGTGGCTGAATTAAGAATTGATTGGAGAGGAGCGATAGTGCTAGCAGGCAGATCAATAAGTAAAAAGTTGCAGTAGTTCAGACGAGAAAGGATAAGATCATGCATGATAATTTCTGTTGTAGAGTGAGCGAGAAATGGATGGATTTTTGCTATATTTGAAAGAAAGAAGCAACAGGTTTTAGTTACTTTATTAATGTGGGTGGTGAAACAAGGAGAGTCCAAAGTTACCCGGAGGTAGAGTGCCTTGTCTACCGAGTAAATTGTGGAGCCCTTGACAGTTATAGAAAATGGAGGTATTGTGCAGGATTTAAGAGGAAAGATTAGGAGCTCAGTCTTAGACATGTTAAGTTTTAAGGAACAATGAGCCACCCAGGAAGAGATAGCAGTAAAGCATTTTGAGACATGCTGCTGTATTTCAGGTGATATTGAGTGTTTGCCCATCGTCTTCATAGAGATGATAGTTAAAGCCAAAGGATTTTATCAGTAACCCCAGAGAGAGATAGAGAGGGTATACAGATAGAAAAGAAGATCCCTTTAAGGGGTCTATTCTGATGCAACTTTAAAGCATGAAGTAACATTGCCTTGAAATTGTTTTCTGATATAACTCTAAAGCAGAAGATTTCCAAAGTTGGAGAAGTCTTAGTGCGCTGGATCCATAAAATAACTTAGGAGAAGTGATATCTGTGGAGAAGTTATCTCCATGTAATCACCTCTTTATCATGTCTTAGTGCATAACATCCATTGAGGCTGATATATAAGGAGAGCTGAAGTAATTCTGTAAATATTGCTTTAGTTCCGCTGGTTACTTTACAGGAATTGTACACAACTCAACCTCTATTCAAACAAGTTTTGATTTATCGCTAACAATTTGCAGACAATACTACAGATAGAGTATGGATTATTGTTGATTTGCCTGCATTAAACATGGATGTGTTTTCCCAAAAATTATATTTAAGTCTATGAAAGCTGCATGATGCATTGTCAGAACGGGATAAAGAACAGAAAATAATTCTAATCCTGTACACTATCACTTCTCAGACACGTCATGATTTCTTCTCTTAATTGGGTCTTCTGGTCCTGCTCAAAGCATAAATGGATACTTCCACAGGGCATATTCAAGACCGTCTTTAAGATCTCTTTTCGGGTACTACATTTTTACATGTAACAAACACAGAGAAGGGACACTTGGCTAGTCCCACTCCAGGCTTGTTATCTCGGGCCACCTCTAGTGATTGGTTCCAGGTCCTGGTGGTCAACTGTATAGCACGACAGAAGTAGAGCATTAGGAAATAGAATTAGTTGGCAACTGAAAATGTAAGTCACATTTTGTAGAAAGAGTCCACAAGCTTCTAAAATACAACACATGCTTATTACATATGAAGCAGTAAATGCATTAGTTCAGGGACCCCACTCTCACTCTGCCTCATGCTTTTCATATCATGCCCTATTCCTCTCATGAAGTGCACAGCATAGGAGCATGAAACTCCTAAGTCAGAATGGGAGTGGGGTCCCTGAACTAATACCTGTACTGGTTGAGGTGTCATAAATAAATCTGAGGGGAGGTGGCTTATACTAGGTAAAAGGGCAACTTTTTAACTACAACTCTGAAAGTATTGAAATAACACACTCTCTATGGATCAAATACTATGAAGATTAATTGGAGCTGCTGTTTTTGCAAAACATTACTGTCCCTTTAAAGTTATATTCAACAAAGCTAAAGTTTATGTTAGAATGTCATTCTTATTAATTTACCAACATACTATCACGGTACCCGTGCTCCCGAATCTCTAATTCTTAATCCTGCATCCTCTGCAAACCTCTGAAGACATACTGTCTCCTGTCTCTCACAGCAGTCTAATGGTGTCTGAGGCTGAATAAGCTGCTTGCTGGGACTTTTACACTGAGTCTGGTGTTGGTATGTTATTATGAAACATATTCCATGTCAAAGCAATTATATAAAGCATGTTTGATCCTGCTGATACCAGACAATGCAATGTCCCAGCATGCAGCTCATCTACTTTCAGAGCATCTCTGTGCACTATCATTAAAGACAGGAGTCAGAATGTATTCATTTGCAGGAGCTTTGCAAGAGCATAGAGAATGGGCTGCAGTGCACACATCTTGCCCAGCTCTCCCCTCTAACCTGGGCCTGGATTGTACCTCTCTCTAATGGCCCTAACTTTCAGAGTTAGAGAGGTGTCCAACACGATGTTTTGCAATGCGTTGGATGCTGTTCTGGAGCTAAAATGGTTCAATGAGCTGAAGCAGTGGGCTATATAGAAGGTCATCTGAGGATAGCTAATTATTAGGGAAGAGCGAAAACTTTCGCCTTCAACCAAAATCGGAGAAAAATTTCACTTTCCGTTGGCAAATAATTTTCTAGGAAAAGTGCAGATTTCCTGCTTCATTGCATTGAAATTGATGGGAAGAAAACATTTTCGCCAGCACATGAAAGTTTTCTCTACTTTTCACCAGCCATATAAAAGGGTGTTAGCCTCTCACAGCATGCCATTCTGTGTTTGGTTTTTTTTCTAGGTCGTAGGGAGTTACAGAGGTAGGGAGCAGCAAGGTAGAAAACCTTCAGTCGTGAAACAGTGATAGTGGTTAAAGAAGCAGAGAGTCGTCCACCATGAGTGGTGCATAGAAGATGTGCTGGAGAGCCTTGAAAGTAATGAGGAGGACATGGTTTTATGGGAAGCCATGTCAGTGATTTTAAACATGATGTGGCGAGTACTGTTGTTCTGGAGGAGAGGAAGAGTATTCTGGTGGCTGAATTAAGAATTGATTGGAGAGGAGCGATAGTGCTAGCAGGCAGATCAATAAGTAAAAAGTTGCAGTAGTTCAGACGAGAAAGGATAAGATCATGCATGATAATTTCTGTTGTAGAGTGAGCGAGAAATGGATGGATTTTTGCTATATTTGAAAGAAAGAAGCAACAGGTTTTAGTTACTTTATTAATGTGGGTGGTGAAACAAGGAGAGTCCAAAGTTACCCGGAGGTAGAGTGCCTTGTCTACCGAGTAAATTGTGGAGCCCTTGACAGTTATAGAAAATGGAGGTATTGTGCAGGATTTAAGAGGAAAGATTAGGAGCTCAGTCTTAGACATGTTAAGTTTTAAGGAACAATGAGCCACCCAGGAAGAGATAGCAGTAAAGCATTTTGAGACATGCTGCTGTATTTCAGGTGATATTGAGTGTTTGCCCATCGTCTTCATAGAGATGATAGTTAAAGCCAAAGGATTTTATCAGTAACCCCAGAGAGAGATAGAGAGGGTATACAGATAGAAAAGAAGATCCCTTTAAGGGGTCTATTCTGATGCAACTTTAAAGCATGAAGTAACATTGCCTTGAAATTGTTTTCTGATATAACTCTAAAGCAGAAGATTTCCAAAGTTGGAGAAGTCTTAGTGCGCTGGATCCATAAAATAACTTAGGAGAAGTGATATCTGTGGAGAAGTTATCTCCATGTAATCACCTCTTTATCATGTCTTAGTGCATAACATCCATTGAGGCTGATATATAAGGAGAGCTGAAGTAATTCTGTAAATATTGCTTTAGTTCCGCTGGTTACTTTACAGGAATTGTACACAACTCAACCTCTATTCAAACAAGTTTTGATTTATCGCTAACAATTTGCAGACAATACTACAGATAGAGTATGGATTATTGTTGATTTGCCTGCATTAAACATGGATGTGTTTTCCCAAAAATTATATTTAAGTCTATGAAAGCTGCATGATGCATTGTCAGAACGGGATAAAGAACAGAAAATAATTCTAATCCTGTACACTATCACTTCTCAGACACGTCATGATTTCTTCTCTTAATTGGGTCTTCTGGTCCTGCTCAAAGCATAAATGGATACTTCCACAGGGCATATTCAAGACCGTCTTTAAGATCTCTTTTCGGGTACTACATTTTTACATGTAACAAACACAGAGAAGGGACACTTGGCTAGTCCCACTCCAGGCTTGTTATCTCGGGCCACCTCTAGTGATTGGTTCCAGGTCCTGGTGGTCAACTGTATAGCACGACAGAAGTAGAGCATTAGGAAATAGAATTAGTTGGCAACTGAAAATGTAAGTCACATTTTGTAGAAAGAGTCCACAAGCTTCTAAAATACAACACATGCTTATTACATATGAAGCAGTAAATGCATTAGTTCAGGGACCCCACTCTCACTCTGCCTCATGCTTTTCATATCATGCCCTATTCCTCTCATGAAGTGCACAGCATAGGAGCATGAAACTCCTAAGTCAGAATGGGAGTGGGGTCCCTGAACTAATACCTGTACTGGTTGAGGTGTCATAAATAAATCTGAGGGGAGGTGGCTTATACTAGGTAAAAGGGCAACTTTTTAACTACAACTCTGAAAGTATTGAAATAACACACTCTCTATGGATCAAATACTATGAAGATTAATTGGAGCTGCTGTTTTTGCAAAACATTACTGTCCCTTTAAAGTTATATTCAACAAAGCTAAAGTTTATGTTAGAATGTCATTCTTATTAATTTACCAACATACTATCACGGTACCCGTGCTCCCCTTGTGCCATTCTGGACTGCCTAACCATTCTTCTTCTCCTGCTCCTGTGTACCGACCCGGCTTGGCTGACGTACCTGCTCCGTGTACCGACCCGGCTTGGCTGACGTACCTGCTCCGTGTACCGACCTGGCTTGGCTGACACTCCTGCTCCATGTACCAACCCGGCTTGGCTGATGTTCCTGTTCTGTGTACCGACCCGGCTTGGTTGACGTTCCTGCTCTGGCTGCCTCTGTGTCGGTTAGGCATTCGTGACGCTCCCGGTTGGTTGCGACCTCAGGGCGAGTTGCTCAGTTGCCCAGTCCATTCCTGTCATGGCAGTGCTCAGTTGTGTGCCTCTGTTACTGCTCCTGCAGAGTGCAAGTGGCCTAGTCTCCGGTACTGCTATGGCAGAGTGCATGTGGCCTAGTCTCCGTTACTGCTCCTGCAGAGTGCAAGTTGCCTAGTCTCCGTTACTGCTACGGCAGTGTGCAAGTGGCCTTGTCTCCGTTACTGCTCCTGCAGAGTGCAAGTGGCCTAGTCTCCGTTACTGCTCGGCAGTGTGCAAGTGGCCTTGTCTCCGTTACTGCTCCTGCAGAGTGCAAGTGGCCTAGTCTCTGTTACTGCTACAGCAGAGTGCAAGTGGCCTAATCTCCGCTACTGCTATGGCAGTGTGCAAGTGGCCTTGTCTCCGTTACTACTACGGCAGTGTGCAAGTGGCCTACCTCCGTTTACTGCTATGGCAAAACACTAGTTGCCTGGTCTCCGTTACTGCTATGTTATATGATGCTCAGTTTCTGATACTGCTCTGGCAGTTCACGTTTGTCTGCTAACCTATTACTGGGCGTTACTTATTCTTAAGCTCTCTATATTGAGTGAGTTCCATCACAGACCTCTCTTCACATGGGACTGTTTACACTCGCTGAAGACCATTAACCGATGCAGTACCGATACCCTGGGAATCCTTCGTATTCCGCCTGACCTGTGTCAGTATATTCTGATATGGACTCTATGGTTATACTGGACCTGTGTAGGCATATGTATATGTAACCTGTCTTGTGTCTGTATTATTCTGTTAAAATACTACAGGACCTGTGAAGGTTATTATATTACTGTGTTTTCAATAAAACTCTGTTTTATCCTAAACCACTGTGTCTATGTGTCAAACAAACCGTTACACATACATGCAAATATTGGCACAAACCATCCTTTTTACATGCACAAATTAGAGCAGGTACTTGTTTGCTGTATACCCAGTGGACAAGGATACACAAACATTTGGTGCAAGCCTCTGTATAAACTTTTCCTACCTATGGGTCATAAACAGAAAAAGCTAATATGCCATGATGTCACACAAAGAATCAAGACAGGGTTTCACTGCACTGGAAGAGTGAAAGAAACATTGTATAATTATTGTGCTTTGTGATAAAATGTATCATTCTTCCCTTGCACAGAATGTAGGAATTTAGCTCATGGACTTTATTTTGACAAAAAGCCTTACACAAAAAAGTGGAGCATTTCTAGGGCTGTATTGAGGGGGGTTGCCTTCTTTTGGATCAATGACGGTAAACATAAATAGGAAAGGGGTTGAACTTGATGGACGCAAGTCTTTTTTCAACCTAAACTACTATGAAAATATGTAACTACACCATAATATAGAAATAAAGATTCCCTTTGATTTAAATGTGGCTTTAAAGGGATGTAAAGCCTCCTGATTATAATTCCATACTCACCTTTCTATAGCCTGAACATCCTAATGACCACTGTGAATTTATCCCTTGTATCCTTGTTCTTCAATCAGTTCTGGTTCTCATGTCCATGGAGGTGGATAGGACAGTTGCTAGCAGTTTTTCAAACAAGCAGTCATGAATGCTAGAATCTACTTATCCCTATAAGGACCAGTGAGGTGTCCAACTCAATGTACTGGGTACCCCTCTGATCCTTATAGAGTTAAGATTGGTGGAATTTGTATCTTGTGGTCCTGTTAACTATGATCATCTCTGCCTCCATGGATCTGACATTTAGGACTGATTAATATGTTATCGCTTGAAGTAACCCTTTGAGTGCCAATAGGGGTATGCACCACATTGCTTCACAATGCATTGTATACTCCTCTGACACTCAAAGGGTTCAGGATCAAGGGAAAATATTGAGGGATTTTCTGGCCAAAGAAAGGTAAATACGGGGTCTTGTTATAAAGAGGTGTTATTTCCCCTTAATTCTTTTCAATGCTAGAGAAGTATCCAATGTGTTGCCCTGCAATGTGATGGAGACATCTCTAGCGTCTAAGGTGCTTAAAGCCCTACCCAATGCGAGTTTGGGGAACTGCTGGTTTTCCCCTATGGTGCAGTTGATTTGCTCCAGAATTGCTCCTCTTTTGTTTTTGCATAAGGCCCCACATGCCAGACACAAGCATATGAAAATCACAAAGCATTTTATATAGAGAACTAGGTTGAACAGTGTAAGGTATAATAGATTCAGTCCAGCAGAGGAGAAAATAGGAAGTGTCACATGCACAAAAGACAATAAGAGTAATTCTGGATGATAGTGAAGAAATAAAAATTGCCCAAATTCCCATTTATTTAAAGGAACAGTAAACTGATATTTTATAATGCTTTTCCTTCTGAGTTAAACAAGGGTACTCTCATTGCCATAAGTTATTCAAATGTTATAAACGTTCAGGAAGTGAAGGTTGTCAGGAAGTGAATTGCAGTGTGATTACTTCCTGAAAGTGCAAACTGACAGCATGACTCAGCAGTTTCTCGCTCATTTTTCTCTCCCAGGGATTGCAATAGAATAAGTGGAATCTGACAACTAGAGGACATTGATAATGTAAAGAAACAAGAGTTTAAACTGTACTAACTCTGGAAATATGTGTCTCTTAGCAGTGGGAGCACTCCTGATTTATTACACATATTTTTGGCCTAAAAAGTTTAGTGCTGCTTTAAAGGGGGCTTGATGTCTCCAGCAAGTTCCAAAGTAATGAACTGTAGACCTCTAGCATTCAAGGTAGTAAAAGCCTCATTTAAATCAATGGGAATTTTTATTTTTAACTATGCTTCATCTGGTTTTTGCCATATAATTGTTTCTCTTTACTACTGTACATAATCAAATGTCTACTAGCTCTCCACAGTGTTTAATATTATAGCATCCAGGATCCAATGTACATTTTTTTATTAATTCTTAATTTATACAAAACTAAGGATATACAGTAATCCCCTAAAGAAACTCAAATGGTATCATACCTAAAAGAAGTAATCTATTTTGTTCCATTCTATTCCGTTGACATTTTTAGGACAGTATTACCAGATAAGCCTCCTACACAGAATCCCTCATACTGTGCAGGAATAGACATAAATTGCAATCTTGCATGAATGCTAGAAACGGACAGGCAGTATTGATTGCTCTAGGAGATTACGTCCTCACAAATAATGCATACACTGTAATAATGATCACATTAAAATAAAACTCTCATAAACGTCTTTCAAATAAACAAATTCAGTTATTGATGACATTCACAAAGCAAACTTTAGGTAAAAAAGATTTAGGTAAGAAGGTGCGTTGCGTACCCCTCTGGCACTCAAAGGGTTAAAGGGATAGTATTACTTCAAAATTACTATCCCTCATATTGTAGCCCTTAATAAACTGAGGTAAATGACACCAGCGGCATCTCTCAAACCTTTATGGTTTAAGAGATAGCCACTTTCAAAGTTTCCTCTCCCCTGCTGTCATTGTTCTGCTGCCAGCAGGGGAGTCTGGTCTCTGAATCAAGCGGAGGCTCTTCAGCAGAGCTGATATCTCGTTATGGAAGAAAAAATGATTAATTGAAACAGTCTTCTATGTGTGCTTGGTAACCAAGCACACGTAGAAGACTGTTTCAATGAATCATTTTTCCTTCCATAATGAGATATCGGCTCTGTTTAAGAGCCTTCGCCTGTCCCGGGACCGGATTCTCCTGCTGGCAGCAGAACGCTGACAGCAGGGGAGAGGAAACTTTGAAAGCGGCTATCTCTTAAACCATAAAGGTTTGAGAGATGCCGCTGGTGTCATTTAACTCAGTTTATTAAGGGCTACAATATGAGGGATAGTAATTTTGAAGTAATACTATCCCTTTAACTCAGTGGCAGAATGGTTTCCAACATATTACAAATACATGCTTTGACACCTTCTTGGTACTCAAAGAGTTAATCCTATATATGACATGTGGAAAAAATTTTATTGCTGCATAAAATCATAGTATAGACTGTGGAATGATTTGGCAATTAACCCTTCAGGGTGTCCTGTGCAATACGTCTCCATATGTTAGCCCTCCAGCACACAAATGTTTAAACCAGAAATAAACAAAGCACAGGTTATAGAACACAGAGTTTATAGAAACAACAGTACATACAGTAGATGTCTAACCCAGTGTGACCAAATGATTATTTTTTGTTAGATTTCATCAAAGAGGAATATCAGAGGGGAGTCTTAAGCATTGAACACAGCCATAGCTCTCAAATGCATAAAGGGAGAGTTTTATATACAGGAGCTTTGTGTTCAGCAGATGTCCTATTCTCCACGCTTCAGGAATCTCAAAGGTTGGTAAAGTGAATAAATTGTCTCTGTGTTCCAGAGCAAAAAAAATAATAATAAACATTTTTTATTGCGTTTTCCTTAATCAAATAGGCTTAAAGTTGAAAAGAATATCTGTATGCCAGCTTTAAGTATTGCCCTTGCTCTAAGGTGTGATAAAGAGGTGATAAAGTGAAGATGACTTCTCCAGTTCCTGTGTTATCCTGTGAAGCCAATGCACTAAGATTTCTCCAGCTTTGGAGATTTTAGTGCACAGGTTCCATGAATAACGTAGGAACTGAAGAAGTGATATCACTGGAGAAGTTATCTCCCCTTTTTCACCTCTTTATCACTCCTTATTGAATATCCCTCAATACCTTCATTCATTCTTGGATGTTATATCCATGGAGAGGATATGAGAGATAGATAGATAGATAGATAGATAGATAGATAGATAGATAGATAGATAGATATTTTGGTCATATAACCTTCATTTTGATTAATAAGGTGTCCAAGGAAGGGGTTGGGACCCCTTGCTCTACACCCCCTCCCCCCAACAGGAGATGAAGTGTTAAAAAGAAACACCATATGAATGTATATAAGCACTAGGAGTGGTGGGGCACCATTTTCTCTACCCTTCCTAGGAGGAGAGGTTAAAAAAGAAAAAAAAAGATTAATGTGGGGTCCAAAGTTCCATTAAATTATTCATTGTTTTTGGGTTGTTTTTTTTATACACTGCATGACTTTCAGATTCCCAGATATGGCTAATATGTTGTGGCAAGTCTAAGCTGAAGAACATATCTGCCAAATAAGCAAATATCCCATTGGTAGATATTTTTGCATGGGATAGAATCCATGATATAGATATATAGATGAATGTGGAAGCTATTTCCCCCATTTTTTATGAAGTGAAAGTTCTACTTTAGAAATAAGAATAGGTCAACATATATAAAGTACTTGTGCATTTTAAATATATATTTTATTTATACTTATCTTTTACTTATATTTTCATGACACATTCATGAACATACTTGTGTGGATTCATGTTTTTCAGAAGCAGAGCTCTTCCATAATCTGTCGTGGTATAAACACTGAGCAGGGCCAACATCTTGTTCTGGACTTCAGGGTCCTCTGAGGACAGCAGTGAGAGAATCTGATTGCTCACTTCAGGACGACTGATAAACACATGCTGGTTTTCTTCTATCGGGAACAATTAAACATTTATTACATAGTGGCTTTATTCAGGAAGCTAAATAGGTGGTATTCTGAAACTAACAGCACTGGTGAGGGAGGGAATCACCTTTAATATGTGTTGGACTATTAACCCCTTGAATGTCAAAGATATCTCCAATGCATTGCAAAGCAATTCTCAAGGGATAAAAAGCTCAACTGAAGTCAAGGGAAATTTGGGGGGTTATTTGTCTTGTGTGGTTCAGTTGGTTTGCTCCACAATTGCTCCATAGATTTTGACAGGGGGAAAGAACCATCTGGCCATTACATCTGTCCATGTTTCTAGCATCCAAAGAGTTACAGAGAAATGGATAGTTAACACCTTAATGACATGGAAATGGAATCAGGGTCCCAGAACAACATGCATCTGCACAGGGACCTCTAAATTCCATGACATACATAAACGTCATGGGTCCTTAACTTAGGTTCTCCTATGACGTATCTGTACGTTGCAGGTTCTTAAGGGGTTAAGGTAATAAAAGTAGAAATAGTGGAGGATGAAATATTTTAGATACTCAACAGTATTAGCAGCCATTTACACTGAATTATAGCCAAGTTTGTGAATAAAAACTCTCCATGTATGCTAGCAATATCAGCCTGAATCATATACATATATACAGAGAATAATAACATCAGTAAAATGATTACCATTTCCATCACATACTGTTTGCCATAGAGTGAGGACAGACACACACATATCTATATCTACTGGGTCTTCTCTAGTTGTAGCCAGACACCTAAAAATACAATAACATGCCATCAGATACAGAGTACAAGTCAACAGTTAATTTGATGCTCTTAATGAACAATTTACATGAAATGTTATTATATATGTGTGTGTGTGTGTGTGTGTGTGTGTGTGTGTGTGTGTGTGTGTGTGTGTGTGTGTGTGTGTGTGTGTGTGTGTGTGTGTGATTACCCTCCAAAAGAGTCATGTGGTTTCTTTTATTTCTTTTATACAGCTAGGGGAACAGATTGGTTCCCTATACAACTAGCAACTCAAAAAAGCTAAGATAAGTGCTGTCATATTACATATAGATATATAGAAATATATATATACACACACACACATTTATCAGCCTTATATATGTATAGGCTTCTCTTCCACAGAGCTCGTGCTGTGAGCTACGGAGAGATAAGTCTTATTTATCTGTCCGTTAGATGTTAAACACACCTTCACAGTCAGTAGGTATGAGGTTGCCACTGACAGCTTCAGCTTTTGCAGGAGGCAGGATATGAAGTTTTGGAAGGACATGCACATTTAGGACTGTAAGTTTATGATGCTGCTGCTCCCAGGATGTAGGAATAGCAGTGATGAATCAAAAAACACTGAGCTTTTGCACATATATACATATGAATTTGTATAAATGTGCACACGTAAATATGTTTATACATATTATGTTAGTTGTCCTTTTTCAGCCAACTGGTAGCCACTAAACAAGCAGTGATCTATGCAGCCGAAAATGTACAGGTTCATCTCTACTTGCAAGAATTTATTAAAATGAAAGCAACAAAATTACTTTTTTGCAATGTTAAACATTGACTTCAAGTTTACTGGAAGATCACAGTATGGTCTGGATTGACTTGCAGGTGAAAATTTAATTATTGGTTTTTTTTTTCTGTATTCCCCATAGACATAAATGAAAGCCAGTGAGTTAAAACACATGATAACCTCCAATGAAAACCAATCCTTTGTTAGGTGAAGGTACACTGGGGTTGATTTATATGCTGGAGTTATAAAGAGACTGGCTGTAAAATTGTTGCAAAGTGACATAATGATATGTATAAAACTTTAACAACATTTTTATTAAATACTAACTACGGTTCTCTCAGTTGACTCTTCTGAAAAGTAGATTAGAAATGGTCTTGTCAAAATAAGAATTGTGAAGTAATGTATTTATATGCAAATTCGCTGATTGTGCCAAAAATAAAGGCAGTTTTAGTGATTAAATCTTAAAGCCAGGTATAGCCTGTTATTAATGGAAGTATAAAGTAAAAGGTATGTATGAAAAATATATTCTCAGTTGCAAATTTTCTCAGAATATTCTCAAATAGACATATTTATACAGACTCTACTTCTTTATAAAAATAACCTTATTTTATGAACTTTAGTGACAGTTCTTAAACCTTTGAGTGCCAGAGAGGTAACTGTCATTCAAAGGGTTAAATGTACATTAAGAAGGCTTTTTTACATCTCCCCCACCAGCTGGACCAGAGAGAGCAGATAAAACTTCATGTTGCTTTAAATGGGACTTTTAACAACTCAAATGCATTGGGTATTTATTTGGGAAGGTTTTATTTCTCCCCTACAATTGCCCTAGTATGACTCTTCTGTGTCTTCATCCAATTGGAGTAATAGGAGTAAACACAGGGAAAACCATCTGCATTGCATTGGACAAATTTGCATTGATTTAAAATGTGATTTTAACCTGTTGAATGCTAACAAGGTCTCCAACACATTGCAAAGCAGTATGCTGGAGATATCTCTGGCATTCAATATTTTAATATTGCCACTTAATTAAATGGGATCTTTATTTGTCCCTATGGCTCATTTGAGTTACCTTGTCTTTATACATAAAGTCCACCTTCGCTTACCTGTTGATTACTTTGTTGTCTCCAATGATAGAGAATCCACTATTTGTTCTGAATAACGTCTGTCCTGTGCCTAAAACATGATAAAGTTTATTCCTGAGTTACCTATGACACAACCATGTTGTTCTAAGTGATGACACACTTTAAAGCCACTGTCTAGAAATCCTTCTGAGACCTTCCTTTCTGCAACCATGATAACATGTTTAACCCTTTGAGTTCCGGAGGGATACGCAATGCATTGCAAAGCAATGCATTGTGTACCCCTCCATCACTCAAAGGGTTAATGAGAGCGGTTACAATAGTGAAAGAAATATAGAGTGGGAGACTGGGCAGGGGATAAACCATTATACAGCATTCCAATGCACGCATAGTGCACTGAAAAACACAGCAGCTGAAATAATCATGTAAATTTGCTTCTCCAAAACATGTGAGTATGAGCAATTAAATAATAAAAGAGCTTTAAAAGGTATAGTAATACTTTATTATTACTATCCCTCATATTGTACATATTTGCAAAACAAGTTAATAGCCCCCAGGTTCATCTCTCAAAACTTTATGGTTTGAGAGATAACCAAAGGCAAACTTCCCCCCTCCTCCCCCTTCCCTGAAGTCAGCATTGTGCTGACTGCAGGGATATCCTGTTTGACTTTCATCATGCGGCTCTGCAGCAGAGCCGCGATCACGTTAGTGACAAAGAATTATTTCACTGAAACGGTCTTCTACATGTGCTTGCAAACCAAGCACATGTAGAAGACCGTTTCAGTGAAATAATGATTTTTTACTAACAAGATCTCAACTGAGCTGCAGAGCCGCCTGATGCAAATAAGACCAGATATCCCTTCAGTCAGTACAACTCTGACTTCAGGGAAGGGGGAGGGAGGGGGGAAGTTTGCATTTGGTTATCTCTCAAAACATAAAGTTTTGAGAGATGAACCTGGGGGCTATTAACTTATTTTGCAAATATCTACAATATGAGGGATAGTAATAATAAAGTATTACTATCCCTTTAAATCCCAGTCTCACACTAGTATATATCATATTAGTTGTCCTTGAAGATCATATGAAGAAATTTGTGTTAATAGCACAAATGATGATGATGATGCACAAGAGGCTACCCACATTTAAACTGAGGGTAAATATCTAAAAACATTTCTGCTTAATGAATATGAAGATAATGCTTTGCACATTCATCTGGTTCTTAAAAGATTAAAAAATAGTAATAAATTTGATAATGGAAGGCACCTGCATTTTTTTCCTTTAAAAAAACAACTGTATCACTTTAAATACTATATGAGGTATATATCACTTTAAATATGAGATATACAAATATAACGGCATACAACAGAAAATTAAAACTTACAATTCTTCACTGCTTCTGTCAGTAGTTTGATGCCTCCGGAATAATACAGGGCAATCTGATTGGCTTTGGAGAGTTTCTGTAGCAGTTGTGTCACAGACACAGCACCTTCCTTCCCTGCCTCAAATTCCTCCAGAGCTTTCTTTTCCTGCTTGTCTTTCTTCTCCTGAGAGTCCACCTGATGCAGGTAATCTGTGAGGTATACAGAATAATTAGTGCACAAGAATACTGAATATGAAAACTACAGTGGCAACATAATAATTATGTGATAAAGGTTCACATTTGTTTTTACCATTCCAACTATGTCCATTCTTTTGATGGTAGTGAGGTCTCCAGCCCAATGGGGTGCATATACAAATGAATGGCTTCACTTAAGGGTATACGCAACTGTGGTGTATACCACCAGTCACAATCCACCATCATAGGACTTTAATGTGCAACAAGCCCTGTACATCTACCCCAGAGTATGTTAATACATGGTGAATAATTTAGTGCTGAATAAAATAATGCCCAGGAACGCCCACAGATTTCCCCATTGCCCTCCCATTGGCCTTTGTGACATTAAGACTTTGACTGCCAGAGGGATCTCCAGCTTATTACTTAGTATATTGGTGTTAGGCAGAAGGACTGACTTAACAGATATTCCAGCACCTGATTTAACACTGAATCAATATCCATTGTTTCACAACTCTTCTTACAGAAAAATTCCAGTTCTTCATTAATATCAGCCTTTGATACAAGTAAAAACATATTCCATATAATGTAGACAGCAATCTTCAAATTAACTAAATGTTCATTTAAACACTTTTATGCGAGTTATCATACTTATAAAAAAGCTAAAACTGTTAACATCAAAGCAAATGTAATGCGGAAGGTGTAACAGATATGAAAAAATTATGAAGCTAGACAATATCAGAGCAAATATTTTACTTGATCTATCAGTCATCAAAGTGGCATAAAATATTTTTTTAGCGCATGTGTGTACTCAGGATTGTTACTAGTTGTGTCTTCTATCTTACAGGGATAGAAACAGCAGCTCCAATTAATCTTCATAGTATTTGGGCCATGGAGAGTATTATTTCAATACTGTCAGAGTTGTAAGTCAAGAGTAATTGAATGATAAAGTATCCCCCTCCCGCCCCTTTTACCTAGGGTAAGCCACCTACCCTCAGATGTGGACTCTGGTCCTGGGACCGGACAGATAGCAGCAAGGGACAATCTTCTTACTGTGAGCATAAGGAAAACCCTGCCCCCTTGACAGGTTTTTCCTTATGTTAATTGAAGATTGTTCCTTTCTGCTATCCATTCAAACAGTCTTACTGTTCCGAGGTGAGCAGTGTTACATCAGTAAAAGGGATGGGCGGGGATACTTTATCATTCAGTTACTCTTGAACTACAACTCTGACAGTATTGAAATAACACTCCATGGCCCAAATACTATGAAGATTAATTGGAAACATTACTATCCCTTTAACTCTTCATCATTTCCTGGGTTTCCAGGATGAACTGACACTACCAGATGTAGTATTAACAGGTGACTTTGTCTCCATTTTAAAAATGTGAGTTCAGTTCCTCATCTAATTCTTCGACACTTGTCCACTACCTAGTCACTCTCACCAACCAACTTCTGACTGACAGCAGATACAAGTGTCTGCTCTATATGGTGTTTCATTCTGACATTATATGATCACTTTTTACTAGTTTTCATTGCTTGAAACAATGTGGCAATTGACCTACCAGCTACACATATTCACAAAATGTGCATTGTGTACAACAAAAAAGCCTGATCCATATGAAATGTGAATTTGAATTAAACTGCTTATATTTGTTGGAATATTCTTTAATGAAAGTGTTATAATGGTAAATCTACAAAATGATTAAATATGCTATATTTAATAATAAATGAGGAATTCCCTTACATATCACAGTCATCCTTATAGTCAGTCTGTGGTAAAAAGTCAGAGGCATGAGGCATTATTGTTTTTCATTTCCTAGAAAAAATAAAGAATCCAAGCTTTTGCAACAGTCCACATATTTTTATGTTATGTTTACAAATGTCAGGAAAAACAATTAGCCAGTTCAGCTAGCATGACTTCTTGGGAAGCAGAGCTGTCAACAACAGTTCAGTTTCCCAAGTGTGTGCTTCATTATTAAGAGGGTAAAGGGCAGCTCTAGGCTTTAGAATACTGGTATTCCATAATAGTCCAAATCATTAAACTCAAACCACCCTGCACCTTGTTATCGAGTTATCAAGAGAAGGTTGACTTTGTGTACATAGTTGTTAAGTGAAAAAGAACAAGGTCTCATATTTTGCAAAATAATGTAGATAGATAGATAGATAGATAGATAGATAGATAGATAGATAGATAGATAGATAGATAATACACATCCTATGAATGTGAATGGAAATAATGTATTTGAATTGAATGATCATTTATACAAGAAACAGAGAAACAACCAGGAAAGAAAAAAAATTGACCAAAACTAATGTGACATTAAGCTCATTAACCCTAAATCAGGTAATATATATATTTGTAAAGGTATACTCTATTCAGAAACTAAGCCATTGATGTATTCAGCTATATCCAATCAGAAGTATTCGGAGAATATGCACTGTTAATGGCACTTAAGGAATAAAGTTGCCTGCCCTCTCTATGTGCTTTAATTTGTTTTGCTGTAACCGTTGTAGCTTTTAGCCTCACACTGATATTTCATTATATCAAAATGCTTATGAAATTCTAAAAAAACATGGATGATACTTTTCTCTATAACATTTCTCATTCAGATGATTTGTCTTTATTTATGTATGAATCAGACTACAGACTGATTAACCCCTTAACCCCTTAAGGACAAATTACATTCCAGGACTGTCACAGCAGTCCTGCACTTAAGGACCAGTGATGGACCTGGCACATCATGGAATTCAGGGGTCCCCACACAGCTGCACGCTGATCAGGGACCTTTGAATCCAATCTGAAAAAAAAATGCCCTGTGGTCCTTAACTGCCAGCTATGAGGTCCTTAAGGAGTTAACCCTTTGATTGCCAGAAAGGTACGGAATGCAAGGACTGGGAGGGGGGTAATATGAGAGGAAAATATACATTTAATTGGTAGAACCAGCACATGTGAGTGATTACATGTGCTGGCTTGGCTGGAGAAAGCCTGAAACTGACTGTTCCGGCCTTGAAGCAGTCAGTTTAAGCCTCCCAGCATGATCACAATGCACCTTTAGGTGCGATGTGATTATTTAACCCATGATGTGCCGGCACCGTCACTGGTCCTTAAAGAACTTTGTGATGGTTCTGGCACATCATTGGATATTCAAGGGTTAACATAGAGCTCAGTAAATACAGGAAGCTGCAATTACAATGCAAAAAAATCAGTATAATAGATGTATTAGACTGCTGTATAAAGGACTCCTACTCAGTGAAAATGATGTACTAAGAACAGGAGTAATTCTGGATGAAACCAACTGTGTCATAGGAGACAAATAAGAATTTTCCAAATGTACACATTTATATTGGATGTTTAAATCTTTGAATGATTCATAATTAGTTGGAGCTTCTTCTTTAGCTCTCACTGGGGTAAAAAGCCCCATTTCAATCAAGGTGCATTTTTATTTGTCCCCTAAGGTGCAGTTGATTTCTCCCATAATTACACCTGTTCTTCTTAGTACATCAATCTCATTTAATCAATCTATTATACAAGCTAAGGCTAACTGACCAGTAATCCTAAAGCTCCTTTAACAGAACATTATATTAATCCTGTCTGCGGAATGATATATAATAAATATATTAATCAATGTATTGCTTAATTGTCATAGCTGGTCAGATGGGTGATTAATTGCACATTTAAAATGTGTGAAAGACAATAACTAATATGACAGGTGTCATGACTAGAGATAAGCAAAACCTCTGTAATTCTTTTCAAGGATTGATTTGGAGGATTCGGACAAAATTCTGGGTCTGTCACAACAATACAGAATGGATAACATATGTGGGAAGAGAAGAAAGGGATGGGGTAGAAGGTGAGAGAGGAAATGCTAGAGAGTATACAAGAGGGTGGGTATGACAACCACCTATGAAAGAAAGGGGCTAGGAACTGGGAGTATTCCATAAAATGGAGGCTGAAGTAGGGAGCCTGAGGAGAGGAGACAGTAGTGAGTAGAGCTTGGACAGAGAGCAACAGTGGTGTAACTAGAAGACTCCAGGCCCTGGTGCAAGAAGTGCCATGCCCCCCCCGACCAAATTGCCCCCCCCTTAACCACATTGGCCCCCTCCACATTGCCCCTAATCTCCACAATGCCCCTCAATCTCCACAATGCTGAGCTCCCATCGCTACGGTAGAGTTACGGAGGGAGATTGTGGGCACCAGGCAGAGGGGTCGCAGGAGGCGGCTGGGCCCCTGGAGAGACGGGCCTGGTCACAGGGGTTGTTATAGTGATATCTAGTGATTGACAGCTGAAATAATCTGCTGTGGCTTTTTTTTTGTTTGTTTTTTGGTTTTATTTTTCTGGCCATCATGGTACAATCTTTTCCTGCAAAACATCTTGCAAGATGTTTGTAGTGACTTGTAAAAGTTATGTACAAGTAATGAACTTACAGAATAGCTTTGCTCATCCTAGTTGTGATTTTAAGTAACATTGTTGACTTTTAATTTGCCATTATAGCAATAACTTCAAAATGGAATTAACACATAACAATATAGTGATTTTGAAAGAGCTTTCAAAATCAATTATATGTTATGTTTAAAAACTTAAAACAATAGTCTGAACTATTCAGTTTTATTTACTTGTCATTTTATGGAAATGAGGCAGCACTGTCTGGTATGCCATCCAAATAGTAACATTCAACGCCGCTCTCCCTCCTCTCTCTGTAGTACTAGATAAGTTGCATAAACTGACAATAAAATAGAAGCTAAATATCTCATAAACTGCTGTTTGAAATAAAAAAGACAAACATAACATATAAATGATTCTGAAAGCTTTCAAAACCACATACGTTTTCTAGGATGACAGTTCCATTTTAACAAAGATTAATTTTTATAGTTCATAGGATAAATGTGTTTACACCATCTTGCCAAGTTTCAACTATTTGTTAAAAAACTACATTCAAGAGTTTGTGTACACATTGCTTAAAGCTAGAGACATTATTATGCCATTATTATAACTTGTAAAACGGCAAAATGAGTAACATAACATGACAACAGAACATAACTTCTACTTTAGAGGTCCCAAAAGGGAAATTATGTTCAGTTTCTGCTTACTCTTATGAGTCCCATTGCTGTAACTTTATATATTTCTCCTTGGGAAATAAACCTGGCCAAGTTCTCACTACCTCAGAGTGATCATCAGTCAGAATGTAACTGCCTAAGGGGTTGATTTGTATCTACTGCAAATGTAAATCCCCCAGCATACCTTAAAGCAGGGCTAGTCAGCTCTCCTCAAAAGCTACCAGCAATGGCTATCCATGCTGGAGCATAGGTGGACTAATTAGTGAGTCACTCACTTAAACTGGCCCACATGTGATCCAGCTGGGAGCTCTTGAGGACCAAGGTAGCTACCCCCTTGTTAAAATAAAGAGGATGTTGTACTAAGAAGAACTGGAGCAATCCTGAGGCAAACTAAAATCAAGATAGGGGACAAAAAAATCTTTAATGGTTTCAATGTAGTTTTTAGCCACCTTGAATGTTAGAGAGATCCCTAATGGATTACTTTTTGTTACTTCTTCATTAAATGGGGATTTGGGGATTTTTAATGTATTCCCTATGTTGAGTTTGGCTTGCTCCAGACTTGATCCAGTTCTCATTAGTGCATCCTCATAAAGTCATAGAAAAGCAGGGTCTTCCTGAGCTTCTGTTCAGTGCAGATTAACCCCTTAAATAACATAGCAGGATGTAACACATTGAGTTGCATACTCCTCCAATCCTACTCCTCCAGTCCTTAAAGGGTTAAAGAAGATGGATCTTACATTGGAAAAATGTATATATTTTCCCCTTATACACTTTCTATGCTTTGAAGACCTTTCTAGTATCTAAGGGGTTAACTAAAACACAAGGAGGCTGAGGTACTAATAAAAACTGATGTAACTATGAGGCAAATTAACTGCACCATAGGGGACAAATAAACACTCTTAAAATTCCCTTTGATTTAACCCTTTGAGTGCCACAGAGGTGTCCAATGCATTGAGTTGCAATGCGCTGGATACCTCTCTGGCACTCAAAGGGTTAAACTGAACATTTAATCCCTTGAATGTTGGAGAAGTGCCAATGCATTGCTTCAAAATTCAGTGGAGCCCTGTCTCGTATTCAGGGGACTAAAAATCAATGAAAATGTTATTTGTCCATTATAGTGTATTTATTGCACCCCAGAATGACTCAGGTGGTGAGAGATACACTAAGATGTGATAAAAAAGAGATAACTTCTCTAGTGCGACAAACTCTCCAGTTCCTATGTTATTCTGTGGAGCCTCTGCACTTCTTTCCAATGTGTTGCTTACCCCATCCGCATAGCTGGGAACTCTCTGGGCAGAGTCTGATTCTCCAGGGTGAGGGCAGTTTCTTAAGAAACTCTGCCCATTGGTGCGCCTTCCCTGTCAGTTGCACCCACTCCCCTCCCACTTCTCCTCCTTCCCTAGCCTATTGCCTATACTTTTAACATGTTTCCCAGTCATGATTAAGCCCCACCCCCTTTTGATGTAAATTGTGTCATTTGTCTCCCTCAATGGCACCACAAGCCATCCCCTCCGGGGAGGTCAGAAAAAAAAGTTCCCAGGTATGCCCATCTGGCACTCAAACGGTTCATCAAAATTTCATGCATATCCCACTACTGTCATCAGCTGCAGTTTTAATGGTGAAATTTGATACTATGATTTCAATGGGAATTATACCATAAAACTATACCATTAAATATTTTGCTCTTGATTTGTTTATCATAAATATACCTTGGTATGTGCTTTATTTGTATTTGATCTCTGTTAAAGTCTTCTAGTAATTAACTTTAAATTCTGATTCATTAAGGCCTAGTGGAGTCTATTGTTTGTGATGAGGAGGTGTGAGCTAGAAACAGGCCTCCATAGAGATCACTACGTACAGGAAACTGCAAATATAATGCAAAAACTGTACTATATAGAGGTACCTGTCTGCTGTATGAAGGACTCCTACCTCGTTAAACCAATGTCAAACAAACTGAAGAAATAATATAATAACCCCGACTTAAAGTGATAGTAATGTTTCACAAAAAAAACAACTCCAATTAATCTTCATTGTGTTTGGGCCTTGGAGAGTTTCATTTCAATACGGTCTGAGTTGTAGTTCAAGAGTAATTGATTTATAAAATATCCCCCTCCCACCCCTTTTACTTAGTGTAAGTCACCTCCCATCAGATGTGGAATTTGATCCCTTGACCGGACTGATCACAGCAAGGGACAATCTTCTTACTGTGAGCATAAGAAAAACCATGTCCCCCTTGACAGGTTTTCAGGTTTTTCTTTATGCTCACTGAAGACTGTCCCTCTCTGCGATCCATATGGACAGTCTTGCTGCTCTGAGGTGAGCAGTATTACATCAGTAAAAGGGACAAGAAGGGCATACTTTATTTGAAATAACATTCTCCACAGGCCAAATAGTATGAAGATTAATCGGAGCTTCTTTTTTGTGAAACATTACTATCCCTTTAACTTCCTGTGGCCAGAACATCTTAATGGTCCTTAATCTTTGGTTCAAGATAATATTTTCAATCAGTCCTGGACGCCATGCATATGGAGACAGACATAATAGTTGCTAGCCAGGAGCACAGGTCACAAATTCCACATACTGCACTTTCAACCCTTTGCATCCCAGAGTGATGCGAAATGCATTTGGCACCCCTCTGGCATGCAAAGGGTTAAGGACCAGAGGAGTGTGCAACATGTTGCATTGCACATACCACTGGTCTTTAAAGGAATAATTAGGCTCATGTACTCTCCTGAAAAACTGCAAGCAGCTATCATGTCCACCTCCATGGACATGACATTCAGAACTGATTGAAGATATCTATTAAACAAAGGCACAAGGGCAAAATTCATAAAGGTTAATGAAAGGTATACCTTTTACCAACTTCTCGTACTTAGACTCAATTTCCATTATCTTCCGATAGCATTTCCTAGCCTACAAAAGAAAGAAAAAGATAAGGGTGAGATATTTTATTAACAAATTAATGATACCAGCCACCTTCCCTAAGCATTTTGTTTGTACATTGATATTATTGAAAGAGGGATACTGTTTTCATAACTCATTCACACTGTTTTAACCCAACCTGCTAAAAGTAAGTTCCAGAAAGCTGAGAAGACCCAAAGGATGCTCCATATACACGTAAGTTTGATGGTTACTTGCTTTGTGTGGACCACCTACTTCAACTGATTTTAAAAGAGTATTGCCGCTTGAGTATCTCATTAAAAATCCATATAAAAATAGGTTTTGTTGCTTTCACTGGTGAATTGGTACTTTAAGCTAATGAAGCTTCTTTTCATTAGTAATTAGGGATGGGCAAAAGATTTCACCTCAAACTGAAATCGGCAAAAAATGGCACTTTCCGCTTGGTGAAAAGTTTTCTCTAGTTTTCTACAGCCATATACAAGGGTGTCAGGCTCTCACAGCATGCCATTCTGTGTTTGTGAGAGGAGAGAGTGACATGTTTTTGAGCTAGAGAAGATAGGCAAATAAAGTGGAATTGAAGCTTAGTGTAGAGAATGATTTAGGTAGGACATTGGTGCTCTCTATTAAGGGAGTCTGGGGGCACTCTAGGGGAGAAGAAGGGAGGAAGGAGGTTGACCCCAAA
This sequence comes from Rhinophrynus dorsalis, assembly GCA_037306005.1. NCBI lineage: Eukaryota > Metazoa > Chordata > Amphibia > Anura > Rhinophrynidae > Rhinophrynus > Rhinophrynus dorsalis. Next base: position 270,727,875 of record CM074724.1, read on the forward strand.
TACCCCAAAATTTGGTGTGACTGTCTGGCAAGACACAGGCAGACGAGGTCCAAATTGCTTGCTAATTTTGCTTTTATTGTGTCTGTGCTGGGGGAGTTTAGGGAAAGAAGTTGTTGATTTTGTTTTTTAGTTATACATGTTTTTGTACTATCTGTGATAAGATAGGATGCAAAAAAATAAATAAATACAATTAAATAAATACATAAATAATTTAACAAATAAATATATTAGACAGCTGACTGGGAGCCTGATGTGAGCTCTGTGACTGAGGCAGACTTGATAGACAACAAACAACATTGAGAATTTTGTTGAGGGCCAAGGCAAGACATCACACTCCATCATTTGTGTACTATACAGAATAAAAACACACACAGTAGTTGAGTAATGTCTACCAAATGCACAAGCAGGAGGGGGAATGGTGGAGCAGAGCAGGGACGTGGCAGAAAAGTGGTAGTACAAAAACAGGCTGTGGGGTGAATGCAGTTTGTCAAGGTTCCACCAATCACACCATGCCAGTCCCCCACCACCACTACCATACACATCTGCCATAGTGTAGGTTGTACTTTATTTTTTTTTTTTATCATTTGGCATCATCAAGAATATGCACCAGTGTCACATAAGCAGGAAGTAAGTGTTGTGGGCAAAAGGCAAATGCACTCTGCATGCTAACACATTTTTCAAGGTATATGTTACTGTAGGACTCGCAACTTTGACTTCCAGCTACTTATTTCTCCACTACAGCCCTCAGAAGAAGTAATATTGTGGTGGGAAATGTTGTACCATATTAAACATAGGAGAAAAATGTGTTGGAATTGGAGAAAAATGTGTTGCATAGGCGAAAAATTTGTTAAAATAGGAGAAACATGTTGCATAGGCGAAAAATGTGTTGAAATAGTCAAAACATTTGTTGGAATAGGCAAAAAGGAGGATAATTTTGCATTGGAGAAAAGGAGAAAACTTTTGCGAAAAAGATAAAAATCATCCGTTTTTCATGAAAAGTCATGTGAAAAAATTTTTCTCAGTTTTGCCCACCCCCATTAGTAATATACCCATTCATGAGCTTACTATAAGGACAATTCGCCCATTAAAATAGTTGGATTTGTGCATTTAAAAGGCCCTTTTGTCCTATTAGAAATGTCATACTATAGATGCAGTTCAATAAGCTAAAGAAGCGCAATTTGGGGGCAAATCTGCATCAAAAGAGAAGAAATACAACTCTCCAGTGATTGCACTGGGGATTTTAACCCCTTGAACAGGGCAGTTTAAACAACCTCTCAGGGCCCCAGAGGATTTGTGACTGAAGGCCCAAAATATAAGTAAAACATTCAGGATCCTCCTAAGTTTTGTTGTAGTTTTCCTTTTCTTCTCTTCCTGTTTATGTGAAGAGCAGCCAGATAGATAGATAGATAAATAGATAGATAGATAGATAGATAGATAGATAGATAGATAGATAGATAGATAAAGCACTCACTCTATCAAGTTTGGTGCCCAGGTACACAATCACAAAAGGATATGTGCATCTTGGATAGCCATACAAACCACACCAAACAAACAATCATGAAAACAATACAATACTCATTTTTACAAAGTTTATATGACAATAAATATGACTATTTAAAAAAAAAAATGGAAAAAACAGCAAAGAAACAGAAAAAATATTCCTAAAGGACAAAAATAGCTAGTCTTATATCTCTATGCATGTTATATTGTAATAATTGTAGTAAAGAACTACTGAATCCTAAATAATTGTCCCATCCTCACACATAAGTACTGTATCAAAGATATATCAATGAAAAAAAATAATTGAACAACCACAAGATCATACTACCATTACCATGGGAGTATGTACTAAATAGAGATAAGGGCCAGGACAGCTATATGATGGTGGATGTGTTGATGGCATATCTTCAGCATGCACTAAGATGTCTTTACCATCAAATCCCTGTGAATCTACCATCAATCCACCACAATACTCCCACATTGTTATGAATCCTCAATGCTTTCGACAGGTTTATGATTTTGCTCTGTCTACTTCAATAATGATTCATTTACATATGGAACACAGATTAATGAACCATTGTTGTACTCATGGGTGTGTTTACATTTTAATGTGGCACATTGCCACATGCACTAAGCTTCTTTGGCTTTCTGTGTTGTTGGAGTTCACAGCCACAACATCACCAGCCTGAGATTGGTGAAGTTGGGATATCCCTGTAGCATGCTATGCAGCTACAGTGTTACGGTTTTAAGGACACTCAGACACAGAAGGTTTGGTAAAACACAGTTTTATTAATAGCACAAGGATAATGTGACCCACGCGGGTCCAGTACATACAAATGACACAATACTGCCACAGGTCAGGCTACAGGAAAGAATAGTAACCCACACAGGTCCAGTAGATACAGATGTTACAATACTGACACAGGCCAGGTCACAAGGATAACAGTAACCCACTCAGGCCCAGCAGGCACCAAAGGTACAATACTGACGCAGGTCAGGTCACAAGGAACACAGTAACGGAGGAAAGACCTCCAAATGGATGGCAGCTGGGTGGATAGTAGTAATGGGAGGTAAACAGAGCAGGAATGCCCCCCAGGCCAGGTAGAACACAGAGCAGGAACGTCAGCCAATCCGGGTCGGTACACAGAGCAGGAACGTCATCCAGGCCGGGTCAGTACACAGAGCAGGAATGTCAGCCAGGCCGGGTCAGTACACAGGGCAGGATCGTCATCCTGGCCGGGTTGGTACACAGAGCAGGAATGTCAGCCAATCCGGGTCGGAACACAGAGCAGGAACGTATCAGGCAGCGTAGTCAGGCAGTCCGGGTCATACGAAAGATTCACACGAATAACAGGAACAAGCTCTTGCAACTGGAACACCACGAAAGGGTGCCGCTGAAGGGCTCAGTATTTAAGGGCTAGAGCTGGGTGGAGAGAAACACCAGTAGCCAATAAAAGGTAAGCAGGATGTAACCCGGACATAACAATGTTGCCAAAAGAAAGCACGGGCACTGTGATATACAGCCATCATCACAACCCTCCTTTACCATAATAAGCATACCAGAGATTATCACAATTTTGACCTGAATTTATTTTTTGTCTGTTTTATCCTCATTACAAGTACTATGAATAATGATTTCTGCTGCTGGTACAAGAACTATTCATCGGTCACCCAGGTCATTGATCCACATTTTTACTAGAGTGTGTAATTATGGCAATTGTGTACCTGTGTAGGATGAAGGCATTACCAGAGAGAGCTTCCATCTGGCAATGTGAGCAGATGACTCTGTCAAACAGCACCCCTGGCTAGGGGTGGGCGAAAAGTGTGAAAAATGTCCTTTGAAAAATTTCGCAAAAACGTGACGATTTTCCGCTTTTCCCGCAAAAAAATTTGCCTTTACGACTATGCAAAAATGTCCTCCTTTTCGCCTATTTTAACAAATTTTCTGCCTATGTTAACACATTTTCGGCCTATTTTAACACATTTTTCACCTGTATTTCCTATAGTACTATATTTCCCACTGTAATATTACTTCTTCTGAGGGCTGAAGTTTAGAATTAAGTGGCTGAAAGTCAAAGTTGTGAGTCCTACAGCAAAATATGGCTATATCTGTTGGTATTTTTTTAAATGTGTTATTACACGGAAGATCAGGAAATATACTGAAAAACTAAAAAAGAAAATAGCCTGTCAGGAGCAGCTTTTTACTAATGTGTTTTTGAGTCTTTGCTTCCAACAGTAACAGACCAGCGGGGTGTGAATTGTAATGAATGTCTGGTATCAAAGTGATTGGTAGTAAACTTTTATATAATTACTTGAAAACCATAGTGTTGCACTCATTAAGTCTGTGGCCTTCTAATAAAAATCGACTGTGGTTAGAGACTAACCTGTTATCAGTTGCATAAAAACATAAATGTATCTCGGGGCTGTGGTATTCTGAGAAATCCAGTCCAGTACTACTAAGAAACAAACTATTATTTTGAATCAAATTTAATTGGTCCCTAATAGCTTTAAATTATTAGTTGAATCCTTAACATTATAATACATGAATTGGTAGATTACTGCTTTATATGGTAAAACACTAAATGTTAAGAAGAGGAGAAAGTGAATCCCTAAAGCTCTTACTCTTTTCTATACATAGAACTTTAGGGATTCACTTTCTCTCCTTTTTAGTTTTTGTGTTTTACCTTTTGAAGTGTCAGTCTATCAAAACAAGTATAATAATGTTAACACTAACGGCGAGACCTGCATGATCTTTAGTTCATGGACAGTGGCTGACTCAATTAATAATTTAAAGCTATTAGGGACCAATTAACCCTGATTGAAACAATACTTTGCTTCTCAGTGGTACTGGATCTACAGAATACTGCAGCCCCAAGATACATTTATGTTTTTATTAATTGGTAACTGGTTAATCTCCAACCATAGCCAATTTTTATTCGCAAACCACAGACATAATGAATGTAACATTATGTAAATAAAAGTACTAATCACTGCAATACTGGGCATTTATTACAGAGTAAATCACACTGAACAGGTTTGCTACTGTTGGAAGCAGAGATGCCAGAACACATTAGTGTAACAATACTCCCAAAAGACTATTTTCTTTGATAAAAACTCCCAGTCATTCACAGGAAATTCAGCACTTACATATGCTTGTGCTGGCAGCCATGTAAATGTTGAAAACATCCTTGCTGGAATCCGGACCATAATGAGAATGACTACTTGCCTCTTATAGAGGCAGGAAGTGATGAACATGTTGAAGTGGCCCTTTTGGAAAACTGAGCAGGAATCAGTACTCATTCCAATAAACTTAAAGAAAGAACACCTACACCAGCATGCTATGGAGGGCATTTAAAAATAGTAAGATTCCTTTGGAAGCTGGGGCAGATCAGGAACATAAGACAGCCTAAATGCACACTGCCTTAATGGAAGATACTGCTGTTCTTGGTGCTGAAGTTTCTCTGCATCCCCTCCAGTCCCTCCCCTCCCCTCCCAACATATTGACACCTTTATGATTTGCGAATGATCACAGTCTCTCCACCTTCCCTTGAATTCTTAATTTCTAGAGAATATGGTGATGTATGTCTGTATCAGCATGGTGATGTTCTCACCATACATCGCCAGACAAACTTCTTCATAACATCTCCTATTAGTGTATCTCTCTCCATATGTCTATAACATACAATATTTTCTATGTCATACACAGACATAAGATTGGTTATCCTTTTGCCTTTTGAAATATTTTTTTTCTCTTCTTCTTGATAAAGGCCCAAGGTAGGGCTGAAACTTTCATGGACTACAGCTGCAACTGGTGATCCAAATTCCTTCATGAGCTGGCTGAGCCTCTGTCATTGATTGACTGACAGAATAATTTGCAGACTGACACTCAACAGACAGACAAGTTCAACTGACACTGACTCCTCCAACATCCAGAAAAAAAGGGGCCAGCATAGTGAATAAGGTCTATAGTCATCTGTACTGTAAAAAACTGTTGCTACAGTGACATTGAGAAAGATAGAAAGCAGTAGCTGAAATCCCCATTACAATAGCTAGAGGCAAAGTGGAGCAGAAGCAGTTGCACAATGAGTTTTGTTATTTTTTTTTTAATCAGTTATAAAGACAGTTAATGAAAAAATATAGTTTGAATAATATGTGACACAGAGACAGGGACTCTGATGTGAGCTGTGACTAAGGTTGACAGATGCTAGAAGAGACATAGATTTACTGTGTATATGATATAGTATTTTATAAAGGACAAGACATCAAATGTAGGGGTGGGTGAAAAGTCAGAAAAATGTCCTGAATGATTTTTTACTTTTTTTCGTGAGAGTTTTCTCCTTTTTGCCATTGCAAAACTTTTCTGCTTTTTCACCACTGACAATCATTTTTCTCCTGTTTCCTATGACTGCAACATTTCTCACGACAATATTACTTCTTCTAAGGGCTGGAATGGAGAAATACATAGCTGAAATTCAAAATTGTTGACATACAACATATGCAACAACATATGCCTTGAAAAGCTTGTTAGCAGGCTGAGTGCCTTTGACCTTTGCCCACAACACTAACTTCCTGTTTATATAACATTGGCACAACCATCCTTGGAAAAAAAAGGTTTGTTGTGATATTCCATCAGGGTTCAACACACATGACATCTGTTCTTTAAAGCCTCTGTTTTCATCAAAAGAAAAGGGCAGCATGTTAACCGCCAACATTTTAGTAAGTTTACTGTTCCATAGGTGTACTTTTGCATTATGTTTGTGCAGGTTTTGACTTTCTAAGAACTTAGTAAGTATGGGATGGCAGTACATAGTAGAAGAACTGTGTAACTTTATTGCTTTAATGCCATAATTTGTGGAGGTAGTAGGGGTGGTGGTGCTATGTGTAGGCTCTATGACTCTTGTCATAGAGTGATCATACTCATAATACTACTCTGCAGCAGGAGCCATAGGTGTTATTTTTAACCCCTTAAGGACCCATGATGGTCCTGGCACGTCATGGATTGGATGTCCGATAAGGACCCATTACTTGACAGGACTGTCATGGATTGCAGGGCTCCCCACGTGGATGCATGCTGTTCGGGGAGCCCTGCACTGGATCGTTCCAAGTAAAATAAAAGCTCTTTGGTTCTTAAGTGCTGGCTGTGAGCAGCCGCAGACGGCCCTTAAAGAGTTAATGAACAAACTGTTGGCAGCGGCACACTCTCTAACACATCAATAACATCACTACTTCTCTTATCTTCCCAAGAGCCCTGTGAATTTTTTGGAATACTCCTGTTGTGGCTAGTTGTGGCACCTGTGGCATGTTTGTGGTGTCTTTTGCAGTAAGATCTGTGGTTGTGCTTCAGGTGGAATCTCATTGAGGAGGTGTCTAGATATGAACCCGCTTTCCCCCTGCTTCTGCTTTTTGCATAGACAACAAATAGCAGCATGCTTAGCTTTTGGATCCTGAGTGAAGTATCTCCATACTGCAAACTTCATGGATTGCAGGGTTCCTGAGGTTCTGATACTATTACACAGGCTAGATCTTGCAATTCTGCTGCTGCTACTATTAGGTGTCAAAGGTGTAGCACTTCCAGCTGCAGCAGAGACACTCATCATAGTCAAGGATGTGGATGTTAATAACCTGTGTTGTTGTTGCTGTTGGTTACTCAACACAGTTTTGTGTGTGGCTGAGCGGGGCTTGGATGCAGTGACAATGCTGATGATGATCAACAGGATGACTATGTATTTTTGGGGTCAACATCCTCGGCTCCCTTCTCACACCCCCAGACACATCCAACACAGATATAATAACAGAAGAATCAGCAAGCAAATTGGATCCCCAGCTGCCTGTGTCTAAAAAAGTGCTGCTTTCTCCTCTCACAAACACAAAATGGCATGCTGTGAAAGCCTGACAGCCTTTTATATGACTACAGGAAAGAAGAGAAAAATTCCATATGGTGGGGAGGAATTCAGTCTTTACATTGATTTCAATGCAATGAACTAGGTGATCCTTCCCCTCCTTAACCCTTTTAGTGCCAAAGGTGTACTCAAAGCATTGCAGAGCAATGCATTGCATACACCTCTGGCACTGAAAGGGTTAAGAGGATGTTTTTCAAAATTATATAAAAAGTTCTTACACCACCACCACAAGCAATATTAAGAAATCATTTTAAGAATCTGAAGACATTCTGTGGCCTGACCAAACATGGAGTGAGATGTGAAGTTGGAGAGCTCTGAGCCTTCCAGGGTAGGATAAGCTTTTTTTAGCGAAGAAGGGAGCCCACCTTTCACAGCAGACAGTTCCCTTCATTACAGAGATGGATAAGAGGCAGAAAAAAGAGTGAGTAGTTCTGAATTACCTTACACTGCAGCTTACTCACTCACAGCAATCAAAGACAACACATGTCACTGATGTAGAGCCCTCTCTGGAGTGGGAATAGCCTCATCCACATAAAGAGCAGGTCTCTTCTCCTGCCATTTCTCCTGCTGAGCCTAACGATTACACCATCCACATGGCTACTGAAGTTCTGTTATCCAAATCAGACCTTATGGTCCTCCTGTCTTGCCTCCCATCTAAGGACAACCTAAAAATCTTCATGGAGGAGATGAAACTCACCCTAAAAGTTGAAATGGCCTCCATCAGAGCAGACATTACTCAGCTCAATCAGAGGGTCTTACTCCGGGAGGAATATAAAGCTGTGGCAGTAGACCACACCACCACCCTTGAACAACTGATTGCAGAGCAATGCAAAGCCATTCAACATCTCACCTTGAGAACAGATGACCTCGGTAACAGGGAGGCAGGTATTGCAATATCTGGATTAAAAATCTAGCTGAAACATTTCCTCCACAGAATCTTAGTCCTGTGCTGATTTTCCTATTCTCCTCTCTCCTGGGAGACCCCTCCAATGATGTGGTAATGCTAGAAAGAGTCAATTGTGCCCTCAAGCCTAGGAAACTACCAAACCCGCTGAGATGTGGTGGTCTGTTTCCACATATATGAGTTAATAGAGAGTATCCCTACGAAGAGCAGAGAAGGGAATCCACTTCAATGTGCTGGAGCTGATATCCACAAATATATCTCACTTCATACCCTTCAGCTCCGCAGAGCCGTCAAAGGCCTCATTGATCTGTGGAACCTGCATATCACAGTAACCACTCAGCCAACTTCTACAGCCTGGACCTAATCATTCCATTCCAGAACTTGGATGCTGATCTTTCTATGGTCCCTTGGCTCTAACTGCCTGCCATTCATGCTCTTCTGACCTGGTTACAAACTGTACTGTTGGAACGGGTGTTCAGACATCATTGCTTCTTTTGGGTGTTTTGTATGTGTTTGGGGGCTTTTTGATGGAATTTACTCTGCCTGAAATTTCACACAGATATTTTGGATGACTACCTCCTTTTTTACAGAAGAGCACTATCCTTTTTTGTTTGTGGTCACTAGATTCAATGTAGGGATCTTTAACCTCATTTCATACCCCTTTTACACACTACATGCAACCTAACTTCTTGTTAAACTTGGTAAGAAATATACATAGCAATATCACTCTGGTATTTATGCTATCTCTTTACTGACATGCAGAATCCATGATGCTTGCCCTTCTGTACTCTTTCTCTAGATGCCCCCCTTCTCTTGGAGTACTCCTTTTTCCTTCTTGCAGTAGGCGCTAGGCTAGTTATAAGCACGGTGAACCTTACCCCACAACTCCCCCTACACCCTATCTTCTTGTTATTGTTATGTTGATACAAATGCAATGGTCCCAATGCAATGGTCCCAACCAGACCTCTAAGTTTCCTCAGTTTTGGTGTGCAAGTTCCTTTTTTTTTCCTTCTCTCTCCAAAGGTAGACTCAACCAGTCTCATCTGACACTACTATTCAAGAGCCCCCCCTTAGGGGTTTTTTCTTTTTGATAGAATGCTCTGCTTATTTCATAACGCTCCACTCCCAGCTTTCACCATTCCCCTCCTCTAACAGACAGAGTGAGTCCAATACTTCTAAATAAATATTGTGACAAGCACCCATTGAGAACGAACAAGATAAAGTGTCTTGTTCTGAGGCATGGTGGCCCCTCAATGGTGTTACAAGTCACATTTATCACTTCTATGTGCCACTTCAGAGAGGAAATTGTCCTATCCATATCAGACTGGTCCTGACCTCAGACAGTCCAGCTCCAAAATGTCAGACAAATCCTCTCTGCACAAGAGAAACAGCAAAACCACAGACGTACATTTAAGCCTATGTGGGCCTCATCAGTGTGGTGCAGCTGATTCCCTCTAGGCACATGGAAAGCAATGGCCCATGCCTGAGATACCCTTCCACTTAGGAAGGCCTAGAAACAAATATTGTGACAAGCAACCATCGAGAACAAACAAGAAAAACTGTCTTGTTCTAAGGCACAGCAGCCTCTCTATTGTGCTATATGTCATGTTTTTCTCTCCCATGTGCCAGTGCAGAGAGGAAATTTCCCTATCCATATCAGATTGGTCCTGACCTCTGACAGTCCAGCTCCGAAACATCAGGCAAATCCTTTCTGAATGAGAGAATCAGCAAAGCCACAGATGTACGTTTCACCCTATGTGGGCCTCGTCAGTGTGATTCAGCCGATTCCCTCTAGGCACATGGAGAGCAAAGGCCCTTGCCTGAGAAACCCTTTCACTTAAGGAGACCTAGAAACAAATATTGTGACAAGCACCCATCATGAATGAACAAAATAAAGTGTCTTGTTCTGAGGCATGGTGGCCCCTCAATGGTGCTACAAGTCAGATTTTTCAAACCCATGTGCCACTGCAGAGAGGAAATGTCCATATCCATATCAGAATGGTTCTGCCCTCAGACAGTCCAGTTCTGAAATGTCAGGTAGATCCTGGTGAGGCCCACGTAGGCCAAAACATATATTTGTGGTTGCTGGTTCTCTTGTGCAGAGAGGATTTCCCTGCCATTTCAGAGCTGGACTGCCTGTGGGTAGGACTGGTCTGATATGGACATGGAGATTTCCACTTTGCAATGGCACACGGGAGTGACAAACGTGACCTGTAGCACATTTGAGAGGACCCCATGCCTAAGAACGACTAAAAACATGACTTCTAGCACTCACTGAGAAAGAATAAAATAAAATGTTTTACTTTATTTTATTTGTTCTCAGTGAGTGCTCATCACAATATTTCCTATCAGTAGTAGAAGCATTCCTACTCATGGGGCCATGAGGCACATAATAATAGTGATGTAGGTGTGTCTGAGAGTGTGCTAAGATGTCATTAATTTACATTAACATCCATGGCTCCTGCTACTGTTCTGAAAATGAAAAAAATTAAAGGAGTTTGTTGGAGGAGATGACAAGACATAGAAAGCCCACTCCTGTCATCACCACAACTCCACCTCCATTGCCACAAGTCATGCTGTTAAAGCAAAAAAGTTACAAAATTCTTCCACTATGTACTGCCATCCCACACTTACTGAAAGGAGTCAAAACCTGACCAAACATAATCTAAAAGTATGTCTCTGGAATAGTAAACTGGCAAAAATGTTGGCAGTTGAAAACAGAGGTTTTAAAGAACTGATGTCATGTGTTGTACACTGCTGGTATATCCCAAACAACAGTTAGTGCAGGTGGTTAGTGTGTTGAGCAAGGTACAGAGGGATTCATCATGCTAACTTTTTAATGGCATATGTTACTGTAGGACAACTTGCTCACAAATCACAACTTTTATTTCTGTTGTTGATTTCAAGGTGGTGCCATTCAGTATACTAAAAAAATGTAGAGCAAGTATGTAGAAGTATGTACCAGCTGCATTATAGGGAATCCTAAAATTCCCATTGATTTAAATTTGGCTTTTTAGCCTGAATACTTTGCAATGCCTTGGAGACTGTTCTAGCATTTAGTGGATTAAAAACCCCTTTTAATCAGTGGGAATTTGCAGAATTGTCATTTCTTCCCTATGGTACAGTTGGTTTGCTCCAGAATTGCTGATGACTATGGCCCAATTTGTGTTAGATGATGCACCAACCAACTGTGGTGCAGTTCTGGGGCCAACCAAGTGCATCAATAGGCAAAAATGCCATTGCTTTAAATGGGGCTATTAACCCCTTGAATGCTAGACAGGGGTATTTGCAATGCACTGGTGATTTATCTAGCAGTCAAGGGGACAGAAGACAAAATCTAGACAGGTGGTAGTCTTAGGATAAGGTAAGGGGGTTGGGAAATATGCTGGGCTGCAGAGCATTTATAAAGACTCACACAGTTGGCCTACAGACCATATGTTTGACATACCTGGTTTAGATGTTAGAAACTTCAGCATATACTGCCCTGAAATGCATTTGCTATTATAGCAATACTTCTGGTGATGGATATATGTAAATAGGTATGATGGTTTAATGCAGAGACTTACCTCACTATAGTCTTTCAGTCCCAGATAAGCTTTCCCCATGTGAACATATGCCTTGACACATGTTTCATTGCACTACAGGAAAGAAAGGAATTTCACAAAGCTGTTAACTGTTGTTTCCTCCATGAGGGTTATATTTCATACCCTTTAGATTCAAAACCAACCCATGTTAAAAGATAATATGTGGTATATTCTCTAACAAATGTTAAAACACCTTGCACAATGTCCAGGTACATACATCACAGGAATCTTCCCTAAGCAAAGGCACCTTTGGTACCCTTCGCTCCACCCATGGTCATCACCATGCCCCATACACTCTGCACAATACTCCTCCCCAGTCCCACCCCACTGCTGTCTGTCACAGGTAATCCCTTAAAACAGGCACACATTGTTCTTAATCTCTTTGTTGCTAAAAAGGTCAGACTAACTGTATAGTCTAGATTGTATAGAAATTCCAAGCACAGGCTCGCCAACTGAAAAATATAGGCAGGAATTATGGGACAGACACTGATGTTGTTTTTCTTTTTCATAATTGCCCTTTTGAATGAGAAAACAGACACATCTACTTTTACCATACAAAATAGGATATACAGATACATATATAGAGATAAATAGGTAGATAGATAGACAGACAGACATATAGATGATTGATGATTGATAGATAGATAGATAGATAGATAGATAGATAGATAGATAGATAGATAGATAGATAATTTTGCTCTAAAGGGAACAAAAATGTTGTGTACTTCATTATGGCGAGAACAAATGTGGAAGATATATTTTTTTCATATTTGTCCTTATAAATTTCAATTAACCACACTTGGAGCATAATAGTTTTGTCTTACAGTGTTTCAGGAATGAGTAAAGAGTGAAAATGTTAAACAGCAGAAGCCTGACTTTGTTAAATGGCTCATTTACTTTTTTATTGACCCTCAGGATCCATAGATTAATTGTGTGCACTCAAATAACTTTCTATTACTACCCATGGTTTGCAGAGAATTCAGAACAAAGATTTAGCAATAAACAGACATTTTATGATGCAATGTCTGGCAGTATTAATCCGTTTAATAGCAAATTTAAAAGCTATGCTGCTGTTTATTGAATTTCTTTTAAATTCTTTTCAGCGGTTCTGTGTAATGATAAACTTATTTATAAAGAAGGTAAGAACAAAGAATCCACAGTTCAATATTTTGGATTAAAACTGTATGTGAATTTAATACATGCAACTATATATTTATATAGAAGGAAAAACACAGTTTACACACAGAAAGAGTCCACTCATCTGGTTTGAGATAAGTAGAGTGTGATGTAGCACAAACATGGATGTTTAGATTCCCAACAGGGTATTTGCTTGCAGGGAATTTTTCAAACTCTCCCAGCTCAGTTCTCATCAGATTAATAAAAGTGTCCAATGTCTTAATAATTATCAGATGATTGAGAAAAAGAGAGTGGAGCCAATTCTAAAAATAATTATTTATTCAGACCAATACATTAAAACCTAGGCTAAGATACTAGAAAAAATATACTAGAAATAGAAAGTCACCTTTATTTAATTTTGTATACACGTGACATATTGAATAATGATATAATTAGTTGATTAGTTTCCTACATGTCTATTTATTTTAATAGCATTGGATCTATTAATGTCAATATATGTCATAATCCAGCACCAACATTGTGCATAACAGAGACAAGTTACACCAGAGAGAGTTGAACAAACAGACGGGGGAGGACATGTAAGTATGTAAATGTAGAGCCTTTGTATTGAAAACGTCTGTTTCCATGTTTCTCCTGAGGAAGTAGCAGGTGCTTTGTCACTTAACATGTAGAAGAAGCATTTTTTTTAAGTTTTTTAAAGAACATTTTTTTTTATATAAATAGGCATTTTTTACTGTTACTGTGGGCTAATATCTGATCAAAGTAGTATGAAGAGACCTGAGCAACAATAGGTCAAAAACATCTCCTGCACCAAATAGATCAGTGGGAATCTAAAGACTGGTTTGAATGGAAACAGGTGTACCTTTTCTATCATCTCCCTTCCAAACCTTTGTGTCTCTTTCCTACCAAAGGCTGTATTTACATTTTCAGAACCTAGGTCAGGCCTCTTTGGCACCCTTAGCCCTGCTCATGGCTTCACTCACTCCTTACTTGACACTGCCTACAGCACATCCACTGACAAAAGTAAAAATGAAATAAAATAAATTAGCCTATAACAAACAAGCACAAATCAAGTTCGTAATCCCTTGGATGCTACAGTGGTCAACTATGCATTGCTTTGTAGGCATTCAATAATTTACATCAAAGCAGGATAATATAGTTTGAGGGCTAGATTCTATTGCATGTGGTAAATATTATCACCATATTTACCTCAGCTATCCCTACTGAAGCCAGTGTTGAAATATGATTATCACTTTCAATGGAACCTCAGCCTTATGTAGTAAATTGAAAGAGAATAAGACAATAGTTAATAAAAGTTTCCACAAATTATCATAGTTATGTATCTAAAAATGAAAGTACACTATTTAAGGCATTGTTTAACCACATAGATGCTAGAGACTTCTCCAACACATTGTTTTGAAATCGCTAATATCCAAGTGGTTCTACCCTTCTGGGACCAGGGGTATGCACAACACTTGGCAATCCAATAGTTCTTGAAGGGTTAAATGAAAAAAGTTAAAGAAAGGTAATAAAAACAGAAAATAATTCTGAGGAAATTTGCTGGCGATCTCCCTAGCAACAACGTGATTAAGAAGGTTATTTTGTACTTTTATGTTATAAGTCATGCCAGGCAACAATGGACAGGGTGGGGTCAGGGGATGTGGTCACAGGTGTGGCCAAGGGTGCAGAAATTGCTTGGTTAGGGGTGTCTGTGATGTCAAATTGTCTTTAAAGCTTGCCATGTGTCTACTATGCCACAAAAAGTAACATTGTGACTGATTCTGTGGCTACACACGTCAAAATGTACTGAAAAGTGAATACAAAATGAATGCAATTATTGATACATATTAATGGTGTAGTAGACACTATGAAAAAAAAAAAAAAAAAAAAAAATATATATATATATATATATATATTAGGTAATTTACTGCTGAGTAAAACAAGGATTTTCCCACTGCTGGGAGGTGTGCTTTTCCAACTTTATTACAGTTTTTTAACATTAACATTGTCCTCTTATGGCCATATTTCATATAGTTTTCACATCAGGAAGTAAGCTCCCTTGATCTCTTTCCAGAGAGTGTAACAGTTATGAAATCTTATAACTTTTGAATAAAACAACTCTATGAAGTGGGGAACTCTGGTTATACTCAGCAGTACAAATCTCTCAATGACTAAGGTGGAGAGCCCTACTGTCTTCTTCCACCTGGTCAGGCTCCACCCTAGTCTTAAACTGGATTGCATAAGTAAAATTAAAAAAAAAAACCTATGGACAAAGGCATTCCATCACAGAAAAAATAATAATGACAGTGATAGTGACAGTATAGAGCAAATAGAGTACTTGTGGAACCCAAAACTCAAAGTAAAATTAAATACAAAGAAGGTATAATATAACTATAATATACATAACACTGTATCGACAATATAGATAAACATTGGCTGATTATGCAAACAGACTACTTGAATCACATAAAAACACATATACGGCACCATTTGATATGATATGATAATATGAATATTAGTAAACGAAAAGATAAAATATATGAGGTAAAATAATAAGAATTGGAAGAGATGCTAGCTGCTATCCTATATCTAGGTATGGTACCAAGCAATACACACACAAGAAGACAGAGCACACCTCTAATTAAATTAATCAACAAATGTAATAAATATAAAAAATATATATTTACTGTTGTATATATGCATATAATAATATATATACACAATACAGCAAAAGTTAAAAAACAATGTAAGACATAATATACCGCTCACTACAGTCCCTAAATAAGAGAATGCTGGAATACAGTGTCCACAGATGTTCCCTGTATAAGATGGATACTGAGGTAACGACAGTGGAATGCGAGGAGAGATCATATAATGATCTGATTTATCCAAGTGAATGCAATGTAAATAGCAATAAGTCTCCTTCCCAACTGTGTAGACAATGATACACTGTAGATATTGGGGTGATGGTCCCTCCACATGGATAGCAGCCTGCTCAGGCAGATATACAGATTCTGGATGTTGATTGTGAAATATAGATTATCTTCAACTAATGAAACCAAATGGAGAGCACCATACAGTTTAACTTAACTATTAGAAAGACCTATTTGGCATAAAGGCAAAGAGAACAATTAACTAGTACACAAAATGACACTTTGGGTAATTGTATAAAACTTTACTAAATTAAAATAACATACATGTATAAAATATGACACCCAATATCACACAATGTACTGCTCTTAGCATGTGTCCCAGGCTCACAAATAAAACTGTCTATTAGATAAAGTGCAAATATGCATCCATGTAGTCCATAATAAAATAGCTGTATGATGGCAAGCTCTGCCATATATTTGGTTAATGTAATCCATAAGACTTTGGATGTTATAAATGCCAGTAAGGGTTACCTCTTCCCGTTGATTTGCAGTGATGTGTTGTAGCAGGTCTTCCACAGTCTTTTATAATTCTCTGTCTTTCAGTGGATATTACTTTAACAGTGACTGATGTTTAGCAGATACAGTTGGGGTTATGCACTAAGGCATGATAAAGAGGTGATAAATTGGAGATGACATATCCAGTGATATCACTTCTCCAGGTCCTATGTTATACTATAGAGGCTATCCACTAAGATCTCCAAAATTTGAGAAATCTTAGTGCATTGGCTTCATAGAATAAAATATGACTTGGAGAAGTGATATCAATGGTACAGTCATCTCTGATTTATCACCTCATTATCATGCCTTAGTGAATCTCTCCCTATTTATTATATCAATGGGGAATCCCCTCATAGACTTAATGCCCACAATATGATCTGGTCTTCCAATATAATTGGACGGCAGACAGAAGTTTGGTGTTCTTTCCACTTCCTTTACATACCCAATTCTGCACAGCCGGGTATGAGTTCCCTCAATAATGGCTATTATGTCCATAGACTGCGGGCAAGAGTGTATGTGGATAATCATTGCTTTGTGACACCTGATTGTCTGCTGACTGGTGTAGGATCCCTTCATTGGGAGTTATTGTGCTTCTGACAGATACAGCACACTGTACAAAAGATGTCCTTCTAAGGACTGCAGAGCCTCCAGACATGTGAAGTAGTGAGCAAAGATAGAGTGTTGAAGTTGAATAAACATGCATTTCATGTCTGGAGAAACATCCTCAGGAAGACTGTAGATGTAAAATGTGATATAAATCAAAAATGTCTGGTGATATTCTGCAGGAAGGGGTAATGAACATATCCACTGTATATAATAGTAATCTCCTCCGAATAAAATAGTTCAGTGCACACTCAGCACAGACTAGTATGGACAAATACAATATATAATGTCCAATTATTGTCATAGAACCACACATATATGAATATATTGACTCCAGACCTGACACGATAGCATATAAGTACTTAAAACTCTTGAATTTAAAATTCTAGAGCTATTCAGATCGAGTCCATCATTGTTTCTTTTGAGTAACTACTCGTATCATTTATAAACAATACTTGTATCATGGTCCCCGTGATCCCCTGTCAATCTCTGTGATGATACCTGTGCATTGGAGGAGGCTGATTGGCCCGCCCAGGATGTTCCTTTATATACTGGGCCTATGGCACCTGTCAGATGCCCTTTCGTGGTGTTCCTGATCCTGCGCTTTGTTGCTGTGTTCCTGCGTTCCAGTGTACCGACCCGGCTTGTCTGACCATTCTCTGTTCTTGCTCCGTGATTCGACCCGGTTTTGGCTGACGTTCCTGCTCCGTGATTGACCTGGCTTTGGCTGACATTCCTGCTCCGTGATTTGACCTGGTTCTGGCTGACGTTCCTGCTCCGTCATTGACCCGGCTTTGGCTGACGTTCCTGATTCGTGATTGACCCGGATCCGGCTGACGCTTCCTGTTCCGTGATTGCATCCTGTGTTCCTGTGTTTCCCGGTCGCCTACCGGCGACATTCTGAACTGTGCATAGTACGCACTGACTAATCACTTCTCTGCTAGCTGAGCTGTGGCCTCCGTTATCGAGCTGTCTTTTTGCCTTGCTGAGCTGTTGTCTCCGTTACCGAACCTGCCCTAAACACTTGCTGTGCTGGTTGCCTCCGTTATCGAGCCTGCATCCGTACACTTGCCAAGCCTGTGCATTTCATCCGAGTCAATTAACACTTAATGAGCCTGTGCCTTATTGACCTAGCCTATCCGTTCACACGAGCAGAGCAGTTTCCATTCCGGTGCCCGGTCTGCACCGTGGTTGCACCTCCCGGTGCTAGTGGCCTCCTGTTTGCTCTTGCAGTGTGTTGCTCCATGACGGCACCGGAAGAGTGTCTCGGCTCTGGTCTCCAAGTGCTCACTGTGTTACGCTATCTATCGCACTACCAGTGCGTTGGCTCACTATCGCTTGTGCAGTGTTGGTTCATACTGGCACCCAAGAGGTTTTCTGGCTCTGTTTCCGTTGGCACGCAGGGTTTCTTCCAGTTGCAAGTGCTAAGGGCTTTTCAGGTTCTAGTTAAATTTGCTCCTGCAGTGGCTTTTCATCCATTAAATTCCTCTAAGGAGGTATTAGCTCAGCTCTGGTCTAATCTTTGCTGTTCACTTGGGCGTCCTATTATACAGCTATCTGAGAGTTCAGTTGCCTACTACACCTTTCCTTTACACCATCAAGAGACTGATATTAACTTCTGGGTGTTGGCTAATTACCATCACAGAGACTGATCAGTTGCTCTCACATTAACCCTTGTCCATTCATTTATTCTGATCATTATATTTTGCTCATACTTATTTGAGTCTGTCTACTGTCATTACTGTTTATGCCTGTCCTGGCCACCAGGGGAGCTGTCCTTTGATTTTATTTCAATAAAATTGTGTTTTTACTTTTAACCTTTGTCTGAGTGTCAGAAAACCATAATTCGTATTCGTAAATTCGTAAATCATATTGAAGGTAAATGGATTAATCTCACCCCCTGACTGTATCCACTAGGTACCTCTACTCAGGTCCAAATCTGTGGACTGGAACACCTCCGGTTCACCATTCATCAGTCACATCCTTTTAATCCATTCTGATAATCGATATATCAAAGGAATCCAAATATACAGCAAATCCAAAAAGGTCTGAAGTCGGAGGGGCAATATAAAAGTATTTTATTTATTGTTAAAACACATTAACATCAATACCCTTGACCAGTTTCGGCGTCCAAGCGCCATTTTCAAAAGGAAAGGTAATTAGTCTCAAACTCTTCCACCTTTTTATGTTCTAACACATGTCAATCAATACAACAGTGTATGCCAATTGCATTCCCTATTAACACATGCTTTTCCAAGTCCTCCTAACCTATCTATCCATCTAGTTTCTGCTTGTAATAGTTTCTGTTTGAGATTACCACCTCTTCTCGATACAGTCACTTTTTCTAAACCAACAAACTGTAAACACGCAGGAGAACCATGTCCTGCCTGTTTAAAGTGAACTGCCATCGGATTTCTTAATTCCCTATCTGTACCTAAAATATTTTCTATATTTCTACACTTTATTATTATATGGGTGTTTAACAATTTTTACATTAGTAGTATTATTACATTGAACACATTGTCCACATCTATAATTACCCATTGGTTTATTATTTAACCACGTCTTTTTTATTTGTAAATCACTGTGAATAATTGTATCTTGTATTTTACTACTATTTTTATATATAAATCCAGGACCATCATTTACATATTGATTTTTTCTAGGTTCTTCCTTTAAAATATGCCAATTTTTTAATATTATTAGAATAACTTTACCTGTCATACTGGTATATTTACTAACAAAATTAATTTGTTGTTTTTTTATGATGTTTATAATTTTTCTGTTTTAATATCTGCTCTCTAGGAATTTTATCCACTATCTTTTTAGCATTTAAAATATTTTCTATCGGGTAACCTCTCTCAAGAAATCTATCCGTCATTTCTTTTGCATTCTTTTGATATTCTGATTCCTCTGTACAGATCTTTTTGATTCTTAGATATTGTCCTTTAGGTATATTCTGTTTGGTATGTTTAGCATGTGCCGATTGATAATGTAAATAACTATTTACTGCCACTGGTTTTCTATATACTGTAGTACCAAACATATTACCATATCTATATATCATTAAATGTAAAAAAGGAATCTGAAATTTGTCACAATGAATTGTAAATTTAAGGCCACCAAAGGAGTCGTTTACATATTGAACAAATCTATACAAAGTTTCTAAATCAGATTTCCACAATAATATCACGTCATCGATGTATCTTTTCCAACTCAAAAAATCTCCTATAAAGGGGTTATTTTCTGAGTAGATACATTGCTGTTCGTAATATCCCACATATAAATTAGCCAGACTAGGTGCCATAGCTGCTCCCATAGATATTCCCTTCTGTTGAATATAAAAGGAATCTCCGAACATTAAATAATTATTTTGAATTCTAACATCTCCTTTAACATTTCAACATGAATCCCGTTATCATCACCTTTGTTATTCCAAATACTGCATATAACATCTACTAATTTATCTTGAGGTATATTTGTATATAATGATTCTATATCTAGTGTAACTAGATATGATACATTATTAGTAGGAAATTGTTGCAGTATTTCTATAGCATGTGTCATGTCTTTAATTTATGCTGGTTTTGTCTTTTTCTTTTTTTGTCTTTCAAAGTTTTGGAAAAATAAATATATCCCTAGAGGATTGAGAATCTATAAATCACCATCATCTAACCTTGATGACCCTAAATTTATAACCAAATGGGAATCCATATTAAACAAATGTAGCATGGATTTAATGTTGCTTATCATAGAAAATACAAGAGATAAGTTAGAGAAAGTAAATGATGATATTAAAGAATTGGAAAAAAGAATAATGGAAGAAAACAGTGAACAAATATTGTTACAACTACAGGAAGACACCAAATCTATTTTAGAAAAAATTAAAAATGAATTAAAAGAAAAAGCAGAATTGAAATACACAAAAGTAGAATCAGATTATATGAATAATACCATTTATAATTGGCATCGGCAACAGTATAGATTCAAAAGAAGTTCTAATACCTTTTCGTCTTCTACGGACTCTGAGAATAAAGGGTTAAAACAGGAGTAAAAAGACAAAAAAAGAAAAAGACAACCAGAGGACAATCGAAGGCAAGGGAAGTTCAATTGAAAACACCTATGTCCCCTCCAACAATGAGGAACAAATCAAAAATATAGTGGAACTATCAGATAGTAGATCTAATGAGAAATGTATTCAAAACATAGTTAATCTGTCTGATAGGGTTCTTACCCAAGATTAAATTAATTTATTGAATAAAGGAGGTTCATTCATTTCTCTTCGAATTCCCAATAAGACAGATTTAAAATCAGATGTTTACAGGACGTGTAGACTTTTGAGGCTAAGATGTCTTTTTGGTAATGCTGAAGTAGAAGCTAAAGAATTACCTAAATATTATGGAAAATCTAATTATGTACCACCATATAATATTAGTCAAATTGTGAATGTTTTTTTGAGGCTAAGATGTCTTTTTGGTAATGCTGAAGAAGAAGCTAAAGAATTACCTAAATATTATGGAAAATCTAATTATGTACCACCATATAATATTAGTCAAATTGTGAATGTTTTTCAAAGTGTTGTTTTTTCGGAGATAGATAAAATGTTCTCCAAATCACCATCAAAAATAAAGGAAGACAATTTGACTAATAAAGAAAGACATGCCTTAAGTAGATTGATAAAAGATCATGATTTAGAATTTAAAAAAGCAGACAAAGGTAGAGCTCTTGTGATTTTGAATAAACATGATTATATAGCAGAATGTATCAGGCAACTATCTCAGACTGAATTTTATCTTCCACTAAAAGATGATCCAACAAAAAGTATTAAACAGAAAATAGATAATGCTTTGGATAGATTTCTCAGTCTGAGGTGGATGTCTGAGAAAGATTACAGTAATTTAAAAATGGAATTTCCTATTAAACCGGTGTTCTACACATGTCCACAGATACACAAGGGTTTAAGTCCCCTCCAGGGAGACCTATTGTTTCATCTATAGGATCGGTTTTGGAGCCCTTGTGTCAATATTTGGACAGTTGTATAGCACCGTTAGTCCCGATGTTGCCAGCATATATTAAAGACTCAACACATGCTATAGAAATACTGCAACAATTTCCTACTATCTAGTTACACTAGATAAGATAAATTAGTAGATGTTATATGCAGTATTTGGAATAACAAAGGTGATGATAACGGGATTCATGTTGAAATGTTAAAGGAGATGTTAGAATTCAAAATAATTATTTCATGTTCGGAGATTCCTTTTATATTCAACAGAAGGGAATATCTATGGGAGCAGCTATGGCACCTAGTCTGGCTAATTTATATGTGGGATATTACGAACAGCGATGTATCTACTCAGAAAATAACCCCTTTATAGGAGATTTTTTGAGTTGGAATAGATACATCGATGACGTGATATTGTTGTGGAAATCTGATTTAGAAACTTTATATAGATTTGTTCGATATGTAAACGACTCCTTTGGTGGCCTTAAATTTACAATGCATTGTGACAAATTTCAGATTCCTTTTTTACATTTAATGATACATAGATATGGTAATATGTTTGGTACTACAGTATATAGGAAAGCAGTGGCAGTAAATAGTTATTTACATTATCAATCGGCACATGCTAAACATACCAAACAGAATATACCTAAAGGACAATATCTAAGAATCAAAAAGATCTGTACAGAGGAATCAGAATATCAAAAGAATGCAAAAGAAATGATGGATAGATTTCTTGAGAGAGGTTACCCGATAGAAAATATTTTAAATGCTAAAAAGATAGTGGATAAAATTCCTAGAGAGCAGATATTAAAACAGAAAAATTATAAACATCATAAAAAAACAACAAATTAATTTTGTTAGTAAATATACCAGTATGACAGGTAAAGTTATTCTAATAATATTAAAAAATTGGCATATTTTAAAGGAAGAACCTAGAAAAAATCAATATGTAAATGATGGTCCTGGATTTATATATAAAAATAGTAGTAAAATACAAGATACAATTATTCACAGTGATTTACAAATAAAAAAGACGTGGTTAAATAATAAACCAATGGGTAATTATAGATGTGGACAATGTGTTCAATGTAATAATACTACTAATGTAAAAATTGTTAAACACCCATATAATAATAAAGTGTAGAAATATAGAAAATATTTTAGGTACAGATAGGGAATTAAGAAATCCGATGGCAGTTCACTTTAAACAGGCAGGACATGGTTCTCCTGCGTGTTTACAGTTTGTTGGTTTAGAAAAAGTGACTGTATCGAGAAGAGGTGGTAATCTCAAACAGAAACTATTACAAGCAGAAACTAGATGGATAGATAGGTTAGGAGGACTTGGAAAAGCATGTGTTAATAGGGAATGCAATTGGCATACACTGTTGTATTGATTGACATGTGTTAGAACATAAAAAGGTGGAAGAGTTTGAGACTAATTACCTTCCCTTTTGAAAATGGCGCTTGGACGCCGAAACTGGTCAAGGGTATTGATGTTAATGTGTTTTAACAATAAATAAAATACTTTTATATTGCCCCTCCGACTTCAGACCTTTTTGGATTTGCTGTATATTTGGATTCCTTTGATATATCGATTATCAGAATGGATTAAAAGGATGTGACTGATGAATGGTGAACCGGAGGTGTTCCAGTCCACAGATTTGGACCTGAGTAGAGGTACCTAGTGGATACAGTCAGTGGGTGAGATTAATCCATTTACCTTCAATACGATCATTGTCAAATATTGTTTATAAATGATACGAGTAGTTACTCGAAAGAAACAATGATGGACTCGATCTGAATAGCTCTAGAATTTTAAATTCAAGAGTTTTAAGTACTCAAGTACAATATATAAAATATAAAAGTCAAGCAAGTCTGGCAGATATAAATACAGATATGGAGACTGAATAAGCCTATCAGTTATAGTAAGATGAGAGTGAGAGTTAAATAAACTAAGAGTAACAATCCTATATATTTCATATCTGCTGATTTCCCCAATATCTACAGTGTATGATTACACAGTCGGGAGGGAGACTTATTGTTACTTACATCAGATCCCACTTGGATATATCAGATCATTATATTATCTCTGAGATAGGTGGAGAACAAATATTTATTACAAAAAAAATTCATATTATTATGGAAAAAGAATGGATGGAAAAAATAAAAACAAAATAAGTGCTTAAGGTTATGAATTCAGTCCACACACATATGCATAAAACAAGGAATATAAATATCAAGCAAAAGTAGAATTGACATATCAAAACATATCATTATATGTTTTGCCCATGCAGACCAAAAAAATGGTGAATGTAATGGTATGGTCTACAATGTGGTTCAGTGTATCTATATAGGAGTGGAATAGACTTTGGGGTGCCTAAAAGTATGCTGCTTTCAATAAAAACATTTTGCTCCGGACACATCAATCAACTATTCAATATTGTAATACATGTTTGGATCCTTTACTACACTAAGTGGATACTATTTGTGCTGTCTCCCCTATCCCATTTTGGCTTGTACATGATTGCTACAAATTACTTGCAGAACACTCATCATGCATTTGTGATTGACAAGCTGCAAAGGAGACAGAATGAATGCCTACTGGGACCATTACAGGAACAGAGCCTAACCACTCAGACACCAATTGTTTTGGTATTTATGTTATAGCTAATTTGGTTATAATGTATACCAGTAGGCTAGTGGGCTTCTTTTTGCTCCATCCAGCCTATGGTGCCATTATGGTAGAAGAGCTGTGTCTTTATTTATTTATTTGGTTTCTAGACATATTATTTCTGACTTCATTCCACTACTGTTACCTCAGTATGGTAACGTTTCTACCTTTTTTCTATGTACTTAGTTCATCCCTCCCCTCCTTTTCTCCTCCCTTCAATTATTAACCCTGTGACCTAGACCATATTTGTTTCTCTCACCTCTGTACATAGCATTCAATAATAGTATAGTTTGGGGCTGTCCCTTGGTCTTCCATCACATATTTTAATAGATACCATATTGATGTCTAGTTGTTGTTGTTTATGGCAGAACTACATGCAATATTCAGTATACTAAAGAAAAACAGTTCTGGAGTGAATCAATTGCATCATAGGGCAAAATAAAAATTCCCCAGATTAACATTGATTTAAATGGGGATTTAAACTCCAATAAATTGGAAACCAAAAACGTCTCTAGCATTCAATGATTGAAAAGTTCCCTTATAAACCATTGTCGGTTTTCATGTGTCCAAATTATGCACTTGGTTTGCTCCAGAATTGTCCCTCTAGGTTGCTGAATATGGCCCTTAGTAATGAATCGTGGATTCTGAGTCATGCATCCAGAAGGTTATTGTGCATACACAAAGAAAAACACGCTTGAACATTGTTAGACTAGATCTAGATAAAGACAGACTAATTCAGGGTCCTATATTGAGTTTGCTATATGGTATCCAGCAAAGTTTGCAATGGAGAATTGTTGGACACCCAGGAACATGAAATATGTATCAATGAAAAAGCAGAATAACCTGGCACACTTTCAACATACAGAAATATTAATAATCTATGAACACATATTTATGTTTAGACATAGGGAGGTCTGCAAGGACAGCACAGAGCTGTTTCTCTTTGAGCAATGTGTGCTTGATCTATCATATAGACAGTTCAAAAATTAAATAAATCTAGCCATCAAGAGGGGTAGAGTAAGGATAAATGTGAGTGTTTTATTTTATCAATTAACAATTAATCAAACAGGTAAATCAATTCATTTAAAGGAAAATTCAAGCAAAAAGTTGACGTTTGATTGATCCAAACAAATATATAAAGTATGAAAGCAAGTTTGATAGATCAAAACGTTAAACTGAAATGACTAAGCACACTTTATCAAACCATCAAATTAATTATAGTTATATAGGAATTTGTTGTTTAAACTTAAATTACACCCCCCCACACACACACACACACACACTCCCAATGCTTTGCTTTAATTATTTTCATTCTCATATTATATTTGATGTAATCAATAAAGTATGGGAGTTAAGGTGCAGATTTAATCCACTGTGTGCCAGCTGGGTAGCCATCTGGCATTAAAAGGTTTATGTACTAAAAACAGAATTCCCTTGCTTTTTTACACTTGGATGACAATTGTAATGCTGGTTTTAACATGTCATTATTATATATTATCTCTTTGGTTGTATATAAAAAAACACTATCAGTTTTTGTGTTTTTTTTATCCAAGATTATTAGCTCAATTAAGCTCACTTTGGGAGAATGATCAACTTTTTCATATAGCCTTTTGTTTGATAGAGAACACACAAGATCAACTTTTTCTACTGCTATTTTTAAATTCAATCCTTTGTTTGGTAAAGTGAGCATCATGATCAGCCTTTTTATGTTCATGTAATTTTTATATTCAATCTTTTGCTTGATCGATTGCTCATTGTATGCATGATCAACTTGTGAAATTCTGTTTCTCCTGGGTTTTCTTTTTATTATTTTGACCTTTTAATTTCATTGATGAAATGCACTTCACATGCTTGGCTGATTAAATGCTGTAAATGACAGAAAACTTAAATATTGGTGTCTTCTGCATATACACAAATCTTCACTGACATCTGTGTGCAAAAACAATGTTCTTGCACAGATAAGCTTAATTTCACAGCTATGGACTGCCAATCAAAAAGTGGAAAGAGAACAAACGTATTTTTCCCAAGGTCTATCTTGCTGACAAATTTCAAGGTAATCCATTTGGTAGATTTTGGTGCAGCCCTGTGTATTTTTTATGATGGCAAAATATTGTCTTAACTCTGCTTTTTATGATTCTGTAACTTTTTGGATCCAACTGTAAAGGTACGTTTTTGTTGAAGGTTTTAATTAAAAGTTTTTGTTGAAGGTTTTTAGTTTAAAAAATCTGTTTAATTTTTTAAAAAATCTGTTTCATAAAATGTATTTTTTTTAACTCCTGAAACAGCTAAACTGAGATCAATGTTGAACTTAAAGTACTGATCATCTGCAAGAGCCACATGCTCAAGGGACAAGGGAAAACTGAAGCAATTCTTTAAACGGGCTTTTGAACTTTTGAATGCTGCATAGGTCTCCAATGCATTGCTTTAAAATGGGTCAAAATAGGTCAAAAGTTCCAAATTAAGTAAAAGAGGATATGTTTGTACGCTGTGGTACAGCTACTTTGCCCCAGACTTGACCACTCTTCCCTTATTGTTGGTCAGAAATGACACTCCTGACTCTTTTAGCTACATTGGGCCTATAATAAATTTTATTCTGAGTTTTACTTTCTACATTTCAATGAAATTAATGCAATAAATTCAGTAGTTCCATAATACTGCACTGAGCACAAGAGAAAAAAACAATAGTTTTATATACATATTACGCAAGTCCTTTAATTTTCAATAAAATTGAATACTTTGCTATAAAGTCAACATTTAAAGCAATAACCACTCAGATGCTACACAATGGAACAATAAAATCTTTATGTGAATAATTACAGGCTGCTGATCTTGTGTCTCTTGTTGCTTTCATCGTATCCTCCTCCACGATAAATATTCAGCCTCTCAGTCACGCATTTCTTAAACCTGTGACACTAGAAAGGATCTGACTCACCTAATCCTCTAACAAGACACAAATGATAACCTTTAGAAGTTTATATACAGCTATGAGGGTCTGATCTGGATAGATGTATTTTCAGTAGTATAGATCAGCTCTAAGTTTAGTTTTCTATTAACCTTGATAGTGCATAGAGTACACTGAATGTAAGCATCAGCAGAACTAAGCATTTTACAAAATGTGAAAGTATCAGCATAACTGAAGGACCTTAAGGATACCTGAAATGAGCTATGGAGTTTGGTTTCCCTGACAACCTGACCCATCTCTTACAAACAAAGGCATTTGTCTCCTTGCAAGTTGCTTTAATGTGTTCTGAACACTGATGGTATTGTAGTCAATGATCAGAACACCTTGATTTATCTCAAAATGAGACAACAGGGAGGGGATTTAAAGAGTGTGAATTACATAAGTCACATTCTTCTATAGCTTACAGAGTATTTAAGAAAAAAAATATGCTTTCTTCATTTGTATCGGCTAGCTCATGTTTCACACAAAATCCAAAATGCAAAACAAAGTTTTCAGCTTTTCTAGTATAAGGAACAGGAATGTTGAAAAATAAGTTGTTCTCATTAAATAGCACACTTTTATAATATCAGAAATTAAATGTCTCAACACTTCAGTTCCAGATGGGCCTATATAAACCATGTGCCACATTCTTCGGTACGCTATTATAGCTTTCAAGTGCCAGTTGCTTGTGCCTCTAGTTGTTCTTGACCTGGACCTGTATACTGGATCTCCTTGCCTGCTGTATTATTACTATTGATGAACTGTTGTTGAGCTTGGCTTGTATTCCAGATTCTCTTCTGCCTACTGATTTAAGCTGTTGATGAACTGTTGCTGACCCTTGGCCTGTCCCTGTATATTCTTCTGGCTTCTGATTCACCTTGCTTTTGTTTTGTTGCTGACCCTTGGCTTGTCACTGGTTACTCTCTCTCTCTGCCTGTTCATCTGTCTTCATATCCTTGTCAGCTATACACCTATTTCTTCTGGATTCCATTTGAGTTTTCTTGTTCTCACCTTTCATGGTGCCTAGTTCTCTGTGGTATCTTGCAGCTCCATCAGTATCCTCACTGCTCCATTTGTATACCTGCATTCTCTCCTCTACAGTCCTGTCCATCAGACCTTCTTCTGATGAGTCTTCCTCCCTGTTATACTTACCTATATATATTGGAAAGACTTTCCGTGGGGCTGGTGGTGTTATTCCTCACTGTAGTGTGTGTTATCATGGGCCTTCTTCAGCTCAACTGAAGGGGGACATCTGGCTTCGCCGTCAGCATCTTTACATGGCCTCGGCTGAAGCACAAACACACTACAGGGAGCCTGCACTTACCAGCTACGATCTCTAGCATTGTACCCTAGCCTGCACTCTACCAGTCCTTGTTGGAGGAGTCCCATTGTCCTGTACACTCCTGACTACTTACGTGGTTAGTAGTAATATTGTTTGGTGACATAGGTAACCAGGTCTTTCTGTTTACCTGGATACACCCATGCCATTTACGCCAACTCTGCTTTTGTTTGTCATGTCTGCTTTTTCTGGATACATCTATGAGGTCTATGTCAAGCAGTCTCACAAGTAATTCAGTGCACATGTATAATGTCTTTCTGACTAACATTCCAGAGTGTTGATTCCAGAATTCTGTTTTTGACCTTGACTTGAATCCTGACCATGCTTGTTTTCCCTATATTTGTTTGGTCGAGAGTACCAAAAATGTTAATATTTATTCTGAAAAGACTATAGACATAAAAAGTGAGAAAATCCATTGGCGACTGAGGGGTTCCAGGTTCATTGCCTTTCAACAAAAATGAAGTAAAAATAAATGGTCTCATTCACAAATTATCCCTGTTTTTAAGAAGCAATAATAAGCCTTAATTTTAACCTTCCTAACTATTGAGTAATCTTTTCCCCTAAATAAACCATTTCATGTCTTGTTGAACTGGTCCCTCCTGTACTTATTGTTGATGATGTGTAATGAACATTTAATTCAATGAAGTGGATTTTATCATCTTTATTCTTGTCTATCTTCTTTTCAGAATACAAGCTTATTTGCTATCTTCCTTGAAATTAGCCATGTTCCTGACCTGATTTAGCATCCAGTTTTGATGCTGCTATGACTGTGACTGATTTTTGAGCTCCTAGTTCTATTCCTTACCTATGTGAGCTACTTGATGGTGCTGCTGCTTCCATAAATGAGCAAGTATGACCATCCTGGTCCACTTCCAGATAGACTGGTTGTGGCTATTCAACCTTACGCTAATCAATGTTATCCATAGTTTGTTGACACAGCAGGGTCCCACTTGAAGTTGGCATTGATCAACTAGCTACACACATTCAGCAGCAGTTATGGGAATTTATTTGACCAATTTATTTTGTTGTTCGGCTCCACTTTGGCAATTGAATAAGTAACTTTCTTACACTGCTTCCACTCACTCCTGGCTGTTATTTTAGCATCTCTACTGCCTAGTAGACTTACTCTGCCCTGCAGGTTACTTTCTTGTCCTTTTAGCCAGCATGACAGACTATACACGTGACATGAATGTGGACCCTGCAGAGGTTTCAGATGTCACACAACAGAGAGCTAACATTGATATCATTCCTGACAAATAAAGAAACTAGATCAGAAATTGGATTATATTGCCGGGCTTCTAAAAAACCCTGCAGCATAAAATGGTCTCATCTCTACCTTCCACTGTCTCCACTATCTCCACTGCTTCATCTCTACCATCTACACATCATTTCTCTGGCAAGCCTTCCTAACTCTCCATGTCTGAAAGCTTTGATGGCAAATCCAAGGAGCTGAGGGGATTCCTTAATTACTGTACATTACACTTTAGAAATCAGCCTGATATTTTTTAAACACACCAGGAAATAATAACTTATAATTCCCCTTCTCAGTGGAAAAGTTCTAGCATGGGTCTCTTTCCTGCTGGACAGTGCCTCCCCATCTTAGAAAATTTGGATACCTTCATGGCACCCGAGTATATGATACCGACAGGAGAGAAAGCAGTCTTTAGGCATCCTTCAGGACAGTTTTCTGATGATGAGTTAACTGTTTATGGCATTCCAGAAACTCTTGAGGACCTGATCTCAATGTGTACTACTCTGGATAATCACATCACAGATACATCAAAAAGAGCAAGAGATCATGTATGTAAGCACCCTCCATGTCCTATAATTTCCAAGTTACATTCTGAATCTGAAAGCTTTTATGAGTCTATGGAGCTGTGCTATCTAACTCACGTTTCCCAAGAATAAGTGCACACTGTGGCCCCCTGCTTATACTGACTTGCTTCTGGTCATCTAGCCTGTTCATGCCTAGTGATGACTGGAAAATCTAAAGCTTGTTGGAGTCACAGAGAACTCCACTAAATCTATACTCCATCTCAGCAAGCACTGTTTTTGCCACTGACCCAGTCTTTGTCAGAAGGATGCATTTCTACTCCATATTTCCTGGACTCTAGAGCTGATGGAATGTATACTGAGGAGTCCTTTGTCACTTTACATAATATTACTACTGTGCCCAAGGAAACCCCAGTCAGAATAACCACTGTTTATGGCAATCCTTTGGGAAGTGCCTTGGTCACCCATTGTATCACTTCTCTTCTAACCACTGTCCGAGGTCTGCATTAGGAAAGGGCAACCCCTGGCTATATCATTACCCAGTTGTTCATTGCAAAGCTGGGCAGATCCCTTTCATTCCCTATATAGTTTATATTGCCTCTCCTGCCTCTGAGGGACCTCCTCAAGTACCAATCCAGACAGTACCATGATTTTGTAGACAAAAAAAAAACAAAAGACATTTCCACTTCACAGACCCCATGACTGCAATTGATCTTTAGCCTTGAATAGCTCATCCTAAGGGTTGTACCTACAATTTTTGGTGCACAAAACTAAAGCTATTGAGGAGTATATTCAGAAAAGTGTATTGAATTAAAGAGTATATTCAGTTTAGTTTATCAGGCTATCCTCCTCTCCAGGGACAGCTGGGTTCTTTCTTGTACAAAAGAAGGTTGTATCCCTGAGGCACTTTATTAATTATAAAGGATTAAACAGCATTGCCAAAAGTAAGAGTTCTCCATTACCTCTCATCTTTGAACTATATGATGTTCTTCAAGGATCTGTACCAAGAGGGAGATGAGTGGAATACCCATTCAGGACACCATGAATAATCGGTGAAACCATTTGGACTATGCAAGGCCCATGCCAAGATCCAGTCTTTCTTTAATGATGTATTCCCTGACATGCTTCAGACTCACATTGTAGTGTACCTGGATGATATTCTAATATTTTATAAGATACTGAAATAACATTGTACCAATGTAGATTTGGTCCTGGAATGCATACATAAAATGTGAATTTGAGAAGATTCATCTTTCTTTCTTGAGCCACATCATTTCTGCTGATGGCCAGAAAATGGATTTCATGAAATCTGAAGCAGTCAATATATCTCCCCTTTTTCAATGTCTTAAAGCCAGACAGATATATGTAGACTTTGCAAATTACTTTAGGTACTTCATAAGGGACTTTTCCAAGGTTGTATTGCCCCATCATCAAAATGTCCAGCAAGGGTGTGGACACCAGTGTTGGTCCCCCTTAAGCAATGGCAGCCTTTGACTGCTGAAAGATTATTTCTCCTCAGCAACTGTCCTTCTATATCCATATCCATTCTATGGGCTTTTGCCATAGAAGTGGATGCTTTGATCAGTACTCTCTCAGTGGTCTCCCAACACTGGCAGATGTCACGCTTGTCCTTTTTCTTTCCAGCCAAAATAAATTATGATGTGGGTAACTGAGAGCTACTAACAATCAAGATGGCTTTGGAGAAGAAGTGCAAATGTCTGCTACAGGGTTCTCTTAGGCTAGAATTAATCTAGAAAATAGACCAGTGGAGGAGGAAGACTTAACACTCCCTGACGTCTGTAAATACTGTTTAGCCACCCAGACTCAGTATATTCTGGCATGGCTGGATCCAAATGCCATGGATAAATTAGTTCAACTTAACAGACTTTTTCTAAAAATTTCATCTGTCATTTACTGATCCTTGGTCCTTAGGCATGCTTTGCAGGCCCAATGGGATAGTTCCCAGGTTGTCATTTCAGAATTTGGTTTGCTGTCTTCTATCTCATGGAGGAACCTTCTAAAACTGGCAGATGTCATGCTTGTCCTTTTTCTTTTCAGCCAAAATAAATTATGATGTGGGTAACTGAGAGCTACTAACAATCAAGATGGCTTTGGAGAAGGAGTGGAAATGTCTGCTAGAGGGTTCTCTTAGGCTAGAATGAATCTAGAAAATAGACCAGTGGAGAAGGAAGACTTAACACTCCCTGACGTCTGTCAATACTGTTTAGACACCCAGACTCAGTATATTCTGGCATGGCTGGATCCAAATGCCATGGATAAATTAGTTCAACTTAACAGACTTTTTCTAAAAATTTCATCTCAGTCATTTACTGATCCTTGGTCCTTAGGCATGCTTTGCAGGCCCAATGGGATAGTTCCCAGGTTGTCATTTCAGAGTTTGGTTTGCTGTCTTCTATCTCACGGAGGAACCTCCTAAAACTGGCAGATGTCACACTTGTCCTTTTTCTTTCCAGCTAAAATAAATTATGATGTGGGTAACTGAGAGCTACTAACAATCAAGATGGCTTTGGAGAAGGAGTGGACATGTCTGCTAGAGGGTTCTCTTAGGCTAGAATTAATCTAGAAAATAGACCAGTGAAGGAGGAAAACTTAACACTCCCTGACGTCTGTAAATACTGTGTAGCCACCCAGACTCAGTATATTCTGGCATGGCTGGATCCAAATGCCATGGATAAATTAGGTCAACTTAATAGACTTTTTATAAAAATTTAATCTTAGTCATTTACTGATCCTTGGTCCTTAGGCATGCTTTGCAGGCCCAATGGGATAGTTCCCAGGCTGTCATTTCAGAATTTGGTTTGCGGTCTTCTATCTCATGGAGGAACCTCCTAAACCTGTATCCTTGATATACCACTGGTTAGTTAAACACATGAAACATGACTTTACCCATTGAGCCAAAACATGACAAAGAGACTTGGGCAAACTTGAGGGATGGGAACGGCAAATGGCATTGATCAGTTCCTCTATGGTGTCCATGTATGCTCATCATCAACTCATACAACTGTATAAGATGGGTTGCTGTGATTCTGATACATGTCCCAAATGGGGCCTCTTGGTCCTTCCAGATTAGCTAAATTAGTACCTAACTAAATGTTTACGCTTTGAAACCCTGGTTATAGCCAGGAAAGTGGTGGTGATGGTCTGGATGTCAACTAATAATACTGAAAATAAGATCATCCAGACATGGTTACATCTAATCTGTGAAACTATAAACTAGTGTATGCTCATAGAGGATCCATATGCCCCTCTGGCCAAATATCTCACACTAGAGTCATCACTTTGTAGTGGTTGGGCATCTGAGAGTCAAATGTACATTTGAATTTTTTCTCATGGATTTTGGTGGCCTTAACTCAAAGCTGATGTTGTTGACTTGTGGCATCCTGTCCTATTTGTGCACAAACCCAAACCAAATACCTCTATCAAATCCAGAGTTCCTTCTTCAACAATGTTCTGTGCCAGCTCTGCCTTGTTCCCATCTGGCAATGAATTTCATCGTAGATCTCCCTCCATCCAAAGGCATGATGGTTGTATGTGTCATAGTGGACGGTTTTTCTAAATTGATACTTTGTGCCTTTTCCTAAGCCACCTTCGTCTGGAGAACTAGCTGGCCTCTTGGTAGAATAAATGTATCACTTCCACAGAGTATCTTAGCAATAGTCTCTGACAGAAGCTCTAAGTTTATGTAACTGTTCCAGAGTGCCTTTTGCAAAAGACTTGGAGTTGTTCTGCATTTCTCAACTGCCTACCACCCTCAGTCTTAGGGTCAGACAAAAATTAAACAAGAATCTTCAACAGGTTCTTCAATGATACTATAATGAGTAGCAGGATAACTTGACTGATTTGCTACCACTGGAGGAGGTTTGCTATAACTCCATGCTGCACAATTCCTTGGGATGTTCCCCTTTATTTTCTGCATTGCGTTACCACACCTTCACCTTCATTCCAGAGGAAAAAACTACTGGAGTATCTGTGGCTAATGTCTGGCTTTCTCCCTTTTAGATCAATGACAGGGTATCAAAAGCTATAATTGGGGCTGCTCAATCTCACCAGATGAAAGCCTTTGACAATAATTATTTTCCAGTACCAGTTTTATGTACCTGGAGACATGGTCTGGCTTTCAACAAAAAAAAAAAAAAACCAAAGCAACCATTCTGGTTATTCAATCTTGTGGTTTGCAGCATTAACCATGGCTTGTATCTGCAGCAAGGTCACACTTGCAGTTGACATCAGTCACTAGCTATGCACCTAAGCTTAACATTCAAGCAGAAGCTTTGATTGTATATTTTGTTTCCAACATGTTGCTTCTCAGTCAACCTCTTTCACTCTGGCAAGTGAACATGTAGTTTTCTTTTACCATTTCCACTTACTCTTGTATCTATTCTTGACTGGTGTTTTTTAGCATCTCTTCTGCCTAGAGTCCTCTTTCCTGTGGATCCACCTCCTGTCCAGTAAGTCAGTAATAAAATATAATTTAGCCTGAGTTATTTATTACCTTCAACAAATATAGTTAGCAGGATAAAAATACCATTAAATAAATGTGTGTTAAATAACTAAGTGTATCCTTTTATTCCACTATTATTTTAACAGCTGACCTAGTAAATACCCTACTCAAACTACCATTGTGGATTTTACTCAGTAGTATGAAACAGTCCATGTTGTTAGAGCTCAATAACCCCTCCTAATAATAAACTCTAATTTGTCTTAATCTAGGCAGAAAATCAGCAATGATATTAAGAATCAATTCTGTGTGGACGGGTTCTCAAAATTAACCTTTAATTAATACTGAATATTATTTCTCAATTAAAGCAGAAATCATTATTTCTGCTGACACCTAGAATTCTAAATTATGAGGCCTTCAGTAAAATGAGTTTGGAATCCCTGAGACTTCCTCCATGGACATGGTATTCTGGAGAACCAATCCCCAAAGATTTCATTCAAAGTATCAATTTGTATTTTCTGCCCAGAATAAGAAAAGCAGTGGGTTTATTAGTGAGAGGTGTTAGCATTACTTTAAGGGCTGAACTTAATGGAGAAGAAAACTTTTTATGAAATCTTCTTGTAGTCAGATTTCAATTAGTTATCCTGTTGAATTCCATGGGAGAGATGAGTCATTGACAAACAGTTATACAAGGAATATAGTAACATAGTTATAAAGTTGATGAAGCTGAAAAAAGATATGTGTCCATCAAGTCCAACCCATGCTACATGCCCCCTGTTGATCCAGAGGAAGGAAAAAAAAAAAAAAAACTTTAAGCCATTTCCAGTTACGTCCCAAGTGGGTATGATAGAAACTGCTGCGTCATGCTGTCAGTTTGGACTTTCAGAATGTAAAATCATACTTTTACTCACTTCCTGACAATCTACACTGTTTTAACATTTGAATAAAACAACTGCCAGCAGTGTGAGTGCCTATGTTTTACTCATTAAGAAAAATATACATTTTTAATTTAAAACAAAACAATGCTGCTCCTTTAAGGAAATTTGCACTGCAAGTTCATAACCATCTACTGAAATAGAAAAAAAAATGGAGTGTATGGAATTAGCACATTAAGGTCCTTATATACAAAGCAAAAGATATACAATTGTGGATCAAACCAATAGGCACAGCAGGGAACTTTCCGGATTTTCCCCAGACACTCCGGTTCTGCATTACCTGGTCTCCTGGGCAGAGACTGATTCTCTGGGTGTGGGGAGTGTCTACTGAAACTCTATCCACTTCTGTTTTTTCCCTGTCTGTTCCTCCCACTCCCTGCCCACTTCTCCTCCTTCCCCAGCCAATTCCTCCTACTTTTTCTTATGTTCCTGAAGCCCCACCCCCAATTATAATTTTTATCCAGATTTCTTCAGTAACATTCTCTAAATCATCTCCTTTATCAAATGCATACCTCTTTGGCACTCAAAGGTTTAATGTTTTGTTTATTCAATATGCAACATTGAGAAAGCTACAAAAGTTTAACCCACCTTTAATGCCCATTCACAATCTTCTATTGCATTTTGGTATTTCTCCAATTTTATGTAGGCCTAAGAAGAGAATAAAATGATTGTATTATTATTATGGTTTTTATTTATATATGTTTTTATGCATTTTTCAATACAAAATGTAGAATCTGCAGAAAAGTGAGGTCCAGCAGACATATTTACATGGATGGCTGGATTCCAGTTCAGTTGATCAATGTTTTCACAAATTTTATCTCACAGATTCCTATTGAAGTCTATGAGGATAAAACCAGTGTAAAAACATATCACCTGCAAATGTCACTCTCAGATACTGATTTAAAATGAAGAAATGGGGTTATTCTGGAGCAAACCAACTGCAATATATGGGATAAATAAAATCTCATTTGTATTGAATGGGAATTTTAACTCCTTGAAAGTGTAACTGTATTTATTACATTGCAATCAGTAGGGACTTTTAAATGCCCTCCGCGGCATAAATGGTTTGCTTCAGAGCTGTTCCAGTTTTAAATCAACCTATAAAACTGTTAACCTGAATACTGATTGAAAAATATAAGTGTAAATAAACCATATTTTGCTTTAGTATCTTCCTTTTGTGAGGCAATGAGGGTATAATGAGTAGGGCAGGGAAGATTAAGACACTGTTTACTTCAGATCTACAAGTACTGACAAGCTTCTGCTCTGACCGGTTTTTATTTGTTCTTTTTTTCTTCAAAATAACTATAAGAATCTTGCATCTACCTTTATCATAAAACAAAGAGTGAGCCCACCACATCATCTTTCTGACCAATAGCGAGCAGATGCCTGGTGACTATGAAAGCCATTCAAACATCTTAAGATTTTGTTTCTTGAAGTGATTCATGGTTAATTTTGAGATGTGTTTTAGATCATTGTCTTTTTGTAATATTCAACCTATATTCAGCTTTAATTTCACTATGTGATATTAGCTTCCAAGATTTCTTGAATATTAGTAGAATATATTCTTCCCTCTCTCCACACATTATTTTCTTTGCTACTGTCTGCCACACAACCCGAAACATAATGGATCCACCCTTTTGTTGTGACAGTGTGTTTTTTTCTTCAAAGGTACCTTTGATGGTTATAGCCAAAGAGCTCAATTGTTAAATTAATCAGACCACAGCACTTGGTTCCAAAACACCTCTGGTTTATTTATTTGTTGTGTTGCATAATTCTGGTGTTGACGTTTGCAACAAGATCACAGGCAAGGTTTCCTTTTGATGATTCTTCCATGCAGACCATGCTGGGGTAAACAATGCTGTACAGTGGGCTGGTGCACCTCTGCTCCAGTGCAAGCTAAACTTTTCTGCAGGTTCTTGGCAGTGATATGGGGGGTTTTGCTTTTAATTTCTGACCAGTCAACTAGCAGTTCTATTGGAGATTATTCTTGGTCTTCCAGAGCTTGTCTTGACCTCAACAGTTACCCTCAGCTTCCATTTTGGACAGTGGAAACTGCAAACAAAACATGTTCAGATATCTTTTATAGCTTTCCCAACTTTGTAATAGTCAATTATTTTCAATTCTGATCCTCAGTCAACTGTTTAGAGGAACCGCCAGTTGTAGACTGTAAGCAGAACACCTGAGTGTTCACATTTTCTGTTTTTATTTTTTCACTCTGTTAAATTCTGCAAATAATTAGTAACTGTATAACTGTGCATTACAATTTCCAGAAATAAGGCATGTTTACATCTGTTCACTGCAGAGGTTGTTGCAACTTCTTTTCATTTAGAAAAGCAACAAAAATGCAAAGTGGCCAGGGGTGCCCAAACTTTTGCATACAACTGTAACAGTATTTCTAGCCAACTATTTTCTATCATTCTCAACCACTGACAACTGTAAGAGGGTCTGGTTTGCATCTCAAGAGTCCCCAGACAAGATACCATTGGGACCCTTAGCCCTAATTTGACTTCACCAACTTCTTATATGACCCACCCAAAACCCCATGGACTTACAACATTTAGCCTATAAGATACAAGAACAAAGGCCCTTAATAGCTCTTGAATGCTTGCAGTGTGTTCACAACCTATCTGCACTCAAGGAGTTAAATAATGACCAGAAAAATTATATTTAAACATTTATGGACCAGAGGGGTGTGCAGTACATTGCATCATTATATATTGCAAACTCTTTGGTACTTAAAGGGTTACACTGGTAAATAAACTAGCTGTCATAACAATTAGTGGGTGACCTCTACAGAGGCACTGGAATTGCTCTGACCACACCAATGATTCAGAATGTGGATTTGTCCAGCACAGCTAAGGCATTCTTCAAAATTTTTCTCTGTCAGCAGATACCTACTCAGCCAAAGGTTATCCATTCTTGAACTTAGATACTTACCCATGTCTACAGAAGGCAAAAAAGAAAAAAGGCGAATAATAAAGCTACTCTTTCAGTCGCAAGGTGATACTGTGTAACTAATTGGTGTACTATACAGTGAAAGTGTAACACAAATTCAATTAGAAATAAAAAACACACTGTTAAAATACAGAGTAAAAGTGTGATTATTATACTGTCCAAAGAAAATAATCAATTCTTGTACAATAACTAATAATTAGTGAATAAGCATTATTTATATGTGAAACGGTGTGTAGTAAGATTTACGTTAAATTAGCAATTTTGTTGTGCTATCTGTTCTTGCTCTTCCTCTTTGTCTAATCACTTATGTTCTTAAAACTATGTCTAACAAAAACACCATACCCCTTCCATCATTCCTTACAAATACAGCCATTTAAAGGAGCATGATAACCTTTATTAGAAAACAGATTTTATTATTGGGCTTTTCCTGCTGAGTAAAACAAGATAGTCCCACTGCCTGCAGTTATTTTATTCAAACTGCCACAAAATGATAACATCTGCAACCAGTGACTCACTTCGCCTATAGAATGCAATTGAATAACTTTGTGAATACCAGGTGAACAGTGGATGAACTGTCTGGAGACTAGAGGGCACAGCTCATGTTAAAAATAACAGCTTAAATTACAAAAAAGCATACCACCCAGAAATGGGAATACCCTAATTTTACTCAGCAGTTGGAGTCATATACTATACTTTTTCATTAAAAAATAATATTCCTTTAATATGAAATCTGTCTTACCATCTAGTACAATCAGCCTTTTAATCATACCCCTCCCCTTCAACTTGATTTTCCTTTAACACAAGCCTACCTGTACAAAGATAACAACTCTGATGATACAGTTATGTTATATTTTCTAGAACAGATAATTGTCCATTTGTTGGCTATATACTATTATGATTATCTCCAAGTCACATTTTCTATTGTTTGGTTTTAAAATACTGGCCAGGTGACAACCCTAAACACTAGCATATGATTAGTCATGCTCAACAATGTATAGTATGCAGAATGGTGCAAGTACTAAATCTTTTTCCAGCATTCCTGCACTTGCCATACAATCTTCTGAGTCAAATAGCTGGGTATGCCAAGGTGACAATGTCAGCATACACCATCATTCAGGCACAGTGCTGATTGTATAGAAGTTTAGAAAAATCTGGCAATTTTTATGCCTGTTTCTCTACACCTGAGGACCTAACTGTGGTCCTGAAGAGCTACAAACAGTGTGTGTTTTAAGGATACTCAGAAAGAGCAAAAGCAGACCAGTTAGAGTGGCTAAGCCACTAATCAGTCCACCTGTGCTCCATCTGGGATATCATGAAAACATGCAGTTTTGGTATCTCTTAGGGGACCAGGGTTGGCAACCTCTGATCTACACCTAGTTCAGGCAGTTGTAATGGGGGAGCATGGCTCTTAATATACAAAAACCTTTGTTAACTCCTCTGTTTCCCTGTACTTTCTCAATTAAATATATTGAAAACTCTCTGGTAATTGAGGGATTCGTGCACATTAACCCATTCCTAATAATCTGTTTCCCCACCACCCCTATCCTAAACTAATGTCAGATTAACTCCTTCCATTGCCGGATCGGCTCACCAGTACCTCCAGGTGTGCCAGATGCTTACATTCCTCTCTCCCTCCTAACTGCCATTCCATGCCTGTCAGTAAGCTAGTCTGCATAAACTAACATATAAATAAAGATTAGCATCTCATAAACATTAGTTTTAAACAAAGAATGGCTAACATAAATATAGATGATTTTGAAAGCTCTACCAAAATCATCCAAGTCATTATAAAGTGTTAGTTTCACTTTAAGAAAGAAGCTTTCTAGACTAAGATATGAATTAGAAACCTTTCCAGCAATAGGGAAATGTCTTGTTCATTAAAGTGCATTCCACTGCTACACACAACCACACACATTAACCACATATGTTCAATAGCCCCCCTCACAGCTTACCCTGATATCAGCTCCTCAAGGCAATCCTGTCGGGCACACAAACACACACTCACACTCACATAATAACAAGAGCACACATGTATAATATACGTCTCTCACTGCTTAATCTGATGTCAGCCCCCATGACCAACCCTGTTGGACACACATACACAAAGACACACACACAAATACACAGATACATACATGCACATACACACACATATAAATACACACACATAGACACGCAGCCACTCAAATATACATAGCTTTTAAATACACCAACTCATTGAGGCTTGTGTACTAGGAAGAACTGGAGAAATTCTGGGGTAAAATAACTGTACTTTCAGGGACAAATAAAAAAATATGTATGATTTATATGGGACTTTTAATCCATGAATGCTAGAGAGATAGTGAACACATTTCCAAGCAATTTTATGGAGACCTCACAAATATGTGGTTAAAAGCCCCATTTAAATCAGTGGAAATGTTGGAATTTTTTACTTGTTCCATACAGTACAGTTGGTTCTTTCCAGAATTACTCCAATCCTTCTTAGTGCAACCACCTCCCTGTGTAACAGAGCAGTTTCATAACATCCACTAGTGAAGTCCAAATTTGCAACACGTGCTTTGTGGGCTCAAGAGTCAATAAAGTGTAATCTAATCTGTATCATCTCAAAACCCCATGAGCTCTGCACAGCAGTCCACCTATACTAGCAACTCAATGAAGAAAAAATCATTGCCCCTTCAACACATTTTTTTTTACTTTGTTTATGGCAGCAGGTCATACAATACACAAAAAAAATGCAATTCCTATGAGTTCTCTAAGTAAAGGAAAAACTACTTTTTGAGAAGTAAAGTAAAATTCATCTGTACAAAAAATGTATGTCATTCAAGGAGTAAAATGAACTGCTGTTACTGAATTTAGTTCCGCTGTGTTATTCCAGTGTTGTAGATGCAAACTAAATGAGTATCTCAGTATGCAGTAATAACTTTTCTACTGGATTACCATTCAATTTTCAGGACAAGCTTTTGAGAGCAACAGCCTCCCTATATCAAGTCAAAAGCATGCTAAAGGTCAAAATGAAACATTCAATTCAAATGCTTGGCTCAAGAAAACATGGACTGATAAGCTACAAATCACACCAACTTCATTGTGAGAGGAATGTGAATGGGTGGGTGACAGGCAAGGAGTGGATGACAGGCAAGGGGTGTGGGGGGGAAATCCATTATACAGGGACATAAATATAAAGTCAAAAATAGGAAAAATGACATGAAGAAGATGGGTCAATATGAACTCGAAGAAAATAAAATTAAGGAAATGTTTTCTGAAGTTTTGGTACTGTGAAAGGAATCCCAAGTCCTTATTTTACTCCAGTATGTTTGGTGCTGAAAAAACTGTTGTTCTTTATTTCAAATATATTTCTTTCTTAGGTATCTTTGAAATTTTCTCTAAGTATTTTAAGTTTAAAGTCACGGATAGAGTGTCAAAACTACAGCTGGACCTTTGAGACTGATAGCTGCATACTACTCTCCTAAAGCACTAAAGCAAAGCTACACCTGGGAGACATAGATGCCTTGCTGCACTCTACTATTCCAACCATTGTTGGAGGAGACCTAAATGCCAAGCATCAGTGTTGGAACTGCAGGACACCCAACCTCAAGGGACGTGTCTTGCTTGCGCATTTAAGGAAAAGTGACTTTGTGATAGCAGGGCCAATTGACTCAACCCACTGTCCAGCCACAGCAGGACACAATCCTGATGCAATGGACATCTTGCTGCTTAAGAACCTTCAGCAATCTGTTGAGCTGGAAACTCTGGCTGAGCTGAACTCAGACCATAACCCAGTAGCCATAACTGTTGGAAATGAGATGGAAACCTGTCAGTAAACCTTGAGATATGATGTCAGAAGGGCAGAATGGGGATTGAACAGAGAGAAACTGAGCTACTTTGAGCTTGCTGGCCCCCTGGACACAAAGGCAGCTATTGATGAAGGTGTCAAAAACTTCACCACTACAGTTCTAAAAAAACAGAGTTCCAAAGCATATGCCGAAGCGATGCTCCATATACGACTTGCCAAGCGGGCTCAAGCAAGCAATTGCTGAGAAAACCAGGCCCAGCGACACTGGCAGAAATACCGTACATCTGATCTACTAGAGAAATACAAATCATTCACAAGGCTGTTAAGAAAACAAATAAGCCAATACCGGGGAGAAAGATGGGAGGCTGCAGTAAGCAAGCTGAAGGAATCTGACCACTCTGTATGGAGAATGGCCCGACGCCTGACTGGGAGGAAGGAACCAAACCCACTTATACAGGGCCAAATGCACCTTGCATGCAGCAACAAAGACAAAGCAGAATTGCTGGCAGACACACTTGAAGCTTCATTCATGCCTAACCAAGCCAGCAGGCTAACACGTGAGGTGGAGCAAAGTATTTCAAGACATTTAGCTGAACACCCACCAGAGGCAGAAATGGAGAGCCTTAAAAAGTGTTCAAGGACTGAATTAACTCAGCTTGCAGAGAAGTTGGCAAATGGCAAAGCACCATGGAGTGATGGTATAACAAACCTGGCAATCAAGAAGCTACCGCCTGCAGCTATGGAACACCTTGCTGAAATCTTCAATGCATGTGTAAAGCTCCAGCACTTCCCCAAGCCCTAGAAACATGTTAGACAATTTACAGAGTTAACACCTCTTCTGTGCATTGCTGCTCTAGCTCCCCCATATTTGACCATGCTTGTTTGAGTTTTAACATTTAAACA
The DNA here is from genome assembly GCA_037306005.1 of Rhinophrynus dorsalis. Classification (NCBI taxonomy): domain Eukaryota; kingdom Metazoa; phylum Chordata; class Amphibia; order Anura; family Rhinophrynidae; genus Rhinophrynus; species Rhinophrynus dorsalis. Next base: position 270,771,708 of record CM074724.1, read on the forward strand.
ATAAATTGGACTTTTAATAGCTTTTTTTACGTGTTTTTTTTTTTCAATCCCGAAACACAAACCAGAAGATTATCTTGCATTTTGGGCAGTGCTTCCACAACTGTTGCTGTTTGTCTGAAGCCCTAGAAGGAGGCTAAGGTCATTGTTTTTCCAAAACCTGGAAAATCACTAAGGGATCCTACAAGTTATCGTTCAATAAATCTGCTCTCTGGCTTAGGAAAACTCCTGGAAAAGATTCTACTAGCAAGACTCAGTGACTTTGCATGTAGCAGAAACCTTCTACTAAACAAGCAGTTTGGATTTCAGAAGAAACACTCAACAAACCATCAGTTGCTACGAGTTGTGGAAAAGATAATCATGGATTCAACATCCACAAATCAGCTGGAGTAGTCGTGTAGTGCCTTCTTTATTTTTGTATTTTAACAGATGTTCACAGGGTGTTTTTTTTTTGTTACTGCCCTTGTTTTACACCCTTTTTGCTTGAATAATAAGAAAATGTTTTTAGACGACTATTGTGGTTTTTTGTATCAGAGCATGTGTGGTGGGTCTGATAGCTTGGCTATGAATAATGACTTGTTTAGTGTGAAATTGGTTGAAGCTGGAGTTATGAAGATAACTGCATCTGTCTGTGGTTTTCTATATACAGATGAGTGTAGTTTGCAATTGGTGAATATTATGGTTTTGTCTAGGAACTTTAGGCTTTCTGTAGAGAAATCCATTTTAAGTTTACTACATGAATCATCTGTCCATATGATGAATATATTATTGATATAGTAGTAATATTTATAAGATTTGCAGTGGTATCTACCACGAAATCTCAGTTCCAGGTCAGCCATAAAAATATTTGCATATCATGGTACCATTTTGTACCATGGCACATTTACATTATCTGAATGTAGAAGTTCCGGTGAAAGGTGAAATAACTGTGTGTGAGGGTAAATTTTATCAATTTAGTGATAATTAGGGGAATTATAGCTATCCATTTACTTAGGTAATATTGCTATTTTTATTTATTAATAGTGACATCTTGTGCATTTTAGTTTTAGCTGTGTTTAGATTTCCTTTTTCTTGACATAGAACAGGGGCATCCGTGTTTTTTTAACTGTGGACCACAAGACAAAACTTCATGTCTGCTGTATTATTTTTTCATAGACATCCACGATGAATTAGAGCCTTTACTCTATTCAAAAATAAGAATATTTTTCTCAGTAATACAAAAGCAGAATTTTAAAAAGCCTAATTGACTTTCTTCGTATAAAACTGCAGAGATAGGTAGGTGGGTTTAGTGCTAGTCATTTATCATTTTTGATCAGGTCAATGAGATTACAAATGTTTAACAGACTGGACTATTATTGAGGACTGTTGGGTACCAGTTACATAAAGGTAGTAACAGACAAATGGTTTGGTCTAAATGACCTATTACTTTATGTTTGTTAACTAAATAGGTAAAAATGGCTTTGCTATGTTTAATGCAGCGAAAGCTTTGATACCACTCCACTGGAAACAGAACTCTGCCCCCTTACAGTCTGGTTGGAAAGCTAAAGTGGAGGACCAAATTCTCCTTATGAGATTAACTTTTTGCAAAAGGTATTAACCCACAGACAATTTGGCCCTTTCTACATTCTTGGTTCTCGCCCTGATTCATCTTCATCTATAGCCCGGACTCCCTGTTCGCCTACATACCTTTTCGATCGGCCACCTTCCAGCAGTCGTACTTCCTTCTACTTTCTTCTACCTGCTTCTTTTCTACACCTTACCTGGCTCCTCTCTATCTCTGCCCTTCCTTTCTTGATCTCTCCTCCTTACCCTTCCTTTCTCTTCTTACTGATTCCAATATCTCTTCTTTTCTCTCATACTTTATACCTCCTTAAAAACTCAGTCACCCTTGTGACATTCATCCTTTTTCCTACCAGCTGACATTTCCTCTATACCTGACAATGGAGCGGGAATACATCCCATATTGTATTCACTCTCACTATTATATTGGTGGATTCCTATATTACTGTACTAAGTGAGTGTATATGATAAGCTTTTGCCAACCTTGGTTGGCTACTTTTCCCGACTTGGTCTCACTGTTGCAATGCAATCTCATCATATGGATGTTTTATTGAATGGTATGTATTCTTATCCCTTTTGTGACTCAATAAAGATGTAATTATAAAAAAAAAATGGTTTTGCTAAAGATCTCAGGAAGTCCACTCCTTGGGCTCAGGAGAGCCACATTTGCCCTGAGAGCCGCAAGTTGGACACCCATGTCATAAAGCCATATGTGTAAAGAGAAAGGTGGAACAATTCTGGGGCAAACCAACTGCAACAGAGGGGATAACCAAAAATCTCCAAATCTAAATGTTAGAAAGGTCTCTAAAATCATTGTGTGTAATGCATACATTCATGTGTGTTTGAGAGATGAAAAGTTGATGAAGTCTTCCTTGCCTTATAAATCACTTTCCAACTGTCTATCAGGCATTGCCATGTCTTGGATACCTCTCTGTCACTCAAAGGGTTAGTCATCAGAGTGGTTCTTAAATGTGTCCCCTATTGAAGGTTCCGTTTAGATCTAGTGAAGGATAAAACTGAAACTTTCTGTAGGAGATTACAAGTTAAGAAGGGATATGGGGCCCCTGGGAGTATGTGGAGCCCCTCAGAGCCACAATCCATTACCCATGAGATGAGAGCCCAGGTAAAAGTGGGCTAAAAAACAGAGCAATGTGGCAAGCTGAAGACCTGTGGCCAGGGTAGGCAAGGACAACAGGAGCATCAAGGAAAAGACTGTGGACTGCTTTCCATAACATGCTAGGCCTTATGTACAAAACAAAAGTAGAAGTAATTCTGGAGCAAACCATCTACATCAATGAGGAAATGTTTAATTCCCAAAAATCCCATTTACTCAAGTGGCTTTTTAACTCTTAGATGGATAGACCAGAAGAATTTAAGCAATTCTGGAGCAAACCAACTGTACCAAAATAGACAAATAAAAATGTTCATTAATTTAACCCTTTGAGTGGCAGAGAGGTATCCAACGGATTTCATTGCAATGCATTGGCTACCTCTCTGGCACTCAAATGGTTGAATAGCTTTGGAAGCCCTCAACCCCTTGAGTGCCAGAGAAGTATGCAACGCATTGTGGAGTAATGCGTTGCTTACCCCTATAGCACTACAAGGGTTAAATGCCAGAGAAGCATTGCAAAATGCAACTTTAGCAGTGAAGGAGTTAAAACATCCATTTAAAGCAATGAGAATATGTGGAATTTTCATCTCAAACCTATGGTTCGGTTGGTTACACCAAAATTACACCTCTGAGTAAAGAAATGGGTTGGATACCCCTCTGGCACTGAAAAGGTTAATGGCTGGACATCCCTCTGGTACTCCATGTTTTCAGAGGGGGTGGGTTGTAACAGGAGTTTTTTTATTGGGGAGGGGGCAGGATGCACCTTCCTCAATGTTCACCTTGAGAAGAGATTCTCAACCAGTACTTCTGAATTCCCCTCTAGCATTCAAGGGGTTAAAAGCTCCATTCAAATCTATACTCATTTTTACTTTTCCCCCTACAGTGAAGTTGATTTGCTCCAATATTGTTTCAGTATGCTTTTGTACATAAGTCACTCACTACTTGGGAGATGTATTAAAAGTAATCTTAGTGTATGTTTAAGAATTGTCCCTAAAATTCACAACGGGTCATATTTATAAAGAAGTAAAGTCACATTTATAAATATGTCTGAGGATATTCACATAAAATGAGGATGTTTTTTCCCATACATAGGTATATCTATATACATTAGGAATAGGTTATACTTAAAGGGATAATAATGTCCTACATGAATAAAAAGTAATATTGTAGATAATCCAAAAAGAAATTGATTGGTGCAAGTCCTATCTCTCAAACCTTTATGGTTTGAGAGATAGAACATTTTAAAATACTTCTCTCACTGATGTCAGCTGTAAGCTGACAGCAGGAGATGCATGTTGGCCGACTCAAGGAGGCTCTTCAGCAGAGCTGAGATACCAAAATCTAAAAAGAAATGCTTCATTGTAACATCTATAAAGTGTTCCTGGTTTGCAAGCACATTATGTAGACCGTTCCAATAAAGCATTTCTTTTTAGATTTTGGTATCTCGGCTCTGCTGAAGAGCTGCCTGCCAGGACCAAGACCAGGATCTCCTGCTGTCAGCTTACAGCTGACATCAGGGAAAGGGGAGGGAGGGGGAACTTTAAAACATTCTATCTCTCAAAACATGAAGGTTTGAGACATAGGACTTGCACGATAGATTTCTTTTTGATTAACTACAATATGTAATATAGTAAGCCATTACTAAACCTTTAATCACTAAATCTGTCTTTCTTTTGGTGCAATTAGTAGATTTCTTGAAACATATGTTGCAACACAATTATTATGTAGAAAAGTCCATTTCTAATCCTCTTATCAAAAAATGTTCACTGACTAAAGTCAGCACTTAGCAAAAATGTCACTGAACATTTGTACATAGCCTTATGTCACTTTCTATATTATTCCAGCTTTATAAATATCTCCCTATATCCCATATTTATAAAAAAAAAAAAACTGGAGTTATTATGGAGTAAACCAACTCTACAGTAGGGGACAAATAAAAATTGCTGTTAAAATACATTGAGCTTTTAACCTCTTGAATGCCAGAGACGTCTCCAGTGCATTGTGAAACAATGCATTGGAGACCTCTCTAGCATCCAAGAGGTTAAAAAGTTCTAATTAAGAGCATGGGAATTGAGGATTTTTTATTTGTCCCTTACAGTGCAGCTGGTTTACTTCAGAATCTCTCCAGAAATATGGGCCTATGAAACGTATTCATCAAGTTAAAGAGGCAAAATTCTAGTGCAAACCAACCGGAACATAGGAGGAAATGTACATTTCCATTTTAACCCCTTAAGAACCAGCTGCAGAGCCAGCACTGAAGGACCATGGGCATTTTTTTTTTCCAGAAATTGAATTGGGGTCCCTAAATGGCATGCAGCCATGCGGGGACCCCTGAATTCCATGACGAACATATAAGTCATGGGTCCTTAACATAGGTTTTCCCATGACATATATGTACATTGCAGGTCCTTAAGGGGTTAAATGGATTTTAACACATTTAATGTTAGATAAATTTCAAACACATTTTGTTGTATTGCCTTGGAGACCTTTCTAGCATCCAAAAAGTTAAAACTTCCATTTAAATCCATGTCAATATGTGAAATTTTCATTTAAAAAAAACCCTTATGCTGCAGTTGGTTTGCTCCAGAATTTCACATACTTAGCTTGCTGAATAAGGCCCTTAAGATTTTGAATAGATCATTAATAGCTGGGCACCCTCTCTGGTACTAAATGTTTTCAGTGGGGTTGAGCTGCAACTTCATACTCCATGTTTCCCCATAGAAGAGTAACACTGAGAGAAAGCAGGAGAATGGAGGTGAGATGCACTCAATAATGGACAGCTTAAATGGCACTGCAGCACTCTTTTAAGTCGCCGGCTTGAACAGGACCTTAACCCTATCAGTGCCAGACATGTAAGAGAAACATTGCTTCACATTGCATTGGCTACCCCTCTGGCACTCAAAGGATTAAACTAAAGCTCATTCTGAGGGAGAGAAAGAGAGAGACAGAGAGAGAGAGAGAATAACTATGTTTATTGAAGACATAACATCCCTCCCTAAGGACTGGATCCTGCAAGTGTGAGGTTAATCCTAACTGACAAGGCTTGCTGGAAGAAGTAGAGACTCCAAAATGTGTCTCTATGTCTGAGGTTTGGGGCCATGAGCAGGATGAAAACGAGCAGCAATTCTAGATCTAATCAACTGTACAATGAAGGACTGAAAAAAAGTCAACAAATTTCCATAGATTTAAATATGACTTTTAACCACTTGAATTTTGGAGCAGTCTCCAAAAATGTAAAAGAAATGTACTTGAGCAGGGGCTAATTATAGTCAGGAGACTTGTTTTTAGAACAGCAATTGGTATTCATTTGTGTGCTTGTATAGTATTATATGATAGATAGATAGATAGATAGATAGATAGATAGATAGATAGATAGATAATATATTTCAGTTTAGGGTCTACAAGGACTAAAAGGTAATACATACAAAGTACCAGTGTACTCAGAGGCACAGTGCATTTAACATAATTATAATTTTAGCAATGTGCTTTTATTAGGATGTCAGTTTATTATACAAAATATTTCCATACATAATATGTCATTATGTTAAATTTATTGTGATATCAGTAAGAAGGGGAACTTGCTCTGGTATAAAAAGTCTGGTGGGCCTTATGTATAAAGGAGAAGTGATTTACTATAGGAAACCAACAAAATTGCCCTAAATTGAACATCTTGAATGTTAAAGAAGATGTGTTAAACTCATTGCTTTAAATCAGTGGGAAATATTATATGTCCCCTATTGATCAGTTTGTTTGTACCAGAATTACTCCTTTTTTCTTTATACATGAGGCCCAAGTTACAGGATTCCATATCCACATTTACTCCTGAGAATACTACATGAAAATAGATACCTAGTAAAATGATGAACCTGTATATATCTCCCAAATTAATGCCACAAGCTAACTTATGACCGGAAGATGCATATGAGGACTGAATTTGAAAACTGACACCAGGACAGATTGCAGGTGCTTGCAAACCAAGCACACGTAGAAGACCGTGTCAGTGAAATAATTATTTTTTACTAATGCGATCTCGGCTCAGCTGCAGAGCAGCCTAATGCAAATAAGACCAGATATCACTGCAGTCAGCTACAACTCCGAATTCAGGGAAGGGGGAGGGAGGGGGGGAACTTTGCGGGTGGTTATCTCTCAAGCCATAAAGGTTTGAGAGATGACACTTGGGACAATTAAATTCTTTTTAACATGTCTACAATATGGGGGTTAGTAATATTTAAGTATTACTATCCCTTTAACCCACATTGTGTTGCAATGTTTTGGATACCAGTCTGGCTCTCAGAAAGTTAAACTTAAAATATATACCACAATATTATGAACACTGAAAATCAACATCCAGCACAGTAAGCAGTGGCAACTGCCAATGGTAAATTAATCATTTAATGAATCAAGATAGCTTCTGCCAGACAGGCTTGAACAAGTATCATCTCTGTAGACATAATTAACATACAATTTTAAAAACCAGTGAAAGGAACTGCTGTGTTGCACACATAACAGAGAAAACAAAGCACCCAGTTACATTTTATTACCAATTACTGACTTGAAAAGCAAAGATTTTATACCATTATAAGATCTTTGTTACCATTTCTTTATAGTGTCTGTAAACTGTGCTATTCCCTTTCTACAGGATACAATATAATTTAATTCCAAGAGAGCTATTACAGTGGATAGCACAGTTTATTTCATTATCAATTAGTCCTGCACATAACTGGCTCTTCTGTTTTTGTAGTAACTACCTATGTTAAAGGGGCAGTGCTTCCTAGTTGAATACATTATGTACTTTTCTTAAGAAATACAGCATCAGGGAGTCATCCCCATACCTGGGAACTCTCCGGATTTGCCCCGGAGACTCCGGTTCTGACAGAGCGTTACCGGGTCTCCGGGGCAGAGGCTGATTCCTCCGGATGTGGAGAGTTTCTATTGAAACTCTGCCACATCCGCTTTTTCTCCTGCTGATACTCAGTCCCTAGCCCTCTGAGTGCCAGAGTAGTAAGGAATGCATTGCTTTGCAATGCATTCCGTACCACTCTGGCACTCAAAGGGTTAAGCCCCCCCACACACTCGCGGCAAGCCCCGCCCCATTTTGACACGATTGGCGTCATTTTTGTCACCCCCTGGTGAACAGAGGACTACCCTCCGGGTAGCCCTCGACTGGAAGTTCCCAGGTATGGTCATCCCTGATACCCATATGTGCACCTACACATGTAAAAAATGCACAGTTGGTTTTTGATATTTTCATCAGGGATGGGCAAACTTTTTTGCACAGGAAGAAATCACTTTCATTGTTCTATAATTGTGGTTATTAAGTTAATTATGTGTTGTCTTAGGAGTAAATATTGTGTAATGCTGTATGCATTTTTTTAGGTCATAAATATGGGTTGAACCGTGCCAAGATTTGATGGTTATACCTGATAAAGTTGTAACACACACATCCTTCTCATGGGCATTATTTGTGTAGAAATTTTGTACCTGTTGCTCACTGTGGACACTATGGGCCGTATGTTCAAAGGGATAACGACAAAAAATTGTTGTATGAAAAACAAAAATAAGTCATTGAATGCATGAACGACATATTTTTTATAGAGTATACGACAAAAAACTAGTAATGTCCGTTGTATACGACACAACTCCAGAATTGACGGACAAAGGGGCGGGGCAAGGGCATGGCTAAACTATTCCCCAGTGTCGTATAGAGGAAATGAAAATTTGTCGTATCTAACGACAAAAAAAGTCTTTCAAAAGACAAAATTTGTACGTTAAGAAAAAAGTGGAGGAAATGTCTTCTGAATGGGAGAATTTTTGTCTTTAGTTAAGACATTTTTATCGTTAGTTAAGACATTTTTGTTGTTAAGACATTTTTTAAGACATTTTTGTCGTTAGTTAAGACATTTTTAAAGACATTTTTGTCATTAGTTAAGACGTTTTTTACGACAATTTCAGTCAGGACAAACGACATATTTTCAATCACAACCGACACTCTTTGAAAATATTAATGATCCCAACGACACTTTACTTTGAAAACGACAAAAGCTATTTTGCTACTTCTTTGAACATATGTCCCTATGTGTTGCCTTTGGGTTTGGCTTGGATTTATCTGTATTTGGGTATTTAAGTTGGATTCTGTTCACATGAACATGTGAGATAAGGAGATACATCCAACAAAAATGTTGGGTTCATGTACAGCACAAACATTCAATAAAATTTGGGTTATTCCACCTGTTTCTATGAGGTGTTTATGCTGTATCCTGTTCCAATTCGGGAATACAAATGTACACTCAATTACATGAATGCTGGAAGGTTAAGCCCCCTGAAATGAATTAACATAACCTTCCAAAGCACAAACAAGTGTATTTTGGATGCCATTAACCACAGGAATTTCTGCATGTAAGCTGGAGCGCTCTCTGGTCACTGAGAGCGCTCCAGCTTACATGCAGTAATCATCCATCAGAGGAGGCTGGATTTAGGGAGGGGAGCAGAGGAAGAGTGACAGACTGTGGTGCAGATCTGTACCCACAGTCTGTCCTGAAGGAAGACACAGGATCATTGTTAAACGTTTAATTTCGGCCAAACAACGAATGTAAAAAAAAGACAATAGTATTCCAGCTAGTCGCTATACAAACTTACTTTTAAAGGGATAGTAATGTTTCATAATAAAAGCAGCTCTAATTATTCATCATAGTATTTGGACTTTGGAGAGTGTTATTTCAATTCTGTCAGAGTTGTAGTTCCAGAGTAATTCAATGACAAAGTGTCCCCCTCCCGCCCCTTTTACTGATGTCACACTGTTCAGCCTGAGCAGAAGGGAGGTGCCCAGGTAGACTGCAGAGAGGGACAATCTTCAATTAAGATAAGGGAAAAACCTGAAAAGCTTGTCAAGGGGGGCAGGAATTTCATTGTTTTCATAGGAATAAGAGTGTCCCCTTCTGTTATCTGTCCAGTCTATGGACTGCATTCCACATCTGAGAAGAGATTGTTTACAGTAGGTAAAAGGGGCAGGAGGGGGAAACTTTGCTTGTGAATATCTCATAGACCATAAAGGTTTGAGAGATAAGACTTATATCATTCTTCATGTTTTTTTAATGCCTACAAAATAAAATAAAGTTAAAATGAAGTATTACTATCCCTTTAAGTCAAACTTGTATAGGGGTGATAGTTCCCCTGTAAGCACGGCTGTCTGGCACAGTTTCTATAGCACAATAGATTTTGATTTCTCCTTTCCATCTTTGTACATTCCCCCCATGCCGGTCATGTGCCTGACCATTAGTACTGTGTCTGCACCGACAGAGAGACAAAGTAATGGTATCCAGTGGTGAAATAAGCTACAGAAAGTAGCTTACCTCTCCACCGGTTACCGTTTCAATGTCTCCCTGGACGGTGCAGACAAAGCACCACTGGGCAGGCACTCGATCAGTATGGAGGGAATGTACAAAGCTAGACTCAGAGCAAAGTCATAAAATAGGTTAATTGTTCCTTAACATTCAAAGCATAATGGGGCTATGTGTGAGATACTCCGGGCCTTCAAAAATGTGCTCTATTTTAATGGCAACCTATCCAGAGGCATAGAAACATGAGGCACTTAATCCTTTGAGTGCCAGAGAGGTATCCAACACTTTGCAACACAATGCGTTGAATACCTCTCTGGCACTCATAGGGTTAAGGGATGGCTCATACCAAAAAGGGAGGGAAAAGGAAGAGTAGTGGCGAAAGGGAGTGAGGGAGGGGAATAGAGGAGGCAAAAGGGAGGTTTGCAGTACGAGATTTTTTTTGGATATGTGTGTGTGTGTTAATAAGTTGTTCTCTGCAGAGGAAAATGGAAGTATGATTGGAAACCGGGTAGAAATTAGCTAGAGTGTTGTAGCTGTGTGTGTTTCAGCCGGTCAGTGTTGTAAACCCCTCCCCGATGGATCCTAATGGCGCCCTAGGGTGTGCCTGACACAAATCCCGTAACCAGCTAGGTCTTCAAAAAGAAACCTATCCTTTAATATATATAGATGGTGCAAACATAAACATGTTTTTTTTGTCAAAGTTTTTTTCCTTTTAACATTGCTTTCCAAGGTGAGAGGGAGAATGTTTTTCCCTAGAAGAGACATTTTATCTTCATGAATTAAATAGTTTATATATATACATTAATAGTATTAAGTATTAATAGTATTAAGTTTAAATCTTACTTGTCCAAACAAATGCAAAACATGTGCAAATGTGCTAAAATAATATATCTTTAAAAAGGAGACCATTCTTCAGGATAATCAGCTGATTAATAATAAATACACATGTAATTCATTAACAATCAACTAAAGTAAGATGCCAAAATTTTAGCAGCACTAAATCCGAACACTCAACACTACCACATACTTAACTGATATAAAATGTTAAAAAGTGTTACCTGCCAATTCACACACCAGATTATTCTTTCATGCAGTTTGATATAATGACACATCACTTGTGAAAAATTGCAAAAATCACTTGTGCTAATTAAAATGCACATTCAAAAGTGTTTTGCACAGTCAAAAGTGTTTGGGTAGAAAAAAGATTGTATTATGTTAACATATATGATTATAGTCTTAATTTAGCTTTTATTGTTATCTTCTCATAAATCAAGCTTTTAGATATTACTATATCTTCAAACATTGACAAATTTAAAATGTGCATTAAATAAGCAGATAGTAACAGTTATATTATAAGCAACAGTTGTCATAATGAAGACTGTATGATAAAAAAATGTATTTAAATTTCAACGTGCTAGATGAACTGTTAAAACAGAAAAAGATTGTAAAAATCAAATGGAAGATATGGAAGAGAGATTTTATGAGCAAAGGATGGCATAGTTACAAAGGTAAAGAGAAAGCTAGCCAGTTAAAACAAATGAGAGTTTTAAAGGGATAGTAATACTTCGTTTTAACTTTATTTTATTTTGTAGGCATTAAAAAAACATGAAGAATGATATAAGTCTTATCTCTCAAACCTTTATGGTTTATGAGATATTCGCAAGCAAAGTTCCCCTCCCCGCCCCTTTTACCTAGTGTAAGCCATCTCTTCTCAGATGTGAATCTGGTTGTAAGACCAGACACATAACAGAAGGGGACAATTTTCTTTGTATGAAAACAATGAAAGCCCTTCCCCCCCTTGACAAGTTTTTCAGCTTTTTCCATTATCTTAATTGAAGATTGTCCCTCTCTGCAGTCTACCTGGGCACCTCCCTTCTGATCTGGTTGAACGGGGGGGGATACTTTGTGAATATCTCTTAAACCATAAAGGTTTCAGAGATAAGACTTATATCATTCTTCATGTTTTTTTAATGCCTACAAAATAAAATAAAGTTAAAACGAAGTATTACTATCCCTTTAAACATAGAATTTGATGGCAGATAAGAACCATTCGGGCCATCTAGTCTACCCATACAAACATAAACCATTAAAACCTAGAAGGTCAATAAAATGAAAGAAAGATTTATATCTAAGCTACACAAATTAACCCCTTCGCGTCCGATGACGTACCCGGACCGTCATGCTGGCCTGGCACTTAAGGACTAGTGGCGGTCCTGGCACATCATGGAGTTCAGGGATCCTGGCGAGGCTGCACGCCGCTAAAGAAGCCCTAAACTGGAAGTGATAATTTAAAAAAAAGCCCCGTGGTCACCCAGTGCCGACCGCGTGTGCGCGTGCTGGTTGTTAAGGGGTTAAAAGGATCATTAAATATAGGAGGAATATGTTAAAAGGATGAGTTTTTAACCCCTTAAGGACCCATGACGGTCCTGGACCATCATGGGTTGTTAAATATTATTATAGAAAAAAGAAAAAACAGCGCAAGTTCCTCTGAGTGTAGTATTTCAATCCACAATCTCAAGTAAATATATAATCCAAAGGAAAAATCTTTTGTTATGTTGGGATTTCTTACTGGATATACTGTTGATTAGCAATGTTAGTTCCTTGGATTATGTTAGACATTGTACTAGTTTTTTTACTATTTTCCATACAGAGGTGGCTGATGACATTTTGTATGGACAATGTATAACAGGTTCATGGTTCTATGTTTTTGTATGAATATCCTGATTAGTTTCTCTGAATATATTTTTTCATTTTTTGGGGGTATTATCATTGAATATATATATATATATTGAGTGTGCTAAGACCAATGGTACATCTGGTCATTTAAAAAATGTATATATTTATTTTATATTGAGTCTCTCTTTTTTGTTTACCTAGGGTCGGGTATACTATATATATTGAAATAGTGTCAGAACCCCTTTTTTGAATTTATCTTTTTTCCATCTAGGGAAAAAGGTGTTTGTAGTTTGGGCTGCTGTATATGGTATATGGTGTATTATTGTGCCACTTCGCTAATATTTTAGTTATAATACTGTCAATGCTGGATGGATTTGCATGCCCATACAGACACCTATATAATGGGGGAACATACAGAGCTTTAAAATACACCTATCACCTTGAATATAAGGCTGGGATTGGCTGGGAAAAGTGTGAGAAAAGGGCTTTTTTTAATAATTTTTCCTACTTCTGCTGTCACCTGCATGCTGGTATGTATGCTGAATTTTCCAGTTTCGCATACATGACAAAATCGCATTGCAAATGGCCATTCTGCTTTTACATAACATAACAAAACAATGGTTTTTGTAAGGCTCCTTTGTCTGACTGGATAAGCCTTCCCAGACTCAGCAGCTTATGCGCATCAGTATTAGTTCTTTGTTGTTAGGTTCATGTGCAATCTTCCTGCCCCTTTTAGTTATACACATTGGAATAGAATAGTGTTAGTGTTTAAATCCCGTACTGGAAACACTTTGATGATTCAATTGTGGTACTCATGAAAAGGTTTTTTTGGGAGAGAGATACCTGTTCTATTGGAGGAAGAACTCAAAGATGGCTGATCCCAATATAGTGGCATCCTAATTTCACCCATCAAAGGTGTGCAAAATAAGCATTAATGGATTATTACATTAATGTATCCAAGAGCAACAGAGAGTCAGTCAAGTTAGAAGTTTATCTATTGATGTTAAAACAAGTGTTTCTTGCATGATTCATGTATACAAGATTTGTGGAAACAGCACACCAGTGGCTTTTAAAGGGATAGTAATGTTTCATAATAAAAACAGCTCTAATTAATCATCATAGTATTTGGACTTTGGAGAGTGTTATTTCAATTCTGTCAGAGTTGTAGTTCCAGAGTAATTCAATGACAAAGTGTCTCCCTCCCTCCCCTTTTACTGATGTCACACTGTTCAGCCTGAGCAGAAGGGATGTGCCCAGGTAGACTGCAGAGAGGGACAATCTTCAATTAAGATAAGGGAAAAACCTGAAAAGCTTGTCAAGGGGGGCAGGGATTTCATTGTTTTCATAGGAATAAGAGTGTCCCCTGTTGTTATCTGTCCAGTCTATGTACTGCATTCCACATCTGAGATGAGATTGTTTACAGTAGGTAAAAGGGGCGGGAGGGGGAAACTTTGCTTGTGAATATCTCATAAACCATAAAGGTTTGAGACATAAGACTTACATCATTCTTCATGTTTTTTAATACCTACAAAATAAAATAAAGTTAAAACGAAGTATTACTATTCCTTTAAATGTGACTAGTTGAAAAGCCCGTATACACGGGCCACAGTGCCACCCAGCAACTGGTGGATCCTGTGTTGTCAGTGGCCGCACTGCAGTCATGCGCAGTACTGACTGGCCAAATGCGCCGCAGCTGATACAAAGCGGAGCGCTCCAAACTCAGACCATAGTCCTCTCTGCGCACCATCCTGGGACCGCTGGTTGCAGGAATGTGCGCAGAGAGGACTATGGTCTGACTTCAGATCGACCCGATTCATATCAGCCATGGCGCGTGCAGTCTCTACTGCTCATGACTTCAGCATGCCCAGCCTTCTCTACTGCGCATGACGGCTTCTGACAAACATCCTTAACAAATTATTATATAGGATGTTAAACTCTATGACTTGTCAGCTACAGTATCATCTTACACTGTATATTATGTTCCTTACCTGTTTTTCTCAATGTTCTTCTAATACATTTATATGTTTTATCATTCTGTATATTAGTCAGTTTGATGATAAGGTTGTATTTTCGAACTTATTTACCCTTTAGTTAGCACAAGTTATTATCATAATTCTGCAAGAGCAATGTTTTAGGATATCAAGTTGCACTAGAGTGGTTAGTTGAATAAATTGGAAGTTAACATTTTTAACACTTTCAAAGACACAATCCAACATTTAATATAAATAATCCAGATTTAGCATAGCTCTGATTTTGTCAAAATATCCAGCTTGTGTGGGCTGAGATGCATATTTTCTCAGTGTTCATAACCATGCTAACATTTTAAAAATACCCTAAACTGTAATTGAAGGCATGGTAAAACCCTTACACCTGAATAAAACACATTTGGTGGTGGTGGTTTTGTTTTGCAGATTCATAAGCAATTAGATGATGTTCAAAAGTGATTAAAGCAAAACTGTTACTACAGATCATGTAGGATTATTTACTGGTAAATATTATATAACCAATGAAAACATGTACTTTAACCCCTTAAGGACCATTGACGTGCTAGAACCGTCAAGGCTGTCTGGCACTTAAGGACCAGTGACGGTTCTGGCACAACATGGAGTTCAGGGCTCCCGGCGAGGCTACACGCCGCTCTGGAAGCCCTGAACCGGAATTAAAAAAAAAAAAAAAGCCCTGTGTTCCTCAAGTGCCGGCCACGCGTGCACACGCCAGTCCTTAAGGGGTTAATCACAAAAAAAAATGCTTCTGGTGAATTTGTGAAAGCTGTAGAGATTATGGTAGCCATTTTGCTATTTCAGTGTTCCCTTTAAGGTGAGCAAAATGTAGCAATTCATCACTGAAAGAATTAAAGATGACTGTCATGATGCAACCTACACCAGTGCTGGTTGCTCACCTTAGAGGGAACATTGCTTGTAGCTATCTTCTGCTGTGATTATAGCTTGTATTGCTCCATTCATGCTTCATCTCAACATCTGATACCAAGAGAGGATATTTTGTCATTGCACATCATCACTTTTGGGTCCCTGCTTGTTTTATATCCTATATAATAATTTGCTAATGCATGTTTGTCAGAAGCTGTCATGCGCAGTACAGACAGCTGCGCTCGCTGTAGTCATGTGCAGTACATACTGCCAGCACCGCGGCTGATAATAGAGCAGGGTGCTCCATTATCAGCCATAGTGTGGGAAGTCTGTACTGCGCCTGATTGCGCAGCGGCCGTTGCTGCCTGGCACTGTGGCCCATGTACACAGGCTGTTCAACTAGTTTAAAAAGTCTTATTTAGTTGGCATACCGTCGACTGCCTTATTTGCGAATTATATGCTCCCATCAGCTTTCACATGTTCACTCATTGATGAATTAACCCTTTGAGTGACAGAGGTGTGTCCAACATATTGCAAATCAATGCCTTGACTATCTCTTTGGCACTCAAAAGGTAAAAAAAAATAACAATTACAAAACGATATTGGCAGGTAATGATTCATCTTAAAATGTTCTACTTAATCTCTTGGCTCCTGCAGATACCACTAGCAGCTAAGGAGTTAAACATGAATTTAATTTGAGATATTGATGCTTTTAGGATTGTACAATACACACATAAGCCAAATCCAATACTGATGACTCCCCACTTAGAATCTAACCTGGGCTCTGTTGGTATATAAGACCTGCATGTCTTTCAGCTTCTCCAGCCCCTCACTGTAGCGTTGCACTGCAGTCTCATAGTCACCCCTTGCAAATGCCTCATTTCCCAGATCTTTCAGTGCTAAAAGAATAAAAAAGAGAGATGAATATAAAAAAATATGCAATTACATGTGCAAAGTGGAGCAAATTTTCATTTTCATCAGCTTGTTCAAATAAGTCCTGGGAACTGTAGCACATTTAGGATGATGAATGAGAATGAGTGAGGCTGATAAACTAATGACAAGTGATGCCATTCTGTAATATGACAGGGTATAAATAAAGTCCCATAAATATAAATGGGGTTTTAGCCTCTTGAATTTTAAATGTGTCTCCACTGCATTGCTAATCAATAAGTTGAAGGCCTCTTGAGCTTACTGAACATTTAAAACTTTAAGAACCAGAGAAGAGTACAACACGTTGCTCACTGTAACACTCATGCACTGCGAGAAATTGGCATATCCTCCTACATGAGCATAGAAACATAGACTTTGAAGGCAGATAAGAACAATTCGTCCCATCTAGTTTGCCCATTTTCCTGCTGTAAAAACCTCAAAATTATTTGGTCCTTGACTCCTTGGTCTTGTCTTATGTTCGGGACAGTCTTATGCCTATCCCATTCATACTTAAATTCTGTCACTGTATTAACTTCTACCACTTCTGCTGGTAGGCTGTTCCACTTATCTACTAGCCTCTCAGTGAAGTAAAACTTTATTACATTATGTCTAAACCTCTGTCCCTCTGGTTTTAGACTATGGCCTCTTGTCCTAACATTTTTACCCTTTTAAAGGGATAGTAATACTTCGTTTTAACTTTATTTCATTTTGTAGGCATTAAAAAAATATGAAGAATGATATAAGTCTTATCTCTCAAACCTTTATGGTTTAAGAGATATTCACATGCAAAGTTTCCCCTCCCGCCCCTTTTACCTAGTGTAAGACATCTCTTCTCAGATGGGGTATCTAGTTGTAAGACCAGACAGATAACAGCAGGGGACAATCTTCTTACAATGAAAACAATTAAATCCCTGCCCCCCTTGACAAGTTTTTCAGGTTTTTCCCTTATCTTAATTGAAGATTGTCCCTCTGTGCAGTCTACCTGGGCACCTCCCTTCTGCTCTGGCTGAAAAGTGTTACATCAGTAAAAGAGGCGGAAGGGGGATACTTTGTCATTGAATTACTCTTGAACTACAACTCTGACAGAATTGAAATAACGCTCTCCAAAGTCCAAATACTATGATGATTAATTAGAGCTGCTTTTATTATGAAACATTACTATCCCTTTAAAATGTACTTCCCTCCTGTACCTTGCTGAATCCTTTCATGTATTTAAATGTTTCTATAACATCCTCTCTCTCTTCTCTCCTCCAAGCTATACGTATTCAGATCCTTTAGTCTATCCTGTTATTTCTTTTTCTGTAAACCAGTCACCATTTTAGTATCCCTTCTCTGAATTTTCTCTAGATTATCTATATCTGTCTAGGACTGGTTTATCACTTGAACAAAAGCACAAGGACAAAATGCATAAGGGCCATTAGGACTTCCTGGCCATAATAAGGCAAGTGGGGCTATTATTAATAGGTGTTAGTTCTCCTTTAGAAAATAAGCTGTTTGACCAAATAAAAAAGAATCATCCATACCAAGGTACTCATATATACTAATAAAGAACCAATGAAGATACAATAAATTAATGTGTTCTGGCCACTAGAAAGTAACAATGTTATCTGGACTTGATATGAATGTGTTTTATCTGAGGAATGCAGCACTTTACACTTATATACATACACACAGACACATATTTTATCAGAATCAGAGGCTGTTTATAGGTGATTTTTAAAGAGATTTCAAAAGCACCTATATTTCTTTTAGACATTGTTTTAGTTAAAACAAAAGATGTATTTGTTTGTCGGTTAATGCAAATCTGCAAGGCACTCCTGCAAGATAATAACATTCAATATTGTTCTGCAGTACCAACTGCCACTTCCTGCTGACCAGTAGTAGGTCAGTTGTATAAATAAAGCTAAGGTTCTCATAAGTTTTGTTTGAAATAAAAAAGGGTTTAAGGTGATTTTGAAAGTTCTTTCAAAATAACCCATTTGTTACAAAAGTCAAAACTCCACTTTAAAGGCATGCTTCATAATCCTGTGCCAAGTATTACAGGGTCATGCAAAGCCTTTCTCTCTTCTCTTGACTCAATCATCGCAAGGTAACACGAGGCTTGAGTAAGGATGAATTTGATAACTGTCCAAACCTCAAATTATTACAGTGTATGCATTTCACATCAAATTACCATTTGCCATTGCTTTGTTCTCCTTGCGCTTTTCTGATCGTTCTTTTGCATCTTGTTCCAGCTGGGCAAAGAAGTTGCCTGTAGATAATAATAAAACTGAAACATCCTTGGAAGACAAAGGCCTAACTCACAAAGGTGACTTGCTTGCAGCAACTTTGTTACAAAATAATTAAAGAATAGATACAATGGTGTAGTTCACAGCTGGAGTCAAGGGGTGTGTGAGTGTGCACAAGTAGGAACCTAAAACCTTTACAACCATAATGAAGACAAAGGAATATTTAATTTGTTCTTTATAGGGAAACTTTCACCAAGAACAAGTTATATTTATTTTAATAAAATGCTGAAATTACTATACCAGTGTTTTTCTGCTTCTTATAGTGTTTATCTAAAGCCAATGATCTGTGAGGCTCTTCTACAAATGATTTCCCCCTTGCTCAGCCATTGTCTAAGGAGCTCAGTGCAGCTTCTGTAAGCTCTAACAGCCTTTCAATTAAGTTTGGGACTATAGGCTTATTTTATCAGTGTTTTTATGGCTCTCATGGGAGGCATTGTGTAGTTTACCAGAAAATGCCACCACTAGGCTTTGCAGTTGGGGAGGGTAGAAAACTGTACAAATTAAACTAAATAAAAGCATAGGCATTAAAAACGAAATTGATGAAATAAGCTGACTTGGCTGATTACCGAGATTCGGCAGTGTTCTATTAGAGTTCAATACAACATTACTTTCCTAATAAAACTTTAAAATGTCCCCTTTAAACTGTTGTGTTACGGTTGCAGTTCTTCTTAAATAACATTAAACAACTTATCAAAACAATGATATATAAAATATATATATATATATATATATATTGTATGGCTTCCTGGTCATATAGCCAAAGACAGCGCATCTCTACATACTTCGTATTACAGCCCTGCTGACAAGCCTGGATCTACCAAACAACAGTTAACAGTTTAAACAGGGTCAGCTTTTTTCTGTCATAAGATTCAGAAGCAATTACCATGACAGCTTCAACCCGGCTTTATTTATACCTTTACCAATTAACGCAAAATAAGATATTCTAGCATGTATTATTTACTCATTTAGATGTATAGATTATTAGTAACAGTTGCGCTCCACTGGGATTGATATTAATACAGACAATATCAGCATGTTATAAAGGATGCCGTGGACCGACTAATATTGAACAAATAACACTCTTTACAAAACCACCATATATAGAGTTGGTGGCAGTGAACCAAGAATCAAGAGGATAAATCACACTGTGTTCTCATAAAGTTCACATACAGTTACGATCTGAGTCCTCAAACAAAGTCACCAGTTCAATGGAGATGTGATGATATCCATAGAATTAATGTTAATGGAATGGATGAGATGGTGGTGATAAATCGATGAAGATGAAGAGAGATGAAATGATGGAGATGATAAACAGTTAGATGAATAATGTTAATCGTGCTTTGTTTGGCAGCTGTCTAGTTCCCGGAGTCCTCTCGGGTATTCAGAATATGTAAAATAGAAAATGAAAGACAGCGCACAAACATCTAAGTGCAGATTTATTGGGAGAATATAAAAAATATATATAAAACTCACATAAATGTGCTAAAACATACATAAAAGTAAATAAAAAAATTGCATACAATCAATGTATCTTGAAAAAGGGAACACTCATTCCCAAAACGCGTCGATATTGGATTGATTTGTATAAAATAAGAGATACAATTGGATAACCGATATGCTGGGAGTTCAATTAAGAGAAGGAGACGAACGGATCATCAGCAGAACCGGATCACGAGGGGACGGCAAGCGGAGAACCAGGGAGCATGCGGTGGGATAAGGAAGCACCTTACCGATCACCAGAGATACACTTGATGGGCCCAAATACAAGTCACTATCTGGTGAGCAGAACCTATAATAGCATTATCTAATATTAACAAGAACTTTTATTGCCTATTTAGCACATATCCTACAATAGGTCCCGTTATAGCCCACTCTTGTATTTGATCTATCGGTCCTCCATTCATTTACATCTAGTGATCCTATTAGACCCTCTTTTATCTCATTTATTTTTTAATTACTTTTATGTATGTTTTAGCACATTTATGTGAGTTTTATATATATTTTTTATATTCTCCCAATAAATCTGCACTTAGATGTTTGTGCGCTGTCTTTCATTTTCTATTTTTCATTTAGATGTATGCTTTAATGATTGAAATTAAACAATAAGAAACACTATCCTTTCTTAAAGGGATAGTAATGTTTCACAAAAGCAGCAGCTCCAATTAATCTTCATAGTATTTGAGCCATAGAGAGTGTTATTTCAATACTGTAAGAGTTGTAGTTCAAGGGTAATTGAATGATAAAGTTTTCCCCTCCCGCCCCTTTTACCTAGTGTAAACCCCCGCACCTCAGATGTGGAATCTGGTTTTAAGACCAGACAACTCACAGCAAGGAAAAATCTTCTCCACCCTTTGACAGGTTTTTCAGCTATTTTCCTTATCTAAATTGAAGACTGTCCCTCTCTACAATCCACTTGGACACCACCCTGCTGCTCTGAGCTGAGCAGTGTTATATCAGTAAAAGTGGCAGGAGGGGGATACTTTATCATTCAATTACTCCTGAACTACAACTCTGACAGAACTGAAATAACACTCTCCAAGGCCCAAATACTATGATGATTAATTAGAGCTGCTTTTATTATGAAACATTACTATCCCTTTAAACTGTCAAATCCAGCTTCTGTCAACTTCAGTTCCAGTGCAACACTGTCACCATTCACAGTTGTCCAAAACAGGGTGCATTGTCCACGCGTTGCCATCATAAGGCAATGATCGTCATAATTCAATGATTAACACTGATGCAGCTTTCAGCCAAGAAGCCCATAGCGCTGTTTAACACTAACACATATATGCAGGACTCTGTTAATTTAAACATGATAAACTATGTTATTTATTTTAATAGTTCTAATAAAGGTTAAGTCTTAGGACCCCACGTACAAGTCATTTACTCATATTCCACTGAACTGGTCTCTTTCTTCAGTAGCTGATAGTTAGAAAGCTGAACTGGACAGGCATTTGCACTGAAGCATAGTATTTATACTATCTCCCTGAAATGTTTTATTGCTATTATTAGTATGTTTTCATACTAAGCATATCTTTCTCTAATATTTTTCTTGCTTTAAGCCAATAACTTGAAACAGTGTAATTCAAGATAGTGGCATGTTGGGACATTGTGTAGGCTGTTCACATACTCTTAGGAATGATCAAATCACAAGATGATTACATCTCAAGCCAACCAACGTGTGCAACAGCCAATCAAGTAATGTGGATGCCTAAGTTTGCATTTAAATGCCTGCCTTCCCCTGTGTTTGGCCCACAGGGGAGGTCAGTGGGCAGGACACAGTGATAACTTTTATCTGTAAATTAAATTTTGAAGACCATATAGTTTGTTTGCTATCACTGTCTGGTCATCAAAACCTTTCTATGAATCACAATAGAACAATGCCACCTTGAGGTGACTTATTAGAAATGTGCATATTGATTTAAAAAAATGTTTGAGCAGCAATAACTTTGAATGAATCCTCTATCAGTACCCTAATTTTACTCAGCAGGAGTGAGCCCTACTAAATCTTTCCTGCTTGAGGAGTTTGAAGTGCTTGCAAAAGAAATCATGTCTGCATCCATGGATATAATATTCAGTACTAAACTAAGTTATAAACATTTGAAAATGTACATTTAACACAAAAGTACTGATCGACCTACAAGTATGTCTGTGCTACTTTTAAGCCAAAATTGCCCTAAGTTCTAAAAAATCTGATGCCAATTGCCAAACCGCCATTCCTAGCCAGTCTTACCTTGATTTATTTCTGAATCCTTTTTCACATGGTGAGTGTTAACCCCAGGAGAAAGTCATGCAAAACAAAAGGAAGAATAGTTATAGGTGAAGGAAGATTTAAAGAAGCAGTACATTTTTTTATGAAAACATATATTTTATAGAGCTTTTCCTGCTGAATAAAACAAGGTCACTCCCAACCCTGTCAGATGTTTTTTTTTTTCAAAATTTATAACAGTTCAAATAATCAGGAAGTGAATTTACAGTGTTTACTTCCTGATAGTTCTAACTGACAGGAAGTGACAAGCAGTTTCTATTACATTCTATGGAGAACTGTATGTCTCTGACTTTTCTGACTTTCCTCTCCATTAGAATCTAACAGGAAATCTAATTAGAATTTGATCACTAGAGGGCACTGCTAATGTAAAAAAAACATGGGTTTAAACTGTAATAATTCTGGAAATATAAATCTCTCAGCAGTGGAAGTACCCTTATTTTACTCAATAGTAAAATCCCTACAATCTATATTATTTTCATAAAAAAAGTTTACTGCTCCTTTAAAAGTACATTATAGTAGCAAAAACACAGATGGTCATGTTGAACATTAGGGACATAGGCAGAAATCATAAGTAAGAAACCGATTGCACCATAGGAGACAAACACAAATAGCTGTTGATTTAAATGAGACTTTTAAACCCTCAAATACTAGAAAGGTCTCTAAACTGCTGCCCTCTGCATTAACCCTTTGAATGCCAGAGAATCGCATTGCTAAGCAATGCATTGCACATTCCTCTGGCACTAAAAGAATTAATTTTGAATAGACATATGGCCCTCAGGCTAAATAATTGTATACCCTAGTCGATAGTAAGGTAAACGTGATGTTATTATTTGGAGTTATTGGTTTCTGTTTAGCCTAATTAAATCAATGGCAATTGTTATGTGTCTCATATGGTGCAGGTGCTTTACCCTAGACTCTGTCTAGCTCCTCTTAACCCTTTGAGTGCCAGAGGGGTACGCAATGCATTGCTCTGGGCATTCAAAGTGTTAATACAGCAGCCTCCGTGAGAGGAAAGTAATAGGCATGAGGTTTTCCTCCTGACTGTAGTTCATACATCTTTAGGGATACAGGTTCCAGAGTGGGGAACCCTTTCATTTATGATACAATTTTGAGAAATAATTTATGTGTCAGTGTGTCTGCATTAATGACAACGACATTATAGAAACCAGAATAGGAGTGGCACTTCTACTTTGGTGCACAAAATGCAGTGTTAACAATCTTTCTCATTATTTTGATTTTCAAATACTATAATTAATTTTTGGAAAGTGTCTCTTCAAAGCTTAAGTGAGTTTGTTTGTTGTATAAAGTGTATTCAAAATGTGGATTCCTTGTGCTTTGTACGTAGAGATATTAGCATGCATCTCACTGATGATGCCTATAGAAGGCTGTATCTGGGGTTTGCTGGTTTTCTTGTGCAGACGAAACAAAGCAAAAAATGAACAATGTCACCAGAGATCTAAGTGTCTTGCTTAAATAATTTATTCTAAATGTGTAAAACAAAAAGAAATAATTAGGACTGGATAAACACAAAATAATACATAAAACCAAAAATCTGGATAATGCCAGGATCGTCACCGTTAAACTTGACTAAATGACCAGTGATGGTCCTGGCACGTCACATGTTTTGTGCTTACATCCCTCCTGCAGGAATACTGTAAGCACTAGTGGGGTCTGAAATTGACAGCTCCAAGAATGGAGAGGTCTTCTCTCGGACAAATTATCTGTCACGTGTGCAGGCGCACCAAACGTGCCCTATGCAGTCCTTAAATGACATCCACCCCTAGGATATCTGGTCCTTAAGGGGTTAAGAGTGAATAAAAACAGTATAATTTATTACAAAAGGGGAAGATACAGTATACTTCATCATCATCTTCAGCCCTTGTCGATCCACTGCAGGATTAAGGCCTCCTCAGCAAGCCTTCAACTACTTTGGCCCTGTGCCCTTTTTGTTGCCACTGCATACCAACAAATTTGGTAATTTACCCATCTTGTGTTTGGTCTTCTTCTTGGGCACCTATGGACAACATCGTATAAATAGTTAGGTGACATATCCAATACCATGAAAACATTATTTATTTTTTTTTAAGCTTTAATTTTGTTTAAATTTAACTTAAAAAGTCTATGCTGCAGCCACTTCCATGTAGACTGCACCTGACTGCAGTTACAGAGCCCTGCCTCTACTCTCCTCCCTCCTCCAATGACAGAGGCTTCTGTCAGTAAGCTGGAGCTGTCTCATTGGCAGAGATTGATATCTAGCCAATGAGACCGCTCCAGCTTCCAGACTAAAGCCTCCATCATCGGAGGAAGGAGGAGAGCAGAGGCAGAGCTTTGGGCTTCTGTCTATACGGAAGTGGCTGCAGCCCAGACTTTTATAAGATAAATTTAAACAAAATCAAAACTTAAAATAAATAATGTTTTCACGGTATTGGATATGTAGCCTATTTATGGGATGTTGTCCATAGGTGACACATCCACTTTAATATTTAGTGGAATCCATTCCAAAATTGTTTATCCATCTTCCATTAGGTATTCTTGCTATGTGGCCTGCCCATTTCCATTTTAGGTGCTTTATTCTTTCAATTATGTCCTAGACGTTTGTTTTCACAGCAATACTGGGAGGACGCATTCGAAAACCTTTCACTTTAGGTAGAGTGGCAAATTTGTTTTTAAGACTGTACTATTATGTTTTCCAAATGCTTGCCTTCCCAATTTTATTGGTCGCTCAATTGCCATCATGGTGTTTCCATCTGTTGACATTTCCTATCTAAGGTAAACATATTAGGCAACTTCTAGTTCTTGTCCATATACTGTGATTTTCCTTTGTATGGTAAATTTCCTTATTTACCAGTGATATGCCAGGACCATCACCAGTTTCCTTGTCTTAAGGACCGTTGATGGTCCTGGCAAGTCATGGCTTTTGTGTTCAAAGTGCTCCTGTGGGTGTGCTATGATGACTAGGGGAGTCTGAAACTGAACTCTCCAAGACTGGAGAGGTCAGTTTCAGCCTCTTTTTTTGGCGAGTCGGTACATATGATCACTCACATATGCCGGCTCTCAGAGTGACGTTTATGAGGTCCTTAAGGGCAATCCTACTACAGAATTGCTGGACAGTAAAGGGTTGAACATGACTTGCTTTCTGTTGATATTCATCTCCAGACCAAAATGTTTGCTTTCCTGTTATAGATCTTCAATGCATTCTTGCAGTTCTTCAGGACTACTGGCAAAGAGAATTATATAATCTGCAAAACATATGATTTAGGCACTGAAACAAAGCAAAGAGAGAAACAAAGAAAATCTCCTTAAAGCACCAACCCCTCTTCCTAAACTGTGACGTAGTAAGGTCAATCAGGTATATAGAGATAGGGAAAGGCCAGATAAAATCATAGTTAAAAATTAACCTTCATTAATTCCCTCATCTAAAAACAGCGAATTTAAAAACAAAACTGTTGCAACATATATGACTCAAGTAATTTAAGTAAGATTCTCTCTCACTACACTTGTCAATATAATAACCCTCTCTGCTCTAAACGTTATGTAAACTAAAGTCCCTCTACTGTTATGCAAAAGCCCATAAGCCTAAACTGGATCATAGGGCTTTACATACATCGTTGTATCTTATATGTCAAGGTAGCTGCAATGCAGTATCCTGCAGTAATAATCTTTAACAGGTCATTAGTCTCCAGTCTCCTAGTCTAGAGTACATATCCAATGTTAATAAAGTAATAATACCTATGGGCTACAACCCAAGGGAATCCACACTGAAAGCTCTAATAGTATAGTTATCCTACCTATCTCCTTATGTAAAAGTAGGAAGAGAGTGTGGCCGCAAAAAGCGGTCACTCAAAAATAGGAGCGAATCGCTTCCAAAACCCCAGTGGTTATGCCTGCAAAAATCATTGTGTAATAGACCCACTGGGTAAGTGATCGATATAGGCCAAAAAATTTAGAGAGAAAAAGAGAGAGAGAGAGAGAAAACAAAGATCTACTAATACTAGTACATCAAATGCTGGAACAGTAAAAAAACTGACACACAGAGTCTGTGTCCAGTAACCCTGACGATCGTTTCGCCATGTGGCTTTCTCGACCCTTTGAGAAAGCCACATGGCAAAACGATCGTCAGGGTTACTGGACACAGACTCTGTGTGTCAGTTTTTTTACTGTTCCAGCATTTGATGTACTAGTATTAGTAGATCTTTGTTTTCTCTCTCTCTCTTTTTCTCTCTAAATTTTTTGGCCTATATCGATCACTTACCCAGTGGGTCTATTACACAATGATTTTTGCAGGCATAACCACTGGGGTTTTGGAAGCGATTCGCTCCTATTTTTGAGTGATCACTTTTTGCGGCCACACTCTCTTCCTACTTTTACATAAGGAGATAGGTAGGATAACTATACTATTAGAGCTTTCAGTGTGGATTCCCTTGGGTTGTAGCCCATAGGTATTATTACTTTATTAACATTGGATATGTACTCTAGACTAGGAGACTGGAGACTAATGACCTGTTAAAGATTATTACTGCAGGATACTGCATTGCAGCTACCTTGACATATAAGATACAACGATGTATGTAAAGCCCTATGATCCAGTTTAGGCTTATGGGCTTTTGCATAACAGTAGAGGGACTTTAGTTTACATAACGTTTAGAGCAGAGAGGGTTATTATATTGACAAGTGTAGTGAGAGAGAATCTTACTTAAATTACTTGAGTCATATATGTTGCAACAGTTTTGTTTTTAAATTCGCTGTTTTTAGATGAGGGAATTAATAAAGGTTAATTTTTAACTATGATTTTATCTGGCCTTTCCCTATCTCTATATACCTGATTGACCTTACTACGTCACAGTTTAGGAAGAGGGGTTGGTGCTTTAAGGAGATTTTCTTTGTTTCTCTCTTTGCTTTGTTTCAGTGTTTGATTAATCTCCCAGCACAACCCCCTTATTCTTTGGAATAACCTAATACTACTAAAATACGGTGGTGCTTTTGATATATTGTATATGATTTAGGCAGTCTCCATTGATCTTAAGTTTCTTCTAAACAAGCAGAAAATAGTTTTGGGGAGATTGTGTCTCCTGGTCGAATGCCTTTTTCTATGTTGTTCAGGATATTGATTGTAGGATATTGATGTAAGTTCTATGTATTCCTTGGTTGATCTGGGAATCGATTATTTTTTCTCTGAGTCAAAGGCCTTTTTGTAGTCAATGAAGGCTATGTATAAAAGATTGTATTCATTATGTAACTTTATAATTTGTTGCACTTTCTGGATATGGTCCATTGTACTGAAACCTTCCGGAAGTTTGCATGTTCTTTATTATATATATTTATTAATGTACAGGCTAGGGTTTATGAAAGTACGCTAAAAATAGTGTATATGTCTGGGCATATGTGTCATCCATTTGATTTGTAGATTTTGTACACTGCATATGAATGCCTTTGAGTCTAACAGAATGTAACTTCTCTAACTGTGATTTTTGTTTGCTCTCTGCACATGTAGACAAAAATGATATTTGCTTCTCCCCTAACTACACACATATATTTAACTATTTGAACACTATTGATAAGTATGCTGTATTTTTTTGTATGTTATTTGGGTGAAGTCCCAGCTATTTCTGAGTGCTCTGAGGTGTTGCTAATTATCAAATTCAGATGGATATTCAGATAATGGTGAAAATATCTAAAACTAAATTTAGATTTTTTAAGTTAGTGATGCTATATAGGAGTGTTAACGATATGCTCCCCAGTGCTGTATTTATCAAGAAAAATACTTAATTCTAGGAGGCACTTACACTTTAAATAGCTTTGAGATTAACCAAAAAGTCAATCCCAAAGGTTTCTCTGGGATATAGAAGCAATACATGTTTAAGATGTTTTGTATTCATTTGGTTCCCTGTGCATAAAATCAAGTACAGTCTCGACAGCCATATAAATCAGAAAATACTTTAAAATTAATAACCAGTTTAATTTTTCTCCTTGTGATATAGATCTTATCAGTTAGATCCATGTCAAATTTAATTTAGATACAAGTGTAAATGTGCCTTAACTGTCACTTAGGAGGTATTAGCTGCATAATAGAAAACACAAGTAATTAACAAAAGCCCATGATAGCAGAGAGTTTAAATGAGTGAGTTTTATGCATAATGATTAGTGTTGAGCGAGCACCCCGATGCTCGGGTGCTCGGGTGCTCTGACCGAGCACCCCCTGAGGCTCGAGTGCTCGGCCGAGCACCCGAGCCCCATTGAAATGCATGGGGCGACACGAGCATTTCACCAGGCACCCCCTGCTCTGATGAGGGGAGGGTGCCTGGTCAATGCCCCCCTTCATCTCCGCTATGCCCCCTTCATCTCCGAATGCCCCCTTCATCTCCGCAATGTCCCCCTTCATCTCTGCTATGCCCCCTTCATCTCCGCTATGCCCCTCTTCCACAATGTCCCCCTTCATCTCCGCTATGCCCCTCTTCCACAATGTCCCCCTTCATCTCCGATATGCCCCTCTTCCACAATGTCCCCCTTCATCTCCTCTATGGCATAGAGGAGATGAAGGGGGACATTGTGGAAGAGGGGCATAGCGGTGATGAAGGGGGACATTGTGGAAGAGGGGCATAGCGGAGATGAAGGGGGACATTGTGGAAGAGGGGCATAGCGGAGATGAATGGGGGACATTGTGGAAGAGGGGCATAGAGTCTATGCCCCTCTTCCACAATGTCCCCCTTCATCTCCGCAATGCCCCCTTCATCTCCGCAATGCCCCCGTACCTCCAGTCCCTGGTGGTCCAGCGGAGCGTCTTCAGATCTGTGCCTCTTCCGGCACAGATCCCCGCCACCCGAACATGGCGGGCGAGCACATGGCGGTACTCGACGAGTACCGCCATGTGCCGAGCAGAGCGATGCTCGAGCCGATCCGAGCATCGGCCGAGCACGCTCGCTCAACACTAATAATGATCCATTCGAACAGGATGCAAAAATAAGATCAACACTTACAGGAAAATGGTCCTGGACTGTAGATGTACTGATGACAGTTCTATTCATTTTTGTCCTGATTCCATCATCATCATCAACAACTTTCTTGTCCTTCAACAGAGCAATTATTTTGTCTGCCCTTAAGAATGCATTTTCTTGACATGATGAATCTTTTGAACTTAGCGCTTGTACAATCTCATCTGTAAAGGAAAATACAGCTAAGAATGCAATTAACTTACCATTTTATTTGACATTAACTGCCTTGGAGTTCAGTTTTAAAGGAGTAGTAAATGTTCTTATAAATAAATATAGGCTACTCCCACTGATGAGAGATGTCTTATTCAAGAGGTATTACAGCTCAAACTTGTCTTTTTTACATTAAACTGCTATTTTATATTGTATTTACTGGGTGGTGCCTTTCCAATCACTTACCACAGAGAGACATGACCAGTGACATAATCTCTCCCATAGAGTGCATTATAAAAAAAAATGCCTTTTGGACACAATTTGGTGCTGTTGCTAACAGCTCAATATATATGTAAGTGTGAGCTATAGTAACTCGGAATATAAAATCTTCAACACTGGGAATACATTTATTATATTCATCAGGGAAAGCACTTTAAAATGTTTTCATTACAAAAATTGACTAATGCTTTAAATGTGTTTGATATATTTACATAATATTCCCTTTTATTCTTCTTTTTAAAACTCTTTAACGAGCAGAAGGGTGGGCATCACACACACCTGTACTCTTTAAAGGGACACTAACATCTAAAATTAAATTGGGTTATATAGTTTTAAAGGGATAGTAAAGTTTCAAAATAAAAGTAGCTCAAATTAATCTTCATAGTATTTGGGCCATGGAGAGTGTTATTTCAATACTGTCAGAGTTGTAGTTCAAGAGTAATTGAATGATACAGTATCCACCTTCTACCTAGTGTAAGCCACCTCCCCTCATATGTGGAATCTGGTCTTAAGACCAGACAGCTCAGAGCAAGGGACAATATTCTTACTGTGAGAACAATGAAAACCCTGGCCACCTTGACAGGTATTTCAGGTATTTTCCCTTATGCTAACTGAAGATTGTCCCTCTCAGCAAGCCACCTGGACACCACCTTTCTGTTCTGAGGTCAGCAGTGTTACATCAGTAAAATGGGCGGGAGGGAGATACTTTATCATTCAATTACTCTTGAACTACAACTCTGAATAACACTCTCCATGGCCCAAATACTATTAAGATTAATTGGAGCTGCTTTTATTTTGAAACATTACTATCCCTTTAAATACCAGCTAGCATTTGTAAAAATGTATTTTAGATCCCTAAAATCTAATCCTAAACTTGCATTTTTAATGCATATATAGGATATCATATATAGACACAATTTGATTATTTTTTGTGCAGAGCTAATGCTATAACTTTATTGAGATTAGTACTCAATGTTTCCAGATCAGAAAGAGTGGTGCATTATCCCCGCCCATTTACGGACAAGAACATGCTATCACTTCTAAGATACCCTATCGGTATATCTATCATAATGAGAGTCCTTGAGAAAAGAGGAATGGAACCTCCCACAGAGCTTTTGTACAACTAGATGTTAAGCTTAAGAAAACAAACACGTAATTTTTACATATGCTGGAGTGGAGTACAATGTATTTTAGTATACAACCTCAGATAATTTTTAAACGCTAGTGTTAATTTAAATAGTTAAAATTACTTTTAAGACAACAACTTAGATGGGGCATGTAAGTGGCCATTGGTGCAAAGGCTTAAGGCCACCGGTTTGTTTGGTTTCTTTTTGGGGGGTAAGGATTATTTGGTTGAGAGGGTTATTTGAACATGCATATACACACACACAGATACTTACGCAAGTGGATACATTATACACTGCCTTGACCAATACCAAGGCCAAAGTATAAAGGAGACACAGGTAAGGAGCGCTACACGGACACACCAAAGCTTCATGGACCCAAATGGACTTCTTTCATTATAAAATCCACTTTATTTTTCCATATAAAATCATTGAGGAATACATGGCAAGAAAAAGATCACAATGATGATGATCCGCCTAACATGTTTCGTGGGAACATCTCCCACTTAATCATAGGCTCGAGCCTATGATTAAGTGGGAGATGTTCCCACGAAACATGTTAGGCGGATCATCATCATTGTGATCTTTTTCTTGCCATGTATTCCTCAATGATTTTATATGGAAAAATAAAGTGGATTTTATAATGAAAGAAGTCCACTTGGGTCCATGAAGCTTTGGTGTGTCCGTGTAGCGCTCCTTACCTGTGTCTTCTTGTTTGCTGAAATCATGCTGTGATTGTTTGGGGCAGCTCCGGACTCACCGCACTACATTAATACGGGTGAGTTCTATATAGAACATTTATGTCTTAAAATTATTTGTTGAGATAGGAATTTTGTTGCAACTGCTTATTACTATTTTTGTCAAAGTATAAAGGACAGAACACTCTGACAGATGCCAAGGCTATTAGATAATGTGCAATTTCCTGAGAAATACCAAGCATAATGGGTAAGTAATAGATATCTCAGATATCTAAGCTAATGGATGGCTAAGGATCAATATGAATGACAGATGCCTAGGAATATGATTTTAAACATTAGCTCTCAGCACACAGCAAGAAATCAGGTGTTAAGGATATCACTGCTTGATCACAGGTGAGTAATTAGTGATCTGTGTTTGTGCTACATGTGCTCAAGTAGAAATAGTCTGAAAACCTAACCTTTTGGTTAGATAACAAGTATTTCAGTTGAGAATAAGCGACCTAGTGAAATAGATGGGTGGCATAACTAAGATAATATTGGCCTCTGTGCAGATTGTTCAAACTGTCAGTCTTGGTGGTTGTGATACATTAAGTAACCTCCATCAACTATCCAGCCTGCATGGGCATTAACCAATAATATTTGGCTGATGGCCACATGGGCCAGTTTTCTGTAATAACACTGCTATGCCCCCCCATATGATGGGTTTGCCAAGAGAACACAAGAGAATGGCATAAACAAAGGCAGCTCGAATTGCGCTATAGAAAAATGCATCAAAATTACCCAAGTGAACAAAACTTAATGAAATAATGACATGCAAGGATATGCTTTGGTAGATGGAGACCTATGTGTATTTTTTCTGTTATTACTTCATTTTGATGCTTATTTTGGTACATATGAACTGCTGTTTGCTAATTACTGAACAAGTATTATCCCACTGCAGATAAAACTTACTGATCTCATCAGCATTTCTCAAAAAATCTTCCAGGCTTTGGTCTGTAGATGTCATCTCGAGAAACCTACAGACAAACAAGAAGTCAGTCTTTGCACTAGAACAATGTGGTTTATATTGTTTTAATCATCCTCTAACCCTTTAAGGACCAGAGAGGTGTGCAATGCATCACACTTTTTTGGTTGTTATTGAAACTCAGACATTTAGTATCAAACTGGTATTAACAATGTTTAGAAGAGCTTGAGTCATGGACAATACAAATTGTTAGGAACAGCACCACCTGGGGACAGAAAATTATATGTAAAAAGACAAGTTTCACCTGCAATACATTTGGAATATACTGTCTTGGGGAGCTAAAATCCCAGGTCTCATATTTAAAGCGGAACTAACACCGCTAACAAACGTTGTCTGTAATAATTTCCTATCTGGCGACTATCTGCTTAGTAGCGCTAGTCACCAGAATTATTACCTCTTCATGGAGAAATTTGAAGTGATCCTCGGCTAACAGTCAGGACGGAGCGCGGATATCTTGCCCTAGTGACGTCCGCGTGCCTTCTCTGTCAGTCCCAGAAGGTTGTAGGAGGCGTTGCTAGGGGCCATTCGGCTCCGGAAGGGACTGACAGCACAGGCGCGCGGACGTCACTAGGGCAAGATGTCCGCGCTCCGTCCTGCCTGTCAGCCGAGGATCACTTCAAATTTCTCCATGAAGAGGTAATAATTCTGGCGACTAGCGCAACTAAGCAGCTAGTCGCCAGATAGGAAATTATTACAGACAATGTTTGTTAGTGGTGTTAGTTCCGCTTTAAAGCCCAGGGTCTTTTTGCCAGCTTGGAGAATGCAAATGTATCTCCATGACAATGCACTGCATAAATACACTGATACTTGAAGGATTAAATTAATGGTGAGAAAGGGCTGCACATAAAATAGATTTGAAAAGTTATAAAGGTTCACTTAGTGAATACATTTACAAAATATGTAAAAACAAATGATGATGTGCTGGAGTAATTCAGCATTTTTATGGGCCAACATATCTTTGGGGGAAATATTAAATGGAGCATGTCTTTTTTCTTAATAGTAACATGTTTTTACAGATGCTGATATGAAGATATGATGCTGAGAAGAAAGAAGATGAAGAGAAGAAGGAGAAAGATAGAAGACAGCAGAAGACTTACAGTGGATGACAGGTAAGTGTTACAGCTATGGGGTATTGGTGTTAGGATAGTGTTAGGGCTGGTATTGTTTCACTTTATTGATATTGTTAGGAGTAGTGTAGGATTAGTGTTTTGGAGGTGAGGGGAGGGTTACTGTGTTTGGAGCTCAATCTTGTTGTTTAACACTGTGTCAGACATCGAGAGTTAGCTAGTTTCCTTTGATGTTTCCACAACTCATGCTATGTAGCGTGCATTGTGGGAACAAAAGCTGCAGCAAGACAGTATGCCTCCTGTATTGCTTTTGGCCCCTAACGATGCTTTTAGTACCATTCAAAGTATCGAGCCCCTGTTGAGATAGATAGAGTTGTTACATTGAGCCATGATGTTGAGGGGTGTTAACAAGGGAATTCCCTTACTGGAGAGGACTGTTATCTCTAACAGCCAGGAGAACAGCCCCCTAACACTGATGGGATCCAGGGCTCAGGCACATCTTGAGAGATGGCAGTGGTAGGGGGGATTCCATATTTAGGAAGACAGCTAGGGTAATCTGTTGCCAGGATAACTACAATAGAACAGTTTGCTATCTCCCAGGAACTCAGCTTCAACAAGTAACAGATCGGGTTGATATATTGTTGGGAGGGGCTGTACATGACCCACCAGTCATGGTACATGTTGGTACCAATGATGAAGTCAATGGAAAATGTATGTCCTTTAAGAAACAGATTTCAGGAATTTAGGTTAGAAGGTAGTATTTATTGAAATATACCATGTGCTACACACTACACCAGAAAGGCAATGGGAGATTAGAGCGTTAGATGGGAGATGGGTTGGGTTTCTAGAGCACTGGGCTGTTTTTTCCCTTGTGGTGCAATCTTTATAGTAGAGATGGATTGCATCTTAGTAGAAAGAATGCTACTATGCTAGGAGTTAGAGGGTTGGACAATACTTTGGGGGGGGGGGGTGATCCATCATAGAATGGGGTAAGCTGTGTAAATAAGGAAATGGAATTAAAGAAGGGGCATGGGGGTGGAGAGGGTATATGGGCTAGTTCATCTAATAGGGAAGTGCCTGTGTTCAACCTGATCCAAAGCAAAAGAATATTTCTAATGATGCAGTTCTTCAGAACGGCAGTATAATAAAATGTATGCATGTTAATGCACATAGGCTGGTTGGTAAGATGGGAGGAACTGGAATTGATTGCAATGAATGAGCAGTAAGATATAACTGGTATGCCCAAAACCTGGTTAGATGATACACATTACTGGGCAGTCAATATAGAGGGTTATTCACTTTTTAGGAGTGATAGGAATAATATTCCAGGTGGGGGTATACCTGTATGTGATATGTATGCAGTATAAGGGACAATATTAATAAAGGGTCCAGTGAGAATGTAGCATCGCTCCTGGTTGAAATACACAATGGATGCATACATAATAAAAAAATAGTTAACCCTTTGAGAGCCAGAGAGGGATGGAATGCATTGCTTTGCAATGCATTCCGTACCCTTCTGGCACTCAAAGGGGTAATGGGATTGTGCTACAAGCCACCTAATACTAGGGAGTTTGAAGAAGCCAACTGTTACTACAAAAAGAAAAGTTTTATCAGTCAGGAAACTTAGCCATAATGGAATGTTTCACCTACCCTGAAACTGAACTTCCAGCACAGCAAAGTATGGTTAATGACAATCTGAAACTAACAGAGGAGCCAACTAGAAAAGAAGCCTTGTGAGCGCTAGTGGACTCAATTCTGAAATGATAAAAAATATACAGGTATGCAAACTTTAGGCAGCAGTGATCACAATATGGTATATTTTGATATTTATTATGAGAAAACCATTAACTTTAAACAGACTATTTTTATAATGCTAAAAGCAGTATCAAAGGACATTCAATGGGATGTAATTATCAAATATAAAAATTAAGTGGAAATATGGAAAGTATTTAAAATGCTCTTAGATAGATGTATGCTTTAAAGCGGAACTATCATCAATCTTATATTGAGCCCCAAATCCTAATTATAATAGCGATACTCATACCTACTTGTATTTTCAAGAATAATTGCAGCATTAGTGAAAAAAAGAACTTTTTAGATAGACAGGCATTGGGATAGAGCGCAGACATCTTGCAGAGAAGGCATCTCTGAGTCTGTGCTGTTCATTCCCTTCTCCTCCACGATTGGGGAGTTGAATGCCTGGTTACCTTAAAGCACCGTAAGGGACTGACGGTGCAGGTGCAGAGACCACCTACGGCAAGATTCCTGCCCATGCCTGTCTGCCTAAAAAGATGATGATTCCTCTCCTCCTGGGATGGATGCAGTTTGTCAAGGTCCTACAAATCACACCACGCCAGTTCCCCACCACTGACACACACCATTACCATATACATCTGCCATATTGTAGGTTGTACTTTATTTTTTTTTAATCACTTGACAGCATCATGAATATGTGCCAGTGTCACTTAAGCAGGAAGTAAGTGTTGTGGGCAAAGGACAAATTCACTCTGCATGCTAACATGTTTCAAAGTATATGTTACTGTAGGACTCACAACTTTGACTCCCAGCTACTTATTTCTCCACTACAGCCCTCAAAGGAAGTAATATTGTGCCGGGAAATGTTGCACCATATTAAACATAGGAAAAAAAAATATATATATTAGCAAAAATACTAGCAAAATTACACCATTGCCCATGCAAAAATAGGCAGAGGAGGGGAGAGACATTGCACTGTTAGTCATATATTCACACATTGAGTATGTGGTAGCCCAGCCTTGGTCGAGTCTTAACAGAATAGAAGTAGAAAACTTTGCATTACTGTTAGCCACAGAGCCACACTACACTGTCTGCAAAGCGAATCTTGATCCACTGGTAGCAACATAATTATACTGCCCTTTCTGCCAACAGTGGCTTGTTCCAGTGGTGGCCACATAAGCAGATTATACTGTGTGCTAGGCTGGCTTTGTTAAAGTGGTAGTTATAGTCCAACAGACCAGTAGTTGCCAGTCCAGTCTTGTCCCCAGTGTTAGGTACACAACCACATTACACTGTGTGGCAGGGTAGCTTTGGACCTGTAGCTTTGCCACTCGAGGCATCTTTCCACACCTCCCAGTATAAAGTGAAGATGTAAGATTGTCATTCTTGCAAGATAATGGTTATGATGTCCATTTATACGCAGCACTTGGTGTCCTCACAACCATGCATGTGTATATGCAGTGGACCATAGAAATGTTATGGGGTCTATGTGTGCATGCATGTGCTGGAGACATATATGAGTTTCAGATTTGCTACTAGAACCCAATTGTTCAGCAAATGGATATGCACATACTAAGGGCTTCATAAGCTACGGCATTTATACATACACATAAGTGTGCCTGGTATGCTGTTGACCAGGGATGGGCAAAAATGTTCACCTCAAACTGAAATCGGCAAATAGTAGCACTTTCCGCTTGGTGAAAAATTTCCAATGAAAAGTGCAGTTTTTCCTCTTTTTTCCACCTTTTCCGCCCATTGAAATCAATGGGATGAAAAATATTTCTACACCACATGAAAGTTTTCTACAGCCATATAAAAGGTTGTCAGGCTCTCACAGCAGCCATTCTGTGTGTATGAGAGGAGAGAGCAGCATGTTCTTGAACTAGAGGAGATAGGCAAATAAAGGGGAATTGAAGCTTAGTTTAGGGAGTCATTTAGGTAGGACATTTGTTCTCTGTATTAGGGGAGTCTGGGGGCACTCTAGTTGATAAAAAGGGAGGAAGGAGGCTGACCCCCAAATAGTAGCACTTTCCGCTTGGTGAAAAATTTCCAATGAAAAGTGCAGTTTTTCCTCTTTTTTCCACCTTTTCCGCCCATTGAAATCAATGGGATGAAAAATATTTCTACACCACATGAAAGTTTTCTACAGCCATATAAAAGGTTGTCAGGCTCTCACAGCAGCCATTCTGTGTGTATGAGAGGAGAGAGCAGCATGTTCTTGAACTAGAGGAGATAGGCAAATAAAGGGGAATTGAAGCTTAGTTTAGGGAGTCATTTAGGTAGGACATTTGTTCTCTGTATTAGGGGAGTCTGGGGGCACTCTAGTTGATAAAAAGGGAGGAAGGAGGCTGACCCCCAAATACTTCAAAATTCCATGTGACTGACAGGCAAGACACAGGCAGCTAGGGACCTATTTGCTTTCTGATCTTGCGTTATTATCTCTGTGCTGTGTGGGGAAGTCTGGGGAAAGACGTTGTTGATTTTGTTTTTCAGTTATAATATTTTTTGGACAGACTGTGATAAGACAACAAGGTGGACAACTTAAAAAATAAATAAAAATAAAATAAAAAAAAATAAAAAAAGAATAAAAAAATAAATATCTTAGGTGACAGTGACAGACAGCTGACTGGGCTTAGGCAAGGCATCATACTGCTCCATCAGTTGTGTTGTGCACTGTACAGTAAAAAAAACACTGTGTAGTTGTGTAATGTCCAACAAATGCACAAGGGGGAGGGGTGGAGCAGTGCAGGGACGTGAGAGTAAAGTAGTAGTTCAAAAACTGACTGCAGCAATGGTTGCTGCAGCGTGTGCAATCAATGATGATGATCCCTCTACTCCAAAGGAGGATGCTGTTTGTCAAGGTCCCAGCAAAAGTAGTTCCAGCACCACCAATGCAAGCAGAAATAAGGAACCATATAAGAGGAACACTGAAGACAACAACAAGTTGCATTCAAGTGTTGATGATGCTGGCAGTAGCATAATAAAGGAAGGTGTAACAGCTGAAGCAAAAAACAAGAAGCAAGTAGTGGCGCTCTACTGGGAGAAATTCCCTAAAATGTTCTGATAAGTTGGTAATGAATATACCTTATACACCAAGAAATTAAAATTCTAACGAGAAGGTAAAACTTCTAAGAAATTAATTGGACTCTTTTGCGGAGTATATAGAAGATGGTTCGAAATATATCAAACAAAGCAAATAATATTTCTTGTACAATATATCTGAACATGTAAACAATGAATCATCAGAAAACTATTTTGCAGACCCTGTTATACCAGTAGAAAATTATTCAATGTTAGTCAGTAGAAAAAAATGAAAATTATTATATAAATTGTCCCAGTATAATCATAGTAGAGTATATACAGTTTCAATCTGTCACTAGACCTGTATAATGGATATGGAATATGCACCAAAGTCTTCAACACATGGATATGAAATGGAATGGAATGGAATGTCATTGATGAAGAATGAGATGATGAGGATGAAATGAATCTAAAGAAACACTTCTATAGTCCACACGGAGTCTCGGCAGCTGTCAGGTCCCCGAAGTCCTCTCGGGTAAATACCATATGAAAAATAGAAGCACAAGAGACAGCGCACAGAGACCTCTAAGTGTGGTAGAGCCACGTATATTAATATATTCACAAACAATTTAAAAAAGTTGAATATTTTATTAATTTATAAAAGATATATTTATGCAGCATAAAAATCCAGAAATATAAAAATCTCAGTCTTTAATAAAGGACAGATGGATCTACAAGCAATATGGGGAGATCGGTAGGAGCAATGTATGAATAGCCTATGTGATAGACGACCCCTTAGTTAGGGGCCAAGATGACCGAAGTAATGTTCCATTTTGCCTCTTACCGGATGTTTTCTTGCTAATGGGCCCATAACAAATACATCTGGCAATAAGCTTGTGGTTTTTCAATCCACGCGGCTCCCCTGGTTCTCCGTCTGCAGTTACTGCAATGTATGATCCAAAAGAGATTTCTCTTGTCCAATGGAGCTTGAAAAGACTGGATGTTTCTAATAATCAATCAATAGTTCATCTACGTGTTTTGGGAAGATACAATTCCCCTTTCTCAAGATAATATGATTGAATAAGCTTGTATTACAAAAAAGCACGAAGTCTTTAAACTCCGCCTCGCCAATCACAAAAGAGTTCAAATGTTACAAATTCAAATACATAATCATTAATTAAAATATGGTTATTTTACTACACAGGGGTACCTGACACATTATTGATCTCTTAATCATATATTATCCCTAAAATAAATAAAAGTAATCATTTACAGAGGATTCCCAGCATATTCATTGCTTGCCAAATGCATGATTAAATACCAATATTCATTCCTTAACATATTTTGTATCATTTATGCTGCATAAATATATCTTTTATAAATTAATAAAATATTCAATTTTTTTAAATTGTTTTGTGAATATATTAATATACGTGGCTCTACTACACTTAGAGGTCTCTGTGTGCTGTCTCTTGGGCTTCTATTTTTCATGTAGCAGCTGAAGCGCCTGCTGCTTCAGACAGTAAGACAAACAAGCACCAAAACACCCATCCTCAAAGCAGTAGGGCACTTTGTTACAGTAAAAGATAAAAGAAATTGTTTGAGACCTCCAAAAGCTTAGAGGAATATAAGGGTAGTAGTGGGCAAGAACTGTCAGGGGATGCTGATGCTGCTGAGGATGACCTAATGATGACTGATGATGATGCAGATCTAGAATATATCCCTCAAACATCCTTCTCTTGTTCAGATACAGATGAAGTTGAGAGTGAGGATGGTGACAGAGCTATAAGATTAGCAGAAAGTCAAAGGCTGAATCCTCCACCACTTTTAAGAAGCACTGTGTCTGTCTATAAACTGAGAAAGCCATTGGAAAATCTGACCCTGGACAAGCACAGATGTCAAAAAGCACACAGTCACCCTATCAGTCATCATCGGTATCATCCCACTCAGTCGCCCACACCTGTTTTGAGTACCCACCAACAGCAACACAGTTTAACATCCACAGTGTTAGATATGATGAGTACCTCTAGTGCTGCTGCTGTAAGTGCTGCACCTTTGAAATCTAATAGTAGTAGTAGTAGCAGTAGAATTACATCAACATCTAGCTCCAGTAGTAATAGTAGCAGAAACCACACATGCTGGACAAAGCCAGGACAAATATATTAACAGCAGCACAGATGAGGAGGTGGAGGACATATGGGACCACTGCTATGACCAAAAAGTAATGTGTGTCAATAATCTGAGAAGGAGAAAAGAGTATGACAATGGTAAAAATACATACACAAATCACACCATGCCCCACCACCACCACCAATACATATCTACCACATTGTAGGTTGTACTTTATTTTTTTAATTCTTGATATCATCATGAATATGTGCACAGCACAATTATGATAAAGGCTTATTATGGGGTTTACAATTTATATTATCAGTATGGATCAGCACAGGTTAATTTTTGCTTTTGTGTTTCTTCTAGGTTTTTCCTAAGTTTGGGGGTTTGGGGACAAGCCCCCTCTTTCCTTGCAGCGTTCCATACCTTAATCACTAGATTCATTCACATCCTTCACATTAAATATATTAATCATGGTGGTTTAGCGCTGTGGGTTCTCTATCTTTATTTACAATACATATCTGCCACATTGTAGGTTGTACATTATTTTTTTTTATCACTTGACATCATCATGAATATGTGCCAGTGTCACTTAAGCAGGAAGTTAGTGTTGTGGGAAAAGGACAAATGCACTCTGCATGCTAACACGTTTTTCAAGCCATATGTTGCTGTAGGACTAACAACTTTGACTTTCAGTCACTTATTTCTAAACTTCAGCCATCAGAAGAAGTAATATTACAGTGGGAAATGTAGTACCTATAGGAAATATAGGCAAAAAATGTGTTAAAATAGGCAGAAAATGTGTTAACATAGGCGAAAAGGAGGACATTTTTGCATAGACGGAAAGGAAAAATGTTTAGCAGAAAAAGCGAAAAATTGGCACGTTTTCGCAACATTTTTCACACTTTTTCCCACCCCTACTGGTGACTTCCCATCGCCTCCTCTCTCCACTGAGTCCTGCTCGCAGCATGCACCATGGCCTGCACACCTGGTGACTTCATTATGTCACCCAAAGTGCAGGTCACAGAGAAAAGAAAGGTCAGGACACAGAACAGGAGTCAGGAAGCTGGCAGAAGGTGGGGTACAGTTGCTGGATGTGGAGGTTAGCAGGGACAGGACCAGTGAGATGAAAGGTTAGCCCTTTGTGAAGAAAAAAGGTACTTATACAAATGTGTTGGATACATTTTTGGCACTCATTAAAATTGGCAATGCGTTTGGTTTGTTGAAGATGTCTGTGGCAATGTGAGAGTTAACTGTTTAAATGCCACAGAGGTATCCAATGCTTTGTAATGCTTTTAATACCTCTGTGTGACTCAAAGGGATAACAAAATAACAGTTGTACAACATGTTATGTGATGTGATAGGAAGTTTGTTTTCATGCATTAAACATTTGAGTGGCAGAGGGGTGCCCAATACATTGCTTTGTAATGCACTGTGTACAACTCTGGCATTCAATGGTCTAGAATGCAGGATGGACAAGTGGTAATAGTCGGACCTCACCATCAGAGCCTTCACTAGCAAAAGGGAGAAGAATTTCCCTCTCCTTGTATAGGCTTTGCAGTCCTAAAGGGGCTCTGTGCTTTGGTGAGTGGGGGTAGGCCCTGTGCTTTGGTGACCACGGCTGTCATATACACCAGAGATATAACCAGTCTGTATCATTGTGTATGGGGTCCCACTCAAGTGAAGGTTCAACTGTTCTGTACCTGTTCATCAGTTATGAGACAGGTTTAAACACTACACCAAACTGAAATTAAGCACCAGTATACAAATACAGTTTGTGCACATTTTTCGCACTGAATGGATTGACTTTTGTCTCTCTATGCTCACCATAGAGTGCTATATGACTTTTGACATTAAACTGCCTTCAACAACCTTACCTTGTTAGCCGAGTTTGGCTGTTCCTTACCAGGTGTATTCCTCCTACATAGCTGTATCTTTTTCAATTAATGATTGTGTTTCAACCTACATATTACATTGATTATCATTAGCACCTGTTTGGTATAATTGTTTAATCATACACCTGTCTATATGTCTAATCTCTGACTTTGTGCAAGTGTACCTACAAGAATTGATGCTGTGTTGAAGGCAAAGGGTGGTCACACCAAATATTGATTTGATTTAGATTTTTCTTCTGTTTCTGATGAATATAAACTATCAACATTTTTACTTTACAGCATTACACCTGTCTCCTTTTCTTTATGGGACATGCACCAACTGCTATCAGCTATCAATATTTAAATTCTTTAGATTATAGATGTGCATCTGCTAAATATATAAATATTCCCTTAATCTTGAAGAGGTATATATAGTAAAGAAAGGAAGCACACTCACTTAAAGATGATAACTGCATGGGTGCTGGTGTAAAGTTTAAGATATGCCTACAAAAAGTAGTACAGACTGACTAACAGGACTTTAATATATATTTAATTTATTAAACATTAAAGTCTTGTGAATGTTTCTCTCTCTCATATATATATATATATATATATATATATATATCTCACAATTTCAGTTTAACTCTTTGATAGCTAGATCAGTATACAACACATTGTGAATCAATGTTTTGCAAATCCCTCTGGAGCTCAAGGGCTTAATACAATATGCTATTGTGTAATAGTGAGTAGATAATAGCTCAAAATCCCATTTGTTTTTATTCACACATTTAAAAAAATACTAAATGTTTCAGAGTATTTTCTAATTTGTGCTTCCATGTTGTTAGAAAGCAATGATAATCACTCTGCAACTAACCTTTTGGCAGATCTATACAGGCAACTAGGCTTTATCTCAATTTCTCCATATTACACCTCTAACTCATTCCATTTAAAGTGATAGTAATGTTTCACAAAAACAGCAGCTCCAATTAATCTTCATAGTATTTAAGCCATATAGAGTGTTATTTCATTACTGTGAGCATTGTAGTTCAAGAGTAATTGAATGATAAAGTTTCCCCCTCCCGACCCTTTTACCTAGTGTAAGCCACCACTCCTCAGATGTGGAATCCAGTCCATAGACCAGACAGCTCACATCAAGGGTCAATATTCTTACTGTGAGAACAATGAAAACCCTGCCCCCCTTGACAGGTTTTTCAGCTTTTTCCCTTATCTTAATTGAAGATTGTCCCTCTCTGCAATCTACCTGTACACCCCCTGCTGCTCTAAGCTGAGTAGTGTTATATCAGTAAAAGGGAGGGAGGGGGATAATTTATCATTCAATTACTCTTGAACTACAACTCTGACAGAATTGAAATAACACTCTCCAAGGTCCAAATAATATGAAGATTAATTAGAGCTGCTTTTATTATGAAACATTACTATCCCTTTAAGCACAGCAGCTCAGAACCATACCTCCCAATATGTTAAATGGCCAAAGAGGGACACTTTTGTTTTAAGCGGAGTTTCTGGGGGGAGGCATCAAAGAGAGTTTTTAGGTTTCAGTAGGTCATAAAATAACCTAATTGTGCAACTGAATAAATGATTTAGAGCAAGATCAAATTATCTTATTTGCACAGACTAATTTATAATCATGTGTATTGATTTTAAACAAACATTAATGTAAGTTTACTTGCTGTGGGCCAGTATAAAATTATATACACACCACACAGTGTATCTCCTGCAACAAGGGATGCCAAGGTGGGAAAGAGGGACAGATGGATTGAGGTCTCAAAGAGGGAGTATCCTTCTTAAAGAGGGACACTCAGGGGAGGGCTGGCCTGAGGGGCAGGGGGGCAATTGCCCCCTGGGCTGGCCATGTGTTTGGGCTAGTGGGCCAGTGCCTCACTCAATCTCCCACTTGCTGCTGCTGTAGATGGAGCTACGCTAGTGATACCACAGAACTTGTGAAATGAATCTACAGAGCTACAATCCAAACATGCACTAGTAGCATAATCCATTTCCCTTGCAAGCTCCATGGCATCACTGTTCTATCTTTACTTAACCCTTTG
Organism: Rhinophrynus dorsalis; assembly: GCA_037306005.1. Classification (NCBI taxonomy): domain Eukaryota; kingdom Metazoa; phylum Chordata; class Amphibia; order Anura; family Rhinophrynidae; genus Rhinophrynus; species Rhinophrynus dorsalis. The sequence continues at coordinate 270,816,402 of CM074724.1, forward strand.
AGTGCCAGAGGGGTACACAACGCATTGAAAAAGCAATGTGTTGTGTACCCCTCTGGCACTCACAGGGTTAAATTGTAAGCACTATAGTATCACTAATGTAGCCCCATTGCAACAGCATTAAGGACAATTTTAAAATTAAGAAAACAGGGGTGGGCTGGGACAATGGGCTTGGACGATAGTAGATATCGGCCACTTAATTGTATTTGCCCCCTGAGCCGTATATTGCCAGCCCTCCCCTGGGGAGACTTGAGAGGTATGCGAGAAAGAAACACTAGAAAAATAAACAAGAAAATTACATACCTGTGCTAACTATGCCAATGTGATTCCCTGTGTGCTTATGAACGAAAACCTCTTCCTGATTAAAACTGCAGGACTGAGAAGCATGTGTTGCCTAGCAATGAGTAAACAAAGCCAAGGTCTAATGAATAATTCTCTACACTCCACCCCCACTCTGACTGATTCCTTTCTTCATTCATATACTTTCCTAGCAGTGTAGCACTACAGACTTGTCCTAAAAGCACAAAAGACACACCTCACTACAGACACACCTCTCTAATACTACAGACTAGGGTTGCCAGGTCATTCCTTTAAACCTAGATGTATGAAAAAAATGCCTGCTGCTGGCCTGCAGCTGTTATTAATAAGCTAAAGTGGTTAATCCTGCATTGAGAACCCCTCTGGCACTCAAAGAGGTGAAATGTATTCACACAGAGGGTTTTTACATGTGTCCAGTTTTAAAAGGATGATCTAGCAACACTATACACACCTCCCAAGTGTCCCTCTTTAGGAGGGGCAGTCCCTCTTTGAAACCCAAATCCCCCTGTCCCTCTTTACTACCCGGTTGACCCTCTTTTTAGGTGATCAGCCTGTCTGGTGTGTACATAAGCATACCTGGGAACTCTCCGGATTTGCCCCGGAGACTCCGGTTCTGACAGAGCTTTACCGGGTCTCCGGGGCAGACGCGGATTCCTCCGGATGTGGAGAGTTTCTATTGAAACTCTGCCACATCTGCTTTTTCTCCCGTTGTGCCTCCGTCCCCAGTCTTCTGTGTGACACATTTAACCCTCTGAGTACCAGAGTGGTACGGAATGCATTGCTTTGCAATGCATTCCTACCACTCTGGCACTCAAAGGGTTAAATCCCCCCAACACTCGAGTTAAGCCCCGACCCTTTTTGACGCGATTAGTTGGTAGCGTAAATCAGCACTCCCTCGTGGCGTCCATGATGTGACACACCGTCCCCAGACTGACAGTCAGGGCGGCAATCCAGCCGATCTCCTGGCGGCAGGCTCTCTAGTAATACAGAGCGCTGGGAGATGACATCATCTCCCAGCGCTCTGCATTACTGAGCACCACGCACTGGAGCTTCATCTATGTCTGTGGCAGAGGAGGCACAGATCACTTGCCACACTGCTAGACCACCAGGGACTCAAGGTAGGGCATCGTGGAGATGAAGGGGCTTTAAGGGGCATTATGGAGATGAAGGGAGCATTACGGAGATGAAGGGGGTATTGTGGAGGAGGCAATGTGGAGATGAAGGGGCACTGTGGAAAGGGCATTGTAGAGATGAAGGGGGCATTGTGGAAGGGGCATTGCGGAGATGAAGGGGGCATTGTGGAAGGGAGCAATGTGGAGATGAAGGGGGCATTGTGGAAGGGAGCAATGTGGAGATGAAGGGAGCATTGTGGAAGGGGCAATGTGGAGATGAAGGGGGCATTGTGGAAGGGGCATTGTGGAGATGAAGGGGGCATTGTGGAAGGGAGCAATGTGGAGATGAAGGGGGCATTGTGGAGATGAAGGGGGCATTGTGGAAGGGAGCAATGTGGAGATGAAGGGAGCATTGTGGAGATGAAGGGGGCATTGTAGAGATGAAGGGGCATTGTGGAAGGGGCAATGTGGAGATGAAGGGGGCATTGTGGAGATGAAGGGAGCATTGTTGAAGGGGCAATGTGGAGATGAAAGGAGCATTGTGGAAATGAAGGGGGTATTGTGGAGGAGGCAATGTGGAGATGAAGTGACATTGTGGAATGGGCAATGTGGAGATGATGGGGCATTACGGAAGGGGCATTGTGGAGATGAAGGGGGCATTGTGGAAGGGAGCAATGTGGAGATGAAGGGGGCATTGTGGAGATGAAGGGAGCATTGTGGAGATGAAGGGGGTATTGTGGAGGAGGCAATGTGGAGATGAAGTGGCATTGTAGAATGGGCAATGTGGAGATAAAGGGGCATTGTGGAAGGGGCATTGTGGAAATGAAGGGAGCATTGTGGAAGGGGCAATGTGGAGATGAAGGGGGCATTGTGGAGATGAAGTGAGCATTGTTGAAGGGGCAATGTGGAGATGAAGGGAGCATTGTGGAGATGAAGGGGGTATTGTGGAGGAGGAGCAATGTGGAGATGAAGTGGCATTGTGGAATGGGCAATCTGGAGATGAAGGGGCATTATGGAAGGGGCATTGTGGAGATGAAGGGGGCATTGTGGAAGGGAGCAATGTGGAGATTAAGGGAGCATTGTGGAAGGGGCATTGTGGAGATGAAGGGGGCATTGTTGAAGGGAGCATTGTGGAGATGAAGGGGGCATTTTGGAGATGAATGGGCATTGTGGAAGGGACATTGTGGAGATGAAGGGGGCATTGTGGAAGTGAGCAATGTGGAGATGAAGGGGGCATTGTGGAGATGAAGGGGGTATTGTGGAGATGGAGGGGGCATTGTGGAGATATAGGGGGCAATGTGTATATCTTGCTTATTTTTTATTGGTTAAAAGGGAAAAAAACTGTGGTTAGGCTTGGGCATCATAAAAATATCATCTCTGCACTAACATTATGTTAGTTCAGAAATGAGATTATGATTGCTCAGCCCTAACCAAGATGTTTTTTTCCCCTTTTTACGTTTTTTAATGGGTGTTTTTTGGGGTGAGGGCAGCATTTTATCCATGGACCCAGGCAGCATAATTCCTTGGGCCGGCCCTGGCTAGAGAGCTGGGGTCTCTGACAGATCTGGCAGAATGGGGCAGTGAAAACAGTAAGTCTTTTGATTTTAACCTTAGAGGCATTTAGGATGATGTGTAAAGTGATGTCTATGGACCAGACCCCACCTACAGTCAGGAGAAAGGGGAAAACATGTTGTTCTCTTGGAGTGATGGATGGTAATACTACATACTTTCAGATAGGGAAAATTCTTTCCATTTGGCTGGCTGAATACTATGGGATGTGTAGGCCAGCATACAATACAAAAAGGGGTTGCAAGACGGGAGATAGAAGCAAACGGAGGGATTAAGAGACAAAAGGGGGAGATGGAGTCAAAAGTGGCAGAATGAGGCAAGACTGGAAGAAAGATGGAAGAGTGGGGATCAAGAGTGGAGAAAGACTTTCTCCCCCTTGCCTGTTTCTCTTTATTCCATATTTAACTCCTTCTCCCTCTTACCCCTTTATCTTTCTCCCCATTTTGCCTCTTTCTCTCCCCTTTCCTTTTTCTCTTTATCTCCCTCTTTATCCCTTTTGCCTCATTCTCCCCCTTCTTTCCTCTCTTCCTCCCCTTCTCATTTCAACAAAATGGGTTGGGCTGGGACAGTGGGCCAGAGTAATTGTAGAAATGGGCCACTTGAAGAAATGTGGGACTGGTATCCAAGAGGTACCAGTTATGGTTATATGATGGCTGAGGGCTGAGCTATGGGATTTTTGGTGTTAAGGCCCCATATGGGATGTGGTCTGAGGACATGGATGGGGTGAGGATTGCAAAGGACCTAAAGCAGGTTAAAGTGGTGCAATTCTGGGGCAGACCATCTGCACCATAGGGGTAAATGAAAAACCCCCAAATCTCCACTGATTTAAATGGAGCTTTTTAACCTCTTGAATGCTAGAGCTGTTTCTAATGAATTACATTCAAGGGGTTAAAATCTCAATTTGATCCAAGGGACTGTTTATTGGCCTCTTTTGTGTAGTTGGTTTGCTCCAGAATTGCACCACTTCAGCTTGCTGAATTAGACTTTAGGGTCACCTTATATTCAGGCCTTTTCTTTTTTCCTTCATGAAAATCTCATGTTGTGTGGGTGGGGGATTGCCTTATATTCAAGCAAATGCAGGACACACCTCTGGCACTTAAAGAGTTCAGTTGCTTTAGTTTTTGTGACAAGTATGGACAATACCACATCAAAATATACCCCTCAACATCAAATATAACACATACCATAACAAAACTCCCTAATCATCAATCGTCCCCCCTGCAACATCAAAAGCCCCCATCAACATAACACATCTTCCTGCAAATAAAAAGCACCCATCACATCAAATCACCCAAGTAGTAGCAATAGAAATCCTTACAACTTTAAACGCCTCATGAAATAAAATGCCCAGTGGGATGGGGATCATTTTATACCAGCTATTTTCTTGCACATATTTAAACCAGTAAGCAGCACTGGTCAAAAGGTGCTATCTCTGTTTCACCCTTCCCCTTTCCTTTCTTCTCCCCTTTGCCCTTTCTCTCGCCACCTTTGCTTTCTCTATTCACCCAGCTGAAATATAGCTCTGTATTGCTCTGGTGGTGGCATAAAAATCTGTATTGCTCTGGTGGTGGCATCTAACTGTAGTGCTCTGGGGGTGGTGTATTGCTCTGGTGGTGGCATATAACTCTGTATTGCTTTGGTGGTGGCATCTAACTGTAGTGCTCTGGTTGTGGTGTTTTGCTATGGTGGTGACATAGCTCTGTACCAGTCTACCAATGTTTTCCATTGCTATGGTTTGCGTACACACATAACCAGTGGCCTGAATATCATTATTTTAGGTGTAAAGGCTTTGTTACTGCTCATTAAATTGGCCCCCCATTTTTTCTTCTGGCCCCATGTGTGCCCCCCCTAAGTAGAAATCCTAGAGTTGCCACTGGTGACAGACAGAAGTCAAGGCAATTTTTCTCTTTATTCTCTGCCCACACTATTTGTTTGACACAGTCACATTATTAACTTGTTCAATGAAACACCGCAAGAGACAGCACTGGTGTTTCATTGGACAGTTTCTCGCTGAGACACAACCAACTGGCTCTGAGTATTTTTTTTCTCCTTTTAAAAAGAAACTGTGCATGCGTGTAAACATAGGGCTTCATCCGGAGACACTGCCCAAAATCCAGAGTCTCTGGGTAAAACCCGTCAAGTTCCCAGCTATGGGTATATGTTTAGATTATAGAGCTACCCTGCTTGTTCACAGGCATATGAGGAGAATAATGAAAGCCAAGGGGAGGCTTTGCCTTCCCAAAAGAAACTACCATGACAATAAAGATAATGGCAGCATTTATCTTATATTAAAATATTAATATGGCTAACTTCCAGAAACATATAGGTTACTCTACTCTTATGGTAACAGGTTATCACAGTGCCCGTGCTCTTGGCCGCAGGTGGCGACATTCTGATTTCCCAATTTCATTGCCTTTCTCTGATTGGCCAGGTATCTTTGTTGCCACCCAGGGCTAGCCTTTATATACTCTGTCATGTCTATACTGAGGCGCCCTTTCGTGGTGTACTAGTTCCTGACGTTTGTTTCTGAGTCTCTCTGATCGAGTATGACGTGGCCTGCCTGAGGACGTTTCTGCCCTTCCTGTGTTGCTGCTCCATTGCTGACTATGTCTGGCTGAGAACTCGCTCCATTGCTGACTATATCTGGCTGAGAAACCACTCCGTTGCTGACCGTTTCTGGCTGAGAACCCACTCTGTGGCCATCTGTGTCTGGCTATACCTCTTTGTTGCCTTTGTCTGGCCAGTGATACCCGCTGTGGCCTTTCCGTTACGCTAGTCTGTTGTGCACTGCATGGCTCTATCATTCTCTGCTGACCGTAGGCTGAACATTCATGCTATAGCTGCTTTCTTAACCACCTCAGGCAGTGTGCACACGTGAAGTACCGGTACTGTGCTGCATAGCGCTGACTGAGATACTCTGATCTCTATCTGTGTCCACCTCCCTATCATAGCTGGGCTCACTCCCTCTGGGAGTGATCAGTTATTAGTATAACAGTTTAGTAAAATGAACAATTAGAAATTTAATATGTCATATTTTAACAGAAAAAAGGGGAATTTAATTTAATTGGGATTGGAGATGTGTATCACGGGGCCTGTGATTATGCAACATTTTGTCAAGCTTATTTTACTGGTGCCTTCTCATTGGCTGCGCTGTACAGCTCCTCCCAGTGACAGCCTTTATATACCCTGGGCTGTCATTTAGAGTTTGCCCTTTTGTGGTGTACCTGATGCCTAGCGCTAGTTCTGTTTGTTTGATACCAGTGTATGACCCGGGACTGTCTGACTACTCTATTGCTACTGTTCCTGCTTCCGTGTACCGATTCAGATTGGCTGACGTTCCTGCTTCCTGTTCTGACCCAGCCTGGCTGACGTTCCTCCTCCATGTACCGACCCGGCGAGACTGACGACCCTGCTCCGTGTACCGACCCGGCGAGACCGACGATCCTGCTCCGTGTACCGACCCGGCTTGGCTGACGTTCCTGTGCTGTGTACCGAATTGGTCTTGCTCTAGTTCCTGCTTCCTCTGTGCCCGGATGGGCGAAGAATCTGTCAGTACCTGCTGCTACCATCTGTGCACATCTCTCACGTTATTGTGCATCCCAGAGCTACGGTACTCCGTTACCATTTGTAGTCCAGTCCTTGGGATTGAGTCTCAGTGTGCCATTACTCCTCCACACCGTTCACTTGATCGCTTGGTCTTCCGCTTTGGGTTCAGTTGGGCGCATCCGGTAGTCTTCAGTATCCTGACCGTAGTGTTCATTAACCCCTTCAGGGGTGGTGCCTTGTGCCTCTACTTGTTTCACCACTGTTGTTCTCATCTCCGGTATACTTGTGCGCTTGGTCTTCCACTCTGGGTTCAGTTGGGCGCTTCCAGTTGCCTTCCACCTTAAGCCCATAGCGTACATTAACCCCTTCGGGGGTGGCACAGGCACACGGTGGTGGATAGTCTCAGTTGGGCGTCCTTTCCTGGCACGAGCTCTGACTCACAAGGTTGTAGTCTCCGGTGGACGTCCACCGTTGCAACCCTCCGTTCAGGTGAACCTTGCCTGTTCTCTGCTGCCATCCTGTCACTGTCGCTTCCCCTGTCTATAGGCGACATTGGGCCTCCGTTTATCTGGGCAATTGAGTCAGTGGCTTCACTGGCATTGCTGGACTCTGTTACACTGTATCTATCATATTTACCTGACCTGTGTCAGTACTGTATTCTGTAGTACATACTGGACCCGTGTGGGTTAATTTGCTCTGTAACCTGTCCTGTGAAAGTTATTTGCTGCTATATGCTGGACCCGTGAGGGTTACATTATTCCTTGTGTGCTTAAATAAAATTATGTTTTTACCAACATCTACCGTGTCTGAGTGTACTGAACCGTAACAATGTGAAACCATATTTCTTATGTTCTTTGTCTCTTCTAGGAGCTAATCCAAATATATCAATTTCTAATTATAGAGATTACTATACATTTCTTAAAAAAAATATTAATATTTATATTGGATAATGGATCATTACCAAAATTTATGTAAGTTCCATTAATAATTAAAATTCCTGTATCTACCCCATAAATCCTATATTAAACTGACAGTCAAGGGGATAGAATAAGAAATGTATTAATTAATCTCAAGGTATATGAAATAATAACAACTTATATCATTTGTGTAATATCCATTTCAATTCCTCATTTATTCCTCCTGGTCTCAAAATGCCCAAATAGAATATCCGCTAATTTTCTTTTTTGAGAAGTACTTCTGTAAGGTTACCTCTTCTTACTCCTAGGGATATTCTTTCCAATCCCCAGGCTTATAGTCCCGTTGGACTGCTATTATGTTTTTCTAGAAAATATTTACTGACAGAAGTCAGAGCCATTAAACTTTATCTCTTCTTGTTTCTGGTGCTTTCCTTACATTCCCAGCATGTTCTCCTACCCTCGTCTTCATCTTCCTTGTTGTCATTTCCACATATCTTATCCCACAAGGGCATTGTAAACAGTATATGACAGCTGTACTATCACAGTAGATATATCCATTGACTTTTCTAACTTGACCAAATCGATTTATTATTTCCATCTTTTTGACTATATATCTGCAGGTTGTACAGTGACCACATGTATAGGAGCCTCTCAATTTAGATTTGTGCTTGTTCATAACAAAATGACTTCGTACCAGCTTATCTCCAAGTGTAGGAGCTCATCTACAACTGGTACAAATGCAGTCTCCCAAAAGTTTGTACAGACTTGCATCAGGAGGAGATCTGAGGCAGAGCTCTGTAACCACACAGACTTTTGTAAGTTCATTTTAAACAAAATGGAACTTGAAATAAAAAAATAAATAACGTTTTAATGGTATTGGATGTGTCACCTAACTATTTATGGCATGTTGTGCATAGGTGACACATCCACTTTAAAGGATCCGTTTGAATTGTCGTATTGAGGGTAACACTCCTTAAAGGGTTACAACTTAGACTAAGAACTAGTAAAAACAATCATAGAGGATATAACTATACGGACCACATTAAGGATCCTTTAAGCTGCAACATAATTAACCACTCGGACAGTGAAGGATCCGTGAAAATTTGGCATATAGTATATTTATGATACCACAGACAAACTGTTTCGAGTAGCTTCATAAACAGCTTGCCTTTAGTTTAAAAATCAGGCAATACAAACAGCCTCACAGACCAATGAAAGGATCTGTGAAAGCTGACGTATATCTGACTTCATGCTTTTAGCTACTTGCAACATTGTAAGCAGACTGCTTGATACATCAGGGGCAATACAAACAGCTACACGGACCAATGAAAGGATCTGTGAAAGGTGACATATACTTGACTTTACGCTCTTATCTACTTGCAACACTGTATGTGGACTGTCTGATACATTAACGCTTTGGTGATCGGATGTGACCCATATTAGCGGATGATAGTGTTTGGATAATATGCTACTCGTGAAAATAATGTTATAGGGCTTGTAATTATTCCTCTCTATATAATTGGTATCCTTATTTAATGAGCTGGGAGCTTTCTGTATAGACCTAAAGGATAGTAATACTCAATTCATTGATTGGTCACCGTAAATGAGATGACCAAAGACTTTCAGGAAACGTAAAGAGCTATTCGAATTGTTCCACACGAGTGGCCTTCTCCCACAGTCCACATGGTAATTAGAACATTAACAACTACCCCAGTGATTGATTTAATATTCAGCATATTGTTTTTAGTATATCCCCCATGTGTGAGATATGGATATGTGTTTTTTATATTTTTGTATTTAATAAAGATTGATATTTTATTAACTGGTAGAGTTTCATTAATACGGGTTTGTTTTCGGGGGATTTTCTCTTCATTCCCTGACCCACTAGTCAAGGTTAATGTGGGTAAAGCTTATACAAGCACCATCAATAATTATGTAATACATTTGAGCTTTGCGTAATCAAGAAATTATTAAATTACTAGACTAGCTGAAGAGCCCGTTACACGGGCCACAGTGCCACTGCCAGCCGGTCGTGGCAGCGCCCCGCTCTGTATCAGCCTTGTCACTGGCAGTCCCTACTGCGCATGACTGTAGCACGCGCAGCAGTCTCTACTGTGCATGACTGTGTCGTTACACACATTTTAGCGAATTATTATATAGGATTGGAATTGTCTTCTCTTTATTATTATTCTGTAGGAATTTCTATTTCCATGAATTTGTTACCTGCGTTGTGCGATTAAAAACACTGTTACACACACATAATGGCTTTCAAGTGAAGAGTGACAGAAGATTTTTTTTGTTTATGGAGACGAAATGGGAGCACTTCAATGGGATAAACATTCCATTAGTAAAAGTCTGTATGAGATGCTGAAACCAAAAATCTGTGACCTCAAATCAATAAGTGCTGATGTGTTTGTCAATAATCTCATCTTAAAATAAAAATGTGTTTTACAATTCTGACAGTTTTGCAAATTATATTTACAGGTAAAATATAGCTTACAGTGAATTCTTTTTTATAGTTTTTAAGTTTAACTCAGGTGGCAAAGTTAATGTATAATGACAGTTTAAAGGTGCAGTCAAGTTTTATTATGAAATACTACCTTGTTTTACTACCAAGTTACTCCCACTGTAGGAAGATGCTACTGTAGGAAGATGCTTTATTCAAAAGGATCACAACTGAAACTGTACCAACTAGGCAGAGTTAGAAAAACCAGACTCCAACAATCTGTTTCGGTTATTTTTATGTGCTCCAGCAGGCACACCTCAGCACACATCCATTTGCTTTAAAAACCTACACCTGGAGCCCCTAAACGATTAATCTTAGTGTTCTAGTCTTCACTCTAGTATTAGTGCTTTTTCTCCAGCCTTGTATCTATTTCAATTTGATACCTGCCACGGCCTAACATTATTACAGTCTCTTTGTCAGTCTTCCACTTTGTGTTCCATTCCAGTCAGCTGCATGTCAAGTATTCCATTACCCTAATTCCTTGCTCACTGTGCCTCAAGTCAAGTCACTCTGTTATTTCATGTCCAACCATCCTTAAAGAGATAGTAATGTTTCATAATAAAAGCAGCTCTAATTAATCATCATAGCATTTAGACTTTGGAGAGTGTTATTTCAATTCTGTCAGAGTTGTAGTTCAAGAGTAATTCAATGACAAAGTATCCCCCTCCCACCCCTTTTACTGATGTAACACTGCTCCGCCAGATCAGAAGGGAGGTGCCCAGGTAGACTGCAGAGAGGGACAATCTTCAATTAAGATAAGGGGGAATCCTGAAAAACTTGTCAAGGGGGACAGGGCTTTCATTGTTCTCATAGGAAGAAGATTGTCCCCTTCTGTTATCTGTCTGGTCTATGGACTGGATTCCACATCTGAGAAGAGATGGCTTACACTAGGTAAAAGGGGCGGGCGGGGAAACTTTGTTTGTGAATATCTCTCAAACCATAAAGGTTTGAGAGATAAGAATTATATTGTTCTTCATGTTTTTTTAATGCCTACAAAATAAAATGAAGATAAAACAAAGTATTACTATCCCTTTAAGTCTCTCCATTTTTTCATGTCTATATAAGTATCATGTCAACTTATTGTTACATGCCATACATTCTCTTCTCAAGGAACTCTTTTATAAATGCCTGTAGCCCACTTGGGCTACCTCAGTCATTGATTGTCTACAGGTTATTGTGTCCGCTCTGTGCAGATTATACGCATCTTGTTGGCCAACCAGCTCAAGTTCAGCCCTCCATTCTTTAATCCATTCTCAAGTACTTTACACTCTTAATTCATTTACAACTCACCCTGCATTACTGCCTTTCCTCCTACCCAGTACTGCTCTACATCTGCTTGAGTTAGTCTCAAGCTACATTCTCAAACAGCATGCCCAACCCTGACTCCGGCCTGCAGTACCCCTGCTTGTTAGAGTAATGGTATTGGTGAGCAACAGTACTGCACTCCCAGTCAAAACTTGTATAAAACATAGTTTTTACTGTGCATTGACCTGTGCTTCAAGTATAGAGACAGTTTGTCGTAGACATTGTCTTAAATTAGAAAATGGCCATTTAGAGTGAATAAGGAGGGAGAGCTGTGAATGAGAAATAGAAGTGAGTGTCCTGTTAGGACATGTGGGTAAAACCTATGCAGCAATATAGCTCTGGATCTGTTGACTGAGGTGAAAAATAATATGCTGGGCTATGGTGCCTTCACATGGGCAAAGATTATTGTAAGTTCTCATGCTGCAAATTTACTGCATTTCCTCAGGATCTCAGTACAGTTTCAGGAATCATGGAGACAAGGTCTGTGGGGCCATTGGCAAACATTTCATATGAGCTCAGTTGGAGGTTGAGATGTTCATCACAACCTCCAAAGAATGGCTAACACATGGATGCCAGCCAGTATATTTGCTGGTGCTCAGAAAGACCAGCCAAAATACACGATCTTACTGCATTTTCAATTGGCAACGGAATTTAGAAATGTGGTGATTGAACTTACATGGGCAACAGGACTATCATTGACAGAGCCATTAGGATTGAAAATGAGGACACATTCCCGAAAGGAGTTGATGAATATCAGATAAGCAAACAGAGAAACCCTTTCTGTGTTGGAATTCACTGTGAATATTCATTTTGTACAAAACAGTACAGAAGTCAGTTGCCTTGGGGTGACGACAATGGGAATTTTGTGAATTAGATAAATTAGGTTAGCTAATTACAACACTGCTAATTATAACACTGAAATACTACATTATGAGAATAAAGAATAGTCTTTGCCAGCAAAAAGCTACAGAGGAATATAGTAACATTTTAAAACTTGGCAAATGTCATCAATAAACTTAGGTACATTTGCTTCAACCTTGTAGTCCAGATTGATCTAATTTTACCTTTTTCCTTGTGAAATAGCATCATGCTAAATTTTTCTTAAGAGCAGATCCATCAAGTAGTGACTTGTGACTTATTTTTATCACCTTGATAAAGCATCCCTGAGAAATTTAAATTATATCTTATGTGAGATAAAATAACACTGATAAATGTAGGTCAAAGTATCTTAAATAAGAAAACCTAACTTTGTGACAGTTACCAACTTTCTATGATCTTAACATGAATTATTTGACTGTGACTTTTAAAACTAACCCTTTTTTGGATCAGATAAGGGTAATGCTACTGGGAATGATAAGTGTGGGTCTAGACAATGGGCTGTGCAATGCTCTTTAGAGTTCAAGAGGAAACATGTCCATTTAAATCAATGGGAATTTGGGGTATTTAATTGTCTGCTGTGTTGAATTTCTCCAGAATTGTTCCTTGTTAAAATCCCCACCTAAATTAAACAGAATTTTTGGAGACATTCGTTGTCCCCTGTGGTGCAGTTTGTTTGCTCCAGAATTGCTCCTTCTTATAATCTCTGTTGGAGTTTTTAAATGTCCCCCTATTGTGCAGCTGGTTTGTTCCAGAAGTGCCTTTCTTTAGCTTCTTGGATAGGGATGTATGAAAGACATAAAAAAGAGAAACAGATGAAAAATGGCACTTCCCACCAAACTAGAAAATGTTCTCAAAGTGCAGATGTTCTCTTTTTTTGCCTGTCCATTGCATTTAAATACATGGGAAGACTGAATTTCTCCCCACCACAAGTTTCCCTTCTTTTTCCGCAAGCAAAGTATAAAGGGGGTGTCAGGTTCCCACAGTATGCCATTCTGCATTTGTGAGAGGAAGAGAAAACACCACGTTTTTCATCTAGAGAAGACAGGCTAATAAAGTGGAGTTAAAGTTTAGTGTAGGGAGTCTTGTAGGCAGAGCATTTGTTCTCTGTGATAGGGGAGTCTGGGGGTGTGAGAATGGAGCAAAAGAGATTTAACCCAAATACCCCCGAATTCTGTGTGACTAACTGGGAAGAAACAGGCAGCCATTATCCAAGTTCCTTCCTAATCTGGCTGTTATTTCTGTTTTACAGGAGTCTGGGGGTGTGAGAAGGGCACAAAGGAGATTTACCCCAAATGCTCCAAAATTAAGTGTGACTGGGTAGACACAGACAGCAGTGATCCAAGTTCCTTCCTGATCTGGCTGTTATCTCTGTGTTGGAGGAGCCTGAGGAAAGAAGAAGTTAAACAAGGAGTGTGTTTTCTTGGTCAGTGATAAGGATAGGAGGGACAGTTACTACAAAAAAAATACAATGCAATTAAAAAAATGGATAGCTGACAAAGAAAGAGGGAACATGATGTGAGCTGTGACTGAGGCAGACTGATACTTGAGGAGATAGAGTATTTTGTAGAGGGCCAGGGCAAGACATCATAAACAATCAGTTCTATTGTATACTTAAAGTAAAACAAAACACACAAACAGAAGTTTAGTAATGAAAGGAGCAGTGCAGGGACATGTGACTAATGTGGTAGTCCAGCTATGGTTGCTGTAGCATGTGCAATAAATTATGTGATCCGTCTCCTCCTGAGGAGGATGCAGTTTGTCAAAGTCCCTACCAGCACCAGTAATATTAATTAACCATCTAACAATACTGAAAGTCACAACGAGTCACATTCTAGTGTTGATGGCATGCTCAACCAGCATCTAATAGTGAGACAAACAAGCACAAAAATACCTGTCCTGAAAGTAGTAGCGAACGTAGTGAAAATCCCTCTAAGGAGAAAGTAAAAAGAAATTGTTTGACATGTCAAAAAGCCTAGGAGAAATATAAAATTAGTGGGAAAGAAGTGACAGGTGATGCTGAGGATGACCTAATTATTGATGAAGATGTTGATCTAGAATATCCCTCCAGCATCCTCCTCTTTTTCAGATACAGATGAAGCTGAGAGTGAGAGAGATGATGAAAAAAGGCTCAGCCTTCAACGATTGAAAAGGAGTGCTGTGCCTTTTTATAAACTGTTTGAGAAATCAAATGGAAAGCTGATTCTGGCCAAGTAAAGATTCCTTAAATGCACAATCATCCTGTCAGTTAAAATCAGCACCATCACCTCTTCCAAGTCCAACCCCCACCCTGCCACACACACAAAGTAATCAGCAACTAAGGTCATCAACATCCTACACCATAGCTAAGATGAGTGCTTCTGCTGCTATTGGAAATGCAGCACCTTTGACACCTACTAGTACAATTGCAACATACAGCCCCAGTAGTAATATCCCATCAGGATCCTCTAAGTCTATGAAGTCTACTCACTATCCAAAAGCAAAACATATTGCTATATGTTGTTTGTGTAAGAAGCATATGAGCAGGGGGAAGTAGTATACTCATTGAGATCCCACCAAAATAACAACCATAGGTCTGATTGGGAGACACACAAGGAACATGTCAGAGGTCAAAACTAGCAGCAGCAGACATAAACCAAAAGTTCCCATTCATGTACCTATCACAGTGCCCGTGCTTTTTTTCTGTTACTCTCTGTGTGTTGCGCTCCCATTGGCTGAGCTTAGTTTGGCCCGCCCAGTATGGCCTTCATATACCGGGCCTCTGGCACTTGTCAGGTGCCCTTTCATGGTGTTCCTGTACCAGTGTTACTATGTTACTGTGTTCCTGCGTTCCTGTGTACCGACTTGGCCCGTTTGACTACTCCTTCTGGTTCCTGCTCCGTGATTCGACCCTGCCTGGCTGACGTTCCTGCTCTGTGACCTGACCCGGCTTGTCTGACGTTCCTGCTCTGAGATTCGGCCCAGCTATCCTGCTCCTGTTCTTCGTGTCGCTTGGGCGACATTCTTACTTCCGCTTAGTTGGCCTAGCAGACTGAGTATCTCTGTGGCCTCCGTTAACACTGAGCCTTCCGTTAACTCTTGCAGAGCACTGTTGCCTCAGATTACCACTGAGCCTTCCGTTAACTCTTACAGAGCTATTGTTGCCTCCGATTACCGCTCCGGCAGTAAGCCGTGGTTGCGTTCCTTTAGCTCTTGCTGTGTATGGTTGCCTACGCTACAGCACCGGCAGGGTGCCATTGGCTCAATATTACCAGCTCTTGCAGAGTATCGTGCCTTTGTTACTGCACCAGTCGGGTGCTATCGGCTCAAGTCCACCAGCTCTTGCAGAGTACAGTGTCTCCGTTACAGCACCGGTCGGGTGCCATTGGCTCAAGTCCACCAGCTCTTGCAGAGTACTGTGCTTCCGTTACAGCACCGGTTGGGTGCCCGTGGCTCAAGTCTGTTCAAGCTCTAGCAGAGTATTGTGTCCTCCGTTACTGCTATAGCAGAGGGTATAAGTCTCAGTCCTGCTTTGCAGACTTAGGTGCTTCCACATCTCGCAACCATTACCATCATACTGGGCGTTGCCAAACACACCTCATCAGAGACTGATTACTATCTATGAACTTTAACCCATGCTGTGCTGAAGTTGCCTTGTTATGCCTGACCTGTGACAGTATCTAACCTTCCTCCCATTGTATACTGGGCCTGTGTGGCCATATGTCCATGATTTATATTTTCCTGTCTATTTCACTGTGATACACTATAACCCGCTGTGGGTATTCTCATTGTGTCTTTTAATAAAACTGTGTTTTATTCTAACCTACTGTGTTTGAGTGTCGTACAAACCGTTACAATACCTCAGCTATTCTAATGTTGGAGAGGCACATGGCAAAAAGAGCATTGTTGTTTTTTGTTCCCACAACTCGCACTAAATATCATGAATTGTGGGAAGATCAAAAGAAAAACAAGCAAACTGTTGTTGTTTGAGCTAAAACTAGTCAGAAATGTAACACTTACTTGTCATCCACTGTCTGGCTTCTTCATTTATCTTCTCTTCTTTCTTCTCTTCTGTCTTTGTTTCTTCAGTCTTCTTTTCTTTCTTCTGATCTTCTTTCTTGTAGTAATAAAAAAAAAGAAAAACAATGGTGCACTTTCATTAAAAAAAACAATCTCCCAAAGATGCTACCATTAACCCTTTGAGTGCCGGAGAGGGTGACATCTGCAAGTCTACATTAAATACAAATATAATTTTTTTAAAATTGTCCGTAAAGATGAAATGGTTGTATAAAGTTACCCCATTTGCCTCCACTGCTGTCTCCGCTGGCAACAGAAGGCATTTTGACCAGCACTGAGGCATCCTTGCAACCTCTCAGGCCTTTGCCCAAGTCAGACTGCCAGAATTTTGAACTGAGACTGGCTTTTATATGCCAGTCTCGTTTCAAAATAAATTGCCAGTCTCCAATTGGCTGGGAAGTGCTTATGCACCTCCCAGCCAATTAGCTTCTAGTGTGGGTGATGATGAACAGTGAGGCTGCTGTACTAACAATAACTGAAGTGATACTGTAGCAAACCAACTGCACCATTTGGAACAAATAAAAATACCCCACATTCCCATTAATTTAACCCACTGAGTGCCAGAGAAGTGATATCTTGGAGGCATATAGAATTCAAAGGGTTAAAAGTTCATTTTAAATCCATGCACATTTTTATTTGTCCCTACTGTAGTGTTAGTTTGGACCAGTTAGTCCTCTTAAATACAATCCTCTATTAGATGCATTGGGCCAAACCAATAAAACCAGGGATGAGATGCATTAAGGTGACGTAAATGCATGACAAATAGGAGGAAACTTTCTCAGTGTGATAAACTCTCCAGTTATTTTTTTCTTCTAAGGATTTTCTGCACTGAGATTGATCGAGTTGGAGAGATCTTAGTGCATTGGGTTCAGACAATAAAATAGAATCTGGAGAACTTATCTCACTGAAGAATTACCTCTTCTTTCCCCATCTTTAGCACACCTTAGTGCCTAACCCCCTAGGGTAGGATACCTTTGGGTCTCTAGCTGTGTAGTACTGGTTGGGGATGATGGGAGTTGTGGTTTCCAACAGCTAGAGAGTTGTTGATTTAAATGGGGATTCAAACTCCTTAAGTGCTAGAGTTGTATTCAACTCAGGGCCATTTTAATACCTGGGCATTGGGGGGCCTCCACATGGGACAACCCCTGGCTTTCTTTATGTAGCAAGGTCCCTGGTTCATTGATGGAAGATTCTTTTGGGGCTTACGTTTTTTTGTAAGACCTGGAGCCCTGTTTGGGCACATGTTTACATCTTGTGGCAAAGTTACCAGGTCAACTCATCCACATGATTCCTCAAAACTCCAGGTCATGTTTTCATGCAGGGAGTCTTCAGAATATTGTGGGTATTAGTTGGGAGGTGTCAGAGGGCCATGAAAACCTTGCGAAGCTCAGAGGATATAGAGAGAGGGGCATAGTGAGTGCCAGTCCCCTTCTTCTTATAGTGGCTGGGATATGAGCCACATTATTATTAGCAAGAGCTTGGATTGTGCTGAATGACAAATACACACAATGCAAAAAATATATATATTCCTTTATTTAGGGTTCTCTTTGTACAATTACACCAAGGGCCTCAGAGGGTCTTAAAACATCCCTGATCTAACGTGTTGCAAATCAGTGTGTGGGAAACCAACATTCTTGCATGCACTGGGTTAAAACTCCAATTAAATCAATGTGGTTTCCTACTTGCCCCTATGGTGGAGTTTGATTGCCCAAGAATTGCATCAATTCATCTTAGTACATCAGCTTCAACATCTGCTTTTCTCAAATGCAACATATATTCCCAGTACTACCAAAGTAATGATGTCTAATTATAACAGAGAACACTTCATTTATATAAGAAGCTGCTGTTACCCATTTCTTGACACCTCATCAAGGGTTGACAAATAGACTGTGCCTTGTCCATCAATTCGGCAGACCTGACCGTGCAAACATATAAACATCTAACATCCAACCAGGATTATCATAAAACTGAACAATCAATACCTTTATGCTTGTTTGGTTGTCTCTAACATTATAATGTGGTTGCTAATGTTATTATAGAAAGTTATTATTCTTTGGATTCATGTCAGTGAGCAGATTATAGGAATAAATGAATGGGACACAATGGTGGAAATATCACGTCTGATGTCTTAGTGGCTGAATAAAAATCACATAACTTACTGATGGGAAGACAATGGTGAATGGATTTATTTGAGCAGTAATTGTCTCTCAGGATTGAAATTAAAATTGTGTAGCATGCTCTTAATCAGAATCTCTTGAAAATAAGATTATCTATGTAATATACTTGGATACTTACTTTCTGCAGAGATATTTTAACTCTTTCAAAAATGAAAGCATGATTCGGAGACTTTATAACAAAGGCTGACATACCAAGTCAAGTTGGTGCAAAACTTAGGCAAATCAGCTGTCCCATAAGGGTTAAACAAATAATTAGCATTGATTTAAACTGAGCTTGTAACCTATTGAATGCAAGAGAAGTCTACAATGCACTACATTTATAGAATTTTTTAGTTGATGCCTATGCAACAGATGGATAATACCTCAGCACCAATGAAACTGAATCTGACTTTTGTTCTGGTAAAAGGTTTACTGCATAACTACCAATAATTACTTGGGCCTTATGCATAAAAGTGGAGCCAGGGCTCGCATTGCCTACAATGCCACATTTTCAGCTGCATCGGCCACACCCACATTCTGAATTGTGGGTGTGACCAGAGCAATCTCAACATCCCTGCACCAGTTTTACACCACGTAACTGGCTATTATTTAAAAAAGTAGTAAAGTTTTTTTATGAAAATGTATATGTTATAAAGCTTTTCCTGCTGAGTAAAACAACATCACTCCCACTGTTTTCAGTTATTTTATTCAGAAGTTACAAAAGTTCAAATAATCAGGAAGTGAATTTACTGTGCCTTTACTTCCTGATAGTTCCATCTGACAGGAAGTGAATCATCAATTTCTATCACATTCTATGGAGAGCTGTAAGTCACTGACTTTCCTCTCCATTAGAATGTAACAGGAGAACTAATTGGAATTTGATCACTAGAGGGCACTGCTAATGTAAATAAATACCAGTTTAAACTGTAATTACTCTGGAATTATACATCTGTCACCAGTGGGAGCACCCTTATGTTTCTCAACAGGAAATGCCCTACAATATGTTTTTTCATAAAAAAAAGTTTACTGCTCTTTTAACTCCATGTGTAGAGATATCTCCAGTGCATTGCAGAGATTGTAAACAAGTGTATACCTTTGTGGAGCTATGTAAATACATATATTAATTCATCTCTAGCAACCAAGGGGTTAAAAGCTTATTTTTTTTCTTGCTTGACCTGGGTAATTTCTATGCCAGGAAACAGTGGAGAGGACTGGGGAGGTTAAGGCTAAGGGTATATAGAGTGCCTTGTCAAGGGGCACCTGTGATGTAAATCTAGAGAAGTGCAGTGCAATTATGGAGCAAACAAACTTCAACATAGAGGACAAGTTAAAATATTAAAATTCCAATTAATTTAACCCCTTAAGGACCGGCGGTCATGGGACATTTCCGTCCCATAATGACCGCATAGGGGCACTTGGACGCGCCGGTACACGTGACCTGTCAAGTGTATCGGCGCGTCATTATGGGGCTTGAAAGAGATCGCTCCGATCTTGGAGCGGTCTATTTCAGGCCCTATTTTTTACTTACAGCGCTCCCGGTAGAGCGCTGTAAGTAAAAAGTACGTGACGTACCATGACCGTCATTGGTCCTTGAGTAGTTCAAGGACCGTGACAGCCCTGGTACGTCAAGGGTCCTTAAGGGGTTAAATGGAACTTTTAACTTCTTGAATTGTAGAGTGGTCTCCAAAAATGGGAATCTGGTAAATTTGTATTTATCCCACTGGTGCATTTGGTTTAGCACAGAACTGCACCACTCGCCTTTTAAGCATCAGGCCAAATGTTTGCAGAAGTGTAACACTACATACTTACATAGTTGATGAGGCTGAAAAAAGGCATGTCCAGACCATGCAAAATCACCCCTTTTGATCCAAAGAAAGGCAAAAAGAAAAAAAGAACATTGAAGCCATTTCCAATTAAGCCCCAGTTGGGTAAAAAAATTCCTTCTTGACTCCAAAGAGCAGTCAGATAGTTCCCTGGATCAACACCCTATCTATATTGAAGCCATCTGTCATAATTCTCAATGTTGTTCTGTTATAGATAGGTATCCATTGCTTTTTTGAAAGCAGTTACAGTATCAGCAACAACCACATCCCAAAGCAAATAATTCCATAGATTTACTGCCCTTTCTTTGTTGTAGTCGAACGACCCTTTCCACTAGTCTTAATGGATGACCTCTCTTGAGTAAATAATTCACTGGATAGTTCTATGTATTGACCTTGAATATATTTGCAAATGGTTATCAATTCACCCCTTAGACATCTCTTCTCTAATGTAAACAAACCCAGTTTGGCTAGTCTGTCTCTCTCTGTAACTCAGATACTCCAATCCCTTTATCGTCTCTGCACTTTTTCCAGTCCAGTAATGTCTTTTTTAAGAACCGATAAACAAAACTGTACTCCATATTGTAGATGAGGCCTGACCAATAATTTATAGAGGTAGAATTATATTAGCATCCCGTGCATCTATGCCTTTTTTATGCAGGATAGTATCCTATTTGCTCTTGCAGCATCTGCATGACTCTGCAAACTGCTGTGAAGTCTATCATCTATCAGTGCTACAAAATCTTTCTCTAATGAGGATTCCCCAAGTTGTTTCCCATTTCGTGTATACCTGGCATATTTGTTTCTACAGCCCAAATGCATAACCTTACATTTACCTACATTAAATATCACCTGCCACTTTTCTTCTTATCCATTCAGTTTATCTAAACCATTCTGCAGAGAAAAAACATCCAGCACTGAATGTATTTCCTTAAACAGCCACAGGTCAGCACCAGATAGGATGGTCAGACAAGCCTAGGTCATACACTGTAGATCAGGAGAATAAACAATAGAAATGCACTGGACACCAACGTAAGGGCAACTGAGTTGGTGTCCACCTCCCTCTTAAAGCCAGTGACACCTATCAGCAATAGGAGAAGCTAGCCAGGAAGTGGGAGGGTGGAGTCTATAGCATCCCCATGAATAAAACTGAGGCCTGCGTCAGATAGCCCCTCGCCTTAAACGTGATGCAGCGAACCTGAGATGCGTCACAACTCGCCTCCAGCCCTGAGTCCACTAGAGCAACTGCGCCATTCCGGACGAGGATATAGGTGGCCGCTAGGGGCATCAGACGCGACCAGACCATACACGCTCGGCGAGACGTGAGCAATGACGACAAAGCATTCTTCCTGGCTCCAGGTTCCCAGCATCGCCTGGTCCAGTGACTCTGGAACTAAGGTACGCACTGTGACAAAAGGCCATCAATGTCTCTTCCACCCAAGCTTCTCTACCATCACCACCACCACTAGTCCCTGCGTTCTGCTGCTCTATTACAGACTTCTCACTGCTGCTTGGAGGAGGTGATGTTAAATGTGACAGAGGGTCCCACTTGCCATTTCTTGGTGACCTAAAGAAGGCAGACTGGCAGCACTAGCAGCAGGCACAGGGAGCTGACCTGTGCTCCTGGTGGTGGTGGTGGTATTATTGCTGTGCCTGCTAGCAACCAGTTATGGCTTCATCAGGTTCATGTTCCACCTGGACAATGCCGTGGGGGGAAGAGGACTCCCAGGGTCAGGGGAATGGTGTGGACTTCCTTGAGTGCTATTCTGGACTCTCTCAATTTCTTCCCCTACCACTCCCTTAACGCTATTCCCACCAGCTGCTTTACCATTACTGTTACTACTACTAACACCAACCACATTAATTTCAGCCCCTGAGACTTCCTCCTCACAGTCACTAGTAATATGATGATTACCCCCTCCTTCACTCCTAACACTAACAAACTGCTGGACCTTCTTAATAGTAGTACTAGCATTGGTGGGACTGCTTGGGGATGGCAAGTGGGACTTAAGGTCCCCTGCTGTCACACTTGAGATCATCTTCTCCTTCCCCCCTCCTGAGTATTACAAGATACACTGGCAGCAGGTTCAGCACTGGTGGCAGCAGGTTCAGCACTGGCAGCAGGCACAGCACATCTGACAGGAAGCATAGTACTGGTGGCTGCAGGGGCAGCACTGGCAACGGCACAGGCAACTGCATGCCCTTCTCTCATTACTACCCTTTTCTTCTTCTCCAAGATCCTTAGGGGTGATTTGGGAGGACTGGTCAGCATTGGTTCTGTAGGCTCACTTCCTCCTCAAACTCAGAGGACACATGAGGGTACTTCCAGTTCCTCCTTTTTTTTAGTTTGAAACTTGATAGCAGTCACTATGAGCCTCTCCTGTCTCAATTTTGCAAAAATATCATAGCAGAACAGCACAGCACGGCTACCTCGCTCTGCAGCTGCTTCTATTGTGTTCCACTTCCTGGAATATGTCACATTTTTATAGCGAAAAGACGGAAAACATGTAAATCAATGGATGGAAATTTTCTAGCCATTGAAAAAATGGAGAAGAATTTTTGTCAATGGACGAAAAATACAAAGATTTTAATCGCTGGTTTTAAAGCAGATTTTCCCTTGAAAAAGTGGACAACAGTGTGGTTTTTGCGGATTTTTTTGTGGGAACATGACCGGACCTTTTGACCCACTCCTACTCTCCACAACTCTAATTTAAGCTTACAGAGAGGCAGCTTGCTCACATCTGCCACAGGGGTATGCTCACTGGAATGGCTGTTCCAGATGTGCAAACATATGGCAGCTTGTGCACTGAGTTAAAAGGACAGTCATGCTAGCACTTATATTATGCCAGTTACTACAAATTAAAAGGCAGGCAGAAAGATAATATCTGCACGATAAAGTTAGTAAATATGTGTTCTCCTCTGTAATCCTCTGTATTCGAATCCCCCTTTTACTTAAATTCCAGATACTTACCACACTTCTGTACTTACTTGAATTCCCTGTTATTTAAATACACGACACTTACCACACGTCTGCACTTACACACTGATGCAAGATTCGCACGTTCAAGTATTCACTGTCCTTCTGCTTTATATCGCAGAAAAACACCAATTACAACCCAGCAAACAACACAACAACTCTCACCATACACATACTGCAATCAATCACTTGTACAACTGCAGAGGGAGGGTGAAAATGCTTTTGTTTGTAACCTCTCCCCTATCACTCTACACAACACAAAAAATAGACATTTGATTTCTCAGGCAAATATCCCAAACTTAGCTTATCTCATCTCAAGCTTACAGATTTCACTCTTTCCCTGCTTAATATAGCAGAAAACTACCAATTACAACCCAGCAAACAGCACAACCACTCCCAACACACACAGACTGCAATCAATCATGTACAACTGCAAAGGGAGGGAAAAAATACTTGTTTTAAACCTATCCCTTATCACACCACACAACACAAAAATACACTTATTCAATTTCTCTAGCAAATATCCCAAACTTAGCTTTTTCAGCTCACAGCTTACACTAACATATGGCTTTCATTTTTTGATGCTCTTAAGATCCCTGTCCCAATGGTGGGATTCCAAGGAGATTAAAACTTCATCAATAATCAATATCAGTTTTTGCTTATACCTTAAGGTGATGTTGCTCTACTTCAGAATTACATTGTCCTTAGTACACAAGCCTCATTGAGACTGATATAGTGGGAGACGCACTAAGGGTCGATGTTGTGGAGATGTTTGTCTGGTGATGTGTGGGAAGCACATCACCTTGTGGATGTAAACACATATCGCCATACGCACTAAGGATTAGGAATGCAAGGGGAGGAGAGAAGAAGTTTTCTGTTAGCATACAAAACAATAAAAAAACAAACGGTGCACCAATAGAGCCTTATCACACTAGCATGTACAAAAAGCTCAATAAATATTACACTCATTATTAACATATGGCTGAGTCTACACACAGCTGAATGAGAATGCAGAGAATTTCCTACCGGTCTTGTCCGGTAGATGGATTCCCTTTATTCTCTGCTCAGTCTTGTCAGTGGATGGATTCCCTTTATTCTACACAAAGCCTCCTTCAAACTGCAACGGGTGGTGGAATACCCTTGATATCATACAAATACTCCAAATGGCAAGTTTGTCGCAAATATATAAGTTTATTAAATTTGTATAAAACCAATAAACTATAAAAATCATATGCATACCACTTTGCTATGCTAAGTGTTTTGCAGCTACACACTGCTTCATCAAGGCTGCAGTAACAAAGTATTTGTACAAGGCTATTCCACCACATTACCAGCAATTCAACAACTCTCCCTGCTTATGAGAGCTGTTAGGAAACATAAGAAACTACAGTAAGATCCCAACTTCCCCAGCCTCAGGTAGTGTCAATGTCTGAGGGGAGCTATAGGAGAAGGGTTTCACAGTAGGAGCCTGGATCGAGTCTATTTTCAGATACCTTAGGAGGCGAAGGATTCAGATTCAGGATTCTAAGGGAGTCGACCGTGTTCGACTAAATGGGCTAGAAGAGGAACAGTCAACCTCGAACAAGCAAGTTGTTGATCTTCGACTTCCAGTGCCCTCAGCTAGTTGGAAAGCCCAAAGGCATGGGTCATAATGCTTTGACTAGTTAGTCAGAAAGAAGGCACCTACAATGACGCCCTTGACTCAGTCGGTAGGCCTGAGGTGTGGAGTCAAGCAATACAACAAGTCGAATAGCCCAGAAGCAACAGGAGACTCAGGCTGGCAATAGCTGGAGAGACACTCATTGCGCAGCAGACAGCAGGATAAAGGAACAAAGATTCGAAGATAAGAGTAGTCAAAGGAGAGCCATGGTCAGAGCTAGACAGGAGACTGATGTACCTGGGGGTGAGACAGAGTCATAGTCGAGGAGGAAGCTGAGTCAATAATTGTAGACAGACGGATGCTGGAATCAGAAGGCAGAAGACAAGGTCAGGAAACAAGCCAAGGGTCGGTACATGGAAACTCTGAATCAGAAACTCTGGAACTAGAAAGCAAGGACTCTCAGGAACTTGACATGAAGTTCGAGCAAATGCTGGAGGCTAAATCAGGAAGATAAAGGCAACAGTGGCCAATAAAAGATAGAGGTAGGAGGAGTAACCAGAAAGAGTGTGACAGGTAGTCGAAGTTGAAACTGTGAACTCCAACAGCAGACGATGCTATCAGAGTTTGGTAAACTCCAGTCCTTTGCTCTGATGAAAGGAATACAAGGAACTTTACTAGCACTTGCAGGGTTAACACAAATTAGACAGTGTGCAGTAATAAGACAGTGAGAGATACAGACCAGTACACACAGATTTACCTTGCTGTTCATTGTCCTGCAGAGGTCCTGAAATACCCTGCTGTGTAATGCCCTTGCTGAGGTTCTGATACATCTTTCTATGCGTTGTCCTGCACTGACTCTGATATATCTTGCTGCAAAATGTCTTGCAGTGATTCTGATACATTGTGCTGTGCAATGTCATGCACAGATTCTAATACACCTTGCTGTGTGTTGTCCTGTAAATAACCCTGCATGTGCTGGCCTGGATCTCTTTCTGTCTGAGGATTGACAGTTTATGATAATTCCCTGCATGGTATGCTATTATGTTATGTTTGTTATAAATTGTGCTATTAGAAATTACACCAGATTATGGCCACAGATTCATTCAAAGCATAGTGGATGGGAGTGTATTAAATTATCATCCAGCAGATTCAGGAGGATTAGCCTATATCCTCTTGTTCCTATGTATAAAGATGATCCACCAAAACATGATGTTTTAGTGCTCTCCTCAAACTTCTCTGTACTTGAAGCAGAAAGATGGGCATGCTGTGGTAATATTAAATTATCAGCATGTGTCTACATACAGGAGCAATGCTGGTGACACATAGGTATACATAAATAAGAAGATCTAAATACCTGTTTTTCTACACCTAGTTCAGGCAGGTGCAATAGGAGGGATGAACCTTCCCGTTGTCCTGCCTGAACCCCCTGATCCACGGTTCCACAAAAAAATCCCTTCCACACACATAAACACCTTCCTTAATACATACATTGACAGCCTAGTTCCCATGCAATGCTTTTCAAACTCTCTAATAAAGGAGGTGTTATTATATATTACATAAACTATCCACATAAATAATAAACTATGCCCCCACCACTCGTGCCTATCCTAACCTAACCTCAGATTACCCCCCCCCCCATTGCCAGATTGGCTTGTAATAAAAAAAAACTGAAATGGAGGGGTTAATGGATAAAAAAAATAAGTATTTGATTTTATTTGGCCTTAAATAATATGTGGGGTGATAACATTATCCCTCATCTTTCCATCCTGATTAGATCATGATTGAGAGTGCAAAATAATTTGAGGTCTGACTCCTGGGACCCCATATCTACCTTTTACTTTAAATGGATGGGACTTTTGTTCCTTCCCTTAATGACTTAAATGAAGAAAAGCAGATTTACATGAAATATGCTAATACAAGGTCCATACTTCCCATATTAATTACTTGCAAGAACAAAAAGAACAAGAAAAATGTATTTGGGGACCAAAGCTACAATATTAATTCACCAAATGCAAAAGAAAGGGGTCCAGGCCCTCTTCTCTAACCACATTGACTGTTTGACACCTCATTACTATACTACTGTAAATTAGAGGTCATAAAACCACATACTCTATATGACACCTCTTGTTCAACTGTCCCACTGGTAGCCAAAGAAACCCATACACACTGATGCCCACAGTCTTGTCTCATTGGGAGCTACAAATATGATTTAGTCTTAAATAAAATTGAATACTTGATTTTTTTTAACCATTAATCCTTCCATTTGCTGGTTTGCTTAACACAAACTGATCCAGCAACAGAAGGGTTAATATGTGGGTTCAGCTTAGGAGGGGAGGTGGCAGAGAGAGAGTGTATTTAGCTTGACTTAACACCTCTGATTGGAGGATAGTGTTCTGCAAACAGTGGCCTGGAAGGACTCTTGCCCTTCCTTTTAACCCCTGTCTGGTCTAAATAAAGAGAGCAGGCCTTTGGCCTTCATGGTTCCCTTGCACTTGATTCGCTACAGTGGGGCTACCTGCAACTCCAACAAGAAGACACACCCAGTCTTGAACAAGTAATCCTCCTATGCGTGTAAACTGTGCATGGTACGTATTAAATGGCAGACTCGATCCACCAATTCTTACATGTCCTCCAGTGTATGGTAAGATTGGCACAATACAGAAATAAATAGCATAAAGTGCCAAACTGTGCCACCAGTAGATGAAGGTTTATTATGTTTTTCTCATTAAAATATACTAAATGTGGGGTGACAGGTCCACTTTAAATCAGTGAAATTTATCATTTGTCCCCTATAGTGAAGATGGTTTGCTCCAGAGTTACTCAAGTTCTACTAAGTCCTCAGCTCAATATATAAATACCAGTGCCAATACTTTTTAAAGAAAACATTCTTACAGAGGTCTATCTTCTTTTCAGTATAAGCAAAAGGTTCTACATTTGTTGCTGTCTGTGATCCTGCAAAAGGTTAACTGGATCTCTATGGCATAAAACTGAGAATGATATTGAGCTATTCTATTACTTTTACTGCTTTGCAACTACTAAATAGTAACCATTAAACATTTCATTAAATATTAATATTATAAAGTAAACAGGGCTAACTGTCTAAATCAAACATGAAGACCGGATATACTCTCTAAAACGTTGACATTTATATAAAGTCTACATATTTTGGAAGCCTTAGAAATATTTCACGATGACATCTAATCTACTCCACAAGAATGTATTAAAAACCTGCAGGTAAGCTAAACACGTGAGACTGGTTTATAATGTTTTTACAGCAAAATGTGATTCATTGGCCCACAGGATGACAGATTATGAAGTTGTCAGTTTGATTTAAATGCACTAGTATTTACAATACCCTCTAGTGAGGTTCTGTTTAAAGCAACCGAACATTAAATTCTCAGAGTAGATAATTTATAAAAGCAAAATTCTCAGCCCTAGTTGTACTCAGCAGTTTTTCCATTGTTATTGTTAACTCTTCAAGGAATAGAGGGGTGTTCAACATATATCGTTTGTATAATATTGTTTGAAAAAGTGGCGATATTAGTGCCATGAAACACGTTACATAGTTATACATTAAATGTTATGTAACACTTTTTAGTGTCATATATAACATATATGTTTTTTGTATGTTTTTAATGTATTTTTAAATAAATTCAACATCATTACCTAGCACACTTCTCCTGGTGAGTCCTATTTGGGATTTAAAAGCAGAAATTGGATCTACACTTCCATCAGGGAGGAACGCCCGAGCAGGGACGAGCAAAATATTCAAATCTCTGCATGCGAATGTAAACACCGGTGATTAGTTTTATCACCTCTGCTACATACTCTGTGAGTATCATAATTCATTTATTCCAATAGTTCTAGTGCTGTACATCTTTGGTGGTTGCAATGGCACTTGTTCTTTTTCTTCAACAGGTTTACAATTTTGTACTGAACACATGAACAATAGCTCATTTCCATATAGAAATTCAGGAAAATGAGCTATTCTCATATATCCGCGAATGTGTTTATATATTAATGTGGCTGTTCGCCACATGCACTAAGCTCCATTAGCAGACTCTGCTGTCAAAGTTCACAGCCCCAGCATTGCCTGCCTAAGGATGGTGATGTTGGGATATCCTTGTAGCTTCCTATTCAGTAATAGCCCTCAATCAATCATAAGTAGGGTTGTCAAACAGCAGGAAAAGTTCCCCATTAGAATACAGTGTTGTGGAAATGCTGGCGATGTGGAAATTATGCCCTCCCTTACATATCGCCAGCAGTAGACAACAGTAAAGTCTTCCAACATCCCCATTCCCCTCCTACATTTCTTTGACCAAACCAGTCTCATTCTCTCCCACAATTCATGGAGATACTGTTACTTGGGAATACCTGGCTGGAAATCTACCTCCACTACACACTAGCTCTCTTACTTCCAGAACTGCAGGAATGTAATTTAGTTTTATGTTTGTTCTTTTGTTTGCACAAAAGCATGCAAGTGTATGTTAAGAAAAAGAGACACAGATAAACGGTATATATGGTAACAGCATATATTTTCAGTTTGTGTGGCAAGGAGATCTAAAGCTAAAATCTCTAGACATGGATCAGTGAATAACTTCTTGCAGGTCGGTGATGACCTCAGTCTTAGCAGTGAAATTGCAGAATGATGTGCAACTTGAGCTGGAATAGAGAGAAGGAAAGAACCTGGGTGTAGAGTGGTGTGGGAGGAAAACATCAATCAAAAAATAGCACAACTCCTGTTTACTAGGCTTGCTATGCTATCCGATTTAAAATATACTATGGCCTAGTATACATTACATACATTCCATCAGAAAGTATTGGCAGACATTGTTTGATACAAAATCACATTCTCTCTCTACTGGAATCATTCTGGGTTGCTCAAAACCACTCCTAATAATCCCAAAACAAGGCTTAAGAAGTGAAAAGAAATTGGCAGTGGCAGAGGAAACCAGGAGCAGTAGTCCTCCCAGTCACCCTGTCTGATGCCCCGTCCCCATTCAAAACTTGGGTGTAAAGAACATTATGTGATTATATGTTTAAAGGATAAATGGATCGATTCTATGGCAAACCAACTGCACCATAGGAAACAAACAGAAAATCCCACTTTATTAAGTATAACTATATATATATATATGTGTCACAATGCCAGCACATGTGGATATCAGCCATTCACTGCAGGATGCAAATGGCCTCACATCCTCCAGAATCGACTATGTGAAGATTCTTTGTGGCAACCTATAGAATTGCAGGATCTTGGATGTGCCCATTGCATGAGTGCATCCAAGTTGTAGCATGTGGCATTCCAGTATATTCTGTGAGGCAAATATTTCCCAAGTAATCAGAACCATTGAAACTTAGCTGTTTCATAAGGGTGCATTTATCAACATAGCCTAAATCTCTTTTACTTTAATGCTTACCGAGATAAAATTAGTTCATACTGCAGTCTGGCATATCTGTCTATAGATTTATTTCATAGTACCTGCAATTTCCTTATTTACTAAGCAACAGTTTTGTTCTGTATTTAGCGTTCAGCTCCACACAATAAACAATTGACTTATTAGTCTGAATAACATTTGTCATAGACAAAGACAGCCCTACCCATGACTGTATTGGACTCAGGAATGTTCTCAAGTTAACAATATGCCTTTGATCAGTTACAGACTACAGCTGATTTCAAAACCAGAAAACAGTTTATAGATCTCCCTGACTGTTGTACGAAGGACACATACAGAAACAGGTCATTCTATTTAACAAATGAATAAACACTTATTTCAAGTGTGTATTTCCCCTTTAAATAGTGCTTATACATCCTTAAATTCTAGAGATGTCTCAAACACATTGCAAACCCCATATTTAAAACACTGGTTACTTGGGGAAATTTTATTTTGTTCAATATAGGGCAGTTGGCTTGCTCCAGAACTGCATCTGTCTGAGCAAATGGCCCTCATAAGAGCTCACTTCAAACTATACAATGAGGGAGATGCACTGAGGTGTGACTATGTTATTCTATGGAGCCAATGCACTAAGATTTCTTCAGATTTCGATATCTTAGTGCATAGGCTCCATAGAATAACATAGGACTGATATCACTGGAGAAGTAATCTCCTCTTTATCACCTCTTTATCCCACCTTAGTGCATAACCCGCAATGTGTTTAATATTGCTTATTTATCGTGTTCTTATAATGTTTTATGAACAGTGATAATTTTCTTTGTTAAAAATCCTTTCTGCCACACAAACAATCCCTTACAGAGAAAGAAAAAAGATGAGCAATGTATATGACGGGAAAAGAAAACTCTCTCTGGAAAACACAAGGGAACAGGTTTTGGGCCTCATGCAGGAAGAAAATGATGAACAGTTCTGGAGCATACCAAGTGCATCCTAGTGGTAATAGAAACATTCCCATTTACCTTCATGGAGTTTTTAACCAATTGTATGTTAGCTAGGTCACCAAAGCAATGTGCTGGTAATCTCTCGAGCATTCAAGGGGTTAAAAACCCCATTAACCCTCTGAGTGCCAGAGAGGTATCCAATGCATTGCTTTGCTCTCTGACACCTTTAACACTCAAAGGGTTAAAAGCTATGGGCATTTTGGTCTCTGAATTGTCCAAGTTTTGCTTCCTGCAAAGGGCCCTTTAAGTGTTAGAGTTCTGCAACTTATCCAGTACAATCGTATATAAAAGCTAAATTCCATTTTTTCCAATATTTCACAAATGAAACAATGTTCACTCTTAACTACTGCCTCCATACCACAACTTTACCATACATATAATGATCTGTTACAGACCATATACAGCACACATTAGCAGAGTTAGCAAAATGGACATCCTATATAATAATTCGCCAAGTTGTGTGTAACGACCGACATGCGCAGTAGATACTGCTGCACGTGCAGCAGTCACACGCAGTGGAGACTGCTCGCGCCGCGGCTGATACAGAGCTGGGCGCTCCGAAGGAGCGTCCAGCTCTGTATCAGCCGAGGCGCGGGCAGTCTCCACTGCGTGTGACTGCCCCGCGACCGGCTGCCAGAGGCTCTGTATCAGCCGAGGCGCGGGCAGTCTCCACTGTGTGACTGGCCCGCGACCGGCTGCCTGAGGCACTGTGGCCCGTGTAATGGGCTGTTCAACTAGTAGAGTTAATAATTAGATGTTTTATTAGATTATCATACATCCCAACATTTCAAATGGTCAAAGAGGGACACTTTTTGTTATGTTATCTCATGACCTACTGACACTTCTTTAAGTAACTGAATAAATGATTTAGAGCAAGACCAAAGTATTTTATTTACACAGACTAATTTACAAGGACATATCCTGAAGTTTGAACAAACATTACTGTTTTATTGCTATGGAGATGTGTGATACACTTATCTGCAAACCACACAGTCTCGTCTCCTAAAAAGAGGGACACCAGGGTGGGAACAGAGGGATTTGGGGCTCAAAAAGGTACTGTCCCTCCTAAAGAGGGACACTTAGGAGATACGCATGATATTCAGCATTGTTTTTTTCTGCTCTGTAAATTCATTATTACAGTGTATATCTGTGAGAATCTTTGAGCCTGAGTGTTTCACTGTTATCTGCAGAATAACATCAATGAACTTTCTTTCCTGAAAAAAGGTACAAAATGTTCCTGCTGATTCATACGGTACCTTTATGTTACCTGCAGAATATAGTCAACTGAGCTTTCCTTTCCTGAGAAAAGATACAAAATGCTCCTGCTGTTTTATATGTACAAGAGCACAAAGTAACATAGCACGGTTGGAGGGTAAGCAGTTATTTAAAGGGATAGTAATACTTTAATATTACTATTCCCCATATACTATAACATAAAGTGGTAGAATGTGTCGCTCCCTGTGAGTGTAATCGCACATGCACAGTAGAGACTGCTGTTACAGCAGTCTCTAGTGTGCATGTGTGGTCTCTCACACGGGGAACTTTCCTGTGAGCCGTCTGGAGCTCCACACTAAGGATCATCACGTTCGGAGAGTCTCTACTGCGCATGACTGCAGTCATGCGCAGTAGAGACTCGCCGAATGCGCTGATCCGGAGTGGGGAGATTCGGGCAGCTCACCGCCTGTCTCTGCTCTCGGCTCCAGGGTAGCAGCCGGGGCCGCTGGATGCAATTTAGCCCGTGTATACGGGCTTTCATGCTAGTTGTAGATATTTGAAAAAGAATTTAATAGCCCCCAGGTTCATCTGACTGCAGGGATATCCGGTCTTATTTTCATCAGGTGGCTCTGCAGCAGAGCTGCGATCGCGTTAGTGAAAAATAATTCTTTCACTGAAACGGTCTTCTACGTGTGATTGCAAACCAAGCAAATGTAGAACACTGTTTCAGTGAAATAATTCTTTTTCACTAACGCGATCTCGGCTCAGCTTCAGAGCCGCCTGACTGTTGTATGACAGGCTTCCCCTGCAGTCAGCACAACATTGACTTCAGGGAAGGGGGAGGGAGGGGGGAACTTTGCCTTCGGTTATCTCTCAAACCATAAAGGTTTGAGAGATGAACCTGGGGGCAATTCAGTTATTTTTCAAATAGCTACAATATGGGGAATAGTAATAATAAAGTATTACTATCTCTTTATGTGTGTTTATGGATGGGAGAGTGAGAGATTGTTTGGCAGGACTGGCTGTAATCGAAGAGGAATAGGATAACTCTTTGGAGCATTTGGGCACAAGGTGATTACTGATGGGCATTTAAATACAGTCTACATACTAAATGGCAGAATCCGTATGCTCTTGGAAGCTAGTAACTAGCCTTCAAAGGGTTGACTAAAAAAGTGATGACATTGCCAGGGAACAATCCAAAACACTAATCTGTACAAGATCATGTCTGCAAATGTGACCATGCAAAGGTCAAATCTCCTGGTGGTGGAAGATCAGTATTTAAGATCCCTGTAGTTCCAGTGAGCGGCATGAGAAATAATGTCATGTCATTTAAAACCTATGTATGTGTGACTGCAGCATTATTGACAGATTTGTTGTTGCAGCTGGTGTGTATGACCTGAAGGACTGTAAATTCATTACACAGTAGGTGAAATGCAGTGATTGCCAAGATTATCAAAAACCCATGGAAAGCAATTAAATGAAAATCAGGAAAATGAAAATAACATAAACTCTTGAAGACACTAAGGCTGATGCATTAACCCTTTGTGTATCAGAGAGGTATCCAACACATGGCATTACCATGTGTTGGATACCCACCCTAGAACTCAAAGGATTAAGGAGAACTGGAGCAATTCTGGATAAACCAGCAGTTAACCCCTTAAGGACCCATGACAGTCCTGGCACATCATGGCTTGGACATGCCGTAAGGACCCATGACGTTCCAGGACCGTCAAGAATTTCAGGACTCCCCGTGCACACCATTAAGGGATCCCTGTGTCGGATAGTAAAAAAAAATGCTCAGTGGTCCTTAAGCGCCGGTCGTGAGTGCATGCAGCTGGTCCTTAAGGGGTTAAGGAGAACTGGAACAATTCTGGGATAAAACCACCTTGCCATGGGGGACAGATAAACATTCCCAAAAGTCACATTGATTTGCTATAAGCAGAGCTTTTCACCACTTGAATGCTAGATAGTTCTCCAGCTCATGTGTCCACTAATTCTTGTTACATCAGCCTTGAAACAAACATAAACAAATCTGTTCCAGTCAAGCATATTTTGCACCAGAAATGCCCTTTAACCCTTTGAGTGCCTGTGCTCAACACATTGCATAACACTGCATTGCACACACTGCTGGCGCACAGAAGGTACATTTAACTACTATGGGATAGCAGCTCTTACAGCTGCACAAGGTACAGAAGACATTGCAGTAAAATCAGTCAGTTTTCCTGAGCATGCTATAGGGAAGGTATTTAAGCTTGGTGGAATGAACGGTTTCTTGATGATAGACTGTGTGCTCAATATACACTAAGGGCCATATGTGGAGGCATTCTGGGGCAAGCTATTTGAACTGTAGACAAGAACTAAAATTCCCATGTACTTATAAGGGGGTTATTAACCCTGGAATGATAGAGAGGTCTCCAACAATTTGCAAATCAATGAGCATTCAAGGGATTCACATTCCCATTTATATACAGGAATTCTGGAATTCTTAGTTCTCTCCTATAGAACTCCTCCACTTTTCTTTTGAACACATGACCCTAAAGCATTCAGATGCTCTTGTAGTTACCAGGGAGTGCAGGCTTATGATTTTTTTGCCAGCATCTAAACATGGAAAATGAGCTGCTCTGACAGATTGTACATTTCCCCCAATATCAATCTCCCTTCATTGAAATATATCACTCCATGTTCATCTTCTTCTTCTGATTGACCAAAGAAAGTTCATATCTGTCATGCATTTCAGACATCTCCAGCACCCAGGTTGTTAAATAACTGCATGTGGCCTTCTCCACCAGCCTAAGGTTTGTTGGTTTATTTAAAGTGACAACCTCCTTTTTTTACTTTGCATATTCTGCAAATTTATAATATGTAAAGCCGCATTTCCTATACTTATTGTTATTATTATTATTAATATTTACCTATATTTTAACCCCTTATGGACCAGAGGTCCTGGGACGTTTCCGTCCCATAAGAACCGCTTTGATCGTTGCTGACGCGCCAGTACACGTGACCTGTTGCGTGTATTGGCTTGCCACTCTGTGGCCTGAAAGAGATAGCTCCAATCTTGGAGCGGTCAATTTTAGGCCACATTTTTACTTACAGCATTCCCGGTGGATCTCTGTAAGTAAAAAGTATGTGACGTACTATGACCGTCATTGGTCCTTAAGTATTTAAGGACCATGACAGTCATAGCACGTCATGTAGTCCTTAAGGGGTTAAACTTATGTCCCTGACAATGAGCTCCCTGAAAATCTGTTTCCAGAGATGTTTCTGTCATTTTGACACTGAAAGCAGGAATAGTTAGACAATGTAGTACTATGCATACAATAGAAAAGCCTACTTCCATTATATTACACACAGCATACAGAGGACTTACGTACTGTACTGCAGGATTGGTGATTGTGTTACCATAGTTAGCACTCTCCCTTTCTCCACAGACCCTGACAGTAAGCTT
Organism: Rhinophrynus dorsalis; assembly: GCA_037306005.1. NCBI lineage: Eukaryota > Metazoa > Chordata > Amphibia > Anura > Rhinophrynidae > Rhinophrynus > Rhinophrynus dorsalis. The sequence goes on from CM074724.1 coordinate 270,852,214, forward strand.
TATAGAAACAGATATTCAGGGAGCTCACTGTGGGGAGCATAAAAGAACACAAAAATAGGTGTAGATTTAAAAAAAATTATGGGCAATGTTCACCTTTTTAGGAGGAGGGAGGTGTGCTATGCCTTTCTTTGCAATGTTTTGTGCACCTCTTTGGCCTTTAACCATATGATTATAAAAAGGGTTTTCCACGCATTGCTCCAGTCCTCTGCCTCTCAAAAGGATAGTTTATGAATTAATTGAGAAATGATATTCCTATAGATATGTCTACAAAGAGAAGTTTTTCTGATTTACTGTCCGCCACACCCTGGGTCAGTGATTTTGAGAGAAGGGCCACTCCTGTGAAAATCATTGCAGCAAGTTTCACACTAAGATGATTTTCACAGGAGTAACCAGGGAGGCTTAAATGTCTGGCCACTCCAGCCTCAATCATTGCTGCAGGTTTTCATGGGCCAGTGATGTTGACAGGAGTCACCAGGGGTCATTTTGCCCCCTGTCCATGCTTGTCAAGATCAATGCAGCAAGTTTCCACAGGGTGGTGATTTTGAGAAGAGTGGCCAGGTGGGCGTTTGGAGAACAAACCCTTTGCCACTCTTGTCAAAATCACTGCAGGGACCTGCCACTGTCTTCAGACACCCAGGGTGGCCCCTCCTCTTTTATGTATTGCTATTGAATGAGGGTGTGTGGAGGATATAGGGGAGGGGCCACTCTGTCCAATTTGTTGCATCGACTGTAACGCATGGCACCCTTGCACTGCGTTCTCCTTCCCTTGCATTCAGTCCAGTCTCCCCTTCACCTTCAGCAAACTCTCCCCTTCGCCCTCCACACACACCTTCACTGATTAGTGTTGCAGCGAAGTGAAGGGGCCACCCTGTCTAATTCACACATGGCAGTATGTTCACCCTCCCACACACACCTTCCCACAGATGCACAGCATCTTCCCTTCTTCACCACCTCACATCAGACAACAACAAAAAAACACAAACAATCCCTCAGTCAATGCCATGTAACATTTTATACCCTGTAATATAATTCTGCTCTTGAATTTTATACAGGTAATTACATTACTTTTGTAGCTTTAACATTTTCCGGGCTTATTTATTTACTGTATATACTATGGCATAGTAATATTTCATAAAAGATTGATCCATATGTGAGCCACTATTCTAAAAAGAGATTAATGGCCATTGCAGCTCTGCTTGTTGACATGAAACTTGCATTGCTTAATATGTGACCTCAAATATTTGGTGCATTATTAATAATACTGGCTTTTTCCTCCGCTTAAATAATCGAGCTGTTTTCAAATGGAAGAATTGTCTAGAAATATTATTGTTACTAATATGATGCAGTGCTTGTGTTTGCTGCAACCGCAGAGCTTAACTTATGCAGACTGAGTTATCAATGCCATAGCAGATCAAATAGCTTTATATTCCTGCATATGTTAGTGCCACTTGGGTTAGAAAAAAGCAACATGTTATTTAAATCTACGGCTGGCAAACAAATTCACCCTATGGGCCATATATGTGATGCTCAAGTACACTAAAGGGCTACACATGTTGATTAACCCCTTACGGACAGACAGTCCTGGTGTTGGTTTCCCTTTAAGGACCAGATAGGGAAATTCTGAGTTCGAAAACAAAAAAGCGGCACAGAGGATCTCTCTAATTGCAGTAAGTTTTAGTTCAATCTAATCCTTCACCAACACCAATCTTCAATAAATTTACTCACATTCTTCGGAGGCTGTAACTCACCTCCCAATGTTATAGCAGTCACTGGCTCTCACCCACATATGGTGCTCTTTATAGTTGATCCCAGCAACCAATCGGGTATTGATCAAATTTTCAATGTTTCGATGGCGGGCAGTTTGTGGAATCTACCGACCGGATGAAGGGTTACACCTTACCCAGCATCAACATTGGAGGAACCTAGTTTATTCCAAGTCTTTTAGTATTCAATGGACACAAAGCTATATAGCTACAACTGAGCGATTTATGTCAGGCTGTCTCTTTTTAGCCTCTGATGAAGTGACCGTGCGTTACGAAACGCGTTAGGCCATTATTTTATATGTTTCTATTTATTTTTTGATGTTTGTTTTTATTGAACAATTGTTCAAAGGATACTACTATTATTGTAGTTTTTGCCATATATTTTTTTTATATTAATATATATTTTGTACTCCAAAATTAAATCTTTCAAGAGTACTTCTCTACAAGCGTGGCGTCACTAGCTCAATTATAGCTATATAGCTTTGTGCCCATTGAATACTAAAAGGCTTGGAATAAACTAGGTTCCTCCAATGTTGATGCTGGGTAAGGTGTAACCCTTCATCTGGTCGGTGGATTCCACAAACTGCCCGCCATCGAAACATTGAAAATTTGATCAATAACCGATTGGTTGCTGGGATCAACTATAAAGAGCACCATACTGGGGTGAAAGCCAGTGACTGCTATAACACTGGGAGGCGAGTTATAGCCTCCGAAAACGTGAGTAAATTTCTTGAAGACTGGTGTTGTTGAAAGAATAGATTGAAATAAAACGTATTGCACTTAGAGAGATCCTCTGCGCAGCTCTTTTGTTTTCTTTTTTTGTCAGTTGCTGATATTGAGTGTGGGAGTCCCTACCCATGGAAGCATGCAGCGTGGGTCCATCGTAATTCCACCTTAAAGTACTTAAAGATCTTCATATTGAATCTACCTGTGGTTTGGACTATTGTTTGTTGCATATATATAATTTTTAGTATTACACATATATATATATATATATATATATATATATATATATATATATATATAATTTTGTTTAATTAATTGTATCATTAGTAATTTTAATTTTGGGGTTGGGTGCAGTATTTAAAAGAAGCTGTCCATTCTGAGTGGTTTCTTTCTTTTCTATTTGAAGTTCTGAGTGCGATACACATGATCATGTAAACCGGCATGCCTGACGGGAGACTCATAGTGACCGCTCCAGTCTTGGAGCATTCAATTTCAGCCCCTGATACTACTCATAGCGCTCCCACAGGAGCTTTGTGAGTAAAAAATGCGTGACGTACCAGGATGTCACTGGTCATTTAGGCAAAGACAGTGGTGGTGGTCCAGGAACGTCACTGGTCCTTAAGGGATTAAAACATTTAAATAAGGGGTTAACAAAGTAAATTAACCCCTTTGATGCTGGAGAGGTAGTAGTCAGTTTGCTTCTTGACTTTACATATTCTGAGAGTGCATAAAATATACAGTCAAATTCCATTTACTTTTTTCATCTTCACCTAATTTTTCACACATTTACGAATTAGTTTCCAGAGAGCTTTCTGTCAGGGACTATCAGGCACTGAGTACGCTGTATGCTGTTTTTAAAGTGATAGTAATGTTTCCCAAAAACAGCAGCCCCAATTAATCTTCATAGTATTTGAGCCATAGAGAGTGTTATTTCAATACTGTGAGTGTTGTAGTTCAAGAATAATTGAATGATAAAGTTTTCCCCTCCTGCCCCCTTTTACCTAGTGTAAAGCCCCCGCTCCTCAGATGTGGAATCCACTCAAGAGAACAGACAGCTCATATCAAGGGTCAATATTCTTACTATGAGAACAATGAAAACCCTGCCCCCATTGATAGGTTTTTCAGGTTTTCCTTTATCTTAATTGAAGATTGTCCCTCTCTGCAATCTACCTGGGCACCTCACTGCTGCTCTAAGCTGAGCAGTGTTATATCAATAGAAGGGGCGGGAGGGGGATACTTTATCATTAAATTACTCTTGAACTACAACTCTGACAGAATTGAAATAACATTCTCCAAGGCCCAAATACTATGAAGATTCATTAGAGCTGCTTTAATTATGAAACATTACTATCCCTTTAAGCCTTTGAGTACCAGGAAGTGAAAAGCTCAATTTAGATCAATGAGAGTTTGAGCTATTTTCAACTGGGAATTTTTGTTTGTTTCCTCTTGGAAATAAGAATTCATCATATTTGCTCCAGTTCCGCTCAGTACTTCAAATCCAGCATGCACATTACAAATTAAGTGAATTTGAGTTTGGAGAATTTCTATTTGTCCCCTGTGGTGTCATCATTTTGCTTCAGAATTGTTGCCTTAGTAATAGTATATCATCCTCAATGATACTATTACACTTACTCACTTTTTCCTTTTCACATAAATATAAATACATATCACTGCACCAGTAGTGGCCTGTGGTTATTTAATTGTGTTTATTGCATCAAGGAGAACACACTGGCTTGCTTCCAGAACACTGTCCGCAACTTATTAGGCTTCCCACGACTGCCATACTAAAGAAAGATGTTGTAATCACATTGCTAGGTTCTGGCTGGCAGGCTAAAGCCCCACATCACAGATCACATCACATGCTTAAAGGTGCAGTAAACATCTTTTTATGAAAAGCTATATGTTATGGAGCTTTCCTGCTGAGTAAAACAAGGTTACTCCCACTGCTATCAGTTGTTTTATTAAAAGGTTACAACAGTTCAAATAATCAGGAAGTGAATTTAGTGTGTATACTTCCTGAAGGTTCTGACAGTATGACTCAGTAGTTTCTATCACATTCTATAGAGAACTGTTTGTCAGTGACTTTCCTATTATATGAATGTAACATAATAATTGAAATCTGACTACCAGATGGCACTGTTAATGTAAAACTCTAGATTTAATCTGTAATAACTCTGGAAATATGCATCTCTCAGCAGCAGAAGTACTCTTATTTTACTCATCAGGAAAAAGATGTACAACATATATTTTTTCACAACAAAAGTTAACTTTTTCTTTAAAGAGCTAGGTTTTGTTGCCGGCTTGCCGCATGTAATTGTGCTAATTAATGCATATTGCATTAATATATGTATTAAGTGGGCTCAAGTCACAGTTATTTTGGTAACCTAGCAACTCCCCTGTCAAGAAGAAACGAGATGCCATAAGATAAATGGAGCTATACGGACCATATGCACATCAATAAAAGCCGTCCAATTCTGAAGCTCCCAATTGCACCCTATAAAAAGTGTAAAAGTTTCTAATGATTTAGTTGCATTTGTGACCTCTCTAGTATTCAAACAGTTAAAAGACGAATTTAAAGGAGAAACAATATCTAATAATAAATATACGTACCTTACTTTGGCCAGAAAATCTAATGGTCCTAAGAATGTTGCCCATGCACCTTTGTTTAAGATATAACATCTTCAATCAATCCTGGATGTCATTCACTTTGAGGCAGACATGGTAGTTGCTGGCAGGTTTTTCAGACTGAAGCAGAGTCCATGAGTCTACTTAATCGTTTAAAGGGATAATAATGTTAAAAGCCGCTCCAATTAATCTTCATAGTCTTTGGCCCGTGCAGAAGATTATTTCAATACTTTCAGAGTTATTCAAGAGTAATTGGATGATAAAGTATCCCTCTCCCGCCCCTTTTACTGATGTAACACTGCTCACCTCAGAACAGCAAGACTGTCCAGATGGATCGCAAAGAGGGACCGTCTTCAGTTATCATAAGTTAAAACCCGAAAAACCTGTCAAGGGGGGCAGGGTTTTCCTTATGCTCACAGTAAGAAAACTTGCTGCAACTTGACAAGTCAAGAGACCAGATTCCACACACACTTCCCAACATTTCGAATGAACAAAGAGGGAAAATTTTGTTTTAGGGAGTGTTGCTGGGGGTATGACTGGTGGGCAGGGCATTACTGAGAATTTTTAGTTTATTTCATGACTTATTGACACCTCTTTGAGTAACTGAATAAATGATTTAGCGTAAGACCAAAGTATTTTATTTAGGAAGGCTAATTTTTAAACCCTTATACTAAAGTTTAAACAAAGCATTAATGTGAGTTTTATTGCTTTATATTAATGTGATACACTTATATACTCACCACACAGGCACTTAAAAAGAGGGACAACAGGGTACTAAAGAGGGACAGGGGGATTTGGGTTTCAAAGAGGGGCTGTCCCTCCTAAAGAGGGACACTTGGGAGGTATGTCCATATATGAGGGGAGACGGCTTACATTAGGTAAAAGGGGTGGAGGGGAATACTTTATCATTCAATTACTCTTGAACTACAACTGTGACAGTATTGAAATAACACTCTCCAAGGCCCAAATACTATGAAGATTAATTGGAGCTGCTTTTTTGTGAAACATTACTATCATTTTAAGGACCAGAGGCATGCACAAAGGAATACATGGCAGTTGTTAGCAGGATCCCACGATCACAAACTCTGCATATTACACATTGTAGTAGAAGGCTGTGCAAACATTGCTTTATGTTTTGTAAACCCTTCTATTAGTTACAATGTGCAATATGCAGAGTTTGTGATCCTGGGATCCTGTTAGCAACTGTAATGTCCACCTCAATTGACATGAATTCCAGGACTGATTGATGATGTTATCTCTTAACCCCTTGAGTGCCAGAGGGGGTAGTCAATGCATTGGCATTCAAAGTGTTAAAGGCACACAGGCAGATTTCATAGAGATCATTAACATTTTCTGGGCATGGTACAGTAAGTGGGGGTTATTATTAGAAGGTTACTTCTCAAATCCAGTGGGAATTTGGGGAATTATTTGTCCCCTACACTGCATTCAGTGTTTTCAGAATCTCCCCTTTGTTTTGTGCATATGGTCCATAGATTATTAAATGCTGAAGTAAAATTCATGACCGGTGGGTAAGGGGAATTCATTGCTCCATTGGAAAGGAAATTTCCATCAATTTTCTATTAAGACTTATACACTGAACAGAGCAGTGAGATGTCAAACTCTCTACATATTACTACATTTATGAAGAACAATCCTACTGGTGTATTAGTCTATTGATTTCCTCATTGAAGTAAGGCATACATCATGCAAGCTGACAAGCCATGGGCCCTTATGGAGCATTTCATATATCACAGGGCTCTGTTGACTTTCAAACGAAAGGATGTGACTTGTCTTCCAGAGAACTACTCATCATCAATGTGTTTCCGAAAAGCAGTTGTCTTGATCTGTCTGCTTCCCTTAATGTGTGCAGAGCTATCATATGCACTCTCCCTGAATAATTATATGAGGTAGACCGAAATTGCAGTACTACAAAGCCTTAACACTAAATGAGGAAAATGTATAAAAACAAGTGGCATCATTTCTGGACCAACTGCATCTGACGGAACAAATAAAAATCCCCAATTCCTCATAGTAAAAAGAAAAAGAAATGCCTTATCCCCTTAAAGTGGTGGTATAGTGTACATAGCTCCCATAGCTTTACTCCATCGTTAATTGATATGCAAATTGACACTTTGTCCGGATTGGTTACTTTGTGGTGTTAACCCTTTTCCATTCTACTCAACAGACTATAAAACCTATAAATGGCTCCCCAGAAAGGAGCATTCCTTATTCCTGAGGAAAAGCATCAGAAATTCTCGAAACATGATAATGAAGTAAGAAGACATTGGACAGCAGGCGAAAAATCACAAACTCTATGCAGGACACAAACAAAGGAGGAAACATAAGGATGTTATTGTTGATGACTGGAGCCTGTAATAAATTGGATACATGCTATATAATAGAATGAGTGTTCTAAGTATGCATAATATTAATACTAGGACTGAAGGGTGAACGCCAAACTGGGATCTGAGTGTTGAAGTCTGAATTGAGACCTATATCAAGTAAGCAGACACAAAACAAGGAGACTGGATTACCTGTTAACACTTAGATCTCAGATATCTTAGTGAGCTCTCATAACAATGCACACTTTTTTTTGTGAAGTATTACAATGTCTGTGCACATACCCTCCCTCTCCTTGTATACAACACCACTGTATTCATGTTGTGGCTAGAGATAATTGTACGGTATCTGACCATCATTTCTATAGTCCATTTCAATTTTACCATAGTCTATCTGTCTGTATTTTCATACCTAGTCCAGCAATTTGTTTTTACATGTTTTTAACCATTTAGTATCTATGTAATATTTGAACTTATATTTATTAAATCAAAGCATTCTTTTGACTGTTTATAAGAATGTTATTACTACACTTAGAAGACTTTTCCCATTGCTCTTTTGTCTTTATATTTTTGAAGTCTTGTTTACTCCTGGGGATCAGCTACAGAGAGGGAGCTGAAAAGGGGAACACTTTATCTCATTCAAACTACTGTACTGACATTTTGGAAGATACCCAGGAAGGTTGGGAGATTGTTTACTCATTTCATCCATACACTGTCATCATTACTAATGCATCCACTTCATCTCTGTCCACCAACACCATCAACAGAGAATCTGGGACTATCACTAGGACTCAGGCTAGGTGAACTTATTAATAAAATTGTGACACCCAATTGTGGATGACATTTTACACTTATATTTGTTTATTTTTTTATCCATTTATTCACATTATGGATCCAAAGAATGAATTATGTTCAAGATGTAGGATTCTGTATTATTGGCCATGTCATTTTAGGAAGCCACATATTGATTACTAGGTTGTTTATTGGTTATGTATTGTGTAATCTAATATAGCCTTGTATAGTATATATATATCTATGTGTTGTCTTAGTTATAGATGTTGAAGATTTATCCACCATAGACCAGTTATCCCATACTTGGGGTCATAAATGATGGGAAATCTGTGGTCACCATGATTTTTCTTTAGAACTCTATTTCTTTTTTTCTTTTCTTTACGTAGCTGATATATTTATCATACTGTCACAAACAAAATTCAGATTTTTTTTATTTATACAGATGTGTTGTTATATTATAATATATTTTACTATTTTAGTACGATCCATATTCATGTTTATTTTTTATGTATATATTTATGTTTTATATATACATGTGGGAGTATGAAGGTGTGTTATGTACTCATGAGTGTGTGTAACAGTGATATTGGTATTCTGTATATTTTGTTTATTCAAAATTTGTTTGTGTTTGTGATTGAGACCAATTGGGTTTGTATTTAACCTTTAGGATCAGCCCTGTTCTTTCCCTGTAGTCAGTGTGAATGGATGACAGCGCAACTGAAGCGCCAGCCATTTATCTACTGGCGCTCTATAATTTAGGTATAGTACGGATTGTTGATCTTCTGATATTCTAGTCTTTTTGTTTCGTATTTTAACACTGTCTTTCCGCTCAGGATGATTTTGGATTTGGAACACGGCTGAATCCTTTGTTGGAGATAGATGTGGGTGCATTTTGATGTATTGATTTTTTGGTTCAACTCCATTTAGTTGATTCAAGTTTGGGTCGGTCCAATCGGAGCTGATACATGTTGTTATATGTTCATTGTTAGCTCCTGTCGGCTTTGTCCTTGTTAGCTTTCACATTGTTTTTAGCTTTGAGAAAGCAGTGTTCACGCTGGGAAACGTGTTAGCGTCTGAGTTTTTATATTTTTTATATTGTTGTACTATCATTTTTTATCAAATACATTTTTGGCTACTTGGATACAGCCGTTCGTTTGGAGCAGTTTTTTGTTTTACAGCTGATCATCAGTCCTCCGAGTGGAGACGGAAGAATTTTCTCCACAAGCAAGTTTGTCAGATTGTCTGATATCAGCCTTCTGACTATATTTACATGTGAGTGCAACCTTTATATATTTCTGATATTTGAATATTCATTGGTTACATATTACACCACTGGGCGCTCTCTTTTGTTTTTTGTTTTTTTTCACGTATCACATAATTCCGATTCTATTTCTTCTTCTTCTATTTGCTCTGGCATTATGCCATTTTGCCTGTGCTATATATATATATTTAAGAAAGCATATATATATTTAAGAAAGCATACACACCTGAATATTGAAGGGGACAGGGGGTTATTTCTTTAACAACATTGCGGGATCAGGAAGATTACTGCAACTCAGATACAGAAGGGTGGTGGGCAGGGCCGGATTTGCCATAAGGCAAAGTAGGCACCTGCTTACAGGTGCACGCCACCGAGGGGCGCCTGCCAATGGGATTTTTTTTTTTTTAATTCTTTAAATACATTTTTAAAAAAAATCGCCACCCCGCTGGCTGCGCCCACTCCATGTTTCCCTCACATTGCACCACCTTCCGTTGTCTATTTCCTACCTCCCCGGCAGGACAGGTCTGTGCCTCCTTTGGCACAGTCCTGTAAGTGCTGAGCTCCCTCATTGGCTCTGTAGTAATGCAGAGCGCTGGGAGATGACATCATCTCCCAGCGCTCTGCATTCCTGAATAGGAGACCGCGTGAGAGCTTCAGCAACAACAGGACTGTGCCAAAGGAGGCCCAGATGACAAATCTCCTGCCAGGGAGGTAGGAAATGGACAATGGAAGGGAGGCAATGTGAGGGCAACATGGAGATGGTGGGGGCAATTTGGAGCTGAAGGGGGGCATTGTGAGGGCAATGTGGAGCTGACGGGGTCAATGTGGAGCTGATGGGGGGCAATTTGAGGGCAATATGGAGTTGAATGGGGCAATGTTGAGATGATGGGGCAATGTGGAGCTGATGGAGTCAGTGGAGCTGATGGGAGTCAATGTGAGGGCAATGTTGAGATGATGGGGCAATATGAGGTCAACGTGGAGCTGATGGGGTCAATGTGGAGCTGATGGGGGCAATGTGAGGGCAATATGGAGTTGAATGGGGCAATGTTGAAATGATGGGGCAATATGAGGGCAATGTGGAGCTGATGGAGTGCAATGTGGAACTGATGGGGTGCAATGTGAAGGCGATGGGGGGGCAATGTGAAGGTGTTGGGGGCAATGTGAGGGTAATATGGAGATTTGGAGCATTGTGGAGATGGCTGGGGGGGGGCTCTTCAGATATCTGTGCCTACAAGATCCTGAGATGTAAATCCGGCCCTGGTGGTGGGGATGTCAGGAGAGTGCCCAGGGACATGGGAGACCAGCCAGGAAACTGGGGATGGTTATGCCCTCCCCCTCCTCTTCCTGTTTCTTCTGCTTGATCCAGCCTGAGGGAAGCAGCCAATATCCAGCCATTTACCTTGAGCTTCTTCAGCCTTAGTCTGAGGTTGTTTAGGAGTGTTTTTCAGGGTTCCAAAAGGTTCCAATTTGGAATTTGATTAGAAATAAAAAAAACACAACTCAGCAATCCATTCCTGACCCAAGGCAGTAGGAAATATCTGCTGGAGCTTAAAGTGCCACAGTCTGGCGCTTTATACTATAACTAGTTTCACCCCGGCCCAATATTACCACGCACTGCGCCATGAATAAATTCAGGAAGAATTTACACACACTGGGGCATTTCTATTAGCACAGTGCAAGACATTTGGAGTCAAACAGAACTTAATATCATACTGTGCAGGTAATTAGTAAATAAAACTCTATTTTTCAAAAACTATTTATTTAGGCTAAAGTTGTCTTAGAGTGACAGGTCTAGGAGTAGGGTGAATTTTATGTTTGGGAAGGCTAATAATAACAATATTTTATATTGTATAACTGCTGCTACCTATTATTGTGATTATTGTGCTGCTAGCCTATTATTGTGGTTATTTCTTGGGGAGGCTAGGCTTCACGGGCCTTCATTATACTCCTCCTATGGAGACAGGTCCATTTTAAGTAAAACTGGAGCAATTCTGGTGAAAACCAACTGCACTGTAGGGACAAGTTTGTATTGGATGTTAGAGATATCCCAAACACATTTACCCCCTTAACAACCCTTGACATGTCATGACCAGCACAATAGTCCCAGCACCAGTGATAGTCCTGGCACATCATGGATTTCCGGGGTCCCTGCAGGGCTGCATACCGCCATGGCTGGTCTTTAAGGGGTTAATCATCCAAAGTACGTTAGTTATTGGGTGGTAATAAGAACTTAAGTAGTTCTATGACAAACTAACTGCATCACAGGGGATAAATAGTAAATATTTTAAATAGATATAAATGGGGGGTGTAAGCCCTTAACGGTGGCTCAATCCAGCACATGGGCAGCTGTTAAAGACCACTGAGCTCTTTTTTTTTTATTCAAGATTTGAGTTCTACAGCAGTGCTGCCGTCCCAGAATTCCATGACGTGCCAGACCAGAGTGACGGTCCTGGAACATGAAGGGTCAATAAGAGGTTAAACTCTTGAACGTTAGAAAGGTCTCCAACACATCGAGAAGCAATGTGATAAAGACCTCACTAACACACAAAGGGTTAAAAATGCTATTTATCTAAAAGGGATTTTTTTCTGTTGGTTTGATCTATAAATGCTTCAGTGGTTCCTAGCACACCAGCCTCATTGGGGTGGATGTACAAATATGCCAGAACAGTTTTACTGGCTGTAGCCTCTGATGTCAGCTGCTGTGCCTCAGAATCAGTACTAGAATACATGATCATGAATAGTGTATATCTCAGACACACACTTCTGTCGTTAGGACTTCAGTGTCAGGAAGCACCACTGCAAGCACAGGGAAAGGCTTCTAATCATACTATGTCCTTTAGTACACAGCATTAAACAGGTTGTAGAGTAAAGCTTCATGAAACACCATAGACTGTTCCATTGCCCTCCCCTTACTGCAAATGAAATTAAAGGGACTGATTAGACTAAATAGACGAATACTCATTTTGGATGCAGGAAGGCTTATATAAGTCTCTTTTTTCTAGGTTATGAGTCAAAGGTTGAACTTGATCGACTTGCCTCTTTTTTTCAGCCTCATTTACTATATTACTAATTTAATTTTTGTGTAACTTCTTAGTAAATCAGCCTTAGGCAGACGTAGTGCTCAGGGACGGATTTTTCAATAGGCAAAGCAGGAAACTGCCTAGAACTTTTGAGGGGCACCTCAGCTGTGGTGGCCACACCCACAATCCAAATTGTGGCTGTGACCAAAGCAATGTTAACGTCTCTGCACCAGTTTTATTCCCCATTACAGGCTATTATTTAACCCCTTGGATGCTATCAAGATCTCCAATGCATTGCAATCAAGGTATTAAGCTTTTATATGTCCTTGCCTGTAATAGGCCAAGGGTATTTTCTCTCATTGGAAAAAGTGGATGGAGCTGGGGGTGGGGTCATGTGATGAGTGGGGAGCTAAAGGCACCTAAAGTGCCTTACCTAGAGGAGCCTGGAATGGAAATACAGACTTGGTAACACAAGAAAGTTGGATTCAGTGCCTGCTGTAGAAAGAATAAGGTCTGATTTTCTACAAAGTTTTGTCTTTTGTCCCAATCATCACTGTAGGTAATGTTATGTAACTAGCCTACATTTCTTGCATATCATTACTTGTGAAATGGTACAACTCTGACAAGAGGAACAGATGTTCTATCCTATCTGTGGGATAGAACACTCCACTCTGGTGCCAGTCTCACACAGAAAACAAAATGCTATTTTACAGAGCCACAGGTGGAATGTTGAATTTGGCAGGAATTACTAAACAAGTCCATAGATCAAACAGTCACTTGTTCATCTGAAATGAAATCCATTTCCTGTCAAGGTCGTGTCTTCAATTTAATATTGTTTAACTCTTAACAATGAAGAGGTTAAATGTCAGATTGTGTGATTTGCGTTAGGAGATTAAGATGCTCGTTTAGAGATGCAGCTACAACTGAAGTACAAATAAAATGGAGCAATACTGGAGAAAACAAAAAAAACAAAATGGGGGTGGGGGGTGGATAAAGATTGCCGGTTCTTTAAGCCATAAGGACCATCATGGATTTCAGGGCTGTCCGCATGGCTGCATGTGTGGTTTGAGAGCTATCCAAAGGCAAAGTTCCCCCCTTCCTTTATGTCAGAGTTGTGCTGACTGCAGGGGAAGTCTGTCTTTCATCATGTGGCTCTGCAGCTGAGCCAAGATCCCGTTAGTGAAGAAGAATTATTTCATTGAAACGGTCTTCTACATGTGCTTGGTTTGCAAGCACATGTAGAAAACCATTTCAGTGAAATAATTCTTTGTCACTAACGCGATTGCGGCTCTGCTGCAGAGCCGCATGATGAAAGACAGACCGGATATCCCTGCAGTCAGCACAATGCTGACTTCAAGGAAGGGAGAGGGAGGGGGGAACTTTGCCTTCGGTTATCTCTCAAACCATAAAGGTTTGAGAGATGAACCTGGGGGCTATTAACTTATTTTGCAAATACCTACAATATGAGAGATAGTAATAATAAAGTATTACCATTCCTTTAAGTGCCGGCCACATGCGTGCACAGCCGGTCCGTAAAAGGATAGTAATACTTAAAATGTAAAAGAAAATATGCTTTATCCCACTGAGTAAAACAAAGGTGCTCCCACTCCTGAGTGGTGTTGCAAAAGTTATTACAGCTCAAACTCAAATTTTTTAGGTGCATATCACAGTGGCCTGAAATTGTACAGTGGTGCTGTTGCTACACCATCCTATGGAGATTTATGGTCAACTGACCAGAGCTGTCCATTGTGATACTGCACCTATACAATTTAAGCCTAGCTACAATAACTCTTGAACACCTTTCAGCAGTGGGGGTACCCTTCTTTTACTAAGGTGGATAAACCCTACAACATATTTGTTTTTACATTTTTAAGAATTACTATCCCTTTAAGGGGTTAAACAGGGCTTTAACATGGATGCTAAGGCTTAATATGGATATATGATATATATATATATATATATATATATATATATATATATATATATATATATTATAGGAGTTATGCACTATGGAGTGATAAAGAGGTGATGAAGCGGTGATAACTTCTCCAGTGATATCACTTCTCCAGCAAAGGAACTGGAGAAGTGATAGCAGTATCACTGGAGAAGACATATCCACATTATCACTTCTTTATCACACCTTAGTGCATCTCCCCATTGTGTTACTATCCATATAACCCAATTAATGTTTTGAAATGCATTGGACACCTCCTGTAGCGATCAATGAGTTAAAATTACCATTTATGTCACTGGGAATTTGGTGAATTTTTACTTGCCCTCTACGGTGCAATATTTTATTCCAATATTGGTCCAGGATTTCTTAATACAGGAGCCTCACAAGCTGTTTTGATAAGATATAGCAACCGTACCCTATTTTAGATAAATAAATTTGACCCATTCATAGCTGTACCCTGATCAGTCTTTTAATAGGGAGTGCTGGGGCATCTTGACAGAGGCAGATCATGTGTAAAGCACTACAGGAGTCATTTACTAAAGTCACTGAAGCAAAAAATAAGGCAAAAACTATAACATATTTATTAAAGAAAATTAAAAACTACTGGAAACAACTGATCTTTTTCCCCTGATCATTCTAATGTGTTTTATTTGCTCTGATTTATATCAAGCACCATTTAAAAAAATAAATGCACAATAAAGAATGGTATGGTTGGGTTGGTGTTTTACCCTTTGAGTGCCAACATGGTCCCCACGCAATGCATTGAGTACCACTCGGACACTTAAAGGGTTACATGTTGGTGGGATTTAATAATAATAATGAACTAATCCAGGTGAAGCTTGTTTTTTATTCTGAAATCAGTCATCTTATTGTCTGGTCTATTGAAGAAATAGAATGAAAGATTGATAACTTTTCTTGCAGACTTTTTAAAATTTTATGACATTATAGACTTGTTTCTTACTACCGTAGTCCCAGAAGAAAAGGAAACTTTTGCTGAAAGATACAAATGCGCAGTACCATGCCAAATTATTTATTTGAACTCCCTTTAGTTGGAGAGCCAATGAGTTTCCACTGGTGGAGCTGCAAACTTCATTGTCAGACTTTAAGTTAATATCCTATGAGAAAAAAGTTTGAAAGTCGTTTATGAGCAGCAAACTTTTCTTGATGAAAATATATAGTTTATAATGGTTTTCCTGCTGAGTAAAACAGTGGTACTTCCACTGTTGTCAGTTGTTTTATTTAAAAGTTACAACAGCTCAATACAGTTATAATCTCTGGAAACAGAAATGCAGGGATCTTACCTCCTGAAAGTTCACACTGATAGGAAGTAAGTTAGTGTTACTAGCATATTCTGTGGAGAACTATTGTCTGTGACTCCCCTCTCCCATAGAATGCAGCAGAATAACTATCTGAAATCAGGCCATTAGAGGAGACTTTTAATGCAAAAAAAAACAACAACACTTTAAATTGTAATAATTCTGGAAAGACTCATTTTCCAACTGTGGGAATACCAACTTGTTTTTATGTAGCAGGAAAAGCTTATAATGTCTAGGGGGTGGGGGTTTTACTAAAAAAATTGTAATGTTCTTTTAACCCTTTGAGTACCAAGCAATGCATTGGATACCCCTCTGGCACTCAACGAGTCAGGGTGTTATTCAATAAGCTATATAAGTGCAATTCTGAAGCAAACCAACCGCTCCATAAAGAAGAAATTAAAATTGTCAGTGATTTCAATTGACTTTTTAATCTCCTTGAATTATAGTGAGAACTCCAATGCATTGCTTAGCAATATGTCAGTGATCTCTCTAGCATGCAAGGAGATAAGAGATGGATTTTTATTTGTACCATATGGTACAACTGTTTTACTCCAGAAATTCACATCTTCAGCTTATTGAATTGAACCCTTAGTTTCCAAGACAACCATTGAGGCTGATGTATAAAGAGGAGGTGGGGGAATTCTGGGGAAAAAAACAACTGCACTATAGTGGACTAATAAAAATTCCTGTTCTTTTCAAAAGGGACTTTTAGGGCTAGATTCTATTACAGGTGCTAATTTTATCTCTTCTTTTATCTCCAGTTTTCTCCATAGACTTCAATAGGAAAATATTTGATAAAACTGGTGTTAACATTTAGCACATGCAATAGAATCTAGCCCTTAATCTATTGCATTCTAGACCAGAGCGACATGTTGAAGACTTCTCTAGCATGCAAGAGTTTAAATGCCCTATTTAAATAAAAGGGAATCTGAGTTTGTGACTTACTATGGAGCTGGTTTGCTCCAGAGTTGCCCAGGTTCTTAGTACATCAGTTTCATTAGGTAGAACGTACTGATAAAATGCCACCATGCTATAAGCTTTTGGGGGAGATTCACTAAGTGGTGATAAAGAGGTGCTAAAGAGGTGAAGTGGAGATGACTTCTCCAGTTTATCAAGTCTCCAATTCCTATGTTATTCTATAGAGCCTATGCTTTGAATATCTTAGTGAATACGCTCCATAGGAACTGGAGAAGTGATAAACTGGAGAAGTCATCTCCACTTTATCACCTCTTTATCACTTCTTAGTGAATCTCCCCCCTGGAATGAAAAAGTTCCAATCTACTCCAAAAATGAACCTTGTTACACCAATGGGACCACAGTGTGGGAGGGGGTTGGCTCATCTCAGTCTAATTTGTATAAACTGGCAAATACATGAAGCTAAATGTCTCAGAACCTATTATTACAAAGAGAATAAGGCTAACAAAAATAAAAGTAATTTTGGAAGCTCTTTGAAAATCACCTATTTGTTACAAAGAGACAGTTCACTTTAAGGATCACCCATATTTATCTTAGTCATTTTTAATTTCAATCAAAGGTTTCTGAGATATTTAGCTTTGTTTGTGTGCCAGTTTTTGTAGCAGACCTAATGCATCCTGTAAGGAAGGGGCAACTGATAATGCAGAGCTATGTGGAATGTCAGAGTCTCCCAAGAGTGCCTTGAGGACTTGCAACAACTGACAAATAAAGCTAAATATATACATATTTATATATATATATATATATATATATATATATATATATATATATATATATAAGTAGAAGCATCATTACATAATTTATGTCTCCCTCAGGAGAAACACATACCCAGAGATGGCAGTTAGGAAGAGATATTTAAATATTCTCCATACTGCCTCTCCAGGGACATACATGAGGGCAGGATTTTAACAGGAGGCCCCCTGGCCACTTCTGTCAAAATCTCTGCAAGTAGTTGGCCCACCCTCGAGTTCCACCTGCAGCACAAAAAACATGGCCGACACACACTCGGTAAAGAAAAATATACACGCTCCCACTCACACACACCCCAAAAAATAAACACTCCCCATGTTTCAATGCAACACCAACATTAACTTGCTCTTCACCTCCATGCACTGCTTAAAAGATACCTAAGTTTACAATCTGCCCGTCCTACAGCTACGTTTCCCCCCCAAAAAAACATGCTCGACTGACACTCCATACATAAAAATAAACACATGCACCACTCACACACACACACAGCCTCTCCATGGCCATTCCTTCGCAATCCCCTAGGCTCAAGCTTACTCCCTGTACCCCCACCCTGGCTTTCACCACACTCCCACAGATGTCCTGGCCTCAGCCCATTCTGCCTGGTGCCAGTGGCGGTTTCTTCCTCCAGCACTGGGTGGCCCTACATAGGGCATTTTCGGGAGTGACTGGAGATGCCACAGACTACTGAGGAGGACATAGAGGGAGATAGGGGATGTTATGCGAACTCACAGCTGCCAAGCACAGCTTTTCCAAGGCCCGCTAATCCAAAAAGGGCCCAACTTCAGGTCAAGGAACTGCTTCATGGCTTGAGAGGATAATCCTTCCACCCACCTGTTCCCCAGCTGTATCCACAGGATGCCGGACCAGTGCATAAAACCACTAAAAGTAAGTGCAGTGTGTTTCTCTGGTTCCACTTTCCTGTCCTGTGTCCTCCTTACTCACAACCACTCCCTGTCCTGGTATAAAATTACCAGTTCCTTACTCGTCTTTCTGTTCCTGCTCTGTGCAGCTGCATTTCACAGTTCGGGAAGGTTGTGTACATCACTCATGCTATCAATATTTTTACAGCTGGCTGGAAGCAGGGTTCTCCACCAGACACTCACTCAACTCACTACAAACACTGAAACATTGAGATGCCTTCTGCGGTTTTCAACATGGCTGTTTGTTATGCAAGCCTCTCAATGATTGTGAAGGAGATCAGAGGGAGCCATGTACAACAAAGTAGAGCTGTGTGAGTTTACCTCCACACTGCATATACATTGAATGTAAACAATCTATTTGTCATGTCACAGTGTGTAAGTTTCTGTGTACCTATGTCTGACAGTTTGCATGTTTATATGTGATTTGCCATCTCTCATGCATACCATCCTTTGTATTTGCACAGGCATTGTCATGCTCCATTTTGTTAGTATCTTAGAAACCATTGTTTTAAATAAAAATACCTAACATAAATATAGTTTGCTTTTGAAAGCTATTTAAAAATCTTCTAGTTCAGTGATAGCCAACTTTTGTCCTCAAGATCAAGAGCTACCAACAATGCAGGAGCCCAGGTAGACTAATTAGTGGCTCGGTCACTTTAATTGGTCCACCTTTGCTCATTCGTGGAAATCCTGAAAAAGTGGCTTGTTGCTAGTTCCTAAGGACCAGAGTTGACAGTTCCACTTTATGTTTAGACATTCCATCTTCTAATCTAAAAGAGTCCAGACCAGGCAAGGATGATTTGCCAACATATTAGTTATCATTTAAAATTAATTTTAGTTCTGCCCGGACAAAAGATCTGAAAGGGTTTATGTCTCACCTCCTCATAATCACATAGGTGAGTAATATTTTTCTTTTTTTTATCACTGTACATAACAGCTTTTTAAGCAATATTTTAATGCATTATTTAAACCATTACAAATGTGAAATGATTTATTGTTCAACCTATTTATGTGCTCAAAAGTGACTATTCTGTTAAAAACGTAACCTTTTAAGCAATGAATAATTTAATTGGGTCTCATTAAGATGCTGTGTATTTTCTATTTCCTTTTAAAATCTGACCTTAATCTGTATAAACAAAAAACTAATTTTGAAGATAAACATGTCTACAGTTTAATGAACCATTACATGAGATATTAGTTTCTAGACCTTACCTGTAGTAACCGACTGAGTCAGTCATTCATTCTGTGGATTAAAATGCAATAAAGGCAGCACCAACCCTAGACTTCTTGGTAGCTTAGGCAAAGTATGACTCTGGTAGACCCTGGAGACAAAAAAGCTAGTGATGGTACCAAAAAGAGAGAAGAGGTGGGGAGGAAATGCCAGAACTTGAGGGATAAATATAGAGTTAGGATGGAAATAGGAAGAGGGATGTGGGGGGGGGGGATAGAAACAGACAGGAGGCATGTGTCTGACTAGGGCATGTAGGGCTCTCCAAATCTCTCATACACCAGATAGAGATAGATAGATAGATAGATAGATAGATAGATAGATAGATAGATAGATAGATAGATAGATATTGAAAGAAAGAGATGGTAATTATGTGATGATGGTTGATAGCTCAAAGCTTAATATTAAAATATGGCAGCACCTTTTATACAACAGAGCTTATAATTAAAGGAAAACGGGATACCACAGAAGCTTACAATTATCATTTACAGTTACAGTTTGCAGTTTACAATTAAAAGATAACTACATAAGTGATACCACTGAGTTTACAATTAAAAGTTAACAGTACAAGTGATACTAAGGAGTTTACAAGAAATATTCCTCATTGAAATACTGACATGGACATAGGTACAAGCTTGATTTATTATTATTATTATTATTATTATCATTATTCCTTATTTATATAGCGCCAACTAATTCCGCAGCGCTGTACAATTGGATTTATATCCCTTTGGTCCTTTCAACCACTTGGTACACTGTTTTGACCATATATGTTTTGTATCTATATTTTATTTTTATTTATAGGTTCCCTTCATTTGATTTATTTTGCTTGACAAAATCAGTGTGGAAGAGATTACCAGTCATATCCCTCTGAAGAGCTGATAAAACATATAAGTAGTGGTCAATCCGCCCTTTACCTTTAGACGCTTGTGAGTGGCTCTCTGATGGTATTGACTCCAGTAGAGAAGTTCCTTGGTGGCAGAGGGGGATGCGTTATGGAGCTACCAGATGGCAATAACAAGGAGGAAAGCTGCTATACAACACTGGGTTTTCACGTGGTTTTATCTTATCTATGGGAGTACATTGAAGGGTTTGGTAGATTATAGTTATAAATATTTCATATTGTGTACATATACACAACCTTATTATTGATCTGTTTAGATTTATGGAATAACCTCCTAGTGGAGCTGGTGTGGTCTAATACACTAAAGCTGTTTAATAATCTCTCAGATATACAGTATATTCCGGTATTTATGTACGTCAAAACTTCTTAGAGAGAAATGAAAATGTAATATATAAATATATATTGCAGGACTTATCCTCTAGCATAAAACAAAGGTACTCCCACTGCTGAGAGGTGTTTTATTCAAAAGTTAGTACAGGTCAAATTTGATGTTCTGTTAGGTGCAGTATATCAGTGGCCTGCAATTTTACAGTGATGTTGTTGCCACATCATCCTATGGACAGCTCTGGTCAGTTGACTATAAACCTCCATATAATGGTGTAGCAACAGCATTACTGTAAATTTGCCAGCCATTGAGATACTGCACCTAAATTTGTCCTGTAATCATTTTTTAATACAGCACCTCACAGCAGCAGGAGTTTCCCTGTTTTACACAGGAGAATAAACCCTTCAATGCATTTATTTTACTTAAGAAGTGTTACTGTCTCTTTAAAGGAGGACTATAACCAAGCAAAAAATAAATCCTAATATGGAGAAACACAGGTATGATTTTCTGTGTACTATTAACAGCAGCACTGAGGATGAGGAGGGATTTGAAGGGTTGCTACCATCTACCCCAGCAGGGACCACTGCTATGACCATTTATTAATGTTTGACAACAATCTAAGAATAATGCAAATTTAAATTAGACTCAAAGCTGATAATGCTATAATTGGTTCTATGAATCATGATGATATATAAATAATGTGTGTGTATATTCCAAAAATGTACATGGGTACACTGAAATGTTGACACTTAGCAATAAATTTGTTTATAGTATATTTATCTTGAGAGTGCTAGCTGATCTTTTGAATTTGAGTCTACACTTCTGTTCCAATAATCATCAGCATCCAGTTGGAACCCAGTTTTAATTATCTCTTGAAAACTAATGGTTAACAAGCAAGCAGGCTTGAAGTAAAAAAAAAAAAAAAACTTAAAACGTTTTTATTTTGCAGGCTGACATAAAGTTGAACATTCAAAATATCACAGCAAGGCTAGCTAGAAAAAAACTGAGGAGTTCAAACAAGGCTAGAACTGAAAAAAATGCTTGTATGCCTCAGGCTTTCTAAAAACAAGCTTTGAGAAATATTTGTTGTAGGCCTCAGGCTAGCAAAATACAAGCCCTGATAAAAATTGTATGTATTACTGTCCTAGTGCCAGCAGTGCTAGATGGTCATGGCAAACCACCATCAGAAACATTATGCCATGTAGTGGCACCCACCACTAGTGACATTCTGGTATTTGTTACTGCTATAATTCTTGCCGCAGAGTCATCTAAGCAGCAGGATGATTAGGCTGCTGCATGGGACTGGGAACATCAGCAGTGATATGAGACAGGACATGGTACTATGATGCTTCTACTTAACACTAACCCTAGTGCTGCTGCTGAGGCAGCAGCAATACCACAGCTGGTCCCCACACCACTTAAGATTTCTGTAACGGTTATTTGGCTTTTTCATGTTTGGAGTAAATGCCATAGTTTCTGTGTTTCATGTGTGTTATCAGGGCGGTTGTACCAAGGTGTGTTCCCTCCTTTCCCGTTCTCACTAACTTGTTACAAATTGTATACTGTACCATTGTTGATGATGACTGCACTGTGCCTGCCGGAAGAGAATAACAGTCCCACACAAATTACTTCTTGGGGGAGGGATAGGGAACAGGTGGAGAAGAATGGCCTCTTTCTTCTTGTCCTCCATATTCCACTTCACTTTCTGTGGCCAAGGATAATGTTGCTGCTGTTGCTGCTACTGCCTCAGATTTAGCACTGCAACTAGGATCAGGAGGAGTATTGCTACTGCTGGCAAGTGGAACCTGTCCTAGTCCCGCATTACTTGTTGACCCCATTCCCACTGTGTCCACAGTGGTCTGTGGCACACTAGCCTGCTCCTCAGCACCCTGCTGCCCTTTCATCCCAGCAGCAGAAATTAGTGCAGTTGCAATTTTTGCTGATTTCAAAAGCTGACTGCTAGTGGCGGTGGTGATGCCCATCCTTATCCCTGTCTCCCATTCCTTCTCAGTTTCTGCTAAAAAAGCCATCAATGTCTCTTCCACCCCAGCTTCTCCAACACCACCACCACCACTAGTCCCTACATGCTGCTGCTCTATTCCAGACATCTCACTGCTGCTTGGAGGAGGTGATGAGCAATGTGACAGAGGGTCCCCTGCTGTCACACATGGCATAATTTTCTCCTCCCCCCCCCCCCCGAGTACTACAAGAAACACTAGCAGCAGGCAAAGTATTGGTGGCAGCAGGTTCAGCACTGGCAGCAGGTTTAGCACTGGCACAAGGTTCAGCACTGGCAGCAGGTTCAACTCTAGTGGCAGCATATCTTACAGCAGGTACACCACTATTGGCTGCAGATACAGCAATGGTGGCACTGGCAGCAGGGGAAGCACATCTTGCAGCAGGCACAGGCAGCTGACCTGTCCTGCTCTCACTAGTACTACCCTTTTCTCCCTTCTCCCTTCCTTCCCATTCCCTTTTCTCCCTCCCTTCCCATTAAATTCCCCAAGACCCCTTGGGTGATTTAGGGGGACTGGGCAGCATTGGTACAGTAGTGGTCCTTTCCTCCTTAGACTCAGTGGACACATAATAGTCCTTTCAGCTCCTCCATTATTTTTTTACCCTGCTCATAGTGATAGGAGTCACTATGAACCTCTCCTGCCTCACTTTTTGCAAAATATCACAAGAGAACAGCACAGCATGTCTATCTCACTCTGTAGCTGCTTTCATTGTGTCTGCCTTCAGCGAAAACATCACGTTTTAATAGCGGAAGTGCAATAACAACATAAATCAATGGGCGGAAATTTTCTAGCCATTGAAAAAATGGCAAAAAATTTTGGCCAATGGGCGAAAAATGTGAACATTTTAACCGCTAGTTTTAAAGTGGATTTTCCCATGAAAAACCAGATAACAACAGGGTTTCCGTTAAATTTCCAGTGGGAACACGGCGATAACTTTTGCCCACCCCTAATCAGCACTGAATGGCCAATAATTGCTAGTACTTTGGCTGGGTACCACTGAAAAAAGTACAACATAACTTGATCAACCTAAATTCAGTTTTGTAAGACTAATTAGCCATGTTATCCTGCAAAAAATGAAGCAGTCTATACAGATCTGAACTGAGTGTACCCAGTTATTTGTTAATCTGACAAGAGGAACCTGGCTTGCAGAGATAAAATGGCATATGTACTAAGTAACAAATGGAACAATTTGGCACTAAAAACCTACACCATGAGAGAAAAATTAAAATGTCCAATACTTCCATTAGTTAAATGGGGTATAATATATTGGAGACTTCTCCAGCATTCAGCTGGATACATTCCCCATTTAAATCAATGGGAATTGTTTTATTTTTAGTGCAGTTGGTTTGCCTAAGAATTGATCCAGTTCATTTTAATGCATCAGACTCAATGTCTGTCTAAATTGTCAGCTGGATAACTGTATGACATTGTAATCCAGTACCTTATGTTACAGGTGCCCCATTCGTCCTCGTTTAGTTACTCCCCTGGGTTCTGTCCATGTAAAATAGCATGAACTGATATTTAAAAAACTATAATATATTCCAAATATTCAGGTCGCTATTTCTCCTGAGATATACTTAGCTCTCACTTCTATGACAGATTCTTCAAATCTTTTAGATCCAATATATATTTGGCTGCATAATATATGGTACTCAATGCAGACCTTAACATTGCTTACACTGCAGATCGTTATCCCAAAACAGTTTCATTTAATTTCTTCAAATCTGTTAGAGAAAAATCCTCCAGTGTAGAAAATTTAATGAAATTTAATTCCTTAAAGGGAAACATTCACCTCTTAAAAAGTGTTTAACATATGTTTAGTTATTAAAGAAGTATTAGGAAATGTGTTGGGTTTTTTAATTTATGTACTTTTAAAGATATTTAATCTTCAAGCTGTGCACTTCTATAATGCGGCAATCTTCGGCACAGCTCTTCATGACTTCCCAGTGCTACTTAGTTCTCCTCCCACCTCCTTCCCAGCTGCCCCAGGGAGCACGTTCACACTTCCCTTCGGTGTGGTGTGAATCGCTTCTATCTTTTAAGCAAGCTCCGGTTAGCATTATACTGCAATTGCAATCTCAGTATAATGATAAACGGAGCATGCTGTAACGATACAAAGCAATTCACACCATACCCAACAAGTTTCCTAATACTACTTTAATAACTAAACATATGGTAAAAACTTTTTAAGAGGTGAATGATCCCCTTTAAATTAATCCAAAAGTACACATCAAATAGATGGATTAATACAATTTCATGCTAAATTGGGCGATCGAACAGATTATGTTGAGCTACTCCTGCATAATGCAGTGTACAAAGCTACTCTCTCTCTGTGCCCCACTTGCACCAGGGAGAGGGCAATATGGAAGTGTGCGAGCAGTATGAATCCTTTGCTTTGCACCTTGCTTTACTTTTGTATTAACATAGTAATATAATAACAGCAATATCACCCCTGCTGATCCAGAGCAAAGCAAATATATATATATATATATATATGTACACTAAAGTATTTTCCAGTTAATCCCTAATTGAATAGAACAAATCCAAATGACAGATATTTTCCTGGATTAACCTCCTATCTGCTTTCAAACTAAATGTCATAACGCTCAATATTATTCTAGAATAGAAAGGTATCCATTACCTTTTGAAATCAAGTACAGCATCTTGAGACATATAATTCCATAGCTTTACTGCCATTACTGTAAAAAAAAACCTGCCTTTGTTTTATCCAAAAGCTCCTTTCCTCTAGTCTTAAGGGATGACCTCTTGCTTTTTGCTCAGCTCTTTGACTAAATAGTTGCAAAAACGAAGCAGAGGGATGTGACATAACTTTGCACCTTTTCCCCACACATTCTATTTGCGTAGCATTCTGGGGGCTCTGGTATTAAAGTCTTAACAATGGAAGAATGTGTGCACTGGCATGAACAAATCCATTCAGTCTCTCTAGTACATATCCATTAGTGCAGG